>OX639998.1:3919607-5199016 GCA_951828415.1 Anomoia purmunda | reverse complement strand
TAAAAAACACTAAAAAATTCAGCTGTAGTTTCTAGTTTCTTGTATGATGACAAAGCATCTGAAAAACAAACATATCTAGCAGTGTGGATCAAAGTTATCATTTCGCCTTGCATCGGTTTATCAACGAAGTCTACAGCACAGCTCTCTGGAAATAGCCGAACGAAGTAGTAACGAAGAGCAGTTGATTTACTACTCACACAACTACACATCTTCCCGCTACGACACTGATTTTACATTCGGTTGTATCAATGCTGTACTTAGTGTAAAATTTTTAAAAAAGTTTTTAAAATTTTACACTTAAATATTTCAGAAATGAATAGGCTAATTTTTGATTTAAGTATCTATCATTGTAGTGCTAACTGCAAGCATTAATTTAAAAAAAGTTGCATCCCAATCCGTTCAGTAGTGCCCGAGATTAGCTCTTTCCAAAATTTTAGACTTTGTTTTATAATATGTATAGATTATTAAATTTTTATAGTATTAATAAAAAAAAATTGTAAATAAAATAATTTTATAATAGCAAATTACCCCTAATAAAAATTATTTAACTTTTAAATTAATATTTGAAATAGAATAATTATAAAATAAATTTATTAATGGTAAAATTAAGTTATGTTATAATTTCTGAAATAATTAAATAATTATAAATGAAATTATTTATAAATTAACATAAATAAATAAGTATTAACCAATATAATATTTTTTATTTATTCATTAAACACTAAATAATGAAATACCCTATTATTTTAATTTGGCTAAATGTAATAAATAATTTCCAATTATATTTTAAATTTTTATTTTAATATATTTTATAAAAAATGGACTAAATTAAAGGAGATGTATTAGAATATACCTGAAACATTTTTAAAATTTTTGTCTGTCAGTTTGCATGTTTGAGCACAGTAATCTCCGAAACTATTGAACAGATTTTCATGGAACTTTATCCAATGTGTAGTCAGTGACCTTAAGCATAACATTGGGTATATTTTATTAAAATAATATCCAAAATATTTTATTTAAATATTGAATGCACAAGAAAACAATTTAATGGAAATGGTGTAAAACTTGTTTTTTAATATTGCTTTTAATGACATCAACGTAGCCGTTTATTTTTTCGTTGTTGAAAATTTCCTATGAAATAAAGATAAATATCAGTTGTCCGTCTAGGAAAAATCTATAACTCAAAAGAATACCGGTAAAAATAAACTAATATACTGATTTAATTTGTTTGTGTTTTGTATTTGTATCACATTAAAAGTACATATAAGTATATTCTATTAAGGCGATAGTTTTTATGAGCTTCAAGCCAACCTCTCATCGATCTTGAGCAACTGGTACAGCAAAATTTTGGCAGCCCATTTTCGATAGGAAATCCAAAATAAAGCTTATTTACTCTGCTCTTATAACAACACCTTAACTACACAGAAAATACCTCAATTAAATACATATAATATGGCCTATGTGCTAAATTCTATAGTAAACAATTAAAAGAGAAGTTCTTAACTAACTGCGAAACTGAGCAAGCGGATTACTATCATAAAACTCACTTACGGCTCTCTCCTTATTTCTTTTCGTAGTCGCTGAAATCTATTCCGTATGTATGTATGTTTATACACACTTTATCATGCTTCGCAAAAAATGGAAAAAAAGATATTACAAAAACTCTAGATGTGATGGAAAAAATCGGCCAACGGGAATAGACTTAGAGCATTCAAATCTTCATATCTATGGTAAGATTTTTTGAGGCAGGATTCCGTTGCAGGCCAGAGACTATTGACAGAACAGATATTCAGTAAAATTAAAAAATGGTGGGGTCTTACTTTCCTTTTTGGTGGGGATTTCCGGCAGATACTACCGGTTATACCGCAGAATACAAAGACGTGGGAAATAAGAGCATGCTTGAAGAGTTACAATTTGTGTATGCACATATTTATTCATATTGGCGTAGTCAACGTCTACGTATCAACAAAGTTTTGGAACAAGATGACTCTATCAAATATCCAGTCGAGTTTTTAAACCCTTAGCGCACTCGGTCTACCATAAAATAAAATCACTCTCAAAGCCGGCGTACCAATTAGTCTTTTGTGAAATTTAAGTGCAGCAGCTTTAAAATTACTTCTCTCCAACGTAACGCCAGAGAATCGGGAATTTTGACGGGCAGTGGAAAAACGTCCGTGTTCATATTTCGATTTATAGTATAAATTTTATACGTATACGATTCCAGGCTAGTCTATGTTATGCTATGACCAAGGACAGACGAGACCTGTTCTGGGCGTGAACCTTAGTGTGAGTTGGCCCTCTCACGGGCGAGTGAAGCAGATAACCAAAGATAATATGATTTGAAACTCTTTCATTTGTCTGCTGAGAGCCTCCCCTGAACTCGTAGTTTGACCAACAAAAACGAATCAGGTGACCGATGAGCAGCTGACACGCGAAAAGTTAGCTGCCAATGGCAATAATTGAAATCCACCAGAGTTTCGTATCATATTATTTTTGAGATAACTTTGCTCATGTTTCCCATACTACTACATCAAATGTTGTATACAAAGAAGCTTTATAAACTAATTCGTTTACTGAAATAAAATTGTATAATGGTGTTTTACGTGCGTCTACCTATGTTTATTTTACTTTTAGTGTGGTATTCATCTGCCCAAGTACAACTATTATAAATATTTCTTATTAGTTTTTATATGGGCCAAATTCTTTAAAAAATTGTTTGCTGGGTTGGAGCTGCTTCCGCCGAAAAAGAGTAAAACGAAAAATTTAATTTTCTTTTTCCCTCCTACGCGTTTCAACGCATTTCGCATCTTCCTCAGGGAGTCTGTTTTTTTATTAAACAATAAACAATGAACAATAAACAATAACATGACTTTTAATTTCAATAACTAAATACATCCGGACTATTCTCTATAGACTTACAATGATTTTAATATTTTCACCGGTACATAAATGTACATACATATGTATGTGCACACTTAGCACTAGTTTTTAAATATACTTATGAAGACATATTTTTGTCATTGCTCTTATTTATATTAATTCTTATCACAGCTGTGTATGCGTTATTTGTTTTGTCCACATCTTCTTTAAAATTCATCGCGTTCTCCAATTTCTGCTGTATGCGTAAGCTTTCCAACGTCATTCGCGAAGTCAACTGTACTATGTTTATGTGTGGTTAGGTGTTGAGCCAGGGCTGTCCTTTTCTTATTTCGCCAATCCTTATGTTCGCCAATCCTTATACCCAACGCTCTTTTTGTCGTGCCCATATAGCATTTATTACAGTTTTCGTCTTCTTTTCCTTTGCATCTTATCTCGTATACCACAT
Organism: Anomoia purmunda; assembly: GCA_951828415.1. NCBI lineage: Eukaryota > Metazoa > Arthropoda > Insecta > Diptera > Tephritidae > Anomoia > Anomoia purmunda. The sequence continues at coordinate 5,195,691 of OX639998.1, read as the reverse complement.
TGTGTTGTTGCTCTTTTTCTATTTTGTCTTTTGTTTTCGTGAGTATTCTACTCAGCGTGTTGTGTAATATTTTCATTTTTAATAATTTTCCTAGGTGCCTTATTATTGTTAGGCCAGGTATGTATGTAAGTCCAATATATTTTTTCTTTGCGTTTTCTATGCTTTCTTTCCTGTTGTTGCGTATAGTGCGAATTTTGTTTGCCGTTGTCTCTATTAGTCTTTGTATTGTTGCTTTAGGGCAGCTGTTTTTGTATATTTTGTATTATCTTGTTATTCTTTGTTATGAATTCTTCGTCACTAAGTATGTATATTTTTCTAATCAAACTAGTAGCTGTATTAATTTTTTTGCTTCCATGGATGATTGGAGTGGAAGTTTATTATCCTACCCGATGCAATCGATTTGGTGTACCAGGTACCAGTTAAACTTAATGTTATTTTTTCGTTTGTGCATTTCAACATCCAGGAATGATATCTTGTTGTTTTCTTCTTTTTCTGCTGTAAATTTTATTTTAGTATATTGGCTGTTCAATGTTTTTAAAATATCCTCCATGTCTTTTGATTTTATTATTGCGAACACATCGCCTACAAATTTGGTTATGTATTTGATGTGTATGTCTTTATGATTTAGTTCCGCTAGGCTGTCGTCAATTATTTTGTCAAGTACAATGTCTGCTATTGTTGGAGATAGTGGATTCCCCATAGGCATACCATAAATTTGTTGGTAAAATGTGTTGCTGTATTTGAAATAATTATTGTCACGTAAACCAAATTCGAGTGTTGTCTGAAATTGTCTTTTTTTAATGTTAGTGTGCTTGGTCAATATATCCCATTTTTTCATGATGGTTTGTATAGCTAAATGTATTGGTATGTTTGTGAATAATGAAATTACGTCAAATGATATTAAAATTTCATCATCTTCTATTCTTAGGCCTTTTATACTTTCCTTCAATTCATATGAGTTTCTTATGTTGTATTTGTCCGGGACGATATTTTTCAGGACGCTTCCAATATATTAAGATAATTTGTAGCAAGGTATATTTGTCGATGAAGAAATTGGTCTAAGTGGTGTATCCGGTTTGTGTATTTTAGGTAGGCCATACAGTCTTGGTGCATTAGCTGCAGAGCATGTCAGTTGGAATTTTTGTTTTAAGTTAAGTATCTTCTGTTGATATAAGTCATTGATTATGATATTGTTTTTCATTAATAATTGTTGTGTGGGGTCATTTCTTATAGTTTTGTATGTCATTTTGTCATTCAACAATTCTGCCATTTTCCGCTCATAATCATTTTTGTACACCATAACCGTCTTGTTACCTTTGTCTGCTTGGGTTATAATTACTTGGTCCTTTTTATTTCTCATGGTACTGACAATAAGAATGTATGCAAGTTATGCTATAAATGAAAGTAACTTTCCTATGTGATCAACATTTGTTCGTATACACATATTATAGTAGTATTTAAATATATGTACATAAATGTGGGTTGAAAAATAATGGCAATTATTATTATGAAAAATTTAAGCATACCGAAGCACCACATCTTATTATTCTATCTTTTTCTATCTGCTTAAAGTCGTGTCTGTACATTGAACATTTCTTTGAAAAAAAAGTGGCCGAAAGTGTTGCAGGAAACGTTTTATAATACATTTGGACCATTATTTGTCTGTCTGTTTGAACTCCCTACCATCCGAAACTATTGAATGGATTTTCATGGCGCTTCAACACTGGGTATAAGTTAGAATTTTAATAGGATGTTGAATAAAAACGCTGCCTAGTATTTAGGCTTAATTACTTTTTTATTCGATCTTTATTTCTTCCGCTGATATGGAAGCAGCAATTAGAGGGCCTGGCAAAAGACTGAAATTTATAATTGAAAATAAAGCTTACTCTACCCTACTTAATTCTAAGCAGAGAATGCTGTAGCTTGTAATCGTTGATATTGTTGTTGTTGCTAATGTGACTGCAGTATTAGGAGAAGCGCAAATTCGCTATTGCTATTGCTATGGTTGTTGTTGTTGTTCTTGCAGCTGCAGTTTCAGCTGGATCGCTTCTCCGCTGCTCCCGTTGTTTATAGTTTTGACACGCGCAGATTGGCAGACATAGCGTCAGCATTTCACATGGGAACGGAATGCTTCCCATGAGCGCGCTAGCAGGTGTTAACTTATATTTTGTCACAATATTAAATGAAAAATAAAACAATTTTTAATAGAAATGGTGTAGAATCATACGCTTTGCAATACAATTTTATTTTTTGTTATTCATGGTTTTTAATTTTCAACCAAAATGAAATGCATATGATATGCACATATCGAGATAAGAACGGTGAATCCGTTAATGCGATTTATATAGGTTGAAGGATAACGCTAAAGATGATCTTGATAAAAAAAAACATAAAATTTAAGCGTAGCGTAGTCATTTAATAAATATTTTAATTTGATAATTGATATACATATATATTAATATTTCTCGGCCTATTTATTTTTATATCAAACAATAATTTTTATGAGCTCAAGGCCAGATTTTACCAGGAAGAATTATAGAAAAAACAAAAAAAAGTAGAAGTTATAGCGATTTCGGAGATCACCACATCTCCTCATCAGACATCTTACAGGGCTCGAATTCACGTCCCGGAGCTTATACTCATTAAGCAAAGCCTAAACGAGATGAGCCAAGTAAGCTTGATAATCTGAATAAGCTCTCAAAAAAATATTTCCATGTTGTATATAAGAATATAAATATAAGGTATTAGCAGCTCTAAAAAAAAGATAATGAAGATAAAGAAATTATAGTTAATCATGACCAACTATCAATTCTATTTAATAAAGAAGTTTTAACTAATAAATTTAATGAAGGAGGAGCAGCTACATTACAGGCATTTAACAAAAATCATAAGTAATATTGGCTAAACAAAATAAACGCGAAGAACATAAACCATCACCAATTATTAAACTATAAGAACCACAAAATTCTTAATAAGATAAAGTTATAAGACCTCCTAAAACAATTCAGTCACGGATGAATAACCAACTAAAGCCTTTAAATTAGTCTGTCGTAAACATACTAAACGAATTAAAACTTCTCCAACTAATCTAGTTCTAATTCACATATGTATAATTATATTTAATTCCAACAAGTTGTAAATAACTAAGAAAATACTCGTAATAACCCGTGACCCCCAACTTCAATATAATATCCACTAAAATTTTTGAACCAGATATAAGGGTATCAACAGGAGCTTAAGGTAATCATAAATATACTAAAAATATAGGTATTTTGACTAAAAAGGTTAAAATTAAAGATAAATATAACATTTCATAATTGAACAAGTAAATATTTTTTTTAATTAAGATAATATTATTAAATTGTTATATAAATAAAAAATTCCAACTAATATAGGTAAATAAACTAATAACGTATCAAATATTTAATAAACTCCAGGGTGGGGTGCAATAACGTCACTGGTAATAACGTCACTGTGACTTTATTTCCAATTGGAATGGAAATAAAGTCACGGGACATTATTTCCAATTGAAATGGAAATAAGAACACATAAAAATTGACTGTAAATGAGAAATAAAGACACATTCCACATATTGCAAATGGGAAATAAAGTCACTTTTTAATTTCGAACTATATAAAAATTCCGTAAAAGGGAAATTTTCCTTTTACAAAAAGATTATCATGTACAATTTACTATATACATATGTTATAAAATTTCCCTTTTACAAAAAGATAAATAAATACATTTCGTAAAAGGGAAATTTCCCTTTTACAAAAAGATTATTATATTCATTTCGTAGCACCCCACCGTCAAATGCATGTGTGTTACCATGTACATATGTTTTGCTTTATTTTTCAATTGTAAAATATAAAACTTTGTGTTATTTCTCAATCAACTATGAAATAAGGCAAACGGCAATAAGGCAAATTTGTATTATTATTATGTTTGTTATTTTCTCAATTTCATTTTTGTGTACTTGATTGAAATAAAATTTTTGTTAAAAGGAAATAAGGTCACATTTTAAATTGTTGAAAATTTACCTAAAGGGAAATAAAGTCACTGTGACTTTATTTCAATTACTAATGGAAATAACGACACGTGACTTTATTTCACTTTCAAATGGAAATAAAGACACTGTGTCGTTATTTCATGTGACGTTATTGCAGCCCACCAAACTCCAGTCGTTCAAGTTGATAACCTCAACCTAAAATTAAAAATAATGTTGGAATTAATCTACTTTCAAACAATAAATAAAAAGTAAATAAATTTATTCTAACAAATCTTAAAATGAAAAGTAATAAAAGAATTATAATATTAAACAAAAATAAATTTTTTTATTATTATTATACTTAAAAACAGATTCACTTGCAGTAATTATTAAACTACAACTTCAAAATTAAATCATAAGAAAGTATCCTTATACACTGGCCTTGAGCTCACAAATTAATATTATCGTTTAATAAAAAACAGGCCGAAAAATCATATTCATATGAATATTTGAAACGGACGAGCACGCCCAAACGTAACAACAATTCTAACAGTAATCTAAAAATAGAATTTGTGTTACACAACAACAATTAAAAACCACACATTCACTTAATAGCGACAGGCTGTCGTACTTGAATTGTGTTGGTAGAACAATAAAGGAAAGTGGTAAAAAGCAACAGCAGCTTACATGCCGACTTTGGTTCATTGCCTTACGCACTAGCCCAGCAAGTCGTAGGTTGTGAATTCGAATGCCGGTGGAGTCATGAAAGAAATCTGATGAGGAGATATAGTGATCTCCGAAATAGCTATAATTTCTACCACTTCTGACTGTTGTCTTTTTTTCCAATATATACTTTTCCTTATACACTGGCCTTGAACTCACAAATTAATATTATCGTTTAGTAAAAAAATAAATTTCACACAATATATTCTAAGCTTAAAAGCAATGATAATAAATCTTTACGATTAAATACAAATACAATAGTTTAACAAATTTGGTCTTGTAAATCAAAAATAAGAGCAATCTTTTAAAATTTCAAAAGAAAAGTAGAAACTTTATCATTAATCTCCAAACTTAATATCTTCTGATATTATAAGATTTGTATTATTCTGTCCATCAATAATCTCAAGATTTATTTTTAATCAAATAAATCACCCCCTAGTTATGTGACTAATTTTATTACTATAAACTTTACAAACCTGTTTATTACAGGATTAAAAGCTAAAATATTTTGATTTTCTCACATTTTATTTTTAAAATTTTTAGGAGGTATAGCCGCCGTAGCTGAGTGCGTAGTGTGTGTGCGCTTCATTCGGTGGGTCCCTTGTTCAAATGCTGTCCAGGGCAAGTAACCCCAAAAATTACAGAAAGTGTTTTCCTAATAGCTAGTTCACAGAAGCATTGTTTCAAATAAGCAACTCGTTACCACTGGGTCAAGCATTGTGATGTGTTGGCTGGAATGCGGTGGTCCGCCATCGACTGCAGTGTTGTCCCGATGAGTAGATGCGCTGGTGTTAGTACTTCGCCGTTATTTGGATCATTGGACAATGGTGTTAGTGGCCGCGAATTCAAAATTGCTTTCAGTGCAATTATTACAGCCTGCAGCTCTTTGTTTTTTACCAATATGGTTTTCACAGATTTGACCGCCGTCTCCTATAAGCCACCAAAGTGTGGCGCTCGAAGTGGGATAGCCTTTTCGTCAAAGAGTTGTTACTTTAGCTCATTAAGTTTGGACCGAGCGCCAACGAAGTTTGTTTGTTGCGAATTGTTCTTTTTGGGCAGGTATAAGAGTCGAGTAGCGAAGTTGGTAGCTCTCTTTTGCGATTGCAGATTTCCGACGTCAAGATTTCCTTGTGTATTTAAACGCACGTTTTTCGCTGCGCAGGGGCATATGCGCATTTTAGCTGCGACAATATAATGATCCGAATTTTATGTTATATACGAATAATACACTGGAAACATGCCTTCCGTCTATGCGATCGATTTCGTCTAGAGACAGCCACGTGACTCGGTGGATCTTCTTGTGCTGAGATCTGATGCTAGAGACTGCCACGTTTCGAGCCCCGACAAAGTCGATCAGTCTCAGGCTGTTAGCGTAGGTCATGGAGACAGAGTGACAAAGTGACCAAGCACGTTTTTCATATCGTGACGAGGGCAGCGCTCGTAAAAGCTTTCGAGGCGCTCATATAAGTGTTCTTTGATCACATTGCCCTTCTCTTCTGTCGGGAGGTGGGCTCAAATCAACGAGTGGTTGAAAAATCTCACTTTGGTGCGAATTGTGGCGAGGCGCTCGTCCACCGGAGTGAACGACAGTACTTGGCGATAATATCTTTCTCCTACCACAAATTCAACTCCTAACTTGCGTTCCTTTACATGACATCTGTAGTAAACGTCGCACTTAATTTTTTGGATGGCGGTGATGTCAGCCTTTACTCTTACGAGGACATCAACCATTAGCAGCACCCCATTTAGGGTTCGGACATTTCCTCAACTCATAGTCTGTAATACACTGCGTAAGGTCGTCATCAAAAAAGGGAGATCTCGAACGAGGATTGTTTAAATTAACCATTGGCTTTAATTTTTTATGTTGTGAGTCCCAAACCCAGCGCACAACCAGACACTGGGGTTGTTTGTTTTTGAGACACGCTTATATAACTAGGCGCTTGCTTCAAAACAGACGCCTGCTTGCAGCCGCACCTACTGCTGAACAGATGCCGCTAACTTTAGCGGGTCCTTAAACCGAGTATGTCGGAGAGCTCCCACTAAAGCTCTCTCTCTTTCTGGCATGCCCCTAAGCTCAACACCGTTTGGTTACCGCATCTCACGTTGTCCAGAATGCGTGAAGGTGGACGTAATAGTCGGGATTGAGTACAGTCGCTAGGTCATTTAATTGAAATAAAAAATTGAAAACAAAAACACAGACTTCGCCAATTTTAAATCGGCCCAGCTCATCTTAAACTTATCCCTGGAACGCTAATCATCTTTTGAATATCTAAACGGTAATTATTAGTTAAACCCACTAACATATGTATATGTTTTGCACCTCACGGATTGAACGAACTTGTCATGCTGCCATTCTGATTAAAGAATGCGCCTGCAACCTTCCAGCGACTGATGAACGAAATTCTTCGCGGTTATATCAACAAGACTCGTGTGGTTTATTTAAACAACTATTATAACAAACTTCAGGTTGCACAAAAATACCGACGTGGCGTCTGGCAATTAAAAATTTGGTCCACACAAGTTGCGCAAATTCCACGAATTAGCGCAATGAACTTAACCAGTGCAGCAACTTTGCACACGCATCCGTTGCAATGCAAAAACGATCAAGCTGCACTTTAACGCAACAATGAACTTTATTTAAAACTAAAAGTAAAAGTGAATTTCAGTTTTCATTTTTTATTGTCCAGGTCCGGTCAACCCAAAATCATACCGAGTTTTATTTTAAATATAAAATAAAATAACTGGCTCCCGAGAGATCCTTTAAACCGAGCAATCCTTTAAGCCGAAAAATCAACCAATAAAGTGCCACTGAACAATTAATTTACAAAAATTATAAAAAAAAATAGTGACAAAAGTGCTGCTGAACATTAAATTTATAAAAATTATAAAAATTAGCAAAAGTGCCACTGAAGTTCTAACTCTTAAAATTATAAAAAGAAAGTGCCACCGAAGATTATAAAAAATAAAGTGCCACTGAAGTTTTAACTCTTAAAATTATAAAAACAAAGTGCCACTGAAATTTTAACTGCTAAAAATTATAAATAACAAACTGCCACCGAAAATTATAAAAAATAAAGTGTCACTGGAAGTATCAATCAAGCTATGTAAGAAGAGTGCCACCGAGGGAGCAACACAACCCAAGTGACACCAACCGGCACACCGGACAAATTGGGTGCGAGTGTCCCAGGAGAAGGACCCTAGTACAAAGGAAACGGGATAATCCTGCCGAGATCTACACGACAAATAATGAGGACTCAAGTATTACTGTAAGCCTATAAATTCTGAACTATTCTGCATTAACTTTAAGTGCAAAACGAAAAAAAGAAAAGATCAAACAATTAAGCGTTTAAATAAAAGAAAAAATCTTTGTTTCCTAATAAAAAAGTTAATGAATTTAAATAAAACTTTAGTTAAGTAAGAAAGTACAAATTTAACAATAAAATTAAATCGTACAAAATTTAAAAGGGTTTTTCAATAGGGACGCTACAAAAGTAGACCGATAGTCACAGTAAACGACGCCATATTTTTCCCCGCTCTTTTGGCATTTCTCTTTAGTAAGGTTTGCCATTTTATCATGGAAAGATATACGATCCAACAACGAGTCGAAATTATTCAAATTTACTACCGAAATTCGGAGTCTATGACCTCAACTTTAAGAGCGCTACGCCCAATTTATGGTCGTCGTCATTTCTGGCTGAATGGCTTCGTCAATAAGCAAAATATGCGTTATTGGACAGGCATCAATCCACACGTACTCCATGAGTCAACATTGCATCCCGAAAAAATTACGGTTTGGTGCGGTTTATGGGCCGGCGGCGTCATTGGGCCGTACTTCTTCCGTGATGATCACGACCGGCCCGTTACTGTGAATGGGAATCGCTACCGCGCCATGATAACCGAATATTTTTGGTCCGAATTGGATGATATGGACTTGGACAATATGTGGTTCCAACAGGACGGGGCCACAAGCCACACAGCGAATGTCACAATCGATTTATTGAAAACCAAGTTTGGTGAACGTGTTATCTCACGAAATGGTCCAGTCAATTGCCCGCCTCGGTCGTGCGATTTGACGCCGTTAGACTATTTCCTGTGGGGCTACTTCAACTCTATGGTCTATGCCAACAAGCTAGCGACGATTGATGAACTTCGTACGAATATCGAACGTGAAATTGCAGCAGTATCGGCCGATTTATGCTTGGAAACCGTCGAAAATTGGGTTCAGCGTCTGGACTTCTGCAAGCATGCCCGTGGTGCCCATGCAAAAGAAATCGAGTTCCATACATAAGGGCATCGAATGCACTTTCACAGGAATAAAGAATTTAAATCATATCCCAAACCATTTTTGTTTTATTTAAAAAAAGTTTTGTGCATTCGTATTGCAAGACCCGATATTTGTTAGTTAGATCCATAGAAAAGATAACGTGTGTATTTTGTACTCAATATTTCAGTATTTCAGCAGCCGTAGCCGAGTGGCGGCCGCCGTAGCCGAGGGTAAGTGACATCAAAAATTATAGAAAAAGTTTTCTCTAATAGCGGTCGCTCCTCTGCAGTTAATGGCAAACCCCCGAGTGTATTTCAGCCTTGAAAAAACTTCTCACAAAAGCATTTCGCCGGTCGGAGTCGGCGTAAAACAGTAGGTCTCTTTATTTGTGTTACAACATCCAAGATGCACACCACAAATTGTAGGAGAAGTTCGGCCAAAACCGCTCAAGCGGTTGTAGCGCCAATTACACACACATATTTCAGTATTTTTTGCTTAAATTCCAAATTCATTGTTGAAAACAACAATAACACTGTAATGTATATATTTTATACATTTAAATTTGTTTTAAGAATGAAGCCAATTCATATTTTTACAGCAGAGTGGCTTCTGCTTATCAATAGGCAGACGTAAGGTTGCCGAGATCTTTGAGAAATAAAATGCAGTAGTGTTACTTGCTAGATTATTTCTGATTTTATTCATGAAAACTTACGACTATTTATACAAAATTGTATCACAAAAAGTGATTTCCATAACTCCTCCCTTTTTACTTCTTTGACTTAGAATTGTAGCAACGGCCAATAGGAATATTTTGGCGGTTGGCTGAGCAGAGCGTATTGACAAATATTCTGCTAGCTCAGCCAACGTAGTGACATACATTCAGTTTAGCAATGCAATTGGCTTTGGTTCCTCATATCGACTTACTTCTAATGTTGAAACCGGCGTTGCAGTTCCGCATGCATATGTAGGTCGCTTGTGTTGGTTGTACGCTACATTCGGTGTGTGGGGTCACTACAACACTAACTACAATGAATGTAAACTTTAGCAAAAAAAAAATATCGGTGTTATTTGGTAGTTGTCAAAATAGTATTATTATTTGCATTCAACTCTGATGCTATGACAGCTTAGGATACCTGCCTGCTGAGCTTAGGATACTTTTTTGTTCCTTGTGGGTTTTCATGGCTTCCAGTGGCGTAACAATAGGGTGACAGGGCTGGCAAAATGCCACGGGCCCCCGACCTAAGAGGGCCCCGGCCCAAGAGGCCGCGAGCGCAAAAATAATTTTTTACATTGTACCTGAGTATTTTATTTTATTTGAAAAGTATATTTTTATAAGTTCTGCTTAAAATCCAAAGTGAGACAACTAAAGTCCATAATACAATTTCAAGTTAATCGTTAAGCATTTCTACCAACCTAAACAAAAAGATGTTGATTCATTTTTAGAGATGTACACGTTACCCGTGACGAGTAATTTTACGTACTTATGACCGTCAAAAAACTGTCAATCAAAAAACCGGTAATTACTCTTTCTTTAATCTCTATTCATTTTAGAACGCATCCATTGGTTTCTACATATTCTGTCGCGGTACGTTGGCAAAGCGGGTGAGTATTGACGATCAGGGAATTCCCCTTTTTGCTTTAATTTTTTTCGTGGCGCTGCTGCTGGGACGAGCTAACAACACTATGTTAGGGGAATTCCGGATTTGATATTTTTTTATGAGGGCTCTACTGAGTGCGTATTCTTTGTGTGATTATTTTTGTTAATTAATGATTTTTTGTTCTTTTATTGAATATGAAAATGGTGGCAGAGGAAAGTTGATTATGAAAGTTAGATACTAAAATGTCTAGTTCCAGAAAATATTTAAGTGGGAGCGAAAAACGAAAGAGAAAGAGGGAGACTGAAGAAAAAAATAAAAAGCTACCTAAAATTAGCCAGTACTTGAAAAATGATGACTTAAATAATGAAAAGTCGAGTGAACAGTGCTCCAAAAGTGAAGAATTGGACCTTACTAAAAGTATACCAGAATTATCAGACGCAGCACCCAACACCAGTGACTATCCAGACCCAGAACAACCACAACAGGGTACTAGCAAAAATCAAAGAGAATTATATTTTAGCATGAACAATATTGTATCTTCGCCATATGTTACTGATAAGGGTAATTTTAAAGAGCTAACTGATCAAGTGAAGAGGTTCGTGATTGAAAACGGACATTGTAAACCTAAGGGCCCTTTCTTAAAAGATAGCGACAATAGATCTTTTCTAGAAAAACATTACTATATTGTTTCCAAGTCTGGCGTGGAACTTGAACGTACATGGCTATCCTATTCTTTAATACTTCAGAAGGCGTATTGTGAACCGTGTTGGTTATTCGCAAATCGGGCATCTAAGAAAATACAAAATGTTTGGATTGAGGGCTATGACGACTGGAAACATATTGTAGATGCCATACAAAGACACGAGGCATCAAAAATTCATCTGGATTCCTGTCTTACGTATCAACAGTGGCGGCTACATGGAACACTCGATGAAGAGCAAGAGTCTATGATCAAAAAAGAAAAATCTTTTTGGCGCCAAGTACTTTCTAGGCTCCTTGATGTTACTCTGACACTTTCAACGTGTAATTTAGCCTTTCGTGGCCACAGAGAAAACGCAGATAGCAGTGATCCAAGCTCCAAAGGAAACTTTTTGAGTATTGTTGAGTTATTAGAAAATTACGACCCGATTTTACGAGAATTGTTAAGTAAACCAAAGGGCCAGATAAAATACTTAAGTCCAAAAATACAAAATGAGCTAATTTCTGTCCAGGTTTTAAAAGTAGAAAACGCACTCATAAATGAAATAAATGCTGCACCATTCTACTCTATCATATTCGATACAACTCAAGATATTTCAAAAATTGATCAAATGTGTGAAATTTACCGTTATTGTATGACCGAAAAAGATGATAATAGGCACTTGTCATTAAAGAAATATTTTTAGGATTTCCTGAAGTTAAGGATCAAACTGCCTTAGCAATGTCCAAGCAAATTATTAAATCCATAAATGACAAAAATATTCCTCTATTCATATGCAAAATTTTTTTGAACCAGTTCAACAAATTTATAATTTTTTTGGGCATAGTATCAGAAGATGGAATATTTTATCAAGTTTTATATCTAATAAAGAAAGTGAGTCTTCAACTTCAATAACATTAAAACATTAAACCCTACTAGATAGGCAGGACGTTATGATGCCGTTTTTGCTTTAAAAGCTCGGTTTGTTGAAGTCCAAAAAGCGCTAACGGAAACAATTCTGTTAAGTCGCAAATCAGATGAAAGAAATGAAGCTGTTTCACTCAAAAAGAAGATCAAAAACTACAATTTTATTAATGTTATTGGCTTTCCATTGCAAGATCCTACTTACTATCGATGCAGCCTCTAAAGCACTTCACTCTAAAGCCACCGATCTTTCAAATGCCTTAAAACGTTTGAAAATTTGTTTGGAAGAATTGGAAAGGTATCGACATGAATTTGAAAATTTAAAAATGGAAGCAAATAGTGTAGCAGAAAAATGGTCCATCACCACTGCATTTTCTAAAACTCGTCAGAGGAAGGTAAATCGCCATTTTGATGAGCTTTGCGAAGATGAGCGTCTTCAAGATCCGGAAAGTTTGTTCAAAGTGAACATATTTTATCGAGTATTGGACATCATTATAAACCAACTGAAATCGCATTTCCTTCCAATGAATGAAATTGTTTCAAATTTCAGTGTTTTGCAGCCTTCCACTTTAAAAGTTTTAAATGACACTGATCTATTACATAAAGCTCTAGAATTTGTTGAGATATATAAAAAAGACATAACTGAATCATTTGCCAGAGAAATTCTCAGTTTGCGATCCACTTTCAGAGATGAAATAGAAAAATCTTCGTGTATTAGAGACCTTGCTGATTTATTAATAATAAAAAATCATTTTATGTCCTGCAGCTTTCCTGAAGTATGCACTGCATTAATGTTATTTCTTACAATTCCTGTGACTACCGCTAGTGCTGAACGATCATTTTCAAAACTTAAATTGATAAAAACGTATTTATGGAACTCTATGGGACAAGACAGGTTATGTAACTTGGCTATTCAGTATATTGAAAATTCTATGGCCAGATCTTTAAACTTTGATGATGTTATATACACTTTTGCGGAACAGAAAGCTCTAAACAAAGATTTTTCTTAATAAATATCTTATTGAAATTAAATTGTTATTTTTATTTCATTGTAAATGTATGTAGGTTTCCTCACTATGTTGTTCCTTCACCGAAAAGCTAGCGAATAGATGATGAATGCATTGAGATATTATGTTCTATGGATGAATGTGAAGTCTCCAATACGCATTGGGCTAGCATGGGGACTACAGACCATTCCTTCTCTCCTAAGAGAGGAGGCCAATGGCCATCAGTGGGACATATACAACGTGTAATTGAGTCCGCTGAAAACCTCGAAGTTTATTAAAATTAAACTGAGTACAACGTGACGATTTTTACTGATAGGGCCCCGTCAAAAGAATTTGCCACGGGCCCCAGATGGTATAGTTACGCCACTGATGGCTTCGCTCATCGAACATTTTTTGTAGTTTTTATTTTTATGATTTCTTCTGGAAGAAGAGGAGTGTTGTTGGGAACAGTTACACAATGTGTACGTTCGCACTCAGATGCGGAATAAGGAGGAAGGGAACAATTAACACAAAGTGGAGCGCGATTACTACGTTTGGTTGTATACCCTAGAAGCTGGTAAGATTTGTAGCGCTTTGGAAGGGGTATAAATTGTCGGACAAACACTTTGCATCAGCCAACTTCAATTTTAATAGGTAAATTAAATTAACAATGTTGGAAAAAGAACTCCTGAGGGGCGAAGACTTCCTTCTGCATTTTTTTAAATTTATAGGCAGCTACGACACCTTGAGAGCTTAGTTCACTAACGATCTTCTCTTCTGAAACATTGTTTGGAAATGGAGCGAATATTGTGCCTCTCACACGGTTTAGGGATTCGTGCAGTTTGGCTGAAATGGCACATACATATATTTCCTAATTGCTTTCATTTTTTGAAAATTATGTCCTACTTAGAATATAAATGTGAAAGTTTGTGTATTTGTGACAGATTCGTTCGTGATCAAGGATAGTCGTTCGGAGTATCTGATTTACTTATTTGGTGAAATTTTTGAAAAATGTGGTAAGATACTGGTTCGAAAATTGTGTGTAAATACGCAGTCCACCCTTATCGGATATAAAAATAACTATTCGCACGTTCTGTGACGAAAATCCAGTCTTCAAATACTGGGCGCAATATTTTTTCATTTTGCCAAAGCCGAGAAAAAGAAAGTAAACAAAAACTAATAGTGAAAGTAAGATAAGGCGGGTGTTTCTTTTTTTAGCGCAAACTCTCTACGAGAACCACAAGTCCAGCGGGGCGAATTAAAAAAGCATACACGTTAACGAACGAGAGGAAAGAATACAAGTGTGTAATATTATTGCGGATAACTACCGGTCAACGACACGAACCTTGCCCACCTCGAACTGGGATGAAATCGGTGCAATATGTCGACCAAACCTAACAATAGGATTGAGGGTAGTTTACAAAAACAAAGTGCAGTGGCTCAGACGCCAAGTGTATGCGTAAAACTTTCGAGAAGAGCTTATTGTTATCGCGATCGCCCGTGCGTAGCTTCCCATTGGCTGTGGGAGCATTCAGTGAAAACCCGGGAGGAGAAAATGACCGTGAGGTGGTGGAAGTTACAAACTCCCCATTAGCAGCCAGTGACAATATTAATTTAACTGAGTCTCTCGCGACTAATACAACTCGGTTAGCTCGGTTAATATTATGAGAGAGAAAATAGATGAACTGAGAAAAATAATGGGGAGTCAGCGACACGTTAATCAGCAAATCAAAGACGTGCTCTCCAGCATCTCTGAGCTCTTTGCTATTGGCGGAAACGGTGAAATAGAAAAACTAAGTGTAACCTGCTTAAGGAGCTTAACGAGGGTAATGCAGATTCATGGAAAAGGGGCAGGTCCTTTAGCGAAAACGACTCCGTCAGGGAGAAGTCGCAACCAACAGGAAACCGAACACGAGTATTTTCCTTTAAGAAGCTGACATTGCGGTCCGATGAGCAAGATCGAGTTAGAGAGTGACTGCCAAGCAATAGTAAAACGGGTCAGACCAAAATGGCGCAATCCAATCGGTAAGAAAAATTAAGAAACCCTTTTAAGCCAGACGCCATTTTCATCAAAGTCTCCGGCGAATGTTCCTATGCTGACATCTTAAAGAGTGTAAAGGGCGATGAGAGTCTCGACATCGATGAGGTGACAACGAGCAAAGACGTGTGTTCAGCTAAAAATGCTGAGCTCAACTATATCAAGCTGCAAGCTGCTGACATACGATCTATGCGTAAAGCGTATGGAGATTCCCAGAAGGCATCTATTATCTTGCTGGATAGTAGTGCTAGTAAGCTACTACTGAAAGGCAAAAAAAAGATTGAATGGGTTATCTGCCGCATTCGCAGAAAAATGCAGCCAAGACGCTGCCGAAGATCTCGGAAAGGCATGCTTCAGATGCAGCCAATTAGGGCATGTAGCTAGAGGCTGTATTAACGTCCCCGGGTGCTTATTTACTTACTTACTCAATTGGCGCTATTACCGCTTAAGCGATTTTGGCACAACTTCTCCTACAAGGGGCTTACCATGCGTAAAACGAGACGCCGTCGTCAATGGCTACCCAACCGGAGGCTTCAGGTTCCCTACCTATCCATCAGCATTGAAGACACTTAAAAATCAATGAGACTATTGCAGCTTAAATATGGTTGTGCGGCAACTCGGCTTTTTGAACGCAGGACACAGTATTCGAGGTTTCATGGGCACTAAAATGAATAACTTTTAGATTTATAGCTGCTACATACCACCAAGCACCAGTCTACAAGAGTTCCAACAGATCGATTTGTAACTGTCCTTCGAGGAGCGTGTAAAAAAACATGTTAATTGCAGGCGATTTAAATGCGTGGGCGCTGAAACGGGCTGTCCGAATACAAGGCTGATCAATACTGGAGGTTTTTGCTTGCCTCGAAGTGGTCTTACTAAACACGAGGTCCGCGAACCCTTAGTCGTAATGATTTCGGCTCAATAATCGACTTAACTTTTATTTTTATTTTTGGCCTTATTTTTTGTGAATCGTCTGTATAACTTATATAGCTTGTGGCCAGGTTTGTATTAGGAATAATATGAGAAAACAACAATTTTTCAAAGTAGTAGAAGTGATAGCTGCTATTTCGGAGATCACTACATCTCCTCATCAGACTTCTTTCTTTCTAGACTTTACCTGGCTAGGCGAGCACGTAACCACTCAGTCACGCTAGCCGTGTGAAAATTGTTTGTTTTTCTCACTATTCCTATCTTCCTATAATTATAATAAAGGATGAGCAAGCCTAAAAAGCAAAACTACAGGCCGGACAAAAGGCCGAACTATAAGCTAAATCCTGAAGAATATAAGGAAGTAATTAAAGTTTTAAGAAGGTTTAATAAACTATTATGTAAAGTAGGAGACAAACTGAAGTAGAACATGAAATTAGGAGAACCACTAGTGAACAAATTAATGCGAAATTATACAGGTACCCACAACAACATAAAGAGGAAGTTCGGAGACAAGTAAAAGAAATGACCGAATAAGGAATAATATGGAAAAGTAAATCGATCTATTCCAGTCCTCTGATTCTTTTGAAATACAGATTAGTAGTCGATTAAAGTTAATTGCATGAAATTACAGTGGATGACAAGTATCCACTACCTACTATAGATTCAATCTTGGGCAAGCTGGGTAGAGCTCAGTACTTCCTATCGCTAGATTTGGCGAAGGGTTAGCACCAAATTTTGGTAAAGGGAGAAGACAGGGAAAATACAGCTTTTATTGCACCTCACGGATTGAACGAATTTGTCATGCTGCCATTCTGATTAAAGAATGCGCCTGCAACCTTCCAGCGACTGATGAACGAAATTCTTCGCGGTTATATCAATAAGACTCGTGTCGTTTATTTAGACGACATATTAATATTTAGCTCCTCATTGAACGAACATACAAAAGCAATAAGCTCTTTCTAAGGTAAATACATTGAGTCTTAAAGCTAAATTTATTGTCAAACCATATGCCTAGAATTTTTTAATTATTGACAAATTCAATTATGGTATTTTTAAAAACTAATTCCGGACATTTACATTTAATCTTTTTACAAATGTGTAGCAGTTTACATTTGGGAAATAGATGCTCCTGATTTTAAAACCAATTTTCTGAAATGTGTTAATACTTTCTGGAAAGTTTCGTTAACCGCTCGTGGTTCTTTTAAATTGGTATATACGATGGCATCATCCGCATACAGAGTGAGCTTTATATTCTTAATGTTTGAACAAATATCGGTAAGTTTGTCGAAAGCGATAATAAATAGGATTGCAGATAGATGATAGCCTTGAGGTATACTAGTTTTAAGGGGATGTAGGCCGGAAAGAACGTTGTTGACGCAAAGTCGAAACTGTCGGAGTGTCATAAAAGCTTTTACCAATTTAAAAGGTTTTGGACCAACCTCCCAAGATGCAAGTTGGCTTATAACTGCACGTAATCCTACGTGGTAATATGCCTACTCGAAATCAGTAGCCAAATTGTAGCAAGAGAGTCAGACACGTAGTTGGATATGTGTGAAAAAATTATAGTTTTGTAACAAACCAGGTCAGCCATTTGCTGAGACAGGAATCAAGGAAATGAGCCTGTAGCATGAAGGCAAATTAATGGACTTGTTGAGTTTGACAATTGGGATCCTTTTTTCTGTGTGCCAAAGATGCGGATATGAACCTTTGGATAAAATAGCATTGTGTAGAGAAAGTAGCCTTTATTTCGCTGCTAACGGTAAATTGGAGAGCAACGTACGGTTGTATTGGATGGCTACTATGGGAGTTCGAGGGATGCCAGTTAATTGCTTAATATCGGACCAGATCTTTTTTAGGAGTTGACGATGGTGACATTTTTTAGGTAGAAGTTTCAAAAGTTTTCCTTTTGGTCGTTTTAACAGCTTTCTTGAAACGGACTTTTGCCTTTTTAAAAAACATGAGATTGGTGTCCGACATATTTATTTTGAAAACTTTCCACCTTTAAATTTTGTGGGTACGAAGTTGTTTGAGGTCTTTGTTCCAGCAGAGAGATGAATTATTAAATGATTATGGTTTCCTTTCGGCAATAGACTTATCTGCTGCAGAACGTGTAATATAACAATGATAGAGGTTTCCTGGTTAATATTATTTGCTGGTGAATTGTTCATATTATTTGTGCTTTCTGACTTACTTAACTGAGTGGTGGTTGATTTGAAGCGTAATAGAAATAGGAAAGTGGTAACTTCCGTGAAGGTCGGACCAAGCTTTCCAGTCTATTGTGGGAGAAATTTGGAGAGACGAAAAAGTGATGTCGACGTTAGTTACAGATGAGTGTGTAGGATGAAATTTTCAATTCTAAGTCCACTTGGGTTTGATTTGCGTTGAAATCGCCTGTCCACAAAAGAGATTCAGGGAGCTGAAGGAATAAGTTCCAAAGCCCATTTTCTTTAAAACCTTGTGAGGGTGAGATATATGTATATATGTATGTCTTTGCGGTACAAAATGTAAAAATTAAGTTTTATTTTCCAAGCTATTGTGGACAGTGTGGAATTAATGTATGTATGTTTTTATGAGTATTCCGATTACTTGTTTGCTAGTTTGAATATTGTGCGAGTTTGAAGAATTGCCAACATACTGCTTTGGTTAAAGAAAATTGTTGTTCGGTGCTATCGGGATATGTGTCTCTTGGATATAAATTGGGTCTGGATATATTTTTATTGTTATTATATCCGTTTATGTTCCACAGAACAATTTTTAACGGATGTGAATATGTACTCAATTGAAGTATATGTGTGTATACATGAGAGAATTTTTAGATTTATGCATTTAACATTTCGAAGTTTGATTTTAGGGAGAATAAGCAGAGGACTGTTAAGTGTTTGGAATTGAGTGTAGTGAGAGTAAGATGCGTTTGTTACAGTACTTTTTTGTGGAGATATTATTGTTTATTTCGTTGAGGTTTATCGAACTATATGATAAAGTCGAGGATGGGGAGTAAGACGACAAGTTAACTGGTTAGTAAAGGGGTTTTCAATAGGGACGCTACAGAAGTAGACCGATAGTCACAGCAAACGACCAACAACGAGTCGAAATTATTAAAATCTACTACCGAAATTCGGAGTCAATGACCTCAACTTTAAGAGCGCTACGCCCAATTTATGGTCGTCGTCATTTCTGCCTGAATGGCTTCGTCAATAAGCAAAATATGCGTTATTGGACAGGCAGCAATCCACACGTACTCCATGAGTCAACATTGCATCCCGAAAAAATTACGGTTTGGTGCGGTTTATGGGCCGGCGGCGTCATTGGGCCGTACTTCTTCCGTGATGATCACGACCGGCACGTTACTGTGAATGGGAATCGCTACCGCGCCATGATAACCGAATATTTTTGGTCCGAATTGGATGATATGGACTTGGACAATATGTGGTTCCAACATGACGGGGCCACAAGCCACACAGCGAATGTCACAATCGATTTATTGAAAACCTAGTTTGGTGAACGTGTTATCTCACGAAATGGCCCAGTCAATTGCGCGCCTCGGTCGTGCGATTTGACGCCGTTGGACTATTTCCTGTGGGGCTACGTCAAGTCTATGGTCTATGCCAGCAAGCTAGCGACTATTGATGAACTTCGTACGAATATCGAACGTGAAATTGCAGCAGTATCGGCCGATTTATGCTTGAAGACCGTCGAAAATTGAGTTCAGCGTCTGAACTTCAGCAACCGTGCCCGTCGTGCCCATGCAAAAGAAATCGAGTTCCATAAGTAAGGGCATCGAATGTACTTTCACAGTAATAAAGAATTTAATTCATATCCCTAATCATTTTTGTTTCATTTAAAAAAAGTTTTGTGCGTTCGTATTGCAAGACCCGATATTTGTTAGTTAGATCCATAGAAAAAATATCGTGTGTATTTTGTACTCAGTATTTCAGCAGCCGTAGCCGAGTGGCGGCCGCCGTAGCCGAGGGTAAGTAACATCAAAAATTATAGAAAAAGTTTTTTCTAATAGCGGTCGCTCCTCTGAAGTTAATGGCAAACCTCCGAGTGTATTTCAGCCTTGAAAAAACTTCTCACAAAAGCATTTCGCCGGTCGGAGTCGGCGTAAAACAGTAGGCCCCTTTATTTGTGTTACAATATCCAAGATGCACACCACAAATTGTATTTTTTTAAATTCCAAATTCATTGTTGCAAACAACAATAACAAAGACACTAACTACAATGAATTTTAAACTTTAGAAGAAAAAAATGTCAGTGTTATTTGGTAGTTGTCAAAATAGTATTATTATTTGCATTCAACTCTGATGCTATGACAGCTAGGATACCTGCCTGCTGATCTTAGGATAGTTTGTGGTTCCTTGTAGGTTTTCATGCTCATAAAGGCCTCCATAACTTCCGCCGCTTCCTCCGCATCAGGTCCGCAGACCTCCGGAACCAACTTCGGTTCAACCGGAAGCAGGGCGTCACTGCCTCTGGCATCAGATTGGTAGATTTTAAGGGCAACCTTCTCGAAGTCATAGGATATGACCCCCTGCTGCTCAGCAAGAGGGCCGAGGCACTCCGCGTTAAGCAGAATTAGCGCTTGCCGATATAGTTCCTCGGACCCCTCAAACCGAACGACCTTCCAGTTGTGCGCCGAAAGGTTCGGGTTACAATAACGGAGGATTTCCTCGATGTCACCCGGTGCGGAGGGCTCCGCAGGGAGCCAGACACGAGCCCTCGGACGCAAAGGCAAATCCTTCTCATCCACGGCCTCGAGCTTGGCATCTTTCCAAACCTCCCCCACCAAGGAAACCGCCGCTTTATAAAGCGTGGCCCACCGCTTGTCAGCGCACGAAATCCTCTTGAAGAGGCCAGAGTGCCAACCCGCACTCTCGCAACGAGGAGGTTTGCCAGGATTATCCCTGATCACCTTCATAAAGACGGTAAAAATTGCTGCCGACACACGCCTCCCGTCCATCTAAGAGATGGCACCGTTCTCCTTACTGCGGCCCACGACACCCAGGATAATGGAGCCCGCTTGCTTCGCGACTTCGCTGAACGTTATAGGCGCTACCCCAGTCCAGGGCCGTTTGACTGAAGAGGTCTCCTCCTAATCTAAGCCCTACTGGTAGACTTTGGAAATTTCGGGGCTCAGGACTTCGAGTAGAAGACTTTTTAACCAGGCGAGGAAGAGCCAAAAACCCTCGGATTGGGAACTCTATAGGATCGGATTGGGAACATATAAGTCCGAAATAAGGAAGGATAAGCGGGAATCGTGGAGAAATTTCTCCGAGAAGGTTGAAGGCTGCCACGAGTCCTCTAGGCATAGGCGGGTGCTTGCGAGGGCTTCCGCGCCCTTGGGATGTCTCAGGGACAGCTAGGGAAATTTGGCGATGAGCAGTGAAGAGTCGCTCAAATTTCTCCTCGATCCCATTTCCCCAGTAATCCTGAGGGAGGAGATGCCGCGAGAGCGGCTGTCGCATGCTCAGCATGCTTACTCGAAAGGCAGGTCTGTGG
Source organism: Anomoia purmunda (assembly GCA_951828415.1). Classification (NCBI taxonomy): domain Eukaryota; kingdom Metazoa; phylum Arthropoda; class Insecta; order Diptera; family Tephritidae; genus Anomoia; species Anomoia purmunda. The sequence goes on along the minus strand of OX639998.1, from coordinate 5,174,062 downwards.
AAACGGCCCAGCATACGGTTGTTAAAGTCACTGAGAAGTCTCTTGAACACAAGGACTTTGCACTGGGTGCCTTTCTGGATACAGAAGGTGCCTTTAATAACATTCAGCCACAGGTAATAGTCGGATCCCTGGCGGAACTTGGGGTTGAGCCGGGTCTTGTCAGGCTAATTACCTTCTCTGGGACAGAACCGTCGTGGCGAAATGGGGCAGCGCCTCCATCCAGCGAAGGGTGAGTAGAGGTACTTCACAAGGAGGGGTTCTCTCACCACTCCTTTGGGTCGTTGCTATCAATGACGTCCTCAAGGAGCTGGAAAGGGAATACTGCACGGTTATTGGCTATGCTGACGATGTTGCTCTCATTGTAAGGGGTAAGTTTTTGAGCACCCTTTTAATTTGATCGTGAAATGGTCTGTAGGGTGTTTGCTCGCGATAAATCCTAGTAACACAGAGCTGGTATTATTTTCCAGGAGTTACAGAGTACCGGTTGCCCATCCTCCTTCAATAGGTGGTGGCCCGTTGGTGCTTTCTGACTGGGTCAAGTATCTTGATCTGATTCTGGATACGAAGCTCTCCTGGGGGCCAAATATTGAGGAAAGGGTGAAAAAGGCTTCGGTTGCGGTGTACTGTTGCCGGGGTGCTATTGGGATGAGATGGGGCCTTTCTCCCAAAGTTAACTATTGGCTTTATGAGACTATACTAAGGCCTATAATGTTTTATGGAGTGGTTGTCTGGTGGAACTCACTAGACAGGGTATTTAAGGTTAAGCAGCTAGAGCGAATGCAGCGCTCCGCGCTCATTGGGATCAGTGGGGCGCTTAGGACCACACCCACGTGCTCAACGTTATGCTTAACGTGCTACCTGTGGACATTGCAGGCAGGGTTGCAGCACCCCACGCCGCAGCCCGGCTAGAGTGCAATGGATACAGATTCAGCTCGGCCTTTGGGCCTTCTAGGATTCTTGCCAGCTTCAACTTTGTCCCTCCGGAAACAGATTGCTGTCTGCCTGCTCCAGCTCGGGATTGCTCCTTCTCCACTCACATCCCGCGTAGGGAGGAGTGGAAAGAGGGTGGCTTGTGGGGCGGTAGGACGTTGAACTTTTTCACGGTTGGCTCGAAGCTGGATGGTAAGGCTGGGGGAGGGGTCTTCTGCGAGGAGCTTTCCCTCAGCCGTAAATTTAGGCTTCCGGACAATTGCAGTGTATTTCAAGCAGAGGTGGCCGGAATCAAGGAGGGAGCCGATTGGCTACTTGCGAATGTAATGCCCTCTGGACGGGCTAACATTTATTCGGATAGCCAGGCCGCTATTAAGGCCTTAGGATCGCTAATGGTGAGATCAAAACTGGTCAGGGAATGCCTGACTTCCCTCGCAGCCGCCTCAGAGTATCTCGACTTTAGACTAATTTGGGTACCGGGCCATAGCGACATCGCAGGGAACTGCATGGCAGATGTGCTCGCTCCGCAAGGTACCCTGGAAGTAATTTCTCCTTGCAGGGAGAGGGTGGGGGCTCCTTTGACTGCCTAGGGGCTTCTCCTGGACAGATGGGCTCTCTGTCGTCTCAGCGAGCGCTGGGAAATTGCCACGACATGCAGAATTGCAAGGTCCCTCTGGCCGAGAGTGGATCGTAGGCGCTCAAAGGAGCTGAGGTCGCTTAATAAGCGGCAACTCGCGACCCTCGTTGGAGTTTTTGACTGGGCATTGTCCGTTGGGTATTCATGCGGTTAGGCTGAAGATAGTCTCTGACCCTTTCTGCCGCAGCTGTATGGAGGAGGATGAGGTGGATTCATCTTGTAATTTTCTGCTCAGCTGCCCTGCATTTGCGAGACTGAGGTTCAAGTAACTAGGCTCGTACTTATTAAGGACTCCAGAGGAGCTTTCTGGGGTGGAGATTGGTAATTTTCGTGACTTCATTCGGGGCACGCAACGTTTCTCAGGTTAATCTTTCCTGACTTTCCGATTCACGACTCCTACTATGTCTAAGTGAGTTCCCTTTGCGGAAACTACCACAGTAACCTAACCTAACCTAATAGGTCTACGGATCGCATCATATGAGAACGTTGACCCATCTATGTTAATCGGCGTTGATAACTGGAGGCTCGTGGTATCTTTGAAAATAAGAGAAGAATCCCGGCCACAACCAATAGCTTCGAAAACTCGGTTGGAATGGACGCTACAGGGATGCAAAGTTGGATGCACCAAAGAATGCCAACTGAATATCTACACATGTGACTGCCGTAAAGGTTATGCTGAACTGCATGAAATCGTGAAAGATTTCGTTAAGACAGAATATCTTAAACCAACAAACGTTATGTCGAAATATAATGAAAAAGCCGTGAGTATTATGGATAAGACATGCCAGAAAACTGGCTACCGTTTTTAAATTGGCCTAATGTGTCGCTTCCGGACAGCTATTCTTACACACATCAACGACTAAAGTGTTTACGACGAAAACGGTTCATTAAAAAGCCTAAACTAAAATATACTATACAAGAACAAAACGATAGTTTACTGGACAAAGGATACGCCAAGAAGCTCACGGGAGAGAAGGTTGCAGCCCCTGGGGGAAAAATATGGTATTTGCCAATTTTTATCGTAAGTAATCCAAACAAGCCCAATAAAGTTCGCATGGTGTGGGACGCAGCTGCGAAAGTGAACGGAGTTTCGCTTAACGGTTTTCTGATAAGCGACCTCGATTTGCTCCATTCGTCGGTTGCAATTTTGTTATCTTTTAGAGTCGGCAGAGTCGCAATATGCGGCGATATTGCGAAGATGTTTCACCGTATTAACATCCAAGAATGCGAATAGTTTTAATGAGAAATTTCCCCGTGCTGTTGAAGCAGTGAAGAAAAACCACTACGTGGACGACTACATTGACAGTGAAGACAATGCAGAGTCTGCTTTTACTCTGCCGCGACAAGTACAGAAAACTCACAATAACGCTAGGTTCAACATTCGTGACTGACCATCAAATTCACTAGCCGTTGTAGAACAACTCGAAGAAAACGGTCAGTCGGTTCAAGCCGAAGGATTAACCAACCGTTTATAACCACAAAGAGAGAAGTTTTTCAAGTCGTGATGTCCATCTTCGACCCACCGGGATTTGTAAGTTGCTATACCTTAGGCATAAAAATTATGTTACAGAACGTGTTGCGCTCTGGTATTGGTTGGGATGCCCCACCAATGGATAGGTGTTATGTCGTTGATAAGAGAAATTGATATTCGCGGTGTTATTCCGTGCTGTTGAAGGATGCTGATGACGTCCAACTTCATACCTTGGTGGATGCCGTAGCAAGCGCCTATGCAGCCGTTTTCTACATACGAGTGAAAAGGGGTAAAGACGTTACACTAACTCTTGTGGCCGCGAAGTCAAAAGTTGTGCGACTGAAACCGCTATCGATTCTAGAGACGTCGAATGCGGAGCAATGGCAATCGGTGCACTCAAAATCGAATCCTGCTGATTTAGGTACAAAAATATTCAGGAAGTGCAATTACCAACCGGTTTTCAGAGGTCCGGATTTTTGATGTCAAACCCGCAAGAATGACCGAAATATATCAAGATGCAATCAATGCAGCTGAAATCAAGCATTACGTTTTGCACGCTACAAAAACTCGCACACGATATCCGATCTTGAACGTAGAATACTCTTCTGATCGGAAACGCCTATATCGAACTGTGGCTACGTCTTTACAATATGTCGACCGATTTCACGCATTGGTAACAGGTAAAAAAAAACTAAAATCACGATCCCTTTTGACCACATACAACAAGCTCAACGCTTTCTATTGTATGCCCAGGATTCTGAATTTTGTTGTCAACTTGATTAAGCCTGGTAAGCCTATAAAATCTATCAAATTAATTTCAGTCAGTATTATTTCTCTAAAAAATTAGATGATAAGAACAGAGATCGGAGAATGTCGATACATTTTTGGGATGCCTGCGGTTATAGGATAACGATATAGGCAAACCGAAAGTAATGTGACGATTAAATCACTTGAAAAACACTTCAGCGTTCAGCAGTACATCGATCGCTGAGGCTTATAAAAGTTGAAAAGGCAATTTGAATTTCCTTAGGAATGTTTAAAAGCGAGATGTCTATCGATTCGAATGGTTGTTGCGCAGAAATGCCTTTAGTAAGCGAAAATTCTGATGACAATGAAAAATCCCCGTTCCGTGATTTTATTGTTGCCTTGAAAGCGAAATATGATGTTGTATGTATCGGGTCTTGCAATAGGAACGCACAAACGTTTTTTTTAAATAAAACAAAAACGGTTTGGGACATGAATGAAATTTTTTATTCCTGTGAAAGTACATTTGATACCATTATGTATGGAACTCGACTTCTTTTGCATGGGCACCACGGGCACGCTGCAGAAGTCCAGACGCTGAACCCAAAAATCGGCCGATACTACTTCAATTTCACGTTCGATATTCATACGAAGTTCATCAATCGTCGCTGGCTTGCTGGCATAAACCATAGACTTGACGTAGCCCCACAGGAAATAGTCTAACGGCGTCAAATCGCACGACCCAGGCGGCCAATTGACTGGACCATTTCGTGAGATAACACGTTCACCAAACTTGGTTTTCAATAAATCGATTGTGACATTCTCTGTGTGGCTTGTGGCGCCGTCCTGTTGGAACCACATATTAGCCAAGTCCATATCATCCAATTTGGGCCAAAAATATTTGGTTATCATTGAGCGGTAGCGATTCCCATTCACAGCAACGTGCGGGTCTTGATCATCACGGAAGAAGTGCGGCCCAATGACGCCGCCGCCCCATAAACCGCACCAAACCGTAATTTTTTCGGGATGCAATATTGACTCATGGAGTACGTGAGGATTGCTGCCTGTCCAATAACGCATATTTTGCTTATTGACGAAGCCATTCAGCCAGAAATGACGACGACCATAAATTGGACGTAGCGCTCTTAAAGTTGAGGCCATTGACTCCGAATTTCGGTAGTAAATTTTATTAATTTTGACTCGTTGTTGGATCGTATATATTTCCATGATGAAATGGCAAACCTTACTGAAGAGAAATGTCAAAAGAGCGGGGAAAAATATGGCGTCGTTTGCTGTCACTATCGGTCTACTTTTGTAGCGTCGTTAAAATTTTAGGCGTTTAGCTGTTTCCTCCGTAATGATGTTGAGTTCTTAGAATGAATCCAATAGTGCCCGAGCAGGTTGCATTAATCCAAACTTATCTTTGATATAGATTAGTGGGTTGGTATACGCGTTACCAGAACGAGTGATGAATGAATGGTTGAGCTTGGGAGGTAGTTGGCGATATAGTTGAAGATGCTGATGACTGAACCTGTAGTACTTGAAGTGATGGCGTCGACTGATTGGCAGAACCTGAAATAGTGTTAAAGTGTAAATGAGTATGGTGAGTTTGCTGGCACGTACGACAACGAGATTTAGATGTGCACTTTGAGAATAGATGCTCCTTTCACAAACAATTAATGCCAAATCCAGATTGCCTGACGAACTCAAATCGTTTGGAAGGCGGTAGCGCCAAAAAAGGGGAGCAGCTTCTAAGGTTAAAATCTGTGTGGTTGCAATATGGACAATTTAATTTTACGTTAATGAAGGAATTGCTGGTTCTACCAGAAGGCTTATTTTCCCGGTGAGTCGTTGTTTGATTTGCACTTTTGGGACTACTTTTGAGATATTCACAATGGCGACTGAGTAACCTATAGCAATCTTCCCATGAAGGTAAACTTTCCAAATCCCGCCTTTGATCGTACACTGATTTTGAGTCTGCATCCATTTTAAGCAAAACGATACATATAAGTATTGAATTTAATACATCACTTTCAGATCCTAAAGAAAGAAGTGAGCCACGAAGCGCAGCAATCGTATCAATAATGTTATGTAGACCTGCACCATTAACAGTTTTGATTGCTGATATTTGAAATAACGAAGATATATGGTCACGAAAGATCAACACATTATTATCATACCTTTCCTGAGGACAATTTTCTTCTTTTGCCTGGAAGGGTTCTACGACACTTAATGGTGATCCACTCAAGCAATTTAAGAGGCAGTTAAACCTGTCTACTTTGGGTATGGTGAAATCTTCATCGACCATATTCGAGAAAGTGCGGATGAATCACTTATACTCCACATACTTGCCATCAAACTTTGGTAACTTCAATTGTGGCAAACGATGTTGATGAGTAATAGTTGCAAATCCTGTAGCGTTGAACATATTTGCTACGTTACGATTCTTTTTTGATTTTGCTGCAATATACTCTTCTTAAAATTCTGGGCCTGATATATGTATCTAAAGGGTTCAGCGTTTCAATTTTTCTTTGTACTACACAAGCTTGTTGAAAATACGTTTCGACTACATGCAAGCGGCATTCAAGAACAGAAGTGCGACAACAACAACAACAGAAGTGTCGGCATCGTTGTCTTCTAAACCGATTCTGTTTTTAATGTCGAGTAATTTCCGCTTTATAATGGCTCGTTGCTGAAAAATTTACTCCAATTGGTGCTGCCCTTCTGACTAGCTTTGTGATATAGTGCCTTGATGTTCCGTCATGTTGATGCCGAACTGTAAAAAATGTAGCAATAGTAGGTTGCAGAAAAACAAATGAAATCAAAAAACTCCCAAGCCGAAATCAAGGGAAAGTGAAAGGGACGCAATCTTTTCCTTTATATTAACTTCCAAACTATGAGTTGAGGAAGTCCTGCCACGGTCGCCAAAATGTAAACGCTCTTTTGCTCCGAATTGCACTTTGCCTAATTTATTCAAAACAGTGACCAAATTTTACAGTGCTTGAACCTTATATAGCTAATCGCTTATATTATATTACAAATGTATACTGATTGTAATATACCAGTTATGTTGACATCGATCTGATTTTGAGTAAAAATTAACAAAATCTATGTGATGTCGTGTGAATGCTACGTAAGCAAATCTAAATGATGTATAAGTAGATATCTATGCATATGATTATACTATATACACACGTATGTAAGTAAGCAAAAAATTAAGTACAAACTTAGAAAATTAAACAAACAAAAAGCAAAACGGTAAGGCAACGAGGTAAAATGTACTACAGTATGTACATATGTCTGCATAGAACTAAAGCAAAGTGAATGTATATGTCTGCATGTGTATACGTCTGTAGGCATAATACTGTGGTATGGACAAATACCGTTTATTAGTAATTTCAAGGTGAAGGCCAACGACTCATGCATTTTATGCAAGCCGCTCCACAAATGTATGAATCAATCAAAACATAAACAAGTTTTATATTTCAGATTTAGTTATATATACTCACGTTGCATTGGTGTCCATGAGGAGAGCGTTGCCAACCTTTACTTTTACATTCCTACTGCGCTGAAATCTGATTTTTTGCGCAAACTTTCGACATAACTTTAAATACTGAAAAGTTCAACCCTTTAGACTTATTCATTTGAAATGTCCAAATTCAAAGCACACAAAAACTTAAAAGGAGTAAAAAGACACAAAAAGTCCCCGGAAGATACAGAACTAATTTCCAAGGTATGAAAGGAAAAGATAAAGATTGACGACTTTCGCGGATCCAGACAAATTAAGTTAAATTAGGTTTAATTTTACTTCGCACAGCGCATAGAAAGTCCCACGTACTTCACATGTCATAAATCTGTCGTTCAGTGTTAGCATAACTGAAGCTTTATGTTATAGTAGTAAGTTTTGGGTTTAGAGCTATGCTTTCTTAGGAAGTACCGGTATATTACATATCTGATATATGCTTCGTCGTAAAAAAACGATATACCCTAATGTATATATCAATAACAGCACAACTTTACAAAATTTAGAAAATTAACGTTTATACATATATTAATGTAAATTTGCCCATTGAATCTTTTTATGAAGTCAGAATATAAAAAACTAGATTAGATTTTGAGATACAGTAAACTTTTTGTGAGATCTGAACATAAGAAAAGTCACTTTTGCAATTATCTCGGAAAAGAGTTGACCAATTTCATAATAAATTTCTTACAACTTTATCTTATCCGCAATTTTGCACAAGAGCTTTTACTTTCGATGCCAATATCAACATAAAGTAAAATCTTTACTTCCGTTTTCTTTTTGGAGTATCGAATAATGCATTTTTACAATTCCAGCAATGCCCTGTTCATGAAATCTATGACGTGTAATAGTGCTCTAAATTTCGGAAGCCAATTACTTTTCTGTAGCCTAGTGGTATGCTAATAGTAGGATTTCGTGACATTTTCTTCGAGCAAAAGTTCAAAGAGACCGCATATTTCATTAACAGCAGACCCCTTCCGTGGTTGAGGTTTCGTTTTATTCAAATTTTTGAACACCATCTCAGCTTTTCTATATGATTATCTGCTTGATGAGTGAAGAATTTTCTAGGTGTTTCGCTGGGCATCCTTAATGAGGAACTGTGCCAAACGTACCGTCTTCTTCTTGTTGTATGATATCAATTACAATGCCATCTTTCTCATGATCTACTTCTGCATCTGCATCAAACTCGGCACGAATTTTCGCTGGTGCATTTGAAAGTTGTTCTTTATTAGGGGCGTAGTCCGGATCTTCATCTGAATGGTTCCGCGAAATCATTGTTTTCGTCATCGACACGTGGAATAAATATATTGTGTTAACTTATCCTACCATTCTTGCTGTTATCATTGGTTTATTTGCAAAAAATTTCGGGAAGCTACCATGTCGATCACAGCATCTGCTGGTAATTCGCTTCCAAGTAAAGGACTATGCCTGTTTCACTATCACACATCTGACCCAAATCACAGCTGACTTAAACCTAAAGAAAAGAGAGATAGTAACATTGAATTACTCCTATTTTCCTAGTCCAGCAAAATAGAAAGAAATAGTAGGAAGGCGGAATCATGTTTTAAAAAACATACAAAGGCATACATTTGCTAGACAAATGTGCTTTTTTACAATTGTATAAAGGATGACGAGGACAGTGTAGATGTACGTTGACGCCAAACATTCCATTATTTCATTCTAAAATGTCCACATAACGCATTTCTGAAGTTTCACCTCTTTAGATTTATAAATAGGACTGGAAATTTGTGTGTGTACCAAAAAGGTAAAATAATACCAGAGGACGACCGGACACTGAGCCGAACCGAACCAAACATTTTCAAATCATATACCGTATTGGTATAAAGCTGACCTGCAGCACTGATTAATTGCTTAATAGATAAACTAAATGGAGAATCAGACAGATATTCAACAGAAAACAGTTTTCAAATATGTCATAATCGTTCGTTATGTTATTAATGATTTATTTCAGTAATAAAACTGCAATTCATATTTCCATCATGTAAATCGAAAGGCTTAGTTGACTTTTTTCAAAAAAAAAACATTTAAAACACCATGTATAAATAAAGTGTGTTGCATAGAGATATCATTTTCATTCGGCAGTCTTGTAGTGTCAAATTGTTAACCCTTAAATGAAACATTGAATTTGAGTATTCAAACTCGTCATTAAATTTAGTGAAAAGAATAACCCAGTCGAGCTAATCTTTTAGATATATGCGGTTCTTAGTTGTGCTTTTCAAAGAAAGACACGAGCAAAAGCTTAAATAATGATTTTTACAGACTTTTCAAAGATATGTGCACCTGATTTTGAGAATACAGACTTTACCAAAAATACTAGTTTCATCAATATTAAGGGTTATCACAATCGAGTACAAATGGAATAGCATATTTTGGTACATTTTCAAACACTTTATGGATGTAGTTACTATGTATTTTGTTTTTGCGTTGCAATTGTAGTTTGAAGATGCTTTGTTGCTCGGGATTTGCATTTCTAAACAAAAACTTAGATACCAGTGAATACAAAAAACTATTACGAAACAAAAAAATTTACCCAATCTCCTCAAATTTGGTTTGTCTGTTCGAAGAAACCACAACAAAGAAGCAAGAAATATGGCGAATCGGTTTTTTATAAACATTTTCTGAAATTTCTAATGATTATTTATTGATTGCTGATCGGTTGATTTTCGCCAAAAACAAGCAAACTATTACACGCGAAATATGAATCCACATGCATGCAGTTTTCTTAATTAATTAGAAATTGGAATATATGTATTTTAAACAATACTGGAATTTTTGTCGACAACATTTGTCGTGTGCAGTAACAATTTTGTTGTTCATTTATTGGTATATACGTATGTATGAATGGTTGGTAATAAACAGCTACGTATGTACATGTTTAGTTTTCTGAATGTGTAAATACATATGTATGTATGACCTGGAGCTTCTTAGCGGATTTCATATTTGTATTATTTATTGATTTGGCTAGTGAAAACTAAACTAACAAATGCTATTTACTTATTTACATTTTATACATATTTTAACTTTTCGACCTAAATAATTTAAATCAACATAAGCTTTTGACTATGTAACGGATGAGAAGACCAACAATAACAAATTCTAACAATAATAGAATGGATTTGTCATAAGCACGCCCATCATGTGTGATATGTAAAAGTTTATTTAAAGGAACTATATAAAAAGGATATGGTACAAAGCATAGGCAATGGCCCTATTTCATAAAAGGACTTATCAACTTTGCACTTTGCAAATAGCATCTTTGCATTTATTGCAAAGTGATAAGATTTTGGTCAACAAAACATATTTATACTTTGCAACTCGAATTTGCATTTAGCACATTTTTGCAGAGTTATAAATTTCTCGCAAGGTGACACAGAAAAGGGTTCCACAGCACATTCACACAATTTTGCAATTGTCTATCATAAACTTACCAATAACTTATCACATTGAGTCGGCCGCAAAATCATGAAAAAGCACTTGAAGTGCTATCTGCGATAAAAGCTGACACCATTTTTTATTTACGTGTAATATTGGTTGCTCCGAAATTGAAACAGAGTTATTTAAAGATAATTCAGTGAAATTTTCAATAACACTTAACACTTCCGATTGAAATTTTATTTCTCCCGAAATATTCTTTGAAATTAATATTTTTTAATTTCGACAAATTCACTCTACGGGCCACCTCGTCTTTATTGTTTTCTATCAAAAACTCGCGTCTTGGCATTTTGAATGTTTTAATAGTTTTACTTCATTAATATGATAGGTGAACGTTTGCATTGTAGATTCAACGCGCACTTTTTAATAATTTACTTAGCTCAATGAATGTAATCACACCAGTAGTGACAGCTGCAACAATAGTAATGATAAAAAACGATTCCGTGTAGTTAAGCCTTCAGCAGCGATCGACTAACGACTATTGTGCCGATTAGCAACATCACAGTTTTTGAAGAATTCATCAGCTTCGTAATCACACTGCTATGTAAAGACTGCGTTGACTTGACCTTTTAAACTTCTGCCTCCATTAACATCCGCATCAACGTGTCCGCGCAGCAACAATTTTAAATGAAGCAGCAAGAACTGTGCCGAGTTGTAATGAAAACAATATTTGTGACAGCAGCGTAATTTATTACAGTAGTTAGTTTTAACAATTATTGAAATAAAATTTAAAGATATTTCGTTTTTATATACTAAACATATATTTATGTTTTTATTCAAAGTTATTATTTAAATAATGTTAAACTTTTGTATAAATTGTGAACACCTCTCTGAGAACATATTTTATCATAACGATCCACCACAACGCGGCACACACACACATCTTCACATGCATATAATTTAAATTATTCGTATCGATTTGCAGAACAACATCTTTCCAGATGAGTTAGCAAATCCTTATACGAACAATGCTTTGTGCGACTTCAATCAAGCTTCCGCAATTTTGGAAAAGTTCCCCGGAGCTTGGCTCATCCATACAGAAATGCAATTTAGCAAAAAACATTACACAGAGGTTAAGAAAAACTTGATTGAACGACATTCTTTGAGTGAAATAAAAAGATTTACTCGGATTCTGATCTTAAGCCCTCCGAATTTTATTAGCCACTCACCTTATTTGCAGGATCCATATTTAGTCAGCTCATTCTTAAAAAACTTTGGCTGAGAAAGTTGCGTACAAATCTTTATGCGTTATTAGCTGGTCCTAATACTTGGGACATAAACGAATTATTGAGAGCTGATAATGTTGTGAGTAACCCGAATCCCATGGCCCTGGGCGCCCACAACATTTTTATTTTTATTTTGAATTTTTCTATTTCAATATGAATTTTTACACATATGTATATATGTATATATATACATATTGTACTGAATTTAAATATGAATCGGTAAAATAACTTATGCGAATTGTACACACATGCATATACATAAAAGGGGTGGCGATGAAATAAAAGGAGGAGTGGTCAGGCATACGTGATAAGCGTCGCAACGTGCATCACACGGGTAGTCAAGGAGGATTCAACCTCCGCGGTTATTATTTTATTATTATTATTCGAAGTGGTTTCAACCACTTATTATTTATATTAGAGGTGGTTTCAACCACGGCTCTATGATTATAGTAAAAAATAACATAAATAATAATATATAAAGAGTATAAAATAAAAGTTAACATTTTGTTTAAAGGAGTTAGGCTATTATCTTCACAGGAACCCCGGACAGCCGAGAGCTTACCCCAGCACCCCGGCAAGTGCGTTACAAATGGCACCCGAGTAGGGAATCTAAGAGAGAACCCGAGAGTGAAGCGACTTTAAAGAAATAGAAACGTTAAAGAGTACAAAAAAGTACAAACAAAACAATAAAAAACAACGCAAGTGAGAAGAGAACGTCATGGTTAAAGTGACTAGGGTATACTACCTCGTTAAAGAATACCTGTTGGTTCGCCACATTTGTGAGCCAAAACCCAAGGTTCGAAAGCTGCTTCGTAGATTTAGAAGCGAAATACACCAAACCGTCCATTGGGATAGGCCAGCCAAGTCCAAGTGGCAGTAGCAGGACGAGCTGGGTACGATCACTGACAATCATCAACATAAACGAGGGATATGAAGTCAACATCACAACCGCACCGTACAACCCACCAGTCCAACTACCTTCCAATAGGTGCATTATAGACGGGGTACGAAAGTGGGGAATCAAATACGACGGAAGAGGAGACCCACTGATCTTACAAGAGGGTACAAGAGATACAATAGACCCGAATATACTACCACGAGGACTGCATAGATCCGAGCTGCATAGATCCGAGGAACGCATGCGGGTGATGTGGCGCGAATGGGCATTTTGCTTACGAATGTGACAACGAGCGACGTGAATTCTGTTGCGAGTGCGGGCGATGCAACATACAAACAAAGAATGCTGCCGTGTACCATTGGGACCGGAGGCCCCAGTAGAACCGAGGCGTGGGATATCAAGCAGCGCAGCCTCGGCTGATTTACCAATTTTAAAACAGACTTATGGGCGAATTGTGGACAATGCAACAATTAATGACGAAGGCGTTGTTGCAACAATAGATGCGTGAGCAACGAGAAGTTTGATGAGTGAGGCGCGCTCAAAGAAGTGAGGGGTGACCAATGCTAAGCAGGTGCGAATTCAAGTGGCGATGGGCGACGCCATCCCCAGAATATTGATGATGGCGAGATCGACGAACGACTCGAGAAGAAATGTATCGAACCATCACACCCCGATCGTGTTAGTGAAAAATAAGAATGGCCACTGGAAGTTATGTGTCGACTACCGGTAGTTAAATGCACCATCAGTGCCCAACGCTTACCCACTCCCACGCATCCAACACATCCTGGATCGAACTCTACAAAATTGCGCTAATCAAGTAGTTGAAAGCACCAGAGAACGAATGAACGTTTCTGGGCGTGGCGCCTTGGTACCGACGACTCATACCGGACTTTTCACGCATCGCTTAGAGAAGCACTAGTATTACTATGCCTGGACTTCACGCAAAAGTTCACTGACTGATGCGAGCGACTTCGGACTAGGAGCAGTACTTACCCAGGAGCTCGACGGCGAAGAGCGAGTAATCGCATATGTTAGCTGCCGCCTCAACTACCCGTAACAAGACCCCTCACCCACGGAAAAGGAATGCTTGGCCATAGTACCGGCCATACGAAAGATGAGACCGTACCTAGAAGGCTACAAGTTTACCGCCATTACTAACCATTGATCCCTGAAATGGATGAACGTGATTGAAAGTCTCTCTGGGCGTTGGAATCACAACAACGCTCATTCGACGTCCAGTACCGGAGAAGAAAGCTAAATGTAGTAATGTATGTAATACGAAGGAAATAGCTACGTGCAAGTCCACATCTGGAAAAATCGAGGAGGTGAACAAAAATCCAGAATGGTGAGTTATACCGTCATATCGCAGTCCAGATGGACGATGAGGATGCGATCCCATGGACAAACCATTCTGCCGGGCACATAGGTATTCGCAAATCAATTGCACGAGCGGCCACCCGATATTATTGGTCTGGAAGGTTCCGGGACGTAGAAAAGAATGTAGGACAGTATCCTACCTGCTAAGTGTACAAAACAAGCCACCAACTAGCTGCAGGCTAAATGTTGCCTTGCGTAGGAGTATTATCTCTACCCACTTAAAAAACGGCCAAGGAATACCAGTACGCTGTTATTTCCGCGCTTTGATCACGGTAGCGGTCCAATAAAGTCTGCGCACACCGTAGACCAGGGTTTCTTCGCAATCTGTGTCAGCATTTAGCCTGCAGCTAGTTGGTGGCTTGGTTTGTTCATTTGGCAGCTTGGACACTGTCCTAAATTCATTTGTATGTCCCGGAACATTCCAGAACATCGCAAGGATCGTAAGGATTTGGCGCCCCGGAGATTCTAATGACCGATAAAGGCTGTTCAAAAGGCGCCTAAAGGATTGTGGGGCCAAACAGAAACTAACCTTACCCTATATATCAGAACAGAATCCAACCGAAAGGGTCAACCGAAATATTAAGGAAAGTCGGCACAGTTTACCGGCCAAGAGCAGCGATATTGGGACGATTTGGTATCCGAAATGATGTAAGCTTTGAACTCAAGTCTATGCAAGGCGAGGGGGTACAGCCCTGTCTTCCTGGTACAAGGACGTGAGCCGCGAATACCGAACACGCTATACGACGAACATATGTTTGGCACAGGTTAAACGACAACAACGCCGAACCAGAAGGCGATAAAAATGAGATTTTCAAACTCTTACGGCGGAATCAGCAGCGAGTCCCCAAGTTTAGTGGACCATACCGCGTAAGTAACTTTCTGTCACCCGCCATCGTCGAAATGGATGAGATGCATAAAGGCTGGAGAAGAACCTCACATGTGAGCGAATTAAAACCATTCCTCGCAGAGGACCCAAATGATAACGAAGAAGAGGACGACAACCGCGGCGATTGCTAAGCGGGACTGACCGCCAATCAAAGAAGAGAATAGAAGGAGGAAAACTTAGAAAGAAAATAAGAATAATGAAGGCGGAAGAGACAGAGAGCCTTCTTGATGAAGCCGTTGAATTAAACAACAACAAAAAACAAAAACAACGCTAAAATATAAATATATAAGAGAGTCGAAATAATAAGCTATCATACTAAAGATAATATTCAAATATCTAATATTGCCTATAAAAATAAATATCATGGCTAATTTATAATACTTACCTTAATATAAAAAATTATTAACCCAAAGATTATGGAAAAAGGTACATACACAAACTGAAAAAAAATACACTAATGAACGGAATTTTGGAAAAGTGTCGAAAATCCGCGAAAACACAGTTGGTCGCGCAATGCCCACTGTCTGCTTAAAAAGGATGTGCCACGGTGCGCGGAAAATGCAGCAGTAGCAACAAGAAAATTTGGCTGCAGGCACTCTATGAGTGCGGTTAAAGCGCTTGACGGTTGGAGAACTTCGACAACGTATTGGCTGCGAACGAACTAAAGAGACGGAGGCAGCAGTAAAGGAAATCAGGCAGATGCCGGGGACAACGATAGCGTCGAAGCTACGCAACCGTTTGTTCTGCTGCAAAACTGCAGCGATGACGACGCGGATATAGCGAGTTTTTGGGGAGCAGAGTACGCCGCAAATAACACAATGATAAAAAATCGCGTTACGTAATATGTGCACAACCCCTTAGCAAAGATGGTAAACTCTCTTTAAACGGTGATGAATCTAATAAGGCAATATGTAGTGTCATACATCAAACTTTAAATAACAAATCAGAACCACATCACATGCATTCTTTTCCAGAAACTTTTTCCTTCCGAAATTGAGAGCATTTGTCCGGGAACTGCCAGCTATTTATTTGAACATTAAACATTTTCCCTATCGACTAGAAGAACGATAGTTTACAGTTCTTATATTTTATACTTTCTTTTATATTTTCTTTGAGTTCAAAAACCGAGCATAGTCCGAGGCAAGCTAGGCAAATGGAGTTCATTGTACATTTACCAATGTCATACAGGAAAGGGAAGGAAAACGTTGTAGCTGACTTATTATGACGAGTTATTGAACTTGATGGAATTAAAAATACAGGGCTACACTTTAAAATTTTACAAGGTGAAAAAAATCAGGAGAGATCTCACATAGTCTTAAAATAATTCAAATTCTATTTCTAAATTTTAATATTTGGTGTGAGATGGCAGATGAAGGTCCTAGGTCGTTTGTATGAAACAGCTTACACAGAACAGTGTGTAACACGTTATATGGGATTACGGTGCTTGGTAAAGAAATACTAATATTTAGCTGAAAGAATTTTTAAATTGCCAAAAATCGAAAGTTAATCGTCACACGAAATTTCCAGTTATTAAAATTCCGGTTCCTAAGAATAGATTAAATAATATGAATGTGCTCATTTGGATATTGTCGTTTGTGTCGAAAAGACATCGCTACGTTTTAACAATAATTGAAAGGTTTACACGTTAACCAGAAGCTACGCATTAAGGAACATTTCAGCAACAGTAGTTGGAAATAAATTTTTTAAGAGATATAGTTCTCGTTTCAAGGTTCAGTTCGAATTAGTTGGCTTACGTCAATACTATTTTCAGAATTAATAAAATTGCTTGGTATTCATCATATACAATATGTGCAAAACATCCTCAAGGGAATGGTGTGGTATAACGATTTCATAGGCAGTTAAAAGCAACGATAATGGCTAGAGATGGAGCAAGCAATTTGTATGATGAGTTATCGATAATTATTCTCGGGTTGTGATCAATAAATAAAGAACCTGGTAAACTTAACCATCTGGAGATCATTATTCTCTAACTGCAATTTTAAATAATTTACGTGAAAATTCTAAAAACGTTAATTCAAATATACAATATAATCAAAATTCCCATACAGATGTTAATGTGTCAAAAGATTTGGGTGTAAGGCAGGGTTGGACACGAGTAAAACTGTGACTTTGTTAGCTTGATATGCAGTTATCTAACTTTAATTTTGATAGCCATAACTCTATGTCGAAATATGTAATTTTAAGTTTTAACTTTAAGTTGAAATGTAATCCAATTTAAATTTGACTTAAATATTAAAACAATACATTAATATAACACATTATTTAAACATTGAAATAGTATTTTGCAATTCTTGTTTTTCAAATTAGCTGCGTATAAATGTCGCAAAGTTTGTTATAAAATATATCAATGCCCAGAGAATCTATTATGTTTTTTATTATTAGTGCATGGATAACATAAGAGATTGAAATATATTAATTATATAACTTGTTAGAAGAACATATTTGAATAATAGCTTGTAATTGATTTATTATAACTGTGCCGTTTTATCATAACATCTTTAGCTAAAAGTCGATATTTTCATCGTATTCGGTTGATTCCGGATGACAACCTAACACATTTTATGATGCAAAATAAATTTCATCAAACAGCGGCAAAATTATATGAGCTCATTGGTTTGTTAGTTAAGTTTTATTAGTAAGTCGTTCTCAAGCTTTATAAACTGGACTTATTTTCTGAACAGATAAGTGATTGAAGTACTAAACCTATATGAATTATTATTTAATTTTAAATGAAACGTTTTTGAAACACAATAGAGTGGCATTCTTATTTTTGTTAATTTATTGGAAAAAATTTACATTAGGTTGCATCACTCCCCGCGCAAAAATAAAATCGGTACTGTTTTTCCATCGGAAATATATAATTTTCGAACACAATATTTCGAGACGATATTAAGTTTCAGGTGAGCTAGGCCGATTTTAAATTGTTTTTTTTAACTCTTTCAATAAAATCACCTCAGATCATAAAACAGTTGAAAGATAATGAAATTTGTGGTGCTGTCTTTGACATTTTTTGAAAGATTGGTTTCATATAAACTTAACCAAAACTTTACCGATTTGAACTTGTAACATATCATTGGAAAGGTGTTTTCAAAGTAACCCATTCCAGTCCCTTTTTTCAAATCTCAATATTGTGATTTCGTTGAATAAATTTTTAAATTTTCTATGCTGATATTTTAAATTAAAGATGTTATATTATCCTCCGTGACTTTTTTTTGTAAAACAATTTTAAAAATGACTTAATCCACAATCATGGAGTGCAAAAACCCAATCCTTGTTCACTTTTCCTGTTTCTTTTATGAATTGCTTGTCGAAAGTTCCGAGTTTGGAGTTTTGAAAATAGGTAGCATGCGAAATTTTGTTTTTGGCGGCGATAATGCGGAATGCAAATCATGCAAACAGAAATTTAATGCTAATCTTAGTTGACATTTAATTAAAGAACATCCATATCTCCATTCAGAGAATAAAGTAAACGCCAAAAAAGAAGGTAAATGTATTTTGATAGTGTGCTGATAAAAAACAAAATCACTGTGAAGAGGCCCCTAAAGAGGCTATTGGTGCAGTGATGACCTCGTTGCTATAGATGCACAACCTTTGGGGATTTTGGATTCAACGGCCTTTCAAACGTTTGTTGTTTGTTTTGATGGGTTTAAGTTGGAAATAATAACTTAAAAAAATATAACGAACTGTGGAAAAAATACCAAAATCTGCAAATGGAGATAACAGAGTAGCTGCAAAGGAGAATTACATAACTTAAAGTAGACATTGTCACTCGAGGTGACCGAGTTATTTTAGGCATGAATGTCCAGGTTATACAGGAGGTGAAAATACATATATACACTCTAGGGATGCCTGAAAAAAAAACATAAGCACTTACGACTTAGTCAGTATTTACTATACTATCCCCATAGGCTTATTCGATAACGACGGATAATGCGCGCAATATTGTTAATAAACGCGGTTTATTTGAAAAACAGTAAAAATTCTCAGGACTGCTGCTTTCCGGGAAATAGTATACAAAGTTAAGATACAGTTTCCTAAATATATTTTAATACATTTATCTAATGGCTGGATTGAAATTCGACATAAATAATGTTGAAACGGATTTTTATATGGAAAGCCCAGTCCAATCATTACCGCTAGAGGAAAGTGGATGGTTGACAATTAGCAACATTGTGTATGCCTTGGCATCCTGGTATAAACTAATGTTAACTCTTCAGACTAATGTTACTAGACAATGAGCCATTAGAGGCTGCTATTCGTCTAAACCCCAGATTCAGCTGTATACTTACAAAAGAAAATACCGAAAAAGCACGCAAGCACTTAAAGCAATTAGTGTTTCGACTTCATAATTTGCAGCAGGTACTATTTTAATGAATCCTGGTAATAATTTAAATGTGAACAATTGATGATGAGAGTGTTAGGAAATCTTCGAAGATTGATGTGGACATTAACGTAATGTAATATTGGGAAAGTAAGTAGTACAATTTTACATGGCTTCGTAAGCTGGCTTGTATTACGTTAGCGTAGAACGAGCCTTTTCGGCCAAAAAACTATAGTAAGTGACAGGCGTTAATATTTACCGCAAGCAAATTTGGAAGCAATATCAATAGTTAAGCTTAAAAAAAAGCTTTCAACATAACCTATCATTTGTTTGTACTTAAAATATGTATTCAGAGTATAAAAATAAAGTTTCGACATTATGTCTGATCGAAAAAATAAAAGTCATAAAATATAGATCAAATTTCATCGGAAAAATACAAATCCAAAAATTATTAAAAATTAAGAAATAACGCTCAAACTTGGTCAAAACACAAAATAAGGATCAAACTTGATCGAAAAAAAACCCATGTTAGGCAGGTAAAAGTCGATAGTTTCGGCCTTGTGGGATATTTTGTGGTGGTTCTGTATGCTGATAACCGTTGATCTATCTAAGTTCTTACTTTGTTTTTTGTAAACAAGTTTTAAGGATTCAATTACGACGTCTGAGTTTGTATTCGTTTGCTCGTTTATTATTCTTCAGACTTACATCATAAGCATTATATCGATATATTCGACTTTCGTTTCTAACGAATTCTTCCTAATATTTTTTTTTAGTCGAAACCCCCAACATAACGGTTATTTTCGGCACCTGTATTTTTCGCAGGTGTTATACTATTTGTGTGCAAATTTTGTTCAATCCCGTCAAGCCGTTTCCCTTAGAAGGTTACAACCTACTCACATACTATCACGCTCACTCACAAACACAAAAACTTAAACATTTTTAACATATGTACATGGGTTAAGTAAATATATGTTCATGTTCATGTTTGTAAAAGTTTAAACCAAAAAAGTAATTTTATTAAAAACTAACAATAAGGATTACGAGTATGCTTTTAATAAATCAGCGTAAAATTTTTACTAATGCGGTCTCTTACGTCAAATTTAAAAAAATCTAACGAGAGTCAAAAATTACAGCGGTATCGCTTCTTCGTAACCTATAAAATCATAAAATATTTTTGTGTGTATGCGTTCGGTTTTGCAAAGAACATATGACTATAAGAAGGGAAGAAGGGTAACCCCTACTCTTTCGACCAAATGCGTAATTGATTAAATGAAAAGAGAAGGGGCTACTGTTGATCAACGAGAAAAGCAAAAGTAACGTGTGGCCCTTCTTATAGTTCTATGTTCTTTGGTTTTGCCTGACACTGATCTAAATATAGAGAACAACAGTGTTGCCCTACAAAGAAGCCAAATTAAACCGGGCTTAAACTCTCACAGAAAAATAGCTCTGTAGTTTAAATTCAGTTTAGACTCCAGTTACTTAAACTCGGTTTAAATTTAAACTTGCACTGAAAAACGGTTTATTGTGGCTAGCTAACTCTTTTTGAGGTTATATAACATAACACATGCAATGATAAAAAACAAAATTGCGTCTTTCGCGCTAACACCCAATGAAAGCCTTTTCGAAACGTCAAGGTTTTTCTCTTCGAAATTGCGCGGTTTGTAAGCATTGTATGCGCTTATTAATGTGTCAATTTATTTATTTAAATTTAGATGGATACTTTTGATGAGGAGCTAGCGCTTAGTTACCTCGCAGTAAATAATGAAATAAAAGTAATTTCGCAATAAAATGCGTAAACGAAGCTAGGGACTTATATTGACTGGAAGAGGAAGAAATGGATCCATAAAATTAATCGCAATCGGAGAGAACGTGATGTGTACTATACTTTGGTGTCCCAGCTTTGCAAAGACAACAACGTTTTTATAAAAATTTCCAATTGACTATTGAGTGATCTGAAATATTGAATTTTATTAAAGATTATATTCAAAAACCAGAGACAAATTTTCGAGGCTGCATTTGGCCCAAAGAGCCAAAGAATTTTCCGAAACCCACAAATGAAATTTGGAAAAATCTGCCCAAGGATTTCAAAGTTTGAGGTGCATTCGAATTGCCAACGGCAAAAATGTACCTATTAAGTGTATCAGAAAAACTTGTGCTATATTCACAAGTTTTCGGTTTTGATTAGGGCTATCGTTGATCCTGATTACAAATGTTTATGTGTAGATATAGGTGATTTCAGTAAAAGCAGAGACAGAATCTTCTAACATGGGTAGACCGTCTTCAGCAACACTAATAAATGTGCTTCAACCTTAAAATCTCCCTAATCAATCTGAATCTTGTCAACGTGGAATAACGGTGATGAAACATTTGGATTGAAGCCTTTTTACATAGTCCATTTCCACACAAGCAATCGAGACATGATCAACGGAAAGACACATATAACTACAGACTATGCCGAGCCCGACGCTTGGTGGAAAACGCTTTTGCAATATTGACTCAAAAGTTCCGTATACGTATCAGCCAAAATTACCACCACAATACTTACAATAAAAACAGCGCGTATTTTGGAGAACTATGTATTTGCTTGAAAGAAAAGGCGACTTCTTTTTGCTTACAGACACCAGAGCCACGAATTGAGGCTTTCATTGGCATGGATATTGATTTACGTCGTGCATCTAATTTGACCTTTTCCACTCGAGAGTTGTTTGTTATGCATTTCCCTAATAGTACTTAAGTAAATGTCAATGAATTAAACTAATAATTATCCAAAACAACGGAATGTTGAATGTTCGAAAAATTCTCAGCGTGGCAACTGCAGGGGTGTCCGCTAGATAATTTAAAATATGGAGTAGCATTATTGTAATTTTTAACTCTGCGCATTTGCAACGTCAAATTCGCGCCAATATGCGCTCTGCTTAAGAGGATGCAGTCAAATCGACAAAGAATGGACTAGCGACCCGCGGAATGTGCCATCTGTTTGCCGCGCCCTCACACAACAAAGCATCCAAATTTTTGCCTAAAAAGTATCCACTTTTTGTTTTTTTAAGTAGCCGCTATCAATGTAAAAAAAAATATAAAATTTGCAATAAAAAACATGTTTTAAAATGAATATTAATTAATATCTGTCTGCCTTTTAAGCATTTCTACTTAATTTCGAATTTTCATATGTAACATACAAAATTACTTTTTGATGTGTTATATGGAAAAATCAATTTGAAATTTGGTGAATCCTGTATAAACTGAGAAACTCCGCTTTATATAGCTTCTGTTTATATAGCTTCTGTTGGAGAATGAACTATATTTTTATAAAAGTTAATAATAAATAATAATTATTGTACTTTTGGTAACAGCTTAACACCGTAACAGCTTAACACCGTGGTCGGTAATTTTGTTAACAAATCTATAAGGTTTTATGTTCTACTTATAGTTTGCTTTTAGGCGTGCTCGCCCGTATTCCAATTGCTATATTATTTTTGGCCTCATTTGTTTGAAACGACTGTAGCTTGAGGTAAAAGTGGTAAAAGTGATAGCTGCAATTTCGGAGATCACCACATTTCCTCATCAGACTTCTTTCTTTCTAGACATTACCAAGGTTTGAACCATGGTACACGGAGTTGCTAGGCGAGCACTCAACCACTCGGCCACGCTAACCGTGTGAAAATCGATTTGCTTTCTCATTACACTTATCTTCAACCATACCGCTATTAAGTGTGACGTCGCCATTATGTGTTTTAACAGCGTGGTAGGTGTTGTTTTTTTACAAATCTATAAGCTTTATGTTCTAGTTATAGTTTGTTTTAGGCGTGCTCGCCCTTATTGTAGTTATTATATTATTTTTGCCCTTATTTGTTACAAACCTTTACCACTTTAAAAAAACATTGTTATCTCATATTATTCCCGAATGAAAACTTGCACCGTGCTCTCGAAAAAAATTGATATTAAAAACCATGCGGATATTCATCAAAAACTTGAATGGCTAAAGTTTGTAAGCGTTTGTAAGTGTTTTCATATAAAGATAACAAAAAAATACCTTACGTCTAGATTAAGTGTTTCTAGATTGTATATGGATACATACATGTACATAAATGACGTCTTAAAAAGTCTGATATCAAGGTCACTATTCAATATTCGTTTTTTAATACGTTTGGAAAACATAATCTGCTTTTTCCTGAGGCTCATTTTCGCCCGAAATGTTTCAGTTTTCACTGTTCCCCCAATATGAATTTCGCATGGAAATTTTTCGCTTTCGAGCTAGCTTTTCGGCAACACTGACGAAAATAGTGGCCATTTTTACGGATTTTTTCGCTTAAATTTGAGAGACGAACAAACATTTCCAAAATGAAAGTTCTATCTATACTATTATATAACGTTGATTATATGGGAAATGTTTGTAACAGTTTGGCCCTCAAAGTACTGCACCGATTTTAATAATTTTTTTTTCAAACGAAGCATTTGTAAAAAAACACCTGAATAGCATACCTATTTTTTATTCTTTGAATATAAACACAATTTTTTGGTGTAAAGTTATAAAAAAAGAACAAAGACGTGCCAGCATTAAACTATTTGGTCGCCAATTACAGCGCATAGCGAAGCGAAAATTCCGTGCATCAGAGCCGGTCAAACACAAACGTGATGTGTGCTAGCGACGTGATGCCCTGTGCCAGAGAACGTACATATGTATATTAGACAGAGAAGGATTAAGTTAGGATGACGGTGTGAATTGTCAAAATGCATCAATATTTCTCGTCCAGCTCACCATTCTAATGGCCGACAGGGGAAATTGTGAGAGTAGTGAGTTAACAGAGCTGAGCGAAGGTAAAATTTGTTTAACAGACTATGATTTCTGATATATTTTAATTGTTTTGGCTCGAATTTTAGATTATGCCAATATATTAACGAATTGATATAACATCTAAATATTCATTTTGACGTGAAATTTGGCTTTACTTAAATGTGTGCATGATAAGAGTGAGCCAATTTTGGTTATATGCATGCATTATATACATACATATGTCAATATAATATTTGTATGTACTTATATTATATATTATAAGCGTAACAGTCGTTATCATACTAAGTATACATATCTAAATATACAAGGTGGCGCAAAAGTAATCCTCCTATCAGAAAATGCTATAAATTTTGCGATTGGCCCCTAATGTCAGTTCTGTTTTGACATTTGTGTAGTAAACACATGCGAAATACACGTTAATAAACAATGTTACGCTACACTGCTCCAGAATGCGGAATTTAGCTGACTATTTATTTGAGCAATAATCGGTCGGTGACTTTGGCACAACGTGAATTTCGTCGCAGATTTCCTGGCCGTCCAACGCCTACTGGTGAAACACTGCGACGTTTAGCCGCTCGCCTCGAAGAGACTGGCACAACACGAGATGCTGCCAGGCGTGGCAGACCCTGGAGTAGCCGTTCTGCAGAGAATATTGCTGCTGTAGCCGAGGATGTCATAGAAGCGCCGTCGACATCGACCAGACGACGTGCCACGCAAATGGGTATCAGTCGACGGTCTTTACAGCGAATTTTGGTACAAGATTTGAAGATGTTTCCGTACAAAGTCTAGACGGTGCATCAGCTGTTAGCTGCTGACCGCCAATCGCGTATAACATACACTCAAGCCATCCTTATTCACCACCAAGAGGAAGATGATTTTTCATCAAAAATAATCATGAGTGATGAGGCCCATTTCCATCTTAGCGGGTACGTAAATAAGCAAAATTTACGCTTCTGGGGCACTGAAAATCCGCGTGTAACCCACGAAGAGCCATTACACCGGCTCAAAGTCACTGTATGGTGTGCTGTTTTCGCTGGAGCAGTCATCGGCCCTTTTGTCTTCGAAGACGTCGCGGGCCAAACGGTTACTGTGAATGGTGAGCGCTACAGAGCAATGATCAACGAGTTCTTTTTGCCGCAACTTGATGAATTGGGATTGGAAAACATGTGGTTCCAACAGGACGGTGCAACGGCACACACTGCACGTGCCACAACCGATATGCTGAAGGATGCATTTCCCGGGCGGCTAATCTCCCGTTTTGGCGATTTGCACTGGCCAGCAAGATCGCCTGATTTGACCGCTCCAGACTTCTTTTTGTGGGGCTTTTTGAAGTCGCAGGTTTATTTCAACAAGCCTCAGACTCTTGCAGCCCTTAAAGAGAATATCCGTCAATTAATTATAGCAATGTTTGCGTTTAATTAGACAATTGTAGAAAGTTTGTTAAAAGGGAGTAGATTTTCGACTCCTAAATATATTATTCTGCTACTTGTGGTACATTTGTGATAAGACGTAAGCCCTGACATAAATGCGACCAAAATTTAGACTACATATTGACATACATCTATGTAATGTACATAAGTATGTATGCAAGTAGGCGTAGCGGTAAGGCCATCTGTAATTGCGAGCATTTGGACCAAAATTACAAAAATCTTCAATTTATGATTTTTAGATGTTTGTCTTCGTCGCGAAAAATGTGATAGATGAGGGGCGCATGTGTTTGTGGGGAGATGAAATGTTCGCGTTTATGAATGAACGGAAATTTGCTTTCCATAATATGCGCGTGCGTTTATGAATGAATTTTTTGTTGCTGTACTGCAGTTGCGCTGCGGTTAAAAACAGACACGCTGGCGGAGGGATGAAATAAATGCTGTATATATCTACATAACAATAAATAAATATATGATGATGATAGATATAATGCATATGAATGCATGTGCACTTGGTGACATTTTTTAGTACATACATATGTACATACTTATATATATGTGCATATGTCTGTATATACATGTCCATGTACACATGCAAATATATATACATACATAGGTATATTTGGATATTTATATACGTAGTATGTACTACATATTATCTATATATATACAAGGTGGCGCAAAAGTAACCTTCCGATGTTTGTTGGCTGTAATTTAAAAAAAAAATGAAAAACTTTGATTCTTCTTGTGGATTATTTTTATTTGGTCTTTTAATTTTTTTTACATTAAGTCGAGAATATGATGTCATGTAAATGGCCGCCGCCACAGTTGATTGTCATTTGAGCCCTTTTTATGGCATTTTCCATTACTTTGGCCAAAACTTCCGGCGATAGGTCCTCACATTCCATATTTTCTTCATAATTTCTTATATAATAGATTCATTTCCAATGCTGAACTTGATCTACAATGCAACCCAAGGAACTTCTGGGTTTTTATCAATAATAAACGCAAAACTAATGGTTTCCCAACATGTCTAGAGTTTGACGGTGAGATGTCGGAAAATCCCTTGCAAACTTGCAATCTATTTGCAAAGTTTTTTCAAGGGGTGTATGATAACAGTAATTGGTTTCCTAATAATAGCTCCACATTTTTTGACCAAATTTTTAGTTCTAATGCAATTACAAACATTGATATATCCCCTGATGAGGTCTCTCTAGCAATATCAAATCTAACGTCTAGCTCTAGTCTCGACCTAGAAGGACTTGCTCCAGTATTTTTGAAAATGTTTTCAGAGTCTATCACTTTTCCATTGTCCTTGCTATTTAACTATTGCCTTAAGAAGGGTATTTTCTTGGACTACTGGAAACTTTGTTCAATCTCGCCAATATTCAAGTCAGGTGATCCTAGCAAAATTACAAACTATAGACCTATAGTCAAGCAATGTACATTTGCTAAAATATTTGATAATATCCTAAATACTAAACTTTTTAATCACTTTAGAGATCGATTCAGCTATGCACAGCATGGGTTTCTTCCAGGGAGGTCCACTTGTACCAATCTTTTAATTATCACAAATCATATTGTTAAGGCTTTGGAGCAGAAATATCAAATGGATGTCATTTATACTGACTTTTCTAAAGCTTTCGACAAAGTTCACCACTCTGTTTTACTACACAAGCTCTCCCTATATGGAATCGCAGGAACACTTTTGAAGTTTCTGGAAAGTTATTTGGTAGGCCGCAAGCTTTTAGTGAAGATTGGGCCGACGAAATCGGACTGCGTCGTGAATGCATGGTCTGGGATACCGCAGGGCACTCACTGCGGACCGCTTTTGTTTTTATTGTTTATAAACGACTTACCCCAGCATTTCAAGTTTTCGAAATGTCTCATGTTTGCCGATGATGTCAAAGTTTTTATGCCAATATATAATCTAAGTGACTCCCGTAATTTACAATCCGATTTTGTGGCATTCCAGCAGTGGTGTACCGCTAATAATTTGTTCCTTAACACAGGAAAATGTCATGTGGTTTCTTACTCCAAAGCTCTTAATCCGATTGAGTTTGACTATTCAATAGACAATGCCATTTTGAGTCGTTTGGAGGAAATCAAAGATCTTGGGGTCATTTTCGACAAGAAACTAACTTTTAACAGGCATGTTGATGTCGTTCTTGCTAAAGCACTTTCCATGATGGGATTCATAAGAAGAAATTCGAAAGATTTTAAAGACCCTTACACTTTGAAGTCGCTTTATATTTCTCTAGTAAGGAGTCACCTGGACTATTGTTGTCTTGTGTGGAGTCCTTACTATTTGTCCCACCGTAGAAAAATTGAACGAGTTCAAAGAACTTTTACTAGATTTGCTTTGTTCAAATTAAACTGGCCATGCGGTGTGCCAGACTATGATAGTAGGAGGAAACTTCTCGGCTTACAATCCTTGGAAGACCGGAGAATTTACTTTGCGCTAATATTTGTCTACAACTTAGTTAACCACAGGGTTGAGTGCGATGAACTACGTAGTTTGATTATTTTTAACACCTCATCGCGTGAGTTAAGACACCACCGGTTGCTTGCCGAAACGTCCCATAGAACTAATTATGGCTATAATGAACCAATTGCACGTAGCATACGCTTATGTAATATTTATGCGCTTGTGATGGATTTCAATGCCGCTATATCTAGATTTAAATTAAATATTTTCACTGTAATAAATTAGTAATTATGTATATGTAATAGTCCGTAAGGTTAACCTGTAGACTGAATCAATAAATAAATAATATATTTAGGAGTCGAAAATCTACTCCCTTTTAACAAATTTTTCTACAATTGTCTAATTAAACGCAAACATTGCTATAATTAATTGTATTTTGTGAGACGTTTAATTAATAATACTACTTTTCCTTCTTCCCGAACCAACTATCTGAGTCAATGACCTATACAAAAGACTTTCAACACGAAATTACAAATAAACCGTACTATTTTTATTCTGAGGGGTATGAATTACCAGAATTTTCGTTGTAAATTGAATTCTGTGGTGTATAACTTAACGCCATCTCATGTATGTATCTATATGTAAGTATTTTCTTTCAGATCTTCCTCTATTCGATCTAGGAAATCATATTTGTATTATACTCCACTTTTTGCTCCTACCTACTTCAAAACCAAAATAGTTCAACTCAACCCAGATTAATGATGGCGGCTTTGCGACGCAGCTTTTTCGTGGGAATTGCGGGCAGAAGCAATAATTTCTGTGGAGTTTAGACAAAACAGCTTATTTGGCTTTCGAGTTATTTTCAAATCGATAAATTTCTATCTTTGACGTACAAATTTAATATTTAAATTAAACTTTTACTACGATAGCCTGTTGAACTATGGCTTTGTTTGACTATTTGTATAAATATTTCATTAGAACATTGCTATTTTGGACATGGCAAAATTAAAGTCCACCTGGATATAAGATATTTTGTCAAACTTTGCGCGCAGACTTAGAGTTCGGTTGAATGTGCGCGCATGTGAACAAACATATGTACAAACATAATTATTTCTATTCTATTTACATATCTACACATATGCTTGTACGTGCCCTTTTGCATGGAAGTAATTCGATTAAATACGCATTGTTAAATAAATGCATGCATGTGCATAGATACATATGATAAACAACAAATGCAATTTCTTTAGTGTTTTTGGAAGATTTTGTTTAACTACTTAAAATATTTATTGAAAGTTATAAATGGAAAATATTAGTAGAATAAAATAAAACACTAAAATTGAAATTATAGAAGAAGACATATTTTTATTTTTTTTTTAAATGTTGGAAATAGAATTGCGAAAATTTCTTATCAAAACGAAAGGAAAATTTTCGCCAAAAAACATCTGCAACCACACAATATATGTAGCTTTATCATAAAAAACACGTGGCAGAATCTGTGTTTCTCAGTCTGTATTCGTAAACAAGCACAGAACATCGTGCTACGTCATTCTGTCAAACGAAGCAAGTACGAACTAACGGAAGTGCTTTTGTCGTCACCTTGTATTCACTGCATCGTGTGTGCTACACGGATTTGAGCTAAACTCACTGATTGAACTTGCTAAATATATACATATGTATGTATGTACATTCGTATGTATCGCTTTACAACCATGTGCAGTACCTGGTTGCCATAAGAATTAAACATACACATGTATATCGGGTCTTGCAATAGGAAAAGTTTGTTTTAAATAAAACAAAAACGGTTTGGGATATGAATGAAATTTTTTATTCCTGTGAAAGTACATTTGATACCATTATGTATATAACTCGATTTTTTTTGGCACGCTTGCAGAAGTCCAGATGCTGAACCCAATTTTCGACGGTTTTCAAGCATAAATCGGCCGATACTGCTGCGATTTCGCGTTCGATATTCGTATGAAGTTCATCAATCGTAGCTGGCTTGTTAGCATAGTCCATAGACTTGACGTAGCACCACAGGAAATAGTCTAACGGCGTCAAATCTCACGACCGATGACTGGGCCATTTCGTGAGATAACACGTTCACCAAACTTGGTTTTCAATAAATCGATTGTGACATTCGCTGTGTGGCTTGTGGGCCTTCCTGTTAGAACCACATATTGTCCAAGTCCATATCATTCACAGTAACGTGTCGATCTTGATGATCACGAAAGAAGTACGGCCCAATGACGCCGCCGGCCCATAAACCGCACCAAACCGTAGTTTTTTCGGGATGCAATGTTGACTCATGGAGTACGTGTGGATTGCTGCCTGTCCAACAACGCATATTTTGCTTATTGACGAAGCCATTCAGCCAGAAATGACGACGACCATAAATTGGGCGTAGCGCTCTTAAAGTTGAGGCCATTGACTCCGAATTTCGGTAGTAAATTTGAATAATTTCGACTCGTTGTTGGATCGTATATCTTTCCATGATGAAATGGCAAACCTTACTGAAGAGAAATGTAAAAAGAGCGGGGAAAAATATGGCGTCGTTTCCTGTCACTATCGGTCTACTTTTGTAGCGTCCCTATTGCAAGACCCTTTATGTATGTATATGTGTGTACATATGTATGGATGAACATATGTATGTACATACATAGTCAACTGCTTTTTCACCTACCGACTGGACTGTCAGTGTATCTATGTAGGTATGTAGGTGCTTTCGATTTTGCTGTTATCAAGCTTAATTAGTTGCTGCTATTCTGTGAAAACGTAATGCATTAAATTCAATAGAAAGATATACATATGTATGTGAAGAAATTATTAAAAAGAGAAAAGTGTGAAGAGATTTTACTTAACATTTAAAGAAATAAATGGTAAAGTGTTATGTATCATTTTGAAAAAAAAACGCAAAATAGTAATACGTCGGTGTTATATTAAACTTTTTAGAAATAATAAAGGCAAAGAAATCACAATTGTGAAGGTCTTCTGGAAATAGACGCATAATCAACGAAAGAGAGGATGAGCGCGACACCCGTATAGAAATTGTTAGAGTACGCCAGTTACAAGCCCGACAACCTGCGATTGGCCCAGATCGGCATTTAACTACCACCCAGGTATTAATTAAATTGAACGCTCGCATTTTCTGATTGGTTCGATGAACGCTATTTGCATTCAATGTAATGCAAAAAAGTAGACAACAGAAGCAGCAGGAATGTGTTGTGGCAATGGCCATGTTAAATTTAGGGATTTAAGTCAGCCCCCGCAATTGATCAAAGCCTTGTTTACAGATGAGCCTCAGGCAGCAAGCCATTTTAAAACACATAAAAGAAAATATATATATTATGCTACACTACAAGGAGATATTTTTAGATTGCTGCAAGACATTATTTTAGGATACAATGCGTACATATGTTCGCAGTTTCACTACAACTACAGAGCGTCTGCCTTCTTATAGTTATAATGCTAAATAGGTACAATGCACCAACTACTAATGAAGTTGCAGTGTAGTTATTAAACGAATGTGCTAGTTCACGTGGTATAATATTACGATCACGCGATCAAACTCTACGGCGGATATCAGGGCTTCATCACTCCTACGACCCTTTGCAATACCCTTTCCTATTTTTAAATGGTAAGAATGGGTACAACATTAACATACTACAATTTTCGCCAAGTAGTGGGACAGTTAATCTACAAAAAACAGTATCCTGTATGCTGTGTACACATGGCCGCTAAATGATAACAGAGAGGTTGAACTTTATTCGGACACATTAAACGATTTTACGAGCATCTTTGTTTTTTCCTGTTTCCAAATTTAATTTTATACAAGGCCCCTTTCTTTGTAACCAATAAATCCAATACTTCATGAAAAATGAAAATGATTTTGCAACTAAAGGAAATTTTATCCGAGCTGGGCGTTATTTTGCAAGTCGGTAGCATTAAAACGGACCCACATTTAAAGAGCTTTAATAAATAACTTTTTGTATTGTGAAGGAACTAAAGAGTTGTCTTTCATTCGGGAGCTATGGGACAAGCACATCAAACTAAAGATAAATACAGTTAATTGATTAAACCAAGGTTCGTTCAATACATTATTTTGTTTACTTATTCTCCCCAGAAACTTTTAATTTCGTCTTTAAACACCAATTTTATCGTCTTTTTCGCGTTCGTTATAAAAACGTGAAAATTTATTTAAGTTAGTGATGAATAACGAAATAATCTAACCTTTCTTTAATTTTCTGGCGCAGTTCTATATCACATTCTTGAATATTCTGTTACGTTTCGAAAACCTATCTTGCATTCAAGTTAGATTCTAATGTACTTATATGTAGGTGCATATGTATCCAGCCTAAGGTGTTATATCCACTTGGACTACTGGAAACTTTGTTCAATCTCGCCAATATTCAAGTCAGGTGATCCTAGCAAAATTACAAACTATAGACCTATAGTCAAGCAATGTACATTTGCTAAAATATTTGATAATATCCTAAATACTAAACTTTTTAATCACTTTAGAGATCGATTCAGCTATGCACAGCATGGGTTTCTTCCAGGGAGGTCCACTTGTACCAATCTTTTAATTATCACAAATCATATTGTTAAGGCTTTGGAGCAGAAATATCAAATGGATGTCATTTATACTGACTTTTCTAAAGCTTTCGACAAAGTTCACCACTCTGTTTTACTACACAAGCTCTCCCTATATGGAATCGCAGGAACACTTTTGAAGTTTCTGGAAAGTTATTTGGTAGGCCGCAAGCTTTTAGTGAAGATTGGGCCGACGAAATCGGACTGCGTCGTGAATGCATGGTCTGGGATACCGCAGGGCACTCACTGCGGACCGCTTTTGTTTTTATTGTTTATAAACGACTTACCCCAGCATTTCAAGTTTTCGAAATGTCTCATGTTTGCCGATGATGTCAAAGTTTTTATGCCAATATATAATCTAAGTGACTCCCGTAATTTACAATCCGATTTTGTGGCATTCCAGCAGTGGTGTACCGCTAATAATTTGTTCCTTAACACAGGAAAATGTCATGTGGTTTCTTACTCCAAAGCTCTTAATCCGATTGAGTTTGACTATTCAATAGACAATGCCATTTTGAGTCGTTTGGAGGAAATCAAAGATCTTGGGGTCATTTTCGACAAGAAACTAACTTTTAAAAGGCATGTTGATGTCGTTCTTGCTAAAGCACTTTCCATGATGGGATTCATAAGAAGAAATTCGAAAGATTTTAAAGACCCTTACACTTTGAAGTCGCTTTATATTTCTCTAGTAAGGAGTCACCTGGACTATTGTTGTCTTGTGTGGAGTCCTTACTATTTGTCCCACCGTAGAAAAATTGAACGAGTTCAAAGAACTTTTACTAGATTTGCTTTGTTCAAATTAAACTGGCCATGCGGTGTGCCAGACTATGATAGTAGGAGGAAACTTCTCGGCTTACAATCCTTGGAAGACCGGAGAATTTACTTTGCGCTAATATTTGTCTACAACTTAGTTAACCACAGGGTTGAGTGCGATGAACTACGTAGTTTGATTATTTTTAACACCTCATCGCGTGAGGTAAGACACCACCGGTTGCTTGCCGAAACGTCCCATAGAACTAATTATGGCTATAATGAACCAATTGCACGTAGCATACGCTTATGTAATATTTATGCGCTTGTGATGGATTTCAATGCCGCT
The DNA here is from genome assembly GCA_951828415.1 of Anomoia purmunda. NCBI lineage: Eukaryota > Metazoa > Arthropoda > Insecta > Diptera > Tephritidae > Anomoia > Anomoia purmunda. The sequence goes on along the minus strand of OX639998.1, from coordinate 5,140,236 downwards.
ATATCTAGATTTAAATTAAATATTTTCACTGTAATAAATTAGTAATTATGTATATGTAATAGTCCGTAAGGTTAACCTGTAGACTGAATCAATAAATAAATAATATATTTAGGAGTCGAAAATCTACTCCCTTTTAACAAATTTTTCTACAATTGTCTAATTAAACGCAAACATTGCTATAATTAATTGTATTTTGTGAGACGTTTAATTAATAATACTACTTTTCCTTCTTCCCGAACCAACTATCTGAGTCAATGACCTATACAAAAGACTTTCAACACGAAATTACAAATAAACCGTACTATTTTTATTCTGAGGGGTATGAATTACCAGAATTTTCGTTGTAAATTGAATTCTGTGGTGTATAACTTAACGCCATCTCATGTATGTATCTATATGTAAGTATTTTCTTTCAGATCTTCCTCTATTCGATCTAGGAAATCATATTTGTATTATACTCCACTTTTTGCTCCTACCTACTTCAAAACCAAAATAGTTCAACTCAACCCAGATTAATGATGGCGGCTTTGCGACGCAGCTTTTTCGTGGGAATTGCGGGCAGAAGCAATAATTTCTGTGGAGTTTAGACAAAACAGCTTATTTGGCTTTCGAGTTATTTTCAAATCGATAAATTTCTATCTTTGACGTACAAATTTAATATTTAAATTAAACTTTTACTACGATAGCCTGTTGAACTATGGCTTTGTTTGACTATTTGTATAAATATTTCATTAGAACATTGCTATTTTGGACATGGCAAAATTAAAGTCCACCTGGATATAAGATATTTTGTCAAACTTTGCGCGCAGACTTAGAGTTCGGTTGAATGTGCGCGCATGTGAACAAACATATGTACAAACATAATTATTTCTATTCTATTTACATATCTACACATATGCTTGTACGTGCCCTTTTGCATGGAAGTAATTCGATTAAATACGCATTGTTAAATAAATGCATGCATTTGCATAGATACATATGATAAACAACAAATGCAATTTCTTTAGTGTTTTTGGAAGATTTTGTTTAACTACTTAAAATATTTATTGAAAGTTATAAATGGAAAATATTAGTAGAATAAAATAAAACACTAAAATTGAAATTATAGAAGAAGACATATTTTTATTTTTTTTTTTAAATGTTGGAAATAGAATTGCGAAAATTTCTTATCAAAACGAAAGGAAAATTTTCGCCAAAAAACATCTGCAACCACACAATATATGTAGCTTTATCATAAAAAACACGTGGCAGAATCTGTGTTTCTCAGTCTGTATTCGTAAACAAGCACAGAACATCGTGCTACGTCATTCTGTCAAACGAAGCAAGTACGAACTAACGGAAGTGCTTTTGTCGTCACCTTGTATTCACTGCATCGTGTGTGCTACACGGATTTGAGCTAAACTCACTGATTGAACTTGCTAAATATATACATATGTATGTATGTACATTCGTATGTATCGCTTTACAACCATGTGCAGTACCTGGTTGCCATAAGAATTAAACATACACATGTATATCGGGTCTTGCAATAGGAAAAGTTTGTTTTAAATAAAACAAAAACGGTTTGGGATATGAATGAAATTTTTTATTCCTGTGAAAGTACATTTGATACCATTATGTATATAACTCGATTTTTTTTGGCACGCTTGCAGAAGTCCAGATGCTGAACCCAATTTTCGACGGTTTTCAAGCATAAATCGGCCGATACTGCTGCGATTTCGCGTTCGATATTCGTATGAAGTTCATCAATCGTAGCTGGCTTGTTAGCATAGTCCATAGACTTGACGTAGCACCACAGGAAATAGTCTAACGGCGTCAAATCTCACGACCGATGACTGGGCCATTTCGTGAGATAACACGTTCACCAAACTTGGTTTTCAATAAATCGATTGTGACATTCGCTGTGTGGCTTGTGGGCCTTCCTGTTAGAACCACATATTGTCCAAGTCCATATCATTCACAGTAACGTGTCGATCTTGATGATCACGAAAGAAGTACGGCCCAATGACGCCGCCGGCCCATAAACCGCACCAAACCGTAGTTTTTTCGGGATGCAATGTTGACTCATGGAGTACGTGTGGATTGCTGCCTGTCCAACAACGCATATTTTGCTTATTGACGAAGCCATTCAGCCAGAAATGACGACGACCATAAATTGGGCGTAGCGCTCTTAAAGTTGAGGCCATTGACTCCGAATTTCGGTAGTAAATTTGAATAATTTCGACTCGTTGTTGGATCGTATATCTTTCCATGATGAAATGGCAAACCTTACTGAAGAGAAATGTAAAAAGAGCGGGGAAAAATATGGCGTCGTTTCCTGTCACTATCGGTCTACTTTTGTAGCGTCCCTATTGCAAGACCCTTTATGTATGTATATGTGTGTACATATGTATGGATGAACATATGTATGTACATACATAGTCAACTGCTTTTTCACCTACCGACTGGACTGTCAGTGTATCTATGTAGGTATGTAGGTGCTTTCGATTTTGCTGTTATCAAGCTTAATTAGTTGCTGCTATTCTGTGAAAACGTAATGCATTAAATTCAATAGAAAGATATACATATGTATGTGAAGAAATTATTAAAAAGAGAAAAGTGTGAAGAGATTTTACTTAACATTTAAAGAAATAAATGGTAAAGTGTTATGTATCATTTTGAAAAAAAAACGCAAAATAGTAATACGTCGGTGTTATATTAAACTTTTTAGAAATAATAAAGGCAAAGAAATCACAATTGTGAAGGTCTTCTGGAAATAGACGCATAATCAACGAAAGAGAGGATGAGCGCGACACCCGTATAGAAATTGTTAGAGTACGCCAGTTACAAGCCCGACAACCTGCGATTGGCCCAGATCGGCATTTAACTACCACCCAGGTATTAATTAAATTGAACGCTCGCATTTTCTGATTGGTTCGATGAACGCTATTTGCATTCAATGTAATGCAAAAAAGTAGACAACAGAAGCAGCAGGAATGTGTTGTGGCAATGGCCATGTTAAATTTAGGGATTTAAGTCAGCCCCCGCAATTGATCAAAGCCTTGTTTACAGATGAGCCTCAGGCAGCAAGCCATTTTAAAACACATAAAAGAAAATATATATATTATGCTACACTACAAGGAGATATTTTTAGATTGCTGCAAGACATTATTTTAGGATACAATGCGTACATATGTTCGCAGTTTCACTACAACTACAGAGCGTCTGCCTTCTTATAGTTATAATGCTAAATAGGTACAATGCACCAACTACTAATGAAGTTGCAGTGTAGTTATTAAACGAATGTGCTAGTTCACGTGGTATAATATTACGATCACGCGATCAAACTCTACGGCGGATATCAGGGCTTCATCACTCCTACGACCCTTTGCAATACCCTTTCCTATTTTTAAATGGTAAGAATGGGTACAACATTAACATACTACAATTTTCGCCAAGTAGTGGGACAGTTAATCTACAAAAAACAGTATCCTGTATGCTGTGTACACATGGCCGCTAAATGATAACAGAGAGGTTGAACTTTATTCGGACACATTAAACGATTTTACGAGCATCTTTGTTTTTTCCTGTTTCCAAATTTAATTTTATACAAGGCCCCTTTCTTTGTAACCAATAAATCCAATACTTCATGAAAAATGAAAATGATTTTGCAACTAAAGGAAATTTTATCCGAGCTGGGCGTTATTTTGCAAGTCGGTAGCATTAAAACGGACCCACATTTAAAGAGCTTTAATAAATAACTTTTTGTATTGTGAAGGAACTAAAGAGTTGTCTTTCATTCGGGAGCTATGGGACAAGCACATCAAACTAAAGATAAATACAGTTAATTGATTAAACCAAGGTTCGTTCAATACATTATTTTGTTTACTTATTCTCCCCAGAAACTTTTAATTTCGTCTGTAAACACCAATTTTATCGTCTTTTTCGCGTTCGTTATAAAAACGTGAAAATTTATTTAAGTTAGTGATGAATAACGAAATAATCTAACCTTTCTTTAATTTTCTGGCGCAGTTCTATATCACATTCTTGAATATTCTGTTACGTTTCGAAAACCTATCTTGCATTCAAGTTAGATTCTAATGTACTTATATGTAGGTGCATATGTATCCAGCCTAAGGTGTTATATCCACTTCTTCCAGCGGTAAATAATTGCTTGGATCAAATAGGTACGTTTGAATGTATGTTGCCGCTGAATCATAAGAAATATGTATAATGACGAAAAATTTACGGAAGTATGTATGCGATATATATTGTTGCTTAGAAAGGTACTTTAATTTTTACTGAGTATTCACTTGGATCCAAATCTATCTGTCTTGATACCGCAAAATTTTGCTCGCGAATTTACTCTGCATCAGGGATGAAATTGTACCTTTCCTCGTCCCTTTTTTTAACATTAAAGTACGTTCGGTACATAGAACCAATTTTAATTAAGTTTAAAGTGTGGCCAATTATTTTTCAAAGAAATATTTAAGCCGATTTTATTTTCCAAACGCTTTTATTTTTATTTGAAGGTTGTATAATGATTTTAAAGATGAATTTTATATTGTTAAAAGAAATAGTATTAAAGGAGGGGCGATGAAATGAGATGGGGAGTCGTCAGGTATGCGTGATACGCGTCGCAATGTGCATGCATCACACGGCTAGTCAGGGAAGGTCCAGACCTCTGCGATTATTATTATTTATTCGAAGTGGGTTCAACCACTGTGACTTTTGTTAGTTGCAGGGTTTCAAACTACTCTATCTCTACGTTTAGAGGAAAATAGCATAAATAAAGAATACCAAGAAAATGAAAGTTGGAGGAGTTAGGGTGATTTCTTCCCAGAAACCCCGGACAACCGAGAGCTTATCCCAGCACCCCGGAAAGTCCATTACAAATGGCGTCGCCGAAGTGTTCAGACGGCTAAGACGAGCCAACCTCAGAATCAACCCTGACAAATGCGAATTTTTCCGAAAGCGGCTAAAAAAGCGAAGAAACAATCACCACTGACCTATGCAAAATTGCGGCAATCAAGAAGTTGAAGAGTAGAAAATTACAAAGATGTCTGGGCGTGGCTCCTTGACGAAAGGTATCAGATGAAAGCGGTCTGCAGAGCAGCAAGCTGCCTTGGTACGTCGAAGAATTCGGTCACAGAAGCATCAGTATTGGCATGTTCGGATTTCACGCAAAAGTTCATTTTGCAAAATGATGTGAGCGTTTTCGGGCTTGGAGCAGTACTCACCAAGGAGTTCGACGCAGCGCATCTAAAGCGTTTTCGAGACGTCAAGTCTTTTTTCTTCGAAATTGTACTTTACTTTGGTGCCCCAGCTTTGCAAAGACAACACTCGTTTTTGTAAATATTTCTAATTGGCTATACAATGATTTGAAATATTTAATTTTGTCAATAACTATTTTCAAAAATCAGAGACAAATTTTTTAGACTGCATTGGGCCCCAAAAGCGGAGCGCCATTGCTCTAAAGGGAATAATTGCATAATATGGTTTTATTATTTTGTTATTTTTAGATAGCTGGCAACTGGCGATTCATTTATAACAATTGGCCATAGTTTTCGGATATGATTTAGAAGCGGCAGCGTATTTATAAAGAAGTATTTGAGCCGATATCAAAGAATTTGCCAAGGTTTTAAAGATTTGTGGTACTTTCCAAATGTATTGGAATTGTCGGCAGTAAACATGTGACTATTAAGTCCCCCATAAAATCTGGTGTTATATTTAGAAGTTTTCGGTTATGATTATAGCTATCGTTGATCCTGATCACAAATTTTTGTGTATAGATATAGGTGATTTCGGAAAAACAGTGGCAGGCGTAGACAATTTTAAGCAAATTTTATAAATGTTATTGTACTTGGTGATGAATCGTTTGTATTGAACCCTTTTCAGGAGGGCATTCCCATGCAAGCAAGCGAGACATGACCTACGGAAAGAAACATATAACTACAGACTATGTCGAAAACGCTTTTGCTATATTGGTTCAAAAATTTCGTATACTTTTTGACCTATCAACCAAAATAACCACCAAAATACTTACAATAAAAACAGTCAGAATTGTGGGCCACTATTAGCTGGAAAGAAAAGGCGACTCCTTTTTCAATGATCCACGAACTGCAGCTTTAATTGGCATGGCGGTAGGTAATGTTGTTAAGAAATTTATAAGTTCATTGCAATTATTATATTATTTTTGGCCTTATATGTTACAAAGCTTTACCACTTAAAAAAAAACATTGTTATCTCATAATATACCCGAATAAAAACTGGCCCGAGCTCTCGAAAAAAATTAATATTAAAAACAATGTGAATATTTATCAAAAACTTGAATGGCTTAAGTTTGTGAGCGGAATCGTATATGTGGCGACAGCTTTACGTTAATGCGGCGACATCTTTACGTTCACAAACCTTGTGGCAACTACCTGACTTTCGCTTCTAAATACAACGCTGTGCTAATTTCCAAAGTACAAGATAGACAATCTGGCATCACAAATATCATGCAAAGCTCTCTTCCGTTTTGGATACTCCTCGCAAAAAGACGTGCTTATTAGAAGATCCCCTCAGCTTTAAATTGACTTAATTTACTTATCATAAACTGCGTTCTAATTTAATAAATAAACCTTTTAAACATTAACCGGCTGCTTCCTTTATTTAGGCGAGTTAGTTGAGAGGTAAAACTCAACAAAAACCTCCAAACTGGTGATCCCGACGTGATCGGCAATCACGTGCGCGTAAGCAGCTATTTTAAGGTTAGCAGAGTAAAATGGTAGACAACGGCCTACCATCAGTAGCATCTCAAACTCCTTCGCCCAATCCTGGAGAGGCAATGGCACCGCCTAACTCTATTGCATTAGTGTACGCCAGACTACCAATACCACCAATGGCAAGTACGAACATAGAGGCATGGTTTACCTCTATGGAATTCTGGTTCACCGGTTCGGGTATTATGGGAGATAAGCAGAAAACCGCAACTGTGTTAGCAGCTCTAGACCCAAATCTCTTAAGTCAATTGGGCGACGTCATCGCAGCGCTTCCACAAAGTGCCAGATTCGACTACGTTAAGCAAAAAATAATAGATCACTTTGCCGATAGTGAACAGAGGCGGCTTAACCGGGTACTCTCCGAGCTACCCCTTGGCGACAAGAAGCCATCCGAGCTCTTTTTCGAGATGAGGCGCGTCGCTGGCAACACTCTTTGCGACGCTGCTCTCAAAAGCCTCTGGAGTAAGCGTTTACCAGAGTTCAGCCACGGAGTACACGAAAATAGCTGACACCATCATAGATGCCATCACACCACAACAGCTCAATCACGTTAAGTCAGCACCCTCTAGCGAAGTTACCGAGCTGCGTGCTATAGTAATGGAACTGGGCAAAAAATTTGACAAGTTTACAATACGCTCACGCTCGCATAGTAGTAGTCGGTAAAATCCGCGAAATACTTCAAACGCTCGCGGCAGCTCTCGAGCATTTACGTCTTCACGAGAATCATCGTCAACGCATGACTGTTGGTATCACCAGAAATATGGCCGTAACGCTAAGAAATGCCGCAGTCCTTGCCGCCAGAGCAATAATGCGCTTTGAGCGGTATCATCCGAACAATCATGACTACTAAAAAGCGTGGAGGGTTTCAACGAGGGTCCCGTCGCAAAGCGTAAAGTGCTTCGTCTGCAAGTGTACGAACAACAAACAGGCAAAACATTTCTTGTCGACACCGGTGCCGATGTATCCGTTCTTCCTGTCACCGCCAAGCCCTATGATATTCGACCAACTGCAACAAAATTGTATGCTGCTAATGGTTCCGCCATCAAAGTCGTCGGAGAGAAACGCATCTACCTAGCCTTGGGCCTGCGTCGGGATTTCTCGTGGACTTTCATTGTTGCCGATGTCACAACTCCGATCATCGGTGCCGACTTCATACGCTTTTACGACTTGCTCATTGACTTGCGTCGCAACCGACTCATCGATAACCTCACAAAACTTCAATCGTCATTAACAAAGCCAACGTTGTGCAAAGCAATCGAGATCAAAACATTCGACACGAACGATCCATTCGCCGATCTGCTGGGCGAGTACCCGGAGATCACGAAGCTGGCACCTCATGGTTCCCTAACAAAATCAACGGTCGTCCACCGCATTTTAACAACTGGTCAACCAGTGTTTTCACGACCACGACGTCTCGCGCCCGAGAAACTGACAGCTGCTCGAAACGAGTTCAACTTTTTTCTTAAGGCAGGCATATGTCGACCGTCCAGTAGCAACTGGTCAAGCCCATTACATATGGTGACGAAAACTGACGGTACCTGGAGACCATGCGGGGATTACCGCGCCCTCAATGCGCAAACGTTACCGGACCGATACCCCTTGCCGTATCTAACCGACGTCACGTCCAATTTACGGGGCAAGACAGTGTTTTCTAAAATAGACCTGCAACGCGCGTTCCACCAGGTACCCATCCACGAGGATGATATAACCAAAACGGCAATCACGACGCCGTTCGGTATGTTCGAGTTCAAGTTTATGACCTTTGGTCTCTGCAACGCCGCGCAGACATTCCAAAGGCTCATAAACGAAGTTTTGCGGGGCCTAGATTATGCGTTTCCCTACATCGATGATATTTGTATCGGCTCACGGTCGATCGAGCAGCACAAACAAAATTTGCGTGAAGTTTTCAAGCGCCTCCGCGACAATAATTTGGCAATAAACGTCTCGAAATGCGAATTCGGTAAGAGCCAGCTGAAATTTTTGGGGCACCTAGTCGATGCTAGAGGAATACGTCCTCTGCCTGAGCGGATAGCGGCAATTCGCGATTTTCCGAAGCCCAAAGTAGCAAAAGAGTTGAAAAGCTTCATTGCCATGCTAAACTTCTACCGGAAATTTCTTCCGAACGCTATCGAGTACCTGTCCCACTTGCAACAACTAATTACGGGCAATAAAAAAAACGACCGTACAATTGTAGTGAGGAATATCAAAGCCGAAGACGCCTTCAAACTCCACCGGAACTTAATAGCGACAAACTATCATACTTGAATTGTGTTTGTAGGACTTAAGGAAAAGTGGTAAAAAGCAACGGCAACTCACAAGACGACTGTGGTCCATTGGCCAAACACTTGCCCAGCAAGTCGTAGGTTGTGGGTTCGAATGCCGGTGGCGTCATGAAAGAAATCTGATGAGGAGATGTGGTGATCTCCGAAATAGCTATAATTTCTACCACTCCTGACTGTTCCTGTCATTTTTCCAATATACTTTTCCCTATACACTGGCCTTGAGCTCAAAAATTAATATTGTTGCTTAATCAAATATCAGGACGAAAAATAATATAACTTAACTCTCGAGGATCGAGAGATGGGAAAAATTAAGGTTGCGGCGAACCAAACCGTTCGTCGGCTTGAAAATCAAACAACAAATTAGACTACATTATAACTTTATTACTGTGCGACTTGCGCACCCGAAAAGAACTAACTTAACAAATTCATTCTACTTACAAGCTAAGTTCTTAACCTAGCGGTCCCAACAGTAACTTCCACAACTACAACTCTGCTGATGTTGCGATTCTTACGCTTTGGTATGGTGCCCCGGTTGCGCGTGTGCCATGTCAGCGAAAGTTCGGCCCGTGTGAATGCAATTTGCGTAACTGTGTGGCGGTCACCTGCCTGGCAACGTGAGCAAGTGTACAGACCGTGGGATAGCGTAATGTTAACTCCTCCCCCTTTAAAGATCTGCGGCCCGCAGATCAGCGATTGAACGGCATGAGGGGTTAGTGGCTCTTAAGGAGTAATCGCAGCTTCCTGGGAGTGATGCGTCTGGGTTGCTCCAGGTTTTGGCTACTGGTAAGCTAGTTTCTAGGCTGTAAGGTTCTGGCGTAGATTTTCGGTCAGTCGTCCACTGCGTCGGGATTTGGACAGATGGTAGGTTGAGTTTTTTTGTGTAGCATCTCCACAGCATAACGGCCATAAAGATTATAGCACCAATTGAGAATACTTCTGTAACGATAGGAAAGTTGATCTTTTCGTTAACATATACTAGATACTTAACGTTTGCCATCATGATATCGTGGACGTACTCCAGGTTGACCCTCATCGTGTGGTTCTTTACATTTGACAGTACAGCTGGCATAGCCTGCGCTGAAGTAGCCTCGCTACTATAGAAGACTCGATCACCAATCATGATCGTTTCGTTGCTGAATTGAATCACGTAGGTACCATTGATAGCATGCGTGGCGTTGCTACTCTTAACTTCCCCTAGGAAGTTCGAAACGAAGACCGTGGTCTCGTTTATCAGCTCGATTAGTGTGCCATTTCTTCTTGTGAATTGGCAGTTAGCATCTCCACCTTTTAACAATCGCGGTAAGCAAGTGTTTTCTTCTAGTTTGTAGATGGATTCCGAGCCACATATCGTAGATGAACCTATTAGTAGGCAGTCCCTTGTAAGTCCATAAGTTTCTTCTTGATTCACCAACATCTTGTTAAATTGTAGGTCTAGTTGCTACCCGCCGAAGATACCAGCGCGTGTCACCAACAAGTTATATTTTTCGGTTTTTTCCTTCGGCATTGAGAGAATGTAGAGAAGCAGTGTTCCATTTGTGTATACTGATGGCTTGCCGTATTCGATTGCCTCAATTATATTCTGGTATGGGAGCGTTTACATTTCCGACAGGATCTGGTTGACCTCGTCAGTGTCCAGTAGGTTAGTGTTAACAATTCCGCGCTTTGCCAGCTGGCATGACCGGACTATTTCATTCACCTCATCGCGAAGAAGGACGATGTTGTGAAGTGCGCTTCTTTCAAATATTTCCCCTTCAGCTTCCCTCGCCCCGGAAATCACGCGGTCCACTACCTCGTCAATTTTTTTCAAAACTTCTTGAGTGGCCGTGAATAGTTTCTCATTGACCTTGTATTGGTGGTTATTGTTCACGATGACCTGGTTTTGACTGTGAAGAATATTGCTCCAGTCGGTTGCATCTGGTGACTCTGCCAGCCATTTCCATGCTGACCCTATCCAGTCAATGGAACGGTTGTATCTAGCTTTACTCATAACTCCCATTAGTTCTTCGAGATGCACCATCGTTTGGTTAATGTAGAGCTGTACCAAGAGCTTATAATCAGACTGTTTGGCCAAGCGGCCCGCCAAATCTATCATCTGCATCATAGTTGTGGCGTATTGTTGGAGGTTAATGACGTGGATAAGTTTGAAAGACCCGCTGATAATCCAACCGCTTCCGCTTTGGATCGTTACTGTTGGAGCCTTGTAGTGGAAGATATGAAGACCGCTGATGGCTGACGCCAGCTGTGGTAGTCTGCAATGTAAAACGTTATCTCTAAATCTAATGTTGTTAGTGGATAAGTAATAAAGACTTTTTTACATACACTTAGTTTATTGATTGTAGTTTAATTAGCAATGGAATTTTGTATACAGTTTTTATAAAAGCAGAGCCAAAAGAACCGAAGTTTCTATTTTTACAATTAAATTTTCGTAGTTAGACTTATGTACTTTGTATTAATTGTTAGTGTGTTTTGGGATGTAATGCATGGCCGCCTCCTCGTGGTGCATCCTGGGTAACGCTTAATGATCGTGCGGCCTTGACGGCCTTAACCTGAACGGTAACGACCCCTGTTTTGTCCATGAACTATTCTTTGTTTTATCTTTTCGCGATTCTGTTTGCTTTGGGCTGGCGGACGCGGCCGCCGGGGGGCTGGAGGAGATTACTGAGGATGATTATCCTGCAGATCAATCTCCAGCACTCTAAGGCCGCGTCCGCCAATTTGATGCTCTACCTTGAGCAAGGTGGGGCAGATTTAGTCCTGATCCAGGAACCGTGGCTGAGCAGTAACGGTGTTTCTGGTATCGGGACGAAGAAGTACAAGCTTCTGGTGTCCAGTGACGCAGGTAAACCTAGAGCTTGTATGCTCGTCAGGCGGGAAATAAATACTTATTTTCTGTCTAATTTCAGCAATGGAGCCGTGGTAACGGTGAGACTCGAGCACGGGTCCGAAGAACTTTGGCTCATGTCCGCGTATATGGCTCATGAGGATGAGGTGGAACCACCTCCAGTTCTGCTGAGGAACGCTCTGGCGGCAGCGAGGTGCAGGAAAACCGGCGTCGTTGTGGGCTGTGATGCCAATTTGAGGCACTCCCGCTGGGGTAGCTCGGACATCAACGCAAGAGGAGAGTCTCTCTTTGATTATATACTTAGCGAAAACTTTTCTATATGTAATAGGGGGAGCGACCCTACGTTTGTAACTTCGGTAAGGGAGGAGATCTTGGACCTTACCCTGGTTTCGTCTGAATTGGTATCCCGTATCTCGAATTGGAGAGTTCCTAACGATCACTCCTTCTCTGATCATAGGTATATTCAATTCTCCTTGGGCGATACGCGTCCCCAAAATCGTCCCTTTAGGATTCTGAGGAACGCAGATTCAGATCTTTACTGTAAGAAGCTGCAGGAGTTTCTTCCTGAGGAACCTCAGGGAAGTTTACTCCTGCCGGAAAGTTCGATCGACTGCTTAGTGGAAAAATTCACCTTAGCTTGTAATAAAGCGATTAATCTTTCGTGTCCGCTGAGTAGGCCTTCGGGCAAATCTAAGCCGTACTGGTGGACTTTGGAAATTTCGGAGCTCAGGGCTTCGAGTAGGCGACTTTTTAACCAGGCGAGGAAGAGCAAAAAATCCTCGGATTGGGAACTCTATAAGATCGGATTGGCAATATATAAGTCCGAAATAAGGAAGGCTAAGCGGGAATCGTGGAGAAGTTTCTGTGAGAACGTCGAAGGATGCCACGAGTCCTCCAGGCTTAGGCGGGTGCTCGCGAGAGGTCCAGTACAAAGTACCGGTCGCCCATCCTCCTTCAATAGGTAGCGTCCCGTTGGTGCTTTCTGACCGGGTCAAGTATCTTGGTTTGATTCTGGATAGGAAGCTCTCCTGGGGGCCAAATATTGAGGAAAGGGTGAAAAAGGCTTCGGTTGCGGTGTACTGTTGTCGGGGTGATATTGGGAAGAGATGGGGCCTTTCTCCCAAGGTAAACTATTGGCTTTATGGGACGATAATAAGGCCTATAATGTTTTATGGAGTGGTGGTCTGGTGGAACTCACTGGACAGGGCATCTAGGGTTAAGCAGCTAGAGCGGGTGCAGCGGTCCGCGCTCATTGGGATCAGTGGGGCGCTTAGGACCACACCCACTCTCGCGCTAAATGTTATGCTTAACGTGCTACCTGTGGACAATGCAGGCAGGGTTGCAGCAGCCCATGCCGCAGCCCGGCTAGAGTGCAATGGATACTGATTCAGCTCGGCCTTTGGGCATTCCAGGATTCTTGCCAGTTTCGATTTTGTCCCTCCGGAAACAGATTACCGTTGCTCCCTATCCACTTACATCCCGCGTAGGGAGGAGTGGAAGGCGGGTGGCCTGTGGGGCGGTGGGACGGTGAACTTTTTCACGGATGGCTCGAAGCTGGATGGTAAGGTTGGGGGAGGGGTCTTCTGCGATGAGTTTTCTCTCAGCCGTAAATTTAGGCTTCCGGACTATTGCAGTGTATTTCAAGCAGAGGTGGCCGCAATAAAGGAGGCAGCCGATTGGCTACTTACCAATATAATGCCCTCTAGACGGGCCAACATTTATTCGGATAGTCAGACCGATTAAGGCCTTAGGATCGCTAATGGTGAAATCAAAATTGGTCAGGGAATGCCTGACTTCTTTCGCAGCCGCCTCGGAGTATATCGACGTTAGACTAATTTGGGTACCGGGCCATAGCGATATTGCAGGGAACTGCATGGCTGATGAGCTCGCTCGGCAAGGTACTCAGGAAGTCATTTCTCCTTTCAGGGAGGGGTGGGGGCTCCTATGACTGCCTACGGGCTTCTCCTGGACAGATGGGCTCTATGTCGTCTGAGCGAGCGCTCGGAAATTGCCACGACATGCAGAACTGCAAGGTCCTTCTGGCCGAGGGTGGATCGTGGGCGTTCAAGGGAGCTGAGGTCGCTTACTAAGCGGCAACTCTCGACCCTCGTTGGTGTTTTGACTGGGCATTGTCCGTTGGGTATTCACGCGGTTAGGCTGAAAATAGTCTCTGACCCTTTCTGCCGCAGCTGTATGGAGGAGGATGAGGTGGATTCATCTTGTAATTTTCTGCTCAGCTGCCCTGCATTTGCGAGACTGAGGTTCAAGTACCTAGGCTCGTACTTCGTTAGCACTCCAGAAGACCTTTCTGGAGTGAAGATTGGTAATTTGCGTGACTTCATACGGAGCACGCAACGTTTCTCAGGATAATATTTACGGACTTTCCGATGCAAGTTACCGTTCATAAATCAGGTGGTATCACAATGGACACCTACTATGTCTAAGTGAGTTCCCTTTGGGGAACTACCACAGTAACCTAACCTAACCTAACCTAGTGGGTTAGTAGTTATTACTTTTGGTTATAATTAAATTAATAATTGAATTTTGAACAGTTCTTTAATGAAAGTTAAGCCAAAAAAAGAAAAACAGTTTATTTGTTTTTATCTTTTAACCTTTAATTTTCGAAGTTAAATTCTTGTACTTCCTACTGACTGTTACTGGTTAGTAATTCTTAACAGTTTTCCTTTGCTACTTCCATTAGCCGTAAATAAATTTGTAATTGAATTTTTTTTTTTTTTTTTTTGAAAAGCATTGCCAAGAAATCTTGATTTTTTATAATTAAATTTTTATATTTTCTGATTAGTAGTTAATTAACTGAATTGGAACTCTTAAAGCCGTTTCCCTAGAATTGCTATTACAAGATTTTTGCAATTATTTCTTTTATTATGTAAAAATAAATAGAGCTATCTTTTTATATTCTTTTGTGGTTTAAGCGCAAATATTTAAATGGTATTTTTACTTTTTATTTTCTTTTTGCTTGGCGGATTAGGCGCCAAGATCTTTTTTTCTTTTTGCTTTGCGGATAAGGCGCAAAGATCATTTATTTATTTTGTTTTTGCGGATTAGGCGCAAGAAATTCTTTAAATATGTTTGTTTTGCGGATTAGGCGGAAAAATCTTTTATTTCTCTTTGCTTGGCGGATTAGGCGTCAAGACCTTTTATTTCTTTTTGCTTGGCGGACTAGGCGCCAGGATCTTTTATGTCTTTTTGTTTTGCGGATTAGGCGCAAAAATCTTAGATTTCTTTTTGCTTGGCGGATTAGGCGCCAAGATCTCTTATTTCTACTTGCTTTGCGGATTAGGCGCGAAAGTCTTTAATTATATTCTTTCTATTGGAGATGCTAACATTTCTCCAACCAGCTATGGGGGATCGTGGTTGTCCGTTTTGGGAGTAACGTAGCCATTTGTCAAATTCGATGGCGTCGCAACCTATTAAGGCACGATTTGTCTTACTTATAAGCCCGCTCTTGTAGTTAAGCATCCTTTAGGTACCAAATGTTTATTTAAAATTTTTTTATGTGATGGTATTATTTCTTCTACGCTTTACATTTTTTATGTGCAATTTAAGAATTTTTTTGCCACTATGTGTGGGAACTGCAACTTTATTGTCTTTAGCAACGATTTCTTTCTTGTAAAGAGGTCTTTGTTTTCCTTTTATCTGCCTATCCTTAACGTATATAACATCGTTTTGGTCATAACGCTCCGGTAAGGTCTTTCTCTTGTTCTGTCTTCTGATTTGGGATATTTGTTTTTCTTCTAATATTGTTTCCAAAAATCTGTTCATTTTCCGACTTTTTTCAAGGAGTTCCTGATAGTTAGAAGCTTCTTCTGAGCGATTGAAAAATATCTCTGTCGGTTTTTTGTTAATAACCGAGTGAACTGAATTATTATATCGATCTACTGCAATATTAACGAGCCTTTAGGCATCTAAATATTTCAATTAAAGTGGAATGAAATATCTCAACTTGACCGTTCACCTCGCTTCTCTGCGATGGTGTGCGGTAAAATCGGATTCCTAGTGATTCTAGCAGATTCTGGATTAGTGGGCTAATCAACCTGCGTTCGTTATCCGTTACCAGGACCTTTGGAGTTGTAAAATAATGCAATAATTTAATAATTTTTTCTTTAAGGTGCAAACTTGATTTGTTTCTTATGTGAAAAAGTTTTGTGAATTTTGAAAATTTATCTATACAGCTTAAAAATTTTTGTCCTTGAATTTCGAAAATATCTACGTTAACTATTTCGCATGGTTGTGAAGGGATTGGTGTAATCTGGAGTTCTGGTTTGTTTGGGTGTCTATCATATTTATTAAATTTGCATGTTTCGCATGCCAGTACATATTTTCTAATCTGGCTGCTCATTCTAGGGAAGTAGTAATGCTGTAAAATCTGTTGCCTATTCTCTTTAGCGTTGCGGTGTGCCCTTTCATGTTTTTTCGTTATCAACTCGCACACCACGTCAGGATTTCGCAAATCTTCTACAAGCGTTTGAGCTACCCGGATCTTATAATTGGAGAAATGTTCCAAGTACACCTTCTGAAGTAAGACCAAATGCCTTTCCGGCATTTTAATACCGTTAGTAACATTTGACCTTAATTTCTCCTTAAAAATGTTAACTAGTTCACTTTCGCCCATACCCTCTATTCCTACGTAGTGTCGCGAATACCCTGGGTGGGGCTCTTCGAGGATATGAAGCCTACCGCCGAATGCGATTTGGTTTCTAAAGACATTCACCGGCACTTCGACGGATGGAATCAGATCAGAGTTATCTTGCTCTGCGCTGTGGACCGTATCCCATTCGCTTGCAGTGCCAGTCGTTGATCCTGTGGTTGCATTTTGGCTGGCAACCTCTGAAGCCGACAAGGGTGACGCTGTTAGTTGATTTACCTGTGTTTTAAGGCGAGAAAGAGCATTGGCCACGACGTTGGACTTTCCTGGTTTGTAGATAAGTTCCTAGTTATACTCCTCTATTCTAGATTTCCAACGTTTCAGCTTGGCATTGTAGTTACGGTTGCTAAGAGAAAAAGTTAGTGGTTGGTGATCCGTAAATATACGAATTTTCCTCGCCCCATACAAATAATTTCGGAGATTATCCAGTGCCCAAACAATAGCAAGCATCTCCTTTTCATTGGTCGCATATCCTTCCTCTGTGAATGTTAAACTTCTTGATATAAACGCTATTGGCTTGTCCTTACCGTCATGGTACTGAGACAATACGGCGCCAATGGAGAAGTTGGAGGCGTCCGTCGTTAAGTTGAAGGCTTTTTCGAAATTGGGAACGGTTAGGACTTCCGAAGTTGTCAACACTTCTTTAAGGTCCTCGAATGTCTTAAGGGCTTCTTTGGTTAGTGTGATTGCCACCTTCTTAGATTGAGTTGCCTTTACCTGAGCATGCTCCCCTCTTGTAAATTAGTAAGTGGCTTGGCGATTTTAGCAGAATCGCGAATGAACTTCCTGTAATAGGAGGTTAGTCCCAAGAAGCTTTTGAGCTCCTTTAAATTAGACGGTGGTAGCATATTTCTAATTGAGTTTACTTTTTTAGGGTCTGGCAGAATTCCCTCGGAAGTCACCACATAGCCTAGGAATTCAACGCTTTGTTTTAAAAACTGCGTCTTTTGTAGATTAATTTTAAGGCCTGTGACAGAGAGTCTACAAAGGATCGTCTCAATATCCCGTAAATGGGTGGCCTCACCCTTACTGAAAATAATTATGTCGTCAATATAGACGAAACATATGCGCCCTATGAATTCCTTAAGGACATCGTCTATCATGCGTTGAAAGATAGAAGGCGCATTTTTAAGGCCGAAAGGAAGCCGCAGAAATTCACATTTGCCATTCATGGTAGAAAATGCAGTTTTTGGAATATCGCTTTCTTTCATGGGAATTTGGTGGAATCCCGAAGTAAGGTCAAGCGTCGTAAAATATTTTGCGCTTCCGAGGCTAGCAATAGTGCCATTTATATCTGGAATAGGGTATGTATCTGGGATAGTTACGGCGTTTAGCTTTTAAAATCGATAATCATTCGGTATTTTTTCTGTCCGTCCTGCTGGGAATTTTTTGGAACAATCTAAATGGGAGAGTTGTATGGACTTGTTGAAGGACGAATAATGCCTTCTGAAAGTAGTTCCTGAATCTGTCTATCAACCTCCCCACGCATGTTAACAGGATAAGGGTAGCTTTTTGTATAAATAGGATCGTCAGTTGTCGTTTTTATTTCCGCCTGAACGTTGGTCTCAATTTCTGTGCTATGGTCGACTGGGCCAAAGAGCTGATCGTGTCTGTCCAGTATTTTATAAAGTTTGTCCTTTGCATGCTGGGCAATGCAAGGATCAAGATGAAGGTCTTCGCTGATGCTGTTGACTTGTTGTGCTTTTTTCCGTTTAAGGGACAAAGCAATATCTGGTTTTAAAATAAGAACATTCAAATCTCTATCTAGAACTGCTTTGATTTCTGTAAGTGTGTCATCCCCCAGGATGCCATCGAAAGACTTAAGTCCAGGAAGGACAAAAAATGTAGTGGGGATGTCTCTTCCAACAAACTTAAAAAAATTCGCACAAACTTTCTTTTTCCATCCTGCTGAGGTTACGTGAAATGGTTTTTCTACTGGTATAGCTCTTTGCAATACTCGTTCGCTGATATAGTTTTTGTTCGCCCCCGTATCCACCAAAAACTCTAGAGTGCCTTGATTTGGCGTAGCATATTCTAAATATGGTACGCCGGACACGAGGCGCCTATTGTAAAATTTACTTTATCCCCCTCATTTTGTTCCCGACTGCATAAAGTCAGGGCGTTCCCGTCTTCCGCTTCATTCGGTACCAAGTGAAAAAGTTTTTGCTGCTTGTTCTGATATGAATTCGTTTGTCCCGAAAGTTTTCCGGAACTTGGGCCCCTTTTTAAATTTTCATACGGTCGAAATTGGCGAGGATTACTAGATTGCCGTGTTTGACCAGAAGAATTGGAATTACTACGTCAACTTCGCATAGTCTGACCGCTATTTCGAGTTTGGCTTGAGTTCGAGAAGTTCCAGTTTGCTTTAGCTGGGTAATACTGGTTTGGCCCTTGCTGATTTGGAGGCCTGTAAATCTGATTCCCCCCAGGCTGGTTTTGATTTGAATATTATTGGCCTGTGCCAGAGTAATGACTGCTAGCCCCTGAATTGTATCGAGAATTTGAAGGTTGGTAGTTATTATTGAAGGTCCTGTCATACGGACTTGCTACGTGAGGCGGACGATGTATGGCATTCCTACGGCCAACGTTCATGAACGTTAAACATGCCGAGTAAGCCTCAGGCAAAGATTTAGGATTCTGAACCAACAGCAGGGTCGGAAGATCCCCATTCAACCCCCTTATGAACACATCTAGTGCCCTTCTTCGATGCGCCTCTGTCAGTGCTATGACTGTTTCCGCATGAACGTATTTTTCTGTATTTACGGTGTTGATCATAAGGGACAGTTGCCTGTTGATCTGCGCGTAAAAGTCAGACACTTTTTGGCGACCTTGGGTCATCTGGGTTAGTTGCTGATCGCGAGTTTCGACATCCCTAATATCTGCGTAATGCAGAGAAAGAATTTCCTTTATTCTCCTCCAATCAACATCTAATATATTGTGCGACACTAACGCAGCATCTGCCGCTCCGCGAATCTTATTCCTTATATGGCGTAAAATGGCCCTATATATTGGTTTGTGCCTTACTATTTTATAGTCATCAATGATCTGCTCCGCGCTCTGTATCCAGGAAGAATAGTGCTCCTGGTTTCCTTCGAACACCTGCAGTCCTTTGACACAATCTGGCAGTCTGGCAATTTCATTTAATTCGACCTCCAACTGAGGTCTGGTAAGAGGCTCATCCAGCTCTTGTAAATCGGTGCCTGTGTATTTACTACGCACCTCATCTAAACGATTTTCCAATTTTTCCAGGTTCACACTAAGTCCTTTCAAGGACTCTTTCAGTTGTTGGAGAACGGCATTCACAGCGCTGGTTTTGATTTGAATATTATTGGCCTGTGCCAGAGTAATGACTGCTAGCCCCTGAATTGTATCGAGAATTTGAAGGTTGGTAGTTATTATTGAAGGTCCTGTCATACGGACTTGCTACGTGAGGCGGACGATGTATGGCATTCCTACGGCCAACGTTCATGAACGTTAAACATGCCGAGTAAGCCTCAGGCAAAGATTTAGGATTCTGAACCAACAGCAGGGTCGGAAGATCCCCATTCAGCCCCCTTATGAACACATCTAGTGCCCTTCTTCGATGCGCCTCTGTCAGTGCTATGACTGTTTCCGCATGAACGTATTTTTCTGTATTTACGGTGTTGATCATAAGGGACAGTTGCCTGTTGATCTGCGCGTAAAAGTCAGACACTTTTTGGCGACCTTGGGTCATCTGGGTTA
This sequence comes from Anomoia purmunda, assembly GCA_951828415.1. Taxonomy (NCBI): domain Eukaryota; kingdom Metazoa; phylum Arthropoda; class Insecta; order Diptera; family Tephritidae; genus Anomoia; species Anomoia purmunda. The sequence goes on along the minus strand of OX639998.1, from coordinate 5,119,980 downwards.
GTTGCTGATCGCGAGTTTCGACATCCCTAATATCTGCGTAATGCAGAGAAAGAATTTCCTTTATTCTCCTCCAATCAACATCTAATATATTGTGCGACACTAACGCAGCATCTGCCGCTCCGCGAATCTTATTCCTTATATGGCGTAAAATGGCCCTATATATTGGTTTGTGCCTTACTATTTTATAGTCATCAATGATCTGCTCCGCGCTCTGTATCCAGGAAGAATAGTGCTCCTGGTTTCCTTCGAACACCTGCAGTCCTTTGACACAATCTGGCAGTCTGGCAATTTCATTTAATTCGACCTCCAACTGAGGTCTGGTAAGAGGCTCATCCAGCTCTTGTAAATCGGTGCCTGTGTATTTACTACGCACCTCATCTAAACGATTTTCCAATTTTTCCAGGTTCACACTAAGTCCTTTCAAGGACTCTTTCAGTTGTTGGAGAACGGCATTCACAGCGCTGTTCATCTCCGTAAGAGACCTTCTCATTTCCTCTGGGTTCATTATGTGCTATGGGGTTTTCCTGAAAGGAGGCACAAAAAAAAATAGCAAAAAATTTATGTTATTATTAACTCACATAAACCAGAACTTCATTCGGGTTCGGCTTTTTTTCTTTCAGCAATTTTACTCGTTACTATCCTTTGGCGAAGCACAGGTTGTCGCTTTCTACACTTTTTTCTTTTTGGATATTAGCGGTTCAGTACTTTAGTTAGATTTTTTGATTTTTAACATTTTCTCAAAGGATACACAGTTAGTTTGTTTTTCTTTTTTTAAAGCTCCTTTTTCCTTTGGTAATTCACTAGGAGATTATACCGTTCACTTTGAATAAGCATTTTTTCACTTGAAACAAATCACTTTTGCAACCCGCTCGAGCGCCAGTTAACTCTCGAGGATCGAGAGATGGGAAATAATAAGGTTGCGGCGAACCAAACCGTTCCCCGACTTGAAAGTCAAACAACAAATTAGACTACGTTATAATATTATTACTGTACGACTTGGGCACCCGAAAAGAACTAACTTAACAAATCCATTCTACTTACAAGCTAAGTTCTTAACCTAGCGGTCCCAACAGTAACTTCCACAACTCCAACTCTGCTGATGTTGCGGTTCTCACGCTTTGGTATGGTTCGCCGGATGCGCGAGTTAAGTAATTGAATAAATTACCGACAAGTGAGCTTCAGCTTCTTGTTTATTCAAAAGTGATCTTAAGACTACTAATACAACATTTTGCTTAACTCTATCAAACCTTAATATAGATATAAAAGAGAGTAAAATATTATAGTACTGTTACTTATGTAGTCTTAAGTAACAAACACTTTTACCGAATTTGGTTGGTATTTGGGTTTATTACTCGTATTAAAATTAGAAAAAATAGAAAGTAAGTTCAGTATTCAATTCAGAATTAAAATTAGGATCTTAAACACGTTCACCGCTTCGCTTTCAACCTTCGACTCTCTCGTCTCTTCGCTTACATCGCTCTTCCGTACTTAATTCACCACTTCTCGTTGCCACCTTGCCGTGTTGCCAGACCTGTTCCCACACTCGGCCATCCTTCTATGCATTCGTCTCGAATGCGTCATCAACGTTTTCAAGAGACAACCATGGCTTCATAAATTCCGCACATGTTGACGTTTGCTTTGGACCATCGCATATAACTGAGTCTTTCATTACATCGTACGTGTCGTTAGCTTTGATTTTTACAACTTTGTACGGACCCAGATATTTCGGCTTTAATTTCAGTCCACCGCCAAATTGCGTACGCTTAATTGCAACTACATCGCCAACTTTGTAAACTGTCGCCGGCTTTCGTCGCAGGTTGTAAGTTCGTCTATTTTCTGTCTGCATTTGCAAAATTTGTTGTTTTGCTTGTTTACGCCTCTCGTTTCTTTCGTCGTTAAAAATTTTAATAATTTCAGAGTCGATCATCTCGTTCAGATTTATATCGAATTCATTGCGCATCTTGATACCAACAAGTAACTCGAATGGCGTTGTTTTGGTACTCCTGCAATACGTCGAGTTTATAATTTGTTGAACCTTGCCGACCCATTTATACCATTTTCTTGGATCTTCTACGGATAACTTAGACAGCACTGATATAATTACCGTGTTTAATCTTTCGACCTGTCCATTTGCTCTGGGAAGGCCTGTAGTAATTATGTGATGAATGATTTTTTCATTCTCGCAGTATCGTTTAAACTCTTCTGAAGTGAAAGCAGAACCTCTATCAGAGATAATCCTTACTGGATTACCAAAGATTATACTCTGTGATTGCAGTCTTGTTGTAACCTCTTTCGCTGACGTAGTTTTTTTTGGGTACAGCCAACAAAATTTGGTAAAACCATCGATTACTGCCAATATATGCTTGTACTACTTATGCGTCGACTCTAGTGGCCCTAAAAAATCTATGTGGAACGTCTGCAGTGGTGCTTCCTCTTTCGCTATCGGGTGTAATTCGCCTTCTTGTTTACCATGTTTGCGATTTGATACTATGCATGGTATGCAACAGCTAATTTGTTTTTGAATTTTGTTGTCTAAATTTGGAATGTAATATTCTTTCGCGATGACCTCTTTCGTTTTCTTTACGGAAAAGTGACCTTTCTCATGCGCCTGCCTAATTATTTCGACTTGCAAACCTAAAGGTACTACCAAAAGTTCGTTGTCATCAATTAGTTTATGTAGTAACCCGTTCTTCATGAAGTAATTATTATGCGTTGTTTTTTCTGACAGAATGTCGATAATCGCCTTTAACTCATCGTCTCGTGCTTGAACGTACTTTAGTTTGCTGTGTATACTATTGTCGGTAATCGTCATCACAGGATATCGACTAAGAGCATCTGCGTGACGTATGCGAGTGCCAGCTCTGTGCTCGATGTTGTAGTTAAACTCTTGCAGCATCATAATCCAACGTGCAACTCTGGTACTTACATCTTTCTTCTCGACCGGCTTGGTGAAGGCGTTACAGTCTGTTATAAGCTTGAAACGTAGACCTAACAAATATACTCTAAATTTACGCAAAGCTTCGACTACAGCTAAAATCTCCAACTCATAACTCGTTAACTTTCTTTCTGCATCCGTCGTCTTTTTGCTCATGAAGTAAACAGGATGCATAAGACTATCGTCGGGTGACTTCTGTAACAGAACTGCGCCAAAACCGTCGATCGAAGCGTCTGTATGCAATTCCGTCTCGTGTAATTGATGAAATATTTTTAAAACCGGCTTTTCAGTAATCATTTGTTTCAACGTATTAATTGCAGCAATCTCGTTATCTTTAAGTGAAAATTTCGCATCTTTCTTCAATAAGTCGGTTAGAGGTTTGGCAATGATAGAAAATTTCGGAATAAATTTTCGAAAATACCCAACCAACCCCAAGAAACTTTGTAGTTGTTTTTGATTACTGGGAATCTGAAATCTGGTGACAGCCTGCGTTTTTGCATCAGATATGCTTATTTTATGATTCTGTATGACATACCCCAAAAATTCAATTTTTTTCTTCAAAAAGGAACATTTTTTTAAATTTATTATCATGCCATAATCTTCGCATTGCTTCAAAACTTGTTGCAGCTTCGATAATGCCTCGGCTTCTGACTTTGCTGGTATTATTATGTCATCTACGTAAGGTATGGCTATGCCCTTACTCGTGAGATCTCGAAATATAGCATTCACGTGGCGTTGAAATACACTTGGCGAATTCGTTAACCCAAACGGAACCCTCAAAAACTGGTATTGCCCATGGTGGGTAATAAATGATGTGAACTTACGACTTTCTTTTTCTACGCCAACATGAAAAAACCCATTTTTCAAATCGATTGTGCTGAACACTGTTGCGTCTTGTAACCTATCTAATTGATCTTCAATCAGTGGTAATGGAAAATGATCACGTACTATAGCTTTATTTAATTGTCTGTAATCCACACACAATCGCGAACCACCATCTCGTTTCTTAACCAATACCACGGGACTACTGTACTCTGATTCGGACGGCTCTATAATTTTATCTTTTAACCACTGTTCGATTTGGTTCTCTATAATGCAACGCTCGGGGAAAGCAAATCTTCGAGGACGCGAAAAAATTGGAGTATCGTCTTTTAATACATTTCGCATCTCTACATTTGTCGACTTTATATTATTCGGCTGATAATTTTTGATAAGGTGATACACTTGTTTTTTGGCATATTCGGTAACACTTTCTCCAATGTCACTGTCTATTTCGTCATGATTTACAATGTCAATCTTCATTAAACTAGTTAACTCATCTTCACTTGTGCCTTTATTTATAGTTATACCGTCACGATTTATTGTAATTTCAGCTTGTTTGCAAAATTCCGTGCCTAACACCACTTCAACGTCTAAAAATTGTGAAGGCACTACTACAAAATTGCTATTAAATTTTATTTTGTCTACTTCGAACTTTTGTTGGAATGCACCTAGCGGTTTCACTTTATTTTGATTTCCAAACCCAATTAAATAAAAATTACATCACTCAGCAATGGTTTATTTAAACGCACGTAAGTTTTTTCATTCACAATGTTGTATTTGCTGCCTGTGTCAATAAGTGCAGTAAAGCTGATATTATTCATAACTACGCCCTTACACATAGAAATATGCTCCGAAACCACTTTGCATGTGTTACTCGAATTCTTATCACGATCACACTTTTTTGCCGGACAAGCTTTACCTATGTGCTCAAAGTCGTTACAATTAAAACATTTCCTTCCTTTACTTTTATTCTCACAACTTACTGACAAATGACCTTTGGCACCGCAGTTAAAACATTTCAAATCTTTTTTGTCGTTATTTGCCTTCTGATTCTTTTCTATCACTATATTTTTATTTTTATTTTCGATGTTCTTTACGTTTCCGGACCTCTCACTCATTTTCTCATAACACTTCAGTCTCTCCTTAAAGTCTTTCAAATTTGTTGCATTATACAAAATAGATTTGTTTACACTTAAATCGTTTATACCATCTATCACGTATTGCATCAAAGCTTTGTCCTCTACTCTACCTCGTAATGCTAATTCTTTCATTCGTAACAAATATTCTTGCACATTTTCTTTATTCTTTATTTTAGTCTCCGTCATTAACTTATGAATTTGCGCACAGTTTACGCCTGATTGGAATTCAGTCATTAATGCAATTTTCAAAGAATTCCAACTTGTTATACCGCGCTCACTCATTATGAACATTTTTGCAAGTCCTTTTAGAGAACGTTTTGCAAATACAATTTTTTGCAATTCGTCCCACTTCAAAACACATGACATTTCTTCAAATTCACTAATCCAAACTTCAACAAGAAATTCACTATTGCCCGTGAATGGTTTAATCGAATCTTCTAAGTCTCTAAAACTCAACACAAATCTATGTGAAGCCATATTTTCATTTTTGTTCATTACAGTCTCAATATTTGGTGCCACTGCTGTTGAATGCGCGCACGCTTCGTTGTTGTTTCTCGTCGTTTGTATATTTGCTGTTTGATACTCGTTGCATGCAGTATCATCATTTACTACGTTGCTATCGTTACAGTTGTTGCTTGTGCCAATGCTGCTTTCGCATTCGTCTTTGCCTTCATCGTCGTCGTCGTCGTCGTCGTCGTCTTCATCGTCATCTTCAGCAACAAAAGCAGCATCACCCAACAAGTTACCCTTTCTTAAGTTTGTGAATATATGTGCAGCTAGATCGTCGTTGTTGTGTTGTAAATTTAATATGCTACATATTACTACAAGATCATTGCTTGACAAACTTCTTGCTACATATTCCACTTTCTTGCTGTACTTTACGTCATCAATGTTGAAATCAAAGCCTTCAAACTCGCGTAATCGCTTTCGGTTATTCCGATCGCCGTCGCTCTCAAAAACGAACTTATGTAGCAGTACAATATGCTGATTTTTTCCATTTTTCAACGCGTCGCGAATTTTCTCGAATTCTACTAAACGCGACATACCGAAACTTTTAAATTGTTAACCGACGTACATATGTATATATGTATGTTTGTGTCCACTCGCTACAAAACAGCACTGCTACTTCTTGTATGTATTAACCGCATATACACTTTTCACTGAGGTTGAGCCCCCTTAGTAGTCTTAAGTAACAAACACTTTTACCGAATTTGGTTGGTATTTGGGTTTATTACTCGTATTAAAATTAGAAAAAATAGAAAGTAAGTTCAGTATTCAATTCAGAATTAAAATTAGGATCTTAAACACGTTCACCGCTTCGCTTTCAACCTTCGACTCTCTCGTCTCTTCGCTTACATCGCTCTTCCGTACTTAATTCACCACTTCTCGTTGCCACCTTGCCGTGTTGCCAGACCTGTTCCCACACTTATGTCTAATACGAGTATGTACATATGTTTAATAATATTTGGTTTAACAAAGAAAGTGAGAGTGAGAGTAATGTAGTGTAGTGTTTGTTGTTATTAGAAGTGTAGTTAAATATATTAGAGAATCATATGGTTGTAGTAGTTACATATGTATGTATGTAACTTCCCCCTCGTTAAATTGACGAATACCGAGAGAAAAAGTAAGAAGCTAGAACTATGTATGTATTAAAGCTAAATTCGTGATAATTATGTAATTATATATATATATACATATTTGCATATAAGCTTAAAATTCATGTCATTGGTTTACTTATAACTAAATTAATATCTTGAATATTAAATTTGTCTGCATATTTATTTTTTCTTTTAATATTTGTAATTTGTACATTATCCAATTTACTTTTTACAAATTTCGGTTGTTCTTTGTGACGTACATTTTTATAATTTTTGATATAACCCTCTTTTCGGAATTCGTTATAGTTTTCTCTATGCAAGTTTCTTCTATTTATATATCTTTTCTTTTCGTTTATTATATTTATATGTATATTTGACTTATTACAATTTCCTGATTCTACGTTAATTGGGTTTTCTTTTGTAATGGAATGGTATGAGTTATTATAATATTCAATAGATTTACTTAATTTTTCTTTAATGGTTAGTGAGTTATTTTCAATATTTAAAATTCTAATTTTTTCAGTTAATGTGTTATTCAACCTCTCAATATCAGAGTTACCCGTATGATTGTTCGACTTTGTTAAATGCAAAGTTATATTTTCTTTTTTAAGGTAGTCTATAATATTTACACTTCTGAACTCATTATCTGTTATCAGTACTTTAAAATATCCTTTTTGTGATTTGTATTGTCTTAGTTTTTCAATTATTGTTTGGTTTGTTCTGTCTTCAAGGTAGTAAGCAGTAGCAAATTTAGAAAATCGATCTATGAAAATTAAAAAATTTGATTTTGTGTTAGTATATATGTCCATATGAATAATCTGGTTGATATCTTTTGGTGTTTCAGTTAGAATAAATTTAGGTTTTAGCGGATTACGATCGTATTTTACTCTATTACAAATGTCGCAATTATTAATATATTTTTGAATTAGAGTCTTTAAATTTGGGTAATATATATATTTTTTCAGTCCTTGATAATTTTCGTTAATGCCAGTGTGCCCTGTCTCGTTTCTGTGGTACATGTCAATTTGTTTAAATGTTTCATCTTCTGAATTCATATCCTTTGCCATGTAAGAGCACCTAAAAAACTTTATATTTGGTTCATATTCATATAATTTTATTATTTTTTTTTGTAAAATATTATATTTGCTATCATCAAGATCTGTATAAATTCCTATTTTTCCATTTGTTATATGTTGTCGCAATTTTTCTTCTAAATCACTATTAAGATCTTCTAAATTAATATATATTTTTTTCTTGTCATTATTTATTTCAAAGTCTTTTGTTTTTGTATTCGTTAATATAATTTGTATCGGAAATCTATTAACTACTGTATCTAGAATGCCAATATGGTCATTTAAGTCTTCTTGTTGAGAGTGGATTGTCATTGCATCGTCGTTTACGTTATTATACAGAGAATTTGAGCTATTAAAACTACCTAAATTTATTTCGTGGGTATCAGAATTTATTCTGCTTAGGAAGTCTGCTACGTGATTATCTCTCCCTTTTATGTAGTCTATATTCATATTATAGTCGCTTAGCTTAATTAACCACCGGTAAAGCCTTGGACTTGCGTCATTTCCTTGCGTTTTCGTATACAACCACTTGAGTGGCTGATGATCAGAGGAAACGGTAAACTTAACTCCGTACAAGTATGGTCGAAAATAGCCAACAGCCCAAACGATGGCTAAGAGCTCTTTTTCCGTGACGGAATAATTACGCTCATGATCGTTTAAAGTTCGGCTGGCAAAACATATAGGGTGTTTGTCTTGTTGCAGCACTGCTCCTATTGCGAAAGAACTTGCGTCAGTAGTCAACTCGAAGCGTTTATTAAAATCAGGATACTTAAGTACCGGAACTTCCGTAATGATTCGTTTCAGCTTTTCGAATGAATTTATAAAATTTGAATCGTTTACATTAATTTTAGCGTCTTTCTTAAGAAATTTTACCATTGGATATGCTACATTCGCAAAATCCCTAATGAATTTTCTATAATAACCACACATACCCAAAAATGATTTAATTTGTTTGACGGTTTTTGGAATCTTTAGACCCAATATATGTTTAATTTTTTCGGGGCTTGGCCTTACACCTTCGGTTGTCAAAACATGACCTAAATAAAGAGTTCCCTTAGAGAAAAATTTGCATTTATTTATTTGTATTTTTAATTCTGCTTCTCTTAATTTTGACATAACTTTTTTAATGCTTTCAATATGTTCGCTCAAACTTGTGGAAAATATGAGTATGTCATCTAAATATACAACGCATATTTTATTAATAAAGTCTTTTAATACCCGATTAATTAGTCTTTGGAACGTTGCTGGAGCGTTTTTCAAGCCAAAAGGCATCCGAACGTATTCATAATGCCCGTAGGGTGTGGAAAAGGCAGTTTTCAACCGGTCTTCTTCCTTAACAAGAATTTGGTGAAACCCTTTTGCCAAGTCCAATGTCGAAAAGTATTGTGCTCGTCCAAGTTTGTCTAGTAAACTGTCAATATTTGGAATCGGGAATTTATCGTCCGTTGTGATCTCGTTTAACTTCCGATAATCCACAACAATTCTCCACTTTTTTTCTCCATTAATTTCTGTCTTTTTAGGTACAATCCAAAGGGGACAGGGGAATTACTGTATTTTATTATACCTTGCTTTAGCATATCTTTTATTTGTTTACTTACTTCTTTTTCATGTATTTGTGGATACCTATATATTTTTGAATAAATTTGTCTATCAGTAACTGTTTTTATTTCGTGCTGTATTAGGTTTGTATCAGTTAACTTTTGTCCTTCAGTGTAAATTAAATCTTGATATTTATGTAATATACTTTCTAACGCATTTTTTTCCTCACAATTTAAGTTTTCATATAAATGTCTTGTAAGGGTTTCATTTAAATTAATACTATCTAATTGGTGAATTTCATCTATTTTATAAGGATATTCTTTTTTAAAATCAATTTCACAGTTATTTATAGTAACTTTCTCTTTATCCATGTTTATAATAGCTTTAAGCGGTTTTAATATATTTTGTCCAATAATTGCATCAACATTTTTCCCTTCAAAATTAGTTAACTTCCATGACATTGTTGCATCTTTATGAAATTCTTTTGGTAATTCAGTAATTATTTCAAAATGTATTTTAGTTTCGCTATTAAGAGATTTAAATTTCAAAGGAATTTTTAGTGGAATTTTTTTATAAAAAGGTAAAATATTTTCATTAAGAAGTGAAGTAGAAGATCCAGTATCTATTAAGCATAAAATTTTGTCACCTTTTATATTTAATTCAACTATTGGAAGTGTTCCATTGAGGCCTTCATATGAAAATTTGACACCTCGTTTCTTTGAGCTTCATCGACTTGTACATAATCTGTATCCATTGGTTCCACTACATTTCTTCTCAAATTTGTGCTATTATATCGCTGATATTCATTAGAATTTTGTGATCTAAATTGGTTTGAATGCGGTGCATATTTATTGCGCCAATAATTGTTATTTTGCCTAAAATTATTGTATTGTTGGAAATTTTGATTAGTTGTATTTAATTGTTGTTGTTGTTTATTAAAATGTTGTTGTAATTTGCATGTGGCTGTTTATTTTGTTGTACATAGTTATATGTGTATTTATCTTCCTTACTCATACCATTTCCAAATCTACTATTAATGCGAATCAGACCTTCACTTTCTAATAAGCTGTAAGCTTCTCTTAAACTATTTACTTCTCTGTTATTTATAACAAAAGCTAAATTGGCCTCAATATTATTCAAAAACGTACGTAAAATTGTTTTTTCTGTATAAAAGGGGCTAAATTCTGAGGGTTTGGTATCATCATACTCAAATTTTTCATTTAATTTTTATAATATATCTAACAAAAGTGTATAATAATTAGTAATATTAATACTACGAGCTGCAAATGCCTCCTGATAAAGTTGGTGATACGACTCCTTAATGCCGAAGTTCTGAATTAGGATCGCCTTAATTGCTTTCCAATCTGCATCTGCTGGCAATGTTCTAATTGTATGTACTGCTTTACCTTGTATTTTGTTTAATATAATCCTCCGAAAAACGTATTCACACGCCCCTGCATTTGTGTACAGCAGCGACAGTACAGCGTCAACTTCTCTCAAAAATGATGAGAGAGCGTATGTTCCATCACCACTGAACTCACGTATTCTGTGTGCGTCCTTCATCAAGTCATTCATTGTAAGTTGGAACAGTGGGAGAGAGCTCTCACTATTTGCATTTGATTGTGCCATTTTTGGTGGAGTTGGGAGAAATTTGTATCAACTTTTCAAATTAACTGTTTAGTATAACGTTAAATTTCCAATACGTTACTATCACGCCACTAATTGCGCTTTGTACTTGGAATGTAACGGCTTTTTTTCCTTTGAATTAGTTTTCGCGAATAGCGGAAATTTCCGAAAACCCCGTTGAAAAGTTCATAACCTTAATAAATTTTAGATTATTAAAATTCTGCATGTACATGTATATAAATGTACGCACTTTTAAGTTGATATTAGTTTTTGTTTTTTGTCTCCACTACACTTTATATAGTTTTCTATAATTTATTGTAATTTTTATAATTTAGTGTAATTTTACATATATTTACATATACATATGTATGTAAATATACACTTTTAAATTCGTAGATAGTTTTACAAAAGTTTTTGTTTTTTTTTTTTTTGTCCTTTCTTATTTTACACTTATATATGTATTTATATATTTTAGGCTTTTCTTATTTTGCACTAATTCGGTTCTTTTTTTTCCTTTTTGGCTGCGCCAGTTAAGTAATTGAATAAATTACCGACAAGTGAGCTTCAGCTTCTTGTTTATTCAAAAGTGATCTTAAGACTACTAATACAACATTTTGCTTAACTCTATCAAACCTTAATATAGATATAAAAGAGAGTAAAATATTATAGTACTGTTACTTATGTCTAATACGAGTATGTATGTACATATGTTTAATAATATTTGGTTTAACAAAGAAAGTGAGAGTGAGAGTAATGTAGTGTAGGGTTTGTTGTTATTAGAAGTGTAGTTAAATAAATTAGAGAATCATATGGTTGTAGTAGTTACATATGTATGTAACTCGCGTGTGCCATGTCAGCGAAAGTTCGGCCCGTGTGAATGCAACTTGCGTAACTGTGTGGCGGTCACCTGCCTGGCAACGTGAGCAAGTGTACAGACCGTGGGATAGCGTAATGTTAACTTATATGTACATATTAATGGTTTTCGTTTCTGTGATTTGATTTAAATAACAGGGATCTATATGTTTAAATTATGTTTTTTCTCAATTTAATACTTTGCAAACAATTGTGAGAAATTTTGCCAAGTTTTTAGAAGTCCAAAAGAAAGGTTGTTTTTGCGTATTTCAAATAACTTTAAAATAACCTAAGGCAATCAACATGACCAAACCACCCGACCGTGTTGGGCAAACTTTGTGTCCTACGTTTGAACTTGATAAATCTAAAAAACTAATCTTTGATTCAAAAGGTCCAAAATATTTGGTTATGACCAAAGTGGAATTGTGTAAAAAATTCAAGAAATGGATACATTCTACTAAAACGAGAACCGTCAGCTAAGCTCAAAAGCTATTACTTTCCCCTCACTCTTACTTTCGATAAAAATAGAAACAACATAGCACAAAACTCTCAATTTTCCTAAAGGTGTTGCCTATTCAAATGACCTTAGACGAATAGAAGAGAATTTGATCGTTGAAGAACTTAAAACCCAAAATATAATATTTGCAAAACAGATCCTTAAAAAAGTGAAAGAACCATTGGTGAAACGGGACTTGTAATTTTAACTTCGCAACACCTTGCCTTATTGGGTATAAAACAGTTAAATTTCGACCCAATGTGCCATCGCTATTGAGTTGCTTTTATTGCTTTCGATATGGGCTGGTAATAATGGGAAAATATACCCCCATCGTTCTATATGCTCACATTTAATATCAGAACCAGAAATGCGTGCTCACTTCCTAAAACATGCGTCAATTCTGCACACGAACAAACCAACTGTAATAACCCTAGTCCTCTTGAAAAAAGTTGTCCGGTATTTATAAGATAAAGAGATATTCAGGCCATAATCACTTTAGAAAAAAATTGACAGAAAGAGAGCTATATCATTATAAAAGCAACGCAATCCTAACGCTGGAGTGAAAATCGTCAGCTATTTCGACCTAACTATCGAACTCACACCACTTTCCCCTATCTCCTCCAACTCAAACAACAGCTATACTCTTATGCTGTCACCACCGACAACAATAAAGAAAAATGTCTCTATTTTACTAACAAACAAATCGAAAAGACTAAAACAACAAATGAAAACGAAATTAATTTCTACAAAGAACGTTAAAATAACAAAAACCAACATATTAACCAGCAACCTTGATGGATCGTACTCTCCTGATACCATGGCGCTAGATATTAAGCTATAAAATCCGTAAGCAAAAATAATTAATTCTTATCTATAACACATCTCACAAAACCAATGTATACATGTATCTATATATATAAAAGAAAGTGTCCGAAGCGATGTAATCCTATAACTCGAGAGTGGCCAAATCGATTTTGATGATTTGTACTTTGATGGAAAGGTAATTTCTCAGTACCAACGGGTTTAAAAAAAAAAAAAAGAAAAAAAATTGAAAAAGTTAGGTCTACAGTAAAACTCCAATAATGTAACCCAAGGTGTGAAAAAATTACCAAAAAAACTTTCCTACATCACGTGCGCTGCAAAAACTATTGATTATAGAACAAAATAATGTACTACGTCTTTGCAGAACATATAATTATCTACAAATAATATCCCGACAGCATATGTCTAACTATTGTAGTTATGTCACAGTAAGTGTTTTCTCATTTTAAAAAATATGCATAAATGCCACCGCTATAAAAGCTTTTTTATTTCTACTTTGGAATTAATCCTTATCAAAATAAATGACTTCGTATTTAAGTCTGCTTCAATACCATTACATAACTTTTTGAATTATTCAATTTGCACATTCCATTCGAAAGATATCACAAGTTTAAAAATGTAAGTTATTTGAAAAATGTCGCATGGTCGCCGCTCACACCGCGCAGTGGTGGGGCAATAAATAGAAAGAGGTATCGTAGAGCTTTGAAATTTTGCACAGATGCATTTTAGGTGAAAATAAAATATTGACATAATTTTTTGAAAAATCCGCCCACGGACACGCCCACCTCCAATACAACTGAAACATAAAAAGTGCTTTATTTTTGAAGATTTTCACGCTAGAGCAACAAAATTTTGTGAGATTGTTTGTTTCAACAATAGCATACCCCATATTAAATATTAAGGTGATCTGCCAACGAACACGTCCACCTCCCATACAACTTTGAAGTTATAAGCGTCGTACTTAACAACAATTTCAAAATAATAGAGAAAACATCAATAATTTGATTTTTAATCATATTCCATTAACATGTCCTTAACTTCATCATGATATTCTAATTTCTTAAATTTACATTTTTTCGGAATTTGTTAATAAATGGATCTGATGTTACCAGCAAATGATGCATACCGTCTGGACGACCTTGAACATTTTCTCGAATGATGGAGTCTATAGTTTCTATAATCTTTATTTCTGGCTTCCTCTGCTTCCTCAGGTAACAGTATAAATATTTGACAGCCGATCTGCATTTTCGTTTAGAAACCTTTGCATATGGCGATTACCTTTTTTCCATTTCAATTGAAATTTCTGTAAAAATATGTTGACCAAAATTTTTTTTAATTTTTCAATGTTTTCCGTAGATATATTAGCGTTAGTTGTCGAAGTAATACCAACAAGAACATCAATATCTTTCTCGCAATCAAAAGCGTTTCAGAAATTTCTTTATAAGATAATATTAAATTAGCCATTTTCGATAATATAATATAACTAGCGGAACCGGCTTGCGTTGCTGCTCCAATAATATTTATAAATAATATTTATAAAGACGGTCGAAAATACATTGCATATTGAGATTCCTGTAAATAAACCTTAACTAACATATCTACCTACATAGGAAACTTCTAAATGCCTTAAATAACATACATTCTTGAATACATATGTACATACGCTCTTACGAAGTACATATTAATAATTATCTATAAAATATACATACATATGTATATATTACTAGCTGACCCGGCGAACATTGCTCCGCCTTAGAAGCAATAAATGAGCAGATTCTTGATTTTAAGAGTTTAAATTTTTTATTAGGATAATAAATATAAGTAAGTACCAAAAATCAATTATTGTAATGATTCTTTATTGGCCATGTATTTTAGTGCATAGGCTGCACTCTTCAGTGAAGCACCTTGTGATAGACGATATTTTTAGTTTTATTACTATGTGCAAGAACAAATAACGCAGCTGGTCTTCCGACCCTTGAACATGCCGCATATAATTGACCATGGGAAAAACATGGATTTTCTGTATTTCGACCACAAACTTTCAAGGATTGGCCTTGTGATTTGTTAATGGTCATGGCGAATGCAAGACGGATCGGAAATTGAAGTCGTTTAAACTCAAACGGCATGTCGGTTGGGATCATCGGGATCCTCGGAATGAGAACTTCCTCACCTTCAAATTTTCCTTTGAGTATCGTCGCGTAAATCACATTGTTCATCAATTTACTTACCACCAAACGCGTTCCGTTGCACAGTTTACAGTTCACCTTCAGTCGTAAATTATGCGGTGGTAAGCCAGGCACATCCAAGGAGTTTGAAAATTCAATTGGATAGTTGGTGGCATCATCTGCATTTGTTGCACAGTCAATAGATTTGAACGAATGTAGTGTACTAATGACCTCATTCTGAATTATGTAGTAGCAATGAGTGCAATGGCTCAAGTGGGGGAGTCAATAATGGCAATTTCACTTTCCCATTAAGGCAGCACAATCTTGGCGTTTCTCCGGAAAACTTCAATACTCGCAAACCACATCCATTGGCCCAATGCGAACGCTAGTATGCAAGCAGTAATCAGTGCTGCAATCATATCGAAACGCTGCTCGATTCAAATCAGTACTTGATAAATTTCTCCTTGTGCGTCGAAAATTATCAAGATGTTGATCTCTTAGGTTTGCTCGATGATTTCTCATAGCCAACCGAGACTTTGCACGGACTGCCTCGCTTTGCTCTTGTGATTGAGAAGCACGAAGTCGAGCCATACTAAAGCGGCGCTCTTCACGTGCAATTTCTTGTACTTCTTCAGTCCTTTCATTCGCAACGTTTTGCATCCTAGTTGCATTACGGCTTTTTCGGGGAAGATTTGATCGTCTTGGACGCGGCATTTTAATGATAATAATATCGGCACAATATTTATAGACACTCGAAACAAACACAAAAACCGGTAAACTTCAAAATTTCTAACTGTCAATTTTTCACCCAACAAAATTCGTAAAAGTAAACAAAATACATGTTAATATTGGCAATTCACACCAATTACATGGATATTGCCCTTCTCCGCTAGATGTCACTACAATTTACATCGATATTACCTTTCGCCGCCAGAGTACATGTAAATTTTAGTTTTCATACAAAAAAGCAAAAGCAAAATATATGAAGGGCGAAGAAAAAAAATCAAATTTACCGTTTTTTTTGTCGTCCCACGGTAACGGGATAAAAAATATCCTATAACCTGCCCCTGCTTCTAAGCTACCTCCCCACCAATTTTCAGCCAAACCGGTTCAGCCGTTCTTGAGTTATAAGTGGTGTAACTAACACGACTTTCTTTTATATATATAGATTTATAGACACTCGAAACAAACACAAAAACCGGTAAACTTCAAAATTTCTAACTGTCAATTTTTCATGTAAGCTGTTATTTTTTGAACAGCTGATTTGATTTGTTTTTGTTCACCCAACAAAATCCGTAAAAGCAAAAACAAAATATATGTTAATCTTGGCAATTCACGCCAATTACATGGATATTACCCTTCTCCGCTAGATGTCAATACAATTTACATCGATATTACCTTTCGCCGCCAGAGTACATGTAAATTTTAGTTTTCATACAAAAAAGCAAAAGCAAAATATATGAAGGGCGAAGAAAAAAAATCAAACTTTACGTTTTTTTGTCGTCCCACGGTAACGGGATAAAAAATATCCTATAACCTGCCCCTGGTTCTAAGCTGCCTCCCCACCAATTTTCAGCCAAATCGGTTCAGCCGTTCTTGAGTTATAAGTGGTGTAACTAACACGACTTTCTTTTATATATATAGATTTATAGACACTCGAAACAAACACAAAAACCGGTAAACTTCAATATTTCTAACTGTCAATTTTTCATGTAAGCTGTTATTTTTTGAACAGCTGATTTGATTTGTTTTTGTTCACCCAACAAAATCCGTAAAAGCAAAAACAAAATATATGTTAATCTTGGCAATTCACGCCAATTACATGGATATTACCCTTCTCCGCTAGATGTCAATACAATTTACATCGATATTACCTTTCGCCGCCAGAGTACATGTAAATTTTAGTTTTCATACAAAAAAGCAAAAGCAAAATATATGAAGGGCGAAGAAAAAAATCAAATTTTACGTTTTTTTGTCGTCCCACGGTAACGGGATAAAAAATATCCTATAACCTGCCCCTGGTTCTAAGCTGCCTCCCCACCAATTTTCAGCCAAATCGGTTCAGCCGTTCTTGAGTTATAAGTGGTGTAACTAACACGACTTTCTTTTATATATATAGATATGTATGTGTGTATATACTTATGTATACTCATTATACCTACTGCAGAACCCTTTATTTAAAAGATCCCAAATAAAGTATATACATATAATACATATGCATGTGTTACAGCTACATATGTACATATGTATGTATGTACCTGCGTGTTTAATAAAATGCATTATACTGCAGAACCCTTTTTCCCTAATTTCTTGCGCAAGTGATTAGCGCTGCTAAGTTTTCTGTGGAAAAGAGCGAAAAGAGCCCAAATTAAGCAATTAAGGAAAATTTCTTGCTACCTAAATATTTTTTACATGCTAAACAATGTTTCAGGAATTATTGTTATTTTTTGGAATATAGAAATTTCTGGCTCTCTGAGAATAACATACTTAGGTGGCTGTACTGTATCGTAGTTGATTTATAATTTGTAATAATCACTTGATATAATAATATGTATATAGATTTATTATTAGTAACTGTTCTCACTTCTTAATAACCGTTATAATTTTTGCACTTGACAATATAATGCGTTTGATTGCGAAGCCAATCATGAACAATATAATTTACGCAACAATTCTCAAAGGCAAGTTTAAAGGAGAACAAGTTCTCATTCCGCGTATTCCTTTGATACCGACAGACATGCCTTTCGAATTCAAACGCATTCAATTCCCGGTTCGTCTTGCGTTTGCCATGATAATTAACAAGGCGCAAGGCCAATCATTGGATGTTTGTGGTCTAAATTTAGAAAATGAATCTTTTTCACATGGGCAATTGTATGTAGCCTGTTCACGTGTTTGTAAGCCATCTGCTTTGATTGTGTTGGCACCGGAACAAAAAACGAAAAATATTATGTATCACAAAGTACTCGAATAAAGATGATTTTTTGCTAAGAAAATTTTTTATTTAAAAAAATAATTTATTTAATATTTAGTTTAATGGAATGTAAATTTTTTGGTTTAGTTTAATAGTACAATGCCGCCATATTTAATTCGAAACGTCATCTGCTAGATTATGACAGTTGAAGTGGCATTGTTAGAATTGAATTGTCTTGCAATAGTTTCGTTGTATTTTTGGGTGAGACGAAGTCCGCCGGGGCTGCTAGTTTATTATAATTGGAATACACATAACACGGGGAAAAGGCAAGAAAATTGAATATGTTAAAATAGAAATAACAACAACAAGCTTTATACATGTGTGGGAGAAATATGTGTTCATTTGTTACAAATAGTTAAAGCATCTAACTGTAAAGCTACTTTCGAAAGAGCAATGAAACTATATCTATTTATCTTCTCTTTTTCATACGCTTGCGTATGACAATTGAGCTCTATACTCGTACAAAACAATATGGACGTTGAAATCCTGCAGTAGATCATTAAAGGCTATCTTAACAATATCTGTGATCTTCCACTCATTATAAAAGAGCATAATCCCAACTTTATTTCTCTTCAAAAAACACATTGTCAGTCGATATTTGCACCTATTCCACCAAATAAATATGTTGCTTATTTTCAGAATTCCCCATTGAACAACTATGCTAAGTAAGAAGTAGGAATACTTATTTGAAAGAATATACCGCATAACCTTCGCACCGTAACGCCTTTACAAGTGCTCTCGTTACGAAGTCAATTTAAATATTTCATTTACAATTATTTCGTTGTATATTCACCTTTCACAATCTTTCTCTCAGCGAGATTTAATTGATTTATTATTGATTGATTTATTATCCTCTTTTAACAACCCGTTAGTTATGCTTGGAGACTTCAATAGCTGGAACACAATTTTGGGATCAGCTAAAAATAAAAATCACAGAAAACGCATTTATCCAGTCTAACTTGTGCGTACTAAATGATGGCAGCCCATCACATGTAGATATTTCTTGCTGCTCCTTGGCGCTTCTTCCGATTGCATTAAGGTTGATATTTGCGGATTTGCATCATTTGTGAACGTTGTTCCCGTTTCGGTTCGTCGAGAGAGGGCCTTACTGCGCAGTGGCCTACTCAGCCAAAGTAACTGTCAGCAGTGACGCGGGAGCCCAAACGCGACCGCGCTAACTGTTTACTTGATGACAGGAGGTACTTAGGTTTGCCCTCGTTCACCTCCAGACCCATACGTTTCGCTTTTTAATTCAGCAAATAGGCAGCTTTTTCTCGTGCTATTGAAAGCGAATTTGAAGTCGCAAAAAAGATGGTGTGTATATTTTCTTCTTTCTCGGGTCTTTTCCAAGATTTGGCGTATCGGGAATATTTGGTAAATAGTAGACTTGCCAGGCCTAAAGCGACACAGCACCAGCGGCCTTATTGTTGTTTAGCCACGCTTTTGCCGTTCGAGTTCCATCCAGGTCGGGCAACGGTACTTCGACTTCGTCTTCATTGATTGGAGATTCGAGTTTATCATCTTCGATGTGTTCCGCTCCACGACCACTAAGCAGCGTGAATAAGTGCTCCCTCCACAGTTTGAATATACTCTGTATGTCGATCATCAGGTCGCCGTTTTCATTCTTACCGAAAAATGCCCCGATCTTGCATCTTGGCCACTCTGTCTCTTTTCTCGGAGGATGCGCCTCGCTTACTTCTTCAACGCCCTATGTCTCACCCCCGCAGTTCGCGTTGCGTCCGATCTCAGCGTGGCCCTTTAGGCAGGATCTGTATTTTCCATGGCGACGCGGCATTCCGCATCGTACCAGTCGTTTTTTCGTACCAATGTCCTCTTCAGGGACGGTGCGCAATGAGCGAATTAACCATAATTTATGGTTTATATATGTGGAATTCGGATACCGAACTACTGATTTTTACGTTTCAAATGCATTATCCGCAAAGAACCATGTCGCAGTGCTATCACTAAATTTTAAGAATGCGGTTGATATAATAGGCTCTCACGTCATTTGAGAAATCCTTCACTCTGATCATTTTGGTGCAAATATTTTTTATACCGTAAAATCTTTCTTAGCAAATCGGCGTTTCCATATAAGGTTAAACAATATTTACTAGGATATATATTCGATACACAATGGCATTCGGCAGGGCTTACCTCGGTCAGTTATTCCTTTTCATTCTTTCTCTTAATAAAATAAGTAGTATTTTAGTTAAAACACCACATGCCGACCATTTTCTTTATGCAACTGATATTTATATAATGTGAAGAGAAATAATAATGCTGAAACATGTTGTATTTTAAAGACCGTTTTGCAGGATATTGATATTTGTTGGGAAACGCTTTCTGCTAAGATTTCTTTTCAAAAGGCAAACGAATTTCATATTTGTAGTAAGAACTATTGTGGTTCTATCTGCTGAAACCTGTGTTAATAATTATCGAAAATGCAATTATAGATACAGATATTATTGGAAAGAAGAATGTCTAGAAATAAAAAAAAACACTCGCAGTAAGACAAACTTAGTATGTTACTTATCAATAAAAACTATTATATTAGTCATATTAATATTTTAACATATTAATCGACTACGGCCTATATTTACATATATGGAGCTGCGCAAAGTCTACTCTTAACCTCATTAAACGAATTTATCATCAATCAGTTATGGCCAGTGAATATGCGTATCGTACAACTACAATCAGAAATACGCTTGCGGAATCAGAACTTCCAACTATTGAAAGCAGGGTTACGGAAATGATTTGCAGGTTATTGCCTAAAATTATTTTCTCCAATTGCTCCATCATCGGCGACGACATCAAACGTATACGCTCATGGAAACGAGGGTATAGAATATCTGCAGCCTTAGCCGCATCTTTAGATCATGTTGATAATATTGATATTCCAATCAATATAATAAAACCATACCGAAAAACTCCGTCATGAGCATTACCGTCGAATTTAAGTAACACCTATTTATCCACACTATGCAAAAATTATAGACCAAAATAAATTTATGTTAGCTTATTTAATGAGCTGAAAAATTCTCTTAAAATCGATGGATGAAAATTTCTAATAAACTGCTATATATTCCGCCTTAAAAATAGCTTTAAATTCTTGCCAGAAAACAATATTTATTAGTGTCAGCCTATCGGTTTTATAATCCGTATCAAGTCCTTCATCTGAAAAGTGGAATACTTTATGAAAAATCAGACATTTATTACATCCGAGCATACATTATTCTGGATTCCTATCCGCAATGGTAATCTAGACAACGCGCGCTCGACACCAATCACTACCGATCCTACAAACTTGACCTTAGAAGGTTTATTAAAGCATCTTTGAAAGCAAAGAGAAAAACAGAAGGATTAAACTACAATCAATGCCATTACTCTGTGATCAATCGACAAGGTGATCCACCGCAGTATCCAATTGATGAAAATAAATATAAAATAAGAATAATTTCTAGACTTCGATTTTGACACACAATTGCAACAATTCAGCATCTTTTTGACAGCAACCATTTCCCATATCTTACGTGAATGCTCATACTAACTGAATGAAAGAGTGTGACAATATTTGCGAAATGCAGCGCGTTTGATACATTGAAAATACCCTTGCAAAGAAATTTATAAAAAGGATCAAACAAAGATTATAAGCAATACCTCTAATTTAATGTATATGTACGTATGAACAAGGCGCCAGCCGTAGCCGAGTGTGTAGCGTGTGCGCGGTTCATTCGGTAGGTCCCGGGTTCGAATCCGGCTCGGGGCAAGTAACATCCAAGAATTATAGAAACAGTTTTTTGTAATAGCGGTCGCCCCTCGGCAGGCAAAGGTAAATCTCCGAGCGTATTTCTGCCATGAAAAAAACTTCGAAAAATTCTCAGCGTCGCTCTACTGCCAAATCGACAAAGAGCGGACTAGCGACCCGCGGAATGCGCAATCTGTATGGCACGCACTCCCACAATAAAGTATACAAAATGTTGCCTAAAAGGTATCCACTATCAATATAAAAAAAATAATTGGTGAATTTTGTATAAACTGAGAAACCCTGATATATATAGCTTATGGGGTAGAATGAACTATCTTTTTATAAATGACTAGCTGACCCGGCAGACTTTATCCTGCCACAGAACTATATACCAACTTGAATTATAAATAAATATTGCAGTCGATTATTTCCATACCATCTATACCAGACCGTGATCGGTCCATTATTACGACCGTCAGAACATTTTTAGAAAAGAGGTGTGGCACCTCTTAGTTTTATATACGTTTTAGTTCTCCATATATAAATGAAATAGCGGACACGACGAACTTCGACTCGCCCTAATTTAACGCCTTCAGATAAACTTCAAAGATAATAAAACACAGATAGTTCAAATTTCAATGTTATTTATTTGAATGGAATCGAAATCCGTAGAGAGCGATATGATGAACAATGTTTTTTGTTTTGTTTCCCGGCGCAAAAACAAACAACGAAGACTGTTTCCCAACACGCGAACAGGCAACGTGCAGCTGACCGTGCGAAAAACAGGGAAATTCGAGATCAATCCCACAGACTCCCAACGATTGGCCTTGCGATTTATTGATTGTCATCGCAAAAGCCAATCGAACGGGAAACTGAATCTGCTTGAATTGGAATGGAAGATCAGATGGAATAATCGGAATTCTTGGGATAAGGACTTCCTCTCCATTGAATTTGCCCTTAATGATCGTCGCTTGAATCACATTGTTCATCACCTTCTTGACGGAAAACCGCGTACCGTGGCACTATTTCGGATGATTCAGATTCAGCAACATGATTATGATCGATCCCACCTTCAACTGTAAATTATGCGGCGGAGTTCCTGGCACATCAAGCGAGTTCAAAAATTCCGTCGGATAGTTTGTCGCTTCATCCTCGTCGGGCACGCTGTCAACGGATTTGTACGAATGCAGTTCTCCAGCTACTTGACTTTGAATAATCAAATTCAAGCTATCGACGTCCTTATTCTTTGCTGCTAGTATTGCCCGTTCACTAATCCAATCGAGATTTTTATTTATTTATTTTATTTATTTATAATAATTCATATAACAAAAAGAGTTTTATTATATAAATACATAAACGCAGCACTGGCTACGAGGCCTTCAGCCGCCTTGTAATTATAACTAGGTAAAAATTCTATTTACTAAGGGTTAGTAAAGATGTAAGTTGCTTAAATATGTTTTAACAAATCGTTGGTTTTTAAGAATCTATATACAATCATAACGTTTTTTTCTGAAGGTTCACTTAGTAGTTTTATGAGATCAATGTTGCCAGAGTTGTGGGCTGTTGAGTGAAGCATCGGACAGAGTGTGAGTAAATGTTTGATAGAAGCGGTGTCATCGCAAAGGGGGTAAATGGATGGGCTTTTACCCGATAGTAAGTGGGCGTGTGTTATGATAGTGTGTCCAATCCTTAATCGAGTATATGTCTTCATTGCGCTAGTTGGAACTGTTGACGGGTAGAATATTCGATTTCTGGCTGGGTTTATGACCGCGTAGTGATGTTTAAATGTTTTCCATTCGCTTGCGTTTTTTTGATGCCTTTTGTGCTTAATAAGGTTAGAAATGTCTTGGTTGGTTGAGACATAGTATGTTAAGGCAGGAGTCCTGGCTACATTTTTCGCGGCGAGGTCTGCAAAGTGGTTGCCTGTAATACCAGCATGGCCAGGAATCCACATTACTTGGATTTTCTGAGGGGCACCAACGACCGCGTCCCTGATAACTTCTGTTATGGGATTGCGATTGGAAGGAGACGTTATTGCAGACATACACGATTTGCTGTCTGTACAGATGAGGAACTTTCCTTTAGTCTTTTTAGCGTGATTAACTGCATGAAGGATAGCAGATCCTTCAGCGGTAAATACAGAGCTCGTTGAGGGGAGAAGCCAATTGCAAATAATTTCTCCTGTGGCAGTGACAACTGCTAACGATGTGGAATCGATGGACTTGGAGCCATCCGTTAACAATAACTTCCAGCCATTATTTATATAATTAGATTCCAGTTCAGCAAAGGTTTGTTGAAAGACTTCGTTTGGTGTGTTTTGCTTGGACAAAAACATAAGCTTATTCAGTAGGATTTTATCATTGATCAGACAGGGAGGATGTCGTGTGGTGAATTTGCATGTTGCGTTACGTAAAATATTATTTTCTGCAGCGAAACTTAAGCATCTCGAAATAGCCGATTGTATTCTTGGAATTTTCCTTTTTTTCGTGGCATGGGTGATAGTTGTATTTAGTAATGGGTTGGTGTTCTCAGCCGTTTTCGCAAGAATTTGGAGCGAAGAATCTATAATTCTATTTGGAATAGTTGGTAAACCAGATTCAGCCATTATCGTTTTTATTGGCGAGGTTGGAAAGGCCCGGAGACTTCGCCGTATTGCGCAATGGTATGGTGCATTTAAAGGGTTGATATTGCTTTTGGAGCAATTGCCATAGATGGGGAGCCCATAATCTATTTTTGAAGTTAGCAAAGCTCTGACAACATTGACTAGTGTGTTCGGATGAATAAATGAATGCTTAGACGAGAGATATTTAACAATGTTTAATCGTGTCATTAACGAGTTTCTGACATATTTACAGTGAGCATTAAAGTTATACTTAGAGTCAAAAATTAATCCTAGTATTTTCAGCTGTGTTTTACATTCGATGTTAGTTTGGTTGTGGGTAAGTGAAATACCGTTGCAATTTTGCGTCCTGCATACATGAAGGATATGTGTTTTGTCTAAAGAAAGTGAAGCACCAGACTCCAGTGACCAAGTCTCAATTCTGGCGAGTATATTGGTAAATAAGGATTGAGCTAAATTAACGTCAGAGACTTTTGTGTAGATTAGAACATCGTCAGCATAGATCTGGTGCTCAACTCCGTTGTGATTTTTTATTATCCTACTAATATCATCGAAAGCAATGATAAAAAGGAAGGCTGAAAGAGGTGAGCCTTGCGGCGTACCATTAGAAAGCGGGAGTGTTGAAGAAAGAAAACCATTTACGAAGACTTTGAGTTTTCTGTTTGTGAGAAAGTTAGTAATAAAACGTATCATATTCTGGCCTATTTTCCATTTTCTGAGTTGTCGAATAATAATATGGGCTCCAATTTTGTCGAAAGCTCTGTGAAAGTCCAGAGATAGTGCGGACACGTGGTTTTTGCTGGACAAAGCGCTAGTAATGAAATAGTCTAGTTGGATTAAAGCATCTAACGTGCCTTGACCTTTTTTGTAGGCGACTTGATTCGGTGATATGAACTTGTTTCGCTGAGCATACCACATCAAGCGATTTGCCACGATCTTTTCCAAAATTTTGCCCATACATGGAAGGAGGAAATCGGCCTATAGTTAGCAAGTTCATCGGAGGATTTGTGTGGTTTAAGTATTGGTGTAACACAGGACGTTTTCCAAAATTGGGGGTAGACACCAGTATTGAAAATTTTGTTATAAAGCTTTACCAATCGGAGCTTGAGACTTTTCGGCATATGTCTGATAATTGGATAAGAAATTTTATCTTGCCCCGGGGACTTACCCTTAACGGTAGATGCAACGAACTCGAATTCAGAGAGTGAAATGCTGGTTTCTATTTGTTTAGCAGAAAAAGAAAGAGGGGAGACAGAGTAGGAAGTGTCGGACAGTGTGGTGGTTTTAGAGGTTTGAAACTGTGTGCTGAATGAAATATCTGAGCTTGTTTCAGAATAGTGGTTTTCAAATAACTCGGAAATTTCGGATGGATTGGTTACCAAACCTGTTGGCCCCTTTACGCATTGAATGGTTAGATTTCTAGGCATTTCAGAAAATTTTTTTAAAGCGTTCCATATTAACTTAGGACTAGACGAAGGATTTATTTTGCTTGTGAAAGGACGACGGAAAAGAGCATTGGCTTTCCTGAAAGATATTAAGTTGACTAGTGATCGAGCCCGTTTGTATTCATACCAAGCTGTCTGTTTTTTTGCCCGCAGTTCAGCGATTTCTTTATTCCACCAAGGAACACTCTTTGAACTTGCTGTTGGCTTTGTATGAGGAATGCTAACATTCGCTGCTGAACGAATAATTTTTGTTAAACTCGCACTTTCTTGGTTAGGGTTGTCAGATATTGGGATATTATTGCCATTTATCCTGCAATGTGTCTGAAACTTCACCCAATCAGCGTAATCAGTTTTGAATACCTTATTTATTTTTTGGTTTTTAGTTATTGAACCTAGGTGCCATTTTAGAACAATTGGGAAGTGATCGCTTCCATGCAGGTGATCGAGTATACTCTATTCGCACTCTGTGGCAAGTGAGTCGGTGCACATTGTGAGATCTACATGGGAAAAAGTTGAGTGAGTGGAAAAGTGTGTGGCGGATCCGTTGTTCAAACATATTAAGTTAGAGGAAAGTAAAGCGTCTGCATTTGCCTCTCTTGTTGGCTATTCGAGAGCCCCATAGTGGGCTCCATGCATTAAAATCACCAGCGAAAATTAAAGGAGTAGAAGCTTGGTTGATTAATTGCATGATGTCTGTACTGGTAAATTGTTCGTCTGGTGCAATATAGGTGCAGATAATGGTGATTTTTTTAACTAAGATAATTTCGATCGACATAGCCAGCAAGTTGGATTGAATGGCATTAATTTTGTGTGGAATATTTCTTCTTATGAGAATCGCAATGCCTCTTTTACTTGTGCTAATTTGTGGAAGATTGTGAAACATGCCAATGTACTGCTTAGGAGTAAAAGCCGACAAGTTGAAAGAGATATGAGTTTCATTTAAGAGTATAATAGCTGGGGCGTGATCTTGTATTAATAGTTGAAGCTCATTGTAATTATTAGTGTAGCCGTTTAAATTCCATTGCAATATTGGAATCATAAGAGCTATGTAGGAAAAAAAAGGGAAACAGAAGAGAGCTAGAATTTCAACTCGTATGAGCAGTCAGTTGAGGCTGAGTGTCACCAATTGAGAACTAGTTCAAAAGAGAATAAAAGCTAAGCGTATTTATTCAGAGTCAATTTCTATTTGTTCAGTATATTCTGTGGAGTGTTGATTATCGTTGGAAATGCTTCAAGCTATCGACGTTCTTATTCTTCGCTGCTAGTATTGCCCTTCACTAATTCAATCGAGATTTTTATAATTTTGTGCAATGCCGGGGAATACTTTGGTGTTGACTTCCTCCTTCGACGATGTGAACTCGCAAAAATTTGCCGGGAACGATATCAATCCAGTGGAAACATCAACAGGTATTTGGTCATTGCCAAGCGCCAGCAGTTGTCTCGAGAATTCAAGAGCCGATGAGTCGTTCTGCAGCGCAACTCTCATGTTCGTGGTCAATTTCAACTTCTTGACATGCCGCCACAAAGGCGACGATTTCAGGCATGCACTAAGTTCATCGGCAGCAGTAGATTTCGGGATGACAGTTACCGTTTGGCGAAAATCTCCCGAGAGTAATATCATAGCCCCACCAAATTGTCTCGAATCACCTCGTAAAGCCTTCATGGTTCGGCCAACTGCCTCAAAAGCTCGTTTATACGACATCGTGCATTCATCCCAAATGATGATTTTGCATTATCGCATCAATTTCGCTGTCGCTGAATTCTTGGTCATTGTGCACGTTGGCTTGTCTACCGTGAGCAGATTCATCGGCAACTTTAAAGCTGAATGTGCAGTTCGACCGCCTTCCAACAATGTGGCAGCGAAGCCAGAGGAAGCAACAGCCAACCCAATTTGAGATCTTGCCCGAATTGTAGCCAGAATCAAAGAAATGACGAATGTCTTGCCTGTCCCACCGGGAGCATCGAGAAAGTAAATGCCTCCCGTTCCATCGTCAACAACCTTCATCAGGGAATCGTACACGTTCTTCTGCTCGGCATTCAACAGCTGCGCATTTGTTCAGACTCTTTCGGCCAGCTCATCTCGATCATAGTCTTGCTCCCGTTGCAGTTCCCGATTGAATGCATCGTTCATCGAACGATTTGGTGCTGGCATTGCCAATGTTGACACCAGACTGCCGCACATGAGCATGCACATGTCTTCGATCAGAACTAAGGCTTCGTTGCGCATCTCGTCATTAATTTGAAGATCGAAATTCAAAGTTGTCATGCGAAATCTGTGTAAAATGTCGTCAGCCATCTAGTCCTTATATTTGTCGTGGCATTTCCGAATAGAGTAAAGTCTTGCGAACGAATCGCTTTAGCATGTCGAAAATAAATTTGTCAACGTAGTAGCTGGTGGTTGTTGGTGGGGTGCTATAAGGACATCGGCAATAAAGCCATAATGGCTTTATTTCACATTTAAATGTGAAATAGGGCCATATTTTTGGTATGGCTTTATTGCCAAACATAATTGGGCAATAAAGCCATTATGGCTTTATTTCTTTTTTTTCATTTATATATAAACTATTGAAACCGAAATAATGTCAATTTTTTTCAAAAAAAACAGTGCAACAATTGCAAATGGTAATAACTTTAATTTACAAATTGCTATGTATGTCAACCGCTAGATTTCTATTTAATTCTTGATTTCTTTTTATTTCAAATGTACACAATTAATTTTGTTTTAACAAATTATTTAAATTTTAATAATATATGAATACAGTGTTTTCAACAATTCTGCGACAAATTGGACACAAAATGTTAGTTTTTTTATTTTTTGAATCTTCTGTCATATGTTTATAGCAAGATTGACAAACTTTAAAATGTTTGCATGGTTCAAACAGTAATTGCCTTTCTTCTTCGTAACATATAACACAAAGAATTTTTTGATTTTGCTAATAACTTTCTTCTGTTACATTATCCTCTTCATCATTATTTGATTCTTCGTCGCTGCTATGAATTTTATTTACAAATTCTTTTGAAATCATAAACTTTTCCATTTTAGAAAACTGAGCGAGAATATCGGTTAGTGTGATTCGATTTTGTTTCAATAGCCTAACACGCCTTTCAATAAATTTATTGCGCTTTTCAAAATAAGTATTTTTATCTCTATACAAAGATACAGACCCAGATATTGATTTAACATAATCATTTGCTATTGCTATATCTAAATCGCACAACATGTCTAAGAATTTATAAAAATTTCCATGTTTTGGAAGTTCCATGTTCAGTTGGCTGTGAAAGCCATCCGCGGAGTTGCTGGTTCTCATGGGCTCTCCGTATACGGAAAACTTTATTGGCTTCACCTAAAAATATAAAAGGAATAAAATGTAAAACTTATATTTATATTTGTGGGTGGGGTGCAATGACGTCACATGAAATAACGACACAGTGTCTTTATTTCCAAATTTTTTTTTTTATATATATATATATGTTTTGCTTTATTTTTCAATTGTAAAATATAAAACTTTGTGTTATTTCTCAATCAACTATGAAATAAGGCAAACGGCAATAAGGCAAATTTGTATTATTATTATGTTTGTTATTTTCTCAATTTCATTTTTGTGTACTTGATTGAAATAAAATTTTTGTTAAAAGGAAATAAGGTCACATTTTAAATTGTTGAAAATTTACCTAAAGGGAAATAAAGTCACTGTGACTTTCGTCATTACTTCTTGCCATATATTTAGGATTCTCGGCCTCATTCATTAAAATTTCATGTGCTGCTATTATATGCTCGGCTTTCAATAAAGGCAAATAAAGAAATTTATTAAATAGGGTTTTGGCTTCTTTATCTTGATTGAGCTTGGCTATAAAACCATGGATTTTAGATGCTTTTCTTCGTAAAGCATTTGTGTAGTGGAACCAGCAGCCCACCATTTTAACTGTTGGGTACACATTTTTTACTGCGTTACGTAATCCACTTTCAAAATCAGTGATTACAGTTTTTGGTTGCAAGTCCAACACATTTGATTTCAGATATTGAAATAAGTGTGTATATGCCTCCTCCGATTTTGTTGACATCAAAATATATACGAACGGATATGCCTAAAAGCAGGAATATATGAAATCATCCTTAAAATAGATAGATTTTCTTAATAAATTTAATAAACTTACATGTTCTGCATGAATTATATGAAGTATAAGCAATTGTTTAAATTGCTTAGGAGCCGGAAGGATATTAAAAGTCGCATCCATTATATAAGTGCGTTGCTCCGTAGCAACGTAGTTGGTGACGCAAATATTGTGTATAAATATAAATGTATAAATATATTTCCCATCTTGTTGGGAAATAAAACCATATGGCTTTATTGCCGATGGCCTTATAGCACCCCACCGTGGTTGTTCTGCTCTTTGCGCTGCATTTGCGTCCGTAAAGTAGACACGCTGGCCGTTCTCCAAGTAACCTGCCAAATGTACGACAGTCGGGTGACGTTCATGAATCGGAAACGAAAACAGCCGCCAAATTCGTTTCCTCGTCGTTTGCATTCGGTTTAACAATGCCAAATACCGCCATGTCGCTCCCTTTGTTCACATATTTGCAAACGTATTTGATGGATTTAATGGAATTGCAGTACTCAACATTGCAGTGAGTTGAAAACGTTTTCGACAAAAGCGGATAATATGGAACGATCCAACGGTTATCGACGACGACATTGTTTCCTTTCACTTTCATCACGATTGATCTGCCGTTGTCATCTGGAGAACGACACCGATACAATGGATATCCGTCGATTCCAGTGATTGTGTCAGCCACCAACGGACGAGGGAAACGCTTTGTGCAATTTCCGTTTCCCATGCACGGCGAGTCTGGGTTGTGGACTCCGCAAGGCCCATGGACCATGTGCATTGTCACAACGGAATACAGCTCCGGATCAGTTTCTGGATCTGGTATTTCGGCCGAAATGATCGAATCAATATGATCTGGACGGATCGTGTCGAGCATCCAAAGCAAAATGTGTGCATGTGGCAAGCCACGCTTCTGCCATTCAATCGAGTATTCTGATCTTTTGTCTGAACACTCGTGCAATGATGTCATGTCGATCGCTGGATGTTTGTCCTGTCAGCAAGAGATTCGTAATTTCAGGCCATTTCGGATTGCAAGTGAAGTGAATAAATCCGGGCGTCCGTAATTCCGCACATACGTCATCGCATCCTGAGCGTACTCATGCATGTGGCGCGGGCTTCCAACGTAAGTAGCTGGAAGAATGGTCAAACAACCGATATTGGTTGCATCTCCTTCAGTAGCGATGGCATCATGCAAGTGTATGTATTCATTCGATCGTAACTTCGACTGATTAAAACGAATGAAATTGAGGCGCTCCGTTTCGACCTTGATGTACATGTCAACGCGATATCTCAACAGATGACTGTCAAGATCCCGCCGAATCATCAAACGATACGCATAAAAATTCATTGAGCTGACCTTCTTATTCGTTTCTTCTCCTGAAATATGAATTCGAACTCGGTTGGAAAATAAAATAGAAGTGATGACTTGTAAACAAACCTGTCGTTGGATTAACCATCTTTATATTGAAGTGATATCTATCCTCTCCACGACAGAACATCAACGGGTATTGAAGTGCATCATATGACCGATGCGTCTCGTACACGCGCGTCAATTGTCCACCATCCCGACGGTAGAGAACAATATCCCGTGATTCCTGATTCTCGCCAACAATCACCACTGCAACTTCATTGATAGTGGGAGCATTGAATTGTCTTACATGGCCTCCAGTGGATCTTTTGTCTGCTCTAAGAATGATTTTGTGGTCGTCTGAAGGCATCATATCCAATGCTGTTTTGAACAATCTGACCAATTCGTTATGCTCATGCAGAAGATTTTGCAATTGTTCGATCATTTCACGTTTAGTCGCAGTAAAAATTGCACAACGCTGATCTAGTTCAATTGCCGAATCGCCAACGAAATAGATCTGAAGGAACTTATGATCTTCGTTCGGCAGTGGTAACAAAGCGCCCGCTCGTTGGTGAATTTGCTCTTGAATCCGAATGTTTGGAAGCAATTTCGAAAAAAAATAACAATAATTTTTCATTTTGATAATAATGAGACGTCATTACCTCAAAACTGGGATTGTAGCCGGGTACATCAACGACTTGGGCTCCAAATGATGTCATTTGAAAGCATCCGTTATATTTTTGTGTATTCTCTAGAAAATGTTTTGATTGGATTGTATTTCCATATAGTAACGAATACAATGGCTCTGGCGGGTGAGTCAAAACGGGTAATTTCACTTTGGCACCAGCGCAGCATAAGCCGGGGGTTTCTGATTGAAACTTCAATGCATTGCAATGCTGGCGTACGACAGACAATGAGCCGATATCAACGCAGCGAAAATCTTTGTAGGCTATTGTGAAATCTTATTCGAAAGCGACTTTTCCGCAGAGTTTTCGCAAAATTTTCTTTCGTAAAAACCTTCCCCTGGCAATTACAAAGAACTGAAAAAAAATTTGATCCAAATCGGCCCAGCCGTTCTCAATTGATGAATTACTATGCATTTTTCACACCATTTTTATATAGGTATATAGATTACTGAAAAATATTAATTATTATATTACTTTAGGCCTTATCATCTGCATGAATTCATTCTCTCATGAATGCAAAACTAATTTATACCCAAGAGTGGCTAGTTGCTAGTTAGTTTGAATGGCTTGATGCTTGGTGGTGGTCGGATTAATAACTCATCAAAACTCATGAGACTTCATAATAATTCACAATAATTCATATGAATTCGAAAATATGATAAGGTATATTTTTTGCAGAAGTAGTTTTTACCAAATAGCATAACTAAGACCATATATATAAAATTGTGTCTGTATGTATGTGCCAAACCATTGTACGTTCTTTTGCATATATGTACATATGTATGCTCGTCTATAATGCATTCACTACCCTGCCGGCCACTAACCGTTAAAAACTGGATACAACGTGGGTTTCGTTATTTTCAAAACTGGATAAAAAGTAGATAAGGAAAAACCTATGGCTGATCTCCTCCAATTTCCCTCGCAAGCATGCAAAACATTTACATTTTTAATTCTTTGTCTTCCAATCGTTTAAATATTACAAACATTTTTACAAAACTAACTATAATTTAATAGCTTTCGAAAATGTCTTATCTGAAAGTTTATTTGGTAGAAATAGTAAAGAAATAGTTTTGAAAAGTAAGGATCGGAAAACGACAAGCTTGCATATATCCCGATTTAAATGATGTCCTTCTGTAGACGGTGTTAGTGGTTTAAGAGCAACCTTATCAAACATGCTTTCGTGTAAATTGTTTCCTTTCATTGTATTTCAGTAAGCTTACAAAAATCATAAAAATAATGTTTTTTGACATTGAAACATGTAGCAAGACTCCTTAAATATGTTTTAATAATTAAGTTTTGTGGGCCTACTTCCTTTGACTCCCATTACATGATACTCCCTTTAATTTAATAATATAATATAATTTACTCTCAGTCATCTACTATCTCCCGTAGTGAACCGTTGTGTTATTCCCTGCGAGTTCTCAGTCACAGTGCGCTTTATTTCAGAAATTTTCATTTTCTCTTTTTCGCCACCAGTGGACAATCAATTGCATTTTTCTAATTATTTGTAAAAAAAAAAATCAATTTGTGAAGTGTTCAAAGTTTTCAAATATGGATTCCGACTCACGGGATACACCTGTTTTTTTTTACAAAAAATTAGAAAAAAAAACAAATGCAATTGATTGTCCACTGGTGGCGAAAATGAGAAAATGAAAATATCTGAAATAAAGCGCACTGTGACTGTGACTGGGAACCGGATAGACCTAACAGGTGTAATAGACGATCTGGATACTGTAGCAGGCTCAACTCCTACCTATCCAGAATCAAGCCCGACATACCCAACACATGTCCGGCACGACACCAACCACCTATTCACATGCCCTCTCAGACCCACTCATCTAACCCCCCCTCTCCCTCTGGTCCAACCCTGTCGAAACTGTACGTTTCCTGGGCCTCCCCCTAGATGAGTTCGACGACAACGACCATGGGTGAATCCGCTCTTTACGAGGCGCGACTAGCCGCTACAACAACAACAACAACAACAACAGGTGTAATAGGTTTGAGCTTTTATCTGATATGATCGAATCAGCTCCAAAAAGACTTAAAACGGGCACATTTCCAACTCTACCGACAAAGAAAGTCACATTGTATAACCCCAAATTTATTGTAATTTCACCAACAGATCCAAATCAATCATTCACTAAGTTAAGCCCTTTCGCCGCGAATAAAGGTTTAGAATGCATATCAACGGAGATAAACTCAACCAAATTGCTACGTGATGGGCATTTTTTAATACAAACGCGTTCCCTCCGCATTGAACAAAAGTTTCTCAAAACAAAATCACTAGCCAACTTTTTGCAATAAGTTTCAAACTTCATAACACATTAAACTCTGTCAAAGGCACCATATATGCACCATGTCTCAATCATGTCGAAGAAAAGGAAATTGTAGACGAAAAATGGTCAAGTTCCAACAGCAAGGTTAGTCCTCACATTCGATATGTTGCGACTTCCTACTGAAGTAGATGTTTCATGGTATAAAGTTAAAGTTTCTCCCTATGTACGAGTACCAAACCCAAAAATTAACCACACTTCAAAAAGGTGCGAAAGCAACGCCACATGTTTCGCCTGCAATCTTCCTCCCTGCAACTTGGACCTGTGCTCAAGAACCATGTGCGCACATTGTGCTGGAAGTCACACTGCAGATGACAAAAACTGTCCAAAATACCAACAACTGAAAGAGATTTTCAAAATTAGAGTGACTGAGTACTCGTACTGCAGCATTAGCGAAGCGCGCCGTTTGTACAACTCTCGCAACCCTACCGGCACTTTTCCATCTTATTCCGAAATTACCAAAACCAACTAAACTGACAAATGTCTAACAAAGTCAAATTCTCTGAACAAAACCCCACTCCCCACGAAAATATTAATCACACTTCAACTGAAACAATCAATAAAAACTCACCACCCAACAGCACAAAAGCATTAGAATCTCCCACTAATTCTCATCCAAATTCTCTCTCTCTCTCACATAATAACAATTCCATATCCAAAACAGATAACAAGTCTAACTTAACTATTCATACAGATGAGAATCAACTCACTCAAACCACTTCGGTATCCACTTAACTGCTTCAAGCTCTCTGGAATTCAATATCTCCTACAGCTTTACCCCCTCGCCATTATCTACAAATAATAACATGCAAGATAACAACCTAAATAACACATAATTTCACTCTTACAAAATATTTAGTTCATAAACTATTTTTCCATAAATTGTATTTACAAAAACATAGTTTATACATTTCTAAATAAAATTGCTATGGTCTTTAAACATATTAACTAAAGAACAAAATACAAGTGTGATTACACTACAAGAAACCTACTGCGCGCATAACTTTAACCCCTTTCCACCGAAAGGTTACCAAAGCTACTTTTTGAACTCTCCCTCTTACTCCTCCTCCAAGCAAGGAGTAGGATTGTTAATCAAAGAAAATATACCGCATAAACAAATCGTTGTATATCAACCAATTCAAGCAGTAGGCATAGAAATACAAATGAAAACTAAACTTAAAATTATTTCAATATACCTTCCTCATCAAGAAACGATCATCGAAAAAGATCTCACCGATCTTATGCTGTCTCTTGGACCTAATCCAATCGTACTAGGCGATGATAAATGCTGGAATACGCTATGAGGTTCATCAACCACAAATTGAAGGGGACAAATCGTTGAGGAAGCTCCTTATAGCTACTCCCTTTTTCCTCTTGGGAGATACTCGATGGCTTACGTAGTAGTGACCATTATCCGATTCAAGTAGATTTTTCCCTTCTTGAGAATCAATCTCCACAGAAAACATCTAGCATTTTTTTATTAAATCAAGCCGACTGGTCTAATTTCTTCAAAAGAGTAGAAGTAGAAATTCACTCCCGGACGTTGACCGGACACAGTAACCCAGATTCGGCAGCTTTTGTCAATAAGAGTCGCTGCTAACCTACATATTCCACAAAGTAAACCAACAAAAAAACGCAAAGTACCATGGTGAAATGATAACCTCACAATGCTGAAAGAAAAAAACGGTATTCTGGCATAACTTTAAAAAACAACCCACTGCCTAAAACTTAGCTTCCTTCAAAAAAGCTATCCAAAGTCAAAGGCAAGACGCCAGGGTTCGATAGAATTTCCTACAAGATGCTAAAAGCATTGTACTACCACAGCAGACAACAGCTTCTTTCACTGTACAACACAGTTTTAACAAGTGGAGTTATTCCACAATCCTGGAAAGTAGCAACAATTATTCCAATTCCCAAAAGCAATAAAAACATTGAAGAAACAAAATCATATCGCCCAATCTCGCTTATTTCTTGTCTATCAAAACTACTAGAAAAAATTGTTGCCACGTCATGGTTTTGTGAGATCCGGAAACTCATTCCCACGTGGGATTCAAATCAAATAGTGGCTACGCAGACGCTCTTCTCCATATCGATCACTTAGCATTAAAAGCTCTTTCCTCGCGTAGTCATCTCACAATTCTTTCTCTAGATTTTGAAAAAGCCTTTGAAAGGATAGAAGCACATATCATTCTAAACTACCTTAAATATTGGGGCATCGGACCAATAATTTTCAAATATATTAAATCTTTCCTCTCAAATAGAAGATTCAAAGTAAGAATTAATAGCGAATTTTCAAAAATCGACCCGCTGCATAAATTCATCCCACAGGGACCGCCGCTTTCAGTGATCCTTCTTCAAATCGCATTTAATGAAATAAGCAAAATAGTCTCAAAACACAAACATGTTGAACACTGTCTTTATGCTGACGACATGTATTTAATTAGTAGAAGAAAATGCGATTCGGAAAACGATACTGTTCTAAAAAATGTATTGATAGATATCCTAACATGGTCAGATAGTTCTGGTGCTAGAATATCTTTTGAAAAAACCAAAAAAATGCACATTTGTCGAAAACAAACATGTAAAAATAAAGATTATATTATTACAACTAATAACCACACTATTGAAATTGTCAATAAAATAAGAATACTAGGAATGATTTTTTCGAACAAATACAATTGGAAAGAACACTGTACTGTATTGAAAAATGCATTAAACAAAAGGGTAAATTTAATTTGTTATCTTTTACGAAAAAGTCATGTACATATATAACCGCTTATATACCTAAAATTGGTTACGGCCGTACAAGAGTCCGAAGTGCGAAATCCGTATTAAACATTTTTAGAAGCCAGTATCACGCTGCTGCCAGAGCAGTCTCTTACGCCTTCAGGACCACGCCAATAAACAATATCCTTGCGGAATGTGGGTTTCCAAAAATTGAGGAAAGAGTAGTTGCAATAGAAAACAAACTCGCATCGAAGCTACCATTTCTTACCAACTCAGTCATTGATGTACTTGTCGAAAACATCCAGAAAACTAAAAGGACGCTAAAACTTACCAGTCAGTTGAATATCAATACAATAAAACCGTTCATTTCACGATATCCGTCATGGAAAAACCAATTGACTTCATGCGACATAGAGCTTTCCAATTAAAAAAAGAGTTTACTTCAACGGACGTATATACTAGACTTTTTCTTGAAAAGAAGCAGATAGCTAAACTGAATAATTGGCAACTAGTTTACACAGATGGCTCAAAAACGAGCAACGAGAACACAGCTTATGCGGTAGTCAATGAACAAGGCTTCACCCTCATTAACAAACATTGAAATGAATTTTGTACAGTTTTCACCGCCGAAGCTATGGCTATATACCAAGCTGCATTGATTGCTATAAAATCTAAACCTAAGACCATGATCTGAACTGATTGTTTATCAGTTATCAGAGCTGTACTAAGCCCATACGTCTCACCATGGCAAACTATTAATAAAATAAAGGGTCTAATAATAGCAAACGAAAACATGGTAAGAATCCTATGGGTGCCAAGCCACTGTTCTATCGCAAGAAATGAATTCGCGGACTCCGCTGCAAAATACGCCTGTAAAGCACCAATTTTTTTAGATTCCTTCATTGAAAAAATCGACCTTCGAAAGTTGTTCACAAGCTCAAATAAAAACTATCTTACGATCAACTGGGACCAATATCAACATCACCACTACAAAAACATCAGGAACACATATAAACCACCCGTTCATCCTCTTAACATCAGCAAAGAAAGAATTAAGATGTTTATCAGATTTCGACTTGGACACACTACTGCAACACACCAGCACATTTTAAGGAAGGAGAACCAGATGTATCCGTGCTGGACTGCAATGATAAATATGGGGCAATTGCATGGTATGGCTTCTCTAAACCATTTAAAGTTTATAAATTTTATTTATAAACGACAATGGATATGTTGTGATGCCAATGTTATTTGTGACATAGCAAATGCGGGAGGATTAAATATCACCTGTATGACGCGCTAGTTACTTATTAAAACATTATTTAATACAATGACAATGCCTAGAATCAATTGTAAACGACTTTGGTAACGGGCAAGGTGTTGTAAGTGGTAGAGCAGCTGCCATACTGCGATCCACTGAAGCTTATCCTTTGCTTGATGATTCGATCAAACTGTTTATTAATGAATGAGTAATAGAAAATGAAATAGAACGTAATATATGAAATAAATAATGTTGTTATTTAAATTACTCATAAAATAATTACAGTTTGAAAAATATTGCTATTTTATTTTTGATTATGACGACATATACACGAACATTTAACGCGCAGCAGCTGTGCTACACTGGCAAACGGAATCATTTCGGGACCGAAACTATATTGGACATATTGAAAATCGTATCCGAAGACAACATTAACAAGGTATAGGAATTCGCCACAACTTTAAAAATTACTTTAGGTGCTTTCCATCTCGATTCAACCGGTCCACTCGAGACACTATTTTATTTTTCAATAAAACTCAAACATGTTCATCAATGGTCAAAATAATGAGACACGTATTTTTTTTTGAGCCCTAAAAAAATTTTTTTTGAGAATTATCGGCAATTTTGCTTTTTGGGTGAAAATCAATTTTTTCCGTTATTCGCCGGCACTTTTTTTAAATTACTTATAACTTCGTCAAAAATTTACCGATTTCGACCCTTTTACTTTGAAATATTTATAATAACTTGCATTACCAAATACAGGTATGAAAAATTGCTCGCATATTGTTTATTATTTTTTTTTGCAATAAAAAAAATTTAAATTTTTTTTGAAATCAAATATCTTAAAAAATGTATCTTTTTTTTTGTTAAACTTTTGTTACATCAAAAAGACACTCGAAATTTTAATTTGATTAAATGTCTAGTAACTAAAATTGTTTTTTTCTGAGTTATGATGTTTTGAAGAAAAAATTTGTTTTTCCGTTAAAACGCGAACTACACGCAATGAATATCGGCTTTTACTGTGCAGTACGTGTATGAAATAACGATGCAAAGTTGTTTTTTATCTATATATATAAAAATGGTGTGAACAATGTATAGTAGTTCATCAATCAACAATGTATAGTAGTTCATCAATTGAGAACGGCTGGACCGATTGGGCTGACATTTTTTTTCAGTTCTTCGTAATTGCCAGGGGAAGGTTTTTACGAAAGAAAATTTTGGGAAAACCCTGCGGAAAAGTCGGAAAATTGGAGAAATCGAAAATTGATTGTTAATATAGAATTTTGTGTGCAATTGTCCCAGAATGGTTTTTCGATTGGAAGAATAGAAACCCTTTAATGGAAAACTCGGAAAATTCCGGAAAAACGTGAAAATGTTTAATTATCTTCGACGAAATTTTGCATTTTATTGCATGATTTGATGCGATGTAAAGCTGCAAATTTCGGATAATTGTGAAATTCATTGTGATTAAATACGTGTTGCGTGCATTTTGAGTGGAGAAATTAATGAGATAAATAACAAATGGCGCTGTGCTTAACTTGAGCGTAATTGGACAGGCGCACTTTTCGCATGCCATCAAAGAAGAATTCGGAAAACAGCTGACTACGTAGCAGACTTAGACTGAGCGCAATTTCACAGGTGCACTTTTTATTAAACAAACGTGCTATTTTTCTTGCTGCAATCGATTCGAGTTTTCCTGATTTTCGTGTTGATCGATTTATTTTTCTGATTTCGGATAGTCATATATCGCGTATCACATCCACAAACGGTACAAGCATTACGATCAATTGAAATTCCATTGCGATATTTATCAATTCGATCATTTTTTAAGAAAATAAGTTTGCGTGTAAAAAGTGAGGTTATCTTCTTGAATTGCGGGCATATATTGCGATGCATTTATTCCGTAAGTCTTTTTTTTTAAGAATTTTCTTTTTTATAGGATTAGTCAATAACGACTTTATTGCATTTTTGATAGAGTTATTTGCTTGACTAATGCCTCATATTAGACGATCAAACCTTGGATGACGGGATAATCAAACGCAAGAGGAACGTGCAGAAGAAAATGAATGGAGACGTGCCATGTTGCACAAGTACAAATTCAACAAAATGTTGTTAGAAGAACACCAGTCATAAATGTAGGCTTGAATCGCGCTGCTTTCGAATACGATTCCGCAATAGCCTACAAAGATTTTCGCTGCGTTGATATCGGCTCATTGTCTGTCGTATGCCAGCATTGCAATGCATTGAAGTTTCAATCAGAAACCCCCGGCTTATGCTGCGCTGGTGCCAAAGTGAAATTACCCGTTTTGACTAACCCGCCAGAGCCATTGTATTCGTTACTATATGGAAATACAATCCAATCAAAACATTTTCTAGATAATACACAAAAATATAACGGATGCTTTCAAATGACATCATTTGGAGCCCAAGTCGTTGATGTACCCGGCTACAATCCCAGTTTTGAGGTAATGACGTCTCATTATTATCAAAATGAAAAATTATTGTTATTTTTTTTCGAAATTGCTTCCAAACATTCGGATTCAAGAGCAAATTCACCAACGAGCGGGCGATTTGTTACCACTGCCGAACGAAGATCATAAGTTCCTTCAGATCTATTTCGTCGGCGATTCGGCAATTGAACTAGATCAGCGTTGTGCAATTTTTACTGCGAATAAACGTGAAATGATCGAACAATTGCAAAATCTTCTGCATGAGCATAACGAATTGGTCAGATTGTTCAAAACAGCATTGGATATGATGCCTTCAGACGACCACAAAATCATTCTTAGAGCAGACAAAAGATCCACTGGAGGCCATGTAAGACAATTCAATGCTCCCACTATCAATGGAGTCGCAGTGGTGATTGTTGGCGAGAATAAGGAATCACGGGATATTGTTCTCTACCGTCGGGATGGTGGACAATTGACGCGCGTGTACGAGACGCTTCGGTCATATGATGCACTTCAATACCCGTTGATGTTCTGTCGTGGAGAGGATAGATATCACTTCAATATAAAGATGGTTAATCCAACGACAATTTTGTTTACAAGTCATCACTTCTATTTTATTTTCCAACCGAGTTCGAATTCATATTTCAGGAGAAGAAACGAATAAGAAGGTCAGCTCAATGAATTTGTATGCGTATCGTTTGATGATTCGGCGGGATGTTAACAGTCATCTGTTGAGATATCGCCGGTTGTTTCAACAGTACTGCGTTG
Organism: Anomoia purmunda; assembly: GCA_951828415.1. NCBI lineage: Eukaryota > Metazoa > Arthropoda > Insecta > Diptera > Tephritidae > Anomoia > Anomoia purmunda. The sequence goes on along the minus strand of OX639998.1, from coordinate 5,078,449 downwards.
ACATGTACGTCAAGGTCGAAACGGAGCGCCTCAATTTCATTCGTTTCAATCAGTCGAAGTTACGATCAGATGAATACATATACTTGCATGATGCCATCGCTACTGAAGCAGATGCAACCAACATCGGTTGTTTGACCATTCGTCCAGCTACTTACGTTGGAAGCCCGCGCCACATGCATGAGTATGCTCCGGATGCGATGACGTATGTGCGGAATTACGGACGCCCGGATTTATTCATCACGTTCACTTGCAATCCGAAATGGCCTGAAATTACGAATCTCTTGCTGACAGGACAAACATCCAGCGATCGACATGACATCATTGCACGAGTGTTCAGACAAAAGATCAGAGTACTCGATTGAATGGCAGAAGCGTGGCTTGCCACATGCACACATTTTGCTCGACACGATCCGCCCAGATCATATTGATTCGATCATTTCGAAATACCAGATCCAGAAACTGATCCGGTGCTGTATTCCGTTGTGACAATGCACATTGTCCATGGGCCTTGCGGAGTCCACAACCCAGACTCGCCGTGCATGGGAAACGGAAATTGCACAAAGCGTTTCCCTCGTCCGTTGGTGGCTGACACAATCACTGGAATCGACGGATATCCATTGTATCGGTGTCGTTCTCCAGATGACAACGGCAGATCAATCGTGATGAAAGTGAAAGGAAACAATGTCGTCGTCGATAACCGTTGGATCGTTCCATATTATCCGCTTTTGTCGAAAACGTTTTCAACTCACTGCAATGTTGAGTACTGCAATTTCATTAAATCCATCAAATACGTTTGCAAATATGTGAACAAAGGGAGCGACATGGCGGTATTTAGCATTGTTGAACCGAATGCAAACGACGAGGCAACGAATTTGGCGGCTGTTTTCGTTTCCGATTCATGAACGTCACCCGAATGTCGTACATTTGGCAGGTTACTTGGAGAACGGTCACCGTGTCTACTTTACGGACGCAAATGCAGCGCAAAGAGCAGAACAACCACCAGCTACAACGTTGACAAATTTATTTTCGACATGCGAAAGCGATCCGTTCGCAAGGACTTTACTCTATTCGGAAATGCCACGACAAATATAAGGACGAGATGGCTGACGACATTTTACTTTTTGATCTTTTATGAGATCTAGTGCATTGAGGACTCTCTCATTTTACAGAGGGAGCTTGAAAACGTACACCTTTGGTGCATACGTAATCGCTTGTCACTGAACATTGCCAAGTGTCATTATACCTCTTATGCTAGAGTGTTTGATATTACTCCTACATCGTATAGTATATCAAACATTGCGCTAAAGAACTTAAGTGAATTTAAAGATTTGGGTGTTTACTTTGACCCCAAGCTCAGCTTCAGTACACATGTTAATTTCATTGTCTCAAAGGCCTATGCTATGTTGGCTTTTATTCGTCGTAACTGCTTTTCATTTTCGGATCCCTATGCTCTCAAGCTCTTGTACTCGTCTTTAGTACGCTCGAGGCTAGAGTATGCTGTGTTTGTATGGCGGCCTTTTCAACTGGGCCATATTAAAAGATTGGAGTCTGTTCAGAGAGCGTTTGTTCGGTTTGCGTTGCGGTCAATGAACTTTGTTGACCCTATCCCATGTTACCGGTCTAAATGTTTACTAATAAGTCTCACATCAGTGGAGTCGAGGAGTACTCTGTTGTCGACGTGCGTTATATTTGATATAATTACTGGTTCAATAGATTGCTCGTACCTCATCCTAAAAATTCGATTCAACGTACCCTTGCAAAGACTTCGAAGTAACGAAATGTTTTCTTTGGGAGTTGTTAGAACTGTCTACGCTACGAATGCTCCTCTTAGGAGAGCACTTTCTCAACTTAATTGTTTTTCTTCCTTCTTAGATATCGATATTTGGTACTCTAAGATAACTTTTAAGAGTATTATCTGTCACTAAAGTTTCCTCCACTTTGAATGTAACTTATGTTAACATATACATATCTATTTATATTACCGTCTGTAAGCTTATTGTTTGTTGATTAAATAAATAAATAAATAAATAAAAGAAGCTGATGAACAATGTGATTCAAGCGACGATCATCAAGGGCAAATTCAATGGAGAGGAAGTCCTTATCCCAAGAATTCCGATTATTCCATCTGATCTTCCATTCCAATTCAAGCGGATTCAGTTTCCCGTTCGATTGGCTTTTGCGATGACAATCAATTAATCGCAAGGCCAATCGTTGGAAGTCTGTGGGATTGATCTCGAATTTCCCTGTTTTTCGCACGGTCAGCTGTACGTTGCCTGTTCGCGTGTTGGGAAACCGTCTTCGTTGTTTGTTTTTGCGCCGGAAAACAAAACAAAAAACATTGTTCATTATATCGCTCTCTACGGATTTCGATTCCATTCAAATAACTAACATTGAAATTTGAACTATCTGTGTTTTATTATCATTGAAGTTTATCTGAAGGCGTTAAATTGGGGCGAGTCGAAGTTCGTCGTGTCCGCTATTTTATTTATATATGGAGAACTAAAACGTATATAAAACTGGGAGGTGCCACACCTCTTTTCTAAAAATGTTCTGACGGTCGTAATAATGGACCGATTTTCATGAAATGTTCACGGTCTGGTACAGATGGTATGGAAATAATCGACTGCAATATTTATTTCTAATTCAAGTTGGTATATAGTTCTGAGGCAGGACAAAGTCTGCCGGGTCAGCTAGTTATATTGTAAGACTTTAAAGAACACAATACATTTTTAATCGGTATTAATGAGAAATTAAATTTCGCGCCGTTCTTCAAACTCTCCGAAAGGTAACTAGGCAAGACAACCTACATCCTTACATCTGATTTAGGCCTCAGAACGAATAACATAACCTCAAGACAATAACCGAGTCATGGACTGTGCTCAGATATGATCTGTTAAACGCAATTGACTTACTGATGAATATTAATTGACTGCTTTTTCGGATTTCACACCTCGAAGTGCTCCCCAAAATGTTTGTTATTCAGTGTGTACATTTTTGTAAGTATGTATATTAATGCTCATTACTAAATGAGATTGTTTTCATATGTTTTCAAAATTGATGTTTATATAATGATGATCTTTTTGTTTGTTCCAGAAACATTCATGTTTTGTGACACAGCGTAATGATATAGTTATTGCAGGTAATTTATTATTTAGCATCTAAAACAAAAATGATATCTCACGCTGCATTTCTATTCTCTATATTCGAAATACCCAAACAAATATAAATGATTTGTTGCACACTTCTTCATTTATAATTTCTGTTTTAATCATTATTTCGTAAATTATAAATATATTGTATTGAAATAATTCAGGAAATCGAAGCACATCTTTATTTTCACTACAGCCTGTTATTTTGGCCAAAATACAAATAGTTATGATTTATCGTATGATTCGGCACATGCACTGCTGGCGATTGAAAAAATTGTTTATGATTTAAACCAACGATTTCTGGAAATTATAACGCAAAATATGACGATAATCTCAGATGGGGCCCAAGTCACTTCAAAAATCGGTTCCAACCAAATGAATTTATTAAATCGGCGATTCAAAAGAAATGGTTGTTTTCCGCGACAGGGCATGGAACGGGGACGTGCGATGGCATTGGGGGCCTGGGTAAACACTTTGCGACAAGACACAATTTAAGTGCAGATGAAATACAGTATATTCAATCTGCAAAAACATTTGTTGAAAAAACTCCGAAAATCAAACACCTTTTTCTAGAGGTCAAAGAATTGGAAAGTTTTCGAAGCAAAAAGGAAACGATTCGGAAAAATGCAAAAACATATAAAGGAATTCGAGATTCGCATGTGTGGAAGAATGAACTCGGGAAAAACAAAAATAACAAAGTGTAGAGGGCGAAAACTTGTGAACATGAATGGAAAGTTGCTAAATAATATCCGTGATTAAGTTAGATTTATAAGTTTGATGTACAGAAATTATATTTAACTAGCTGACCCGGCAGACTTTGTCCTGCCACAGAACTATATACCAACTTGAATTAGAAATAAATATTGCAGTCGATTATTTCCATACCATCAGGGAAATTCGAGATCAATCCCACAGACTTCCAACGATTGGCCTTGCGATTTATTGATTGTCATCGGAAAAGCCAATCGAACGGGAAACTGAATCCGCTTGAATTGGAATGGAAGATCAGATGGAATAACCAGAATTCGTGGGATAAGGACTTCCTCTCCATTGAATTTGCCCTTGATGATCGTCGCTTGAATCACATTGTTCATCAGCTTCTTGACGGACAACCGCGTACAGTTGCACTATTTCGGATGATTCAGATTCCGCAACATGATTATGATCGATCCCACCTTCAACTGTAAATTATGCGGCGGAGTCGCTTCATCCTCGTCGGGCACGCTGTCAACGGATTTGTACGAATGCAGTTATCCAGCTATTTGACTTTGAATAATCAAATTCAAGCTATCGACATTCTTATTCTTCGCTGCTAGTATTGCCCTTCACTAATTCAATCGAGATTTTTATAATTTTGTGCAATGCCGGGGAATACTTTGGTGTTGACTTCCTCCTTCGACGATGTGAACTCGCAAAAATTTGCCGGGAACGATATCAATCCAGTGGAAACATCAACAGGTATTTGGTCATTGCCAAGCGCCAGCAGTTGTCTCGAGAATTCAAGAGCCGATGAGTCGTTCTGCAGCGCAACTCTCATGTTCGTGGTCAATTTCAACTTCTTGACATGCCGCCACAAAGGCGACGATTTTAGGCATGCATTAAGTTCATCGGCAGCAGTAGATTTCGTGATGACAGGTAGCGTTTGGCGAAAATCTCCGGAGAGTAATATCATAGCCCCACCAAATTGTCTCGAATCACCTCGTAAAGCCTTCATCGTTCGGTCAACTGCCTCAAAAGCTCGTTTATACGACATCGTGCATTCATCCCAAATGATGATTTTGCATTATCGCATCAATTTCGCTGTCGCTGAATTCTTGGTCATTGTGCACGTTGGCTTGTCTATGAATGTGCAGTTCGACTGCCTTCCAACAATGTGGCAGCAAAGCCAGAGGAAGCAACAGCCAACCCAATTTGAGATCTTGCCCGAATTGTAGCCAGAATCAAAGAAATGACGAATGTCTTGCCTGTCCCACCGGGAGCATCGAGAAAGTAAATGCCTCCCGTTCCATCGTCAACAACCTTCATCAGGGAATCGTACACGTTCTTCTGCTCGGCATTCAACAGCTGCGCATTTGTTCAGACTCTTTCGGCCAGCTCATCTCGATCATAGTCTTGCTCCCGTTGCAGTTCCCGATTGAATGCATCGTTCATCGAACGATTTGGCGCTGGCATTCCCAATGTCGACACCAGACTGCCGCACATAAGCATGCACATGTATTCGATCAGAACTAACGCTTCGTTGCGCATCTCGTCATTAATTTGAAGATCGAAATTCAAAGTTGTCATGCGAAATCTGTGTAAAATGTCGTCAGCCATCTCGTCCTTATATTTGTCGTGGCATTTCCGAATAGAGTAAAGTCCTTGCGAACGGATCGCTTTCGCATGTCGAAAATAAATTTGTCAACGTTGTAGCTGGTGGTTGTTCTGCTCTTTGCGCAGCATTTGCGTCCGTAAAGTAGACACGCTGACCGTTCTCCAAGTAACCTGCCAAATGTACGACAGTCGGGTGACGTTCATGAATCGGAAACGAAAACAGCCGCGAAATTCGTTGCCTCGTCGTTTGCATTCGGTTCAACAATGCTAAATACCGCCATGTCGCTCCCTTTGTTCACATATTTGCAAACGTATTTGATGGATTTAATAGAATTGCAGTACTCAACATTGCAGTGAGTTGAAACCGTTTTCGACAAAAGCGGATAATATGGAACGATCCAACGGTTATCGACGACGACATTGTTTCCTTTCACTTTCATCACGATTGATCTGCCGTTGTCATCTGGAGAACGACACCGATACAATGGATATCCGTCGATTCCAGTGATTGTGTCAGCCACCAACGGACGAGGGAAACGCTTTGTGCAATTTCCGTTTCCCATGCACGGCGAGTCTGGGTTGTGGACTCCGCAAGGCCCATGGACAATGTGCATTGTCACAACGGAATACAGCACCGGATCAGTTTCTGGATCTGGTATTTCGAAATGATCGAATCAATATGATCTGGGCGGATCGTGTCGAGCAAAATGTGTGCATGTGGCAAGCCACGCTTCTGCCATTCAATCGAGTACTCTGATCTTTTGTCTGAACACTCGTGCAATGATGTCATGTCGATCGCTGGATGTTTGTCCTGTCAGCAAGAAATTCGTAATTTCAGGCCATTTCGGATTGCAAGTGAACGTGATGAATAAATCCGGGCGTCCGTAATTCCGCACATACGTCATCGCATTTATTTATTTTTATTTATTTATTTATTTAGTCCAAAAATTAGTCAACAAAAACAAAGTGTCTTACAGACTAATGCAGATATTTCACAAACATTGTGTTACTAACTACAGAAAATTTAAGTTTATAAACATCGTACGGAATATCATAATTACTTAAAGGCTAAGTTAAGATTTATAATGAAAGACTGTTTTGGGGATGCAAAATCTATCCCGTAAGACTTGTAGATTGTATTGAATTCTATGAGAGCTCTTGTGATAGGCGCATTTGTTGCAAATAGAGTTCTTATGAAGCCAATACTAAAAAAATCAAAATTACGTAGCGTTCTAATCGGGGTGTTAAAAGAAATTCTGTTAAGAAGATTAGGACAATCAACAACACCACGAATAATATCGAATACGAATGATAGCGCCAAAATAGACCTTCTAGACTGCAGGGATTTTAAGTTAATAAGAAGGCATCTTGAGTAGTATGATGGTAAGGGATCATAAAAACGAAGGGAACTTAGAGCATAGCGCATGAAAACTTTCTGGATGCGTTCAATTCTATCAATATGACAGGCGTGATAAGGTCTCCAAATGAAAGATGCGTATTCTAGTTTAGAACGGACAAATGACATATAGAGTAACTTACGAGTGTAGGGACTTGAAAACTCTGTACTATTGCGCCTTACAAATGCTAACATAGCATAGGATTTAGAAATTATATGATTAATATGCTTAGTAAAACTAAACTTTGCATCGAAAATAACACCTAAGTCCATAGCTTCATTGACGGATTTCAAAAGACAATTAGAGATAAGATAAGATGTTCGTAATGGTGAAAAACACTTGGCGAAAGTGATATGAAAGCATTTCCCTATATTCAAAGACAAGCGATTATTATTACACCACAAGAGAACTCTATTTAGATCAGCTTGAAGCTCTAGCGAATCGGAAGCATTTTTAATAGTAGAGTAGATTTTAAGGTCATCCGCATAAAGTAGAAAATTAGCGCGCGAAAAACAGCTTTGTATGTCGTTAATAAATAGTACAAATAACAAAGGACCCAAAATACTACCTTGTGGAACCCCCGACGATGCGATGAAGGAATAAGACTGTGAGTTGTCAACGACAACCGTGCATCGTCTATTCGCAAGATATGACTTTAACCAAGAGAGAAATACGGAATGGAAGCCAATGCACTCTAATTTTTTAGTTAGTATTTCATGCGAGACTCTATCGAATGCTTTAGAGAAATCTGTATATAACGCATCAATTTGGAAGCCCTTATAAAAGGCTGAAATACAGTCTTCAGAGAAAACAGCCAGATTTGAAACTGTAGATCTGCCCGGGATGAAACCATGCTGGGTTGGGCAAATCAAACTCTTAACAGCAAAATAAACCTTATCTTTTACAATGCCTTCAAATAGTTTTGCCGTTGTCGAAAGCTTAGATATCGGTCTGTAGTTACTCACATCACTTCTGTTACCACTTTTAAAGATGGGTGTGATAAAAGAAACTTTCCAGTCATCAATGAAATCTCCAAAGGAAAGAGATCTATTAAAAATTAACTTCAGAGGATAGTAAAGCGAGTTGCAATTTTTGAATAAAGCCGCAGAAAGACCATCAATATCAGTCTGCGAAGAGCTCTTAAGTTTGGCAATACCATTGACTATATCATCTGACGACAAGATAATAGAACCAAAATCAATAGCAGATTCTAGATTGCACTCAAAATTAACGTCACTATTCGCTGGATCAATAAAATTGGATTTAAAAAAATCGGCAAATAAATTAGAGGCCTCGGTAGCAGAATTTGCAGTTTTATCTTTGAAAAATAGCCCAGAGGGGATACCAGACCTCGATTTCCTAGATTTTATGAAACTCCAGAAAGCTTTTGGGTTTGATTTTATATTGGCTTCATACTTCTGAATATAGTTATTATATAAGAACTTATCTAAACAATTAAATTTTTTCGAAAATTCTGAGCGTACTCGTGCATGTGGCGCGGGCTTCCAACGTAAGTAGCTGGAAGAATGTTGGTTGCATCTGCTTCAGTAGCGATGGCATCATGCAAGTGTATGTATTCATCTGATCGTAACTTCGACTGATTGAAACGAATGAAATTGAGGCGCTCCGTTTCGACCTTGACGTACATGTCAACGCAGTACTGTTGAAACAACCGACGGGTATTGAAGTGCATCATATGACCGATGCGTCTCGTACACGCGCGTCAATTGTCCACCATCCCGACGGTAGAGAACAATATCCCGTGATTCCTTATTCTCGCCAACAATCACCACTGCGACTTCATTGATAGTGGGAGCATTGAATTGTCTTACATGGCCTCCAGTGGATCTTTTGTCTGCTCTAAGAATGATTTTGTGGTCGTCTGAAGGCATCATATCCAATGCTGTTTTGAACAATCTGACCAATTCGTTATGCTCATGCAGAAGATTTTGCAATTGTTCGATCATTTCACGTTTATTCGCAGTAAAAATTGCACAACGCTGATCTAGTTCAATTGCCGAATCGCCAACGAAATAGATCTGAAGGAACTTATGATCTTCGTTCGGCAGTGGTAACAAAGCGCCCGCTCGTTGGTGAATTTGCTCTTGAATCCGAATGTTTGGAAGCTATTTCGAAAAAAAATAACAATAATTTTTCATTTTGATAATAATGAGACGTCATTACCTCAAAACTGGGATTGTAGCCGGGTACATCAACGACTTGGGCTCCAAATGATGTCATTTGAAAGCATCCGTTATATTTTTGTGTATTATCTAGAAAATGTTTTGATTGGATTGTATTTCCATATAGTAACGAATACAATGGCTCTGGCGGGTGAGTCAAAACGGGTAATTTCCCTTTGGCACCAGCGCAGCATAAGCCGGGGGTTTCTGATTGAAACTTCAATGCATTGCAGTGCTGGCATACGACAGACAATGAGCCGATATCAACGCAGCGAAAATCTTTGTAGGCTATTGCGGAATCGTATTCGAAAGCAGCGCGATTCAAGCCTACATTTATGACTGGTGTTCTTCTAACAACATTTTGTTGAATTTGAACTTGTGCAACATGGCACGTCTCCATTCATTTTCTTCTGCACGTTCCTCTTGCGTTTGATTATCCCGGACATTCTGACTAATTATGATTGTGTACGTCATCCAAGGTTTGATCGTCTAATATGAGGCATTAGTCAAGCAAATAACTCTAGCAAAAATGCAATAAAGTCGTTATTGACTAATCCTATAAAAAAGAAAATTCTTAAAAAAAAAGACTTACGGAATAAATGCATCGCAATATATGCCCGCAATTCAAGAAGATAACCTCACTTTTTACACGCAAACTTATTTTCTTAGAAAATGATCGAATTGATCGGAATGGAATTTCAATTGATCGGAATGCTTGTACCGTTTGTGGATGAGATACGCGATATATGACTATCCGAAATCAGAAAAATAAATCGATCAACACGAAAATCAGGAAAACTCGAATCGATCGCAGCAAGAAAAATAGCACATTTGTTTAATAAAAAATGACATTTGTTTAATAAAAAATTACAATGAGAAAAGTGCACCTGTGAAATTGCGCTCAGTCTAAGTCTGCTACGTAGTCAGCTGTTTTCCGAATTCTTCTTTGATGGCATGCGAAAAGTGCACCTGTCAAATTACGCTCAACTTAAGTACAGCGATATCTGTTATTTATCTCGTTAATTTCTCCACTCACAATGAATTTCACAATTATCCGAAATTTGCAGCTTTACATCGCATCAAATCATGCAATAAAATGCAAAATTTCGTCGAAGATAATTAAACATTTTCACGTTTTTCCGGAATTTTCCGAGTTTTCCATTAAAAGTTTTCTATTTTTCCAATCGAAAAGCCATTCTGGGACAATTGCACACAAAATTCTATATTAACAATCAATTTTCGATTTCTCCAATTTTCCGACTTTTCCGCAGGGTTTTCCCAAAATTTTCTTTCGTAAAACCCTTCCCCTGGCAATTACGAAGAACTGAACAAAAATTTCAGCCAAATCGGTAAAGCCGTTCTCAATTGATGAATTACTATACATTGTTCACACCTTTTATATATAAGTTAACTCTCATTAAAGGAGAGTTGGAAAAAAATAAGATTGCGGCGAACCAACTCGTTCGCCGACTTTTGAAATTAAACACAAGTTTAAGAAAACGTTACAATTTTAATTCCGTGCGCCTTGCGCACTCCAACAGAACTAACTTTACAATTCCAATTTACTTAAAAGGTAAGTTCTTAGCCTAGTAGCCCCAACGATAACTTCCATGGCTCCAACTTGCTGATGTAGCACTTCCCACACTTTTGGTATGGCGCGCCTGTCCACGACTCCAACTTGCTGATGTAGCGGTTCCCACATTTTGGTATGGCGCGCCGGATGCGCGTGTGTCATGTCAGCGAAAGTTCTGCCCGTGTGAATGCAAGTTGCGTAACCGAGTAGCGGTCACCTGCATGGCAACGTGAGCAAGTGTACGAACCGTGGGATACCGTAGTGATAACTCCTCCCCCTTTAAAGATCTGCAACCCGCAGATCAGCGATTGAGCGGCACGGTGGGTTAGTGGCCCTTAAGGAGTAAACACAACTTCCTGGCGGCGATGTATCTTGGTTTCTCCTGGATTTGGCTCCTGGGGTTTCTCGTCCACTGGGTAGGGATTTGGACAGGTGGTAGGTCGAGTTTTTTCGTGTAGCATCTCCACAGCAAAACCGCAATAAGGATTATTGCGCATATTGAAAATGCCTCTTCGGCATGGATAGAATGTAGAGAAGCAGTGTCCCATTGGTGTATACCGATGGCGTGCCGTATTCTATTGCCTCAACTATATTCTGGTATGGGAGTGTTTCCATTTCCGACAGGATTTGATTGACTTCGTCCGTGTCGAGTAGATTGGTGTTAATTATTCCGCGCTTTGCCAGTTGGCATGCCCGGACCACTTCGTTTATCTCTTCACGAAGAAGGACAATGTTGTGAAGTGCGCTTCTCTCAAAGGTTTCTGCTTCAGCTTCCTTCGCCACAGAGTTCACGCGGTCCACTACCTCGTTGATTTTCTTCAAAACCTCTTGAGTCTCGGTGAATAATTTATCATTAACCTTGTATTGGTGATTATTGTTTTCGATGATCTGGTCTTGGCTGTGGAGAATGTTATTCCAGTCAGTTGCTTCTGGAGATCCTGCCAGTCATTTCCATGCTGACCCTATCCAGTTGATAGAACGGGTATTTCTAGCTTTGTCTCTACATCCCATAAGCTCTTCGAGGCGCTCCATCATCTGGTTACTATAGAGCTCTGCCAGGAGCCTGTCATCAGACTGTTTGACCAAGCGGCTCGCCAAATCTCTCATTTGCATCAAAGTCGTGGCGTATTTTTGAAGGTCGATGATGTGGATTAATTTAAATATTCCGCTGATAATCCAGCCGCTTCCATTCTGGATCGTTACCATCGGTGCCTTATAGTGGAAGATATGAAGACCGCTGATGGCTGACGCCAGCAGTGGCAGTCTGTAATGCAAAATGTTATCTCTAAATCTACAGTTGTTAGTTGGTTAGTAATAAAGGTTTTTCTATAGTAACATTATTGGTTATAATTAAACTAGTAATTGATTTTAATGTTGCTAGTGGGATAGTAGCAAAGCTTCTTCGATGCTAACTTTATTGGTTACTATTACATTAGTAATTGAATTTAGTGTACATTTCTCACGAAAATAGGCTAAAAAATACGAAATTTCTATTTGTACAATTAATTTTCCATAGCTAAATGTATATACTTGCTACTGACTGTTAGTGGGTTAGTAGTTCTTAAACTTTTTTTCCTAATTCTATTGGATATGCTTAAATTAGTAATTGAATTTTATATGCTTCTTTACGAAAGTTAGGCCAAAAAAAAGAAAAAATCAATTTTTACACTTTGTAATTTAATTTTCATTAATCCTTAACAACTTTTCTCTACTAATTCTATTAGATATAAATAATTTTGCGGCTGGATTTTCTACAAAATTTTCTAAGAAAATAACGCCAAAAAAAAGAAAATCCTCAGCTTTTAATAGTTAATATGTGTTAATATTAGAATTTTAATATGTTCTGGTTAGTAATTAAATAAATTTCAAAACTGTTTCGCACAGAAAATGAAGCGTTCGCTAAAACTACTACTAGAAGCTTGCAATTGTTTCTTTTATTCTTGTAAAAAAATAAAAATTCTTATCTTCTTACATTGCTTTGCGGTTTAAACGCAGCTATTTAAATGAAAAGATAAAAATCCCTTTTTTTGTATTTAAAAAAAAAAAAAAAAAATTTTTCTTTTTTTTATATTATCTTGCGGATTAGGCGCAAAGATCATTTATTCTGTTTGCTTTGCGGATTAGGCGCAAAGATCTTTTATTTATATTTGCCTTGCGGATTAGGCGCAAGGATCTTTTATTTCTTGTTTGTTTTGCGGATTAGGCGCAAAAATCTTTTATTCTGTTTGCTTTGCAGATTAGGCGCAAAGATCTTTTATTTATATTTGCCTTGCGGATTAGGCGCAAGGATCTTTTATTTCTTTTGCTTTTGCGGATTAGGCGCAAAAAGCTTTTATTCTGTTTGCTTTGCGGATTAGGCGCAAAGATCTTTTATTTATATTTGCCTTGCGGATTAGGCGAAAGGATCTTTTATTTCTTTTGCTTTTGCGGATTAGGCGCAAAAAGTTCTTTAAATACCTTCTTTATATTGGATCAGGAATGCTAACATTTCTCGAACCAGCCATGGGGGATCGTGGTGTCCGTTTTGGGAGCCACGTAGCCATTTGTCAAATTCGATGGCGTCGCAACCTACTAAGGCACGATTTGTCCCACTTACAGGCCCGCTCTTGTAGTTAAGCATCCTTTAGGTATTTGTATTGTTTTGTCGTATAGTTTCTTTAGCGCTTCACATTTTTTATGTGCAACTTGTGAATTTTTTTACCACTAAGTGTGGTGACTGTAACCTTATTATCTTTAGCAACAATTTCTTTTTTGTAAGGCGGTCGCTGTTTCCCTTTTATTTGCTTATCCTTCACGTATATGACATCGTTCCTGTCATAACGCTCCGGTAAGGTTTTGTTCCTATTGTGATTTCTGATTTGCGACATTTGTTTCTGTTCTAATATCATTTTCAAATATATATTAATTTTTCGACTTTTTTCAAGAAGTTCTTGATAATTAGAAGCTTTTGAGCGATTGAAAAAAATATCAGTCGGTTTTCTGTCTATAACCGAGTGAACTGAATTGTTATAGCGATCTACTGCAATATTTACAAGCTCTTTAGTCCTGAGATCAGGGGTTTCCGTTTTTAGGCATCTAAATATTTCGATTAAGGTGGAATGAAATCGTTCGACTTGCCCATTCACCTCGCTTTTTTGCGATGGTGTGCGGTAAAGTCGAATTCCCAGTGATTCTAACAGATTCCTAATTAGCGGGCTAATCAACCCGCGCTCATTATCAGTTACTAGGATCTTTGGGGTCGTAAAATAGTGCAGTAGTTTGATCACTTTGTCTTTAAGGTGCAAACTTGATTTGTTTCTGATGTGAAAGAGTTTTGCAAATTTTGAGAATTTATCTATGCAGCTTAAAAATGTTTGTCCTTGGATTTCAAAAATATCTACGGGAATTATCTCACATGGTCGTGAAGGGATGGGTGTACTCTGAAGTTCTGGCCTGTTTGGGTGTCTGTCGTATTTATTAGATTTGCATGTTTCGCATGCCAGTACATACTTCCTAATCTGGCTGCTCATTCTCGGAAAGTAGTAATGCTCTAAAATCTGCTGCCTATTCTCTTTATCATTGCGGTGTGCCCTTTTATGTTCCTTCATTATCACCTGGCACACCACGTCGGGATTTCGCAAATCCTGCACGAGCGTTTGAGCTACGCGAATCTTATAATTGGAGAAATGTTCTAAGTATACCTTTTGAAGTAAGCCCAAATGGCTTTCTGGCATTTTTACTCCGTTAATAACGCTGGGTCTTAATTTTTCCTTAAGTATGCTAACAAGTTCGCTTTCGCCCATACCCTCTATTCCTACATAGTGCCTTGAATATCCTGGGTGAGGTTCCTCGAGGATGTGAAGCCTTCCGCCGAATACAATTTGGTTTCTGAAAACATTCAACGGCACCTCGACGGATGGAATCAGGTCGGAGTTATCCTGTTCCGCGCTGTGAACTGTATCACATTCACTCGCGGTGTCTGTCGTTGATCCTGCGGTTGCTCTTTGGCTGGATACCTCTGAAGCCGAAACGGTTGAGTCCGTTAGTTGATTTACCTGAGTTTTTAGGCGGGATAGGGCATCGGCTACGACGTTGGACTTACCAGGTTTGTAGATAAGTTCGTAGTTATACTCCTCTATTCTAGATTTCCAGCGTTTGAGCTTGGCGTTGTAGTTACGATTGCTGAGCGAAAAAGTTAGCGGTTGGTGATCTGTAAATATACGTATCTTCTTTGCGCCTTACAAATAATTTCGGAGATTATCTAGCGCCCAAACGATCGCTAGCATCTCCTTTTCATTGGTCGCATACCCTTCGTTAAGTTGAAGGCTTTTTCGAAATTGGGAAAAGTCAGGACCTCCGAAGTTGTCAAAACCTCTTTAAGGTCCTCAAATGTCTTAAGGGCTTCTTTATTTAGGGTAATTGCCACTTTCTTAGATTGAGTTGCCTTTATTTGAGCGTGCTCCCCTCTTGTAAGGTTGGTAAGTGGCTTGGCGATTTTAGCATAATCGCGAATGACATTCCTGTAATAGGAGGTTAGTCCCAAGAAGCTTTTGAGCTCCTTTAAATTCGATGGTGGTAGCATATTTCTTATTGAGTTTACTTTTTTTGGATCTGGCAGAATTCCCTCGGAAGTCACCACATAGCCAAGGAATTCAACGCTTTGTTTTAAAAACTGCGTTTTTTGCAGATTAACTTTAAGACCTGTGGCCGATAGTCTACAAATGATCGTCTCAATATCCCGTAAATGGGTGGGCTCGTCTTTACTAAAAATAATTATGTCGTCAATGTAAACGAAATTTATCCGCCCTATGAATTCCTTGAGGACATCGTCTATCATGCGCTGGAAGATAGAAGGCGCATTTTTTAGGCCGAAAGGAAGCCGCAAAAATTCATATTTGCCATTCATGGTAGAAAAAGCTGTTTTTGGAATGTCGCACTGTTTCATAGGGATTTGGTCGAATCCCGCAGTCAAGTCAAGCGTAGTAAAATATTTTGCGTTTCCGAGGCTAGCAATAGTTCCATTTATATCTGGAATGGGGTATGTATCTGGGATGGTTACGGCGTTTAGCCTTTTAAAATCAATTACCATTCGATACTTTTTTTCTTCGTCCGGCTGGGATTTTTTTGGGACAATCCAAATGGGAGAATTGTATGGACTTTTTGAAGGACGAATAATGCCTTCTGAAAGGAGTTCCTGAATCTGTCTATCGACTTCCACACGCATGTTAACAGGATAAGGGTAGCTTTTTGTATAAATAGGATCATCGGTTGTTGTCTTAATTTCCGCCTGAACGTTGGTGTCAATTTCTGTGCTTCGGTCGACTGGGCCAAAAAGCTGTTCATGTCTGTCCAGTATTCTGTGAAGTTTCTCCTTTGTATGCTGCGCAATGCAAGGATCAAGACGAAGGTCTGCGGTGATGCTATTGACTTGTTGTGCGTTTCTCCGTTTAAGGGGTAACACAATATCTGGTTTTAAAATAAGAAGATTCAATTCCCTATCTAGTACTGCTTTGATTTCTGTAAGTGTATCATCGCCTAGGATGCCATCAAAGGACTTAAGTCCTGGAAGAACAAACAATGAAGTGGAGATGTCTCTTCCGACGAACTCAAAAAAAATGTTCACAAACTTTCTTCTCTATTTTAATTTTACCCCCTGCGGAGGTTACCTGAAATGGTTTTTCCACTGGCATGGTTGTCTGTGCCACGCGCTCGCTGATATAGTTTTTGTTGGCCCCCGTATCCACCAAAAACTCTAGAGTGCCTTGATTTGGCGTATCATATTCTAAATATGGTACGCCGGACACGAGGCGCCTATTGTAAAATTTATCTCATCACCATCATTTTGTTCCTGATTGGATACAGGCACTGTGTTCGCGTCATCCGTTCCGTTTACCTGTAATAAATGAAAAAGTTTCTGCTGCTTGTTTGGATTTGTTTGCCCGGAAAATTTTCCGGAGTTTGGGCCCCTCTTCAAACTCTCATACCTCCGAAATTGGCCAGAACTATTAAATTGCCGAGTTCGGCCGGAAGGATCGACATCCATTTTACTTACTCCTGAAGGATTATAGTTACTGCGCCAACTTCGCATGGTTTGATCAGTGTTTCTTGTTTGATTTGAGCTGGGGTAGTCCCAGTTTCCCCCGGCTTGGCTTTGAACCTTACTTGGAAAACTTGGATTTAGTCCTTGTTGGCTTTGGCCTGAGTAAGGTTTGCTTGTGCCTGAATAACTGTTGTTAGGATATCGAGAAGTGGAAGCTACGAAATTGTTATTGAAAAACCTGTCATGTGGGTTTGCTGCGCGTGGCGGGCGGTATATGGCGTTTCTTCGGTCTACGTTCATGAACGCCAAACACGCCGAGTAAGCATCGGGCAGAGATTTGGGTTTTTGAACCAAGAGCAGGGTCGGAAGATCCCCGTTCAACCCCCTTATGAACACGTCTAGTGCCCTTCTCCGATGTGTCTCCGCTAATGCCATGCCTGTTTCCGCATGGTCGTATTTCTCGCTATTTATTGTGTTAATCATGAGTGATAACTGCCTATTTATTTGTGCATAAAAATCGGACACTTTTTGGCGTCCCTGAGTCATCTGAATTAATTGTTGTTCTAAAGTTTCCACATCCCTGATGTCTGCGTAATGCAGAGAAAGGATTTCTTTTATCTGGTGCCAATCGCCATCTAGAATATTATGCGCAACTAATGCGGCGTCTGCCGCCCCCCGGATCTTGTGCCTTATATGGCGTAAGATGGCCCTAAATATAGGCTTATGCCTTACTATCTTGTAATCATTAACTATTTCTTCCGCACTGTGCATCCATAACGAATATTGTTCCTGATTTCCCTCAAAAACTTGTAGCTCCTTTACACAATCTGGTAACCTAGCAATTTCGTTTAGTTCTGCCTCCGTCTGAGGACTGATAAGAGGCTCATATGCCTCCTGCGGATCAGTATCTGGGGATTGCCTACGGACCTCATCTAGCCTATCCTCTAAACTTTTTAAGTTAGCACTGAGTCCTTGTAAGGACTGTGAACTGTCTCTGGTCTCTACGGATTGTAGACGGGCTTCTACAACTTTCAACTGCTGTAGAATGGCATTTACGGCGCCGTTCATTTCCGTTAGGGACCTTTTCATTTCCTCCGGATTCACTGTTGTTTCTGAAAATATAGACGGAAAAAAATTTTTTGTTTCTCTTATTAACTTACATAACCCAGAACTTCATTCGGGTTTTAGCGCTTTTTGCTCTTCGAGTCGAGTCACTTTTCTATATGTAAGGTAAACAAATTACTTTAACTACTTTTACTTGAAACAAGTCACTTTAAATATTTCTTTTTTGTCTTCACTTTAAATACTTTTACTTGAAACAAGTCACTTTAAATATTTCTTTTTTGTATTCACTTTAAATACTTTTACTTGAAACAAGTCACTTTAAATACTTTTATTTCAAAGAAGTCACTTTAAATACTTTTACTTGAAACAAGTCACTTTAAATACTTTCACTTGAAACAAATCAATTTTGCAACCCGCTCGGGCGCCAGTTAACTCTCATTAAAGGAGAGTTGGAAAAAAATAAGATTGCGGCGAACCAACTCGTTCGCCGACTTTTGAAATTAAACACAAGTTTAAGAAAACGTTACAATTTTAATTCCGTGCGCCTTGCGCACTCCAACAGAACTAACTTTACAATTCCAATTTACTTAAAAGGTAAGTTCTTAGCCTAGTAGCCCCAACGATAACTTCCATGGCTCCAACTTGCTGATGTAGCACTTCCCACACTTTTGGTATGGCGCGCCTGTCCACGACTCCAACTTGCTGATGTAGCGGTTCCCACATTTTGGTATGGCGCGCCGGATGCGCGTGTGTCATGTCAGCGAAAGTTCTGCCCGTGTGAATGCAAGTTGCGTAACCGAGTAGCGGTCACCTGCATGGCAACGTGAGCAAGTGTACGAACCGTGGGATACCGTAGTGATAACTCCTCCTCCTTTAAAGATCTGCAACCCGCAGATCAGCGATTGAGCGGCACGGTGGGTTAGTGGCCCTTAAGGAGTAAACACAACTTCCTGGCGGCGATGTATCTTGGTTTCTCCTGGATTTGGCTCCTGGGGTTTCTCGTCCACTGGGTAGGGATTTGGACAGGTGGTAGGTCGAGTTTTTTCGTGTAGCATCTCCACAGCAAAACCGCAATAAGGATTATTGCGCATATTGAAAATGCCTCTTCGGCATGGATAGAATGTAGAGAAGCAGTGTCCCATTGGTGTATACCGATGGCGTGCCGTATTCTATTGCCTCAACTATATTCTGGTATGGGAGTGTTTCCATTTCCGACAGGATTTGATTGACTTCGTCCGTGTCGAGTAGATTGGTGTTAATTATTCCGCGCTTTGCCAGTTGGCATGCCCGGACCACTTCGTTTATCTCTTCACGAAGAAGGACAATGTTGTGAAGTGCGCTTCTCTCAAAGGTTTCTGCTTCAGCTTCCTTCGCCACAGAGTTCACGCGGTCCACTACCTCGTTGATTTTCTTCAAAACCTCTTGAGTCTCGGTGAATAATTTATCATTAACCTTGTATTGGTGATTATTGTTTTCGATGATCTGGTCTTGGCTGTGGAGAATGTTATTCCAGTCAGTTGCTTCTGGAGATCCTGCCAGTCATTTCCATGCTGACCCTATCCAGTTGATAGAACGGGTATTTCTAGCTTTGTCTCTACATCCCATAAGATCTTCGAGGCGCTCCATCATCTGGTTACTATAGAGCTCTGCCAGGAGCCTGTCATCAGACTGTTTGACCAAGCGGCTCGCCAAATCTCTCATTTGCATCAAAGTCGTGGCGTATTTTTGAAGGTCGATGATGTGGATTAATTTAAATATTCCGCTGATAATCCAGCCGCTTCCATTCTGGATCGTTACCATCGGTGCCTTATAGTGGAAGATATGAAGACCGCTGATGGCTGACGCCAGCAGTGGCAGTCTGTAATGCAAAATGTTATCTCTAAATCTACAGTTGTTAGTTGGTTAGTAATAAAGGTTTTTCTATAGTAACATTATTGGTTATAATTAAACTAGTAATTGATTTTAATGTTGCTAGTGGGATAGTAGCAAAGCTTCTTCGATGCTAACTTTATTGGTTACTATTACATTAGTAATTGAATTTAGTGTACATTTCTCACGAAAATAGGCTAAAAAATACGAAATTTCTATTTGTACAATTAATTTTCCATAGCTAAATGTATATACTTGCTACTGACTGTTAGTGGGTTAGTAGTTCTTAAACTTTTTTTCCTAATTCTATTGGATATGCTTAAATTAGTAATTGAATTTTATATGCTTCTTTACGAAAGTTAGGCCAAAAAAAAGAAAAAATCAATTTTTACACTTTGTAATTTAATTTTCATTAATCCTTAACAACTTTTCTCTACTAATTCTATTAGATATAAATAATTTTGCGGCTGGATTTTCTACAAAATTTTCTAAGAAAATAACGCCAAAAAAAAGAAAATCCTCAGCTTTTAATAGTTAATATGTGTTAATATTAGAATTTTAATATGTTCTGGTTAGTAATTAAATAAATTTCAAAACTGTTTCGCACAGAAAATGAAGCGTTCGCTAAAACTACTACTAGAAGCTTGCAATTGTTTCTTTTATTCTTGTAAAAAAATAAAAATTCTTATCTTCTTACATTGCTTTGCGGTTTAAACGCAGCTATTTAAATGAAAAGATAAAAATCCCTTTTTTTGTATTTAAAAAAAAAAAAAAAATTTTTCTTTTTCTTATATTATCTTGCGGATTAGGCGCAAAGATCATTTATTCTGTTTGCTTTGCGGATTAGGCGCAAAGATCTTTTATTTATATTTGCCTTGCGGATTAGGCGCAAGGATCTTTTATTTCTTGTTTGTTTTGCGGATTAGGCGCAAAAATCTTTTATTCTGTTTGCTTTGCAGATTAGGCGCAAAGATCTTTTATTTATATTTGCCTTGCGGATTAGGCGCAAGGATCTTTTATTTCTTTTGCTTTTGCGGATTAGGCGCAAAAAGCTTTTATTCTGTTTGCTTTGCGGATTAGGCGCAAAGATCTTTTATTTATATTTGCCTTGCGGATTAGGCGAAAGGATCTTTTATTTCTTTTGCTTTTGCGGATTAGGCGCAAAAAGTTCTTTAAATATCTTCTTTATATTGGATCAGGAATGCTAACATTTCTCGAACCAGCCATGGGGGATCGTGGTGTCCGTTTTCGGAGCCACGTAGCCATTTGTCAAATTCGATGGCGTCGCAACCTACTAAGGCACGATTTGTCCCACTTACAGGCCCGCTCTTGTAGTTAAGCATCCTTTAGGTATTTGTATTGTTTTGTCGTATAGTTTCTTTAGCGCTTCACATTTTTTATGTGCAACTTGTGAATTTTTTTACCACTAAGTGTGGTGACTGTAACCTTATTATCTTTAGCAACAATTTCTTTTTTGTAAGGCGGTCGCTGTTTCCCTTTTATTTGCTTATCCTTCACGTATATGACATCGTTCCTGTCATAACGCTCCGGTAAGGTTTTGTTCCTATTGTGATTTCTGATTTGCGACATTTGTTTCTGTTCTAATATCATTTTCAAATATATATTAATTTTTCGACTTTTTTCAAGAAGTTCTTGATAATTAGAAGCTTTTGAGCGATTGAAAAAAATATCAGTCGGTTTTCTGTCTATAACCGAGTGAACTGAATTGTTATAGCGATCTACTGCAATATTTACAAGCTCTTTTGTCCTGAGATCAGGGGTTTCCGTTTTTAGGCATCTAAATATTTCGATTAAGGTGGAATGAAATCGTTCGACTTGACCATTCACCTCGCTTTTTTGCGATGGTGTGCGGTAAAGTCGAATTCCCAGTGATTCTAACAGATTCCTAATTAGCGGGCTAATCAACCCGCGCTCATTATCAGTTACTAGGATCTTTGGGATCGTAAAATAGTGCAGTAGTTTGATCACTTTGTCTTTAAGGTGCAAACTTGATTTGTTTCTGATGTGAAAGAGTTTTGCAAATTTTGAGAATTTATCTATGCAGCTTAAAAATGTTTGTCCTTGGATTTCAAAAATACCTACGTGAATTATCTCACATGGTCGTGAAGGGATGGGTGTACTCTGAAGTTCTGGCCTGTTTGGGTGTCTGTCGTATTTATTAGATTTGCATGTTTCGCATGCCAGTACATACTTCCTAATCTGGCTGCTCATTCTCGGAAAGTAGTAATGCTCTAAAATCTGCTGCCTATTCTCTTTATCATTGCGGTGTGCCCTTTTATGTTCCTTCATTATCACCTGGCACACCACGTCGGGATTTCGCAAATCCTGCACGAGCGTTTGAGCTACGCGAATCTTATAATTGGAGAAATGTTCTAAGTATACCTTTTGAAGTAAGCCCAAATGGCTTTCTGGCATTTTTACTCCGTTAATAACGCTGGGTCTTAATTTTTCCTTAAGTATGCTAACAAGTTCGCTTTCGCCCATACCCTCTATTCCTACATAGTGCCTTGAATATCCTGGGTGAGGTTCCTCGAGGATGTGAAGCCTTCCGCCGAATACAATTTGGTTTCTGAAAACATTCAACGGCACCTCGGACGGATGGAATCAGGTCGGAGTTATCCTGTTCCGCGCTGTGAACTGTATCACATTCACTCGCGGTGTCTGTCGTTGATCCTGCGGTTGCTCTTTGGCTGGATACCTCTGAAGCCGAAACGGTTGAGTCCGTTAGTTGATTTACCTGAGTTTTTAGGCGGGATAGGGCATCGGCTACGACGTTGGACTTACCAGGTTTGTAGATAAGTTCGTAGTTATACTCCTCTATTCTAGATTTCCAGCGTTTGAGCTTGGCGTTGTAGTTACGATTGCTGAGCGAAAAAGTTAGCGGTTGGTGATCTGTAAATATACGTATCTTCTTTGCGCCGTACAAATAATTTCGGAGATTATCTAGCGCCCAAACGATCGCTAGCATCTCCTTTTCATTGGTCGCATACCCTTCGTTAAGCTGAAGGCTTTTTCGAAATTGGGAAAAGTCAGGACCTCCGAAGTTGTCAAAACCTCTTTAAGGTCCTCAAATGTCTTAAGGGCTTCTTTATTTAGGGTAATTGCTACTTTCTTAGATTGAGTTGCCTTTATTTGAGCGTGCTCCCCTCTTGTAAGGTTGGTAAGTGGCTTGACGATTTTAGCATAATCGCGAATGACATTCCTGTAATAGGAGGTTAGTCCCAAGAAGCTTTTGAGCTCCTTTAAATTCGATGGTGGTAGCATATTTCTTATTGAGTTTACTTTTTTTGGATCTGGCAGAATTCCCTCGGAAGTCACCACATAGCCAAGGAATTCAACGCTTTGTTTTAAAAACTGCGTTTTTTGCAGATTAACTTTAAGACCTGTGGCCGATAGTCTACAAAGGATCGTCTCAATATCCCGTAAATGGGTGGGCTCGTCTTTACTAAAAATAATTATGTCGTCAATGTAGACGAAATATATCCGCCCTATGAATTCCTTGAGGACATCGTCTATCATGCGCTGGAAGATAGAAGGCGCATTTTTTAGGCCGAAAGGAAGCCGCAAAAATTCATATTTGCCATTCATGGTAGAAAAAGCTGTTTTTGGAATGTCGCACTGTTTCATAGGGATTTGGTGGAATCCCGAAGTCAAGTCAAGCGTAGTAAAATATTTTGCGTTTCCGAGGCTAGCAATAGTTCCATTTATATCTGGAATGGGGTATGTATCTGGGATGGTTACGGCGTTTAGCCTTTTAAATCAATTACCATTCGATACTTTTTTTCTTCGTCCGGCTGGGATTTTTTTGGGACAATCCAAATGGGAGAATTGTATGGACTTTTTGAAGGACGAATAATGCCTTCTGAAAGGAGTTCCTGAATCTGTCTATCGACTTCCACACGCATGTTAACAGGATAAGGGTAGCTTTTTGTATAAATAGGATCATCGGTTGTTGTCTTAATTTCCGCCTGAACGTTGGTGTCAATTTCTGTGCTTCGGTCGACTGGGCCAAAAAGCTGTTCATGTCTGTCCAGTATTCTGTGAAGTTTCTCCTTTGTATGCTGCGCAATGCAAGGATCAAGACGAAGGTCTGCGGTGATGCTATTGACTTGTTGTGCGTTTCTCCGTTTAAGGGGTAACACAATATCTGGTTTTAAAATAAGAAGATTCAATTCCCTATCTAGTACTGCTTTGATTTCTGTAAGTGTATCATCGCCTAGGATGCCATCAAAGGACTTAAGTCCTGGAAGAACAAACAATGAAGTGGAGATGTCTCTTCCGACGAACTCAAAAAAAATGTTCACAAACTTTCTTCTCTATTTTAATTTTACCCCCTGCGGAGGTTACCTGAAATGGTTTTTCCACTGGCATGGTTGTCTGTGCCACGCGCTCGCTGATATAGTTTTTGTTGGCCCCCGTATCCACCAAAAACTCTAGAGTGCCTTGATTTGGCGTATCATATTCTAAATATGGTACGCCGGACACGAGGCGCCTATTGTAAAATTTATCTCATCACCATCATTTTGTTCCTGATTGGATACAGGCACTGTGTTCGCGTCATCCGTTCCGTTTACCTGTAATAAATGAAAAAGTTTCTGCTGCTTGTTTGGATTTGTTTGCCCGGAAAATTTTCCGGAGTTTGGGCCCCTCTTCAAACTCTCATACCTCCGAAATTGGCCAGAACTATTAAATTGCCGAGTTCGGCCGGAAGGATCGACATCCATTTTACTTACTCCTGAAGGATTATAGTTACTGCGCCAACTTCGCATGGTTTGATCAGTGTTTCTTGTTTGATTTGAGCTGGGGTAGTCCCAGTTTCCCCCGGCTTGGCTTTGAACCTTACTTGGAAAACTTGGATTTAGTCCTTGTTGGCTTTGGCCTGAGTAAGGTTTGCTTGTGCCTGAATAACTGTTGTTAGGATATCGAGAAGTGGAAGCTACGAAATTGTTATTGAAAAACCTGTCATGTGGGTTTGCTGCGCGTGGCGGGCGGTATATGGCGTTTCTTCGGTCTACGTTCATGAACGCCAAACACGCCGAGTAAGCATCGGGCAGAGATTTGGGTTTTTGAACCAAGAGCAGGGTCGGAAGATCCCCGTTCAACCCCCTTATGAACACGTCTAGTGCCCTTCTCCGATGTGTCTCCGCTAATGCCATGCCTGTTTCCGCATGGTCGTATTTCTCGCTATTTATTGTGTTAATCATGAGTGATAACTGCCTATTTATTTGTGCATAAAAATCGGACACTTTTTGGCGTCCCTGAGTCATCTGAATTAATTGTTGTTCTAAAGTTTCCACATCCCTGATGTCTGCGTAATGCAGAGAAAGGATTTCTTTTATCTGGTGCCAATCGCCATCTAGAATATTATGCGCAACTAATGCGGCGTCTGCCGCCCCCCGGATCTTGTGCCTTATATGGCGTAAGATGGCCCTAAATATAGGCTTATGCCTTACTATCTTGTAATCATTAACTATTTCTTCCGCACTGTGCATCCATAACGAATATTGTTCCTGATTTCCCTCAAAAACTTGTAGCTCCTTTACACAATCTGGTAACCTAGCAATTTCGTTTAGTTCTGCCTCCGTCTGAGGACTGATAAGAGGCTCATATGCCTCCTGCGGATCAGTATCTGGGGATTGCCTACGGACCTCATCTAGCCTATCCTCTAAACTTTTTAAGTTAGCACTGAGTCCTTGTAAGGACTGTGAACTGTCTCTGGTCTCTACGGATTGTAGACGGGCTTCTACAACTTTCAACTGCTGTAGAATGGCATTTACGGCGCCGTTCATTTCCGTTAGGGACCTTTTCATTTCCTCCGGATTCACTGTTGTTTCTGAAAATATAGACGGAAAAAAATTTTTTGTTTCTCTTATTAACTTACATAACCCAGAACTTCATTCGGGTTTTAGCGCTTTTTGCTCTTCGAGTCGAGTCACTTTTCTATATGTAAGGTAAACAAATTACTTTAACTACTTTTACTTGAAACAAGTCACTTTAAATATTTCTTTTTTGTCTTCACTTTAAATACTTTTACTTGAAACAAGTCACTTTAAATATTTCTTTTTTGTATTCCCTTTAAATACTTTTACTTGAAACAAGTCACTTTAAATACTTTTATTTCAAAGAAGTCACTTTAAATACTTTTACTTGAAACAAGTCACTTTAAATACTTTCACTTGAAACAAATCAATTTTGCAACCCGCTCGGGCGCCAGTTAACTCTCATTAAAGGAGAGTTGGAAAAAAATAAGATTGCGGCGAACCAACTCGTTCGCCGACTTTTGAAATTAAACACAAGTTTAAGAAAACGTTACAATTTTAATTCCGTGCGCCTTGCGCACTCCAACAGAACTAACTTTACAATTCCAATTTACTTAAAAGGTAAGTTCTTAGCCTAGTAGCCCCAACGATAACTTCCATGGCTCCAACTTGCTGATGTAGCACTTCCCACACTTTTGGTATGGCGCGCCTGTCCACGACTCCAACTTGCTGATGTAGCGGTTCCCACATTTTGGTATGGCGCGCCGGATGCGCGTGTGTCATGTCAGCGAAAGTTCTGCCCGTGTGAATGCAAGTTGCGTAACCGAGTAGCGGTCACCTGCATGGCACCGTGAGCAAGTGTACGACCCGTGGGATACCGTAGTGATAACTTATATATAGATTATTTAGTGAAAACAAAATATTTTCCACAAATGCATCCATGTTTTCTTCTATTCTATACCAATATATTGAATGCATTGTTATTTTGCGTGCAGTTCGCGTTTTAACGGAACAACAATTTTTTTCTTCAAAAAATTATAACTCAGAAAAAAACAATTTTAGTTACTAGACATTTAATCAAATTAAAATTTCGAGTGTCTTTTTGATGTAGAAAAAGTTTAACAAAAAAAGACATATTTTTGGAGATATTTGATTTCAAAACAAAATTGAAATTTTTTATTGCAAAATAAAAAATTATAAACAATATCCGAGTAATTTTTCATACCTGTATTTGGTAGCGCATGTTATTATAAATATTTCAAATTGAAAATTGTCGAAATCGGCAAATTTTTTACGATGTTATAAATAATTTAAAAAAAAAGTGTCCGCGAGTAACGGAAAAAATTGATTTTCACCCGAAAACAAAATTGCCGATAATTCTCAAAAAAATTTTTTTAAGGCTCTAAAAAAAATACGTGTCTCATTATTTTGACCACTGATGAACATATTTGAGTTTCATTGAAAAATAAAATGGTGTTCCGAGTGGACCGGTTGAATCGAGATGGAAAGCACCTGTATTAAACATAATCAACATATTTACTTTATAAGTTTTATTTCATTAGCCGTAATTAAATTACATTAACAAGTTATATGTAAGTACTGCATTGAGCTGATGGCCTTTGAAGCCTTGCTCTAATGACCCATATTAAGCTTTTAATTTATTATCAGTTTAATAAATAAGCAGGTTGCAACTCTCTCCAAAAGTATGACGATAATCTCAGATGGGGCCCAAGTCACTTCAAAATCGGTTCCAACCAAATGAATTTATTAAATCGGCGATTCAAAAGAAATGGTTGTTTTCCGCGACAGGGCATGGAAAGGGGACGTGCGATGGCATTGGGGGCTGGGTAAACACTTTGCGACAAGACACAATTTAAGTGTAGATGAAATACAGTATATTCAATCTGCAAAAACATTTGTTGAAATAGTGCAGAAAAAAACTCCGAAAATCAAACACCTTTTTCTAGAGGTCAAAGAATTGGAAAGTTTTCGAAGTAAAAAGGAAACGATTCGGAAAAATGCAAAAACATATAAAGGAATTCGAGATACGCATGTGTGGAAGAATGAACTCGGGAAAAACAAAAATAACAAAGTGTAGAGGGCAAAAACTTGTGATCATGAATGGAAAGTTGCTAAATAATATCCGTGATTAAGTTAGATTTATAAGTTTGATGTACAGAAATTATATTTAACTAGCTGACCCGGCAGACTTTGTCCTGCCACAGAACTATATACCAACTTGAATTAGAAATAAATATTGCAGTCGATTATTTCCATACCATCAGGGAAATTCGAGATCAATCCCACAGACTTCCAACGATTGGCCTTGCGATTTATTGATTGTCATCGGAAAAGCCAATCGAACGGGGAACTGAATCCGCTTGAATTGGAATGGAAGATCAGATGGAATAACCAGAATTCGTGGGATAAGGACTTCCTCTCCATTGAATTTGCCCTTGATGATCGTCGCTTGAATCACATTGTTCATCAGCTTCTTGACGGACAACCGCGTACAGTTGCACTATTTCGGATGATTCAGATTCCGCAACATGATTATGATCGATCCCACCTTCAACTGTAAATTATGCGGCGGAGTCGCTTCATCCTCGTCGGGCACGCTGTCAACGGATTTGTACGAATGCAGTTATCCAGCTATTTGACTTTGAATAATCAAATTCAAGCTATCGACGTTCTTATTCTTCGCTGCTAGTATTGCCCTTCACTAATTCAATCGAGATTTTTATAATTTTGTGCAATGCCGGGGAATACTTTGGTGTTGACTTCCTCCTTCGACGATGTGAACTCGCAAAAATTTGCCGGGAACGATATCAATCCAGTGGAAACATCAACAGGTATTTGGTCATTGCCAAGCGCCAGCAGTTGTCTCGAGAATTCAAGAGCCGATGAGTCGTTCTGCAGCGCAACTCTCATGTTCGTGGTCAATTTCAACTTCTTGACATGCCGCCACAAAGGCGACGATTTCAGGCATGCATTAAGTTCATCGGCAGCAGTAGATTTCGTGATGACAGGTAGCGTTTGGCGAAAATCTCCGGAGAGTAATATCATAGCCCCACCAAATTGTCTCGAATCACCTCGTAAAGCCTTCATCGTTCGGTCAACTGCCTCAAAAGCTCGTTTATACGACATCGTGCATTCATCCCAAATGATGATTTTGCATTATCGCATCAATTTCGCTGTCGCTGAATTATTGGTCATTGTGCACGTTGGCTTGTCTATGAATGTGCAGTTCGACTGCCTTCCAACAATGTGGCAGCAAAGCCAGAGGAAGCAACAGCCAACCCAATTTGAGATCTTGCCCGAATTGTAGCCAGAATCAAAGAAATGACGAATGTCTTGGCTGTCCCACCGGGAGCATCGAGAAAGTAAATGCCTCCCGTTCCATCGTCAACAACCTTCATCAGGGAATCGTACACGTTCTTCTGCTCGGCATTCAACAGCTGCGCATTTGTTCAGACTCTTTCGGCCAGCTCATCTCGATCATAGTCTTGCTCCCGTTGCAGTTCCCGATTGAATGCATCGTTCATCGAACGATTTGGCGCTGGCATTCCCAATGTCGACACCAGACTGCCGCACATAAGCATGCACATGTATTCGATCAGAACTAACGCTTCGTTGCGCATCTCGTCATTAATTTGAAGATCGAAATTCAAAGTTGTCATGCGAAATCTGTGTAAAATGTCGTCAGACATCTCGTCCTTATATTTGTCGTGGCATTTCCGAATAGAGTAAAGTCCTTGCGAACGGATCGCTTTCGCATGTCGAAAATAAATTTGTCAACGTTGTAATTGGTGGTTGTTCTGCTCTTTGCGCTGCATTTGCGTCCGTAAAGTAGACACGCTGACCGTTCTCCAAGTAACCTGCCAAATGTACGACAGTCGGGTGACGTTCATGAATCGGAAACGAAAACAGCCGCCAAATTCGTTGCCTCGTCGTTTGCATTCGGTTCAACAATGCTAAATACCGCCATGTCGCTCCCTTTGTTCACATATTTGCAAACGTATTTGATGGATTTAATGGAATTGCAGTACTCAACATTGTAGTGAGTTGAAAACGTTTTCGACAAAAGCGGATAATATGGAACGATCCAACGGTTATCGACGACGACATTGTTTCCTTTCACTTTCATCACGATTGATCTGCCGTTGTCATCTGGAGAACGACACCGATACAATGGATATCCGTCGATTCCAGTGATTGTGTCAGCCACCAACGGACGAGGGAAACGCTTTGTGCAATTTCCGTTTCCCATGCACGGCGAGTCTGGGTTGTGGACTCCGCAAGGCCCATGGACAATGTGCATTGTCACAACGGAATACAGCACCGGATCAGTTTCTGGATCTGGTATTTCGAAATGATCGAATCAATATGATCTGGGCGGATCGTGTCGAGCAAAATGTGTGCATGTGGCAAGCCACGCTTCTGCCATTCAATCGAGTACTCTGATCTTTTGTCTGAACACTCGTGCAATGATGTCATGTCGATCGCTGGATGTTTGTCCTGTCAGCAAGAGATTCGTAATTTCAGGCCATTTCGGATTGCAAGTGAACGTGATGAATAAATCCGGGCGTCCGTAATTCCGCACATACGTCATCGCATCCGGAGCATACTCATGCATGTGGCGCGGGCTTCCAACGTAAGTAGCTGGAAGAATGGTCAAACAACCGATGTTGGTTGCATCTGCTTCAGTAGCGATGGCATCATGCAAGTGTATGTATTCATCTGATCGTAACTTCGACTGATTGAAACGAATGAAATTGAGGCGCTCCGTTTCGACCTTGACGTACATGTCAACGCAGTACTGTTGAAACAACCGACGATATCTCAACAGATGACTGTTAACATCCCGCCGAATCATCAAACGATACGCATACAAATTCATTGAGCTGACCTTCTTATTCGTTTCTTCTCCTGAAATATGAATTCGAACTCGGTTGGAAAATAAAATAGAAGTGATGACTTGTAAACAAACCTGTCGTTGGATTAACCATCTTTATATTGAAGTGATATCTATCCTCTCCACGACAGAACATCAACGGGTATTGAAGTGCATCATATGACCGATGCGTCTCGTACACGCGCGTCAATTGTCCACCATCCCGACGGTAGAGAACAATATCCCGTGATTCGTTATTCTCGCCAACAATCACCACTGCGACTTCATTGATAGTGGGAGCATTGAATTGTCTTACATGGCCTCCAGTGGATCTTTTGTCTGCTCTAAGAATGATTTTGTGGTCGTCTGAAGGCATCATATCCAATGCTGTTTTGAACAATCTGACCAATTCGTTATGCTCATGCAGAAGATTTTGCAATTGTTCGATCATTTCACGTTTATTCGCAGTAAAAATTGCACAACGCTGATCTAGTTCAATTGCCGAATCGCCAACGAAATAGATCTGAAGGAACTTATGATCTTCGTTCGGCAGTGGTAACAAAGCGCCCGCTCGTTGGTGAATTTGCTCTTGAATCCGAATGTTTGGAAGCTATTTCGAAAAAAAATAACAATAATTTTTCATTTTGATAATAATGAGACGTCATTACCTCAAAACTGGGATTGTAGCCGGGTACATCAACGACTTGGGCTCCAAATGATGTCATTTGAAAGCATCCGTTATATTTTTGTGTATTATCTAGAAAATGTTTTGATTGGATTGTATTTCCATATAGTAACGAATACAATGGCTCTGGCGGGTGAGTCAAAACGGGTAATTTCCCTTTGGCACCAGCGCAGCATAAGCCGGGGGTTTCTGATTGAAACTTCAATGCATTGCAGTGCTGGCATACGACAGACAATGAGCCGATATCAACGCAGCGAAAATCTTTGTAGGCTATTGCGGAATCGTATTCGAAAGCAGCGCGATTCAAGCCTACATTTATGACTGGTGTTCTTCTAACAACATTTTGTTGAATTTGAACTTGTGCAACATGGCACGTCTCCATTCATTTTCTTCTGCACGTTCCTCTTGCGTTTGATTATCCCGGACATTCTGACTAATTATGATTGTGTACGTCATCCAAGGTTTGATCGTCTAATATGAGGCATTAGTCAAGCAAATAACTCTAGCAAAAATGCAATAAAGTCGTTATTGACTAATCCTATAAAAAAGAAAATTCTTAAAAAAAAAGACTTACGGAAGAAATGCATCGCAATATATGCTCGCAATTCAAGAAGATAACCTCACTTTTTACACGCAAACTTATTTTCTTAAAAAATGATCGAATTGATCGGAATGGAATTTCAATTGATCGGAATGCTTGTACCGTTTGTGGATGAGATACGCGATATATGACTATCCGAAATCAGAAAAATAAATCGATCAACACGAAAATCAGGAAAACTCGAATCGATCGCAGCAAGAAAAATAGCACATTTGTTTAATAAAAAATGACATTTGTTTAATAAAAAATTACAATGAGAAAAGTGCACCTGTGAAATTGCGCTCAGTCTAAGTCTGCTACGTAGTCAGCTGTTTTCCGAATTCTTCTTTGATGGCATGCGAAAAGTGCACCTGTCAAATTACGCTCAACTTAAGCACAGCGCCATCTGTTATTTATCTCGTAATTTCTCCACTCACAATGAATTTCACAATTATCCGAAATTTGCAGCTTTACATCGCATCAAATCATGCAATAAAATGCAAAATTTCGTCGAAGATAATTAAACATTTTCACGTTTTTCCGGAATTTTCCGAGTTTTCCATTAAAAGTTTTCTATTTTTCCAATCGAAAAGCCATTCTGGAACAATTGCACACAAAATTCTATATTAACAATCAATTTTCGATTTCTCCAATTTTCCGACTTTCCCGCAGGGTTTTCCCAAAATTTTCTTTCGCAAAAACCTTCCCCTGGCAATTACGAAGAACTGAACAAAAATTTCAGCCAAATCGGTAAAGCCGTTCTCAATTGATGAATGACTATACATTGTTCACACCTTTTATATATATATAGATTATTTAGTGAAAACAAAATATTTTCCACAAATGCATCCATGTTTTCTTCTATTCTATACCAATATATTGAATGCATTGTTATTTTGCGTGCAGTTCGCGTTTTAACGGAACAACAATTTTTTTCTTCAAAAAATTATAACTCAGAAAAAAACAATTTTAGTTACTAGACATTTAATCAAATTAAAATTTCGAGTGTCTTTTTGATGTAGAAAAAGTTTAACAAAAAAAAGACATATTTTTTGAGATATTTGATTTCAAAACAAAATTGAAATTTTTTTATTGCAAAATAAAAAATTATAAACAATATCCGAGCAATTTTTCATACCTGTATTTGGTAGCGCATGTTATTATAAATATTTCAAATTGAAAATTGTCGAAATCGGCAAATTTTTTACGATGTTATAAATAATTTTAAAAAAAAGTGTCCGCGAGTAACGGAAAAAATTGATTTTCACCCGAAAAACAAAATTGCCGATAATTCTCAGAAAATTTTTTTTAAGGCTCTAAAAAAAATACGTGGCTCATTATTTTGACCACTGATGAACATATTTGAGTTTCATTGAAAAATAAAATAGTGTTCCGAGTGGACCGGTTGAATCGAGATGGAAAGCACCTGTATTAAACATAATATACATATTTACTTTATAAGTTTTATTTCATTAGCCGTAATTAAATTACATTAACAAGTTATAGGTAAGTACTGCATTGAGCTGATGGCCTTTGAAGCCTTGCTCTAATGACCCATATTAAGCTTTTAATTTATTATCAGTTTAATAAATAAGCAGGTTGCAACTCTCTCCAAAAGTATTTTCAAAATAAAACTTGCCTTGGATACCCATATTTCAATACTTAATTTAACTTATTATATTTATATACTATTGAAATAGTTCTTTCAACTCTCTTCAAAAGTATTCTTGAAATAAGGTATTCTTAATACATTTAGTTTGGCACTTATATTGAAAAATGTCATTTATTTTACTTAATTTGCATTTAAACAGACGGCAACCTTCCTTCAAAACATTTTGGAAATTAACCCATATTGCAATATTTGATTGACTATAACATGTTTAGTAGGTAGGAACTCTCCAAAAAATATAGCTTATGTGTTAACGGATATTTGTGTGCCAAATTTTGTACACCAATCCCACTGCACAATTATTTATGATTTGTTATTCTTACTTCTCCGTCTCACGTTATAAATGTGAACGCAACAACGTGACTCAAGTAAAAAGTCCCAAACGGTAAATAAATCAACCAGGGGAATTAATGATATTTCCATATGTCACATTTTTCGAAAATGCGCTAAAATCGGTAAGTTCAAAAAAAGTCACTTTATTATTTATTTTCTATTTCTGTTATAACCGATAGTTGAGGTAAGAATGCTTGTTGCAATTTACTGGGACTTTATAAATCGTGCAGCATTGGATTATGCAAATGCAAAAATGAAAGTGAAGTGTATTTTAATATTAAAGTGCAATTTAACAAGTAAGAGACAGTCTTAGTTCGGGCGTACCGAACTTTAAATACCCAGAGCAAGTTTTATTTGAAATAAACATTTATTGTTGGATGCAATAAAAAAAATTAATCTTATGTATTGCAAGTAAAGAAGACTCTAAGTTCGGGTGCAACCGAACATTAAATACCCCGCGCAAATTTTAATTTTAAATAAACCGTGCAATAAAACCAGTGAATGTAATAATATTTTTTATTGTTTTATTTTTATTTAAATAAAAACTAACTAAAATTGGTATGACTTTTATGTGTGTTTACGTACTGTTATAAGCTTAAGAAAGTATTGTTTCATTCGATATATGTATTAAAGTATTATATTTAAAATAGTTTTTTTAATTGTACATATTTATTCTTTATTGTATTAAACAATTTCCATTAGTCAAATATATGTAAGTACCTGTAATTGTATTTTGCTTCTAAAGTGTAATTATATATAAACTTTACTAATGGTATTCTTAAAATAAAATAAAGGAGTTTAATCAAGGACAGAAATGCAAATACTAACGAGGTAACTGTGAACCGTTTCATAAGTGATGGTGTTAACCATATTACCATCCAAATGTGAAAATGCTCAGTCAACTTGCGTCCCTGCAGATGTAGTACAATATTCTAGACCTAAAAGCAATCTAAAACTGCTTTCCTTAAGAAAGTTTCCTATTCTATTCTCAGTAGACATTAGATTAAAATCCACAAAAATTATGACTTTCTGATTACAAACTTCATTACAAAGAATATCAAAAGGTTTCGTACTTAGTTGAAATGCAAAGCGTGCCTATGTCTATAAGTATATCTATCTGGCTTGCTTCATGCTGTTAGAAAAAACCGTTAAGTGAATAAAGTTACAAAGTCCTGTAGTCCGATTCACTAACTTATTTTAAAGATATTCGATTAGTTAACTCAACTTAACCAAAATTTTAACGACCCTGCTATTCAGCAACCATTTTTTAACGATTTTCGCATTCGTCGAATCAGCTGTTGATGTTAGCTAGTCGATGACCGAAAACTAAACGACAACAAATTTGATGTTGTTAACTCAATCGAGAAAAGTGAAATTAGTGATTTCAACTTAAATAAAAGATAAATTTAAAATTTGGTAATTTGTTTTCTTGTAATTAAAAAAGGAACATTAAATAATGTCGTTTGAATATTTGGCATATGATTTATCACGAGGTGACGAAGGATCGACGTTTACTCCGGGATGTGGATAATCCCTTTCAACAGAATCTCAGAAGCTGTATCGGTTAACTCCAAACTTGGCTGAATACCCAATTTCTCAGCTTGACAACCAAACAAGAGGCTCCAGAATAACAGAAAAATCGACTGAGAAACAGGTAGCTCGTGTAATCTTTAACCCTGTAGGCAATTTTAAAGTTTACTTTTATATTGGTAGGCTCAAGCCGCTTTGAGATTTTAGCAACTGGTATCAATGCTCTCAATGACCCGTAGGCGAGCAAATTAAAAGGAAATATCCATGAGCCACTTATCCGTAAGCCGGCATTCATCGGGTAACGGATGCAATCAATGATTCGTTGTTTCACCAGAAGTCTAACAAAACACTCATAGAAGAGTCCGGAATTCTGCTACAATGGATCATTGCTATATATATAAAGAATTTTAAGTGTTTGTAGTGTGAAACAAACTCATATCTATTTCACTTTAATGAAATATAACAAAAACGCTCAAATTTATATTTGGCAGCTGGCATTCGTTTGTTTTTTCTCTATTCCTCTTTGTGCTTTTCGCTTATTTTGACATTTAGTTTGACAGAGGTGCCACTCTTTATCACTTTGAATAAATACAACGAAACAGCTGTTAAGTGCCGTTAAGAATAAGTTAGTGAATCGCACAATCGTTAGTGCAAACGGCAAATATTGCCGTCAACAATAACAATTGTCGCACCGTTTAAAGTTAGTGAATCGCACTACTGGACACCACTGCGCTCGGGTGTGAAAAGTATAGAAGAGTCTAAGTTCTGATTCAACGGCACATTAAATACACAGTACAGTGTTTTATTTCAAAGTTAAACTGATGTATACATATATAAAAATGAATGTGAGTTCTTTATAGGCGTCCAAATTACTCAACCGATCTTTAGGAAATTTTTTAAGTAGTTGCATGCAGTCTGCGGGCCAAACGAACGGTATATACATATAAATGTGGAAATTAGGCGTTGTCACGCCCCCACGGAAGGGAAAATTTGAATTCGTCTTATATTCGTAACTATTCGCTGCAGTTTTCCTTTTTATTTCGTGTATTTGCTTGTGGAACCTCGTTATACATATTAAATTTAAGCAAATCCGCTTTAATAGTTACTAAAATATTGGGTACCAAATTGGGTATAGTTTGGTAGTATAGTTTCGGATATGTATCAAAAAAGCGGCGAACTTTTTTTGATTCGGTGTATTTGACGGTGTAGCCCCATCCTTCATATTGACTTAAAGACCGATATTTTTAAGATGTTCGTAAATTACCATTATATGAATTGTAGGCGCGGTGTTTGTCCGATTTTAAAAATTTTCAAAATTATTCGTACTGGATTAAAATGCATAAGTGCACAAAATTTTGTAGAGTTTGGTCAAGTAGTTTAGCAGATATAAACTTTTTTTTCAAGTGGGCGGGGCTATGCCCTTTTTCCAAAAACAAATTCACACACGTATTCTCCTCCCGAACCTAATCCTATGCGTCAAATTTGAGAGCTGCGATAGTTACTGAAATATCGAGGTCTTTTGATTTTCACATACCAAAGTACCTCGTGTCCAGTGCCATGTGTACACCAAGTTTCGTTAAGATAGCTCAATATTTACTCGAGTTATCCGACGGACGGTCATCCAGACATCGCTTAATCAAATTCGCTATTAATTCTAAGAATTTTGGTACATACTATGTATATGTCTAAATCTATCTCGGGTTTTTAAGTTATATTACCCTGGGTACCAGTGCGCTCGGGTATAAAAATTAATGGCCGTCCTATACCCAAATCAGTGGACCGATATTTATCTTATTTTCACAATGTGTTCAAGTGACCAGCGGGCCGATCATTACATTTGTACCTATTCGGTGGAGATGAACGATATTTTGGTATTTACATGCATATGTGTGTATTACACATCAAAGGGTGTATAATTACAATAAAACCCCAGAATTCCTTGCAACTACACAACTTTCGGATGCAGATCCAAAATATTTGGAATATAGATCCTATATCAGGCTAAATAATATTTATTAATATTTTTAGGTTCTTTGTAACCTAGTTGCAAAAGAACACTAGGTAGGATAACAAATTGCATGTATAGCAACAACACTAACTCGGAAAAATATGCGAGTTGAGCCAACTCGGTTAAATGATATCCGACCTGAGATGTAGTGTTGGGAAGTGAAAAAACTGCGCTATTGCGAATTAGCCCTAAGAAAATACATGGGAAACTTAGATTTAAGACCTAATTCGTTTTTATTTGCATAGTATTTGTAAATATATAACTACAATACATAAACCTTAAAATTACCGGCTAAAGGCTAACAGGGTTGCTTTTGTAACGAAAGGAAATTTTATCCGAGTTGTAGCGTTCTTTTGCAAGTCGAGTAGAATAAAACGGACCCAATATCTAAAAAAGTATGTATTAATTGGTGCATCAAAGAAAGCCAGGTAAGCTAGTATAAAACATTTTGAAGTCTTAAACGAGGTTTATTAACTTAAAAAACCGTAAGATATGATTTTAACGTAGCACACTCATTTTCCAAAAATTCAAATATTTAATTATTTCTTTCCCTAATTAAATTCTTTATACCAAATTTGAAAGAATTCCCGACATGGTTTAATAATATTGAATATATATATGAGAGGTGAGCGTGGCCTTAGTCTGCTTTCGATAATTTGCGACATGGTGCTTTCTGGCAAGAAATTCAAAGTTTACGGAATGTGGTAGAATTTGGCAATGAAGTTTTGGAGATATACATATTTGCTCTAAGATAGGCGATACCAGGGCCATTCGCAAAATTTTTTTTAAACAAATTATCGTGTTTAGTATTTGTAAACTAACCGGATATATCTTGATTTTTGTATTTTACCGTTATATGAGTTCTTGTACGATTTTTAGAAATTTTCGAAATTTTGCTTATTGACCTGGAATGCAATGTGTGCTTAGGTCTTGAAAGATACCTATTTAACCGAAATCGGGCGGTGCCACGCCTATTAAAAACATTTTTTTATTCCATGTATTTGAATATGCCATCTCATTCTGCTTATAAAATTTGGTAAAATTCTCTTGATTAGTTACCTAAATATCAGTTTTTTAATTGGGCGTAATCTGATATTTCTGTCCGAATTTTAGGAACTTTGCTTGGTTACTTCAAATGTGATGTCAAAGTTTGGTAGACTTTGGTAGCATGTTTTCAAATTATTATATTTTATTCCTCCTACTAAAGGGTGGTTAAATTTTAAGGGCCGATGTTGATTTTGAATAAAACACAAATTATTTTGGAAATTATTGTAATTTCTTTTTATTATGATAATACGCTGAGGCATAATTGAGGTTCTATGCCTTTAATGTGCCGAATTATCTCATCCTTTAGCTCTTGAATTGTTGCTGGCTTATCGACGTACACCTTTTCTTTCAAATAACCCCAAAAAAAGAGGTCCAACGGTGTCAAATCACATGATCTTGGTGGCCAAAATGCTCGATTGTGTATCTTTCCATGTTCAAATTGAGTTAGTCTGAAATTGAGAAATGTCAAATGAAATGCAGAAAAATGGAACGTTTGACGTTTAGGTGTGGTTCACATTCAACATCGGCCCTTAAAATTTAACCACCCTTTATGTAGGAGTAGCCGGTGTGATCAACAGTTAAAGTCGCTTGTCCTCCAAAGAGTGATATTTTGTGGTTGTGAAATAATGAGGCTAACCAAAATTATCTAAAACTATAACATATTTTTTCTTATTGCTATTGTTGGACAACATAGCTTACTACTTCCCTATTCTCTTACTCTTGTTGTCATTGCGCTGCCGCTACAGTTGCTGCTAACGCCTCTGCTACCGCCGCAGTTGGTATGTTGCTATCTCATGTGAACTATTGGTTGCTTTGTTATTGTTATTGTCATGCTCCAAACAGCAGAGTTGCCGTCGGCATTTCTTGTGGGAAAATAGGTTTAAGCAGCTGCCCTTGCCGTTGATGCAGCAGGGTGCGCTTCTCGTTACATGTTGACACTTGAAAATTAGGTGGAATGAAGGGCGCCAATTTTGCGTGGGATTGCAGCTCAGGCAGATGAGCACGTAGTTGGTGTTAACTACTCCCCCTTTCAAAAGCGACCGTCCTCGCGTGCCTTTTAGGCGTTGGGTGGGGTGGAGGTGTCTGTATTTCTTATCCCTTCAATAATGGCTAATTTTCTCTGCTTCTAGGATCAAAGGTAAACTATTAGAATAACTGCGACGACGGAAGCTATTATTCCCAATGAACTGACTGATATTAAATGTTTGGTCGCAATTTCCGTTTGTAGCGATGTGATATGCTTTAAGTTTCTCGCATGAATCTCCTCTAGATACGGCATAGATAATGTTCTTGCATACTCAGTAAACTTTAGTATTGTTGCGGGAGGGGCCTCAGGGCGCGATTTAACATTTTTTTCCAGTTGACAAATTTAGTTTCATTAATGGTGGCATTACCTTCAAACATGACAAGGAAGGTGCCCTTGGTTCTAATGCTTGAACGTGCTCCTTCGGTGATATGTACGAGCTGGTCGTTCACCACTACTAGCCCATCGTCAATTTCCTCGATAGGTATGATGTGGTCTACCGAAGTTGTCTTGCACTGTGCT
This sequence comes from Anomoia purmunda, assembly GCA_951828415.1. Lineage (NCBI taxonomy): Eukaryota > Metazoa > Arthropoda > Insecta > Diptera > Tephritidae > Anomoia > Anomoia purmunda. The sequence goes on along the minus strand of OX639998.1, from coordinate 5,038,809 downwards.
GAATTATGGTTCAGTAGCTGCTCTACGCATGCGGCTGAAGTAAATGGCTGGCAAAATATAAGGATTGTGGCATTTTTGCAGGCTGTAAGCGGTTGGTATTCGGAGTCACAATGTGCTGATATCTCTGTTTCTAACTTTACAATCTTGTTACTATGAAGGTAAGATCCTTACTTTTTCACAAATTTTTCGGATTATTAGATATTTAATTAGGAAAAAAATACTTTCACTATCTTGGAATATTCTTAGCTTAGAGGCTGTTAAAATATCGCTTATAGTAATATTGGTTAAGTGTTCGGCAAAAAGTCCGGTTTTAGCATCTTCGCTGTCTAGAATACCAGGGTCAATTATGTTGTACCTCCCTAATGTTACTGAATGAACAATGTTTGTGAGGTCCGCCGGTACCGCCCTGTTTCGTGCTGTAGCTAACCCAAATAAATTATCTGCATCGACGACGTTTTTCTTCGTTATTTTCAACATATCATTCATTGTCCGAGTCAGATTGTTTATTCTTGCTTGAAGCTGGGTGTTTATTGTTACCTGTTGGTCATTAGCCTCTATCAGTTCAAGATGTTTAGTCGCTACCTCATTAAAGTCGTCAAAGTCGGGTTAGTTCTGTGCATTAAAATGCCGTACAAGTCATGTATTGCAACTTTTCCAGTAAAAACCAACATGTAATGAGAGTTTGTGTAGTTAAAAGGTTTCGCCTGCGGCGTCCAGTGAATAATCATGGAAAGCAAGTATCTGAAAAAATGAAAGGAAAAAAAACTGTGTTACCTCAAGTTTGATTTGCGAATCCTTTTCTCATTTCTCATTACTGTAGTTCCCAAGTCCTGTTCAATAATATTTTCTACGTATAATTTTCTAAATTTGTTACCAATTCTTTTGTTGGTTTTTACAAACACGTTGTATCTGCGTTGGTATGTCTTCAATTTCCTAGACTTATTCAAACGCTCCAACTCAAGTGCTTGGTAATTTTGTTCATGATGTCTTCTCGTAATTCTCGTTCAGTCCTTGGGTTAGTTTAGTTCACCTTGCGATCTCTGTTAATGTGCTGTAAAACCTCTCGACTTGGCCATTAGTAGTACTATGGTGCGAAGGGGTTGTAAAAATGGTTACCGAAAAATAGTCTCTCAACAGTGACTTTATCGTTTGTGAATTGAGGAACTTTTCATTGTCGCAAACTATGGTCTTTGTATTTGTATTTTGAAATTGTATGATAGGTTCTTTTTTGTCAACTATTGACCTAGAAGCAATCGGGGAAACTATTGCGAATTTCGAAAACTTATCAACGCAAGGTAAGAAATGTTTTTTGTCTTTTGAGTAAATGTCCAGGTGGGGAATCTCTCCAGGATACTGTGGTATAGGAGTTTTGCCTACCGTTGGAGTTGGCGGATGGCGTTGATATTTGGCTTCTCGGGAAATTTTGCAGTTATGTACTATTTTTTCCAGTTTCGTTTGTTTTTTTGGAAAGTAATATTCTTTTAGAATCTGTTGTAGGTTTTCTCTCACAGAGCGATGAGCATATCTATCTACAGAGCATATCTCCAGTATCTCTTTTGATCGTTCTCATTGGTAACGTCTATCGCTTGTTTGGTTGTGTGGCGGAATTTTACGGTTGGGAATCTTGTTAAAACTACGTCTTGAATTGCTGCAAGTGTTGTAAGGTCACATAGTATTCCATTAACAACATTAGGATTAACACTGTCCCCTATGATTTTCAGTAGATTATTTCTGTCATTAAAGATGAAGTGGTTTCTCATCTGCGTTCTAAAAATAATTTTTGAAGTCTTCGAAGGCGAGTAACCTTCTTCAAGGATTATTTGATTTTTAAAACAGTTGATAGGGTTATTTGTCGTGGGAATGGTTTTAGTGCTTGATTCCTCATTGTGCCGTAGCATCCGTAAAGGAGCTTGAATCCTCCAAACCATTATCCAAAAAAATTGGGGGAAAATTCCTCAACAAATGTATGGGTCGACCTCCCTGTGACAAAATCGCACCCTGTGCGTGTGAGGGCGCATCAGTTGTTAAGCCGAAAGGCTTTTCGAAATCAGGGTATAATAAGAGGACATCCTCTGAAGAAAAATTTCTTTAATTTTTCCAAAGGGCTCGTAACGCCTTTTCGTCAAACTGAATATGTATATTTTTGGAACGCCAAAATTATTTTCAAGTACCGCCTTAATATCGTTCCAGGAAATTGCTTGGCAATTTATTTCAATAATTTCTCTGGCTTTACCCTTTAATTTGCTTTTAATTATGTCGGAAAATATTCCTTGTGCTAGTTCATCGTATGTTTGTAACATAGGATGTATGCTGTCTATTAAATTTAAAAATGTTTGTAGGTCCCTATTGTCTCCGTTGAGTTCAGGGAGGTTTCCTAAATATTATAAAGGATCAACACGTACTTGAGCAATTTTTGTTTCAAATTCTAATACTTTTTCTTTTAATATCTAAGATTTTAAATTTTTTTTTGGCTTTTACTTTAATTTCCTTAATAATATTTGCTACATCGATATTGTTTTCTGCCTCTTTACCGTATGAATATAATTCCGCTTGGGTTTCGTAAAAATTTTCCATTAAATTTTCAAACAAATTATATATACATTTTTTTTGCAAAATTTTGCTGTATAATTTTCGATAATTGTACAGTTTCGGAAATGTAGGTTTTTAATCTTAATTTACGGTACTATGTGCAGCAATCTTTCACTGACACACTTCTACTTCACTTTTTTTTTAATGCCAACTTCGCGAAAGTTTTTATTTTGCACGATCTTTCGCATTACCGTATTAAAAATTAAAATTTACTTATTTACAATTCACGTTTTCTTTACGATGGATAGGATAATTACGGTATCCTACCGACTGCGCCACTTTTCTTCCCCGATTTTTTAACTAATAAAAAAGTCAGGGTTTTTGTTTTTGTTAGAAGCGAAAGCTTTCAAATTTATTCATTTGAATCTATCTTAAGACTGACTTAATTACTAAAAACAGCGATACTTATAATTGACTGAATGTCTACCTTGCATATTCTGTCAGCTAAAATTGGTAAACAATTCTTTGGAATTGTTTACTTAGATTTGCACCTGCCGGAAATGCAAATCAGCATTTTATAAAATTAATAAATTTAATTTAGAAAAAAAAAGATTCATTGCACTAATAAGAATGCAAGTTGGCAGAAAGTGCAAGTTGCATAAAAGTGCATCGCACTAAAAGTTGGCATGTGCCGGAAATGCAAGTGCAATAAATATATGTTGGTTTAATGAACTGAATATATCGGCCTTGGAACGCAAAAGTTGAAATAGAATATGAAAAGGCGTGCATTATTATATTATACTTAGGGGTTTTACTATAACAGTTAGCCTCATTATTTCACAACCACAAAATATCGCTCTTTGGCGGACAAGCGGCTTTAACTGTTGATCCCACTGGCTACTCCTACATAGTTCCTACATAGTAGGAGGAATAAAATATAATAATTTGAAAACAAACCAAATTGTATAACTGGCGCCCAACGTGGGGCCACGCGATAAAAAATCCTTATAAAAGGATAACGAGTGAACGGGAAAAAAGTCATTAGCCAACGGGGGACCGCATTAATTTTAATTGACGAATTTTCGAAAAGGCTTTACACACCACGCCGAGGTGTAGCCAGCGAGGAACCGAAAAATAATTATAGTTATACCATATAAGATGCAGGTTTCCAGCTTGTAAGTAAAGTGTTTGGCAAATACTAGTTGCTTGTAAAATTTTTAATTTTCACGCCTTTACATAAATAAAAAGTGACAGTGAATCATATTGTTCCATCTGTTAATTTTTACTTCGGATTAGTTAAATAATTTAATTGAAAGTTTTGGTGAATGAAATTGTGTCCATTTGACATTGTCTTAATAAAGAGGCGACGCCATTACTGTCCTGTGAAGTCCTTGTCAGGAGAATTACCAACATTTTATCAATTTTTATTGTTGCGTCAAATTTTCCATTTTATTCTTTTTGTTAGTGTTTACTTGTGTGTGAATAATTATTACTTAACTATGGACGCACAAACGTTGCAAAAATTAATGGCAGTAGCCATAAGGACTGCCACAGAACAATCCAAGAGGGACTTCCAAGGTACTATTGACAGATTGACAAACAGACTTGCAAGCCTAGAAACCCCTACTACAGTTATAGAATACGCGCCTGTGAGAATCACAGGAAACGTTCAGTGTGAGGAATCCCTCGATGGAATAAAATCACTTCCCGAATTCAACGGGACTCAATCACGATACGTTTCATGGAGGAACGCCGCTCAAGCCGCGTACAAATTGTACGAACCCTTTGACGGCAGTTCCCGCCATTACCAAGCGGTCGCTATTACCAGGAACAAGGTAACCGGAACAGCCGGCACTGTCCTTGCATCCTTTAACACAGTTTTGAATTTTGAGGCGATTATCGCCAGGTAAGATTTTACATATTGTGATAAACGACCTGCCCATATGATTGAACAAGAGATGTCGACGTTGCGCCAAGGTGGCAAGAACATTCTACAATTCTATGATGAGGTAGAGCGGAAATTGACATTACTTGTGAACAAGACAATGATGACCTATAATGGAAATGCTGAGTTAATTAGCACGCTTAACTAAAAATATCGTCAGGACGCACTACGAGTGTTTATTTCAGGCCTTAACAGACTTTTGTGTGATGTTTTGTTCTCATCGAGGCCTGCCGACATGCCTACAGCTCTAGCCCTTGCACAGGAGCTAAATGCTAACCAAGCCAGGTATCGACATAACAGACCGCCACCGCGTCAGCAGAATAGTCAGAGTCAGGCAATTCAACCAATACCCGCCGTAAATCCCCTTCCTCAGAGAAATCCTTTCAATATCTATCGATCCCAGGGGACGGAAAATGACAGGGAGGGTGCTCAAAGAAGACGAGTAGAAAGGAATAGACAGACAGTGCCGAAGTTGCAGCGCATAAACTATCTAGGAGTGCAGGGACATGCCGACGAAAAGCAAGGATATGATGAAAACTTCAACGACGACCAGGATATCAATAATAACGGCGACTCACAATACGAGGAGGAATTCTTGAACCAACCCATCAATGAAATCAATTTTTAAGAACAAAGCCCCTCATGCCATACGTCAGCAGATCTTTCGCAGGAAGGGAATTAAAATTTTTAATAGACACTGTTGCCGCGAGAAATTATGTTAAAGATTTTGAGTTCCGTAAGGGCATAAAAGAAATCGAAAAGCCTTTCCTTGTCAACTCAATTCATGGAACGGAAAAAATCAAAAAGGAAAACCTCAGACATTTCCCTTGTCGCGACGTGAATGCCATTCTGCCCACCAGTGATCGCGAAACCCGAATCTCTACACTCATTAAAGAACATTCAGGAGTATTTGCCAAATGAATCACTGCCTTTTAACACAAATATTGTAGGGAACATAAGAATAATTAACGATGAACCAGTCTATTTCAAGACGTACCCATATCCAATGGCTTCAGCTAACTTCGTAAACGGAGAAATCTCCGATCTTCCCCGTAATGGCATAATTAGACCCTCACGGTCACCATATAATAATCCGATATGGGTTGTTTCCAAAAAGGGATTTACGGAAACGGGAGAGAAGAAGATGCGTCTGATTATTGATTTTAGGAAGCTTAACGAGAAAACGATTAGCGATAGATATCCCATTACCGAAACTTCAGTCATCTGGCTAATCTAGGGAAATCATCACTTTTTACCACCCTTGATCTTAAATCTGGATTTCATCATATTAAATTGGCTGAATGAGATAGAGAAAATACAGCATTCTCTGTTAATACCGGAAAATACGAGTTTTGTCGACTTCCGTTCGTTCTTAAAAACGCGCCTAGCATCTTCCAGTGGACAATCGATGACGTTCTGTGAGACGAGATTGGCAAGTGTTGCCATGTTTACGTCGATAACGTCATTATTTTTTCAAAGAATGAAGAACAGCATGTTACGGACGTTAAGCGTATTCTTGAAAAACTCTATGAAGCAAACATGAGAGTGTTGCTTGAGAAATCCAGGTTCGTGAGAGATGAAGCAGAAAGTAAATTTTTTCGGATTCATTGTTTCTGGGGATGGAAATCTTGCCAAGACAAAGTTCAAGACATTGTCAAATATGAAACTCCCAGAACACTTTGAGTTCTGCGGTCGTTTCTCGGATGCTCAGGGTACTATAGACGATTTGTGAAGGACCACGCGGACACCAAAGTGTTCTGGGAGTTTCATATTTGACAATGTCTTGAACTTTGTCTTGGCAAGACTTCCATCCCCAGAAACAATGAATCCGAAAAAATTTACTTTCTGCTTCATCTCTCACGAACCTGGATTTCTCAAGCAACACTCTCATGTTTGCTTCATAGAGTTTTTCAAGAATACGCTTAACGTCCGTAACATGCTGTTCTTCGTTCTTTGAAAAAATAATGACGTTATCGACGTAAACATGGCAACACTTTCCAATCTCGTCTCAGAGAACGTCATCGATTGTCCACTGGAAGATGCTAGGCGCGTTTTTAAGAACGAACGGAAGTCGACAAAACTCGTATTTTCCGGTATTAACAGAGAATGCTGTATTTTCTCTATCTCATTCTGCCAATTTAATATGATGAAATCCAGATTTAAGATCAAGGGTGGTAAAAAGTGATGATTTCCCTAGATTAGCCAGATGACTGAAGTTTCGGTAATGGGATATCTATCGCTAATCGTTTTCTCGTTAAGCTTCCTAAAATCAATAATCAGACGCATCTTCTTCTCTCCCGTTTCCGTAAATCCCTTTTTGGAAACAACCCATATCGGATTATTATATGGTGACCGTGAAGGTATAATTATGCCATTACGGGGAAGATCGGAGATTTCTCCGTTTACGAAGTTAGCTGAAGCCATTGGATATGGGTACGTCTTGAAATAGACTGGTTCATCGTTAACTATTCTTATGTTCCCTACAATATTTGTGTTAAAAGGCAGTGATTCATTTGGCAAATACTCCTGAATGTTCTTTAATGAGTGTAGAGATTCGGGTTTCGCGATCACTGGTGGGCAGAATGGCATTCACGTCGCGACAAGGGAAATGTCTGAGGTTTTCCTTTTTGATTTTTTCCGTTCCATGAATTGAGTTGACAAGGAAAGGCTTTTCGATTTCGTTTATGCCCTTACGGAACTCAAAATCTTTAGCATAATTTCTCGCGGCAACAGTGTCTATTAAAAATTTTAATTCCCTTCCTGCGAAAGATCTGCTGACGTATGGCATGAGGGGCTTTGTTCTTAAAAATTGATTTCATTGATGGGTTGGTTCAAGAATTCCTCCTCGTATTGTGAGTCGCCGTTATTATTGATATCCTGGTCGTCGTTGAAGTTTTAATCATATCCTTGCTTTTCGTCGGCATGTCCCTGCACTCCTAGATAGTTTATGCGCTGCAACTTCGGCACTGTCTGTCTATTCCTTTCTACTCGTCTTCTTTGAGCACCCTCCCTGTCATTTTCCGTCCCCTGGGATCGATAGATATTGAAAAGATTTCTCTGAGGAAGGGGATTTACGGCGGGTTTTGGTTGAATTGCCTGACTCTGACTATTCTGCTGACGCGGTTGCGGTCTGTTATGTCGATACCTGGCTTGGTTAGCTTCTAGCTCCTGTGCAAGGGCTAGAGCTGTAGGCATGTCGGCAGGCCTCGATGAGAACAAAACATCACACAAAAGTCTGTTAAGGCCTGAAATAAACACTCGTAGTGCGTCCTGACGATATTTTTAGTTAAGCGTGCTAATTAACTCAGCATTTCCATTATAGGTCATCATTGTCTTGTTCACAAGTAGTGTCAATTTCCGCTCTACCTCATCATAGAATTGTAGAATGTTCTTGCCACCTTGGCGCAACGTCGACATCTCTTGTTCATCATATGGACAGGTCGTTTATCACAATATGTAAAATCTTACCTGGCGATAATCGCCTCAAAATTCAAAACTGTGTTAAAGGATGCAAGGACAGTGCCGGCTGTTCCGGTTACCTTGTTCCTGGTAATAGCGACCGCTTGGTAATGGCGGGAACTGCCGTCAAAGGGTTCGTACAATTTGTACGCGGCTTGAGCGGCGTTCCTCCATGAAACGTATCGTGATTGAGTCCCGTTGAATTCGGGAAGTGATTTTATTCCTGTGATTCTCACAGGCGCGTATTCTATAACTGTAGTAGGGGTTTCTAGGCTTGCAAGTCTGTTTGTCAATCTGTCAATAGTACCTTGGAAGTCCCTCTTGGATTGTTCTGTGGCAGTCCTTATGGCTACTGCCATTAATTTTTGCAACGTTTGTGCGTCCATAGTTAAGTAATAATTATTCACACACAAGTAAACACTAACAAAAAGAATAAAATGGAAAATTTGACGCAACAATAAAAATTGATAAAATGTTGGTAATTCTCCTGACAAGGACTTCACAGGACAGTAATGGCGTCGCCTCTTTATTAAGACAATGTCAAATGGACACAATTTCATTCACCAAAACTTTCAATTAAATTATTTAACTAATCCGAAGTAAAAATTAACAGATGGAACAATATGATTCACTGTCACTTTTTATTTATGTAAAGGCGTGAAAATTAAAAATTTTACAAGCAACTAGTATTTGCCAAACACTTTACTTACAAGCTGGAAACCTGCATCTTATATGGTATAACTATAATTATTTTTCGGTTCCTCGCTGGCTACACCTCGGCGTGGTGTGTAAAGCCTTTTCGAAAATTCGTCAATTAAAATTAATGCGGTCCCCCGTTGGCTAATGACTTTTTTCCCGTTCACTCGTTATCCTTTTATAAGGATTTTTTATCGCGTGGCCCCACGTTGGGCGCCAGTTATACAATTTGGTTTGTTTTCAAATTATTATATTTTATTCCTCCTACTATGTAGGAACTATGTAGGAGTAGCCAGTGGGATCAACAGTTAAAGCCGCTTGTCCGCCAAAGAGCGATATTTTGTGGTTGTGAAATAATGAGGCTAACTGTTATAGTAAAACCCCTAAGTATAATATAATAATGCACGCCTTTTCATATTCTATTTCAACTTTTGCGTTCCAAGGCCGATATATTCAGTTCATTAAACCAACATATATTTATTGCACTTGCATTTCCGGCACATGCCAACTTTTAGTGCGATGCACTTTTATGCAACTTGCACTTTCTGCCAACTTGCATTCTTATTAGTGCAATGAATCTTTTTTTTTCTAAATTAAATTTATTAATTTTATAAAATGCTGATTTGCATTTCCGGCAGGTGCAAATCTAAGTAAACAATTCCAAAGAATTGTTTACCAATTTTAGCTGACAGAATATGCAAGGTAGACATTCAGTCAATTATAAGTATCGCTGTTTTTAGTAATTAAGTCAGTCTTAAGATAGATTCAAATGAATAAATTTGAAAGCTTTCGCTTCTAACAAAAACAAAAACCCTGACTTTTTTATTAGTTAAAAAATCGGGGAAGAAAAGTGGCGCAGTCGGTAGGATACCGTAATTATCCTATCCATCGTAAAGAAAACGTGAATTGTAAATAAGTAAATTTTAATTTTTAATACGGTAATGCGAAAGATCGTGCAAAATAAAAACTTTCGCGAAGTTGGCATTAAAAAAAAAGTGAAGTAGAAGTGTGTCAGTGAAAGATTGCTGCACATAGTACCGTAAATTAAGATTAAAAACCTACATTTCCGAAACTGTACAATTATCGAAAATTATACAGCAAAATTTTGCAAAAAAAATGTATATATAATTTGTTTGAAAATTTAATGGAAAATTTTTACGAAACCCAAGCGGAATTATATTCATACGGTAAAGAGGCAGAAAACAATATCGATGTAGCAAATATTATTAAGGAAATTAAAGTAAAAACCAAAAAAAAATTTAAAATCTTAGATACTAAAAGAAAAAGTATTAGAATTTAAAACAAAAATTGCTCAAGTACGTTTTGATCCTCTATAATATTTAGGAAACCTCCCTGAACTCAACGGAGACAATAGGGACCTACAAACATTTTTAAATTTAATAGACAGCATACATCCTATGTTACAAACATACGATGAACTAGCACAAGGAATATTTTCCGACATAATTAAAAGCAAATTAAAGGGTAAAGCCAGAGAAATTATTGAAATAAATTGCCAAGCAATTTCCTGGAACGATATTAAGGCGGTACTTGAAAATAATTTTGGCGACCGGTTAAGTTGAGACGAACTTTTCGATTTACTCGGAGCTACCACATTTAAAACAACCAGCCTAGATTTCTTTGATGAAATAAAAAACAAACTAAGGCGTCTTAACAATAAAACTATATTCGTACTCGGACAGGAATTAGGAGCGACAAACGCTGTTGCCCAAAACAACTCCCGCACAGCTCTCAATATTTTTAAATCTAAAATCCTTGAACTTATGAAGACTATATAAGTTTGTAGGAATCCAGATACTTTAGAAGGAGCAGTGAATATCCTTTTTGAAGCTGGATATACTCATCTTCAAGTAAACAACCAGCAATTTTTCACGCGAGACAGATCTGAACAAAAACCTTCAAAACAAAACCCACAATATAAATCAAATTTCAATCACAACAGGCAACAACAAAATCTTAGCCCAAGGAATACTTATCAAAATCTTAATCAGAATCATAACCAGAATGTTAACTCACATTCTAACAGGCATAATTTCCAAAAACAAAATTTCAACCCAGGCAATTTTAATCAAAATTACAATTCACAAAATAATTAAAATTTTGACCATAATAGAAGAAATTTTCATTAGCAAAATTTTTTACAACAAAATAACCACGAAGCCTCTCACTATCATAGGATTTCTGAAAATTTTCGCCCTACAGCCTCGGAAAACTTCCATATATAAAATAAAGACTAGGTTGGGACATATTAAATTAATAATTGACACAGGCGCAACCAATTCAATTTTAAACCCCGGCATTTGCCACCCGAAATGGATACAAAATACAAATCCAATTTGCATAAAAACTTTACAACACAAAATTAATATCCATGAAAAAGTAAAAGTACCAACTTTTGAAGAATTCGGTACAGGACTCGACGTCATCGAGTTTTTTATAACAAAATTTCATGACTTAAACCAATTGATTTTATAAATGGAAAAATCCATGAGGACAGATATAAGGAAATTCATGACTTAACTTTGAAGAAAAAGGAAAATTATATAAATAAACTAAACAAAGACAGAAAGGACATTGACATTCAAGGAGGAACCAATTGTATAAAAGAAATTAGAGGTGGTAAAAATCATCGAAAATATAGAAAACTAGACGCTAATAGAATTGATGAGGAACAGTTAGAAGACATTAAAATAAGATTAAAATACTGTAAAACCCACATAAAGCAAAATAAAAAGTTTCAGGATAAAAATAACCCCAAAATAAAATCTAAGCTAAAATAAAAGCTATCCCTACAGACATATTGACAAGGACAAAATTAGATTTGATTGCTGATTACACAAATATTAAAGGAGCCGTTGCCCTCCAAGATAATAATATTGTAATAATTCTTCAAATCCCACAATATTCAAAGGACATTTTATCCAAAATCATATTTGAGCCTATTCCTGACTTATACAATAAATCAATTAAATTGAATAATTATGAAATACTAGCTGATTTGGAAAACAGCATTTATGACACATTTGTTAAAGATGGATTAAAAAAAATTTAATAAAAATAAACGATAAATGTCTAAGTAATATATTAAGCTACGAAGAAGCATTTTGCGATATGCAAATATCAAATTAAATCAATGTAACAGAAGTTCTTCCTGGAATCCTTATATTTAAAAACTATTATTCTGAAATTTTACACAATTGTAATAAAGTCGACATCAAAATAAAATAAAATTGTTTAATCAAATTTGAAAATTGCGACATTTACACACCAAAAAAAAATTCTCAAATGTAAACCTCAAATTGTATGATAAATTTATCTTACCGAATGTAGTAACAAAAGTAAATGTAAATAATGAAAAATTTTCAGACATAAAATTAGAAAAACTCTACTTAAAACAAATTAATTATGAACAAAATTTGGAAAACGTAACAATGAACTACAAGAAACATAATATTGTTAATATTAGCACCATTATATTTGTTTTAATATTGCTTACATCTATTATATTGTCATTTATATATTTCAAAAGAATGTTAATATTGCATATTTCGTCGGAGCCTCAATCTAACGGTGTTATAGTAAAACCCCTAAGTATAATATAATAATGTACGCCTTTTCTTACTCTATTTCATTAATTTTGCATTCCAGGGCCAATATATTCAGTTCATTAAACCACCATATGGGCGATTCTCCCTGAGCCCGCGTTTTTGTGTCCTTTGAGGATTGAGAGTATATTATGGGCATTTTGAATCAATAAAACACATGCTCAGGTAAAAAATGACTTTATGTAACAAATCCATATGAATTCATTCATCAGAGATTCACTATTGCCATGCTACAGTACATAATACACTACAAATGTCACAACCGTGGCATGTCTACAACCCTAATTTTAAGAATATTATGTACTGTCATGACTCAAATAAAGAATAATGGAAAAAATGGGATATATGTTTATAAAATATATAACTGTACCTGTAATAAAACGAGTTAAAACGATGTTTTTTCTTCCATTTTTCATACGAAAGTCGACTTCAAAAAGTGTCCATCAGTTTTGAGAAGAATAACACATTTCGAATTTGAGTGTTCGTACTGCTTATCTAGCGAACAAATTTGCTGAGCGCATGCGTCAATTTTAATCAGCAGGTGATTTTGTACGTTTTGATTGTATAGAAGCATTGTTTGAATCATTTGTGTTCATTCTATCCACCGACAAATAGTGAAAAACGGTATGTATCAAGCATAACAGGTCACAACCGTGGCAGTTGTTATTCTAAAGCAGTAGCTTATTTTTCGGTGATTGAACTATTTTTTGTTGAAGTTTGCTGGTATAAACTTAAATATTCTCGGAAAATTTTCTAACTTGAAATGGCTCTTTGTAATCAGCAAAAAACTATCAAAATGTCACAACCGTGGCACGGCATAAAATGTCACAACCGTGGCAAGTTTTCGATGCGAGGCAAGATAGATCGATGCGTGGAGCTCGTCCACTTCACGAGTGCATTCCAGAAGTATCAACACGTGAATTAGTAACAAAAAACGCGCGAAAATTAAACATTTTTTTCTCCGAATTTTTGACTCGCAAAAATGCGGGCTCAGGGAGAATCGCCCATATATTTATTGCACTTGCATTTCCGGCACAAGCCAACTTTTAGTGCGATTCACTTTTATGCTACTTGCACTTTCTGCCAACTTGCATTCCTATTAGTACAATGAACCTTTTCTTCTAAATTAAATTTATTAATTTTATAAAATGCTGATTTGCATTTCCGGCAGGTGCAAATCGAAGTAAACAATTCCAAAGAATGTTTTGGTGTTTTTACTCGTAACAATTTGTCAGTACGAAAAACACCTGATTGCCAATATTCAGTTGATCACAAAATATAAACGAAATATTAAAAATCGTAAATATTTCCATGTTAATTATTTTTATAAATGAGGGCGAAAATACGAAAAAGTAATTATGGAAATGTACAACAAAAAAGAAGAAACTTGCAACTTCTTACCTGCTTTGCGTTTCCTTACTTTCTTGCAAGTTTCTATCAATGAGAGCAAATTTTGCTTACTCTCTGAAATTTAGTTACTTTATGCTGTTACAAACAACCGTTAGGTGAACAATGTTATGACACGGTGAACAACAACAGTGCGCTCGGGTATAAAAAATGGGTTTCAAATCTCCGGGGCGCGCTAGAATTCAGTGCATTATAGTGTTTGTAATATCATTTGATTATTGTGCATACATTCAGTTGAAAAAATAGTAATTATGAAGCACTGTAACCGTTGGTGAGTTGTTCAGTGACCAGGTGCATTACAGTGAATTAAGCCAGGGTGGCAATTCGCCAAAAGTGTCCTTTGGTATAGTGCCAAGGATTTAGTGAGAATATATTAGGAAAATTTCTTATCTGGAATGCTGTGCTGCACTATACATATGTATATAGTTTGGAGGTTAAAATATTGGCAGCGTTAGCTTGCATATTGAACATTGTAGTGTGGTTATCTGGAAAAATGGTAATATTTTAAACGATTTAAAACAGTTTTTTATTATTAATACATACATACCAAAAGAAAACTAATTCGATCATCTTTGATTTTTTCAATAAAATCGTTAAATTCGATTAACACTTTCTTATACATTGTACAATTTTAACAAATATCTATTTGTAATTAATTGTGAAAAATTTAATTAAAATACGACTTAAAAAGCAGGTTTCAACACTCTTAAAAATATAGCGAGCTATAACCCTTCTCCTCAGCAAAACGAACTGTTTGACACCCATATTTTAATATTACACGTAACGGTGTATAATTTAATTAGATCCGAATTTTCAAACATGCGGCCACCATCGTAAAAGTTAGTGCTATAAACATGACCCAAAATCTGGTAGATTTATAAGTTTTATGTGTGAGCAATATGACAACTGTCTAAAACGGGCGATCGTTACTGCAAGCCATTGCAAATGGCCGACACGGGGTGACCCGGATTGATTATAAACATTACCCGATTGATAGTATATATTTTTTATTAAGTGTTTAACTGATCTGCAACGTCCGCTGCGAATTCATACATATGTCGTTTTCTTGCCTCCATTTTTATTCTTGCCCTTCCAGCTCAAATACTGCGAAGCCTCTCTTCGCTTTTAAAATTCATACAGTGGCTAATAGCCAAAATGATGCAGCAGCGAAATGAAAAAACTCTTAGTAAAAAATCATGTTTATAATGCGAAATAAAAATTTTTACCAATGTATTAATTTGGTACATATAAGCTAAGTTGTAAATAAAAAACGCCAAAATTATTTCTTTTTTACAAACGTAAAGTAAAAACATGTTCCTATACCGAAATGCAAGCTCACAGCCAAAATGATGCACATACATACATACTTATGTTCACCGTTAGCGGCGACAACTTGGCGTCGATTTTCGAATGCAAAGTAAATACTGTTATAAATTAGAGCAATCCTGGAATAGTATTGACATTTTTTGACATTTTAGTATTGTCATTCATAAAGTGTATTTCAAAATGGGTCGCCAAATAAGTCTTGAGGTGCGCGAATCGATACTAAAGCATTACAAAGACGGCAAAAGTCAACAAAAAATCGCGGAAATGGTGAAACTGATTCAATGAACTACATATGTATTCAGCATATCATTGAACGTTATGTTCGTGAAAATCATGTAGCAAATAAAAAGAAATCGGCCCATAAAATATTTAACGAAAGTGATTCCGTTGGATTGTACAGAAAATATGCGAAAATCCCCATTAAAGTGCTCCAGCTTTAGGCAACGAAGTGGAAAAATTTCTTGAGAAGAAACGTCATTTGGAAACTATACGAGGAATGTTCAGAAAAGCTGATTTCATTGGCCGCACAGCCCGAAATGAACCATACGTCAATGCTAAAAATCGAAATGCAAGGTTGAAGTTTGCAAACGAACATTTATATAAGAGTGAAAACTTCTGGAATACCGTAATTTTTGCAAATGAGAGTAAATCCAACCTGTTTAGATCGGATGGAAAGAGTTATGTATGGAGGAAAGGAAATGCTGAGCTACAACCGCAAAATCTACGTAGCACCGTGAAACATGGTGGAGGGCATGTAATGGTGTGGGGATGCATGTCGTCTTCTGGAGTCGGAAATTTGGAATTCATCGATTGTACTATGGACGAGAGTGTGTATCTGGATATTTTGAAACGAAATTTGCTACAAAGTGCAGCGAAATTAAATATTTCCGATAACTTTCGGTACTATCAAGATTATGATCCGAAACACAAATCCAGAGTTGTGCAAAGTTGGCTTATTTGGAACTGTCCGCACATAGTAAAAAACACCAGCCC
The DNA here is from genome assembly GCA_951828415.1 of Anomoia purmunda. Classification (NCBI taxonomy): domain Eukaryota; kingdom Metazoa; phylum Arthropoda; class Insecta; order Diptera; family Tephritidae; genus Anomoia; species Anomoia purmunda. The sequence goes on along the minus strand of OX639998.1, from coordinate 5,022,828 downwards.
AGTCTCCAGATTTAAATGTAATCGAGAATCTGTGGTCAGTTTTGGAACGAGAGATTCGAAAATACAAGATTCGAAATAAAACCGACTTGAAAATCGCTCTGCAAGCAGACTGAAATAAACTTGCTCCTAACTATACAAAGAAATTGGTGGAATCCATGCCGAAACGTATGAAAGCAGTAATAGTTAGTAAGGGGTATCCCACAAAGTATTAATCGGCCTAAAATTTTAGTTGTGTCCTTAAAAAAATTGCAATGTATTTTTTTTTGTTACTGCATCATTTTCGCTGTGAGGTGCAATTTAATACTGAAGTTTGTTTTTGTTGTTAATTAAATCAAATAACTGTACAATCTAAATTTTTTAAAGCATAATTTAAGTGTGTATATCTGCCGCTGTTAAGTGGTATTTATATTTTTTCGAAGATGTATTTAGTTTTCAGATAATTTTCCAATAACTACATGCTAAGCAAAGGTTTAAGAAATAAAGATTTTATATTTAGATTTTATAACGAAACTCCTATCGTTTCCCTTTACTTGACGCACCCTGCGTGGATATTTATTGCTAATCCCTAAGTAGCCACATGGTCCTTCGACACAAACTGGCAACGCGCGCCAAACGCCGTTTGAGAACAGGTTTCCTCCCCTAACCGCAGTTGGCTTTGAAATTCTGAGCGAACGGTTGTGAGTGGTCACTCAATTAAGCAAACAAAACGAAGTGAAGAAATCAAAGTGTGGAAAAAGGTTTTTAACTAAAATTTACAAAATGAAAAGTGAAATAACAAGAAAAAACGTTAAGAAAACCAACATGACGTGTTTGAGCACAAAATTTTGTTTTTTTTATAATGAATTTCTTTGTAAAATGAACTTATCTCACTTTAAACTTTACCTCAGCCTTAGTTATTCGATTTTTATTATTTTTCTTTTTTAAATTGCTTTTAGTTAAATCTTAGTTAATGTATAAATTATAGCTTTGGATACTCGTAATAGCGATTTTGTTGACTTTGCTTTTTGTTACATTTAATATATTTTTCAGTTTTTCAAACGCGTTTATTCAACGCTTTTATTAATACTTTTTTGGTTGATACTGTTTTTTGTTGCTAATTTTTTTGCTACATATTATATTGTATTTTTATTTCAAGAACGGTTTATTTATTTCCTTTATATCTAGCGTTAAATATATTTATGTTATTTTTTACAATTTTTTTATTTAACTTTGATATTCAATTTTAAGCTCTCCACTTTTGCTAAATGGAATTTCTCCTTTTTTTAATATTTTTATTTTTAATTCGAACGCTTTTATTTGACTTTGATTTTAAAATTTTAGCACGCCAATGTAGCTTATTGCTCCACTTTCCTTTTGGTTTGGATATACATATGTGGTATGTACATATGTATGTAAGTTAGATGTTCTTTGGCGAATTTAAGACGTCGTGCTATATGATTTTTTCTAATAACATTACTTGTCGAGGATTGTGGGTATATAAATTTTATTCACGTAGAAGTCTTCTCACTGTATGAACCCTGCAGGGCAGGTTCAGTTCGTGCCGAATCTCCACAGCTGACATTGTAGGTCGAGTCTTAGCGCATCTAACGACTTTTCGTATAAAATTCTCAGAAAGAATCCGTCTTGGGTTCCTGTTTTCGCCATTTTTTTTAAATATTTGCATTGCGAATCATTGTGGCTGAACACCCTACATGTCTTTCAACTTCCTTGTAGGTTTTATCAGTGTTTATGAGAGATTGAATCCATTTTCGTTTTTCTTCACTACAGTGCTTCCCGTGGCCCACTAAAAGATGCACAGTCATATTTGTTTTGCTTTTTTCATTGAGTAACTAATAAAAGAACAGGAAACTTACTTTTTGTCTGCTAAAATTAAATATTTTGTCGTAAAAACTATCTGTTTGCATCAGCTCACCGTTCATTACTATTATATTGCTCGATTGATAAAAACAGATTTCGCAATATAATTAGCTGTAAAAACGGTAAGTGTTTCAGACCTGTTATTGTGCATAACAGGGCCGTTGAACTTCAGAGAATATAACTAGAAGAATGATCGACGGCAATATCATGAAATAAACAATAGGCACTACTATTTCAATGCTCGCAACTGTATGTATGTACAAGTACATATGGCCTTTCCGTTTTTTCTCAGAATGCTTTAATTTAACTTTTCTTTTAAAGTTTAGTTCACCACATTCGATTATTCTTTCACTTTTCTTTCGTTTAAATATAGTACATATCTTCGTTTCTTATTCTTCCACTATTTTTCGGTTTTTTCTTAACGTTTTTCTTCTTATTTCACTTTTCGTTTTGTAAATTTTAGTTAAAAAACTTTTTCCACACATTGATTTCTTCACTTCGTTTTGTTTGCTTAATTGAGTGACCACTCACAACCGTTCGCTTAGAATTTCAAAACCAACTGCCGTTAGGGGAGGAAACCTGTTCTCAAACGGCATTTGGCGCGAGTTAATACCAGTATCAACGACACCTATACACAAGTACATGAGAAACGCTGATAAAGCCAGATCTGTCCTAATCAAATAAACAAGAGTATCAAACACAAGACTTTGAACTCATACCACACCATACCCGAATGCAAGACAAGCATACACATGCATAGGCATGCATAGGCCGCACGATAAGCACTTGTTTACAACAAATAATACAATTAGACTTTAGACCTAAGCCACTAAACATGAATATGTTATCAACTTAACGAATAATATATAACCCATAGGATAATACGAAAACATGTTCATTTAAGTATGTGAATTTCTAGAATAAAGATCTTATTCTGCAAAAGTAAATACATATTTTTTTAACCATTCATAAGTATATGAATTAACTGGGGGCTCAACCGCTCTTTGCTGGGAAGGAGAAGATCGCCTAACAGGACTTCGGCATCCTTAAGAATCTTCGAAGCGCATAAAGAAGGACATCTAAATCCTTAAGCTGAAATCTTTAGTAAAGAAAGCCAAAATCTTTAAATCTTCCTTAACGAAGACAGACACTCACAAAATGAGTCAGGGAGCAAAACGGGCAATGCCAAACGAGGACATAAATCCTTCAGCTACAGTCCATACCACTCCTGAAAACTACATAATGTCCTACATTCAGAATCAGTTCTCGAAATTGGACGAGGAAAGTAGAAAGGAAAAGGAGTTAATATTACGGATGTTCCAAACTACAAATCCTAATACTAGCGAAACTTCTACTCCAACAATATACCAAGAAGCCACGATGCAATACCAGAATGTAACAGATGTACAAATCGAAGTAATAAAGGAATTACCTATTTTCCAAGGAAACAAAGAAGAATATACGATATGGAAGTCACATGTAATGAAAGTCATGGAACCACTCCAAGTATTCCAGAACACACATCAATTCTACAATATCATTACAACCTTCAGAAGAAGAATCACGGGGCATGCAGATATGTTACTTGAATGCAACAACACACCTCTCAACTTCTACAGTATCATGGAAGCTTTGGACGCACTATATCACGACCCAAACGCACTGTATGAAATACAAGAACACATGAAGAACTTGGCACAACAACCAACAGAAGACTTGGACACTTATTTCCAATACACATTGACACTGCACAGGAAGCTGATTAAAAATACAGTGGGCCTTCTAAAAACAGAAATAAATAACAAATATATTGAACAAGAATCTATAACACAATTTATTAAAGGATTAAAAAAGTTAAATGCAGAAATAGATTTCACGTCACTACAATTAAAATATTCAAATAAAAACAAAAATCAAAAAATAAATTACACAAATGATAATAAAGATTATGACGAGGAGATTAGAGAAATAATTAGGAGAAATAATAAAACAGAAAAGTTACCATTTACCACAACGATAGAAGCAACCATTAGGACAGAAAGTAATGAACCTGTTTGGACGAAACAATACCAATATCCGTATGCAGATAACGATTTCGTCAATTCAGAAATAAAAAAATTATTAAAGAATAATATAATACAACCTAGTAGAAGTCCTTATAACTCACCAGTTTGGACAGTACCAAAAAAGGGTATAGATGAAAATGGAAAACCCAAGAAAAGATTAGTGATAGATTTTCAAAAATTAAATTCAAAAACTATAACAGATAGATATCCTATTCCGGATATAAACATGACAATACAAGCGTTAGGTAAAGCTAAATATTTTTCCACGATAGATCTAGAAGCAGGATTTCACCAAATTATGATAAAAAAAGAAGAAAGGGGAAAAACAGCATTTTCCATAAATGGAGCAAAATATGAATTCATACGAATGCCCTTCGGATTAAGAAATGCACCCTCAATATTTCAAAGATGTGTTGATGATATTCTACGAGAATATATAAATAAATTTGCGTTTGTATATATCGACACCTGAAGAACATATTAAACACATCCAAATAATAGTAAGCGCATTACATAAAGCAAATATGAAAATCTCTGATGAAAAATCACACTTCTTTAAAAATCAAGTCGAATATTTAGGACATATAATAACACATAATAGGATAACAGTAGATCCAAAGAAAGTAGAAACATTAGACAAGTATCCGATACCTCAAACCCTGAAAGAATTAAGGTCATTTTTAGGTATGGCGGGATATTATAGGAAATTTATACAAGGATATAGCAAAATAACAAAACCACTAACCATACATCTACAAGAAGAAAATGGTATAACAAGTAAAAAAATGTCAGCTAAGAAAGAAATTAAATTAGATAAAGAAGCTATAAAAGCTATACAAATAATTAAAACAAAATTAAAAGAACAAGTTGAACTATTTCAACCAGATTTCTCAAAACCTTTTGACTTAACTACAGATGCGAGTAATTTCGCCATAGGAGGAGTTTTATCACAAGAAAAGAAACCTATATTTTTTATATCAAGAACTTTAACAAAAACAGAAGAAAATTATTGTACAGCGGAAAAAGAATTATTAGCAATAGTATGGGCTATAGGAAAACTTAGGAATTATATTTACGGTATAGCAGATTTAACTATACACACTGATCACCAGGCATTAATATTTTCTATTTCGGACAAAAATCCAAATATAAAACTAAAAAGATGGAAAAATTTTATACAAGAATCTGGAGCAAAAATAGTATACAAACCAGGAAATCAAAACGTAGTAGCAGATGCATTATCAAGACAAAAAATTAACACTTCAACAATAGAATCGATGCACTCGACACGTAGTTCACCAAACGAAAACTATACATACGCAAAACAAACGATAAATTAATTTTAGAATCAAATCATATTAAAGAAAACTAAACGAAATAAAAAAGAAACACAAACGACTTTTCCAAAGCATCACAGACATATTATTGAATATCAAAACACTGACTATCTAACAAAACCCTTAAAAGAAATTTTTACACCTAATTTCAATAACGCGATTAAAATTGATGAACAAGAACTATTCACAATAAAATCACTACTAAGTAAACATTTTCTAAACTACAAGCTCTTTATAGCACAAAATCAAGTCGAAGACATAACAGACAAAAACAAGCAATTGGAAATTATAACAAATACACATAACCGAGCGCATAGAAATGAGAAAAATAACGCGATGGAAATTAGACAACAATATTTTTGGCCCGATATGGCGAAACAAATCAAAAACTTTGCACGAAACTGCTCAAATTGTTATGAACAAAAATACGAACGTAGACCAACAAAACAACTGATAGGGAGAACACCAGCAACAAATCTACCAGGAGAATCTATAAGTATGGATATATTCCACATAGGGAATAGAACATATATAACAAGTATGTGTAGGTACTCAAAATATTTATTAATGAGAGAAATAGCAGATAAAGTCAACACCGTAGACAAACTAGAAGAAATTCTCACACTTACATACCCATATTGTAGAAACCTACAAACCGACAATGAGAGTATATTCACATCGATAACTTGTATGTCACTATACCGACGACTACATATAACACATAATCGTACGCCAACAGCTCATTCGACATCAAACGGTTCAGTTGAACGCTTACATAACACACTGATAGAAATCGCAGGAACATTAGCTAAACAAAATAACACCGATCCAGTTACGGAAATATTTAACGCAGCATACGAGTATAATAGGACAATACACTCGGTGACAAAACAAAAACCAGTGGAAGTATTTTTCAATAGGAAGAATTATCCGGAAATAAAACAATTGATTGAAAAAAACAAAGACAAAGTTTTAGAATATCATAATAAAAAAAGAACACAAAAAGTTTATGAACCAAAACAAATAATTTACGCACTGTCAAAACGACGTACAAAAACGGAACAAAAATATTTAAAATACATAGTTATAGAAAACCGTGAGGACACAGTTTTAGTAGAGAGAGGAGGAAGACAACATGTCTTACATAAAGATAACATTCGTAACACTCCTATTTAATTTAATAATAAACATAAAAGCATACACAGTGAGCAATCTAAAAAATAAAAAATGTATCTTCACCGAAACTGACGACACATACCTATATGAAGATACCGAATATTTATACCATTTATTTAATTTAACGACAATAATGGAAAAATATAAACAGATAGAATATAGATCATTTGGCAGGACACAACAGGATATCATAAACGAGAATAAAATCTCAAATTTAATTGAACAAACTATTTCACCCTCAATACAAAAAAGATCAATAAACATTTTAGGGACTATAATAAAATTTATAACTGGGACTCCAGATCATGACGATCTTATTGAAATAAAAACACATTTAAATGAAATAATAGAAAATAATAATCAACAAAGAGTCATTAACTCACACTTTGAACAATTAGTCTCAAAGATTGATCCTCAATCAATCTCAACAAGCCTGGTCATATCAGAAACTTTAAAGGAATTAGAAACCCTATTCGAAACTATAAATTCTGTAAAGACAGGAAATTACTTGTCTAAATCTATAAATTTAAATGATATAAAACAAATAATAAAAAACGAAAAATTAGATATTCCAGTTTTAAATGTAATGGAATACTCCACAAAAAATTTAATTAGAGTTAAGGATACATATGTAATCATTTATAAATATCCCTTAATAACGCAAAAATTTAAATTATTTAAAATAACATCGTTAAGCTATCTACATGGCAAATATATATTAGACAAACATATAGCTCAATGTAATATAAATAATTATTCAAGAGTAAAAGAATGTAAACAATCACTAAATAATTTTATATGTAAAACCAACAAGGATAATGAATGTATTTGGAAATTAGTGCTAAAAGAAAAAGCAAATTGTAAAACTATTGAAGAAACAAATGCAAATATCACAATATTAGATTATGGTAATATAATATTAGATGGAAAATATGAAATTATTAACGAAACTATCTCAGGAGTAAACTTGATCCAGCTTAATGACACCATTAAAACAAATGGACGAAAGTACACAAACATACAGGATACAATAAAGCAGATAATCCAACATGAAGGCACCATAACAATCGATGAAGTAATCAACTCCAATGAAGAAACTAAGTTTACGAATATCCGGAAGTTACATAAACTACTCATACCAATTGCAGATCACCCGATCCAAACTTTATGCTACACAATCACAACCTTTGGAATTATAATCCTGATAATTTGGACACTACTCAAATTAATCAAACTACGACAAGTTACTCAAGAAAGAAAGAAACTACACGAACTTCAACAACTCACAGCCACCTTTACATTATAAAAATGAGGGCATTTTTTTTTTTTTTTATAAGAGAGAGGAGAGTTAATACCAGTATCAACGACACCTATGCACAAGTACATGAGAAACGCTGATAAAGCCAGATCTGTCCTAATCAAATAAACAAGAGTATCAAACACAAGACTTTGAACTCATACCACACCATACCCGAATGCAAGACAAGCATACACATGCATAGGCATGCATAGGCCGCACGATAAGCACTTGTTTACACCAAATAATACAATTAGACTTTAGACCTAAGCCACAAAACATGAATATGTTATCAACTTAACGAATAATATATAACCCATAGGATAATACGAAAACATGTTCATTTAAGTATGTGAATTTCTAGAATAAAGATCTTATTCTGCAAAAGTAAATACATATTTTTTTAACCATTCATAAGTATATGAATTAACTCGCGCGTTGCCGTTTTGTGTCGAAGGACCATGTGGCTACTTAGGGATTAGCAATAAATATCCACGCTGGGTGCGTCAAGTAAAGGGAAACGAGAGGAGTTTCGTTATAAAATCTCAATATAAAATCTTTATTTCTTAAACCTTTGCTTAGCATGTAGTTATTGGAAAATTACCTGAAAACTAAATACATCTTCGAAAAAATATAAATACCACTTAACAGCGGCAGATATACACACTTAATTTGTGCTTTAAAAAATTCAGATTGCATAGTTATTTTATTTAATTAACAACAAAAACAAACTTCAGTATTAAATTGCACCTCACAGCGAAAATGATGCAGTAACAAAAAAAAATACATTGCAATTTTTTTAAGGACACAACTAAAATTTTAGGTCGATTAATACTTTGTGGGATACCCCTTACTAACTATTACTGCTTTCTTTGTATAGTTAGGAGCAAGTTTATTTCAGTCTGCTTGCAGGGCGATTTTCAAGTCGGTTTTATTTCGAATCTTGCATTTTCGAATCTCTCGTTCCAAAACTGACCACAGATTCTCGATTACATTTAAATCTGGAGACTGGGCTGGTGTTTTTTACTATGTGCGAACAGTTCCAAATAAGGCAACGTTGCACAACTCCGGATTTGTGTTTCGGATAATTATCTTGATAGTACCGACAGTTATCGGAAATATTTAATTTCGCTGCACTTTGTAACAAATTTCATCTCAAAATATCCAGATACACACTCTTGTTCATAGTACAATCGATGAATTCCAAATTTCTGACTCCAGAAGACGACACGCATCCCCATACCATTACATGCCCCCCTATGTTTCACGATGCTACGTAGATTTTGCGGTTGTAGCTCGGCATTTCCTTTTCTCCATACAAAGCTCTTTCCATCCGATCTAAACAGGTTGGATTTACTCTCATCTGCAAAAATTACGGTATTCCAGAAGTTTTCACACTTATATAAATGTTCGTTTGCAAACTTCAACCTTGCATTCCGATTTTTAGCATTGACGTATGGTTCATTTCGGGCTGTGCGGCCATTGAAATCAGCTTCTCTGAGCATTCCTCGTGTAGTTTCCAAATGACGTTTCTTCTCAAGAAATTTTTCTACTTCGTTGCCTAAAGCTGGAGCACTTTAATGGGGATTTTCGCATATTTTCTGTACAATCCAACGGAATCACTTTCGTTAATTATTTTATTATGAGCCGATTTATTTTTATTTGCGACACGATTTTCACGAACATAACGTTCAATGATATGCTGAATACATAGTTCATTGAATCAGTTTCACCATTTCCGCGATTTTTTGTTGACTTTTGCCGTCTTTGTAATGCTTTAGTATCGATTCGCGCACTTCAAGACTTATTTTGCGACCGATTTTGAAATACATTTTATGAATGACCATACTAAAATGTCAAAACTATCAAAAACTATTCCAGGATTGCTCTAATAACAGTATTTACTTTGCATTCGAAAATCGACGCCAAGTTGTCGCCGCTAACGGTAAACATTTGTGCATCATTTTGGCTGTGAGCTTGCATTTCGGTATACGAACATGTTTTTACTTTACGTTTGTAAAAAAGAAATAATTTTAGCGTTTTTTTATATTACAAGATTTAACATCATGTGATCTTATTTCAATTATATGTGGTGGTGTGTTTTTATTGACCGCAAGTGTACAAATCCATATAAGTATGTACATCTGTACTTTTATTATTTACCGAACGCATACGAAAAACCTTGCTCAAATATTTCGATATCCATAGGTACATACATACATATATATTAGCTAATTCCGCCTTTTGACTTTCAAAAACCCGCTCTGTCATATATGTATAAATACATACATATGTATATACTTATGTACATACATATAAATATATAAAATCACTTACTTACTACTACGTTCCCATTATTCATTTGCACTCTATTCTCTTTGATACGCCATAAGCCTAAAGCTCTTTAGCAGGCTACAAGTAATCTAGTCTTTCCCTTTCTCACTGGGTAGCTTGGTACGGTTTTGTGTGTACATATTGACGTACAAACCGTTTGCACTCGCCAATTGTATGCATATATGTATGTATGTGTGTACATACATATGTATGTAAATGACATCGCGCCACTTTTATCGGTAATTATATACCTTTATTAACAAATTTTACGAAACTGGTGCTGCGCTTTGACGCGGTAAGGAAACACAACTTCCCAAAAATAAAATTTTTGCCATTCCATATATGTATACATATATGGCGGCCGCCGTAGCCGAGGGTATAGCGTGTGCGCGCTTCTTTCGGTGGGTCCCAGGTTCGAATCCAGTTCGGGGCAAGTAACATCCAAAAATTGTAGAAAAAGTTTTTTCTAATAGCGGTCGCCCCTCGGCAGGCAACGGCAAACCTCCGAGTGAATTTCTGCTATGAGAAAACTTCTCACAAAAACGTTTGTGTTACAACATCAAGACGCACACCATAAATCGTAGGAAAAGTTCGGTCAAAATCGCTTAAGCGGTTATAGCGCCAATTAAGTAAGTAGGCATTCCATATAGCAACTCTTAATACCCACATATTATCTCTCAGTACCGTATATGTACTAATTTTTGTAAATCATTAATTATTTGGCATTTCATTTCGACCCAACCTAATACACGCGTATATACACCATCCCATTGCACTTTTTCGTTCTCAAGCTCATTTGTTTATTTTCTTTGTACGCGCCTGCATCTCGCGCAAATACCTACATAAACATATAGGCACTTAAGCTCCAACCCCTTTCCTCGCTCTCGCACTGGTCATACAAACCAATGGTACTGTACTGCGCGCTAAGACTGTACAAAGGTACAAAATACAGCCACAGTGGGGCACAACTAATTTGTACTCATATTAAAATATAATATTTTATAAAAATTTAGATACCCAAATAATTGTTAATTAACTTCAATTAAAATACAAAAAAATCAGAAAAATCGTTTTTTTAATACAAAATCAAAAGTTTATTAATTAGCCCTACTCAGGGTCAAGATCCAACACCTTCACAAACTATGGAAATCACTCGTAGTCTCTTTTAAAACAGTATCTCTCTCCGCATATCACTTTGTGTCAAGTGACTCAATCGAGCAGTTATTCAAAAAATGCGTATCACGAATTTTAGATGCCCTTCACGAAGACTGGACGGCATTTAGAGATATGTTCACAGAAGTCTATAAAATTCATCCCAAGCTTACCAGAAACTCTACTCTACTCTACTCATCTGCGCCAGAAAGCAAGAGGTCAAGCCGGGCAAAATATCGTAAAACTGCAGAATATTGGCTGATAGCCTTATAAAGACTGTTTAATCTCCAAGAGATCTATTCATAAAATGGTGCGCAGATTCAAAAACTACAAAGCACAATAAACAACTTCCCACCCACTTTGACATTTGATATTTTATATAACTTATGTATTCTTGTCTTCATTTAAACATCAAAAAATGCTTTCGACGTCTTATAATATTTATCATTCTTTGTTAAAAAGTTTGGACGAGATAAAAGATCTTGGCGTAATTTTTCTTTTAATAGACATATAAGTCATATTATTTCGAAGTCTTACTCGGTTTTAGGGTTTGTGAGGCGAAATAGTTTAAAATTATCCAACCCATAAACTCTTGAGCTATAATATACGGCATTCGTGCATTCCTCTTTGGAATACGCTTGTTTCACCTGGAGGCTAAGCCATCAAAATAATATAAATAGGACTGAACGCGTCCACTAAATTTTTCTCAAATATGCTTTACGGTCGTTTGGTTTTGATGAGCCACTTCCTTCATATAAATCTCCTTTGTGATGAAGTTGCCTGCTCCTTTCTTTTGGAACGAATCAATTTCAACAACGTAATCTTATTAGATTTTTAACCTTTCTTTGGGGAGAGTAGTAAAACATTATATTCGCGTAATGAACTCCTTGCTCGGGCCTTAATTGAATTTTATTTAATATCGAGTTCTATCCTACTTGGTTTTTCGTGTCCGAAAAGTGTATTTTCTAGTCTTCTAAACACAATATTCTAAGTTTTTATAATCTCAGCTGTTAGTTACCTTACCCTGTAAGTTGTCTGTAAGAAAACTGTGTTCATAGACGTTGTTGCGTCGTCATTCTTTCCATGTTGATTTGTCAATGCTTACTGAATAGAAATGTCAAAATGAAATGTCATTTACCAGCTGCCAAGTGGCAGCTATCCCTATCGAAAGTTCTATCAGTCTAAAAAAAACACGCGTTATGAATGTTGAATGTTTCGTTTTACCGAAGAAGAAGGCTAAAACAAAAACAAAACAGTGTTATATAATCGGTAAATTCACAAATTCAATTACATAAGTCAAGTTTTTTTGTTGGCTTTAATTGTTTTCAACCGCGGTTGTAGCATGGTGGTATTATTTTCGTTGAAAGTGCGCGCCATATTGCAGAAGTAAAAATATTTATAAAATTGTTACAGGTTAGGATACATTATATAATATAAAATGATGAGGAAAACGTTTACAAATAAATTGGAGTGCAAAAGAAGTGCATTGAAATATCAAAGCTTGCCCGAATTTTCCGATTCAGAATGACGGTCATAAAATGAATTTGTATGTATTAGAACTTCAAGAAAAGTGTAAAATTGTAAAGTTATGGGCAAGTGAAAATAATGTGTCGCATCAGTGTTCAGCAATTTGCTAAGTGCTTTGAGAAAAATAGACATTCAAGATTGACCCTTTTCAGCAACAACTCCGCTGAAACTTCCAAAAATAAATCGATAATTAACAATGTTTCGGTTGAAGAATTTACATATGTATATTGGCATTAAATGCATTTTGAATGTAGTTCGTTCCCATTTTGAATGGTGTAGGAATTGATGGCTAAAAGCTATTCATTAGTTCAAGTAAAACACTATTCAAATTCTTTTTTCAATTGTTGAATATCCAAAAGCAAATCCTTTTCCTTAAAACTTAGTTTAACCCCCAATTTGGCGCGACTATAATCATATATTTCAAACTGCCATGATCGCCAATTCACACGTACACGAAAGGGACGTTTGACACCAGCACTCATTCTCTGATTGATTTCGATGGAAGCAACACTAACATGGTACAATTCGGCAGCAGCAAGCTGCTTCGCAACATACATATGTACGTGGCTCACAGCTTATTTTATGCAGCGCATATTTCCGAATTTAACTTATTATAACTAAGCCGCTATATGGAATATAAAAAATTTACTAGTACCATTAAAAAGATAAAACAATCTAGTTTAACAGAAATACTTCATATATTTTTTAATTTCATGTTTACATAAATTAAATATTCGAAAACAAAAAGTATTGCATATATTCTAGCCACAGCTTATTTTATGCATAAACTTCTTTGCGTAACGGTACACAAACAAGATATTCAGTGACACTGATGAGCGATATTTGGTGCGCAAGACAAAGGCTAATCCGAAACTCTCCGCACCGAAACTGGCTTCTAAAATTCAAACTGACCTCGGAAAACATTGTAGTGCGGAAACCGTTCGTCGTGTGCTGCGCAAGCATGACTTTCCTGGCCGAGTTTCGCGGAAAAAGCCTTTTATCAGTTCCAAAAACAGGCAATGGAGACGCAGCTTCGCCCAGGAACATATTTCCAAGTCCCCAGAGTACTGGAATAATTGAAAATTTATGGTCCATATTGAAAAATAATATCAGGAAACACAAAATTTCCAACAAAAACGACCTCAAAGAAGCTCTGAAGACGGAATGGGAGAAAATTTCGCCACATATAACTACAAAATTTGTAGCATCACTTCCAATTCGCCTTAAAGCTATTATAGATAATAAATGTTATCACACAAAATATTAAAAAACTACAAAAATAATGTCTAGTATATAAGTTCCAAAAATTCAAGTTCCTGCATAAAATAAGCTGTGACTAGAATATGTGCAATACCTTTTGTTTTCGAATATTTAAGTTATGTACAAATGAATTTTAAAATAAAATGAAGTATTTTTGTTAAACTAGATTTTTTTATCTTTTTAATGGTACTAGTATATTTTTATATTCCATATAGTCGCTTAGTTATAATATGTTAAAGTCGGTAAAATGCGCTGCATAAAATAAGCTGTGAGCCACTGTATAAAAGCATAAAATATTTGTGTGTTACCTTACAAAATAGCCTAATTTAAGCCGGCCTTAAACTCTCATTCACAGCTCAGTAGTTTAAGCTAAGTTTAAATTTAAACCGAGTTTAAGTAATCGAAGTTTAAATGTGTTCAGTTTCGCCTGACACCGATTCAATTCAGTTCAGTAGAATACAACAGCCAAATTTAAGCCGGCGTTAAACTTTCACTGAAAAAGACATCTGTAGTTTAACAAGGTTTAAATTTAAACCAAGTTTAAGTAATGGGAGTTTAAACAGACTTTAAACTTCCAATGGAAACCTGGTCCTTAACGCCGGTGTGATTAACCCCATTTGGAAAGGATGTAATGTTCGTTTATTTACGTGTGACTTCTCCGCGAGCGCTTTCCTGACTGGGGGTAAAAATCATAATGCAAAATATGGCTGCCCTCAATGTTGTCAAGTAGGTAATTTTGTTGAAAAAAGGGTATGAGTCTAAGGAAATAAGAAAATAATGGTTTCAAAGCTTTTGCATCTTCTAGTAATCGAATTAAAGGTTAATGTTATAAATGAAAACTTAAAATCTATTTATGCCTGGATCTACTTAATGCAGACAATTTTTATTATAATCGGGTGTATTTGTTTTAAAAAGTTGTGTTGATGAGGATTTTTATTACCATTTTATTTTGTTATATGTCAGTATACGTATTCTCTCTTGCAAGAGGTATCATAGAATTGAAGCAAATGTTGAACATTAATTATTAAAAAAATTTGTGAATTTATTTGGAAATATTCATGGGTATCATTTAATAAGTTTTTATATCTATGATTGTGCCAAAGAATTTGACACATCCTCAGCCTACAAATACGAAAGCTATTCGGCACTTAAAGAGAAATTATTAAATCTCCTACAAATATTTTAGTTATATATTTTATTTATTTATTTGAGTAAAAATTACTCAGCAAAAACAAGTTGTCTTACGGACTAATGTGGATATTTTACCAAAATAATCTTACTGAAAGAAAGATATAATTGCATTCTAGTGTCCACTTATTAAATGATATCCAAATAATGTCATATTTAATACCCGGTTGCATTAGAAACATATAATAAGGAATATCTTATTTAACGCTTATAAAATCATATCAAAAGGGATATTTTGTTACGTTTCAGTTCTATTACTTAAAGGCATAATTAAGAAGGGTTATGAAAGAGATGAAGCAAAATCTATCTCACAAGATAAGGAGTTCTTATGAAGCCGATATAAAAAAAACCAAAGCGACGAAGCGACCTACCTGGAGTGTTGACTTAGAGCATGGCCAATGAAAACTTTTTGGATTAGTTCAATTCGAACTAATTGACAGGCATGAAATGAAAGATGCGTATTGGTTTTTTTTAATAATAATAATAATAATAATAATAAACCCAACGGTTGCCATCTTTCTCGCCCAACCGACGGTTGAAAGTTGAAATCTTGACATCGGAAAGGTTCATTTAATTCAGAATTTTTTTTACACTGTTTTAAAAAAAGAGGTTTAAAGTGTCTTGAAACCCGAGAAGTAACGATAAGTTTAACTCCTGCAATAAGAAATGTACTTTCAATTGATCCTGTGAGTAGTTTAGCCATAAATATAATGCCTAGCATTTCTCTCCTGCTGGAAAGAGTAGGAAGATTTATTACTTTCAAACGATTAGTACATTGGGGTTGATTAAACCCAGAGTCCCATCGAAAATCACTTAGGGCGAAAAGAATGAACTGTTTTTGAATAGATTCCAGCCGATCTTGATAACGTGGGTTAGAAACTTTCGAACCGTATTCTAGTATCTGTCTTACTAATGCTGTAAAAAGAGCTTTAGTTTCAAATCGGTATTTCAATTCTTTAGGCCAACGATTTATAAAAGCAAATACAACTCTAGCCTTATTCGCTATAGCATTAATATGATTATTAAAATGAAGTTTGAAATCCATTGTAACTGCCAAGTCAACAAGATCCAGAGTGCAATTGTACATGGTGTAGAAAACTGGCTGAATTGTTAATCGCGAGAAGCTCATATATTTACATTTTTTAGGATTGAGTGCCATATAATAAACATTGCACCAACTAACTAAGCTGTTGTCTCCAATTTTTCAGTAAGTAAGAGCAGAAATCAGTAAGACCAGAAATCTCCTTGCCTATTTCAGAGAAACCTAGTATGCTTAAAGAGTTTAAACGGATCAACCTTAGTTGATACACAGTGGAAAGATCTAGTATGATCTGTATATGTGGGGCGCTCAGAACCACTCCAAATGAGCCCTTGAACGCCATTTTAGACCTCCTTCCTTTAGATTCGGTTGAACAACAGATGGCAGCGATGAGTGCTTTGCAACTAAGAGAGACATCCCAGTGGTATCCTGCAACCAAAGGGCACTCTTGTATTTTGAACAAGTTCTGCTCCATTCCGAGCAGCACATCGGTTTCTTAAAGTAACTTTATTACACGAATTGCAAGCAGGGAGGAGTGGAAACTTGAGTTTCATACTCCACCTGATAGCATTGTCATCTATACAGATGGCTCGAATTTCGATAATAAGGTAGGAGGAGGCGTTTTCTCACGAAACCCTCTCCCGAAAATTTCATGTAGGTTACCAGATCACTAAAGGGTCTTCCAGGCTGAGGTCTCAGCTATCATAGAGGCGGTAGAATGTACATATAAACAAGCTGACAATAGATGGAGGCAAAATACGACCTGTTGAGCCTCAAGGAAGACGTGGCCTAAATGGGGCCGGAAACGGTCGCGCAGCGTTCTCTCTCTAAGAAGGGAAAGGATTTCTAACATGATCGGGGCTCTAACAGGGCACTGTCTGATAGGGAAACACGCTGAAAGATTGGGAGTACCCTTCCGAAGATGCTGCAGGAATGACGAGGAGGAGGAAACGATCTTGTATTTACTGTGTAAGTGTCCTGCACTGTGTAAAAGCAGAATGCGATATCTGGGATCACCGGTTTTGGATGACCTCGGTGAGGTTTCAATCACCGAGGTAAATTGCCAGTTGAGGTTCATCAGAGGCAAAATGGTTTGGTGAGGGGTAATTTTCTTCTTCGGATGGTACAAAATTTTTCTTTGTTGAAACACAATGGGCCTCCTATTACTGTCCTGGCAGTCACTCCAACCTAACCTAACCTGGTTGATATACACCACCACACAACGAGCATGTGCCATGTGTTCGGACTCGCCTTTTATTTTGCAATTTAAATATGCAATATACATACGACAAAAGAAAAAATTTAATAGAAGATACAAATTTAAAAGGGAAATACTACTTTTATTTAGTCAAGATGCGGGCTTTCTACAAGCAATTTGACCAATTTCTTTCTTCTAGGGATACAATCTTATCAATGCTTTATATGCAAACCCATTTATAAAAAATAACAACTAAAGTCGAGTTATGTAAAAAAAGGTAAATAACGGAAAGGGTGGATTGTGGGATACCTGTTACCGTTGAATGCTTTATTTTCAATAAGTTTACTTCGAAATTATTCAGACGCAATATACGAATATTAAAATTATCTTTAGCGGTTCTTCTAAGTCACTAGAACTACATTTGAAAGCGGTTTTTTTAAATTACTAATTTCCGAGCTTAGCTGTTATTCTTTATTGCTACAGAAAGTTACAACAGAATACTTGGAAATGATTTTGAAAACTAATTTTCAAGGTTGTTAAGATTTTATTTGTTAAATTACCAATGAGCTCTCATCTTCAATTACAATTTTCTAGTTAAAATTCGAAAAGCTTCGTAGGTAAGTGACGAATAGGCTTTTGGTCGATTTTAACTGGCGTAGCTAAGGCATACATTTTTATGGTCCAAAAATTACAAAACAACTGCTTTGTCATTGATCAGTTTCGGCGTGCACTTTATTTTAAAACTAAATCTGCGGAATTCCAAATATTTGACCAATGTCTGATGAAGCGTTTATCAGCCATCTGTTAATAATATATTAATCATATGTGTCAAAAAATAATTACCTTACGACAGGTCTCGATTAAGATACTAATATTAACCAGGCATTGAAATTGGCCCTCAATCTGTGGCTAAAGTTGGAACCAGAATTTTGATTACATACATACATTGATTTAAACAGATTTTACCAAAACTTGATTACACTTTTATGTATAGATTTTCCAACAGGGAGTTTTTTATTCGAGGTATTTATTATTTGTTTGTTTCTATTGATTAGTTGAGATTTGTGTAGACTGGCAGGAATAAACAACTGCAGTGGGAACAAAAAAAGAGCAAATGAAATATCGAGCCCTAACCGCGAAAAAAAAGTGATCGACTTTTTTTAAATTTATTTTGATGCAGAAATGCTCCAGCAGTATTTCTTCGTCAAAAACAAAATTATGAAAAAAATTTCAGTCAAGGGTTCGATATGTACCAAGTTTTTGGATGTTTTTCTTCTCATTCGACAACATGTTCTTTCTAAACATTTCAAATATGTATAACCCATTAAACTTATTTTTGTGAAAGTAAACTAAATATGCACCTAAGCAGAAATGCCTGTAAATGAAATCAGCTTTATGTAAATTGCCACTACTTGTCAGGTGCTGGTGATGGCGGCAAAGTGTAAATAAAAACCTGATGTCAGTTGTTGAATCGATTAACATACAGCTATCACATATGTTGTTGCCAATACTACACGCTTCGAGAATATATTATATCGCGAAACTACAACCCGCCGTAGCCGAGTGTGTATCGTGTGTCCGAGTTGAATTCTCGGTCGGTGTAAGATCAAAAATTAAACAAAACTTTCTTTCTGCTATTAAAAAAACTTCTCACAAAAATCGTTTGTCATTCGAAGTCGGCGTAAAACTGTAGGCCCCTCAACTATTGGTGCAACATTAAGACGAACACCACAAATTGTAGGTGAAGTTCGGCTAAACATCGAGTTAATGATGTACATAGGCGCCTACTTTTTACTATTATTATTAACTAATCTGCCTGCCGAACAACCTGAATGCTATGAAATGGAATAGCACATATTAGTTCACTGGAACTAGCCAATACGAGTACAGTACTTCTGTAGTTGGATCCGTTTACATGCAAGATATAATTGCACTAACAATAAATACATATGAATTTACGAAAGTACCGTTTTCGTGTCACTGACGCTTTTGAATACCTCTGCAATCGGTTATGTTGCTGTAGAAGATACGTTCTGAGGAAGTGAGTAAACAAGCGTGTCTTCAACGATCCGTTTTCAAGTTGTTTTATTTGTTTGTTTGCTTCACGAAAGGGCTAGTTCATTTCATTTAATCACAATTATTATTTGTTGTAGTTATATAATTGTTGAACATTTTTTAAAAATTGTGTAACTCAACATAAGCCAAGACTCTTGAAACTATGAATCTCCGAAAACAATTAAAAAGATAACTGACGCGCAAGATCACTTATACCATACCAACTTCGCTTTAGCGGTATACACAACAAAGTAGACTTTCGCGTCCCATCACAATCTATTATGGAGGCATCGCGGTGATAACTGGCTAAGTCACTACCGACTACTATGCAAAAGCTGGAAACTGCTGGTGAACACACATACACGCTAAAATACACAAGATACCCACCAGGAAATATCTCATAGTAAATCTGGATTCACTATTACGACTAACGAAAAATACCCCTGACAAAAGGTATTTTATTAGACAATAACTGTATTTTGTTGTTTTTCTGCTGTTATATAAGCGTTTATTTTTCTCAAAAGCCATTTGCTACAAAAACCAAATAGATGCACGCATACATATATGTAGATACATAAAGATAACTAATTTCTAATTAAATCCTTGCTTAAAAATATGTATTTGAAGGGAGATCATGTTCTTAGGACGGTAGATGTGTAGGGATGTGTAATTCACTAGGGCAAAAAATATGTGTAAAAAATTGCATCCCATCATCTTTTTATGCAGTTAACTAAGCCCCAAAATTGTTACCGTACCCGCGTAAATACTCCCTAAAGCGCCAAATACACGACACGAACATTTCCGCGAACATTCCCGTTATGTCATGTTTCTGCGAACTTTTCTGTCGTGTATGGTGGTGTTTGCCAGTTCGCGCAAATGTTCGCCAAAAATCAAAATATTTTAATTTTTGGCGAACATTTGCGCGAACTGTTCGTGCGTGTATGGCGAAATAGCTCATAATCGTAGTAATTTCTGAACGGAACAGACGTGCGCGGAAAAGTAAAATGGACAATAAAAAATTTCTGAGTGAATTTATTGAAATGTATAAATCTTTGCCATCATTGTGGCAAGTAAAAAGTAAAGATTATTGTAATAGAATTAAAAAGAATAATCACTATGCGACTTTAATCGAAAAATTAGAAGAAGTAGATCCTGATGCCACAAAGGATACAGTTATAAAAAAAATAAGTAGTTTGCGGGCGCAATACTGGCGTGAATCAAAAAAAAAGAGAGATAGTTTGAAGTCTGGTGCTGGTGCTGAGGATGAATATGTATGTTCCTACTCTTTGGTGCTATGATTTGCTATGCTTTTTGAAAGATTTTTTTTACGCTTAATTGCCACAGCGAGCGATATTGCTGCAGCACAATTGTTGTCCGTATTCATCGCTGTCTGAAAGAGAACTAATGTTCGGCCAAAAGTTCGTATGGTGTATGGCCAAAGCTGCGAACAAGATTGCGGAATGTTCGCGGAAATGTTCGTGTCGTGTATTTGGCGCTTTACGGTCCGTTGCGTAGAAAAGTAATACTCGTAGAAGAACCAGACTTTTGACTATTCGTAAATATGTATACATTGTTTACGCTAAGTTTGTAAATAAGTGATGCTCAACACTGATACCGGTATTTAAAAAAGAAACCAAAAATATAAAAGGAAAGACATCGCACATAAGATATATGTAAAATCGCCACAAAAATATTGAAAACGCGATGCAGCAAATTTTATAGGATCGAATGTATCTAAAAAAGCTACTTTTCAAACGCAAATGTTTCGGTCAAACCGCATTAACCATAGCTGGCTCATTTGTGTACGTATTTTCAGCGAAATAAACAAGTCGTAGAACTACTTATAAAATATATTTCCAATATTCAAGTAAAAGTATATTTACATATGTATATATACATATAGCGAGAACGGGCCTTCGCATTCAATAGCATTTTGCATTGTTAAGGTCTGTAATTAGTCGTAAGAGAAAATTGTCACAACGAGATGTCGCTGTAAGCTAATCGCTGACAGGACTCGTTACTTGCTTTGATTTTGCACGAGTCCTGTTAGTTGAGCCCGTTGCCAGACATCGGGCTATAAAGGCGACAGGCGACTGGCAAAATGTGTTACTTTTCTCGACGTCTCAGGTGAGTACCAACCTATTTGTATGTATGTACATTGTTCATGGCCTTTTACAGCAATAAACGGCAAATTACAAACAAATTTAGTTTTCCAATTCATCAGTGTGTATGCGCACAACGGAAGTGAAAATACGGTAATTATTAAAAGGATCAACTCCCGTTTTCGGATCCCCATTTCCAGAATTCACGAGGAATTCTGGACCCTAAATTCCCCAGCCCTTAACAGCATTAAAAACGGGCAAAATTATATTTCGACATACTATTGTTAAAATTCATTTGAAATGCGAGGTAAATTAAGAAAATTATATTTATTAACTCACTCAGCTTCGTTTAAAAAAGATAAGTTATCAATATATGAGTTAGCAACATTAAAGTTAACTGTAGTTAACATAATAATGCTGACTAAACAATATACAATAAATAAGAAATAAGAAGTTACCAATAATTAATACGCGCAGGGTAAATCGACTACAGTCAGGGATTAATGTTGACCAACAATAATGCAATCATTGCAATAAACATTTTAAACTCAACAATTAGCAAACCAACATCCGGCATACGCGGAATAGTGGGACACAAACAAATAAGTTAGCAAAAAGTCAATAGTGCTAGCATAAGTAATTTTTAAATTATAAATAATAGATAATTAAAATTGTAAAGTTAGTCATAGCAGAAGAGTTGATAATAAAGGTCATCAAGACCAAAATAATAGATTTTTTTTAGTCGTTTAATTTAAATCGACAGTTATTTATATATGCCAAGCTCTGATACGGCTATTTCAAACGATTTTAAAAGATTTTACCTTGGTATGAACAGCATCATCTGTTTCAAAAAGCTGTATTATAGCACTCATTCGCCACCTCAAATAACGTTTGTTGAAAGTGGTGAAAATATTTTTAATGTTTTGATAAGGTGGAGCTCTATATTTGAACATAGAACGGTATAGACGGTATAGACGGATTCGCCGTTCTTATTCAGATATCTGACATTCGTTTTCGTTTTAGTTGACAATTAAAAAAAGGAGAAACGAATAACAAAAAATAAACACCACCATGCCGTTGAAAAGTAAAATTTTATTCAAAAGAAAACGCATCGTCTTGTCCTTGCGCTTTATTAAGAGTCATGGGCTAACGGGGAATTGTATATCGAAAAAGGAATTGTTAGGTATAAGCAGTAATCCAGGTATAAAAACACGATCGCCTGTGCCACTGCCCGTCAAAATTTCCGTTTTTCTGGCGTTAGGTTGGAGAGAACTAACTTTAAGGTTCCTTCCATTAAACAATTTTGGTGAACAAAACAATAATTGGTACGCCGGTTTTGAGAGTGATTTTATAAGATGGTGGTCCGAGTGCGCTAAGGTATTTAAAAACTCGACAGGATAATTGATAGATCTTGTTCCAAAACTCTGATGCATATGTACTCAACTTCTTTTCCGTTATCCGTGTATCCTTTCAACAGTATATCGGAAAACAGTTGAACGTTTCAATTTTAAGTGTATTCTGGTAATGTGCATCAACAAATTGGAACTCTCTATTAGAGTTCTATCAACAATTTCTACTGTTTTTCGATTACACTGATCTGCAACTAAATCCTGTTTAAAACAAGTTTACAATAGATACGAAGATTCGAATGCCCGTTACCCGATTTTTTCTATCACGTCTAGATTTTGTGTTATGATTTCTTCCCATTTTTGCGAAACATTATAAATAGCGTATAATATTATATAATATAATAGTCAATATAATATGCATTTAATTGATTAATATGTGCGGTTAAAGTATTTTGCTAAGAACAGAGTCCATAAAAATAAGAACAGCGAACTTGTAAGAATTGTGTCTAAATTGACGCTCGTAAAACCAAATTTCCGTAATTAAGTAATAGAAAATATGTAGGTATAGAAGACAGCATAACCGCGTTAATTTGAGAATTGAATTTGAAGCTAAGTTACAATAATTTGACTATTTATACCTAGCTATGCCTGTGCTGCAACTGCATTCTGCTGCGTAACGTCTGTATTTTGCTGCGTGGTAGATTCATGCTGCTTCGCTGCGATCGCGTGCTGACGCTGAATTTAGCGTGGTTCCCATGTGTTGTTGTACTGGTAATGTTTACAACATTAATTTCGGTCACATTTGTGCTGACTCCGTCTGTGCCCCACATGTTTGTTTGTTGAGTAAATCATGTACTTGGTTTTACAAGTGCGGTTCGGCTGAGTCAATTGTTTGTTGATTTCCGTTCTACATAGCTGTGCGCCACTTAGCATTGTCGTCTTGCTATGCGTTTGTTGATGCGGCCGAATTTGTGATGGGTGGTCATAATTCGGGCAACATGTGCAATATTGACTTTCTTAAGTTGATTATTGATGTGGGTCAACTTAATGTAGCCAGTTTATGATTAGTGATCAAATAACGGAATATGAATGCGTTATTTGATTCTCTGGAATGCGGGTATATTATAAGTAACTAATTTACGACATCTTGTGGAAGTGGTTGGTTTCGGGTTTTAATTTATGTTGTCTTCATGGGTGGTTCTAACGTATCGGCTTGGAGTGTTTGATATGTGACGGCGAGTCATCTGTCAAGCAGCTTGGGTGGTATTAACTTATCCCAAGTTAACTCTTCCCCTCTTAAATCGATTGTCCTCAATCGGTATTGTTGCTGTGGATGAGTTAAGCCATTGAAGATAATTGAAGAAATGGGCCTTCTGTTGTTTTTGCAGTATTTTGATTATGTGAGTGCAGTTCAGGCGATACATATAATTTCCTTTTATATTTATTAATACATATTAAAATAAAAATTACTACAAAAATAGATAATACAATTAATAAATCTGAACTTAAACTAATTAAATGAACACTTTTATTATTTTTAAACAATAGTTCAATGTGTTCTTGTTGCCTAATTTGCTTTAAGTACAATTTTTCTAATTTTAACTCTGTTTCTGTAATATTTTTATTTTCTTTAATTTTTGTAATCTTATTTGGTAATATAAATGAATCGTACATTTTGATTTTAATATTTTCAAAAGTTTTGTTTGTAGCTATGACTTTACAATTTTCAAATTTTATTTGACTTGATTGCGGATTATAAGCTAACTGCGGGTAGAAGTCTTGTGGTCCTGCAGTGTATTTATTGTTTTTGCCTTTATTTGGTCTTTGGTACGATTGCCCTACGTTATAGGCATGGTTCGTCCTAAAATTTTGGTTGTCCAATTTTTGGCACAGGTGAAGAGCTTGCGGTAAATCGACTGGCTCTTTCATACCCAATAATCTCGGTAGATCTCCATTTAATCCCCTTATAAATGTGTCCAACGCTTTGCTTCTGTAAGATTGCGTTAACATGCGTAAAGTCTCATTGCTCATCCCTTCGCAACCTAATTTATTCAAGATCAACGAGAGGTGTTTATACACCTGTTGATAAAATTCATCAATTGACCTATTACCTTGCACCAATGTAGTCATTTGGTACTCTAAAGTTGATAGATCGCGTCAATCGGCGTAATGCATTGACAAGCATTTTGTTATAGCTGGCCAATCCAATGGTGTATTGTAAGAATCCAGTGCTGTATCAGCGTGGCCTGTAATTTTATTTCTAATTACACTTAAGATCCCATAATATTTAGGAGATCCTTTTAATGACTCGTATACGTTAAGTATACGGTTTACGCTTTTCTTCCAGGAGCTAAATTCTCCTGGACGACCTGAAAATTCTTTCAAGCACTTTACCACATCAGGTATTCTATCTAATTCATTCAAATTTCCCCTTTCCCCTGTTTCAATTACCTGATCAGCTGCTGTGGCCAAACTAGCATTTGGATTAATTACATTTTGGACGACTTGTGGTCCTTGCTGCATTAAAACTTTGGCCGCTATTTCAGATATGAGGGCCGTCAAGTCAGTCATGCTTAATTGAGCATTAGTTGATACTTGAGGAGCTAGAGGATTTTGGTTAAGTAATGCGGGCCTAATTAAATTATTAGGGTTTGCCATTTTGAAAAAATTTGAATTTTTGTTTTTGAATAAAATAACCTTTATTATTTATTACTCTTTTTCCCTTTATTTATAAATTTGAATTCTTAAAATATAGATTAAGTCGAACTGCTTCTTCTTCGATATTATCCCTATTGTCAAAGTCAAAATAAGTAGCTACTTTATTTTCTCCTATAAAACTAAATACCAATTGCATAGCCCTAGCTTTTTCCTGATTACTAATACCTGTAGTTATGAGGGGTTTATATTTTTCTACCTCAATATCTCTGTCCACCTGCTCTATAATTTTGTCTAATCCGTCGTAGTCGAAATCGACTGGTAGAGCGTCCATTTAAATTTATGGTGTTGTTAGTGGGGTATTTATAATAATATCTAATTACAATTTCTTTTTATACTTAATAAAAGTATATATATTCTTAGTATAAATTCTTACTCTTACGGCTACTGTTGGCTGCGATGGAGATGTTGATTGTAGTACTGTTGTTAGATGCTCCGGTTGCTTCCAGTTGCTGTCTAAAGTTGATTATTTTAATTTTTTCTCACTTTTTCCTTTCAAGGAGTATATTTGCACTTTATTCTTCTCTGTTTTAAACTTTTTTTTTCAAAAGATTTTTGCACTTTATTATAAATGTTTATCACCTTTAGGGTATATTTTGTTTGTTTTTTTCCCGAAAATGCTTTTGTTTTTTCACTATCGCATCTTTTTTTTTGAAATAGTTTATCTTGTCTTTCAGTGTTTTTCTTCTTTTAATAGTTTCTTATATCGTAGGCTGGTACATATATTACCACCGGCTTGCCTTAGCTACTAAGGGCCCTATCGATATAATCGTGAGGAATTTATTCACTTTTTACGTTTATCAAGCGCACAATTATATTTGATCAACTTCACCTCTTACCACTGGTGGGGGAAAGTGAAGATCACAAAAAGTGCTGCTTTTAATGTTTTATTTTTTTATTTTTTTGAGTCTATAGTGTAGGCTGGTACGTTATACCGCCGGTTTGCCTAAGCTACTGAGGGGCCTCTCACAAAATTTCACTCGCGTCGCGGAATCCTTAATTTTTTATTTTCGGGACGTATTTTTCTTTCCACGGCACTTTTAGTTCTTTTTTTTATTCTCGCGATGCCTTACTTTTTATTTTCAGACTTTTCTTTGACGATCACTCGGGCGCGCGCGAGTCCTTACTTTTTAATTTTCAGGACCTTTTACGTTCACGTGGCTCGAGACTTTTGCTCGGGCGCCAGTTAAATAAATGTAAGTTTATTTCTTAAGCGGGCTGTATAGAAGACAGCAACTCCGCGTTAATTAAATGAAACAAATTATATTCTATTTATTGCGGGCTGTATAGAAGACAGCATAACCGCGTTTATTAATATGAGAATTGAATCTGAAGCTAAGTTACAATAATTTGACTATTTATACCTAGCTATGCCTGTGCTGCAACTGCATTCTGCTGCGTAACGTCTGTATATTGCTGCGTGGTAGATTCATGCTGCTTCGCTGCGATCGCGTGCTGACGTTGAATTCAGCGTGGTTCCCATGTGTTGTTGTACTGGTAATGTTTACAACATTAATTTCGGTCACATTTGTGCTGACTCCGTCTGTGCCCCACATGTTTGTTTGTTGAGTAAATCATGTACTTGGTTTTACAAGTGCGGTTCGGCTGAGTCAATTGTTTGCTGATTTCCGTTCTACATAGCTGTGCGCCACTTAGCATTGTCGTCTTGCTATGCGTTTGTTGATGCGGCCGAATTTGTGATGGGTGGTCATAATTCGGGCAACATGTGCAATATTGACTTTCTTAAGTTGATTATTGATGTGGGTCAACTTAATGTAGCCAGTTTATGATTAGTGATCAAATAACGGAATATGAATGCGTTATTTGATTCTCTGGAATGCGGGTATATTATAAGTAACTAATTTACGACATCTTGTGGAAGTGGTTGGTTTCGGGTTTTAATTTATGTTGTCTTCATGGGTGGTTCTAACGTATCGGCTTGGAGTGTTTGATATGTGACGGCGAGTCATCTGTCAAGCAGCATGGGTGGTATTAACTTACCCTAAGTTAACTTATATATATACATATGTATGTACATATCACATGCATTTATCATATTTGCCTTTGCTGGCCCTTCGCCTTAGGTGTAGGCGTCAGCACGTCTCTGCCGTTTTGTCAACAGCAGAGCAATTACATCGCTAATTAGACTGCACGGGCTAATTCGAACCCGCCTGCAGTCATCGCTATTTAAGTTAATACATTCGTTTTTTGATCGCTAATTAGACTGCACGGGCTAATTCGAACCCGCCTGCAGTCATCGCTATTTAAGTTAATAAATTTGTAATTTTGTAAGACGAATTCGGTCGTTTAATTTATTCGCAAAGCATTTGTTTCCGAAAAAGCTCGGTAGCTACACACTTTGTATAAACAAACATCTACAAATAAAAATAACAAAATAGTTATAAATTAGTTATTAATAAATAACTATAACAATATCAGCGATAGTTTTTGAGTTCAAGGCTAGTTTTCATTTGGAAAGTATTGGAGAAAAGCAGCAACAGTCGAAGCGGTAGGAATTATAGCTGTTTTTACGGAGATCACCACATCCCCTTATCAGATTTATTTCTTGACTCCGCCCAAACTTGAATCTGAGACCTCACCTTTTCGGCACCCAAACAATTCCAGCACGGCTGTTTGCGGCTCTTAAAATGAACGTGTGATTGTTGTTGATTCCGAAAAATCTATTTATTATGGATGAAATTTGTTCTGTTGGTGTGCTCATACATTACATACTTATATTAAGGATATAAAGAGATGTGAAGGTCTCCCAAATAGCAGCTATAATTTCTACTGCTTTGACTGTAGTTGGCTTTTCTCAATTCTTTCCAAAATAACTGATTTTGAGCTCAAAAATTATTGCTGATATAAATAAAATCAGGCCTAAAAATTAACACATGCAAACAATAAATATTAGAATTATAAAAAAAACTTTGTTTGGTGTTTAATTTTCTGCTAAAACATATTTTCTAGAGACTGATCAAAAAAATTCGAATTTTTGCCGAAAATTTACCAATTTTTATTAAATTAATAAATGTATAAAGTTTAAGTTCTAACATGTTTCTCTTTCGAAAAAGTCAAGGCAGCATTTCGAACTGGCATGATAACAACTAATGAAATTATTCAAATAATTGTCAATTAATTGGTCCAGACTATAAATTTTACATTACTATATTAAAAATATAATGTAAATAGTTTAGATAAAAACGAACAGTAAAATGAACACAAGTATACCACATTAAATTTTTCCTGCTATAAACTCATTTTTTAGTAATGTTTTAAATGAAATAATTGTATTCTTCCTTTTCTATTTTTTTTTACTTATTTACGCATATTAGTTGGTTTTGGCGATTCTGCTTATTCAGGAGACATATGTACATATATACATACATCTATTGATTCTCATATGTGAAATATTTATACATGCATTAATAAAACGTACATAAATACTTATATTTTGGTATATATTATATATGTGTATTTCTATGACACATTTTATTCGGACTGGCGCCGCTCTCGATAGTTTTATAGATCTACTAGATACTCTACTGTTACAAATGACACTGCTTTACTCATGTGTGAAATAATTTCAGTCATGGGCTGAGCTTGTGTAAAAAGTAAACTTTCGTTCAAGACAATTCGTTTGAAGAGACATTTTTCTCTACACTGTTTTCCTTTTTCAATCTTAGTCCCTAGAAACCCCTTAGTATAACTAATTGGTGGTTGTTGTTTATAAAAATATAACAAATTTTCAAACTTTTCAATCAGAAAACTTTTGGTTTGATTTTAGAAGAATTAACAATAAATCTATAATTTTTAAGAAGGGTGGTGTGCGCGAAGTCATTTGTTTATAATACAAAAATGTTGATTATTAAAAGATTTTAAAAGTTTCTTTAAAAGTAGATTTAGTATAATAATATAGTACAAAGCATCCCATGCTTTTTGAAAATGATGTGCATTTTTTTCTGTTAATATTTATTATTATTATAGGCTACAAGGCACTGCGGCCAGATTTGATCTTTTGTGCATGGCTTTTTTTCTTTTAAGGCCTTAGGATGTTAATATACTTTAGCACTTCTGGGGGTTTGTTCTTCCATAGGTTAGGTTATATGGTTGGACAACGAAGTTACCTAGATGACGGAGCCTTTGTTTGAATAGTGCAGTGCATTTGCAGAGAACATGTTATGAGTTTACATTTTCCATTTCACTGAATCGACAAACATCGGTATCAAATAAGATACTTATTGCCTGTTGCATTTCAGGTTGCAATGTCCTGCCAAATAACCAGTAAGAATACATAAGTATTCTGTACCCATTTTCGGTACTCACCTTGAAGGAACAGGGAACTGTTTTGCTTGGCGTTGCCCTGCCCTATTTAAGAAGGTAGAATCCACTTTAAACCAAGAATGGCTGACAACGATCTGCATCTTGAGAGCCAAAGTCGAAGCTGGCAAAAATTCAAGAGTGCCCGTAGGCCGAGTTGATGCGATTGCTTTTTAATCGAGTTGCGGCATGTGCCCCAGCAACATTAGCAGCAATGTCCACAGGGACCACGTTTAACATAACGTTGAGTGCAAGAATGGATGCGGAGCATCTGGACTCTGGATCGCCCGACTGATTCCAGCGAGCGCGGTCCAGTGAACCCGCTCTAACTGCTAATCTTTTGATGCCTTCTCCCGTAGTTTACCTTGGGAGAAAGGTCTCATCTCTTTTCAATAGCACCCCGAAACATTATATAGCAACCGATGCCTTTTCCACTCTATCCTCGATGTTTGGGGACCAGGAGACCTTCCTGCCCAAAATCAAGCTTAAGTACCTATCCCGGTCAGAAAGCTCAAGTGGGGCACCACCAATTGAAGGAGGTCGGGCATTAGGCATTCTAGTGAACAAGGCAAGCTCCGTCTTGCTAGGTTTAATATCAAGTCCACATCCCGTAAGCCATGTCACGATCAGATTTAGGTATTCAGGCAATAAACCTGCAGTCCTCCTTTCCAGCTCCCTGAGGACGTCGTTGATTCCATCGACCCAACGCCTTAATGCACCCTTATTTGTATAAAGGCACTGCCTTACTCTGCCACCAGTTCTATCGCCACGATGTGTTCAAGAGGCTCCTCTACAGCATTAACAACCGTTTGCAGTGCTATTTCCACTCACCTGCCCTTCGAGTATGCGTCTTGAGGACGCGACAATGTCTCACGAGGAATCTCATCTTATATATAGATCAATCAGTCTCTCAAGGGTTTTCAAAAGAAGAGTGGTTCATTGGTTTGAAGTCTTTAGGGGATACAAAAATTAACGAGAATTTGTATAAAATTGTGTCCGTTATTGTTTGGGAAACCTTTTATAGTATTTTCTATGGGTTAACAACTATTTGTAAATTATACCGATGATGGCCAAAAAAGAAAGCAAACTCTGTTATTGTACATGGCGCTGCCCGGGAGCTTCAGCCACTTATGTGGATTCGTTAAAACAAACAACCGACCGAACCACCACTTTCATTTAATTCACGTATATAGAGAGAAAAAAGAGTGTCTGAATAGAATAAAATGAAACTTAGATGTTGCTACAAAAATTCGCTGAATCCTTCCGACGAGTCTGCTGAACCGCTGGAAATAAAGCTCCAAAGGTCAAGTTATTTAAGCTCATCTCATAATTTATATTTTTGTGTTTTTATTGTACGTTTCATTACTATGCATTAACAAATATTGTGTTTTAGCCTAATTTTGCAATCCAAACAAAAGCTCTTTTGAATAATTTATAGAGCTTGTGGCCAGGTTTGTATTAGGAATAATATGAGAAAACAACAATTTTTCAAAGTGGTAGAAGTGATAGCTGCTATTTCGGAGATCACCACATCTCCTCATCAGACTTCTTTCTTTCTAGACTTTACCTGGCTTTGAACCATGGTACACGGGATTACTAGGCCAGCACTTTTCGCGCCGAATAATATTTAAATCATCTTAATCGGTCTCCCTATTCACTTCTCCCATTTTTGTTTTATTCTTTTACAATAACAGCTTTTTTCGTTGGTTTTTATTTAAAACAATACGTTAAACCTATTTCTCCATTCTTCTTATTTCTACATTTCACTGCACATTATGTAAGTAAGAATGTTTATTATCTACATATACTTTGTTTTGTTGGCAAATATTTGTATTATTTTTTTACAATAAATTTTAAAATATTTAACTATATTGTGTAGCCTTTCAACTTAAACACGTTACATTCTTTACCATCAAAGGGAAATAAAATGCGAGAATGACTGGCCCAACTAAACAAGGCTGGGGATATGACAAAGAATTATAATTTAAAAAGAACTTTATGGAAATATTAGTCCTTTCACTAAATTGCCGCGTCAAGCGCCAACTAACTGTACAAATTTCTCATTCTCATTATTTGTCGAGTTGATTACTATTCTAACAAAACACTCAGAGAAGTGCCTGGAATTCTGCTACAATGGAACATTGCAATATATATAAATAATTTTAAGTGTTTGTAGTTTGAAACAAACTAATATCTATTTCACTTTAATGAAATATAATAAAAACGTTCAAATTTATATTTGGCAGCTGGCATTCGTTTCTTTTTTCTATATTCCTCTTTGTGCTTTTCGCTTATTTTGACATTTAGTTTGACATAGGTGCCACTCTTTATCACTTTGAATAAATACAACGAAACAGCTGTTAAGTGCCGTTAAGAATAAGTTAGTGAATCGCACAATCGTTAGTGCAAACGGCAAATATTGCCGTCAAAAATAACAATTGTCGCACCGTTTAAAGTTAGTGAATCGCACTACAGGATGCCGTTCCCATGCATTATGCCCATATCGGCGAGCATGGGGTTAAGTGTTAGCAGAGGTCTTTTTTTTGCTGATAGGCTGTGATGATTTAAGTGCAGACATCGCGTCTCCATAACAATTTCGTTACGTTCGTGCTTTTTCTCCTGTGATAATATAAGAGTGTCACAGGTAAGGAGTCTACGTATGGTTTATTGACCAATACGTGTACGCAATGACTTTGAGTGCTCGTGAAAAAAAGAAAATCTCTCGAGTAAATCCGTGCCGTCTAGGGTATGAAAGGATTCGATTAATCTCTCGGGGGGTTAATAGCTGAAGATCAGGGGCTCGACGGCCATTGTGTGTGATGTTTGGATAACCATGGTGGGCCTTCCCACCAGAGAGTGTTTGCAGAAAGATCCTACATTCCCTAAAATTTTGGAAGTTCTATTTGCCACACATGTCTTACACGTATGCGAAGGCTTCTCCATCCATGGCAGCAAGATAGCTGAATCTGTCCAGAGGATTGACAAATCGGAGAGCATATCAAGTTCTGGTCGGATTTGCTTACTAAGTTTGGAGAGTAAAACCGCTCCGCAGAGCTTTAATCGGGCCAGACTTACGGACTGGAGGGGTGCAACTTTAGTTTTCGCGGCAAGTAATGAGGATGAGAATGAGTTTTCGCCGAGTTGAGCTCTGATGTAGTCGAAAGCACAGAAGGCCTTTCCAGAAGCGTCCGAAAATCCGTGCACTTCAATGTACTGCTCTGGCGTGAACTGCACCCATCTGGGTAATTTTATATCTTCCATAGCTGGGAGATTCTCACGAAATGATTTCCATTTGGTTGGAGCACTCGGTTTCACCACCTCATCCCACTCCGTTCCTTCCATCCAGAGTTATTGGGGGAGGATTTCCGCCATGATCATTATTGGCGATAGCCATCCTGTTGGGCCGCTGACAGAATTTGCCTTTTGGCTTTTGATTTTTCAACAGGTATGGCGAGAGGGAACGAGTTCTTGGAATCTTCCGCGAGTTGGCTGACAGCCCTAATTGCCAAATAAGGGGCACAGTTAACTCCGAAAATCACTGTTTTGAGTTTAAAGTCTTGTCGCGGCGAGTTTGGGGTTTTGCGAAATACGATTCGCTGGAAGTCATGATCATCCATGTGAACGGTACATTTTCTCAATATTACAATTATAAACAAATTTGTATAGTAAGTAGCTACTTTAAAATTATTGACATTAAATCGTTCTGTAGCACGCCGTTTAAAGAATAACCAGAGTGTTACATTTTTGAGGCATTAAATACAACGCGAACCTTTGTGGTCGTGCTTTCAGGTTTTAAAACAGCGCGACGAGGCAGATAGAAAGAGAAATACTTTTCATCCCTGATTATCTCAGTGAGGCAAGAGGGTGTCATATGATTTTGTATTAAGTATTCAAAAAGTACTTTGTTAAATTTCTCGCGCAGTTTGGGCTTTTCTTCTAGTGTTCTCTCTAT
This sequence comes from Anomoia purmunda, assembly GCA_951828415.1. Taxonomy (NCBI): domain Eukaryota; kingdom Metazoa; phylum Arthropoda; class Insecta; order Diptera; family Tephritidae; genus Anomoia; species Anomoia purmunda. The sequence goes on along the minus strand of OX639998.1, from coordinate 4,988,904 downwards.
ACTTAAATACTGTTGTTGTGCTGCTGGACGGGAGTGACCAAGTGCTACTGATGATGGAAAATTTTGGTTTAAGGAAGTTTCACAACGTATCTTCCATCTTCTTGACGGGTTGTGGCCGTTACAAACAGATTCTCAAAGTATTCGTCCTCTTTGGAACGGGTTTGGGTAGGGTATACTTCCTCTTGTTCCTAGAATTTCTTCAATAACGTATTCAGTGAATCATTTGAGGGTCCATAACCTGGGTCATGAATGACGTCAACTTTTCCTCCACTGCTCCGCTAATTATCCATCCGAATATTGTGTTCTGCACCAGGAATATATCGTCTACTACACGATGTAATACTTGCGTGATAATTTGGGGTATAATGTCGCCCCCAATGACCATATCGATTCGGGATGTAGTTAAACACTCAGGGTCTGCTAATGTTAAAGTGGCTAATTCTGGAAGGCTTTTTGTTGGATAGTGGGATATGGGTGAACTGAAAAGTGAGCAGGGGTTTGAGTTGATTGGCAACTAAGATTCGAGGGTTTTCGTAACCCGATTTCAAACCTTCCCATGCAGGCGCAAATTTTTCGTCGGTAGAAAGGTATTGCTATACGATAAGTCCTGCTTCACCTTTGTCTTGTACCGCAAATGGTGCAACTTTGGAGCAGAGGTTAATCTTTGGTGCTATATATAGACGGCCGTAACATGTCTCTGAATGTCGGCCAGGCTTCGTAGCCACCGTGTATCGCACGGCGGTACCTTGAGGTAAACTTCAGTATATACTGATGGGCTTGGGATATAAACCATATTGAATGCTTGCTGGGTTGCTTCAGGGGTCATATTAATTCTAAAAAGCCGTAAAGCTTCCAACATTTCGAACCTGCATGTTTGGTAGTTCTCTGAGCATTTGCAATATTTTTGCTCTACTGAGTCACTGACCTCTGGGTAATCATCGTCCATGAATATTGTTATGTATGCTTTTAAAAGGCTGTCCCAGGTGCTGTCCAGTAGTTGGATCTTTACCTCAAATAAGCTCTCAGTTTAGTTAGAGGTTGCGAATGGTGACCATTTTGAGCAAAAAGTCTCCCGTCTGTTGCTCTCAAACATAAATTGTTGGAGACCGTTCTTTTTTTTACTTTTCCTGGCAGGACTCCATTATCTCGATTTTTTTTTTATTTAATGTATTTCGAAAGGCGAGATAGCTGAAACTTAAACTGGATCTTAGCCCTTTACTCTTTTAAATTGAAGCGTTTGTTAAGGCTTTATTTGGTTTTATTTATTGGGTGTTTTTTTTTCTCTGTGTAAAAATCGTTCACTCTTGTATTACTGTACTGATGTGCGTTATTTTGTGAGCTACGACCCATCGAGCAAATTAGCTCCACCCCTTTTTTATTTGGCTATTGAGTGCAATTGATATTGAGTGTGTTAGCAAGACGCAAGTGTTCTCATATACAGAGGAAAAAGCTAAAAAATCAATAGCATGTCCATATATGTGTATGTATGTGCTCACACTGTGGCCTGCCAACTTTTGAGTTATGAGTTGAGAGCTAAGGGTGTCTGCAGAGTGGAAGCTGGAAGCCGAGCCGACCGTAAAGCTGATTTCGATCAGCGCTGATCAATTTTAGGTACCGCAGAGTGGATGCGAGAATCAGCGCTGAATTTCGCGTGTACTTTGCTATTATACTCGTACATGTGTACTTTTGCTTTTTAAACTGGTAATTTTATTTGTGCTTATGCAAGTGAGAAGAGAAGACATGGATTCCTCAGATGAGGAATATTTTGCTGTGCTACATATTTTTTTAAAGAAAAAAGAGTATGGAAAGCATCCCATAAATACAAAACGGAATGAATTTGGGGAATTTCACCATTTGTATAAAGATTCAAGACGTTACCCGCAAAAGTTTTTTGAATATACCCGAATGAAAATCGAAACATTCGATTACATTCTTGATAAGGTTAAATCCAAATTAAATAAAAATTGGACCAATTTTATAAAAAAAAAATTACGCCATGTGAACGACTTATACTAACTCTGAGGTCAGTTATTTACATTTTATTTAAATTGGCAATGTAAAGTAACAACTCGCAATTACACTCAAACAAAAGATTTACTGAAAGTTAAAAGAAGATTTTGAAGTAGATGGAGCGTTTACATATTCAATTGAAGCAATAAAGTTTGGCTGAAACTGTTAGAAGTGAATAATATACGCCGATCAGCTTTACGCGCGGCTTTGCGCCGAGCCGAGCGCAAAGCTGATAAATGCGAGAAATAAGCTTCAAAAAAGTATGCGTACATTTGCATACGAAATCGCACAGGCAGCGCAGAGTGGAAGCTGACCGAAGCCGCGCGTAAAGTTGATCGATGCGAGAAAAACAGTTTTGAAGTGTTTTTCGGCGCCGACTCGCGTTCAAACGGCGTATATTATTCAGTTGATTTTCGTGCAATTCGTGGTTAAATTCAATTTTGTGCACAAATATGGATATTGATTTATTGGTAAGTGAAGTTTTTTCTCAAAAAAATAAAAGCTATCACAATAGAGTATTGGTTGAAAACCTATGGAAATCAATTGCAAGTGAAATGAATGTACAGAGTAAGTAAGTAAGTAAGTATTTATTTTCGCTCGGCTCGGCTTTCAGCTTCCACTCTGCAGGCACCCTAAGTATGAGTGGGAGTTATGGGTATGTAAATATGTATATACATATGTATATACATATGTATGTACTTATAGATCTGCAAAGCAGTTTAGTACCGCTCGGCTGTTCATTCGCTGTTATTTGTAACCGGAGTACGTATGTATTTATGCTATACGTATGCTATGCCCGTATAGTATTCATATGTATGTACCCATTTATCTACTTATTTAGAGTATATTTATACAGAAATTTCTACAGCGATGGGTGCAAATAACGGGACATTGACGTTATATTTCCTTTTTATTCAAAGGCCTAGAAAAATTAGCTATTTTGGAGGGAAACGTTAATGTTGCTATGTGGATATATATCTACATACCTACATATATACCTATACGTAAAGATATCTCTGCTCATATGTATATACATATCTACATACACATGTATATATATTTGAAAAATTTTCGAATTAAGCCGGAAGACTTTGACTACCCAATTTTCGTTGTAAGGGGGGGTTGGTTACCGTATTATTTCGGTGTATATATGTATATTATAAGTAGTACAAATAATATACATAAATATGTACATACATACATATGTATGTACTTACTCAGCCATATGGGATTTTTTTGGTTTGCTTAGCCGGTTTGATTTTATGTCCTGTTGCACCTGCTTTGCTTCTTGTTTCGCTGCCGGGGTGTTTGCTGCTCCGGACCAGGGGAACTTTCTCGGTTCTCATAAAAAATTGTGGGTAATGTTGGTGTCGGCACGCTCGACAGAAAATTTTTAATGCACTATCGCACCGTTTTTTTGTTATTGCAGGTATACTGCTAGCGCTCGTAACGCTCGTAAATTTAATTGTTTTTTCATATACATATCTACATATGTACATACATATATACTTACAGGTATACTGCTAGCGCCCGCGACGCTTGAAAATATTGTTTTCTTTTTTATTAGAATTTTAGTTTCATTAGCAAGATGTTTTTTTTTTTGTTTTTAAAAACTTTTTCCTTTCGCTTTCCACATACATATGTTCATATGTATAGAGTTTATACGTTTGTTTGTTTTCTAAACAAACTGCAGTGCACTCTACTGCTCTTATTAGTTTGGCAACTTTTTTTGTTTTTTTTTTTGAGATTAACTTATTATTTGTCCAATTGCCACAGCTATTTATATTTTTAGTCAAACACTTCCACTATTTTAGTAAACCCTTTGGTTTAGTTCTTTATTCACAAGTAAATTTAGTAATCGTTACGTCTTGATTGTCTTCGCGTACTCCGACCGTGTGTGTTTATTTCCGTCGAAAAACTAAGTGAACTTGAGTCAGATACGGGCAAATGGCCGCTCGAAGCTTTGTTTGATTTGTTTTGAGTAAATGTTTAGATGACCCACTTCGTATCGGATGACGTCGGAAGGACCATGCTTATATTTCTCGCTTTTTCGAATTAAGTATTGTATTACAAAATTCAGTACACAAATTCATGTCTATTGATTTTGATGTGTAATAGGATAAAATTAATAATAATTTAAGTTTATTGATTTTGGTGTGTAATAGGATAAAATTCAAAACCAAATATGGTAGAAAGAGCGGAGTCAAATTAACTATTGGCTTTGATAAAGTTTGGATGATCGCTTTAACAATTTAAAATATCGGGAGTATAATTTGAACGAAGATATGATGTGACGGCTTTGACGGCCTTTTTGCATTTAATTGCTTTTCAATTTGATAACAACCGGGCGGTCGGTGATAAGTGATTGCTGATTTGGCGCCAAATGGGGGGAATTGAACAATAACAGTTTTAGAGGTTCATGTTCTCGACAGCCTGGCTAACTGGAGTAAAAGAAATAAATTACTTTTTAATATCACTAGGTCATCATATTCTCTTTTTTATGCTATCCTTTCTACTGTTTATGAAACAATTTAACTGCATTATTCTTAAAGCTTTAAAGTTAATAAAAAACTGGAAAATATTTTCAATCGGCATTCTATGTCCAACAATATTCTGATTTACAAAAACATATTATTACTACGAGGGCAAACGCTGCTGAAAATGTACATAATATAAATGATTTCCCACTAACTGGAGCGAAGCTCCTGAGCATTAAAAAATACTTTTATGTAATGGGATCCTCCAATTTTTATACGGCTCTTACACTGGTTTATAAATATTTGACAATGAATGATGAATTGACCTGTTTTCCAGGTCCTTATAAAATGTTTGCCAAAAAATAGCAAAGAAACTAAAATATCCATAAAAGTATCGTTTGAGAGGTATATTCAGCTTCTTTACGCTTGTATAACTTTTCTATATAACGAAATATCACTTTTTGAGTTACTGGCGTCTAAGTGCAAAAAACTAAGAACATTTTCGAGCTTTTCCGAAAATCTTTAATTTATGTTCCCTCTTTTTAGTGTATAAACTTTGTAAAAAAAATAATTAAAAATGTTTAAATGAAAATGAATTTCTTTACGAAAGGGGGAAGCAGAAAGTCTCTTAAATTGGACAGAAAATGTAAAAGTTATTACAAATTAGTTAAAAGGGGCCACTGTAAATTTTTGTTACATTCACTATTTTAGTTGCAAATCTGCAAAAAACTTTTCACGTTGCATCATCCAGAACATGCATTTAATGTAATATCACACATTATATGGACTTGGGTTTGCTGGTTCTGAAAATAGCACCCAATTTTATTCATCACGTCTGGATTTTAAGATGCTGGTGGTTGAAGTTTTTGCAAAGGTTTGCCACAAAATAGGTTGACATTTGTGAATTGTTTTTGAACACTATTTCACGAATCGCAATTTTAAAAACTGGTGTGAGTTCAACATAAAATGCAATTTTTGATATACAAAATGTTTACATTCTTATAGATTTGCTTACTGTTAGAGTCAGTTTCATGTAAAAAAATTTCATATATTTTAGTCATTTTTGACTACATATAACTTCAGCGCCCAACTTCTACACCACTGAAAATAAGCTGCAAGACCTTCGCTGCCACTGCTTCAAATAGTTAGACTTATGTTTTTGACTTACGCAAATAACTTTTAAATAATAATAATACTAGCTGCCCGTATGCGACGTTGTTGCGCATTTTCTAAGAAAACTGTTGCCGCTAATAGGAAATAATGATCCGATGAGGTGGTAGCCTGGTCCTTGAATTTTAAATGTCGGCATGAAGTTGCTCTCTATCACATAATTTGCCCAAAAGGAGTCCATTTGCAATAAGTGGTTGTATTTTCGAACTTGGTTCAGAAAATTGTTTGGTGTAGGGTGGGACTCGAGAATCAAGGATTTTAATGAACCTGTTGGTTAGAATGTTGGTAGTATGTTTAACATAATTTTACATAATTAGCATAAATTTTGATTTTGAATTTTTCGGTAAACTCGATTGACTGAATTATCTGAATCGATTCACTCTATACGCGCCAGGACTTTGCCTATTACACTTTGTTCGCGCATAATGCGTTTTGAAAACTTACACACAAACTGAACAAAATATTTCCATCAGCAGATGTAAAGAATACTAACATGAGCGTGTATGGTATAAACATGTATGGGTTAGGACATCCCAAATAAACATAGAAGTTCAAAAAATAAACACCCTTTAATAGCTAACACGCAAAAAATAATAAACAGAAGGAAGTAGGTTTATCTATTTATACTATATCATTTTCAAAAGGCGTGAAGTGCTTTGCACTATATTGTTATACTAAATATACTTTTAAAGAAACTCATTAATAGTATAAATTTTTCAAACAATTATTTATATACAATTAATTTCAGGCACCCCACGATTCATGATATAGATTTTGTTCTGTTCTTCTATCACCTTATGCGAACTCGCCTTGTTTTCGCTCTTTGTGTACCTTTTTTGTCAGTGCTCTTCCTGCTAACGGCATAGATAATTAGAAGCGAAGCTCTCTCAATTGCTCCCAAAATAGGCGGCTGACAGGCCAAACGAGGGCTGTCGAAAGCAAATACGCGAAATAATTGGCAAAAGCAGTGCGCTTTCCAGTTGGATAGAGGAAAAGAGTGAAAGTGAAGTGAAGTAGTAAAGAATATGCTGCTTAATGTGACATACAATTATTGTTTATAACAAAAAAAAAAACTTCCATTAAGAGTGTCGATTAAAATTGAGTTTTTTAGAGAACTAAGGTATATTCAGTTTTAAAACCTTCCATATATATATATGTATATACATAAAGTTTTATATTGGTGTTAGAAGTTCTTGAAAATTGGCAAATTTCTTTGACATTTTAAGATTTATGAAATCAACATTTCATATTTTTAGAATTTTTTACCAAAAACCAATTCATTCCTCCAACTCGTAGATCGTAAAGTCCCTGGAATTTATTTTTGAGTGATTCGGCCTGTAAGACAGGTTTTAGTGGACAGACAGGAATGTGGAAGTGTTTGAAAACATATAGATTAAGGTAAATTTACGATTTATTGACCTGAAATATGGTACCGTAGTTGCAAAACAAAGCCCTATGTATTATTACGATTTTACACAAATAAACTAACAGACAAATGTACGCTTTATAATGGCTGTTCATGTTAGTTTTGCCCTCCTGTATTTTAGAAGCTGGTGTTCTTGCATAAACCCTGGCGGCCGAGGGTCGTCGAAACCGATGCCCAAAGTCACATACACTTCAAGCGGTGGAGAAACAGCAAAACAGACACTCAAAACTTTCTCTATATCGGTGGTGGAGAGTTGAAGGCTAAATCGCTTTGCACTCTCACGGTTGCTAGTACTAGCAAGAGCTTATCATTCACAATCCCGGGGTTTTTGGATGTTTCTGCAAGGAAGGACCAAAGGAATCATAAACGGCATGCTCCCTCAAGTAAAACAGCACGCTCGGATTGTCGCATGGCTAGTAACATCCAGGAGCGCTTCGGTCGTCAGGATGTGGAGAGGTTAACCGACAAACAGACTGAAACGCTCAAGTGGGCCAGGAAAGTGCTGGATGACGCCTCGAGTGCGGCCGATGGGGTAAGGTCAAGAAAGGCAGAGGAACCTCGGTATGTCTCAACTATTAAGAGACAGCGGTCTCGGGAGGATGAAAGGCGCCAGCAGTTCTGATTGGAGAGATATGGAAAGGGGCCAGGCTGGAGGCCGTACAAAAGAGGGGTTTGCTTGCCGGAAGGTCCACTAAACACCCTAGTTAATGAATTCACCTCAGCTTACAAAAGCGCGCTGGAACACTCTTGTCCGCTGAAAACTTTTAGGGGTAAAGGAAACCCCTACTGGTGGACTGGGGAACTTTCTGAGCGTAGGGCGTTATGTAGACGTCTCTTTAACAAGGCCAAAAGGAGTGGACTACCCTCGGACTGAAAATTCAGGCGAATTCTCTCCGGGAATCCCATTCTTCTAGGGTGCTTGAAGGACGAAGCGGGTAACTGAAGCATGAGCAACGAGGAGTCTCTAGAGCTGCTTCTCGATGCTTATTTTCCAGAAAATCCTGAGCTGATGGTTCTCAGTTTCTGAAAACCATAGAGCCTTCGCCTGGTCCCTCCGGATATGCTGGAGTAGCATCGCCTGGTGTGGACGAATAGCTCGTAGAAGCCCTTCAAATCACCGGGGTCTGACGGTATAGTGCCTGCGCATCTGGAAAATGCTGGGGGTGGTGTGCCGTTGGCTTGTCGCGATTTTCGCAGGCTACTTACGAAATGCCTACATTCCTGAGGGCTGGAAGCGGGTTAAGGTAGTGTTTAAACCGAAGGCTGGTAAAAGCTCCCACACTACTTTTGGTTACTTCAGGCTAATCAGTCTATAGAACACGCTCGAGAGGCTGTTTGACCTGCATATAAGAAATGCCATTCCGCCGGAGAGATTATCGCTTTCACAGCATGCCTATTGTACGTACCCTCGTGAAGTCAATAGAGCAGTATCTTGCGAGTAAGATCTTCACGCTGGGTGCCCTCCTTTAAATTGGGGCGACTTTGAACAACGTTTTACCCGGAGCTATAGTCTACTGTCGAGTCTTTAAGCGGGTTGGGTTTCGAAATCGATCTCATAAGGCTCATCTACCATCTCATCGGCAGAACTATCATTGTGCAGTGGGGCAGTGCCTTAAATCAGAGAAGAGTCAGCATAGGCACTCATCAAACGAGGGTCTTCACCGTTACTCTGGGTTAAAGCTTAACGACCTGTTGTTAAGACTGAAGAGGGATGACCAGGCGCTCATTGTCAGAGGGGGTTTTTGGATATTTTGTGTGAGCTTATACAAGGATACCTAGCGGGTAACAATTGGTCTCGGACAAACTGTACATCCGGAAAGGCCAAGCTCGTTCTGTGCACCAGGAAGGCCGAAATTTCTAGCATCTCCCTGCCTTCGCTGGGTTGCGCTGAGCTCGTGCTTCCTGATAGAGTGAAGTATTTGGGTTAACTACTGGAAAGCACACTTTCCTGCTAATATAATGATGAGGAATGACCGAAAAAGACCCTGGTTGTCTTGTACTGTTTTTGGGGGGCCGTCGGGAAACGCTAGAATCTCTCGTCATAAGTCATTAAATGGTTATATGAGTATGTAGTAAAACCATTGTGATTCTTGCATGGTGGGGTTCCGTAGATAAGACTATTTCCATTTCATTCCGGCCACAACGGACCATTGCGTGTCCAACATAGCTCCCAAGGGTTACTTTGGTATCGCCATTCCATCTAGGGAGGGGTGCGACCTGTGGCAACGAGGGATGTTAAACATGTTCACGGAAACTTGAAAATTGATGGGAGCGTTGGAGGTGGAGTATATTGCCGAGAACTCTGTATAAGGAAAAAATGTTGGAAACCAGATCACTGTAGCATGTTCCAGGTAGAGGTGGCTGCCATAAGGAAACGGATTGGTTTCCGATATCCAAGCGGCAAGCAGAGCTATGAACTCAATAACAATACGATCGAAAGTAGTCAGGGTTTGCCGGACGTTGATTTCGAGAGCTTCAGAGTATATCTCCATCAAATTAATCTGTATGCCTGGACGCAGGGATATCCCAGGGAAGGAATCAGATGAATTAGCCAGACAAATCACACTTGAAAAGGACTTCTTAAGCGAGGAACAAATGGGCTAGCAAACAGCTTGACAAACGCTGGACAGCTACAAGAAAATTTAGGGTCGCAAGGTGCTCTTGGCCCGTAGTAGACCGTAGACCGTAGTAGGTCGCGGGGGCGTCTACGGTTATTCAAGTAATAGCTCTCATTGATTATGGAGCAGCTGACAGCAGCTGTTCAATGGGAATCCATGCGGTGCGCCTCAATATCAGCACTTACCCATACTGCGATGGCTGTTAAGAGGAGGAGGAGATTAAATAATCTCAACCCCTTTCACTCAGCTGCCCTGGCTTCGCGAGACCAAGACTTAAGTATCTGGGATCGCGACTTATCCGCTCTTCAGAAGACATATCAAGAGTTGGGATTAGCCAGCTCCATAGCTTCTTTGTAGGCACGCAGCACCTTTCAAATTAAAACAAAAAGTTGCCGTTCTATGTGAGCTCCCTGGAGCAGCTGCTTTAACCTAACCTCACTTAGAAGAGTACTAACCTTAATCGTATAATTAAGTTTCGCGTAGCCTTGTGAAGGCAACCACTTTGTCGTGGTGCAAGGGCTTAATCGAATCACTAACCAGACCTTATCAACGGGTTTAAGTGCGATTCCGAAAGTATTGTACTGACCAATAGCACTCGTTTCCCTTGTTTCGGTAGAACGATGACCAAGTACTGCAGGGCTGGAGCACCCCAAAGCGCATTTAGTTCGTTTCGGGAAGTAGGAGGATGACGGGCGCAATACCTTCCGGACCTTGGCAGTAAAAATAATAATCCCAATCCTCATAGTGAACCTTATACCAAGATCATCTACTCGGGGTAACCAGCAAGCTGGTTCAAAGCCTGCAATTGTATAAGTTCCGCGAAATTACTAACATTTAATATGAAAGTATTTTTAGGTCGTCAGCATATAATAGGAATTTGTCTGAAGAAAAACAAAAAGTAATATAGTTGATGAAGAGCACAAATAAGAAAGGCCACAATATACTACCCTGCGATATACCAGAGCTCGCAGTAAATGAATGTATTGTTCAGGATAACAGTATAAGTTCTTTAAGATAAATAAGACTTTACCCAACACAAGAAAGCAGAGTGAACCCCCATACAAGCCAAATTAAAAATCAACACTTAGTGTGACACCCTTTCAAAAGCTTTAGCGAAATCTGTGTAGACTTGATGACCTGCTTTAAAGGCTGCATGACAGTCTCCAACAAACAATGCTAAATTGGTGACAGTCGAGCTTCAGTGAACGAAACCGTGTTAGCTCGAAGATATAATACTACGAACAACAAAGTCTAATTTAGCTTTAACAATACGCCCAAAAAGCTTTGCAATGGTGAGTTTTGAAATAGGTCTATAATTAGCGACATCATTTTTGTTTCCATCTTTGAATATCGACGTTATTGATGCAATTTTCCATGCATCAATGAAAACTGAAAATCTGAAGAATTAGCACAAGCAGAGATCTACAATTTTGCAATAGGATGACAGATAAGCCGCCATCATCATTCCAAAAAACTTTTGGCTTACTTTTGATGTTGGATTCACAGTCTCTAATTCACGACCTGCTTCTTGTCTTGTCCAAGCTATTGAAGCTACCAAAATACAGCTTTTAGTTGGCAAAGTCATGTGCATTGTTTGCTTAAGTTTATTTCCGCCGAAAAAACCCGAAATGGGCGCACAGCAATATTGGTAGGCCGAATGTCAGGATTCAAAATATTATCAACTGAAGTTTCCTCAACTCCTATGTTGAAATTTATGTGGCACAAACTCCCCTCTATGGTGCCTTTCCTAGTTAGTCTGTAGCACATTAAAGAGCTCTTTATTATTCCAGTGTGCTTTTCAATGTACGTTTTCACGTCATCAGTAGTCACCGACAGCATAAAAGATGATAGATGAAGCCGAAGGTAGTATGTTCGCCTTGGCTCTTGCCGCGGCTACTTTCTCCCGTTGCCTCCTCCACTTTCGTTGCCTCCTCCACTTCCGTTGCCTTGCGGCCAACTCTCCACCCGCCCTTGGCTCACTAACTAACACCTCGAAGGAATGCGCGTGGAGGGCGGTATCATCAAGGTACAGTGGTCTGACGATCATTCTCGAGAATGGCTGAACAAAATGATAGCGAATAAGCCATCCTGCGAAAAATGGAAATTCGTCTTAAAAGGTGGAAGCATTCGCAGGTTGGTAAGAGCCTCTGCTTAGATACCGGGTCCAAACCGGAAACCAAGTTTGGTGCCCAGAACAAACTGCTGAATACAAGCCAAAGGCGAGTGTACTCGTTTACCAGGAAAGGGACAACGAATAGGTGGTAGGTAAAGACGTGAGCTCGTTGAAAGTTCTTCGAAGTATATACGGACACTCCTCATCATCGTTGGTCTCCTTGGCGTGGGGATGAGGCTTAAGTGTTGGCACGGTTGTTCCTTTCGAGGTCTTCCATGCCACCACGAACTAAGAGGGAGGCTCCATATAAGAATCAGTGTAGGATTCGTTCTTGCACTGATTCTTATGTGGAGATTACCGTACCAACATCTCTCTGGTCCGCATACCCTGTATCCCTCCTAGTATCTCCCAGCTCTCCTTCCTCTCTTCCCCCCCCCCCCCCCCCCCCCCCCCCCTAATCCAGGGTGTCAAGCGTTACCGTGCCCATTGGTCGGTTTGCAGCCAGGGGGTTTAAATTCCGGCTGTATTTTAACGGCGCCTCCCTGACACCGGGCCACCTCAGGGAGTAAGTTTGGCCTTACCGCGGCAAGGGGCGCTGTCGTGGTGTACCACCCATTTCCCCCTCAATATTTCTAGACCGCTGCGCTTGCCTCGTCGAGCAGGTGGTCGTACGACCAAGATGAATACAAATAAAGGTAAAGCAACAACAACAACAAAAAACACAAAAAAATTGTCTTCCCCATCTCGGGGTAAGACAAGCATGAAAAAGTCTTCTTCCCCATCTCGGGGTAAGAATGCGCAGGCGCAAGCGCCTAACGCGCCGCTTCGCTCCGATAGGAGCTCTTCCGGGCTGGATGTGAGTGTTGCACGCCGGCCCGTGACTTCGGGTGTTATGGCGGGGCCTAGCACCAGCAAAGCTGCGGGGATTGTGCTGGAAACGGCAGATCCCTCCGTGGCACTAGGCACTAGGGGCCCGTCAAACACCGGCGCGGCTGCGAAGCCTAGTCTCGCGAAGGCAACGGTCTCACGGCCTGGCCCGAGTGGACTAAGGCGACAAGTAGCCGCACAAGATAGTATAGAGGGCGTGGCAGCGATGGAAACTACGAGCCACGCCCCTCTGATGTTGGAGTCGGAGCGGTTCAAATTCGCTGACAAGCGTAAGGTCGCGAAGACGTTAAAAAGATACGACGGGGTCCCGTTGGAAACGTTGTCCCAGAGCGCGAAGGAGCGGTGGAAAGGGCGAAAGCCCTGCTGCCTAACTTCCGGGTCACTGGGGCTTCGGTGGAAAACCGGGTGCCTCCGTCAAAGCGACAAAGATCGGCGGAAGAACAAACTCCGGTCTCTAAAAGAATCCGGCCGCACTCGTGGGTGGGCAGGCCTAGCTTTGCCGAGGTTGCGAAGGACAGGATCCTTATTGGGGTCCTGGACCGAGGCAACGAGCTCGGGTCCATACCAAAGGACCAGTGGAGGTGGGTGAAGGCAGCTCTGGCGAACGTCATCTTTGACGTTCTGCTGGAGAACCCTGGAACCCCCCCTGCCTGTAAGGACGCTGGTTGGTACCAGGGCCACATTAAGGTGGTCGCCTGTGAGGACCTGAGATCGGTGGCGCTGTATAAGGCCGCCGTTGCAAAGGTGGGCCCTGTCTACCCAGGGGCTAAGTTGGAGGAGGTAGACTGGAAGGACATTCCAGTCAGACCCCGGTCGAGGGCATGGGTTCCGGTGACACCATCGGCACCGGAAAGCATCCTAAAGATGCTTCAGGTGATGAACCCGGCCCTCCCAACAAGTGATTGGAGGGTCGTCCGGGTCGAGGACGCGGAAGGCCCTTCGAGACAAGTGGTCTTGTCCCTAAGCAAGGAGTCCATCGGACTCCTTGAGAAGAGGCAAGGCCGCGTCTGCTATGGCCTCGATGAGGTCATCATTAAGGTGTACCGCGGGGACGCTCAGCGTCCCTCTGGTGCGGGTGCAGCAATGGACGTGGATATTGAGGCACCCGAACCGGAGCCGGAACCGGAACTCTCCGACGCTGAAGGCAGCGTCTCCTCTCAGACAAACTTTGCACCAACAATGCACAGGATGTTTGCGGAGGAGGAGCTGCTGCTCAGCGACGGAGAGAGCGTGGCTGATGTCACCGTCGTGGCTGGAGGGGAGGCAGCGGTTTTCTCGCATGAGAATTCTGCAGATAAACCTCCATCGATCTAAAGCAGCTTCAGCTGCTCTCCTAGGTCGCCTGAGCAAAGGCGACGTTACGGTGGTACTCATTCAGGAACCCTGGGTTTGTAACTCAAGGGTATGTGGGTTGAGTGCCACCGGCTTTTAGCTTTTCGTGGAGCGCGGTAAAGGTAAAATTAGAGCCTGCATTCTGGCTAAAGCAGATTTAAATATCTTTCTTTTACCTAATTACAGTGATGGCGACGTCACGGCAATTCTTGCAGAGATAGGGGGAATGTCACTGGTGCTGGCATCGGCTTACATGCCGTACGAAGCCGAGTACCCCCCTCCCTCTATGGTGCGGAACTTAGTGTCCAAATTTGAGAGCGGACACATGTTGGTCGGCAGCGACGCAAATGCTCACCATGTCAACTGGGGGAGCACGGACATCAATGATCGAGGTGAGTTACTCTTCAACTACCTTCTAACTACTAACCTACTTATATGCAACAAAGGTAGGGATCCCACCTTCATTACTAGCAATCGTAAAGAAGTTTTAGATATAACTCTATGCAGTGATAGTCTATCTGAATTGATCGAGAGTTGGAGGGTTCTAGATGAACACTCCTTCTCTGATCATCGTTATATTGAAATCGTATTGAACTTTTCTATTCCCAGCCCAAAGGTGCGAAAAAACCTAAAAAACACAGATTGGTGCTCTTACAAAATGTTATTTGAGGATAGGCTAAACAGCGAACCTCTTATTGAACCTAATTGTATCGGGGATCTAGAGAACATGGTGGACGTTTTTACGCTGACCTGCTCAAATGCCCTAAATCAGGCTTGCCCTGAACCAAAACAATGGGGCAAACGTAAACCCCATTGGTGGTCACGCGAGTTGGACTCACTACGAAAATCTTGTAGGAAAAACTTCAACAAAGCCAAGAGACTTAGTCTCGAGCTGGTATGGCTAGAGTACAAAAAGTCTCTTCAGACCTATAAAAAAGCTTTAAGGGAGGCAAAGAGATCCTCGTGGAGAAACTTCTGCGGCGGCATCGAGGGTGCTTCCGAGACAGCCAGGCTAAGGAAGATTCTCTCAGGATCCCCTAACCCGATAGGTTTCTTGCAAAAGCAAGACGGTTCCTGGACCTCAACGGGAAAGGAAACCCTTGAATTGTTATTAGATACCCATTTCCCTGGTAGTACAATTGCGGAGGAAGGAACTCCTCCGCTCATCTCCTCCAACCCCGTTAACATACCGGTTTCGGAAGAAAAGGTTAAATGGGCTATCCAAAGCTTTAAACCATACAAATCTGCGGGGCCGGATGGGATAATACCTGCCCAGCTAATTGAGACACTGGAGCTGTCTGCAAAATGGCTCTGTACTATTTTCAGGGCCTGTTTCAAACTAAATCACATACCGTTGGCATGGAGAAATGTCACGGCTGTCTTTATTCCTAAAGCCGGTAAGGCCTCACACACTAATCCAAAGGAGCTTAGGCCTATCAGTCTATCATCCTTTGCTCTTAAGGCACTTGAAAGGATTATTAGTAGCTACCTGTCCGATACCATCGACAGTAGACTACTGTCTAATGACCAACATGCCTACCGCAAAGGCAAATCTACTGAGACTGCACTCCATAGCTTGGTCGGCTATATTGAGAAGTCTCTCAGCGTTAAGGAATTCTGTCTTGTAGCCTTCCTGGACATTGAAGGCGCCTTTAATAACGTATTTCCAGAAGCTATAACTGGCGCCGTTAGGGATCTAGGGGTTGAACACTCACTGGTTGACTTTATCGGCCAGCTACTCTGTTGCAGAGTAGTAAGGGCTAAGCTGGGTGCGAGCGAATTGTCACGGCACGTGTCGAGGGGGACGCCACAAGGAGGCGTCCTATCCCCACTCCTATGGAACCTCACCGTAAACACGCTACTGCGAGATACGGCATGGGGTGGCGCAAAAGTCGTCGCGTACGCCGATGACGTCGCGATTGCAATCAGGGGAAAGTTTCCGCAGACATTATGCGAGCTGATGCAACGAGCGCTTCGGGAGGTATCCAAGTGGTCCACAAATTGCGGGCTCAGGGTCAGCTCAAGTAAAGTGGAACTTGTACTTTTCACGAGAAAGTATAAAGTGCCTTCTGTGACTCCACCGGTACTAAACGGTACCCGGTTAAGTCTTTCTACAAGTGCCAAATTTCTAGGCGTTATTTTAGATAGGAAGTTGAGCTGGAAGGAGAATCTAGTTCAACGTCATGAGAAGGCTTCTGTAGCCCTCTACACATGTAAGAGAGCCATAGGCAAGAAATGGGGGCTAAATCCCCGGATCTGTCGATGGATTTTCACAGCAGTCGTCAGACCAATACTCCTATATGGGGTGATCGTGTGGTGGCCTGCATTAGAAAAAGAGGGTAACCTTAGACTACTCACCAAGGTGCAAAGATCTAGTATGATCTGCATAAGTGGGGCGCTCAGAACTACTCCAAATGAGGCCTTGAACGTCATTTTAGACCTTATTCCTTTAGATTTGGTTGGACAACAAATGGCAGCGATGACTGCTTTGCGACTAGGAGAGACATCCCAGTGGCACCCTGAAAGCCAAGGGCACTCTTGTATTTTGAATAAGTTCTGCTCTATTCCGAGCAGCACGGATCGGTGCGCCTTGACATCGGTTTCTGAAAGTAATTTTACTACACGTATTCCAAGCAGGGAGGAGTGGAAACTTGAGTTCCATACTCCACCTGATAGCATTGTCAACTATACAGATGGCTCGAAACTCGATAATAAGGTAGGAGGAGGCGTTTTCTCACGAAACCCTCTCCTGCAAATTTCCTTTAGGTTACCAGATCACTGCAGCGTCTTCCAGGCTGAGGTCTCAGCTATCAGGGAGGCGGTAGAGAAGATTGGGACCGGGATTACAGGAAGAGACATCTTCATTCTTAGTGACAGCCAGGCTGCAATCAGAGCTCTGAGCTCTTTCACTTTTAACTCTAACATCGCGCTGGACTGCCGCCTATCTCTGCAGGAGATGGCCAAGCAGAACAGACTGTAGCTCATTTGGGTCCCTGGTCACCGGGACATAGAGGGAAACTGCATGGCAGACGAACTTGCAAGACAAGGTACGACCAAGCAGATTCTTCAAGATAAAGAACGCATTGGTATGCCGTTTGCCACTTGCAAACTGCTACTCAGAGATTGTACATATAAGCAAGCTGACAATAGATGGAGGCAAAATACGACCTGTCGAACCTCAAGGCAGATGTGGCCTAAATGGGACCGGAAACGGTCGCGCAGCGTTCTCTCTCTAAGTAGGGAAAACATTTCCAACGTCATCGGGGCTCTAACAGGGCACTGTCTGATAGGGAAACATGCTGAAAGGTTGGGAGTACCCTTCCGAAGATGCTGTAGGAGCTGCAAGAACGACGAGGAGGAGGAAACGATCTTGCATTTACTGTGTAAGTGTCCTGCACTGTGTAGAAGCAGAATGCGATATCTGGGATCACCGTTTTTTGATGACCTTAGTGAGGTTTCAAGCGCCGAGGTAAATTGTCTGTTGAAGTTCATCAGCGAGGCAAAATGGTTTGGTGAGGGGTAATTTTTCCTTTTGGATGGTACAAATTTTTCCTTGTGGTAACACAATGGGCCTCCTAATATTGGCCTAAGTGAGCCGCTGTAGGCGGCTGCCACTCCAACCTACCTACCTATACGGACACTGCCCCACCTACACCTGCGACGGACTCATTTCCAAATCCAGCATAAGGAGAGGGAAAAGGCGAACAAATAATTCTCGGTTTTACCTCATGCAGGTATGACTGAGACTATTTTCACGCAAATTAATCTGCAGCATGGCAAATCGTCTACTGATCTCCTATATAGTAAACATGCGAAGCTGCATACAAATTCCCAAAAAATCAGCATAAAGAAATTATGGGTATGTCGTGGGCGTATTTGTAGTCTTGGAGGGATTTCTTGGGATAACGTCCTTCAATTTTAAGGGACAAAAAGACCGCAGCATGCATTATAGTTCCGCGATCAGTCGAATGTGCGATGCTTACACAGTTTTGGTCTCAAGATATCGTTATCATAAAAATCTGGTAATCACAGTCCCGGCATACGATTCCGAATTTTGTCTGGACCTAATAGTGGCTGTGAAGCAAACTCACCGAAGACTATGTGGGGTGGCACGAAGTGCAATCCTCGTGGGAACAATCTAGTAGACTTTATTCTCTCCTCCGGGCTGGTAATACAGAACGTAGGTAATAGACCTACATTTGATACCCCCAAAAGACAGGGTAATGACAGTTTTGAAGCGGTTTGTCTGCTGAGCAGAATTAAGCAAGACAAAGCGGTCCCACGGTGGAACGGTGAACTTACGTAGCTTCGTAAACGATAAAAAAAACTTCTTAATAGAGCGCTGAAAACTCGAAAAGGCGAAGACTGGTCCGAATATCATGTCGTGCAGAAGGAGTATAAGAGGCAAATTCGAACACAGAAATTGAGCTCTTATAGCGACTCCTGTGCGGGTATTGAGAACATGAGGGAGTCGGCGAGGCTGTGCAAGCTACTTCAACAAGACCAAACGGTCAGGCTAGACTCTTTCAAAATGTCTGATGGATCTTATACCACGTCGCTGTTAGATACCTACAAAACACTCCTGGCAACCCACTTTCCCGGTATCAGGTTCATTTCTGACATAGGCAGAGGATGGGGGCCAACGCGATGGGAGGGCCACCTAGCTAAACTGGTACGTTGCATCGCGGGTGGTGTCTGAGGAGTCAGTGAGGTTTTCATTATCCTCTTTCGACGACTTTAAGCCACCAGGCCCTGATGGCGTATATCCGAAAATGCTAAAGTGTGGGGAGAACAAGGTTATTGCGGCCTTGATAAGAAACTTTAAAGTTCGTTTGGCTGTTGTTCATATTCCCATGCTTTGGCAAAAAGTTAGGGTGGTCTTCATTCTCAAACCGGGAAAAGATGATTACGCACTAGCAAACAGCTTCAGGTCAATCAGCATGATATCTTTCATGCTGAAAAGCCTGGAGCGCACGGACGAAAAACACATCAGGTTAAAGGTGTTGGTGGGCAGGCCACTAAGTTTTCATGAACACGCATACCAGAGTGGAAAATCATGTGAGTCAGCTCTACATTATCTTGCAACAAAGATCGAAGTGGGGCCGCAAGCAGGTGAGTACACAACGGCAGTTTTTGCTGATATGGAGGGAGCTTTTGATAATGCTACTTTGGTTCTATGTGCTCAGCGGCCAGAAGGCATGGGGTGAAGGAAACAATTACAGATTGTCCTTGCCCCATGACAAAGGTTGGGAGAAAATGCCCGCAATGCGGTGTACTCTCATCTTTCTTGTGGTGTTAGGTAGTGGACTCCCTTCTAACGGCAATGCAAAGTTTACGCTGCCGATATATGTGCATTAGCGTCAGGAACATCTCTCCGGGAGGTCTGTGTTGCACTACGAAGGGTCTCTCCGTCAGCAAAACAACCCTGGTATTGTTTACGAGGAAACGAAAATTGGAAGGTCTTAGTCTTCCGCTGCTTAGGGGCGTAAACGTAAGGTTTCCTGAGGAAGTGAAATATCTGGATGTAACCCTTGGTAGAAAAAACTATTTATGGCCTACATTTTTTTGGACTATGGCACTACGATGAGAACTCCGTATCCAGAAAGTTTAATGGAAGGTTGCCAGAGCAATACCCTTTGTTTGTGGCTCCAAATACAACACAGCAATGGCGAGATCCATACTCTCTTGGGGGCATCGGAATAAACTTTTCACACTGGCGACTCCAAAACAGAAAATGGGAGATGGTTGGCATCTGGACGGCGATTTCAGGTGCTTTTCTGCCTTAGGTAGAATCACAACGGCTTACCAATCGGAGATATTTGCTATACTTAAGGTAGAGGACTGGATAATTGACGAAAGGTGGCGTGGATACCAAGTCAGAGCCCGCAGTGACAGCCAAGCAACATTAAAGGCAGTGGACACTACTCCCACCTCTTCAATTGCCCAAGAAACTATGTTGGCACTAAGCTCTGTTCGAAAATGGACTAAGTTTAAACTCATGTGGGTGCCGGTATACTGCAGCGTTCAATGTAACGAACTGGCTGACGAATTGGATAATCGAGGGTTATTAGCAGACCTCATTGGACCCCAGCCAATTATAAGATCAAGCATAGCAGGGCCGGTTAGGTGCATCAGTGGTGTCATGCGTAAGACGCATGAGAACCATTGGTGCAATACCGACTCCTGCAAAGCAACCAACTGCTTCATGAAAATACCGTACAGGTGGTGTCGAAATTTTTTCTTACACAGAGAAGGAAGGAAGGAGTTACGACCCCTGGTTGGGTTAGTTACAAAACACAATCCATGGGAACAACACATGGTCACCATAGGTAGTATCGACGACCCGATGCCAATCCCTCCCAGATCGTATGCACAATAGGCAACTATGCCTGAGTGCTTAGAAACCCGATTTCAGACTTTCAGCCCGCCACAATTTTTCCATTCTAAGTTTCGTATATGTCCTACCTTACTACTTACTTAATTGGCGCTAAATGTTTTGTGTGAAGTTTTTTCATGGCAGAAATACACTCGGAGGTTTGCCATTCATTGCCTGCCGAGGGGCGACCGCTATTAGAAAAAAATTTTCTATAATTTTTGATCTTACTTGCCCCGGCCAGGATTCGAACCCGGGGCTCACCAACAGAAACGCGCACACGCTACACACTCGGCTCTGGCGGCCGCATGTTCCTATCATAAGAATACCTTATATCGATCCAAGAAAAATTGCTTAACTCAACTTCTTGTTGTTAAGCAATTTTTAAGCTGTATTATTAAATAAACTGTTGCAAATAAAAAATTAAAAAAATAAAAATATACGGAATCCAAACATATGTGTGTACTTTCGGAAAATTAAAATTTGCTGTATTTCGGTATGAGAGTCCGCGGCATGAAAATATGAATTATTAGCGGAAGGCTAGTTTTTGCCGTTGAAAGGTAACCGTTTCGAGACTAGTAAACAGTATTAAAATGTAAACATTTACATTAAAAATTGTGTTTCCTATTTATAGTAAAACAACAAAGTTCAGCATATTCATATTTACACCCAAAATGAAAACTTTAGTTCTTTGCATTTATTTACTTGCACCCAACGCATATTCAACATTTCTACTCGTTGTCTTCTCTACAACTAAACTTACAGTTTACCAGAGATGCCTTCATAATAATTTTACGAAAATTTACGTAGCATGACGCAATAAGCTTAATTACATGAAACGCGCACATAGTTTAAACAAAAACAAAAGGTAGAATATGCACAAGTTTAGCACAGCAAATTTTTATTGCTGTAAACTCATTTTGATTAGCAGTTTATTAAATGAAATAATTTTATTTTTCCTTCAGTCAAACAAACATGGTGTAATACATACGGTTGTTAAATCATACGAGCAATTATCGTGTAATATCAGCGGACTGAGAATTTCATCGATCGCGAAGGCATTGATTTCCAACGTTCGACGGATAAATTCGCTTACTTGAACACTATTGAAGCGACAGCGAACGAAAAACCAACTGATTGTGCCGCTTATAGCTGTAACGAAAGTAAGAGTATGATAATAAGGCATTCATATAAAAGAAGTGTAAAATAATATCAAACAGATAAGCTAAAACAAAAAACAACCACATACAACTGATTTGACTTAAAACCAGATTTTACATAAAATGCAATTATTAGTTTTAAGCAGCAACAAAATTGATTACATTTTATTTTATTTATTTATTTTATTTCGCCGCAGCTGCTGGCGTCGGCGATAGGAATAAATGTATTGCTGCGTATAGTCGTGAGGAGGAATTCGTTGTATGCTTTAGTTGTGCGCATCCTCATATACATATGTACATACATATGTCACTGGGTTCTATTGTTGAAGGCGAACGTTCACGACGAAAAATTCGCCGTTCGCTGGTATTGTGCTCGATCAAAAACAGTGAGATGGTTTGGTGGAAAGAGTTGGTCCGCTACTGCATTACATTTGCGCATAATTGTAGTCACTACAATTTAGCAACAATGGATTTTCATGGTTATGGTCGGCATCGCGAGCTGGTTAGTTAAACTCAGCCAAATTGGCGGTTCAAACTCGGTAAAGTTGACTGAAAAAGGGTACAGCGAGCATTTAAACGGCAAACAGAGTTGAACTCGCACTGAAAAACTGGACCTAATAATTAAACAAGTAAGAGCATAAACCTCAATCGACATAGATGCTAATAATTATATTGAAGACCAGAAGAGAAGTATTAAGAAAATAAAGTAGTTTAACCGCAATGGCATTTAATTTATGGCAACAAAATAATTGTGAATTTCCTTTTTGCTGTAACCGATATTTAAAGCCGCGCTGAAAGATTCTGGAATTAAATTCTAAAGCCTCACAGCATTAATGAACAACAGCCTTGATGAAGACAAATATGTTATAAACAGATATTAATGACCGCTAGACCTCGTTAATTTTAACTTATCGTGAAGATATTTCAGAGTTTTATGTTCTCTAAGTTTGTAAATGAATAAAAATTTTCCTGCCGCAAGATAATCAAAAATGCTGCATCCTAAAAATTTATCTTTCCATAAAAAAATGTGGTAAATTTTTTTAAGCCCGTAAACATAAAGCGGAAAAATCAACGTCAATTTCGTGACACGAAATGGAATCAAGTTTGCTATATATAAGCTCAGGATACGTAATGTGTGGCACCATTAGTTGAACAGCTAACTTCTCCTGGTCTCAATAGGTGTAAATGAAGCTGACATTCGTAATCTACGTAGAAGAGCATATGAATTACTTACAACTTTATTAATGTGGTCACAACTTAATGTAGAATTCACACAAACGCCAACTTTCTTATCTGTCAGCAATAAATAATGGTAATGTGGCTTAGTATCATGACAAATATATTAAAGAATTTCCAGCACAACCAAATGCTTGCACAAACAAGTTGCTATAACTGCGTATGCATAATAGGTGTACAAAACATTTTTTATTTACGTATATGTAATTTTCGTTATATAAAAAAGCAGATGCTTTTGCAACACGCCACTATTTTCTTGCCTATATAAAGTCATCATGAACGCAGATAAGATGGATAAACCGAAAACCATATTCGAGCAGCTAAGCCGAGTTTTCACAATCGCCAAATTAATAAAAATATTACTAGTTTTCACCGCACTTAGAATCGCTTTTGGAAAATGTTGCAATCGTTGGGATTCAGCGTAAAGCTGTAGATCCCTCAATTTGTGTTACAACATCAAGACGAACACTACAAATTGTAGAAGTTCGGCCAAAAATCAAGCTATCTATATGGTGTCATCGCCAAATTATTACTATTATTATTATTATTAATATTAATACTAAGGCTATGCCGTAATATTAAACCGAGACCCGATAATATAAAACTAAGCCTACTCAACTAACGAACCAGAAACTAAAACATAGGCATTAACAGTAGAATTAAGGAGATTAACATTAACATGCTTATGGAGACTGAATTTTCAGACAATGTGACAAAAAATCTCTTCTTTGCCCACCCTGGCATTAAATTCGCCAAGCACGATTTTGATATCGTGTCGGGGCAGCGCTAATAGAAGCGATCCTTGATTACATCGTCCTTCTCTTCTGTTGAGGCGTGGCCACAAATCAGCGAGATTTTGAAGAATGCCACAAGGGTTAGTTACCGCATCTCGCTCATGGACGTAAGAGACAGGATTGAGATAGTCGCTCAACTTTAACTGCTTCCCCAGAAAATCGACCATACCCTATTTCACCCCTGCACCAAAATGGCTAAGAATCCAGAATAAATAACCTCAGATTGACGGTTTTGTAATAAGTGTCTGATTTTTCGCATTACACTTTTCAGGTGGAGGGCTGGATACGGATTTTCAAACCGATAGGCTGTCACAAAAAACGATCGCTTTTTCGCAAAACTGTAATGCTATAAGATATATTAGAACCTGCCGTATCGAGAATAATTTTTATAAGCTCAATGCCATTTTATTTATTAGGAAACTATTGAAAACCCCACAATAATAGAAGTTATAGCTATTTCGGAGAGCGCCACATTTCCTCATCACACTTTTTCCGGGGATCGAACCCACGTCCTCCACGGCTAACTTATAATCGTATCCCTTAAAGCCCGGAGACACTACAACGTAAGATGAATTACCCGAAGTTCGATTAGAGAAATCGAAAAATTCAATGGGGTCTGCCTGATTATTTTGGGGGGCTATTTTAAGAACCGGGAGAAAAGTTGCTGTCTGGTGCATAGTTCGACCATTCTTTACCAATATAATTTTAAATTTTTTAGTCTCAATTAGGGTTCAATTTCGCGTCTTCTTTGAAGTGCTCGAACTACTATTTGATTTGCCGGGCAATCTGTTAATGTTTGAAGTGAAAAATTATAGTAACGTTTTTGCTAATAGCGGTCGCCCCTCGGCAGGCAGTGGCAAACCTCCGTGTGTATTTCTACCATGAAAAAAAGCTACTCACAAAAAACCATTCGCCGTTCGGAGTTGGCGTAAAACTGTAGGTGTCTCAATCATCAAGACGCACCCACAAATTGTAGGAGCAACGGTTATCAACAAACAGAACTAACACAAAATATTCCACAAGGACAAAAATTACTCACTACTACCACAGACGCGACCATAGTAGTTTAGGTATTTACATGTGGAGCTTCTAGGTATAACACAAACCCTTACTTCCTGCTAATAATAACATCATATAACTACGAAACAGTAGACGTTAACTGAACAGAACGAAAATGGCACTGACGATGGCACGACGCTGGAAGGGATGGCGGAAAATCGTTCGAAAATACATCAGAAACTTGGTCTCAATATTTCAGTAGCAATTAAAGGTGTTTTAAAGGCGTCGGTTTAAAATTAAATATAAAGTAGGTTTATGTTCTGTGTCAAACTCTACCAAATTTCTTACACAATATAGATTTTAATTTAAAAAGCATAATTTCGAAAATTATGGAATTCGGGGGAAAACCACGCCACCTCTCATATTACAAAAAATCAAAATATTTGGTATTTTATCAAACCAAGTACAGAGATAAAGTGGCAAAAATTAAAATTTTAGAAAATGTCCTGGTATGTTAAAAGAATAGTATGTTATTTTCCATTATATATAAATAAATAGCAATCGTTTAAAGTTTTATAAACAAGTTTATTATATGGTTCCTTTAGATGAGACTAGGAGTCCTAAAAATTATATTTCCTTTTTGAAAACTTCGCACTTGGTTTTTCACTTTCATGTTTGTTTCCCTTCGTGAATATTTTGGGCATGTGTTTCTTCGTCTTTGCTGGATGTGATTTTGTCGTGTATATAAACATAACAGATCTTGCTAATTAATTTGCTCAAAATATCGTCTAAGGTTCTTTGAAAAATTGCAGGAGCATTTTTGAGACCGAATGGCAAGCGTATAAATTCATATTTACCGATTTTGACCGAGAAAACTGTTTTCTCAATGTCAGATTCTATCAGTGGAATCTGATGGAAACCGCTTTTCAGATCTATTACTGAATATAAGCTTATTTTACCTAATTGCACTAGGACTTCATTGATATCAGGAATTGTATAGCAATCGGCTATCATTATAGCGTTGAGCTCTCTATAGTCTATTACCAGTCTGTATTTTTTTTCGAGTGAAGCATCTTTATGTATCTGTTTTTCGGCTTTTTCTTTTAAGGTTCGTGTAAACCGGTGTGTTTGAATTTGTCCGGACAGTGGCAATGACTTTGGTGTTATAAGTTAACTTCTCATTGGGGTCAGAGAAGAGGTAAATGTGATGATTCACTAGCGCGCTTATGGTTATTTTTTGAAAATTATTCATATGTTCATTTCTGACGATTGGAACCTTGAGAAAAAGTCTGCTTAAGTTGTATTTTAAATAAATTATTGATAGTCACGAAACTTTCTTTCGTGTGAATGACTGCTGACAATTCTCTCAGACTGTCACTACCGAGTACGGAGTGAAAAGAGACGAAGGATGGGAGGAGATAGAATATTAAATTAATATTTTACAAGTTGAAAAAGTTGGCATACGTATGAAAGGTGATTTCTATTTTTCCTCCTACTGAGTTTGCGAAAAAGTTGTTTTCATTTCGAATTTTCTTTTGTACTAATAGAGGGTGCATGTAAATTTTTAAAACTTCTCCACTTCTCGTCCTGTAATTAAAATAAGGTGCGTTTGCCTAGTCATAGGGATACTATTGAGGGTTACTCTGGTATTCAGAGTTTTCGAAACCGTATTGGTCATAACTTCTGGATGGGATATTATCGGTAATATCTGGATTATCTCCTTCCTCTGCAGTAGTGGTTACGTGGACATTTCTTTGGGTTTATACAGTGGGTTTGTTAAATTGTTTTGCATTTTCTCGGCGTAATTTAAGAGTTCACCTTACCATATAGTGAGGACATTTATAACGAAGGTTTGATACAAATAGAAAATAAATTATTGCAACTAAATGATAAAAACCTAAGCGATTTTGGACTACCTTCTTCAGTTCGTACAGGAAACAGAGCTACAAACAGAAGGACAAATCACTATAATACAAATAATTTGACCGCTTTTGCCAATGAAAATCTTCCAAAATTAGTCCCACATCAAAGATATGCTTTTGAAATTATAGTTGATAGCGTGAATAATAACAAAAACAAAATTTTTTTTTGGATGCGCCAGGTGGCATTGGCAAGACGTTTCTTGCAAATTTAATACTTCAGGGAAAATAGCGATAGCAGCTGCTTCGTCAGGAATTGCTGCAACTCTTCTAAAGGATGGAAAAACTGCTCATTCAACTTTTAAACTTCCGCTATCCGTAAATCTTGAGCAACAATCAATATGTTCTATCCGCAAAAATGGGCCTCTTGGTAAACTATTGCAAGACGCCTTATTGATTATGTGGGATGAATGTACAATGAGCCGTAGGGCACATATAGAGGCCGTGGGCAGAACCTTAAAATATCTTAGAAACTCCTATGCTCTCATGGGCAGGATTACTTTTGTATTTGCTGAAGATTTCCGACAGACTCTTCCTGTCATTAACAGAGGTACGCGAGCAGATATCATCAAAGCATGCTTAAAATCGTCGCCCTTATGGACTTTGATTGAAAATATAAAATTACGGACGAATATGAGAGCTCATCTTCATGGAATCACCGATAGTGATTTTCCACAGCAACTGCTTAAACTTGGGGAACGAATTTTTCCACTCCAAATTTAAGCAGTAATTGTAACATCCTTCTGGATGAGTCTTAGGCAAAATAGTTCATAGTTTAGACATTTTAGTATATGCAGTATACCCTGACATCGTGAATTTGCACGAAAAGGACTTTCATTGGTTGAGTTCTAGGGCAATAGTGTCACCCAGGAATGATAGTGTCAACGAAATAAACAATCTAGTTATTCAAAAAAGTTGCCGGACAAATAAAAAAATACCAATCGATAGACACCGTGACTAATATCGAAGACACAGTCCATTATCCCCAGGAGTTTTTAAATTCGTTAAGCCCTTCTGGGCTGCCCCCACATGAATTGACTTTAAAAATTGGAATTCCAATTATGCTTTTGAAGAATTTAAGCCCTCCAAGCATGTGCAACGGGACGAAGCTGATTATTAAGAAATTTAAGGCTAATTTAATTGTAGCAACCATTATCACCGGCCCAGCAGCTGGTCAACTAGCTCATATACAGAGGATTCCGATGATCCCAAGTGATCTGCCAATTCCATTTAAACGGCTTCAATTTCCGGTGAAAACATCTTTCGCCTTAACTATCAACAAGTCCCAAGGCCAAACTTTCGAATTAGTAGAAATTGACCTACGAAAGGAATGTTTTACTCATGGCCAACTGTATGTTGGTCTATCGCGGGTCGGAGGTCCTGAATATCAATTTATTTTGCTGCCAGGGATGCTCTGACTCAATAAATTGATTTTCAGGAGCAGAGAAAGTAAAGTATATAGTAAATGCCTTTTTTCAAAAATTAAAAATAAGATTTAAAAAAATAACAATAATAATATGTACAAAAAAAATATAAAAAAAAATAATAATAATACAAAAAAAATATAATTTCATATTTGAATTTTCTTCATTATACTCTTTTTTAATGACCCCACGCAAAAACGAGGAAGTATGTAAGTATGTTTGTTTAATACCCCTGCGAAGCCGGGGCGGGCTTCTAGTTGGATATATAGCACATTCAAAATTGTATTCATAAACAAAATTAAGTTGGTATGAACTTAAACTTATTTGCACCTTTTTGACAATGGGGTGTATTCATAGTCAAAATTAAATTGGTATTTAAATTTAGTTGAAGCGTTCCCGTCAGATAATCCGTTTAAAATTAGGTCAAGAAACTATAACTAACTTTAAGTATTAACTTAATTTTTACTATAAATACGCCTCTATGTCATAAGGTCCTACCAACGATAAAGCCGACTATAGTTACGCGCCAATAAGTTTTTGTAGGCAACTTCTCATTCACCAAATAACCGATTTTAAAAGGATTACGAGTTTTCAACCGGCTTATTTATATTCAACTAAAACCACAAATACTTAATAAACTAGTATTTTATTTAAATGATAGAAACGGTAGGTCCGAGTTAAATTTTAAACTCTCCTTAGAGCAATTGTTTAAATACAACTCTGGGCTATGATAATGTTGAGCCAGAAAACTGAAACAAAATTAACGCAAATTTTAAAAATGGTGCCTGTAATTAGAAAAGTTTTTGAAAATAAAGAAATGTACATGATATATGTATATGAAATAATATATGAAAATTCCTAAACGCTCTTATTTTGCCACTTGATATACGGGAATTAGCAAGTTATGCGAATTCTACTCTATAAACTTTAGCAACGAAGGCTAACAGTGCTGCATTTGTATTTAAACCTTTTTCTTAAATTTGTCTACGAGTTCTTACGTAAAAAGATGTGCATTATATTATATTCTAATTTTTGATCAATTTTATATGTTAATTTTTCTTTTCAAGATCACCCATGTATAGCGAGGACGGTTTAATGCGTTTAATTTCACCTCTGAAAGGTTCAACCCCCCCACAAGGTTTTCACCTCAGGTTGTCTACGGGATATAATGTGGTTTGGAGTAAGTGTGTGATTGGCACTGATGCGCTGTTTTTTCCGACCAAATAGTCCAATGCTTGCTTTTTTTGTATCTTTACACCCAAATATTTCTGGAACGAATAGACTGATGTACAAAATTTTTGCATCACCATCCGCTGTTTTTGGCAACCAAATAGTTCAAGTTTCAGGAAAATAGCCTTAGCCGTTCTCAAGATTAGGCGTTACTAAAAACAGGCACTTAAAAATACATATATAATTAGTATAGATAGTGTAAGTGATGCTCTTAAAAATATTTACTACTCATTAAGAAAGTAATAGGAACAAGAATACAAACCTTTGTCGCTTTGCTGATATTTTTCCAGAGCAACTATCATCGGTATGTATCGATATCAACAAATATTTGTATACAGTGTAATATTCAGGAAAGCTTAGACCATTATGTTTTCTTTTGTAACAGTGATATTACAATTAGAGTCGATTTTTTTTTATCATTCAGTTATAAATTTTGTTAATATTGCTTTGTTTTTAAGAGGGACAGTTTAACAGCTATTTACCTAGAATAGAGGATTTTGAGCGTTGAGAACTATTTGGTGACTGATCTGGCAATATAGTCTTTACCCATCGTAGATGTTTGCTGTTTGTTTGTTTTAATGGTGAAAACGGTAGTTGCAGCTGCATGCGCTATGAATTGCGGCTTAACACATTTTGGAACTTCTTTTGAGGTATTTGTAATAACTTCTTTAATTATGATGTCAGATGAGCGAAGAGATTGCTGAAAATGTTGAAAGTGATAATGCTATATTTGGTTACTATAGCAGTTCACCGTGCTTCAAATATAAAGTTGTTTACTGGAGATGTTCGTAACGCGCCTAGAGCTATTCGTTTCGCCGATTTCAAAACAGTTTTCAGTTTATTTACGTGCTTGCTTTAACAGTTTTTAATATAGTATAAGTTTGACAATTGTGAGGCTTAGCATATGGATTTAAATTTTTTTATTCTGCATATGTGAAGCTGTTTACATTTTGATGGAGATATTAAGGCCGCTGAATACTCACAAGACTTGTATATTTCTATGAAAAGGTTGTTTATTTCAAAATTAATTTTTTTTACTCGATAAATAAGTTGTAATCGTCGGCATATGCAGAGAATTTGATACTTCTGAAACGGGAAATTGTGTTCGAAAGCTGCCTGAATGTGATAAGAAAGGTGATGACAGAATTAGGTTAACCTTGGGGGATCCCGTTAAATAAAGGGTAACTGTCCGTCTTATAGGATTTTTTTTTCTTTTAGACATGAAGTTAATTATAAAGTCAATAATTTTAGGTCCTAGTTTCCACTGGGTTAGTTGATTGACAATAGTGCAGATGTCTAGTGTTTATAGATGGTATTATGGATCGATACTACTACAAGCAGTTATTGGAGTTGTTTGAGTATAATTTGCTGTTTGATATGACGACGATCCCAAGCATACAGCGCACGTTGCCAGATATTGGTTACTTTATTATGCGCCAAGACAGTTGAGCTCCCTCCGCCGGACTAAACCCCATTGAGCACACTTGGGATATTTTAAAAAGAAAAATTGGTCTGAAGCTACTACTGATATGACTGAAATCCTCGTCGCACCAATGCCAAGACGTCTACAAGCAGTGATCGATGCGAACGGAGGGCCAACAAAATATTGATTTTATAAAAAATAAACCAGAATTTAAAAAAAACACCATATTTCATATGTTAAATCCTGTATGAACACTTTTGGTCCATTTTATTTTTACTTACTGCATTAAAATTTTTATTTTTTAAAGTTCAATATAGTGCAGTTGGCTACTTTTGTTACCGAATTTATTTTGAATAACTTTTTATAAAACTATAACTCATTATGTAACTTAAACTATATAAATAAAAGCTTCAAGCATTTTACGAAATTCTTAAAAATTCATTGAATTTAAAAAACCTTATAGAATTTTCAAACTTTAAAATCAGAACTTTGAATAACTTTTTGAATATGCAGTTTAATCTAACTATATAAATAAAAGTTTCAAGAATTTTACGAAATTCACAAAAATTCATCGAATTTCAAAAAAACTATTCAAAATATTTGGAAATTAAAAAAAAATATGAATACTCGTATGTATGTATGACAAACTCAAAAGGGTGTAAGGTTCTATGAGCTTTGGAAATACAGTCAAAAGTCTACATACATACTTACTTACTTACTTATTTAATTTCCGCCATAACCTCTTAAGAGATTTTGGCCGAGTTTAACATATTGCGCCAGTCACTCCTTCTTCCTGCTAACTGGCGCCCATTGGAAATTCCAAGTGCCGTCAAGTGCTATTCCACTTGGTCTTTCGAACGCAGAGGAGGCCGTCCTCTTTGTCTATCACCACCAGCAGGTACCGTGTTGAATGCTTTCATGGCGGGAGCATTTTCGTCCATTCGCATAACATGCCCCAGCCAACGTAGCCGCTGTATTTTAATTCGCTGGACTATCTCTATGTCGCGGTAAAGCTCATACAGCTCATCGTTACATCGTCTGCGGTATTCGCCGTCGCAAAGACGAAGAGGTCCATAAACATTTCGGAAAATCTTTCTCTCGTACACTCCAAAAGCCATCTCCTCCCAGTTAAGCAAAGTCTTCCACTTTTTCGAAATTGTTATTTTCAACAGTGATGCGGGAGCCAAAACGGGAATGCGCTGACTGTTTATTTGATGACAGGAGGTACTTAGTTTTGCCCTCGTTTACCTCCAGACCCATACGTTTCGCTTTTTTATCCAGTTTCAAAAAGGCAGTAGTAACGGCGCGGCTGTGGAGATCGGTGATATCGATACCAGCAGCATACGCCAGAAGTTGCACGCTCTTATAAAATATGGTGCCTGAACGGTTTGCGTCTGCAGCCCGAACTATCTTTTCTAACATAAGGTTAAAGAAGTCGCACAAAGAAGAATCACCCTGTTTGAAACCTCGTTTGGTTGCAAATGGCTCGTAGAGGTCCTTCCCGATTCTGACGGAGCTGGTGGTGTTGCTCAACGTCTTTTTACATAGCCGTATTAGTTTTGTTGGAATTCCAAATTCAGACATTGCGGCAAATAAGCAGCTTCTTCTCATGCTATCGAAAGCGGATTTGAATTCGACAAAAAGATGGTGTGTGTCCATTAGTCTTTCTCAGGTATTTTCTAAGATTTGGTGTATCGTGAATATTTGGTCAATGATCGATTTGCCAGATCTGAAGCCACGCTGATAGGGTCCAATCAGTTCGTTCACAGTGGGCTTCAGTCGTTCACACATTACGCTCGACGAATTCTTATATGCTTTGCTTAGACGGCTGATCCTGCGGTAGTTGGCGCATATTGCATTATCGCCCTTTTTGGGGATTGGGCAGAGTACACATTAATTCCAATCAGCAGGCATGCATATTTTGCAAATGAGCTGATGCATGCACTTTACCAGCCCCTCGCACTTGAATAGCTCTGCTGGCAGTCCGTCAGCACCAGCAGTGCTCTGGATGTAGCTCATCAGGTTGCCGTTTTCATTCTTACAGGAAATTGCCCCGGGTTCGATATGTAAGTTGTCGTACCTTCCGATCAAAGTTTCGGGCGTTTTTCGTATCGGCTGGCATCTCAAGCTCCTCGCACTCTCGCATCTCGGCTCCTCTCTTCTTTTTCCGGAAAAGGCGTCTCGGTTCCTTCTTCAACTCCCGATATCTCTCCCGCACAGTTCGCGTTGCGCCCGATCGCGGTGTGGCCCTATAGGCGGCATCATTCTTTTCCTTGGCGGCGTGGCACTCTTTATCGTACCAGTCGCTTTTTCGGGTTCGCTGAAAACCAATTACCTCTTCAGCAGCGGTACCCAATGAGCGAGAAATGTGGTCCCATTGCGTGTAGATATCCGCTTGTTGAACATTGCTCTCAGAGAGCTGGAGTGCAAGTCGAGTGGAGAAGCGGTCGGCTATCGGCTATGAATGCAGCTTTTGGACGTCGAGCTTTCCTCGAGTCACTGAACGTGCTGCACAGAGGCGCATTCGAATTTTACCGGCGACAAGATAATGATCCGAGTCGATGCGCGCACGTCTATGACACTGAAAGTATGCCTTCCGTCTACCACAACATGATCAATTTGATTTAGTGTTTTTCGTACGCGCGCTCAAGGCGTTCATAGGAGCGGTCTTTGGTCACATTGTCCTTCTTTTCGGTAAGGGTGCAGGCGCAAATCAGCGAGATATTGAAGAATCTCGCTTTGATGCGGATCGTGGCGAGACGTTCGTCCGCCGGAGTGAACGACAGTACTTGGGGACGAAGTCTCTTTCCCACCACAAATCCAACACCGCACTTCTTTACGTCGTAGATGAAGTAGACGTCGCACGGCTCGATTCTCTTCATTCCTTGTCCCGTACATTGCATCTCTTGGATGGCGATGATGTCAGCCTTTGCTTTTACGAAGACATTCATAGCCAGGCAGAAGCACCTTTCCAATCAAGGGTCCGGATATTTCAGGTAGATGTCCTTAAATCATAGTCCTTTAAACGTTTGCCAAGATTGTCGTCAGAATAGGGGGGCTTATCCGCGGCGTTTTGTTGAAAATTTTCATTGGAAGCTGTTTTTACGTGGCTGGTACCAAGCCAAGCGCACAACCAGATTCTGGGGAATTTCTTATTTAAGGACACATTCATATATCCAGCCGCTTGTTCCAAGTCCGACGCCCGCTATCAGCCGCAGCTACGCTGCAAACACCTGGTGGGCCGTTAACACAAAATCGTAGTGGGCCCACCAGGTTCGTCCTCTCACTTTAGCACACTCCCAAACGGATGTTCGGGAACTGCCCAGAGGACACTTGGGTGAAATCACCTGGAAGTGTTCGTGTGTTAACTAATTTAGTGGATAGATTTATTTTGGGAACGATGGCGCCCTCCTCTGAAGGAACTATTACGCATTGTTAGATGCAGGTGACACACCTCACAAGTCTCCTTTACAAAAGCGTGAAAAAAGTGCAGTGAATTTTAATAACTCATACGACTTTCCAGTGCTTGATCACAAACAACCAAAATTGCAGTATCCCAAATACGTAATCATAAAGAGCGTAGTGCCTGAAAAACCAATCACCAGCTACAATATTTTTCTTGTGTCGAAAGCTAGAAAATCTTTGCTAAGAACCTCTGCAACAAATCTCCTTCACCCGCGACGGCAATTTGTTGGTATTGACTAAAAATGTGATGCAAACAAACAAATTTCTTAAAGCAAAGAACTTAGTGAATGTCTATCCGATAACAAGCGAACTGCATCCCACATTAAATACCATAAAAGGCGTAATATTTGCTCCTTCTTTACGAAATCTATCTGAATCGGAAATCATTGACGGCCTCAGTGATCAAGATGTTAGAATAAAATAAATAATGATCAAAAAATTAAAATATTCCTAAATGGCGAACTTGTGAAGACATCTCTCCACATAATTTCTTTCAACAAATATGAACTCCCAAAAGAATTAAAAATCGGTTTTCTTGTTTGTAAAGTCGAGCCATATATACAAGATCCATTACAATGCAAAAATTGCTTCAAACTAGGGCATACCAAGAAATACTGCAAAAGTGAGGAAAAGTGTGAAGTATGTGCTTCTTCTATTCATGACCCTATCACGTGCAAAGGGGTAAAATGCATCAATTGCAATCATGCTCACAGAGCTAACAACAAAAATTGTCCGGCCATACAGCAAATAACAGAAACTATTAAAATACTTCTCACTTTCCCATTTATATTAAATTTTCCAAACCAATGGATACAAGTTTCCCAGATGAAAACCTTTGCAAACCCACAATTTTAATTACCGACCAGGCAGACTGGCTCAAATTCCAAATCAGTATCACTAACACTTCTGATAAATTGGTTATAT
This sequence comes from Anomoia purmunda, assembly GCA_951828415.1. NCBI lineage: Eukaryota > Metazoa > Arthropoda > Insecta > Diptera > Tephritidae > Anomoia > Anomoia purmunda. Next base: position 4,953,923 of record OX639998.1, on the reverse strand, counting down.
CTTTAAACATAAACAAAACAGCAGCTGTATTCCACAGACAAATTGTGCAAGCAGCTAATGAATCCATGCCACACAAGGCAAAACTTGGTAAGGGTAAATATGTATATTGGTGGAATCAAGATTTGGTTAATTTACGGGAACTAAAAACACTAGCTTGGAAAAAGTTAAAAAAAAGCCCTACAGTAGCGAATAGGACATTATATAAAAAAGTAAACGCAGTCTTTGCACGCGAATGTAAAGCAGCAAAAAGAAATTCCTTCTCTAAATTCACGGAATCAATAAATCCCAACACATCAACTAGAGAGCTATGGGGAAAAATAAATAAACTTTACGGTAATTCAACAACATACGCTCACTAAAAAACAATGACGGGGAATAGTGTCGACTCCATATACTATAGCCAACTGCTTTGCTTCTGAGTGGTCTTCACAAGCTAATAACTCAAACTTTTCCAATTCATTCATTAGTCACATATCTAGCATTAATATTTCATCAAACTTGACAGCCGAACCTACGGCTACGTTATTGGAGTCACCAATCACGTTATTAGAGTTTGATACAGCGGTGGGTACACCAAAGGGAAAATCAGCAGGGTTTGATAAAATATCTTACCCCATGCTTAAACATCTGCCTTCTTGCGTAAAGTAGCGACACTGATCTCTATAACGCAATATTTCTGTCAGCAATCATTCCACAGGAATGGAAAACCGCCACAGTCATACCTTTAAAAACTCTAATAAATCCAAAACTGAAGTAAATGGCTACCGACATATATCCCTCCTATCTTGCCCTTAAAAATTCTCGGAAAAATCATAGGTAAACGTCTGAGCTGGCTTCTAACAAAACGTAAGCAAATTATTCCCCATCAGTTAGCATATAAGTCCCAAAAAAGCACTCTAGACGCACTTTTGTTTATTGATCACCAAATAGCTTCAACGCTATCTAAAAGGAGTCACATTTCCATAATATCTGTTGACTTTGAAAAAGCGTATGACCGTATTGGGAAACACGTGATTTTAGAGCAACTGATGGAGTAGTGAATTGGTCCGAATATTTTACGCTACATTGATTCCTTTCAGTCAAATCGGAAATTCCGCGTTAAAATTAATGGAGCTCATTCCCAGACTTACCCATTAGACAACGGAATACCGCAAGGGTCACCACTCTCGGTTGTATTGTTTCACATTGCGACGGAACACCTCAACAGGATTATAACGAGTAGCAGTTACTTCAACCACTGCATTTACGCAGATGATGTGTATCTACTAGGAAAGATTAAGAGGGATATAGAATTTAAGAACCAAATTAATATGATGTTTCAAAAAATCCTGGAGTGGTGTGACTACTCCGGATTAAAAATTTCTTTTTCCAAAACAAAAACTTTACATGTCTGCATAAAACATTGTAACTTAAGTAATGTTGTTATAGCTAACCAAAATATAGAAAATGTAAGCTCACTAAAAATATTAGGTTTGACTTTCAATAATAAGTATAACTGGTATTCACATATAAATAGTATTAAGAAATCACTATTCAACCGATTAAATCTAATTAAATGTTTAGAATCATATCATGGCTGCGCTCATCCCAATATTGTTATAAATGTTATTAAGGCTATAATACTCTCAAAAATTGATTATGGCATAGCAATTTATGGTAATACCTCGAAAGCACAACTTAACAAAATAAATACCATTTACAACGCAGCGGCAAGATATAGCATCTGAGCGTTCCGTACCACACCTGTAACAAATATTTTAACTGAAACCAGACTGCCTGGTATTGATCATAGGGTTTGCATGATGACGGCAAAGGAATTTTTAAAGATTATTGTATACTCGGAACAACAGCTAATAACAGATTTAAAACTTATTGCTAAAAGGAAGAGAGAGTTGCGCTACCCATCAGCGGTCAGTCGTATGGTGAAGATTTCGCAGGAGATCGCTTTAGATATTAAGCAACAGGCCACCCTGGCAGCTTGACACAAATTGTATAGAGACCAATCTGATTCACCTACCAAAACAATCAACCAATAACCAGGTCTTTATCTCATCATTTTACGATATGGTAGACGAATTCAAAAAACGAAACTGGAACTTAGTTTATACAGATGGTTCAAAATCCATTCATGCCACAGCCTATGCAATCATTAGCACATACCTCCAGCTGACAAAGCTAGCAGGATTCACCACAAACAGCTCTGATTTTAGAGCAGAAGCGGAAGCATTACTGGAATCTATTAACATCTGCAAAGGTACAACTGGCAAACGCCTCATATGCTCGGACTCTCTCTCGGTAGTAAAAGCTATACTCAACATTCATCATAAAAACGTATCAATTCAGAAAATAAGAAGCACACTAATACAATATCCCCGTAAGTTGAAAATAATGTGGATCCCGGGCCATGTTGGAATTCCGGGCAATGAGTTAGCTGATACTTTGCAACCACTGCACCGATTATTTCTAAGCATGTAACAAACAAATCTGAGATTATAAAATTAGTAAAACAAGACTATAATCTTATAGCAAAAAAATTTTGGAACCACGATTACAAAAGAATCAACCCAGTTGGTGCAGCCGCAAAATACCCAACTGATATCTCAAGAATTGACCTTAATAAATATATCCGCCTGAGGTTGGGGAACGCTCGCCTAACACATAGCCTCCTTATGGAAAGCAGGCCACCTCCAATATGTCATCTATGCTTAGCTGACACACTTACATGTAACCACTTAACTTATCACTGTACTTTTGTTAAGAATGTGCAATTAACCTTATTTAATAAAATCTGTCTGCCTGAGCTACATATTAAAGAATATTACTTCAAATAATATCAAATATACTATATCGCTCTTACAGAAATGTTACATTTACTACTCTATTTAATAGCCTTAATATTATCAAATATTCCCATTTGCGTTTTGGAAAATCTCTTAAGAAACTTAGTAAAGTCTTTGTAAATATTTAAGACATTTGTGAAGAAGTTCATTTGCGAAACATAACACTAATTCATTTCAATAACAAAAACAAAAATAATAAAATCATAAAAAATCGCAAGAAAAAAGTCTTCCAGTATACAGCTACCACAAAACTGGCGACATTTCTTTGCAATAATATTTTTTTTACCTTAGTAATTGATTTATCCACCTTGGCAATCAATCACTGGTTGCTCGGGCCAAGCTCGGGTTAGGGCAGTTTTTAGGGTTTCACGGGTGCTGATGTGAAGATCGAAGATATTTGCATTCTCACTTCCAATATGCCACTTATTCAATGCGGTATGCTATCACCAAATTACCCACCAACAGACATCATTAACAGTGATGTTCAGCGAGAACAACATAAAATACTGTTATTTGAGATGAGTGTACTGTGGCCACAACATTTCACTTGAAGCTCTCGATAGAACAATGAAAGACCTTAAGAATAATTCCAGAAATATTGGTGCAGCTCTACTGCTGCTGTCCGATGATGTTAGACATCATATTGTGTAACATTGGCAGTGGTAAAATTCATTTGTCGACAAGACAAGACAAGAGATGCTTTGATTGAAACCATATTTTCAGATTTGCGCGCTAACTGTATCAACCATTATATCATACTGACTAACAATTTCCCTCTTGGCGCTATTGACTTCAAAAACAGTCTATGCCAGGAAAAGAGATGCCATTCATATCAATCGACACCGTTCCCTTTTCCTGACAACGCAGTTAATTATCCTGTTGACTGCATTAACTAAGTGGATTTACCGGGAATGTCCCACATAAAATCCGGTCACCAACTATATTGCCACGAAATTTAAATGCTCCTAAAAAAAAGTCATGCGAAGCGTTCTAGAAGCTACCATTTTGAATGGCAACATTCACGGTGAAGCTCTGTGGTATTCCTTCAGACTCTACCATTCCATTCCGAAGCAGGCAGTTCCCAATTCGCTTGGCTTTTGCAATATCTATTAACAAGTTACATGACCAAATTGTATTAATTTGTGGGATGGATCTGGAAAATCCATACTTCTCACATGGGCAATTACATGTTGCGTTTTCTCGCGTTGGAAAACCGTCAAGTTTGTTCATCTAAATCGCCTAGGCGGTTATAGCGCCAATTAAGAAGAAAAAGCAGAAAAACATAATACAAATGTTCATAAAATGCAAAATCTCTATGTGCGCAGAACAATGCGAGACGGTCATGCGGGTCCTCCAACAATTCGCTCCATAAAAAAATAGTTTTCTTTGTTTTAAGTTCAAGCAAAAAAAAGTCAGAGACTACATTCAGCCTAATCGCATGAATACCTGACAATGAGCCGTCAGAACACATACGAGGGTCGAGAGTTGCGGCTTAGTTAGCGACCTCAGTTCCTTTGAACACCCACGGTCCACTCTCGACCAGTCGTGGCAAGACTCGCATGTCGTGACACTTTACCAGCGCTCGCTGAGTCGACAAAGAGTCCATCTATCCAAGAGAAGTCCATAGGCAGCCTAAGGAGCACCCACCCTCTCCCTGCATAGAGTAATAACTTTCAGTGTACCCTGCCGAGCGAGCTCATCAGCCATGCAGTTCCCTGCAATCCCGCTATAGCCCGGTACCCAAATTAGTCTAATGCCGAGATATTCCGAGGCGGCTGAGAGCGAAGTCAGGCACTTCCCGACAAGTTTTGATCTCACCATTTGCGATCTAAGGCCTTAATAGCGGCCTGAGTATCAGAGTAAATGTTAGCCCGTCTAGTGGGCATCACATTGGTGAGTAGCAAATCGGCTACCGCCTTGATTGCGGCCACCTCCGACACACTACAATAGTCCGGAGGCCTATATTTTCGGCTAAAGAAGAGCTCCTCGCAGAAGACACCCCGAAACCTTTCCGTCCAGTTTCGTCCTCCCGCCCCACATGCTACCCTTCTTCCATTTCTCCTTTAGCGTAATGTGAGTGGAGAAGGAGCAACAACGGACTAGAACCAGCAGACAGAAATCCGTTTCCGGAGGGACAAATTCGAAGCTGGAAAAAATCTTACAATGTCCATAGTCCGAGCTGCATCTATATTCATAGCAACTTAGCCGGGTTGCAACACGGGCTGCAGTAACCTTGCATGCAATGTCCGCAGGTAACACGTTAAGCATAATGTTGAGCACGATTCCACTGAACGCAGACCGCTGCACCCGCTTTAGCTCCTTAACTTTCGATACCTTTTCCAGTGAGTCTAACCAGACAACGACTCCATTAAACATTATAGACCTAATTATAGTTTCATAAAGCCAGTGATTTACCTTGGGAGAGAGACTCAATCTTTTTCCAAGAGTACCCCGAGAACATTGTACAGCAGCCAACACGTTTTTCACTCTTTCCTCAATACTTCGTCTCCAGAAGAGCTTCATGTCCAGAATCAGGCCTAGATACTTGACTCGGTCAGAAAGCACAAGTAGGACGCCACCTATTGAAGGGGGTCGCGCATCCGGCACTATATTCCTTCTGGTAAACAAGACGAGCTCCGTCTTGCTAGGATTGATACTGAGCCCACATCCTTTAGACCATTTTACGATGAAGTTTAGGTAACCCTGCTTGATGTCAAAAACGGTGCTCAAAAACTTACCCCTAACAATGAGTGCTTCATCGTCGGCATAGGCAATAACCGCGCAACCTTTCCTTTCCAGCTTCTTCAGGAGGCCGTTGATAACAACGACCCAAAGGAGTGGTGAGAGAACCCCTCCTTGTGGAGTGCTTCTACTCACCCTTCGTTGAACGGAGGAGCTAACGCACTTTGCCACGACAGTTCTGTCACTAAGCAGGTAATTGACAAGCCTTATAAGAGCCGGGTTGACCCCAAACTCCACCAGGGATCTGACTGACAAGACACCCGGCCAGACTTTTGCAACTGATCGGGAAGATGACGTCAGGTCCAGGCGACTTGAACGCCTTGAAGGAGCGTATTACCCAGAGCAGGCGACAAGAAGGGACATAGATGGTACTTGGTTTCACGCCTGTGGCTCCACAAGCCACAGCGTTGTCGGGAAAGTGGGAATCGAAGAGAAGCCTGAGCGACTCTTTACTACTCATCGCCCAATATCCCAAGTCGTCCCTAAAGCATCCCAAAGGCACGGGAGCCCTCGCAAACACCCGCCTAAGCATTGATAACTCGTGGCAACTTTCTAGGTTCTCGCAGAAGCTTTTCCACGTGTATCGCTTAGTTTTCCTTATGTAGGATTTATATATTCCCAACCCGATCCTATATAGCGCCCAGTCCGAGGGTTTCCTACTCTTCCTCGCTTGGTTAAAAAGTCGTCTATTCGAAGCCTCAAGCTCCGAGATTTCTAACGTTCACCAGTGTGGATTAGATTTGCCTGAAGGCTTCCTCAGCGGACGCGAGATATTGAACGCTCTTTTACAGGCTACGGTGAATTTCTCCACCAAGTTGTCGAACGAATTCTCCGAGAGGAGTAAACTCCCCTGAGGTTCCTCCGGAAGAAACTCCTCCAGTTTTCTGCAGTATAGATCCCAATCGGTGTTCCTCGGAGTCTTATAGGGAAGATCGCCCAGGGGGAATTGAATATACCTATGATCAGGGAAGTAGTGAACATTAAGAACCCTCCAGCTCGAGATACGGGATAACAATTCAGACGAAACCAGGGTAGGGTCAAGGCCTCCTGTTCCTCCAACGACGCCGACCTTCCTGCTGAATGAGACAAAAAACTTGTATTTATTTCACGCCTGACGAGTATACATGCTCTGGGTTTACCTTCGTTGCTGGACACCAGAAGCTTTTACTTCTTTGCCCCGATGCCAGCAACACCGTTACTGCTCAGCCACGGTTCCTGGAGCAGGACGCTTTGTCCCTCCTTGCTCAAGGTGCAGCCTTAAATTGGCGGACCCCGCCTTAGAGTGCTGGAGATTGATCTGCAGGATAATCATCCTCATTGATCCCCTCCAGCACCTCTGCGGCGGCGTCCTCGATATCCTAGGCAAGAAGGCTCTCCTCCTCCGCCCCGTCGAACAGCCTGTTTATACTGAAGACGGACCCAGCGGCCGAGGAGACGCCACCAGTACTCTCAGCGTCCGACCTGACGGAGTCTACCTACATGCTAATGGAGGACTCAATAAGTTTCTCAGCTTCCTCCGCTTCAGGTCTGCAAACCTCCGGCACCACCTCCCGTACAACAGGAAGGAGGGCGTCCCCGCCTCTGGCATCCGATTGGCAGATCTTAGGGACCTTCTCAATGCCAGCAAGAGGGCCGAGGGACTCTGCGTTAAGCAAAATCAGCGCTTGCCGATAGGGTTTCTCGGACCCCTCAAACCGTACGACCTTCCAATTGTACCCTTCCTACGGGTTACAATAGCGGATGGTTTTCACGATTTTCCCTGGTACGGAGGGCACCGAAGGAAGCCAGACGCGAGCTCGCAGACGCTAAGGAAGATTCCTCTTGTCCACGGCCTTAAGCCTGGCACCCATCCAGACCTTCCCCACCAAGGCAACCGCCGCCTTATAGAGAGTGGCCGACCGCTCGTCGGCACACGATATCCTTTTGAAATGACCAGAGTGCCAGCTCGCACTCTCGGAGCGAGGAGGTTTACCAGGCTTGTCCCTGATCACTTTCATGATCTACCCTGGAGAGGCGCCGTCCTCCTTGCTGCGGTCCACGACACCCAAGATAATGAATCGCGCCTGCTTAGCGACTTCGTTGAACAATTTGAGCGCGACCCCAGTCCTGGGCCGCTTGACTAAAGAGGTCTCTCCCTCCTGAGACCGCAGTCTCTTTGAGGCTGAGCTTCTCGGACGCACACTCGCGCTCTCACTCAGCACCCCCTTGGCCCACTCAAGCGCCCTTGCATGTTTCTTAGAGATCTGGGACACCGCCTGGCCACCATAGCGCTCCAAAAACATATACAAAATATATAAAAAGTATTTAAAATATATGAAAAAAAAGTTTTAAAATAAGAGCATGTATATATATACATATGCATGTACTACATATACATGTATCAATGAAAAAAAAAAAATTTGATTTAACATTAAACGAGTCTAAGATTATATGAACTTTGGACGTACATATGTATATGAATAAAAGTAAACGAAACATTCAAAAATTGTGGAAATACGAATATACGAGTTTCCGTGATGTCTTGTATGCTGAACAAAAATATGCAATTTCATATAACTCAGACGTTTATAATCTAGGTTTTTAAAAAATATTATTTTGTTAATTTATTTATTCTGGAATATTATACTCATTTTTATTTAATAACAAATAAACTATAAGGATTTCAATAACATTGACTAGTTTTCATTATTTTATTGCATCAAAGACAATATGTTTTAACCAAATATGGTATAATATTGGCGCAGTAATAGTAGTACCTTCTTAGCTGAACCCAAATACCATTAATCAACAGCTGCCGATGAAAATACCCAAATACTCGCAAGCACAATACTCTTGTTTTTTGGGCTTCCAGTTTATATGTCTAAAGCTTAAAAGCCTACAAAACGCCATCTTATCCCTCCTGTTATTGTAATTTTTATCCAGTATAGCCCTGTACCAAAACAGAAATTCCTTGGTCAGTTGTTTAAATAATTAATTTCAGTGTTTGTCAAAAAAAGGGTATTAGATACTCCTGTTATTTTTATCATTCTGTGTATTCAATTATTTTGTCTTCTTTTTATTATTATTCTCATGACGTGATACCCCTGCACCGTTGAGTTGGTACATAAAATTACGTTAGCACACATTTTAATCTTTTAATTTTTGAAAATTAGTTATTATTTTTTTATTTTTACACAAAAGTGTGTTATTATTTCGTTCAATAACTTTAATTTATACACGAAATTTTGATTTTCACATTTATTTTATAAATTGTATTGATAATCTTTTTGTTATATTTTTATCCTGATTATATTTAATATTATGATTACTTTTCGAACGGCCAGCGTAGACGAGTGTGTAGCGTGTGCGCGCTTTATTCGGTGGTTTACAGGTTCTTGGTCAGCAAGTAACATCAAAAATTATAGAAAAGTTTTTACTAATAGCGGTCGCTCCTCGGCAGGCAATGGCAAACTTCCGAGTGTATTTCTGCCATGAAAAAAAAACTTCTCAGAAAAAAACATTCGCCGTTCGGAGTCGGCGTAAAACTGTAGGTCTCTCTATTTGTGTTACAAGATCAAGACGCACACCACAAATTGGAGAGGTTCGACCAAACTCGCATAAGCGATTATAGTGCCAATTGAATAACTAAGTAATTTTCGAACATTTGATTAAGTTTAGCTTTTTCTTATATCATAATTTTTTTCCAGTATTTAATTTAATTTAAACAAATTACTCGACGGATCTTAGAGCTTTATCATTGCTAAGACAGAATTGCAGTGGGCCAGCTCTGTCAAATACCTCGGAGTAGTTTTTGATAAAAAAAATTACGTATTGTGAGCATATAAAACACATACAAGAGAAAGTTAACATTGCTATTAAAATGTTGTACCCACTGACTAACAGGAAGGTTAGTATGAGCAAAGAAAACAAATTAGTAATCTACAAAACAGTTTTCCAATCCATAATTTTATATGCTTGCCCTGCATGGGGCACCGCTGCCAAATTGCATTTAAATAAACTACAAACTCATCACCGTTGGTCTCCTTGGTGTGGGGATGAGGCTTAAGTGTTGGCATGGTTCCTACTAGCGGATTACCATGACACAACGAACTAAGAGGGAAGCTCCATATATGAACCAATGTAGGACTCGAACTTGCACGGCTTCTTATGTGGAGATTACCGCACCAACATCTCTCAATTCCGCATACCCTGCTTCCCTCCTAGTATCTCCCAGTTCTCCTTCCTGCCTAGTCAATCCTCGCCCTAAGCCAGGGTGTTAAGCGTCACCGTGCCCATTGGTCGGTTTGCAGCCAGGGTGTCTAAATTCCGGCTGTATTTTAACGGCGCCTCCCTGACACCGGGCCACCTCAGGGAGTATGTTTGGCCTTACCGCGGCAAGGGGCGCTGTCGTGATGCACCCTCCCTTTTCCCCCTTATACTTTTCAGACCACTGCGCTTGCCTCGTCGAGCAGGTGGTCGTATGACCAAGATGAATACAACTAAAACAAAAACACAAAAAAACTTATCTTCCCCATCTCGGGGTAAGACTATGCAGGCGCGAGCGCCCAGCATAAAAACTTCTTCTTCCCCATCTCGATAGGGGCTCTTCCGGGCTGGAGGTGGGTGTTGCACGCCGGCCCGTCACTATGGGTGTTTTGGCGGAGCCTAGCACCAGCAAAGTTGCGGGAATTGTGCTGGAGACGGCAGATCGTTCCGTGGCGGTAGGCACTAGGCGCCCACCAAACACCGGCGTGGCTGCGAAGCCTATCTTGCGAAGGCAGGGGTCTCACTACCTGGCCCGAGCGGATTAAGGCGGCAGGCAGCTACACACGATAATATGGAGGGCGTGGCAGCGATGGAAACTACGAGCCACGCCCCTCTGAAGTTGCAGTCGGAGCGGCTCGAATTCGCTGACAAGCGAAAGGCCGCGAATACGCTATGGAGATACGACGGGGTCCCGTTGGAAACGCTGTCCCAGAGCGCGAAGGCAGCGGGGGAAAGGGTGAAAGCCCTGCTGTCTAACTTCCGGGTCACTGGGGCTTCAGTGGAAAACCCGGTACCTTCGCCTAAACGACAGAGATCGGCAAAGGAACAAACTCCGGCGACGAAGAGAATCCGGCCGCACTCCTGGGTGGGCAGGCCTAGCTTTGCCGAGGTTGCGAAGGACAGGATCCTTATTGGGGTTCTGGACCGAGGCAACGAGCTCTGGTCCTTACCAAAGGACCAGTGGAGGTGGGTGAAGGCAGCTCTGGCGAACGTCATCTTGGACGCTCTGATGGAGAACCCCGGAACCCCACCGGCCTGTAAGGACGCTGGCTGGTACCAGGGCCATACTAAGGTGGTAGCCTGTGAGAACCAGAGATCGGTGGCGCTGTATAAGGCCGCCGTTGCAAAGGTGGGCCCTGTCTATCCAGGGGCTAAGTTGGAGGTGGTGGACTGGAACTTTTCTTTTACCAGCCCAGAAGTGCGCAAACCCCTAAAAAACACGGATTGGCTCTCTTAAAAAAACGTTATTTGAGGAAAGGCTAACCAGCGAACCTCTTATTGAACCCAAATGCATCGGGGATCTAGAGAACATGGTGAACGTTTTTACGATGACCTGCTCAAATGCCCTAGATCAGGCTTGCCCTGAATCTACAAAATGGGGCATGCGTAAGCCCCATAAGTGGTCACGTTGTTTGGACTGACATGGCAGGAGTACAAAAAGTCTCTCCAGACCTATAAAAAAGCTTTAAGGGCGGCAAAGAGATCTGCGTGGAGAAACTTCTGCGGCGGCATCGAGGGTGTTTCCGAGACAGCCAGGCTAAGGAAAGTTCTCTCAGGATCCTCCAACCCGATAGGTTTCTTGCAGAAGCAAGACGGTTCCTGGACCTCAACGAGAAAGGAAACCCTTGAACTACTACTAGACACCCACTTCCCTGGGAACACAACTGCGGAGGAAAGAATTCCTCCGTTTATTTCTTCCAACCCCCCAACATACCGGTTTCGGAAGAAAATGTTAAATGGGCTATCCAAAGCTTTAAGCCATACAAATCTGCAGGGCCGAATGGGATAATACCTGCTCAGCTAATTAAGACACGGGAGGTGTCTGCAAAATGGCTCTCTACTATTTTCAAACTAAATCACATACCGTTGGCATGGAGAAATGTCACGGCTGTTTTTATTCCTAAAGCCGGTAAGGCCTCACATACTAATCCAAAGGATCTGAGGCCAATCAGTCTATCATCCTTTGCTCTTAAGGCACTTGAAAGGATTGTTAGTAGCTACCTGTCCGATACCGTCCACAGTCGACTACTGTCTAATGACCAACATGCCGCAAAGGCAAATCTACTGAGACTGCACTCCATAGCTCGGTGGGCTATATTGATAAGTCTCTCAGCGTCAAGGAGTTCTCTCTTGTTGCTTTCCTGGACATTGAAGGCGCCTTCAATAACGTGTTTCCAGAAGCTAAAACTGGCGCCGTTAGAGATCTAGGGGTTGAATGCTCACTGGTTGAGTTTATAGGTCAGCTACTCTGTTGCAGAGTAGTAAGGGCTAAGCTGGGTGCGAGCGAATTGTGCGGCACGTGTCGAGGGGGACGCCACAAGGAGGTGTCCTATCCCCACTTCTTTGGAACCTCACCGTTAATACGCTACTGCGAGATTAGGCGCAAAAGTTGTCGCGTACGCTGATGACGTCGCGATCGCACTCAGGGGAAAGTTTCCGCAGACATTATGCGAGCTGATGCAACGAGCGCTTCGGGAGGTATCCAAGTGGTCCGCCCACTGCGGGCTCCCGGTCAGCTCAAGTAAAGTGGAACTCGTACTCTTCACGAGAAGGTATAAAGTGCCTTCGGTGACTCCACCGGCACTAAATGGTATCCGGTTAAGTATTTCTACAAGTGCCAAATTTCTTGGCGTTGTTTTAGATAGGAAGTTGAACTGCAAAGAGAACGTGGTTCAACGTCATGAAAAGGCTTCCACATGTAAGAGGGCTATAGGCAGGAAATGGGGTCTTAATCTCCGGATCTGTCGGTGGATTTTCACAGCGGTCGTCAGACCAATGCTCCTATATGGGGTGATCGTATGGTGACCTGCATTAGACAAAGAGGTTAACCTCAGGCTACTCAGCAAGGTGCAAAGATCTAGTATGATCTGCATAAGTGGGGCGCTCAGAACCACGCCAAATGAGGCTTTGAACGCCATTTTAGACCTCCTTCCATTAGATTTGGTCGGACAACGGACGGCAGCGATGACTGCTTTGCGACTAAGAGAGACATCCCAGTGGTACTCTGAAAGCCAAGGGCACTCTAGTATTTTGAACAAGTTCTGCTCTATTCCGAGCAGCACGGACCGGTGTGCTTGAACATCGGTGAATGAAAGTAACTTTATTACACGAATTCCAAGCAGGGAGGAGTGGAAGCTTGAGTTTCATACTCCACCTGATAGTATTGTCATCTATACAGATGGCTCGAAACTCGATAATCAGGTAGGAGGGGGCGTTTTCTCAGGAAACCCTCTCCTGCAAATTTGCGCTGAACTGCCACCGATCTCTACAGGAGATGGCTAAGCAGAACAGACTGTACCTCATTTGAGCCCCTGGTCACCGGGACATAGAAGGAAACTGCATGGCAGATGAACTTGCAAGACAAGGTACGACCAAGCAGATTCTTCAGGATAGAGAACGCATTGGTATGCGATTGCCACTTGCAAACTGCTACTCAGAGATTTTACATATAAACAAGCTGGCAATAGATGGAGGCAAAATACGGCCTGTCGAACCTCAAGACAGACGTGGCCCAAATGGGATCGGAAACGGTCGCGCAGCGTTCTCTCTCTAAGAAGGGAAAACATTTCGGATGCGATCGGGGCTCTAACAGGGCACTGTCTGATGAGGTATACATGCTGAAAGGCTGGGAGTGCCCTTCCGAAGATGCTGTAGGAGCTGCAAGAATGACGAGGAGGAGGAAGCGATCTTGCATTTACTGTGTAAGTGCCCTGCACTGTGTAAAAGCAGAATGGATATCTGGGATCACTGTTTCTGGATGACCTTAGTAAGGTTTCAAGCACCGAGGTAAATTGTCTGTTGAAGTTTATCAATGAGGCAAACTGGTTTAGTAATTTCTGTTTGGATGGTACAAAAACTTTTCTTTGTGGTAACACAATGGGCCTAATACTGGCCTTAGTGAGCTGCTGCAGGCGGCTCCCACTCCCACCTAACCTAACCTAACTACAAATATGTCAAAATAAGATTCTTAAAATGATGCTTGGTCTTCCCTGGGATTACTCTACCATACGAGTTCATAATCTTTCAAACACTAAATTGATATCAGAACAAATTCAGTTATTGACTGACAGATTCAGAATTCGTTGCGCTATGTCTGACAATACATTAGTCTCTAATCTACATTAATAACCAGTGGCGGTAGCTATCAAGGCTTTCGGCTTTTCGTCTGAAATACTTTTCATAAAATAACTTAAATAGCGTAAATCTGTGATAGCAAAAAGAAAAAATGTTGTAGAATTAAGGTTTATGTACCATATTCTGTGAATTGTGCGATACTTAAGTTTTTAATGTGACGATTTTCTACTTAATAAATGATTTGGTTTTATTTATCATTGCTAAGAACCTTCATTTCATCTTTGGCTTCGAGTAAGTAATATTATTCGCGATCGGAGCAAGTAGCGTGCACAATTTGGATCAACAGACGATGTGTAATTAGTAATTGCAAGCTCAATGAGGAGTAGCAGCTTTGTACAAATATAGATACATACATATATTGGCATTCTGCTTTGAGTAGAGTACAGTTCAAAGAGTAATTGAAATCTTAGATGAGTATTTTTGCAGCTCTTTAGTACGCATATACCAAAACGTCTAAAATTGAATAGGGGTATATCGGCCCAATGTGTTTATGCTAAAATTAAAAAATGCATTTATACCAAACTAACAGTGAAATCCAATATCCCCTGCATATATTATCTCTGACTAACAGGTATACTGAGCTGTGCAGAACTAAAACTTCAATCCTAAGTTGGTACAGGTTGTAGGTCAACGCGCTAAAATTTAAATTATGACCTATTACATTGTTTTTTTCCTCCAAGCCTTACGTTATGCCTAGTTGTAGTGGGTACTATCATAGTCGACAATTGCAATTACTATGCGAGTAGTGTATACTAACTTCAAAAATGTTTTGTGAATTATAATAAATTGAAAGCGTACCCCTCAATGCATACTTGCATATCTACATATGTACACACCACATATGCATGCCTGCATAGCCGCTGTGCAAGTTTTCATTATACAAAGTATCAAGTCACTCGCCAAGTTTCACATTTAACGATTCCAGATAATTGCTATCACATTTTAATTAGTACGAATTCTTTGTACAAACATGCATTTACAAAATGTATGCAATCTTAATTAATCATTTATAAAAGTGTCAATGGATCTTCAGCAAGATTTCGTTCCTTTTTGCTTTGCCAGAAAGTCTTACCAGCAATTTGTTTGATTGGAATATTTTTCACGCATTTGCCTCACAAATAAAAATATAAATTTTTCACTTCTTCGAGCTCTCTGAATGATTATTTTCGGGCTTGTGATAGCGCTAATATACTGACTTTGTGCCTTGTGCCTCAGTTTTTATAATAAGCAGCAGCTATAACTTGTTAACTTTTCCATTTGTTCACATGAAATGTGCGTGTAGATAGTCCAATCCGTAGACGAATGTATGGTGTTATACAATTTGCTGCAATTGTTGATGGGTATTGCGGTTTGATTTTGGTTGTGTCAATTTAGAGTGCTTCTTTTGGTATATAAGTCGGTATATATCCAATTTCGTAAAGAAACTGAATATAATTGTGGGCATGTTAGATGCATTCTTTGCTAATCATAATTATTCCCGAATAACCCAGTGTGGCTTGGAAACCACATTATCTTAATTTTTTTTGCATATGGAATAAGATATTCTCTAATCAAATTGATTATGTTGGTGTGATTGTTAAAATTTTGTATGGCTTGAAAACATGATGAGCTGTCGGTGCATATTACATATTTTCCCGAGGTTTTTGTGGCATGTAGGACAGCATGAAAAATTGCAGTGGCTTCAGCAGTGAATATAGAACAAAAAGGAAAAAGCAGTCCATATGAAATCATTTTTCCTTTCTCGCTAACGACAGCAAAAGATGTTTGGATTTTTTTTTAACCGTCCGTGAATACAAATCTGCAACTGCCATGTTTTAGAATATTTATAGTTTCACAAAATTCTGATATATAAATCGGATTCGGTGTGGTGGATTTAGGCAACCGAACTAGTTTATCAATTAATGTGTCTTTTGGAATCTACCATGGTGGATGACGCCGCTTAGATAGTTTAGCATGTTTTAATGGCAAGCTGTTCGTTTGGCGAAAATGGCGCATTTATATATAGCTGTCTCAATTTCTGGCGATCGGATACGTAATGATGATGAAGAAAAGGCATCCTGCAGCATGTAGCTCGATCCAAGGATGATCTTCGGGTATATTTTGTATGTGATGTCTCCCATATTGTCTTTTAAGAAGGGAAGACCAGACTCTGCTAATATATTTTTGATTGGTGATGTGGGGAATGCTCGAAGCGCTCTTCTTAAAGCGGAGTGATATGGCGCAGGAAGCAATTTTAGGTTTTTCGAAGGAGGGCCATATATTTCCCGAGCGTAATTGATGACGGAGAGTATGAGTGCCGTACCACATTAATTAGCAAAGATGGGTCAATGAGCGAACGCTTGCATGCTAGGTACTTAACAATATTTGAGTTTTTAATAATTCTATTTCTAATATATTGACAATGTTGTTTGAATACATATTTACTATCTTAAATTATTCCAAGAAACTTAAGTGTAGGAGCACATGAAATTTTAACATTGTTGAATGAAATCGGTGGAAAATGGCAATTATGTTTTTTACAAATGTGAAGTAGATTGGATTTTAAGTACGATATTGATGCACCTGCGGAAGGGGACTATAGGGATAGTTGGGAAAGGATTTCTTCAAAGGTAGAGGATATAGAACTAAGATCAGAAGATTATGAAAATAGGAGATCATCAGCATATAATTGATGCTGAATATTAGGGAAGAAAGACAGGATAGAGCTGATTTCATCAAATGCTATGGTGAACAGTTATCCAAGGGAAGATGGGTGAAGATATGCCAGAAATAAGAACTTTAATTTTACGTTTAGTGAGAAAAGACTTAACAAACCTGAATATGCGGGGGCCAACTTTCCATTTGATTAATTGTCGTAAAACCACATGAATGGCAACACGATCAAACGCCTTTTCAAAATCAAGCGAAAGAAGCGAAAAAAAGGTGATTCGTAATTATAGGCAAATAAAAAGTGCTTATTAGACGAGTATTCAGAAGAGAAATTAGAATCAGAAGAGTTTTTAGAAAAAAATGTAGCGAATTCTAAAGCTATATCCTGAGGATATAGTTGATTGCCTTGTGAGGAGTTGATCGAGAGAATCGGAGAGAAAGAAATGTTGCCAGATAATCTTTTTATTTTTGATGCTGCTGGTAAATGTCTGGAAATATTTAACTTTTGCTTCCTTAGCTTTTCTTCTAAAAATGGTGTTAGCTTTTTTATAAGCAACAAGGTTTGATGACGAACGATTTTGTTTGAAATAATGCCATGTTTGTTGCTTATGCAGTCTGAGCGCATATAGCAGCAAGCTGGCAGAAAAAATGGAGCGTAGATTGTACCCTTTACGGCGTTCAGAATACCTCGACAGCTCCAGCGCCGGGAAGTTTAGTTTGTAAAAATTTGTCAGCGATTTTTTGTTTTTTTTATTAAAAGTAGCTGGCTGCCGTCTCGAAGCGATGTGATTTTGCTAACGTCTTTACTTATGGCCTGAATACCTTTGTGTACTGCATAGCAAGATTGGATGTGACCGGTTTTTTGACGTCCGGTGAATTGATTACGAGGTACTTAGGATCATCCTTCTTAGAAATTGGTAATTCCGGGAAAAAATCAAGCGTTGAACTTTCTGGCTTCTTTCTCGTGTTTTTAGGAGCCGACGATAATAGTGCAAACCTATTATCCTGACGAAAAAATTGGACTATCAAAATTTCAAAAACTCCGACCTCGAGAATGTATATCTGCTGGCAAAAGTGGGACTCATAATGTGTGTGTGTGTAAAATCCATCAAAATTTTAAATTGCAATTAACTGGATTTAAAAATGAATTAAAAAAAAGGGGATAATTTTTTCAGAAAACTCAAATGACTTAATTAAAAGCTCTGTTTGCCAAGAGTCTGCTATTGCTCAACGAACATGAAGTAAATGAAATTACATACAGCCAATGCAAAAGTACTGATAGGTAAACAAATTTTCAGTCAAATGTTCTTCTTTTCTTTTAAAATTTTTGTAGTTATTCTTATCAAATAATTTTATATTTACTTGACTGAGTAATTAATAATTAAGGTTATTTTTATCTAATAATCAAATTATTAGATTTTGTATGTTGTTAATTTTTTTGATTATCCTTTTTTGTATTATTATTCAATTCAGTTAATTCATTTTTAATTTTTTAGAACTGAAATCATTGAAGAAACGAAGACAAAAGAAGATTTTTTAATTGATTTAAGACAAAAATGGCCTGAATTATTAAGCCATGCTTTTCTTGCACGATCTCAAGCGTCATATTTTACTGACAAGAAGGAATCTGTTGAGGATGGAGAATTTATCGTTTGCCTCGCTTTTTCTGAAAATTATACATTTTCTGTTCAAAATGCCATCCAATCTCATCATTGGAATAACAGTCAGGCAACAATTCATCCTTACGTTGTGTATTATAGAGAAAATGGAGAAATGAAACATATAAACTACGTCGTTATTTCGGAAAAAGTTAGTCACGACGCGAGCTCTGTTCACCTTTTTAATTTTAAACTTATTGAATTTCTAAAAAATAAGTTTGGAGCAGATAAGGTAAACAAAATTTCCTACTTTTCGGACGGAGCTGCTTCTCTGTACAAAAATAAATATAATTTCGTGAATTTAATAAATCATAAAAAGGACTTTAACGTGAACGCGGAATGGAATTTTTTTGCGACTTCTCACGGGAAAGCGGCATGTGATGGTTTGGCAGGAAGTTTTAAAAGGCAAGCTTCTCGTGCAAGTCTTCAACGGGAAAGCGATAATCATATAACCAATGCAACTTCATTATTTGAATGCGGTAAGATTGCATTTAAAAAAATGAACTTTGGTTTTTGCTCCCAAGAAGATCACGACTCCCATGAGAAGAAGTTCAAATCTCGTTATGACCAATGTGTAACTATAAAAAATACACGCCAATATCACCATTACAGAGCTGTTAATAATACATCACTCGAGTGCAAAGTTTTCTCCAAAGCCCTTAAAATCGTTACCAATAAAGTTTAAAAAAAAAAGAAATAAAGCAATAAGTATGAGTTATAGAATTAATTTAAAAATTATTTAACTTCTTTGTTTTTTATTTATAAAAAAAATATATGATTTATTATCTCTGTCATTTGTTTAAATAAAATTAACTATAAAATAATGATATTTTTAATTAAAACATTAACTATTATTCCTTACTTATAATAACGGAGTAAATCTAAAGGTAAGTCAATGATATGCGGCAGCGCGCTATACCGGCAGCGCTGACCGCCCGTCATAAAAATTTTTTTTTGCTTAATCTAATCGCGATCAGTCAAATTTTTTTGCGGATTTCGTTACTTAAATGTTTATTGCAAAATACTGAAAAAAAAAATTTTTATTTTTTGAGGGAGAAGTCATTAAAATTTTCATTTGTTAACTTAAAAGTTAATAAACAATATGAAAAAATAAAAATAATTAAAATTCATGCATATTTTCTCAAAGTACAAGTATTGAACTATAACTCCTGAAAATTTTATCAAAAAATCACCAATAGTTTTTTAATTATTAATTTTTTAACTAAAAGTAGTAAAAATTTTCAATTAAAAAAAAAATTTTGTTAAAATTCAAATTTAAAAAAACTGGGCGGGGGATTATTTGTTCATGGTGACTACTTTATGAAAAAATACTCACATTCAAATTCGATGATCAAGTGGAAAATGGGGGGTCCACTTGACGTGTTTTTCTCATATACCAAAATTCGTAGAAATAATAATTTGATTAAGCCATGCCTGTCCGTCCGTCCGTCAGTCGGATAACACTAGTAAATATTGAGCTATCTTAACGAAACTTGGTGTCCACATTGCCCTGGACCCTAGTTTAGTTGGTATTGAAAATGGGTGAATTCGGGCAATAACAAATAACAAAAGACCGCAATGTTTCAGCACTTGTTGCAGATAACTTACTCAAATTTCATTCACAGGATTGAATTCGGGAAAGTGCTAAGCATTTAATTTTATTTTGTGGAAAATGGGCGTGGCGCCGCCCACCCCTCACCTCTCATATAACGGTAATTAAAACAAAACGACATTTAAGTCAGCATTGAAGGTAACTCGCTCAAATTTCATATAAAGGATGGTCCTACACTAACAAATACACTGAATCAAAAAATACGATATTGCATTTCAAGTCAATAGGCATAATTTCAAGAACCATTAAAAATGTGCCAAAACCACGCCCAAATCTCATTAATGGTAGTTCCAAAAATAAAAAAAGCGATATTTAAGTAACTTTTAAAGAGAAATTGCGCACATTTTAAGCGCCTGTTGGCCCCAGGGTGCATTGCGATATAATTTTACGTTCTTACCCAATTATATTGTAGATTTAACTTTCAAATGAAATGTGTAAAAAAAAACGTGAAAAATGTAACGAAGTGAGTCAAAATTTGAAAGTTAGGTTAAATTACGCGTACAAAAAGTAGCAAGTAGTTATGCACAAACAAAAGAAATGCGGCCGCTCGGTAGCGAATGTTTGATATGTAAGTATTAAAATGCAAGTGAGTCTTCTATGAGCGCCCAAAGTATTCAACCAAGGTTCATGACGTCTCCGTATATATATAAGTTTTGAAAAGTGGACAGTGCAACGCCCTATACAAGAAAAAAACAAATTTCTTGCAATCCCGTAACTATTTGACGCAGATGTGCAATATTGGTATATTGGTAGTTTTTTCTTGCTAAAATTTGAATTATGACCTATTACATTGTTTGTTTTTTTTTTTCAAAGCTATCACATTTTAATTAGTACGAATTCTTTGTACAAACATGCATTTACAAAATGTGTTTACGCCGCAGCGTAAATATTTTCTAACCGCCCTAATACGCGTGTATGTACGCATACACATGCAACTGCGAATTACTCCGTATTTCCCGCCGGATAATTCCTTTTGCTAACATTTCCATTAATTGCTTTCCAATAAAACTGCGGTTGACGGCAACCGTACGTTTTTTCATACTTGCACTCGATCACAGGATTTCAAGAGCGACACAGGTCTACCACGGATTCACACCACAGGTAAAGCAACTTTCATGTATATCTACATACATATATGCAATTGAATAAATCGTCATTACATTGTAAAACTAAACACAATCTTTTTAATTTCTCTTTCCAAATATCCAATCGTGCGTCTGGACATTTTGTACATGGTCCTTCTGCGCCGAGATAAAGATACAGTCCACTTAATTATCATAAAAGCAAAGCAAAGCCCGAGAAAAATCAAAAATTTAAAACAAAGCCGCACAAGACAAAAAGCCGCACAAGACACAGCCGCACAATCAACCACCCAAACAAGGCAATCACACATTTACCAGCTGCGCACATATACACAAGCTGCACATATATACCAGCTGCATACACACCAACAGCAAACACAATCAATTGCCATCACCACAAATCACAGACATTAAGGTACGTGTTATATTTTCCAATAGCATTTTATAACACGTTAATCAATTTTTTGGTGAAACAACGCCTTACAAGGCAAGTGATTTTTTTTTGTGAAAACGAAATAGTGTTACAATTCAAGTAAAATTAATACAGTGCTAATTCCGGTTGTCCGCGAGCGACAACAACAAACACTAACGGTCGTACACACACACGCACAACAGTGAACAGTGGTACGGTATTGCAACAGTTCAATCCATCGAATTTTAATTTAAAGTTTTGTTTTGGATTTTTCACTTTTATTTACTTTAAAGTAAATCGGCATAATTTCCTTGTTCAATACTGTTCATTGGCTTAGCACAATTGGTTATTTGCAAGTCACTATTTCACTGATTCGAGAAACACTATTTCTATTGCACTATTGCGTTTTCACATAATCACTTTTGAGCCGTTGTTGTAATTTTGTATATATACATAACTAACAAGTAAATCAACAATAACACTGGTACATAATTAAGTACCCACTTTACTTGTTGAAACACAGATATATATACGTCGACACGTTTTGGGTGGCAAGTGTTTTTTTTTCTTTTGCATCAAGTGCCATTTTCACACATTAGGGTGGCACACACATTTAAAAAAAAAATTAACCACTTGACTGAAATTAAAAGAAAATCATTAAATAAAGATACAGACAAATAAAAATTTACTGGTGATTGTCATTTTGTGGGACTTTTTTAAAAATATCAGATTTAGGTTACTTCAGTAAATCCTTCTTAGCTTTCACTATGGATTCATACATCCGTTTAGCAGAATCTGTCGCAGAGTTCGATGCTGACTTCAACAGCACTCCCGCCTCCGAACAAAATAAGCACGGTCTTGCTATCCAGCAAGACGAATTAAAAGTGTTATGGGAGAAAACGAAGGTAGCGTACGATACGCTAACGAACTCAGAAGAAATATAGAATATGTTTTTCGACATATGTGAAATGCATGTCTGCTATGGCTACCCAAGCAGAAGCATTAACTAACTCACAAAAGGATGTAGCGGAGCAGTCCGTCCGCGAACACAATATCCACCTTCCACCGTGCGATACAGACGTGTTCAAGGGCGACTATCTTTCATGGCCAACATTCCGTGATATGTTCACGGCCATCTACACCCTCAATAAGCGCCTCACCCCGGTTGAGAAACTTTTTCATCTCAACCATAAGACACAAGGGGAGGCCAAAGAAATAGTAAGAAAGTGCCCCCTAACGAATGAAGGCTTTACTACAGCGTGGAAAAACCTGTGCGAACGCTATGAAAACAAGCGTATTCTAGTCAACACGCAACTAAAACTATTGTTCAGCTTAAAGGCAATAGAATCTGAGTGTGGTAGCTCAATAAAAAGTTTGCAGCGGGAGATAAACAATTGCTTATCAGCCCTGAAGAGTCATCAAATTGACATATCGAACTGGGACGCAATTGTCGTTTATCTCTGCTCGACGAAGCTGCCTGACAGTACACTGGCTCTATGGGAACAAACCATTGTCCATAAAAACGACATACCCAAGTGCTACGATATGGACAAGTTCCTGTCCAATCGTTTTCAGACCCTTGAGACATTGTCAGGGTTGAAGGATGGTAGAGCTGTGAGAGTGCCAAAGCCGCCACAAATCACACGTCATCCTTTCGAAACCCCAACAAAAAGAGTTGGCACCTTCCAAGTAAGCGTGGCCACTTTTACTTGTAAAATGTGCCATACAAACGAGCACAAATTGCGCAGCTGCTCCCGATTCCTACAGCTAACACCTACAAATAGATTGAATTTTTTAAAGGAAAATAATTGTTGCCTGAATTGCCTTAGTTCCGGACATACTGTGTCAAGATGCACTAGTGCTTACAATTGCAATACGTGTCACTCGCGACATCACAAGGCCTGCCGATGATTCTCCATCGACATCTAGGCAGGCGCAAGCACAACGTGATTCCGATAAAGCAACAGAAAACGCAAACAGAAATTTTAAGTCCTGCGTTGCGAATTCAAGCACAGGTGTGCTATTAGGAACAGCTCGCGTAAATATTTATTTATTTATTTAATAATTAAGTCTTTGAATTTACAAATTCTTACAGACTAAGTTAATATTAAGAAAAAAAAAGATCTTAGAATACTAATTATAGTCGCATAGGAGATGGTGAAGTCAACACCTGTGGAATTGAAAAACATATTCAGATCAGCACATGCTCTAGAGATAGGAGCATTTGCAGCATAGTTGGTCTTAGCAAAACCAATTTTTAAGGTCTCAAACTGACGAAAATTCCTACACGGAACATTGAACTGAATTTTGCTCAGAAGTGATGAGCAATCGACAGCTCCAGAAATTATACCCATAACAAACGAGCAAGATAACATGGATCTTCTACCTTCAAGCGTACTTAGTCCAATCAGAAGACATCTAGATTCATATGAAGGCAAAGGATCCGAAAAATTTAATGAGCGGAGAGCAAACCGTAGGAAAACCTTCTGAACTCTCTCGATGCGTTTAGAAGGACCAATTTGATAGGGCCTCCAAATAACAGCCGCATATGCTCGCACTCTCTGATGCATGTCATACCAACAGTTATTTACATACAGTGGTTGGATCGAATGTCAACAGCGAACTTGACGTTGCTGTACAATTAAAGTGGTTACACATAGCATCGTCCAAGCCATCCGTATCAGAGCAGAGCATTATACAATATATTGCCAGACATGCTAACATCAATGCCGAAACTCTTTCTTGCATTAAGCTGGTGAAGAAGGGTACATCAATCGACTCTTTAAAGAGTGTAAGTTTCAAGCTAGGTGTGCCCGTTCATTATTTTGAGAGAGTTTTATGCTCCGATATATGGCCAATTGATGTGAGAGTTCGACCGTTTCAATTTTTTCGTAAGGCGGGGGATACCAAGCAATCTCAATAGACCGCCTAACATAATGCAAAGTAATGGTCAATCTAACTTTTCAATTTATTACCAAAATGTTAGTGGCATGCGTATGAAATCGACCCAAATCTACCGTGAAACAGCATTACATGAATTCGATATAATTGCAATCACGGAAACATGGCTTAAAGATAACCTTTTATCCTCAGAATTTGTTGATGATTACTATGTTGTATATCGGCAAGACCGCTGTTTTGCTTCTACGGGCCAAGTAACAGGAGGAGGTGTTTTACTTGCGGTCAGAGCTGATGTAAACAGTAAACAAATTGCCTTAAATTCATACAATTGCTTTTTAGAACAAATTTGTATTAAATTTAAATTTTCTAATAATAAGTCGGTATTTGTTATCTTATCATACATTCCACCAGCTAGCGATATTGAAATTTATCAAATGCACCTAGATAATGTTTTGTATGTCTTCGAAAACCTGAAAAATACGCACGATCAAATTATTCTTCTTGGAGATTTTAATTTGGGTAATATTTCATGGTCACATTATAGTAGTAATTTAGTTCCAACCAACGTGAAGACAGATATCGATATCTTACTGTGCAATGTCTTATTTTCGATGGGGTTCCATCAGTTCAACAACATTTTGAATGATAATGGACGCATTTTAGATCTCGTCTTTGCATTCAATGAGTTAAATATTTCTTGTTCGGAATGCTTATCGCCCTTATCTGTCAATAGTTTACACCACAAGGCTCTAGCTATTACCCTTAAATATTATAACTTCGCTCCATATAGTGCTGCTACGGATGTGGTTTATGACTATGCCAAAGCTGACAATTACGCTATTTGTGAATTCCTAAATTCTATTGATTGGTCAATTTTGCACACCTTCGATGATCCACACGATTCATATGAATTATTTCGCAGTAAATTATTTTATTGTATTTCGAATTACGTTCCTTCAAAAAAGTCTGTTAAGCGCAATAAGCCGCCGTGGTTTAACAAAAGGTTAAGCCATTTAAAAAATTTGAAAAACAAGGCACATAAGAAATTCAAGGTGTCGAATACATCGGAAGATAATTTATGCCTAATTAAACTAAAAAAAGACTACGACTGTCTTCATAATTTCTTATATAATAGATTCATTTCCAATGTTGAACTGGATCTACAATGCAACCCAAGAAACTTCTGGGTTTTTATCAATAATAAACGCAAAACTAATGGTTTCCCAGCATGTCTAGAGTTTGACGGTGAGATGTCGGAAAATCCCTTGCAAACTTGCAATCTATTTGCAAAGTTTTTTCAAGGGGTGTATGATAACAGTAATTGGTTTCCTAATAATAGCTCCACATTTTTTGACCAAATTTTTAGTTCTAATACAATTACAAACATTGATATATCCCCTGATGAGGTCTCTCTAGCAATATCAAATCTAACGTCTAGCTCTAGTCTCGACCTAGAAGGACTTGCTCCAGTATTTTTGAAAATGTTTTCAGAGTCTATCTCTTTTCCATTGTCCTTGCTATTTAACTATTGCCTTAAGAAAGGTATTTTTTTGGACTACTGGAAACTTTGTGCAATCTCGCCAATATTCAAGTCAGGTGATCGTAGCAAAATTACAAACTATAGACCTATAGTCAAGCAATGTACATTTGCTAAAATATTTGATAATATCCTAAATACTAAACTTTTTAATCACTTCAGAGATCGATTCAGCTATGCACAGCATGGGTTTCTTCCAGGGAGGTCCACTTGTACCAATCTTTTAATTATCACAAATCATATTGTTAAGGCTTTGGAGCAGAAATATCAAATGGATGTCATTTACACTGACTTTTCTTAAGCTTTCGACAAAGTTCACCACTCTGTTTTACTACACAAGCTCTCCCTATATGGAATTGCAGGAACACTTTTGAAGTTTCTGGAAAGTTATTTGGTAGGCCGCAAGCTTTTAGTGTAGATTGGGCCGACGAAATCGGACTGCATCGTGAATGCATGGTCTGGGATACCGCAGGGCACTCACTGCGGACCGCTTTTGTTTTTATTGTTTATAAACGACTTACCCCAGCATTTCAAGTTTTCGAAATGTCTCATGTTTGCCGATGATGTCAAAGTTTTTATGCCAATATGTAATCTAAGTGACTCCCGTAATTTACAATCTGATTTTGTGGTATTCCAGCAGTGGTGTACCGCTAATAATTTGTTCCTTAACACAGGAAAATGTCATGTGGTTTCTTACTCCAAAGCTCTTAATCCGATTGAGTTTGACTATTCAATAGACAATGCCATTTTGAGTCGTTTGGAGGAAATCAAAGATCTTGGGGTCATTTTCGACAAGAAACTAACTTTTAGCAGGCATGTTGATGTTGTTCTTGCTAAAGCACTTTCCATGATGGGATTCATAAGAAGAAATTCGAAAGATTTTAAAGACCCTTACACTTTGAAGTCGCTTTATATTTCTCTAGTAAGGAGTCACCTGGACTATTGTTGTCTTGTGTGGAGTCCTTACTATTTGTCCCACCGTAGAAAAATTGAACGAGTTCAAAGAACTTTTACTAGATTTGCTTTATTCAAATTAAACTGGCCATGCGGTGTGCCAGACTATGATAGTAGGAGGAAACTTCTCGGCTTACAATCCTTGGAAGACCGGAGAATTTACTTTGCGCTGATGTTTGGCTACAACTTAGTTAACCACAGGGTTGAGTGCGATGAACTACGTAGTTTGATTAATTTTAACACCTCATCCCGTGAGTTAAGACACCACCGGTTGCTTGCCGAAACGTCCCATAGAACTAATTATGGCTATAATGAACCAATTGCACGTAGCATACGCTTATGTAATATTTATGCGCATGTAATGGATTTCAATGCCGCTATATCTAGATATAAATTAAATATTTTCACTGTAATAAATTAGTAATTATGTATATGTAATAGTCTGTAAGGTTAACCTGTAGACTGAATCAATAAATTAAATAAATTAAATTAAAATGCGGAGCAGTTTCTACGTATGAACGCGAACATTGCGTAAGACCGAGAAATGACGTAATTGAATTGGTTAGAGAAACTGAATTTGGAGTCAAAAAATGCACCCAGGTCTTTAATCTCCTTAACAGATTGCAGGACACAGCCAGAAATAGCATAGGATGAACATAGAGTATTACCTGATTTTGAAAAGGTAACATGGAAACACTTTTTAATGTTAAGCGTGAGACGATTTAGGCGGCACCAGTTTTCAACATTAAGAACATCAGCTTGCAGCAGCTCAGAGTCACGGGGGCTCTTGATAACTGCGAATATTTTCAGATCATCGGCATATAACAAATATTCCGCAAAGGAAAAGCACGAACCAATATCATTTATGAATAAAATGAAAAAAAGAGGCCCCAAAATACTTCCCTGCGGGACACCTGACGATGCAATGAAAGATCGAGATTTGGCATTATCCACTTCAACGACACAGTGTCTGTTAGTTAGGTAAGACTCAATCCACATCAAAAACATAGAGTGAAATCCCATCACACCCAACTTTAACAAGAGCATCCTGTGGGACACCTTGTCAAAAGCCTTCGAAAAGTCCGAATAAATCGTGTCAACTTGCAGTCTGTCATGAAATGCGGAAATACAGTATTCACTGAAAATAGTTAAATTGCTAACAGTGGAACGTTTTGGGACGAACCCATGCTGATTATTCGAAATTAGGATTTTTACCGCAAAATATAATTTTTCATTAACTATTATCTCGAAGAGTTTGGATACAGACGAGAGTTTCGAGATCGGCCTATAGTTTCGAACATCATTTTTACTCCCACTTTTAAAAACAGGAGTAACTGATGTCAATTTCCAGTCATCTACAAAAGTACCAGTTGCCAGTGAATTGTTGAAAATAACTGAGAGAGGCTCAACCAGGCACGCACAGTTTTTTAGCAACATTACTGAAAGTCCATCCGAGTCCATTTTAGTCGAAGGCTTAAGCTTCCCAATACCATTCAGTACATCGATGGCGGAACATTGACTGTGCCGAACTTCTAGGGATGGTTAGTTTTAATATACCTAGTAAAGCTCTTCGTTTTCAAAAATTGTTCTATCTCCAAGTGGTCAAAGTTAATTATTTTTCTCATGGACCAATTTTTAGAGCGCTTTTAGAGTTTAACAAAATCTCAAAAAAAGTTAATATTGATTTTTCGTCACCAAGATCTGTCTTTAAATCAGTCATAGACGATCTGTATTGGTAGTTTTTTATTTTTTATTTTTCGCATACATTTGGTTTTTAGTTTTAAGTTAATTTTGTAATTAGAGCAAAAAAAGCTAGCAAATAGATTCGCGGAGGCTACAGCACTATTTGCGTATGTATCGTTATAGAATACATTGTTTGGGACAGATGAGGAAGACTTTTTTGATTGGATGAAACGCCAAAATGCCTTAGAATTCGAGATTATGTTGTTTTCAAAGCCCAGAACATAATTTCTGTATAGGAACTTATTCAGACAGTTGAATTCTTTTAAATGGTATTGAAATTTTGAAAAGTGCTCAGGATCGCCAGTCTTCTTGTACTTTTTCCCAAATTTGTTTTTCAAATTCCTTAGACGTTTTAACCTCCTAGTATGCCAAGGCGTCTTATACGCTTTTTTATTAAGAATAGGAATATGCTTTAAGCACAAATCATAAACCTTATTTTTAAAAATACGAAAAAATGTTGTTACATCATTGCCTCGGAAGGCATCACACCAGTCAATATTTATCAATACATCAATAAAGATAGACCAGTCACAAGCGTTATAGTTAAATTTAATTTCCGGATTCTCAGAAATTTTTGAAAATTCATAAAACTCCAACTCAAGCGAGATAGGAACGTGATGTTTATCAGTCACAGAGATTGGTGCAATGCATTCCGACAAAATGTAATTGACATTGTTCGAGATGAATACTAAATCCAAAATTCTATTTAACCTATTATAAAGACCATTAATTTGAGCTAGATCAAGGCTTAAAAAACTGTCAATAATGTGAATTTCGGCTGAAGAGTTAACATTAGTGGCCATAAGCGCAGCCGAGTTTTCAATCGGTGGCCAATTTACGTTACAAAGGTTAAAATCCCCGAGGGCACAAAGATGATTATCACCAACTAGATTTGACGCTAATGATACAACATTGTCAGCGTGTGCAAAATATAAACTATCCGCACTATTTGGCGGGATATAGGAAACACATAAGTATAGGATTCCTGATGAACCATGTACGTGAACGCAGAGCTGGTCAATAAGTGTATCAGAGTTAGTGAGTGTTACTAATGCTGCCTGAAATTTTCTCCGAACAGCAATAAGAACACCCCCGCCTCTAGAGCAGCCCAATTTAACAAGATCACGGTCCTTAGGAAACACGTTATAGAGGTTAGGATCAAAAAGTTCACTATTAAAAAACTTATCATTCAGCCAAGATTCAACAAAAACGAAAATATCATAATCTAACGAACTGCTATTCATATACACAGCTGAACATTTAGTCCGAAGACCGGATACATTTTGAAAATAGATCTTAAGAGATTTATAATTAGAATTTAAATACGTCTCAATGACACAGATTTTGCTGCACGAGCACTGATTGATTCTGGTTCTGAGTGTTCCTTTATAACAGAGAGGCTCAAACGCAGAATCAATCTATCTGCAAAAAAGATGCATGCCCAAGTTTCGGGCATCACAAACTCGGTAAATGCCCAGGTTAAAGAAGCATGTAACATACAATTGCGGTCCCCCGTCGACCCATTGTTTAGCTTGACTGCAACTGTCCTGGTTTTAGCACAACTAACCGGAAATCTGCCTACAGCAAATATAAGCGCGACAACGAGGCAAGAATTTCCGGACCTGGTATTCGCGGATAAAAGGTTTTTTGTTAATGAACAAATAGACCTCATTCTTGGTGGAGACATTTATCCACAAATCATATTAAGTGGGATAAAGAAAAACGTCTTGAGGACACTTCTAGCCCAAGAAACCGTATTCGGCTGGATTATAACTGGTAGTACGGATACTACAAATACAAACAGAAATATAGTTTCGTGCTTCAGCGAAGTTGCGCTGGATAAGCAACTTACGGCATTCTGGGAGTTAGATGATTTACCCAAAACCAAAAGCCTCAATGAAGATGATAAATATTGCGAAGAGCTTTATAAAAAGACCACTATCAGAACTAATGAGGGAAAATACATAGTCTCGTTACCATTCCGACAGGAATTTCCAGTAACCATACAACTAGGCCCTTCTCTTAAAAAAGCCTGCTTTCAATTCTTCCGGAATGAGACACGGATAGCCAAGGATCCCGTCCTACAAAAAGAGTATAATAGGGTGTTAGCAGAGTATGAGACACTAGGACACATGACGAGAATAAATTGTAACATTTCAGCGGACTCATGTGATAATTATTTCCTGCCTCATCACGCCGTTACAAAGGCAGAGAGTACCTCAACTAAAGTTCGCGTGGTTTTCAATGCCTCAAGAGTAACCGCTAATGGAAAAAGCTTAAATGACGTCCTCCTACCAGGTCCAGTACTGCAATCAGATCTTCCGATACTGATTCTACGCTGGAGATTATACAGATACGTTTTCAACAGTGACATTGAGAAAATGTACCGACAAATCTGGATAAACGATAACCAGTCGAAATATCAGCGCATCGTCTTTCGGGCAAACCCGAACGAATCAACGAGCCTATATGAATTAAAGACGGTTACGTTTGGAATAAACTGTGCTCCTTACCTGGCGATAAGAACACTGTTGCAGTTGGCCGATGACGTAGAAAGCTCGCATCTAATAGCAGCTAATATTCTGCGAAAATGCATGTACGTAGATGACGTACTTGCAGGAGGACACAGCATCGAATCTACCATCAAGGCAAGGGACGAAATTTCTACGGTACTGCGGTCAGCAGGTTTTCCCTTACGAAAATGGACGGCCAACTGCGAGGATGTAATTGCAGACATTCCAAAAAAGGATCTACTAAGCGAAGATTTTTTGGAATTCGAAGACACCAGCACAGTTAAGACTCTTGGAATAAGATGGAACGCGCATTCGGATTATTTTTACTTCCTAACAAGACCAATGGAGCATAGTGACACAATCACTAAAAGGTCGATATTGTCTTCGATCGCCAAGCTTTTCGATCCGCTAGGATGGCTTGCGCCCATTGTAATAGTAGCCAAAATATTGATGCAAAACATTTGGCTGGAAGGCACAGAGTGGGATGAACCTGTGTCTTCAACTACTTTGGAAAAATGGCAAAATTTCACCAAACACTACCGCGAGATAGAGAGGATTAAGATGCCGCGTTGGGTCTATTTTTCTCCCGCCCATGACGTCGAAGTACATGGATTCTGCGATGCTTCAGAAAAAGCGTATGCAGCTACGGTATACTTACGGGTTAAGCAGGGTAGTGAAGTTCTAGTGAATCTGCTGGTAGCAAAAACAAAAGTTGCTCCAGTTAAAACTATTTCCCTGCCACGATTAGAACTCTACGGAGCGGTATTGCTCGCCGAAAGTATTGAGTCGGTACTTGGCAACCTACCACTAGGACAGGTACAAGTACACTTATGGACAGATTCCACAATTGTGCTTGCATGGATACGTAAACCTCCATGTTCGTGGTCAACGTTCGTAGCACATCGTATATCCAAAATTGTCGACAAAGTCGGAAATACTGACTGGCTTCATGTGGAGTCGGCATCAAATCCAGCAGATATGGCAAGCAGAGGAGTTCTCGCCTACGAATTAGTCGATAACACTCTGTGGTGGCATGGCCCTTCTTGGTTGCAAGAAGACAAGGAAAATTGGCCAAGACAAGAGACAAACTATAACACCAACATCGAAGAAAAAAGGGCGCATTTATGTGCAACCGTAACAATAAAAAATTTTGATGACATTCTCGATAGGTTTTCAGATTTACCGAGAGCTTACAAAAATTATTATATTATTATTAGTATAAATATATAAATACCACTTACCTGATCATCGCCGCCGTACATATGCATGCGTCCACCATCGCCATGAATGCGATGTACGCATATGTACGGCAGGCACTGTTGGCCAGCTGCACATGGCGACATGTACGCCAACCTCAAAAATGACCACAACTGGGAACTGAAGCCCCGCTCGTGCTGAACGAGATACTGCCCTCGCCTTTGCTTTGCCAGAGTCCTGGCCTGCTTTGCCTCCAGCCATTTCCATTTAATAATTTTATTCGCAAACAAAATGGAAATGCTAGCAAAATCTTGTAACACTTCTGGAACACTTTTAACACTCAATCTATATTACGTTAAACATTTTTTTTCGTGCACGGAAACTTTTGTGCTTTGGGCAGAGCAACGTTAAGACCCGACACGACAAAGATTTTTCTCACTAATTTTTATATTAACACATTTTTTATTCAATTTACAAAATTTTCACTACCACTCGCGTCAAAATTCACGTTTAAATATTTTTTTTTGGAACAGCCACTGTGGTCAGCAAATTAAGCACAGTGGCATACAAACTGTTTGTGGGTGGTAGGCCAGATTGCTGGATGCCAGATTGCTGACCTACCTCACCACAATCAAATATCTAATGTACATACATAAACCACACAAAAAACAGAATGTTGAGCCATTTCATGGTGGGGGGCACTTTCCGCGATTACCGAAATACAGGAATAGGTAGTTCATATCAATTTTTTATTTCTTTTTAATATTAAAAACATCATATGCAATCAGGTGTTTTTACGATATATTTGCCATATACGATCACAACAGTGGAACATAGCCAAGTCCACCACCTTTAAGTTTGGCACCATCTACCGATGGGGAGCGCAAGTGTACCGATACGATCACACCCAAATACCATTTTTACAGTGGGTGATGAAAGTTTTTGGACACTTGGCGCATAAATGCACCAAATACATAATAAATACATAAATACATAAATACATAAAATTTACAATAAAATTCATATATTTGGGTTGATTATGGTATATGCTTACCCGTGTAGCGAGTTGATTCGAAGTAAAATTAAGTAAAGATCAAATGGTATACAAATTTTGGATTTTTATTAAATTCAATAAAACTGTTAGGTTAGATTTTTTTGGTATTACACGTGTGCAGAAATGACGTCTACTCGCTGTCGATGTCCATTAGAGAAGAAGGAACAACCAAGAAATATCAAAAACGAAAGCAAAAGTGAACACACGATATTTGTGCTGCCGGATCACTCCGAACTGTAATATTATAAAGAGGAATACGATGAATTCGTTGTGCTGCCACAATACTCCCCTTCTAGACGAAATCTACCTGTGTTTAGCAAAATTTACTTGACGCTTTTTTCGTATAGGTTTCGTCGAAATATTTTGTGGGTCCATGGTTCACTTCGTTCTTCAAAATTCGCTAAAAATGCGGGTTTAAGCCGATCGACGCTTACGTTGGATGATCGCCCGCGTATTTTGATCGTAAAGTACTTCGAAGTACGGCGCATGACAGGGTATGGACCGTCATATGGGTGCGTAAGCGATGGACGAATAGAGTCGTTGCGTAAGAAGACATGAGTGGCTGAATGAAGTGGTTGACTCACAAATGGGTTTGGTGAAGTGTGATGTGCAGTGTCAGTGGGTATTAGACTTTGCATTGACGCTCGAAATTGTGAAACTGCTTCGCTCGTTGGGTTGCTGATGTTGCTTGCCCTGAAGAATTCGCCTGGAATTTTGAGTGTAGTTCCGTAGACCAACTCAGCAGGGGAGGCATTTAAGTCCGGCTTATAAACTACACGGAGGCTAAGTAGGATTGACGGCAAATTATGTGTCCACTTGTTTGGATCGCGTGACAAAATGGCAGCCTTAAGCGTTCTGGGGAACCTCTCAATGATGCCATTTGCTTGGGGGTGGTATGGTGTAGTTTGCAGATGGGTGGCGCCGATTGTTTTAACAAGTTCGCCGAATATGCCCGACTCGAACTGTCTGCCACGGTCGGATGAAATACGGTTTCAGCACATATGTCTGGAATAGGCGCGACCTCCGGCCAGCGAGTGTAGCGATCTATTATGGTCAAACAATATCGTTGGCCCTCACAAGGAGGAAACGGGCCGACTATGTCAAGATTAATATGCGCGAATCGCTCCTTAGGCGGCTCGTATTTGACTAGTGGCGATTTTGTATGTCGGTGCACTTTAGCTCTCTGGCACGATTCGCAGCTCCTCACAAAGGTTGCAGCATCTTTGCGGATACCTGGCCAGACGAACCGGCTGGTGATTAGTTTTGCTGTGGCTCGATTGCCAGGATGCGACAAATTGTGAATTGCCGATAGTATCTGATTTCGAAAATCTTTTGGAATGTATGGCCTTATGGTAGACGTTGATGTGTCGCATATAAGCTGTTTATCGCAACCTAGAATAGGGAACGATTTAAGGTTAAGAGAAGAGCTCGTATCTGTTTGGGCTTACAGTTGTTGCAGCTCCACGTCGCATTGCTGGGCGCGTGCAATTTTCTGGTAGTCGACAATTTGTTCTATCGACTGAATGCGGGATAAGAAGTCGGCAGCAACGTTGTCTTTCCCTGGAGTATACCTAATATCTGTGGTAAACTGACCGATAAAATCTAGTTTGCGCATTCGTCGAGGTGGCGCCTTTTCAAGTTTTTGACAGAAGGCGTATAGCAATGGACGGTGGTCTGTAACGACGTAGCAACTTCGACCTTCGATCATATATCGGAAATGGCAAATTCTCTGATATACGGCTGTTAGTTCCCGGTCG
The DNA here is from genome assembly GCA_951828415.1 of Anomoia purmunda. Classification (NCBI taxonomy): domain Eukaryota; kingdom Metazoa; phylum Arthropoda; class Insecta; order Diptera; family Tephritidae; genus Anomoia; species Anomoia purmunda. Next base: position 4,918,893 of record OX639998.1, on the reverse strand, counting down.
TAGGTGCTATAATTGCGCTGGGCATCCGTTAACTTCTTTGAGTAAAAACCCAATGGTTGAAGACTTCCGTTAATTACCTGGTGTAAGGCGGCACCTACGGCGGTATCTGAAGCATCGGTGTAGAGGGCAAGGTTCGCGCCGGCTGCAGGATGCGCGAGATATGTTGCGTTAACCAATTCATTTTTGCATCTCTCGAAAGCTGACTTTGCTTCCGGTGTCCATACTAAAGGCGTACGGTCCTTCTTTTTATTTCCGATAACGAGATTATGAAGCGGCTGTTGGTACGAAGCCGCGTGTGGCAAGAATTTTCTATAAAAGTTTATCATCGCGATAAAACTTTTTGATTCCATTGCTACCGATGGTTTAGGAAAATTTTTAATAGCTGCGACTTTATCTGGCAGTGGTCTTATTCCTTCAGAATTCACGTAGTGTCCGAGAAAATGTAATGAGCTTCTACTGAACTCGCATTTTTTACGTTTATTGCAAGATGATATTCGCGTAGCCTTTGAAAAACAATATGCAAGTGCTCACGGTGCTGTGTGACTGAAGATGATGCAACGCAGATATCGTCTATGTACGGGAATACGAAATCTAATCCCCTCAGCACTTCATTAATTAAACGCTGAAAAGTCTGCGCAGCGTTGCAGAGACCGAACGTCATGAACAAAAATTCGAATGACCCGAATGGCGTTGTTATTGCTTTTTTTCCTATATCATCTGGATGTATACGCACCTGGTGAAAGGCTTTTTGCAAGTCCACTTTTGAGAAAATCGTTTTTCCTCGTAATATATTCGTGAAATCGGAGAGGTAAGGCAAAGGATAGCGGTCCGGTACGGTTTGAGCGTTCAAGGCGCGATAATCGCCACAGGGGCGCCACGTTCCGTCACCTTTTTTTACCAAGTGCAACGGACTTGCCCAGTTGCTACTTGAGGGTCGACATATGCCAGCTTTTAGCAGAAATTCCAATTCTCGCTTGGCAGCAGCTAGCTTTCCCGGTTCGAGCCGACGGGGTCGACATGCTACAGGCTGGCCGGTTGTTTCGATGCGGTGCAGTATTGTAGACTTGCTAGGGGGGCCGTAAGGCGAAAGTCGAGTAATGTGAGCAAAATCAGCTAAGATATCGGCGAATTGGTTCGTTGAATCAAATGTCTTGATTTCAACGGATGCGAACCTTGCGGGTGATGAAAGCACGGATTTAACTCCTGTTAGGCTGTCGATTAGCTGATTGCGCCGCATGTCAACAAGCAAATCATAGTGCCGAAGGAAATCGGCACCTATGATTGGCGAAGTTACATCAGCAACAATGAAAGACCAGTGGAAGTCACGGCGAAGGCCAAAGTCTAATTGTATACGTTTTTCTCCGATTACTTTTATGGGCAAACCATCAGCAGCATACAGCTGTGTGGCAGTAGTTCGCATGTCGTAGCTTTTGGACGTTAATGGCAGCACGGAGATATCGGTACCTGTATCCACCAAAAATCGTTTTTTTGTGATTTTGTCAGTAACTTGTAAGCGAAAAACGGAGCTTTGCGTGGCAATTTCTCCGCCAGAACTTGCCACCTGCTGCGTATGTCAAGAAGATGGAGGTACACGGGTCTGCGTAACGGCTTGTACAGTACGTTGTTTGCGGCGGCATGGACTTCGGCACCTTCGTGCGTTGTTGCCGAACTTCTGGTGATACCAGCATTCGTCGCGGCTGTTCGGTGAAATTCGGCTGCTCGATCGGGAGTTTTGTGTACGCCTGCGTGTTTGAGAACGCGAGCGAGAATTCAATTTCTTGGATGAATTGCTGAGTTCGAAGACTGCTGCTCGGAGTTCTTGAATTTCCCCTTGACAGCTGGAAGTTACCACGTTGGTTTGATTAGGAGTCAGAGCATCGACGATTGTGTCTGCGATTCGGGTAAATTCTGAAGCATTTCCAGATGAAGCGTCTACGACGGGCTGACCGATTTCGGGTAAGCGCTTGGTCCACAACCCTTTAAGTGCGGTTTCGCCAAGAACGTTGCCAGCGACGCGCTTCATTTCGCTATACAGTTCGGATGGCCGCTTGTCTCCTAATGGCATTTCGGACAGTAAGCGGTTGAGGCGCTGGTGTTCGCTGTCTGTGAAGTGCTCCAGAATTTTTGCCTTTATGAACGGATAGCGGTCGCTCGATGGCATTGCAGTGATAACATCACTAAGCTGCGCTACAACGCTTGGCTCTAAAGCAGCTAGAACTGTTGCAGCTTTCTGTTTGTCAGACATGATTCCGCTCGCTATGAACCAAAAGTCCATCGTTGTGAACCAAGCTTCTATGTTTCCGCTTGACATTGGAGGAATTGGCAATCGAGAGTACACCACTGCCACATTTTCGGCCGGCGGCGACTGCATAGCCGGTGTTGGGAGGCCGCTGTCGTTCATAACCACAATTCGCAAAAGGCGAGCTTCTTAGTTTGCGGGGTCACCAGTTTAGGGTTGCTTATGGTATATGCTTACCCGTGTAGCGAGTTGATTCGAAGTAAAATTAAGTAAAGATCAAATGGTATACAAATTTTGGATTTTTATTAAATTCAATAAAACTGTTAGGTTAGATTTTTTTGGTATTACACGTGTGCAGAAATGACGTCTACTCGCTGTCGATGTCCATTAGAGAAGAAGGAACAACCAAGAAATATCAAAAACGAAAGCAAAAGTGAACACACGATATTTGTGCTGCCGGATCACTCCGAACTGTAATATTATAAAGAGGAATACGATGAATTCGTTGTGCTGCCACATATATATATATATGCATACATTTTTTGTCATGCCATAATTTCATAAAATAAAATCTTTTTTTTTTTCTATGGTAATTTTTTCTATATCACTTGCCACCCAATATTACGACCACTTTCAACGGGTGGCGGCTCGGAAACCTGTACTTTCCGACCGTCACTGCCGCATGAACGGCGAAGGCGCGGCTCGGAAACCAGTCCTTTCCGACGGCCCAGGCAGCGCGGCTTTGGATCCCGTCCTTTCAGACCGTCTGCTCAGGAAAAAGAAAGGACGAGCGACTGGCGTGGGAACTCGTCCTTCCCGACCAGCTCAGCATCAGCGAACGGATGGCTCGGGAACACGTTCTTCCCGACCATCTGATATCCAAAAGAATTGGCGGCGAGTTGACCCGGGAACACGTCCTTCCCGATCACTACCACGAAACGCTCCATATAATTACCCCAACTAGCGCGACAACACACGTATGTTCAGCTTAATATTTTTTTATTACCGTCCTTCCTAGTAGAGAACAGGAGACGATGACGGAGGAACACGGAGCGGCTCAAGGAAACAACAAGCAAGCGGCTCAACGAACAAACAAACAATATAATATTTTTTAATCAAATATGTGATGTGGTGTGAGCTGGTAGTAGACTGTTGTCAACGCTCAGGATTTTTGCTTACCGCAAGGGGGCCGGCATGTTTACGCCGCAGCGTAAATATTTTCTAACCGCCCTAATACGCGTGTATGTACGCATACACATGCAACTGCGAATTACTCCGTATTTCCCGCCGGATAATTCCTTTTGCTAACATTTCCATTAATTGCTTTCCAATAAAACTGCGGTTGACGGCAACCGTACGTTTTTTCATACTTGCACTCGATCACAGGATTTCAAGAGCGACAAAGGTCTACCACGAATTCACACCACAGGTAAAGCAACTTTCATGTATATCTACATATATGCAATTGAATAAATCGTCATTACATTGTAAAACTAAACACAATCTTTTTAATTTCTCTTTCCAAATATCCAACCGTGCGTCTGGACATTTTGTACAAAATGTATGCAATCTTAATTAATCATTTATAAAAGTGTCAATGGATATTCAGCAAAATTTCGTTAGACAATATCTCAGAAAAATATTATGGTTCAAAAATTCTTACCCGCAAGAGGTCCTTTTGCTTTGCCAGAAAGTCTTACCAGCAATTTGTTTGATTGGAATATTTCCACGCAAATAAAAATATAAATTTTTCACTTCTTCGAGCTCTCTGAATGAATATTTTCGGGCTTGTGATAGCGCTAATATACTGACTTTGTGCCTTGTGCCTCAGTTTTTATAATAATCAGCAGCTATAACGTGTTAACTTTTCCAATTGTTCACATGAAATGCGCGATCTAATAATATGAAGCAAAGTAATAAAAAACTAAGTTGCTATGTTGATATCTCGATTTCAACAAACGCCAACCGCTCCACTCAAGACTGGTCGACTTATAGGTTCAATAATAAAAGTATTTCAACAGGTTGATAACTCGATAACTAATGTATTTTTAAACATTTAGTGACGATCCACATAATTATTTATGTATGTAGATAGCCATGTGTATTAATGTATATGGAGTGCGACTGCTTTCGTAATAGAAAAACTAAAAACCATGCTTTAATTGGCCCTCGGCAGCCACACGTGTTCGCACTATAAAAGAAAGCTACCCACTCTCAGTTATTTTATTCTGCCAAAAACAGAATTAATTTTATACAAATCCTGGAATATTGGGCTCGAATGTAATAGCAAGAAATGCTGTATTAATTAATGAACAATTCAAATCCTGGAATAAAATAATTGAGATATAATAAAAAATAAATTAATTAATTTGCCGACATTTTAAAAAGCACACTCAAAACAGGTAAGGAAGAGTATAAGTTTGTGTGCAACCGAACTTCAAATACCCAGCGAATTTTTGTATTTCCTTGTTGATGCAATCACAAAAGTTAATCTTATATATAAAAAAAAGATAAATACATTTAAGTAATTTTTGTATATTTATTTATAAAAGCTTTTACAATGTTGATAACATACGCACAACCTAAAAACATGCAGCGCTAGTTTCAGAGGCCCGTTGGATAAATGTTTTGGCTTAAATTCTCCTCAAAAGATCACATTCTTTAAGAAAACGATAAATGGTTTTTATATATTCTTCCGTTGTGCTGGAAAGGAGTTATTGATGACGGAGGGTATGAGTGCCTTACCACATTAATTAGCAAAGATGGGTCAATGAGCGAACGCTTGCATGCTAGGTACTTAACAATATTTGAGTTTTTAATAATTCTATTTCTAATATATTGAAAATGTTGTTTGAATACATATTTACTATCTTAAATTATTCCAAGAAACTTAAGTGTAGGAGCACATGAAATTTTAACATTGTTGAATGAAATCGGTGGAAAATGACAATTATGTTTTTTACAAATGTGGAGTAGATTGGATTTTAAGTACGATATTGATGCACCTGCGGAAAGGGACTATATGGATAGTTGGGAAAGGATTTCGTCAAAGGTAGAGGATATAGAACTAAGATCAGAAGATTATGAAAATAGGAGATCATCAGCATATAATTGATGCTGAATATTAGGGAAGGAAGACAGGATAGAGCTGATTTCATCAAATGCTATGGTGAACAGAATAACTGATAGCGGTGATCCTTGAGGAGTACCGTTATCCAAGGGAAGATAGGTGAAGATATGCCAGAAATAAGAACTTTAATTTTACGTTTAGTGAGAAAAGATTTAACAAACCTGAATATGCGGGGGCCAACTTTCCATTTGATTAATTGTCGTAAAACCACATGAATGGCAACACGATCAAACGCCTTTTCAAAATCAAGCGAAAGAAGCGAAAAGAAGGTGATTCGTAATTATAGGCAAATAAAAAGTGCTTATTAGACGAGTATTCAGAAGAGAAATTAGAATCAGAAGAGTTGTTAGAAAAAAATTTAGCGAATTCTAAAGCTATATCCTGAGGATATAGTTGATTGCCTTGTGAGGAGTTGAGCGAGAGAATCGGAGAGAAAGAAATGTTGCCAGATAATCTTTTTATTTTTGACCAAATCATTTTAGGGTCGGAAGAGGTATTAATGCTGCTGGTAAATGTCTGGAAAGATTTAACTTTTGCTTGCTTAGCTTTTCTTCTAAAAATGGCGTTAGCTTTTTTATAAGCAACAAGGTTTGATGACGAGCGATTTTGTTTGAAATAATGCCATGTTTGTTGCTTATGCAGTCTGAGCGAATATAGCAGCAAGCTGGCAGAAAAAATGGAGCGTAGATTGTACCCTTTACTGCGTTCAGAATACCTCGACAGCTCCAGCGCCGGGAAGTTTAGTTTGTAAAAATTTGTCAGCGATTTTTTGTTTTTTTTTACTAAAAGTAGCTGGCTGCCGTCTCGAAGCGATGTGATTTTGCTAACGTCTTTACTTATGGCCTGAATACCTTTGTGTACTGCATAGCAGGATTGGATGTGACCGGTTGTTTGACGTCCTGTGAATTGATTACGAGGTACTTAGGATCATCCTTCTTGGAAATTGGTACCTCCTTGAAAAAATCAAGCGTTGAACTTTCTGGCTTCTTTCTCGTATTTTTAGGAGCCGGGGATAACAGTGCAAACCTATTATCCCCAACCTGTTGGCCCCAGGGGGCATTGCGATATAATTTTACGTTCTTACTCAATTATATTGTAGATTTAACTTTCAAATGAAATGTGTAAAAAAAACGTGAAAAACGTAACGAAGTGAGTCAAAATTTGAAAGTTAGGTTAAAGTACGCGTACAAAAAGTAGCAAGTAGTTATGCACAAACAAAAGAAATGCGGCCGCTCGGTAGCGAATGTTTGATATGTAAGTATTAAAATGCAAAATATTCAACCAAAGTTCATGACGTCTCCGTATATATATAAGTTTTGAAAAGTGGACAGTGCAACGCCCTATACAAGAAAAAAACAAATTTCTTACAATCCAGTAACTATTTGACGCAGATGTGCAATATTGGTATTTGAACTCTATATATATATATATATATATATATATATATTTCCACTGAAATAGTTTTTTCTTGCTAAAATTTGAATTATGACCTATTACAATGTTTTTTTTTTTTTTCAAAGCCTTACGTTATGTCTACGATTAGCTATATAAATTTAGCCCAGTGTGTAGCGTGTATTTCTGCAATGAAAAAAAACTTCGCAGAAAAAAACATTCGCCGTTCGGAGTCAGCGTAAAACTGTAAATAAATTTAGTCCAGTGTGTAGCGTGTGCGGGTTTGAATCCCGGCCTAGGCAAGTACCATACAAATTATAAAGTTTTTTTGACTTCCGGCTTTGGCGTAAAACTTAAGGTTCCTCAATTTGTGGCGCCATAAAAATTATGAAGCTTTTTTAACTTCCGGCTTTGGCGTAAAACTGAAGGTTCCTCAACTTGTGGCACAACATCAAGATGCAAACCACAAATTTTAGAAAAAGTTCGGCCATACATCAAGCTATATGCTATAAGCGTCTAATTATTATTAGTATTATAATGTATGGCAGCGAAAACATTGAGTTTTAGAAAAGTATAAAAGCACTCTCTTTCATATAAGGGACAAACATATCAGGTTTATAATTATAAAAGCTTCTATTGTCGCCTACTCAATAAGTTCTAGAAGCAGTGGCAGTATGTCTGAAGGAAGTAGAAGGGGTTTACGTATTTTCGTTAGATATATTATTGATTTGACAAATAACCCATTGTAAATTATGTGATAAAGTTGTGACTGATTGTCTTTATTTAAAATATGGCAACACGTCAAAGTTTTTATCCCGTTTTTAATTTCTCTATATACAACATAAGAAAAATTAAAAAAAAAATAAACTGTCTACAGTTTTTCCATTTTGAAAAACTAACGTTTTTAAGTCTTCCAAATTAGTGACTATCAATATATGTAAAATTTATTTTTATATGAAAAATCCTTTAAATTACGTAAAAAAACCGTTACCTCCTCCAAATACCTAATGCTATCACAATAAACGCACCGTCGTCATAGTCGACAATTGCAATTACTATGCGATTACTTCAAAAATGTTTTGTGGATTATAATAAATTGAAAGCGTACCCCTCAATGCATACTTGCATATCTACATATGTACATATGTACACACCACATATGCATGCCTGCATAGCCTATGTGCAAGTTTTCATTATACAAAGTATCAAGTCACGCGCCAAGTTTCACATTTAACGATTCCAGATAATTGCTATCACATTTCAATTTGTACGAATTCTTTGTACAAACATGCATTTACAAAATCTTAATTAATCATTTAAAAAAGAGTCAATGGATCTTCAGCAAAATTTCGTTAGATAATATCTCAGAAAAATATTATGGTTCAAAAATTCTTACCCGCAAGAGGTCCTTTTGCTTTGCCAGTGTCTTACCAGCAATGTTTTTGATTGGAATATTTTTCACGCATTTGCCGCACAAATAAAAATATAAATTTTTCACTTCTTCGAGCTCTCTGAATGAATATTTTCGGGCTTGTGATAGCGCTAATATACTGACTTTGTGCCTTGTGCCTCAGTTTTTATAATAAGCAGCAGCTATAACTTGTTAACTTTTCCAATTGTTCACATGAAATGTGCGATCTAATAATATGAAGCAAAGTAATAAAAAACTAAGTGGCGATGTTGATATCTCGATGTCGGCAAACGTCAACCGCTCCACTCAAGACTCGTCGACTTATAGGTGCAATAATAAAAGTATTTCAACAGGTTGATAACTCGATAACTAATGTATTTTTAAACATTTAGTGACGATCCACATAATTATTTATGTATGTAGATACCCATGTGTATTAATGTATGTATATGGAGTGCGACTGCTTTCGTAATAGAAAAACTAAAAACCATGCTTTAATTGGCCCCCGGCAGCCACACGTGTTCGCACTATAAAAGAAAGCTACCCACTCTCAGTATTGGGCTCGAATGTAATAACAAGAAATGCTGTATTAATTAATGAACAATTCAAATCCTGGAATAAAATAATTGAGATATAATAAAAAATCAATTAATTAATTTGCCGACATTTTAAAAAGCACACTCAAAACAGGTAAGGAAGAGTATAAGTTTGTGTGCAACCGAACTTCAAATACCCAGCGAATTTTTGTATTTCCTTGTTGATGCAATCACAAAAGTTAATCTTATATATAAAAAAAAAAGATAAATACATTTAAGTAATTTTTTTTTATTTATTTATAAAAGCTTTTACAATGTTGATAACATACGCACAACCTAAAAACATGCAGCGCTAGTTTCAGAGGCCCGTTGGATAAATGTTTTGGCTTAAATTCTCCTCAAAAGATGACATTCTTTAAGAAAACGATAATTGATTTTTATATATTCTTCCGTTGTGCTGGAAAGGAGTTATTGATGACGGAGAGTATGAGTGCCGTACCACATTAATTAGCAAAGATGGGTCAATGAGCGAACGCTTGCATGCTAGGTACTTAACAATATTTGAGTTTTTAATAATTCTATTTCTAATATATTGACAATGTTGTTTGAATACATATTTACTATCTTAAATTATTCCAAGAAACTTAAGTGTACATGAAATTTTAACATTGTTGAATGAAATCGGTGGAAAATGACAATTATGTTTTTTACAAATGTGAAGTAGATTGGATTTTAAGTACGATATTGATGCACCTGCGGAAGGGGACTATAGGGATAGTTGGGAAAGGATTTCTTCAAAGGTAGAGGATATAGAACTAAGATCAGAAGATTATGAAAATAGGAGATCATCAGCATATAATTGATGCTGAATATTAGGGAAGAAAGACAGGATAGAGCTGATTTCATCAAATGCTATGGTGAACAGTTATCCAAGGGAAGATGGGTGAAGATATGCCAGAAATAAGAACTTTAATTTTACGTTTAGTGAGAAAAGATTTAACAAACCTGAATATGCGGGGGCCAACTTTCCATTTGATTAATTGTCGTAAAACCACATGAATGGCAACACGATCAAACGCCTTTTCAAAATCAAGCGAAAGAAGCGAAAAAAAAGGTGATTCGTAATTATAGGCAAATAAAAAGTGCTTATTAGACGAGTATTCAGAAGAGAAATTAGAATCAGAAGAGTTTTTAGAAAAAAATGTAGCGAATTCTAAAGCTATATCCTGAGGATATAGTTGATTGCCTTGTGAGGAGTTGATCGAGAGAATCGGAGAGAAAGAAATGTTGCCAGATAATCTTTTTATTTTTGATGCTGCTGGTAAATGTCTGGAAATATTTAACTTTTGCTTCCTTAGCTTTTCTTCTAAAAATGGTGTTAGCTTTTTTATAAGCAACAAGGTTTGATGACGAACGATTTTGTTTGAAATAATGCCATGTTTGTTGCTTATGCAGTCTGAGCGCATATAGCAGCAAGCTGGCAGAAAAAATGGAGCGTAGACTGTACCCTTTACGGCGTTCAGAATACCTCGACAGCTCCAGCGCCGGGAAGTTTAGTTTGTAAAAATTTGTCAGCGATTTTTTGTTTTTTTTATTAAAAGTAGCTGCCGTCTCGAAGCGATGTGATTTTGCTAACGTCTTTACTTATGGCCTGAATACCTTTGTGTACTGCAAAGCAAGATTGGATGTGACCGGTTTTTTGACGTGCGGTGAATTGATTACGAGGTACTTAGGATCATCCTTCTTAGAAATTGGTAATTCCGGGAAAAAATCAAGCGTTGAACTTTCTGGCTTCTTTCTCGTGTTTTTAGGAGCCGACGATAATAGTGCAAACCTATTATCCTGACGAAAAAATTGGACTATCAAAATTTCAAAAACTCCGACCTCGAGAATGTATATCTGCCGGCAAAAGTGGGACTCATAATGTGTGTGTGTGTAAAATCCATCAAAATTTTAAATTGCAATTAACTGGATTTAAAAATGAATTAAAAAAAAGGGGATAATTTTTTCAGAAAACTCAAATGACTTAATTAAAAGCTCTGTTTGCCAAGAGTCTGCATCATTGTGTTACTTTTCTGAGTGTACTAAGTGTCCAGGATCTGAGAATATTATAAATAAATTGGAACTAATGCTCAACGAACATGAAGTAAATGAAATTACATACAGCCAATGCAAAAGTACTGATAGGTAAAAAAATTTTCAGTCAAATGTTCTTCTTTTCTTTTAAAATTTTTGTAGTTATTCTTATCAAATAATTTTATATTTACTTATTTTTATTTAATAATCAAATTATTAGATTTTGTATGTTGTTAATTTTTTTGATTATCCTTTTTTGTATTATTATTCAATTCAGTTAATTCATTTTTAATTTTTTAGAACTGAAATCATTGAAGAAACGAAGACAAAAGAAGATTTTTTAATTGATTTAAGACAAAAATGGCCTGAATTATTAAGCCATGCTTTTCTTGCACGATCTCAAGCGTCATATTTTACTGACAAGAAGGAATCTGTTGAGGATGGAGAATTTATCGTTTGCCTCGCTTTTTCTGAAAATTATACATTTTCTGTTCAAAATGCCATCCAATCTCATCATTGGAATAACAGTCAGGCAACAATTCATCCTTACGTTGTGTATTATAGAGAAAATGGAGAAATGAAACATATAAACTACGTCGTTATTTCGGAAAAAGTTAGTCACGACGCGAGCTCTGTTCACCTTTTTAATTTTAAACTTATTGAATTTCTAAAAAATAAGTTTGGAGCAGATAAGGTAAACAAAATTTCCTACTTTTCGGACGGAGCTGCTTCTCTGTACAAAAATAAATATAATTTCGTGAATTTAATAAATCATAAAAAGGACTTTAACGTGAACGCGGAATGGAATTTTTTTGCGACTTCTCACGGGAAAGCGGCATGTGATGGTTTGGCAGGAAGTTTTAAAAGGCAAGCTTCTCGTGCAAGTCTTCAACGGGAAAGCGATAATCATATAACCAATGCAACTTCATTATTTGAATGCGGTAAGATTGCATTTAAAAAAATGAACTTTGGTTTTTGCTCCCAAGAAGATCACGACTCCCATGAGAAGAAGTTCAAATCTCGTTATGACCAATGTGTAACTATAAAAAATACACGCCAATATCACCATTACAGAGCTGTTAATAATACATCACTCGAGTGCAAAGTTTTCTCCAAAGCCCTTAAAATCGTTACCAATAAAGTTTAAAAAAAAAAGAAATAAAGCAATAAGTATGAGTTATAGAATTAATTTAAAAATTATTTAACTTCTTTGTTTTTTATTTATAAAAAAAATATATGATTTATTATCTCTGTCATTTGTTTAAATAAAATTAACTATAAAATAATGATATTTTTAATTAAAACATTAACTATTATTCCTTACTTATAATAACGGAGTAAATCTAAAGGTAAGTCAATGATATGCGGCAGCGCGCTATACCGGCAGCGCTGACCGCCCGTCATAAAAATTTTTTTTTGCTTAATCTAATCGCGATCAGTCAAATTTTTTTGCGGATTTCGTTACTTAAATGTTTATTGCAAAATACTGAAAAAAAAAATTTTTATTTTTTGAGGGAGAAGTCATTAAAATTTTCATTTGTTAACTTAAAAGTTAATAAACAATATGAAAAAATAAAAATAATTAAAATTCATGCATATTTTCTCAAAGTACAAGTATTGAACTATAACTCCTGAAAATTTTATCAAAAAATCACCAATAGTTTTTTAATTATTAATTTTTTAACTAAAAGTAGTAAAAATTTTCAATTAAAAAAAAAATTTTGTTAAAATTCAAATTTAAAAAAACTGGGCGGGGGATTATTTGTTCATGGTGACTACTTTATGAAAAAATACTCACATTCAAATTCGATGATCAAGTGGAAAATGGGGGGTCCACTTGACGTGTTTTTCTCATATACCAAAATTCGTAGAAATAATAATTTGATTAAGCCATGCCTGTCCGTCCGTCCGTCAGTCGGATAACACTAGTAAATATTGAGCTATCTTAACGAAACTTGGTGTCCACATTGCCCTGGACCCTAGTTTAGTTGGTATTGAAAATGGGTGAATTCGGGCAATAACAAATAACAAAAGACCGCAATGTTTCAGCACTTGTTGCAGATAACTTACTCAAATTTCATTCACAGGATTGAATTCGGGAAAGTGCTAAGCATTTAATTTTATTTTGTGGAAAATGGGCGTGGCGCCGCCCACCCCTCACCTCTCATATAACGGTAATTAAAACAAAACGACATTTAAGTCAGCATTGAAGGTAACTCGCTCAAATTTCATATAAAGGATGGTCCTACACTAACAAATACACTGAATCAAAAAATACGATATTGCATTTCAAGTCAATAAGCATAATTTCAAGAACCATTAAAAATGTGCCAAAACCACGCCCAAATCTCATTAATGGTAGTTCTAAAAATAAAAAAAGCGGTATTTAAGTAACTTTTAAAGAGAAATTGCGCACATTTTAAGCGCCTGTTGGCCCCAGGGTGCATTGCGATATAATTTTACGTTCTTACCCAATTATATTGTAGATTTAACTTTCAAATGAAATGTGTAAAAAAAACGTGAAAAATGTAACGAAGTGAGTCAAAATTTAAAAGTTAGGTTAAATTACGCGTGCAAAAAGTAGCAAGTAGTTATGTAGCGAGTACAATGCACAAACAAAAGAAATGCGACCGCTCGGTAGCGAATGTTTTATATGCAAGTATTAAAATGCAAGTGAGTCTTCTATGAGCGTCCAAAGTATTCAACCAAGGTTCATGACGTCTCCGTATATATATAAGTTTTGAAAAGTGGACAGTGCAACGCCCTATACAAGAAAAAAACAAATTTCTTGCAATCCCGTAACTATTTGACGCAGATGTGCAATATTGGTATATTGGTAGTTTTTTCTTGCTAAAATTTGAATTATGACCTATTACATTGTTTGTTTTTTTTTTTTCAACGCTTTACGTTATGTCTACGATTAGCTATATAAATTTAGCCCAGTGTGTAGTGTATTTCTGCCATGAAAAAAAACTTCTCAGAAAAAAACATTCGCCGTTCGGAGTCAGCGTAAAACTGTAAATAAATTTAGTCCAGTGTGTAGCTTGTGCGGGTTTGAATCCCGGCCTAGGCAAGTACCATAAAAATTATAGAAAAGCTTTTTTGACTTCCGGCTTTGGCGTAAAACTGAAGGTTCCTCAATTTGTGGCACAACATCCAGATGCAAACCACAAATTTTAGGAAAAGTTCGGCCATACATCGAGCTATATGCTATAAGCGCCTAATTATTATTAGTATTATAATGTATGGCAGCGAAAACATTGAGTTTTAGAAAAGTATAAAAGCACTCTCTTTCATATAAGGGACAAACATATCAGGTTTATAATTATAAAAGCTTCTATTGTCGCCTACTCAATAAGTTCTAGAAGCAGTGGCAGTACTATGTCTGAAGGAAGTAGAAGGGGGTTACGTATTTTCGTTAGATATATTATTGATTTGACAAATAACCCATTGTAAATTATGTGATAAAGTTGTTACTGATTGTCTTTATTTTAAATATGGCAACACGTCAAAGTTTTTATCCCGTTTTTAATTTCTCTATATACAACATAAGAAAAATTAAAAAAAAATAAACTGTCTACAGTTTATCCATTTTGAAACAATAACGTTTTTAAGTCTTCGAAATTAGTGACTATCAATATATGTAAAATTTATTTTTATATGAAAAATCCTTTAAATTACGTAAAAAAAAACCGTTACCTCCTCCAAATACCTAATGCTATCACAATAAACGCACCGTCGTCATAGTCGACAATTGCAATTACTATGCGAGTACTGTATACTAACTTCAAAAATGTTTTATGAATTATAATAAATTGAAAGCGTACCCCTCAATGCATACTTGCATATATACATATGTACATATGTACACACCACATATGCATGCCTGCATAGCCTATGTGCAAGTTTTCATTATACAAAGTATCAAGTCACGCGCCAAGTTTCACATTTATCGATTCCAGATAATTGCTATCACATTTCAATTTGTACGAATTCTTTGTACAAACATGCATTTACAAAATCTTAATTAATCATTTAAAAAAGGGTCAATGGATCTTCAGCAAAATTTCGTTAGATACTATCTCAGAAAAATATTATGGTTCAAAAATTCTTACCCGCAAGAGGTCCTTTTGCTTTGCCAGTGTCCTACCAGCAATGTTTTTGATTGGAATATTTTTCACGCATTTGCCGCACAAATAAAAATATAAATTTTTCACTTCTTCGAGCTCTCTGAATGAATATTTTCGGGCTTGTGATAGCGCTAATATACTGACTTTGTGCCTTGTGCCTCAGTTTTTATAATAAGCAGCAGCTAGTATAACTTGTTAACTTTTCCAATTGTTCACATGAAATGTGCGATCTAATAATATGAAGCAAAGTAATAAAAAACTAAGTTGCTATGTTGATATCTCGATTTCAACAAACGCCAACCGCTCCACTCAAGACTCGTCGACTTATAGGTTCAATAATAAAAGTATTTCAACAGGTTGATAACTCGATAACTAATGTATTTTTAAACATTTAGTGACGATCCACATAATTATTTATGTAAGTAGATCCTCATGTGTATTAATGTATTTGGAGTGCGACTGCTTTCGTAATAGAAAAATTAAAAACCACGCTTTAATTGGCCCTCGACACCCACAGGTGTTCGCACTATAAAAGAAAGCTACCCAGTCTCAGTTATTTTATTCTGGAAAAAACAAAATTAGTTGTATAAGTCAACACACTGTTCCTATTTGAGTAAAACAGCTTATTATTTGATCTCTTTGGTTTATATATTTGTTTTAGATTACACTTCAACAGAATTTAGAAACTTAACTTCTACAAGAACTGCCACACCTTAAGTACTTTTTTGCTGACCAACTCTTCAGGTCAATCATGCGTTGTTGTAGTGCCGAGCGCCAATTTTACTTATGTACTACTTTATCGACCAATCTTTCAGGTACTTCGTAAAGTGTTTGTTGTTGCTTCTGCGTGCAGTGAAGAGTTCGTATGCAAAGTTTGTACGTGTGTGTGTGCATGTGTATGTGTATTACATAGAATATTAGAGTAACCGCTATTTGAGTATGGTGGTACCATAACTCCTCCCCCTTTTGAATTCGGAACGTCCCCGATCCGATAGTGTACTTATAATCTAACAAAGCGAAAAATGAAATTTAATTTAGCTTTAACTTAACATTTTCTTACAAAGTTTTTCAATTTTTATATTATTGTATTTAGTATGTTCTTATTAGCGATATGCAAAATGTTAATCATAAATGTTTTGTGATTAATACATGAACTGGAGATGACACTTACATCTGAATTCTAATACAATCTTTAAAGAAATATTAAGTTGCTTGTTATTCAAATTTTCCAATTAGCTATATTTATGTTTCTTTGCATTATCTTTGTTTATGTTTTGTTGGCACAAAAAAAATCTAAGTATGTAAGTATGTACATAGTATTATAATTACTTGCTTATGAAATGCTTACGGTTTGGTATAAAATATTTGCATTTACATATATAATCGTTCATATATCACTTTATAATAATAATATGAGTTTTGTCTTTTTTTTAAATTTACATGAGAAAATATTGTAGCCCCTCTTGGTTAGCTTATATGAGAAATTCGGAGTCATTCATATGTTAAGTAATGCTTGAACTTGTAAAAACAAAAACGAAATCTATATTTAGAAGTTTATCGAATATTGTCTTTATGGATCTTTTTCCCGTTAATTGATACAGTTCTGCCTAAGTCTTTTTCGACCACGTTTGCCACATATACTTTACATAGCTTGTTCCCTAGACGTTTATTACGTCGAACATTTACTTTTTCACCTTCCTCGAACTTTCTTTGGGTTCCTCTTGACCGATTGATAATATTCTCTTGTGCTGCAGCCAATCGTACCTTAACTGAATTGAGAAACTCTTTAGAAAAATTATTAATAATGTCTATAGGTCTTTCGTTTGAAGTTAAATGGATCGTATTATTGTACTTGTATGTCGCCAGTAAAATAAGTTCAGGAATGTCGATCAAGTTCTGTTCTGTCTTGATACACCGAGCAATTTCTAATATTGTGGAGTGTGTTCTCTCTATCTGTCCATTACTGTTACTGTGTAGACGTTGTGTGAAGAACTGTTCTATTTCGAAGGCATCTTTCAACATATTGGTTACAGTGTGTGAATGAAACGATTTTTCGTTGTCGGATACGATGAGTTTAGTTTTCTTAAATTTATTTAATATTATTAGCAATGCACTTTTAATATCTATTGAAGATCTGGTTGACATAGGAATTACGATGGTGAACTTTGAGAGCTTGTCTATACATGTGAAAAAATGGAATTTGTATTTGAAAAAATGTCGATATGTAAAATTTGACCCGGATAATCTGGAATGGGAGTCTTCCCAATTTCTGGTTTGGGTGGGTGTCTATTATATTTATTTTCCATACAAGTTCTGCAGGTTTTAGCTATTGTTGCCAGTCATTTTTTCATATCTGGAAAGTAATATTCTGAAATCAGTTGCTTATAATTCTCTTGAGTGGAGCGGTGTGCTGTAGCAGCTTCAATTTGATGCTCTTTTCACCACATTTGGGTTTAGAAACTCTGCGTTGTTAAAATTTATAGTGTGCCTAATTAGTTTTTGGAATATAATTTTTGTGGATTTGCGGTTAACATCGGATGGTAAGAGGACAAGCTGAGCTTTGAACTGGTTGACTGGATTTTGTATACTTTTTATAACTTCTGAAAGGGAAATTTCGCCATGAGCGGTTTCTGTTATTTCGTCGATGCTATGAATATATATCCGGTTAAGTGCATCGGCTACTTTGTTAGCCTTCCCTGGTTTGTACAAATATTTTGGTGCATAAGAATCGATAAATGCGGTCCATCTTTTTATTTTGGAATTCGGGTTTCTGTCGGATACGGCGAAAGTAAGGGGTTGATGGTCTGTATATATATGTATGTTTTTTATTCCGTAAAGGTAATGCCTTAGCTTTTGGAATGCCCAGACTATGGCAAGAAGTTCGCGTTCGTTGGTTGCGTAACTTTCTTCGGCTTTGGCTAACGTACGAGAAATCATCGTTATTGGTTTTCCGTTTTGCGAGAGCATGGCACCCAGTGCCACTGACGAAGCGTCTGTTGTTATTTCAAACGGTTTCGAATAATCCGGGGGATGAAGAAGGGCGTCTTATGAAGCTAGGATAGTTTTAAGTTTAGTAAAAGATTTGATTGCATTGCGGTCGAGTGATATATTTATTTACTTTGAGTAATTACTCTTGACCTGGCCATTTTTGCCTCTCAAATATTTTGTTAAGGGCTTGGATATTTGGGCGTAATCCCTGATGAATCGGCGATAGTAACTGGCAAGTCCCAAGAATGAGCGTAGAGATCTTAGAGAATTCGGTTCTTGGTAATTTAGAATGGCTTCTACTTTGCTGGGCGAGGTACGAATCCCTTTCTGTGAAACGACAAATCCTAAAAATTCGACTTCTGCTTGGAAAAATTTGGATTTTTCCAAAGAGACCCGCATTCCTGCATCTGCTATCTTTTTTAATATTAAATCGACATGTTGAAAATGAGACTGTTCGTCTGTTGAAAAAATTATGATGTCATCAACGTATACATGACAAAGTTTTCCGATATCTTCTCGCAGAATATCGTCAATCGCTCTCTGGAATACGCTCGGAGAATTCTTCAGCCTGAAGGGTAATCTGCAAAACTCGTATTTGCCGTTATTGATACTAACAGCTATGGGTGTACCTATCTTTTTCTAATAGCGAAATTTGGTAAAAAGTTTAGATTTGCCTAAATTTGAAACAATTACCGAAGTGTCTGGAATAGGATATTTATCAGAAATTGTAAGTTCATTTTATTTTCGGAAATCAATAACCATTCTTAATTTTTGATTTCCTTCGTCATCTAAGCCCTTTGTTGAAACAACATGCACAGGTGAGTTATAAGGCGAGCAAGATTTTCGGATTATTCCTTCTCTAAGCAATGATTCTATTTCTTTATTTATAAAGGTAGCAACTGATATCGGGTATGGGTAGCTTCGTGAGTAAACTGGTTTATCGCATATAGTTGATATAACCCTTGTATTGTAGGGAAGTGCCCTGTTTGGGTTCGCAAATGTGTTGAAACTATTTTTTATGAGTGCTTGAATATTACAGGGTATTAAGGTTATACCTGCTGTACTCATATTTATTTGTTGGCACTGAGTTTGTTTGTTGACTGAGTTTCTCTTTTCCAGGTTTGTGAAAAATGAGTCCAGCCTGAGTATCAATTTTAGCTTCGACCTCTTTTAACAGATCATACCCTATGATTCCATCGAAGCTATCTAATTGTGGTAAAATGTAGAATATGGTAGTTTTCCCTAATATATTAATTTTACATTTTTCAGATATAATATTTATTCCATTTATGGATCTTACTTGAAAAGGTTTGTCCAATTGGGTTATGGCCTTTAAAAATCTGTAATTTTTTACAAAGTTTTTTGATGTACCCGTATATATAAGAGTATTGAGGGGTTTTCCATTCGATAAAGTTTGAGTAATATATGGCAAGTTTGAGTTACCTAAAAAATTAATTTGGTCCATTAATTGGTCATCGTATTCAGCTTCAGAGAATTGAGATTCATTTTCCATAGCGTAGATACGCTGCATTTCATAAAAAGGAGATTGAGATGAGTCGTTGTTGGCTGAGAAAAGCGTATCGCAAAGTGGTCGTCTGAGACCAGATATAAATACCCTCAGAGCATTTCCTCTAGGCCTTTCGTTAAATGCTTTGGTCGGTTGCTCATTATTACAATATGTCATAATATTTTTATTGATTATTAATGTAAGTTGTTTGTCAACCGTATCGTAGTACTCATTATAGACATTCGTCCCTGTCTCAAAGTGTTAAGTTGGTTTTCTAAAATATGTAACGGGCCTTTGTCCGCGTATAATTGGTCTAATCTCGCAAGTATGGCCTTGAAGGTTAGTGGTGTATTGAAAGCGCTCAAATTTTCATTGGCCACTGATATTATTTAATTACGCAAAATGCTCATGGCGATAAAGTATGCCTCAGAGCCTTCATTATAGTAGCTAATTGCAAATCCTGCAGGTTTCATCCACGCTGGATACTCTGTCATAATACCTCTAAACTCCGGTAATGATTTAATTAAACTAAGGTCCGAATGACTGTTTTGAACTCCAGCAACTATTGTTACAGGGGAATATCTTTCTGTTTTTTGTGGTATAATGATCTGAAGAGATTGCATCAAATCTGCGATTTGCCTTTGAAGGTCATTCTGAACAACTTCTACTGCGGCTTCTACCAAGCCCATAACCGTATTTCGGTCTACCATTTTTATATCTGTTTAATGTTTTACTTTTACTTTAACAATTTTTTTTAAAGTTCTATACTTTTAATACACGATATTTACTAAAATAATAATAATAATATACTTTATACTTAAGTTTTGGGATGTAATGCATGGTCGCCTCCTCGTGGTGCATCCTGGGTAACGCTAAATGATCGTGCGGCCTTGACGGCCTTAACCTGAACGGTAACGACCCCTGTTTTTGTCCATGGACTATTCTTCGATTTATCTTTTGTGATTATGTCTGCTTTGGGCTGGTGGTCGTGGTATTCTATTACCTTAGTATGCTGGGGTGAAACTCAGCAGAAATGGCTGATAGGCTAATGCCACCGCCGCCTCCGTCCCGGTTAAATCTGGCAAGTCTCAGAGTACGTTCCAATTCCCGTCGTCATTAGGTTGGTGGTGTAGGTGCGGTTGAGAGGACTCCCGTCTTTACGTCTGGTCTGGCTCTGAACGTTCACCTCATAAGGGTGTGCGTCAACCCTCGCATGGCCTCCCTGCTTCGGCACAGACAACCATGGGACCATCTTTTCAGGACGACTACACTTTCGGGTTTTGGATAGCGGCTCTGAGTTCGGACCCAGTGAAAAATTAAAATGAACTCCAAAAATCAAAATCAAACCAAAACTAGTAAAGTTTCGAGTAGTAGAGAGGTGTCGAAGCCGATTCCCAAAACTGGCTCATCGCTGCGAGTGGCAGCTTCTACTGACGCGGAGAGGGCGAAACCGCCTCCCTCCGTTTGCTCTGTTCGGGGGACAGCTGCTGTGGTCAATGTTAAGGGTGGTAAAGGATCGTCGGAGCCGACATCCAAAGTCGTGATTAGACCGGGGGGTACAGTCACTGCCACTCGCGTTGTTGGTGGGGGAGAGTCGAAGCCGACCTCCGCGGCCTCTAGGTTAGTTGGGGGCGTGATTCCAGCTGGTCGCGCAGGTGAGGTGCAGGGGAAAGCGCCCGCGGCCTCTGGAGGGGGTACTGGACGGTATCGCCAGTACCAGCAAGGGTTTATCCCGCAGCGTTCCGGTGCAGGCGAAGGAGACCCAAATGCAGCCTGCCGATGGATCTAAGCGGCGATTGGGCACGGGGAGGAGGGCCCACTCCGATCGTCGCATGGCCTCCCAGATTCTGGAGCGCTATGGCGGCCAGGCGGGATCTCAGTTATCTGAGAGGCATGCTAAGTCGCTCGAATGGGCTAAGGGGGTGCTGAGGGCGAGCGCGAGTGCGCCTTCGAAGACCTCGGCCCCAAAGAGACAGCGGTCTCAGGAGGGGGAAATCTCTTCAGTAAAACGGCCCAGGACTGGGGTAGCGCCGAAAACTTTCAGCGAAGTCGCGAAACAGGCGGGCGCCATTATCCTGGGTGTCGTGGACCGCAGTAAGGAGGACGGTGCCATCTCTAAGATGGACTGAAGGCGTGTGGCGGCAGCGATCTCTGCCGTCTTTATGAAGGTGATCAGGGACAATCCTGGTCCACCTCATCGCTGCGAGAGTGCGGGTTGGCACTCTGGCCTCTTCAAGAGGATCTCGTGCGCTGACGAGCGGTCGGCCACACTTTATAAGGCGGCGGTTTCCTTGGTGGGGGAGGTCTGAAAGGGTGCCAGACTCGAGGCCGTGGATAAAAAGGATTTGCCTTTGCGTCCGAGGGCTCGGGTCTGGCTCCCTGCGGAGCCCTCTGCACCAGGAGACATTGAGGAAATGCTCCGATATTGTAACCCAAACCTTCCGGCGCACAATTGGAAGGTTGTTCGGTTCGACGGGTCCGAGGAACCATATCGGCAAGCGCTGATTCTGCTTAACCCGGAGTCCCTCGGCCCTATCGCCGAGCAGCAGGGAGTCATTTCCTATGGCTTCGAGAAGGTAGCCCTAAAAATCTACCAATCGATGCCAGGGGTAGTGACGCCATCCTTCCGGTTGCACCGGAGTTGGTGCCGGAGGTCTGCGGACCTGACGCGGAGGAAGAGGTGGAGGTCATGAAGGCCTTCATGAGCATGGAGGTTGACTCTGTCAGGTCGGACGCCGAGAGCGCCGGGGGAGTCTCCTCGGTAGCGGGGTCCGTCCTGAGCCTAAACAGGCTGTTCGACGGGGTGGAGGAGGAGAGGCTTCTTGCCTCGGATAGCGAGGACGTGGCCGCGGGGGGCGCTGGAGGAGATTACTGAGGATGATTATCCTGCAGATAAATCTCCAGCACTCTAAGGCCGCGTCCGCCAATTTGATGCTCCACCTTGAGCAAGGTGGGGTAGATATAGTCCTGATCCAGGAACCGTGGCTGAGCAGCAACGGTATTTCTGGTGTCGGGACGAAAAGTACAAGCTTCTGGTGTCCAGTGACGCAGGCAAACCTAGAGCGTGTATGCTCGTCAGGCGTGAAATAAATACTTATTTTCTGTCTAATTTCAGTAACGGAGACGTAGTAACGGTGAGACTCGAGGACGGGGCGAACTTTGGCTCATGTCCGCGTATATGGCTCACGATGATGAGGTGGAACCACCTCCTGTTCTGCTGAGGAACGCTCTGGCGGAAGCGAGGCGCAGGAAAGCCGGCGTCGTGGTGGGCTGTGATGCCAATTCGAGGCACTCCTGCTGGGGTAGCTCGGACATCAACGCAAGAGGTGAGTCTCTCTTTGATTATATACTTAGTGAAAACTTGTCTATTTGTAATAGGGGGAGCGACCCTAAGTTTGTAACTTCGGTAAGGGAGGAGATCTTGGACCTTACCCTGGTTTCGTCTGAATTGGTATCCCGTATCTCGAATTGGAGAGTTCCTAACGATCACTCCTTCTCTGATCATAGGTATATTCAATTCTCCTTGGGCGATACGCGTCCCCAAAATCGTCCCTATAGGAATCTGAGGAACACGGATTGGGATCTTTACTGTAAGAAGCTGCAGGAGGTTCTTCCTGAGGAATCTCAGGGAAACTTACTCCTGTCGGAAAGTTCGATTGACAGCTTAGTGGAAAAATTCACCGTAGCTTGTAATAAAGCGATAGATATTTCGTGTCCGCTGAGGAGGCCTTCGGGCAAATCTAAGCCGTACTGGTGGACTTTGCAAATCTCGGAGCTCAGGGCTTCGAGTAGAAGACTTTTTAACCTGGCGAGGAAGAGCAAAGAACCCTCGGATTGGGAACTCTATAAGATCGGACTGGGAATATATAAGTCCGAAATAAGGAAGGCTAAGCGGGAATCGTGGAGAAGTTTCTGTGAAAACGTCGAAGGATGCCACGAGTCCTCCAGGCTTAGGCGAGTGCTCGCGAGGGCTCCCGTCCCCTTGGGATGTCTCAGGGACGACTCGGGAAACTGGTCGATGAGCAGTGAGGAGTCGCTCAAACTTCTCCTCGATTCCCACTTCCCCGGAAATCCTGAACCATGTGAGACTACAGGCGTGGAACCAGGTGCCATCTATGTCCCTCCTTGCGACATGTTAGAAGAGCGTCGCCTACTCTGGGCGTTACGCTCCTTCAAAGCGTTCAAGCCGCCGGGACCTGATGGTATCATTCCTGCCCAGTTGCAGATGTCCGAACGAGTGTCGTGTCGGTGGTTGGCGCCTATTTACGCGAGCTGCATAAGTAGGGGCTATATTCCCAGACTTTGGAGGAATGTGAGGGTTATATTTATTCCCAAGGCGGGTAAGAGCTCTCATGCAACCCCAAAGGACTTTAGGCCTATCAGCCTCTCTTCTTTTCTTTTGAACACCCTGGAGAGGCTGATTGATCTTCATATAAGAGAGGAAATACCGCGAGAGCGACTGTCGCATTCTCAGCATGCCTACTCGAAGGGCAGGTCCGTGGATACGGCCCTGCATATGGTTGTTAGCGTCATTGAAGAGTCTCTTGAACACAAGGACTTAGCAGTTGGTGCTTTTCTGGATATAGAAGGTGCCTTTAATAACATTCAGCCACAGGCAATAGTCGGATCCTTGGCGGAACTTGGGGTTGAGCCGGGTCTGGTAAGGCTCATCAATCACCTTCTCCGGGACAGAACTGTCGTGGCGGAATGGGGCAGCACCTCCATCCAGCGAAGGGTGAGTAGAGGCACTCCACAAGGAGGGGTTCTCTCGCCACTCCTTTGGGTCGTTGCTATCAATGGCGTACTGAAGGAGCTGAAAAGGGAAGGCTGCACGGTTATAGCCTATGCTGACGATGTTGCTCTCATTATCAGGGGTAAGTTTTTGAGTACCCTTTTTGATATCATGCAGAGGTACCTTAATCTGATCGTGAAATGGTCTGCAGGGTGTGGACTCGCGATAAATCCTAGCAAGACAGAGCTGGTATTATTTACCAGGAGGTACAAAGTACCGGTCGCCCATCCTCCTTCCATAGGTGGCATCCCGTTGGTGCTTTCTGACCTGGTCAAGTATCTGGGCTTGATTCTGGATAGGAAGCTCTCCTGGGGGCCAAATATTGAGGAAAGGGTGAAAAAGGCTTCGGTTGCGGTGTTCTGTTGTCGGGGTGCTATTGGGAAGAGATGGGGCCTCTCTCCCATGGTAAACTATTGGCTTTATGAGACTATAATAAGGCCTATAATGTTTTATGGAGTGGTGGTCTGGTGGAACTCACTAGACAGGGTATCTTAAGTTAAGCAGCTAGAGCGGGTGCAGCGGTCCGCGCTTATTGGGATCAGTGGGGCGCTTAGGACCACACCCACTCTCGCGCTCAATGTTATGCTTAACGTGCTTCCTGTGGACATTGCAGGCAGGGTTGCAGCAGCCCATGCCGTAGCCGTCTAGAGTGCAATGGATACAGATTCAGCTCGGCCTTTGGGCATTCTAGGATTCTTGCCAGTTTCGACTTTGTCCCTCCGGAAACAGATTACTGTCTGCCGGCTCCAGCTCGGAGTTGCTCCCTATCCACTTACATCCCGCGTAGGGAGGAGTGGAAGGCGGGTGGCCTGTGGGGCGGTGGGACGGTGAACTTTTTCACGGATGGCTCGAAGCTGGATGGTAAGGTTGGGGGAGGGGTATTCTGCGATGAGTTTTCCCTCAGCCGTAAATTTAGGCTTCCGGACTATTGCAGTGTATTTCAAGCAGAGGTGGCCGCAATAAAGGAGGCAGCCGATTGGCTACTTACCAATGTAATGCCCTCTAGACGGGCCAACATTTATTCGGATAGTCAGGCCGCTATTAAGGCCTTAGGATCGCTAATGGTTAGATCAAAACTGGTCAGGGAATGCCTGACTTCCCTCGCAGCCGCCTCGGAATATCTCGACGTTAGACTAATTTGGGTACCGGGCCATAGCGACATTGCAGGGAACTGCATGGCTGATGAGCTTGCTCGGCAATGTACCCTGGAAGTCATTTCTCCTTGCAGGGAGGGGGTGGGGGCTCCTTTGACTGCCTACGGGCTTCTCCTGGACAGATGGGCTTTATGTCGTCTCAGCGAGCGCTGAGAAATTGCCACGACATGCAGAATTGCAAGGTCCCTCTGGCCGAGAGTGGATCGTGGGCGCTCAAGGGAGCTGATGTCGCTTACTAAGCGGCAACTCTCGACCCTGGTTGGTGTTTTGACTGGGCATTGTCCGTTGGGTATTCACGCGGTTAGGCTGAAAATAGTCTCTGACCCTTTCTGCCGCAGCTGTGTGGGGGAGGATGAGGTGGATTCATCTTGTCATTTTCTGCTCAGCTGCCCTGCATTTGCGAGACTGAGGTTCAAGTACCTAGGCTCGTACTTCTTTAGCTCTCCAGAAGACCTTTCTGGAATGGAGATTGGTAAGTTGCGTGACTTCATTCGGGGCACACAACGTTTCTCAGGTTAATCTTTCCTGACTTTCCGATTCACGTTACCGTTCATAAATTAGGTGGTATCACAACGGACTCCTACTATGTCTAAGTGAGTTCCCTTTGGGAACTACCACAGTAACCTAACCTAACCCTATACTTAAGTTTGATAATTCCGTTCCTGGTGGCAATGAAGTTTCCCGTCCTGTTGTAGGTTTACGCCTTGAAGTATCTGCTGACCCTCTTTCGATTAGGTGTGGTTTTTGTTTTTGTAGTTGTCTCAGTTGCTTTTTCACTAAATTGCTTCGATTATTTTAACTTTTTAGCGTCAATGTTTTGATATTGTCGATTTTTTGTTTAAATGTTCAAAAATTAGCCTTCAGCTGAATATATTGAGATTTTTCGTGTTCTTTACTTTGAAAGTGGTGTGTTTTCTTCGCTTTTCAATGTTTCCAATTTTCACATTTCTGACCTTGTCAGTTTTTTTGTTTTAATTGCTGTTCTGTTTTTTTTTTTTTAAGTTCCCTTCGCCAAATTGCTCTTTTAATTTTTGTATCCGTTTCTCTTGTTTCACCAACGGGTAGGTATATTTACTGAATCACCTTGCTTCTTTAATGAGCATTTGTTTTTTTTTTTAGTTTTATTATTTTGAATAAATGTTTTGAAGCACTTTTTTTTTAAATCTTTACTACTGCGAAGTTTTTCTTTGAATTTTCATATCAGTTCTTTTTGTTTCTGTAACGTGGATGCGGTTTACTGTTCACATTTATTGTTTTCGGAGTATTTTAAATTTTATTGTTTTGAAGCATTTTTAATCTTATTTATTTCAAAAATTTTCTTTCAATATTTTGTATTAATTCTTTTCGTTTCTTTAATGAGTATATTTTTTCTCAAATTTTTTCATACAGACAGATCGCTCTTCCAGCAATCAACTTACTCTTGCTTTGCAAGTGTTGCTGTTAGGTGTTAATGAAGAACAGAAATGATTACGAGGGTGGCTGCTGGACTATTTTGGCTTAACTCCTCCCCTTCTTAAAGAGGGACGTCCTCGGTCCTGGATATATTGTGTGTTGATTTGTCTTTACAAATAATATTTTAATTGCGACATAGTTAAATTGTGTTGCAAAAATTTAAATCCACAATCTGATAGGGTATGTTGCCTCCAATGCGTATGAGGGAGTAGCAGCTGAATGTGGCCAATAAACTGAATGCAGAGTAATAATCTACGATGCAGTTAACAAAGTTTCCTACGTCACGCCGTAAGATCTCTTAATGATATACCCGTATGCCTTGAGTATATTGCTTTAAATCATAAGTGAGTCGAGTAAGCGGTAGAGGTTTCATTCAATTTTCCTTACATACTAGATTGCATATAGCTTTCATTATTTATTGAAAACTGAATTGTTGAGTGCCAAATATGTATTAAACTTTTTTCAATGAAATACTAAATGACTTTTAAATGAAAACAAAAATGTGAAATGCTCAGCTTTGTGCCGTTGATTTTAATTTTACTTTATGGCTTTATACCGGATAAAGCACACTTATCTTAATAATGTAACAATTAAGACAAATTTTGTGTTTCTGATTCAGGTAAAAGTTATACCTATTTCAAATTATCTTTGTGAACCACCCTCCCTTTAATAAGAACTGCAGTTCCCAAGTCTTCCTCTATTATCTGTTCTGCGTAAAGGGGGGTAAATTTATTACCAAGTCTGGTGTTTCTTTTTACCAGTACCTTTGCGCCTGGATGAAATTTACGTTCTATTCTTTTTTTGTTATGTGTATTTAGCTCTAGTTGCTGTGCGTGCTTTAAACGTGCCTGTATTTCCGTGCTTATATTTGTATCTTCGGTCATAGGTCGAAATATATCAATTGACCTTTTGTTGGTTACCGAATGAATTGTTTTATTGTATTCGATAGTCGCCAATAAAATTAAATCCCGCGTGTCCTCAATGCCCCTTTCCAATTTAATGCATCTAGCAATCTCTATCAATGTGCTGTGGAACCGTTCCACCTGCCAGTTAGATGCACTGTGGAGAGGTGGTGCATTAACAATTTCAATACCAAAACTGTTGGCAAGGAGATATCTGACAGTATTGGAATTAAATTACTTCTCATTATTACAATAAATGGTTTTAGCATTAGGGAATATGTTTAAAAGTTGCATGAGTTGGGGCTTAATATCCACAATAGTTCTAGATTGTATAGTTTACACAACTGCAAATTTGGAAAATTTGTCCAAACATGTTAAAAAAAATTTTGAATCTGTTGAAAATATATCAATGTGCAATATTTCTCTTAAATATGAGGGGATTGGTGTTTCAGCTATTTTATGCCGTTGATGATGTCTATTATATTTTGATTTTGAACAGATTTTGCAGTTTCCTACCGCTTCTTTTGCTTTCTTTTCCAGTTTAGGAAAAAAGTAATCGTTTAAAATTTGTTTTACATTTTCTTGTGCTGCGCGGTGAGCGCGATTATGTTCTGTTATTATTATTTCCATCTGATCATTTGGATCAAAGATATCAGTCACAAATTTCTTTGCATATTTGAACTCGGTATTTGGAAATAATTGTACAAGATCATGTTGGCTATGGGCTAGAATAGGCAGGCTGCAATGAATTGCATTCAAGGTCTTGAATAGTTCCTAACAGAGTGTTTTTGTCACGAAAATGAATAACATGTCTTGTCCTATTTTCAAATACAATAAAAGTTCGTTTAGATGGGTTCTCAGCTTCTTCGATAATAATCTGGTTTTTGAAACAATTTATGGGTTTTTCGACTGCCTGTATGGTATACGTCAAAGACCGATCACTATGAATTGTTGCACAATCGGAATTCGAATCCTGTTCCACCAAGTTAACCTGCTGTCGCGACAAAGCATCTGCGACATTGTTCTCCTTTCCCGGTTTGTAGTGCAATTTTGCGTTATGCTCATCAATAAATGCCCTCCAACGCTTGAGTTTTGCATTCGAGTTTCTGTCGGAAACTGCAAATGTTAGTGGTTGGTGGTCTGTGAATATGTTCAAGTGCTTTACACCACAGAGATAGTTTCTGAGATTTTTTAATGCCCATACTATGGCCAGGAGCTCCCTTTAAGCTCATTACCTTTCAAGGTTCTAGATATCATGGTGATTGGCCTGCCATCCTGAGACAAAACAGCAACCAGGCCATGGTTAGAGGCATCGGTTGTCAAACCAAAAGGTTTTTTGAAATCAGGGTAGGCGAGCATTACATCTTCGGATATTAAAATGCTTTTCAAAGTATCAAAAGCTTGGGATTGCCTTGAATCTAATGTTATTTTTACTTTCTTCGACTGATTAGCGCTGACTTTTCCATTCTCACCTTTTAGAATGTCTGTCAAAGGTTTGGCTATGCTGGCAAAGTCTTTGATGAAACATCTATAATAGCTTGCCAGTCCCAAAAATGATCTAAGAGAGTATAAATTTTCGGGGGCTGGGAAGTTCAGCATTGTATGTACCTTGTCTGGGCATGTTTTAATACCTGCCCTTGAAACGATAAACCCGAGGTACTCGATTTCGTTTTTAAAGAACTGAGACTTTTCTACTGATACCCTCATATTGGCATCATACAAGCTCTTTAAAACCCAGTTTACGTCCTCAACATGTTGCTCTTTTGTTTGCGAAAATATTATGACGTCGTCTACGTAAACATAACAGCTTTTGCCTATTCGTTCCCGTAGTACGTCGTCTATGGCCCTCTGGAATATGCTAGGAGCGTTTTTTAAACCGAATGGCAGTCTGCAAAATTCATATTTGCCATTGCTTACGGAAAACGCTGTTTTCTCCCTATCTCGCTCTACGAGTTCGATTTGGTGAAAGCCCGATTTTAAGTCAAGTGTTGAAAAGTATTGTGACTGACCCATGTTAGACAAGATCGACGTTACATTAGGTATTGGATACTTGTCATCGATGGTAACTTCATTTAACTTTCGGAAGTCTACCACCAGGCGTTTTTTCCTGTTCCCTAACTCATCGAAGCCTTTTTTGTCTACCACCCAAATTGTAGGGAGATCTAGAGGGTCTAATAATGCCATTATGCAAAAGTGCTTTCATTTCATTTTTCACAAAATCTGCTACGCCTAGTGGGTAAGGGTATAACCTAGAGTATATCGGCTCTTCATGTTTTGTACGAATGGTTGCGACTATATTAGTGTTATATGGTAAAGACTCATTTGGATCAGCAAACGCGTTTGATCGTTTACGTATCATTTTTAAAAACTCATCTTTCACTGCGAGGGGTACGCTTTCATGTTTAATTTGAATAATATTTATGTTTTCACATTCACTGAATAATAAATTTTCTATCCCAAAGTCGTAAGTAACAATACCTTTTTTCAGATCCACAATGGCATTAACCTGCGTTAGTAAGTCAAGCCCAATTATCGCATCAAAATTTATTAATGTTGGCAAAATAACAAAATCAGAATTTATTCCAAATAAATGTACTTTACATTTTTCACTTACCTTAGTTTCGCCATGAATTGACTTAACTAAAAATGGTTTGGCTAAAGGTACGATTCCTTTTAGCTCCTTAAAGGGCCTTATATAACTTTTTGAAGCCCCTGTATCTATTAACAATTTTATAATTCTTTTCTCATTTCTTATTGTTCTGCTAACCCAAGGCAGCAGTGACCTTTCCCTAAAAAATTTATCTCGTCTTCAATATCCTCAACTTCACTCCTAACCAAGTCATCGTAAGAAATTTTATCGGCTCTATCTTGGGTAATATGGTTAATTCTTTGCATTTTAGGCCCTGTATTCCTTTCAAAATCAGAGCGACGCTTAGGTTGTTGTCCTAGGGTACCAGTATTTTGAGGAAACTGTCTTTGCCTAGACCCTTGAAAATTATTGGCTTTGGTTTGATCTAAAGTATCGTTCGGTGAATTTTTGAGCTCAAAGTTTGATGGACGACGAAAGTGAGACGTTGACGGATCTATTTCCATTGGTTCAGGTCTTTCCTGCGTACCGTTTTGAGTAAAACTACGTTTTTGTTGCCTATTGTAATTATGCTGGAAATGTGGATTCTTATGGGTATTTTCCAACTGACTATTGTTGTTTTCAAGAGACCTTCTGCCAGAAGGTTGGCTCCTGCTATTATCATCAAAACGCTTTGAAAAAAGTGTCGCGAAGGTGTAGCGTTCATGATTCGCTTCTAGCTCCTGGGCAAGGGTCAAAGCAGGCGGCAAGTCAGTTGGCCTTGAAGGAAATAAAATGTCACACAGGGGTTTTCTGAGGCCAGAAATAAAGACGCGTAACGCATCTGTTCTGTATTTTTCATTTATGGAGTTCGCTAAATTGCCCTCATAGGTCATTATGGTTTTATTAGTAAGAAGTGTGAGCTTTCTCTCCACTTCATCATAAAATTGTATAACCGAAAGATTCCCCTGCCTTAAAGTACTAAGCTCCTGCTCAATCAAATAAATTGGTCGTGTATCTGCATAGGTAAAATCTAGCCTAGCTATAATGGCGTTGAAATTTAGCACAGTGTTGAAGGAAGCTAGAACATTGTCTGCCGGACCCCTAATTTTGTTCCGAATTATTGCCACCGCTTGGTAGTGCTTTGCGCTTCCTTCATACCTCTTGGTTGCCGTCAAATTCGGGCAACGATTTGGCAAGGTCAAGGGTTTCGTCACATGGGACATTTCCTACAATTCTAACCTCTTCAAATAGTTCTACGTTTTCAGACAATGTAGTAGCAAACTTTTTTGTGATTTGTTCTAATTTTGCATCAAACTCTTCTTTTTGTAATTTTAGTGCAGCCGAAATCGCTGCAGTAACTATAGCCGTCAACTCATTAGGGTTCATACTTACTTCGCTTTCGTCCTCTAAAACTAGCGTGTCAAAAAGGTTAGCTAATTCAAAGTTGCACATAAACTTAAAGCATAACACGCGGTTTCAAAAGAATTTCCTTTGTATAAGCGAATGCTTAACAGGCTTAATAGAAAGATAACTGGGAAAACAGTTCAAGAAGGGAGAAGATTCACCAAAAACTCACAAATATATGTATTGAAATAGGCTAATGATTTTCTGAATTATTTTAGTATTTCGTAAAATAACTGAGCATATCACTTACATATTTAATCTCCTTTTTTAATTAATTATTTTTTGTTTGTTAATGTTGTACTCAGTTAAATGTGGTTTTTTATATGAGTAGTTACTATGCCCTTTAGATATCAACCAAGGTTACACCGTTCAAATTCAGGTAAAAATGCTGTACTCCCCCGATTTTATTTGCAGTAGCACAAAAAAAAAGTAATAATTTCCGTTGTTTAAGTTTTGTTCTTCAATATTGTATTTGGTAGACGTGTTGATTAATTAACTGCCGTTGCTTGGTGATTCTCCTAAGTCCCTTTTTTCCAATGTCAGCAAAGGTCACTTATGCTATGACGAGAATATTAATTTCAATTATTCTTAACTTCCCGTGCCCCACGTTGGGCGCCAGTTAATAAAAGTCTTAAACTTTTTATTAATATTAATTTAATTTATTAATCAAATATATTGGTGTCGCTAAGTACTTCTCGTTGTACGACCTTCGTAATCCAATTGCAACACCGTTCTAATTGGAAAACCCTCCAACAGGAATAAATATACCGCTTACTCAATCTCTCTTGTTATCCGCAACTTATCCAATTCCAATAAGAATCAGGTGATCATTTCCTTGCTCTACCAGAGCAACTCAGAAGTTAAGTTATCTGACTCTGCTCAACATACCAGTCAAACAACTCTCTCACTTGTTAACCGCAAATGTTAAACTTCATTATTAGCTCAAGAATGAAATTACTTGCTGGCTCTACGTTGTCATACAGACAGATCGCTCTCCCAGCAATCAACTTACTCTTGCTTTGCAAGTGTTGCTGTTAGGTGTTAATGAAGAACAGAAATGATTACGAGGGTGGCTGCTCGACTATTGTGGCTTAACTTGTACATTTTTAATTATTAAGCATTTGGATCTTCAATTTTACATCACTTGGTTTGAGGTTATGTATGTTCTATTTTTAATCACTTTGAAACCTACACTGGATTTGCACTTCAATTCCCCACGTTGGGCGCCAGTTAACACACTCCGTTCCCATTTGAGTAAAGCACTTTATTATTTGATCTCTTTGGTTTATTTATTTGTTTTACAAGAACTGCCACACCTTAACTACTTTTTTGCTGACCAACTCTTCAGGTCAATCATGCGTTGTTGTAGTGCCGATCGCCAATTTTACTTAAGTACTATTTTATCGACCAATCTTTCAGGCATTTCGTAAAGTGTTTGTTGTTGCTTCTGCGTGCAGTGAAGAGTTCGTATGCAAAGTTTGTACGTGTGTGTGCATGTGTATGTGTATTACATAGAATATTAGAGTAACAGACCGATTCTGTGCACTTGACAAATTATCAAAATATTGTTTATTTATCAAGATTTTTATCAAGCCAAAAGCTTTTTGTTATTCTGAGTAAATATTGATAAAACTTAAAGCTTCAGTGCGAATCGCTTTTCACCATACTGTGGTGAACAAAATAATGTAAACAGAAATCAGCTGTTTAGTGCGAAATGGATTCTTCAACAACGTAAGTATTCATTATTATTAATTGTTAATTTTAAAGAAATAAATGGTTTAATATTTAATTCAATTTATAGGAAACCGAAAAACCAACGTGCTACGCACGAACAATTAGAAACTTACGTTTCATTTTGCCGGGCGCATCCGGAAATCGGTAGAGAAAAAATACGCCAAAATCGCCTCGACAAATGCAGGATTTGTGGCGGCAGCTGGCGGAGCAGTTAAATGCGTGCAGAGGGCCATCTCGTATTTTATTTCTTCTCCTTTAACTTTTACTATAAGTTTGGCCACGGCCCGCATACTTCTCGAGAGTGACGACTGACTCATTGGCAAGTTGCAGTTATTACCGACACATTTTTGGTAGGAACCGTGACCAAAGAAATTCAAAGTTGCCAGGACTCTAATAGTCAAAGGCAATGAAGTCTTTTGTTGGTCATGAGGCCGTAAGTCATCTATTAGACTCCGGATAATATCACGCGGCAGTCGGAAATTTTTCATGAACTCACTTTCACTGAGGGCAAATGGATCAGTAGAATCCCTCAAACTCCTGAAATAACGCGCGCGATCTCTATTTTCTAAATTTTCCTCCTCTTCTAACAGCAACAATAATAATATGTCTTCTTCCATTTTATTTTATTTAATTTCAATCAAAATTATAATTAAAATGTGTTCACAATATTTTCACAAACAGTTGTTTAATTTGTCAAGAGCATTTGACATCTTGATAATTTATCAAGAAAAGAGCTTTTGGTTTTTGACACAGAATACCAAAGACTTGATAAATAATCAATATTGATAAATAAGCAAGATGGTGAATTTATCAAGTGCACAGAATCGGGCTGTAAACCCTATTTGAGTATGGTGGTACCATAACTTATACAAATCCTGGAATATTGGGCTCGAATGTAATAACAAGAAATGCTGTATTAATTAATGAACAATTCAAAGCCTGGAATAAAATAATTGAAATATAATAAAAAATCAATTAAGTAATTTGCCGACATTTTAAAAAGCACACTCAAAACAGGTAAAGAAGAGTATAAGTTTGTGTGCAACCGAACTTCAAATTATTTTTATTTTTCGCCTTATTTTTTATGAATCGTCTGTATAATTTATAGAGCTTGTGAGCTGGCCTTGAACCATGGTACAGGGGATTGCTAGGCGAACACGCAACCATTCAGCTACGCTAACCGTGTCAAGCGAAATTTTTTATTTCACATAAACAGTCTTTGTTGATGCAATAAAAAAAGTTAATCTTACATATAAAAAAAAGTTAAATATATGTAAGTATTAAAATGCAAGTGAATGAGCGTCCAAAGTATTCAACCAAGGTTCATGACGTCTCCGTATATAAAGGGGTTTTCAATAGGGTCGCTACAAAAGTAGACCGATAGTGACAGTAAACGACGCCATATTTTTTCCTGCTCTTTTGACATTTCTCTTCAGTAAGGTTTGCTATTTCATCATGGAAAGATATACGATCCAACAGCGAGTCGAAATTATTAAAGAGCGCTACGTCCAATTCATGGTCGTCGTCATTTCTGGCTGAATGGCTTCGTCAATAAGCAAAATATGCGTTATTGGACAGGCAGCAATCCACACGTACTCCATGAGTCAACATTTCATCCCGAAAAAATTACGGTTTGGTGCGGTTTATGGGCCGGCGGCGTCATTGGGCCGCACTTCTTCCGTGATGATCAAGACCGTCACAATCGATTTATTGAAAACCAAGTTTAGTGAACGTGTTATCTCACGAAATGGCCTAATCAATTGGCCGCCTCGGTCGTGCGATTTGACGCCGTTAGACTATTTCCTGTGTGGCTTCATCAAGTCTGGGGTCTATGCCAACAAGCCAGCGACGATTGATGAACTTCGCACGAATATCGAACGTGAAATTGCAGCAGTATCGGCCGATTTATGCTTGAAAACCGTCGAAAATTGAGTTCAGCGTCTGGACTTCTGCAAGCGTGCCCGTGGTGCCCATGCAAAAGAAATCGAGTTCCATACATAATGGCATCAAATGTACTTTCACAAAATAAAGAATTTAATTCACATTCCAAACCGTTTTGATTTTAATAAAAAAAAACTTTTGTGCCAATAAGATCGTTTTGAAAGCTTAAACGACATTTATTTATTTCAATAAAAACAAACATAGATTTTCAAAAATTTTAATTTTTTAGGTATTTCTCTCCTTTTATAAATTCTCTCTACCAAATTTGAAAGAATTCGCGATACGATTTAGTACAAATTGGAATATTTTTATTGGTTGTAAATTTGTCCGATTTCTATAATTTTCGAAATTATTTTTTTCTGACTAGAAATGCCAAGTGTGTACGTAATTTGGTAGAATTGGCCAAAGAACTATCGGAGATATTACCTATTTGCTCTAAGGTGGGCGATTGGGGTCATGCCCACACACAACAATTATGACTGCATGTATTTCATTCTCAAACACAATATTGCATAGCGAATTTGAGAAAATTACACGGAGCTAAAAAGTTTTCCTATAATTACAGGGATCGCCGATAAAAAAAACTTTAAGGTCAAGGAGAGCGTGCGGGAATAAAATCGAAGAAGTTTTCGGTTGGAAACTACTTAATATTGGTTTGAATTTCTTCTAAATTTGAAAAGGAAAACCGCTTAAAACGATGAGAAAACTTCATGTTTATTAGTTTTTATGGAATTTGGTTCAAAAATATCTAATTGTAAGAAAAAAATCTCCTAGTTTTTATGTTAAAAATCATATAAACGAAATTAATAAGGAGGCCATCTCGTTTTTTCTAGATTCTTATTGAATTTATCAATAAGGAAAACTTTATATTTTAGAAAGAACTCTTTTTAATTCAAATTTCGCTTTTAACGTTTTAACATACATATGTACATGCAGAGGTGGTCAAAAGTATTTACACAACGAACTTTTTTTGCACATTCCACTGAAATCGTTTTTTCTTGCTATCGTTGTTGCTGTGCAAAAAAATGCTATGTTGTTGTAAACCTTGATATATGCGCAAGCGACTGAAGTCAATTTGGTAAAGATAAAGGTATATAGGACTGACAACAGAGCACGTGAACTGATGATTAACGGTAGTCAAAATTATTTACACACATTTTTAGTGCGTCAAAAGTATTTACACAATGCGGATTAGCATTTATTCTTATACATACATATATATGTATGTATATGCTTTGTGAATAATCTACTTTACATTGTTTTTAGTTTAATATTATTAGTATTGTTCTGTTCAAAATGAAAATTTTTGATTTACTTATTTATTGCCCCAGAAGTTTTCAATGAATTATGTAAAAAATTAAGATATAGATAGATAGATAGATTACTCGATAGTGACGCTCTGTTTTTCTATATGCTTTAATATTAAAAATGCCAATTGTACAATAAAGGTATGTGTTGTATGCATTAAATTTCACGAAATCGCACGTGTCATATTGCGAATAGTATGGCCACATCATACTTACTTTAATTATTCTTATACTAACTACACTTGAACCTTTTATAATTATATGTAAAGCTTGTATAAGTAAATAATTAACAGTGTATAAAAACTATTTTCAGAAAATAATGTACGTAAAGCAATGTAGGTATGCATTTTGTTAAATTAATAAGATCTTCAGCTTATTAAAATTAAGAGGGAATTTTAATGAAAACCAATATTCGCTTCTTAAGGGGTTATGTATGTATATACAACGTTGGGGCTCAAAAAATCGAAAATATTTTTATTGCATATTCTAAAAGTACATACTTTATAGAATATCAGCGCGAAATTTCATCCAGATCGGATCACTAGATTCGAAATTACAGCCGTTCGCAGCGAACTGGACCCATCCATAATTAACTTAAAACAAAACTTAAAACGCAATTATCTCGGAATGGCATTTTTTGAAAAGTACCGTTGCCGTTCACACGATAACTCAAAAACTTATAAACCGATTATCATAATTTTTTTTATAATTATTCGTATTTACAATCTTGTGTACTTGAACGATCGTTTTTGAATCCGAAAATTTTCGATTTTTTGCAATAAATTTTTTTTTTAATTTTTGAGCAACAAAAAAATTGACTTTTTGAAAACTTTGAATTTTTTTCAGAAAAAAAATTTTTTTTTGGAAGTCGGTTCGTTCAAGTACACAAGAATACATTTCTCTTCAATAATTATAGTACCTTTTTGATTTCAGTTGAGCGGTTCGGCTTGGAGAGTGTGAACGGCAAGGCTCTACAGAAAAAACACGCTTCGGGAGATGGGCTCTAACTCGGAATATTTTAAATATTTTTTTGAAATTTAACTTGTTTTTTTTTCTTCAAT
The DNA here is from genome assembly GCA_951828415.1 of Anomoia purmunda. NCBI lineage: Eukaryota > Metazoa > Arthropoda > Insecta > Diptera > Tephritidae > Anomoia > Anomoia purmunda. The sequence continues at coordinate 4,881,168 of OX639998.1, read as the reverse complement.
AATACTACCAACAAACTGTCTTTCGCTTTATTGAATAAAATTTGCAAAAAACCTTTAAAAAAAATCACGAACTTAGCTCACTTTTTCACCTCAACTTTGTATATAACCCCTTAATTATATTGAAGACGTTTTGATCTTAATTTTACAGGTTATCTACTAGATTTTATTGAAAATTGAATTTGATCTTAATTTTACAGGTTATCTACTAGATTTTATTGAAAAGGTTTTCATATTAGTTCTTCGGGTCACCTATTTACTTACATTGAAAAGTTATCATCTTAGTTTTACAGTTCAAGAAGACAGAGAATTCCGCTAAATTTTGTTCTGATTTATAGGAAATTTCTGGTAGTCTTTTCGCTCTGTGTCCCTTGATTTTAGCCTTGTATGTTACTTTTATTTGAGAGGTGAGCGTGGTTTTTGTCCGATTTTTACATTCTTCCCAATTTTGCTTATTGACTTGAAATCCAATATGTGTACCAAATTCGTCATCGAAAGATATACCTACTTGTTCCAAAGTGGCCAGTGCCACGTCTATTTACAACATTTTTCAATTTGTTGTTTGATAATGTAACCACATTTGCGTTTCAAGTTTGAGCAAATTATCTTCAACAGTTACTTAAACATCGGAGTTTTCTTTTCTGAATTTTGTAATTTGTTTCTTAGATGTATACATATGTACCTATTTGCCCTAAGTAGGGGGTGCGACTCCTAGTTTCCCACAATAAATTTACTCATATATATATTCTTTTCTTTAGCTCAATGTTGTTCATCAAATTTGAACAAATTATCTTTAACGGTTACTGATATATCGCATTTCTCTTGATTTTCACATTACAATGTTATGTGGGCGTGGTTATTATCCGATTTCGCCTATTTTAAGGATTCGGTATATATAGGTATATGTATCTCGGTTGCTTTGTGCTGGTACAAACAACCGTTTATCACTTCTCGGGTATATAAAACGTTAATAATTGTTACAAATTACTTCATTTAGATTTTTTGTATACAAAATCGTGCAAGGAAGCTGAAATGGAGAAACAGAAATTTCGCCTTGAGGGAAAGTTGCGAATTCTTGCTACATATCTTTTTATCAACAAGAATTTTCGTCACATATATTGTGGTTTGCAACAAGCATAAGATAATCATGCTGCAACTTCATTTGTATAAAATTATGTCTTGAACCTCCAAAAATATGTATGGGAGAAGAACTTAACACATAAACATAATTGATATGGCATTTTTGAAAACGAATTGAAAAGTATGTTACAAATAATGAAATGTTTTTAAATCTCTTTTATTTATTAAGTTAACATTTTTTTATTATGTGTACATGTTGCACTTTTTATGCATAACCTGTCGGAAAACAGCAGACAGTGTAAACAATTTACCAATTTTAAGAGTTGTTGGAAGTCAACTGCTTGTTAAATGATTTGTGTTAATTTAACTTGCACCCAGTATTTAGGTATGCACTTATATGTATTATTGTTATTTTTCGGTGGTAAAATATGTATATGCTCAACAAAATTATATGTATATCTTTATAAAAAAGTAATTAGTTTTACTAATTGTTAGTAAGTAAGTAAGTAAGTAAATCAAACATATACTTGATATGCACTTTCCAGAAAACATTTATTTATTTTTATTTGATATTTTTTCAATATTAAGTTCATATAGTAAATTAAAATCCACCAGTAAAAAAATTAGTTAATTTAAAACATTAGAAGAAAAATATTGATGAACGCTTAATTAACTTGGTGCTATTTAGCGTTCTGAAATATTCAACTCTCCCAAACTAAAAACCAAACTAGTACGATTTAAGTAAAATATGCAAAAAAAATGTTTAACAACCCTCAGTAAAATTTTTAATGTATTTAGGAGAGGGTTTATAAATATTTCGCTTATATTTTGCTATATCGTTTCTCAGTCAGTTTTAAACGTAGTTTAAACTTAGTTTAAACCCCCAATTTGGAGCGGTTAAGCTGAGTTTAATTATCCAGCTTGCGAGGCCGACCATTATAGTATTTTTCATACAGTCCGTTATCATTATGTGTTTTTTTCCTCCGTATACCTTTTGTACATAATTGTTCACGTTGTTAGTGTTGTTCGCTATTGTTGACACCTGTGCATGGACCGTTTACGGGTTTCTTTGCTTGTTGCTATCCCGCTTTACATGTAATTTCCCCTTCTGCTTACATATTTACGTTTCGTTTTATGTAGGGTTTGGTGACGCATCAAGTTGTAGCTAATTTACAGCGTTACATCCCACCCCTTCTTCGGGAGGCAACTGCTTAGGCCCAGGTTCGAGTATGTACATCGGAAGTCAAGTATTCGGTGTTATGAGGTTCATAATCGCTGGTGCTGATGAAATTTTTAGTGGGATCACTGCGGTGGTAGCCTTAGGCGGTTCACTTTCAGATTCGGCATGTGGGTATTAATCGTTAGAAGCACGGCGACTTTTAGCAAGTCGTGGGGATATACTCCGTAGGAAATCTTTCGATTACGGATCAATCTGTTCTCGTTGTGGGTTTACTGGTCTATCTTCTGGTGTTGGCTTGAGCTGTGGAATATACGACATGGAGCATTCTTGGATGCCACTGAGACGATTACTAGAGACATAAAACTCTCGATACGAAAGGGGCACTCAAATTTCGGACAGAGTTTGGCCGAAAATTTATATACCGCTTTCGAGTGGTGGTGGGTTTAAATCCGGACTAATTCTCCGACTGCGGGTTTCAACGGCCTTCTTGTGCAGGTTCTGATATCGTGCTTGGTCCTGGGATGATTTATCTTATCAGCGGCGCACTAGTTCGAAGATTTCCTGGAGATGATGAGCTTTATCTCGCGGTGTCTCTGGGATACATGTTGTTTCAGAAGTTACTTCATCGTACAGTGTCCGTGGGAATCGTGGTTCACGTCCTTGTATCCTCCTCCGCATGAGTTTCCGTTGGTCGCGGAGGTGTAGGTGATTGCCATGGTTGCTGTACTCCATATGTAAGATGTGCTATTATGGTTGTGATGGTTCTATTCGCCAGCTGGGTAGAATATTCCTGAGGTGATATGGTGAATTTAACTATCCGTAAACAGGTGCTTGATTCGTATATCACTGAGAAACTCGTTGAATTTCTTACTGCTAAATTACACACCGTTGTCGGGGACGAAGATCTTCGGCATTCCAAACTTAGAGATCATTCGATCTCTTTATGCAGCCCGTAAGTTGTAGCTAGTCGTATGGAGATGAGCTCTACCCATTTGAAAAATTTATCGAAGAGCACCAGAAGCATAGTATTAACATGGGTTGATCGTGGTATTGGTCCCACAAAGTCCGCGCACACGATGGCCCATGGCTCTTCCGCAACTTGGGGGAGAATGTGAGGCTGAGGCTCCTTAGCTAGGTTTGTACCTTTGGCATGTAGTACAACGTCGTGCAAATCGGCAGATGTATCCCAGCATTCCCGGTTGGTTGATTGTAAGTTTCCTCAAGGACTCTTCTTCGTAAAACGGCTGGCTCGCAGAGTTTCCAAGAGGCGGTGTCCTCGTCTTGTGTTCACGCTGGAATATGCCGGTAGAGCTGACCGTTCTCTTCGGTGTAGTCCTCCCAATTTTTTGGCTGTTGGCGGATTTCGTTAAATTTCTTCTGGAGCCATTTGAACATGGGGCGGTAAAAGCCGTGAATTGTTTCCACGAGGCCTCCGTCGGTATTTAGATCCAGCGTACTAATGTATTTTGCATTGCGCAGCTGCTCGAGTATGTAGCTGACGCGTGGGAGCGGATAGGCGTCTAGTATGGATCGCGCATACAATTTATTGGTTGATCAACCTTCATAGTTATACAGTGTGACGTTATAGTACCCTGTATGTCTCGCGCAGCTCCTTATCTAAGAAAGCTTTGATGACACGTTGCCCTCCGTTATCTTTCACTGGTTTCCTGCCCTGTTGGTGATCTGCCTCTGTCATGTCTTCGTCTGCTAAATTTGTATACCCTTGATCTGTCATTTCGTTATTGTACGAATCTTTATTTTGGCCCATTATTGTATTTTTCGGCACTGTTATATAACTCCGTCTTTCGACTTGGAGTTGGGGGAGGAGTCTGAGTTGTGATTGTTTGCCCGCTCAAACTGATGGTAGCGTTGCCGAGTCACGGAACGTCTACGCCGAAAATAACCTGACCAGTAGCTCATTCCATGACTAATACATTTCGTCGCACTACCTTATCGCCGACTCGAATGGTTGAATCTATTGCTTCTTGCACCTCCTGTTTAGACCCATCTGCCATTCGCACTTGGATACTATCTTTGGCTCGATAGACTTCATATTGGGGTATACTCTGAGCCATCTCTGCGCTGATGAAGCTGCGAGTTGCCCCGGCATCAACTGTGGCTATCATTGAGCTACTGCCGATAACTATTGCAGTTGCCACCCGGTGATGGTCGCAAGCGAAATATTTCAGTCCGGGGAGGCATTGAGTTTATCCAACCACCCATCGTCTGGTTAACCAACCTCAAACCACCCCTCGTCTGGTTGGACCCCTGTCGTTTCCCGGTAGATGTGTTGATTGGCAGCATTCGATTGTGTGGATGTCCAAGGTGTCCATCTCGCCTGCATCTACTGCACGCTTTTAGTTGTTTTATTGGCCGTGGTTGTGGGTTCAATGTTCGTTGGGCCTGTAAAGGAGCCCTATGATTTACGCAAACTTCTCGTTCTCTGATGTTGGTTACTTGGTATTCGTATTGATACACTTGCCGCAGTCGTTCTTCTCGTGCTCGAGATGGTGCAGGATTTGGAGCATTTTTCTTGATGGTTGGTATTCAGAAGAGCAATTAAGATAGATCCTTGCTAGATGCTAAGCATCGGAATAACCGGCTTGTCGGGTTAGCTTGGTCGTGGCGAGTGAATAATCCTCAAAGATCTCCTTACACGTTTGGTGACGATGCCGAATTTTTTCTTTAAGTTCTTCGAAAAACCGAACGTGGAGAAAGAGTTTCAAAAACTTCCGTTTTAATATTGCCCAGCTATCGGGTTTTACATCACACTGCATGTACTATATAAGGGTTCGACCACTGAGAATTTCATCATGGCTATCGGCAACTGGTCGCATTCATTTTTGAGGAAAACGGTATTTCACATAATGTTCACGGTCATTTTCATTTAGCAGATTCTGGTAAAGAATTTGGTGATGTTTTCACGTTGTTTAATCATCCCTGTGAGAACTGCTTGTAAATGATGAAAAAATATGTTGAAAAGCCTTCGAAAATAGTGCAGCAAATTACTAAAAGAATTGATCACGAAGAGCTCAGTGTTGACAAGAATAATTTTAGAGTAATGTAATAAAAAAAGGAACAATTGACTGTTTTTTAAGTGATTAGTTTAACTCTATAATAGCTATTGGTTATAAAAAACTGATAGTTCTGTGGGTCTAGCTGGGAAAAAATTCCTTGCGACTGATAGCTTTTTATAGGAACCAACTGATTAATTGACTTCTTTAGGTATATGTCTCGTTAAATTTGGTTGTAAAGGAAGACTTTAATTTAGATAAGATAAAGCACAAGTTTGCTTATTTCTCGGAAGTTAATTACGTCATATTATTTATTTAATTAATAATTTATACAACAACAATTTGTTACAGAAATATAATAAAACCACGGCTCTGGCTACGAGCTCATCAGCCGCCTTTTTAATAATAAGTTTAGTTGGCTGATAAATTGCCTTAAAAGCGACCTATTGACTACATCAAATATATTTTAACAGCTTTAGGTAAGCATATACATATAACGAAAGGTAAAGGCAATGAATACGACGTATAGTCTGATGATGTTCGCCTTAAACTTTCATGGAAAAAATACTCTGTGTTCTTTTGGGGTTGCATTCGGTGTAGTGGTGGGCGGATCTAGTCCATTCGTAGGTGCCTGTTTGCTTCCTAATACTCCTTATAAAACTACCGAGATCATTTTTGTTGAACATGCTCATAGTCAGAGCCGGTGATTTGCTTACATTTTTTGCAGCCAGTTATGCCAACATGTCCCGGGACCCATAAACTTTTGAACTTTTGAGGAGCACCTATCACTGTATTTCTAATTGTTGTTATTGTTGCGTTTGAATTAGATGGAGACATTATCGCTGATAAACTCGTTTTGCTGTTCGTGCAAATGATATATTTTCCTTTGATTTTTCTCGTGAAGTTTGCTACAGCCTCGGCAGTGTATATAGTAGAGTATGTTGGAAGCAAAGGCCATTTCGAAATGACATCGCCTTTACTAGTCACAATGACGAAAGATGTTGAGTCAGTTGACTTGGAACCAGCCGTGTACAGAAAAGTCCAGCCATCGATATATTAGAAGACCAATCCGGCAGTATCGATATATTAGAAGACCATCATCGATTATTGAAAGAAAGCCCTGGTAACATTGATAAGCGTCTTTGGGTATACCAGGAGATATTTTAGGATATTAAGTATTTGTAACAACAACTTCTTACATATTTACAGTGCGCATTAAAGTTATAATTACCAGTCTAGAATGAAACCTAACATTTTTAATTTTGATTTACATACGATGTTGGTATTAATATATTCAAGTGTTAGTCCATTGCATTTAGTTTTTCTACATACATATATGTAGTATATGAGTTTTGTCCAAAAACAGAGAAGCACCTAACCAGGCTGAACAGATTTCTGCTGTTTTGTTAAGGTTGACCTTTTTGCAGTAAATCAAAACATCATTGGCATAGATTTGTTGCTGTACAGCTTTGATTTTACAAAGGATTCGACTTATTTTATTGAATGCTATTACAAACAGTACTGCCAAAAGTGGCGAGCCCTGAGGCGTACCATTACGCAAAGATAGAGTAGAAGAACTGTGTTTTTCCTATTGGTCAACAACTTTTTATGAAGGCCATTTTTGAAGTTGCCTTATTATGATGTACTTCTATTCGATCAAAAGGTTTATAGAAATCAATTGAATGAATCGAGGTATGATTCCTGCTTGCTAGGGGTGGACGATATACATCGATATTTTGAAATCACTCGATGTATTGTGTCGATGCATCGAACTGAACCGATGCAATGTTTAGGCTTCGATGTACTGTTTTTTATTCGATGTAATGAATTTTTTCAGTATTAGTCGAAATCACTAACAACAGAATCACGAAGTTGCAACTCAACGAAATTTTAAATCGAGCGTGGTTATTAATGTTTGAAGTGTAATTACACTGTTTACATTATGGGTATTCATCTAAACGCGCAAATGCCTTGCAAATGAGTAAACCTTGTAAACTCACTAAATTTTGTATGAGAAACCGGTTTATTTACGAGGTTTGCGCATTTGCGAGGCATTTGCGCGTTTAGATGAATACCCATATTAAGAATACTGAGTGCTCTATTGCAAATAAGGTAAAATTAAGTTATTTTATTCAATTGTGTGAGAAGGGGAATGATGTTATTATAATTAGTTTCAGCTTGTAAGAATATGACAATGGTGCCGAAACCAAAAAAGCACAGTTTGGCAGTTTTTTTTCCAAAACCGACGACAAGACAGCCAAATGTAAATTGTGCCAAAAGTCCTCCGGAAACACCACTTGATTGGGCACTTAAGAAATTGTCACAAGCCTTGTTTTTTCGAACATTTTCACTTGCAAAAAACTACGGTGGAAGATGAAAAACGTGCAGAATGCGTTTTGCTGACGCCTTCATCTCCTAAGGAGTCAGGTTACGAAGAAGTAATAGTTGATAATGCAATGGATATTCGATCAAATGCTTCACAAGACTCATCTCAAGATGTTGCAAGTAAGACTTCGAATGGATTGGAAACTCTAGACTCGTATTTTGGCGTAGCCCCTATAAAACGGCAAAAAACCATAGCTTCGTCTTTTCGTGATGTGTCAGCTTTCTCAGAAATAGGGATGAAAACAAGTAAAGTTAACAATTTACTGTTGTATATGATTTGTAAGGACAACCAGCCTTTTTCAATCGTTGAGAATGAAGGATTTAGAAATCTCATGAAGACCCTTGCGCCGCAATATAAAATTCCGAGTAGGACAACCCTCAGGCGTTGGCTTGACCAAAAATATGAATCTATTTCAGAAATATTTAAAAAGAAACTGTCCACTACCGAATATATAACCTTAACAACAGATATTTGGTCTGACATTCTGAATATGAAAAGTTATTTTGGAGTGACTGTACACTTTGGTAGTGGCATTGAACTATGTTCAGTTTCTCTCGGCGTGTACGAGCTAGATGAAAGACATGTGTCCGAGTACATTTCCGATATGCTTTTAAAAACTTGTGAAGAGTGGGGTATTGACAAAGAGCGTTTGACAGCTGTGGTTACCGATAATGCAGCCAACATGGTAAAGGCAATAGATTTAGATTTCGGGAAAAAAAACACATAGCGTGTTTCGCGCACACACTGAATTTGGTGGCTGAGAGCACAATGGCATGCGTTGAGTGGCAAGATATAATTTCTAAAATAAAAGGAATAGTGACATGGTTTAAAAAAAGTTGCATTGCTAGTGACGAGCTGCGCAAAGCAACTACGGCGAAAACGAAATTGATACAAAGCGTGCCTATTCGGTGGAACAGCACGTACTACATGGTTGAACGATTTTTGGAATTGCGGACAGTTGTCAATGATATTATTTTTCGATACCCCAACGCGCCTCCAATGCTTACTAATCTTGAAATATCTGAAGCGTCATCAGCCCTCTTAATATTGCGGCCCATAGAAGCTGCTACAAAAGAAGCATCTGGTGAAAAATATTGCACAAGTAGCAAAATAATACCGCTTGTGCGTTGCATCATTTCATAAATTAATGTGGTTGCCGCTGATACGATTGTTGCAATAGAGGTCAAGAAACTTGCGCTTATGGCAATTCATAGGAAAATGAGTGCCATAGAATATGTTTCACCACTTGCCATTTCGAATATTCTTGATCCCCGCTTTAAAGACCCATTAACTTGTTCAAAAGCTATTGCAAAGATAAAAGACTCCGATATTTCTAACAGAAGTAACGAAGATACATTTTCATTGTGGAGTGATCACCAGAAATTGGTTCATCATAATTGGAAAACCAATAAATCAGATGAGAGTTTGTCCGATGAGCTTTCGATCTATTTAAGAACTCCAGTAGGTCGACTTAATGAAAATCCATTGGTGATATGGGAGGACATAAAAATACAGTTTCCCAAGCTCTATAGAATAGCTTATAGATTCCTAACAATGGTCGGAACTTCTGTCCCATCAGAAAGGCTATTTTCGAAGGCAGCACAAGTAATGAGTCAAGAAAGAAACAGGCTAAAAGGAAAAAGGTTAAGCAAAATTTTATTTTTACAAAGCATTGATAAAAAGTTTTGAGACATTTAAAATTAATTTTGAGTGCATATTTCTCTTATATACACCACTTGCATTTATATGTGTTTTACATGTACAAAAGCTTCAATATTTAAATAAAATAAAATTCATTAATGCTCTAATTAAATACAGTTGTTTAACACTATACTTTAGCATGACTATAGCATTCATTAGTACATAAATAATACATACTACATAAAATTGAATTTAAAATATGAAGAAAATTATAATTATTTCATTGAATAAAAATATACTCGATGCATCGAAAATATCGATGTATTTAACAGATACTCGATGCCAACATCGATGCAGTGATGCGATGCATTACATCGAAAAAAATATCGATGTATTTTGTAAATGTCCATCCCTACTGCTTGCTAGGGCATTTGCAATCGAATGGTATCCATGAAGCAGGGCGTCTTTGGTCCCATGCCATACGCCTCGGAGAAATTTATTTATTTATTTATTTATTAAGTCTATGGTTTACAAACCTTACAGACTAAGACGTACATAGGTTTTAATTATATTAAAAATAGTACAAACAAAGTTTTTCTTTAAAAACATTGCGATTTACAAATATATCTAAATTTATTTCTCTACATAACAAATTAAATTCCGCTAGTAGTCTGATAATTGGTTCATTTTGAGCATACCTGGATTTGCAGAGGTGAATAGCAAATAAATCATGATGTCGCAAGTTTCTAGCTGGAACATTGAATTTAATACAATGCAATAAGAACGGGCAATCAATAATCCCATTGAGAACATCTCGAATAAAAACTAAGCCAGAAATCAATCGCCTACTGGCAAGAGTATGCAGACTGATCAGTTTGCAACGCGGAACATAAGACGGAATAGGCATAGTAAACCTAAAACTGGATAATGCAAATTTCAAAAACCTTTTCTGTACACGTTCAAGTCTATTGGAATGCACTACATAGAACGGATTCCAGATTATATATAATGAAAGCTAGAGAGGAATATGCTTTAGGTATGATGTAATTCAGGTGATCAATAAACGTGAAATTCGAATCAAAAACTACCCCAAGGTCTTTGATTTTATAACTGGAACTGAGGACAGATCCAGAAACAGAGTACGAAGATAAGAGGGGCAATCTAATTTTGTTATAGGTGACCGAGCAGCATTTTTCAATATTAATCATAAGCATATTTCTATCACACCATTCCTGGAATTTATTAACCTCATTTTGCATTATTTCAACATCAGAGCAGCTTGTTATTTTTTTAAAAATTTTTAAATCATCGGCATAAAGTAGATGCTCACACAAAGTAAAACATTCAGAGCAGTCATTGATGAATATAACAAATAATAGAGGACCAAGGATACTACCTTGAGGAACCCCAGAGGTAGCTCTATATGAAAATGATTTTACGCCATCAACAACAACAAAGTTAATTCTATCTATTAGATATGATTTAACCCATGACAAGAAAGTAGAATGAAAACCAAAATTTTCAAGTTTTTTAATTAATAGGTCGTGAGACACTCTATCAAATGCTTTTGACAAATCAGTATAGATTGTGTCTACCTGAAAGCCATCCACAAAGGCTGAAATGCAAAAATTTGAGAAAACAGTCAGATTGGTGACCGTAGATCTGCCCGGTATAAAACCATGTTGAGCATACGAAATATAGGGTTTGATAGCAAATGATATTTTAGAGCTAATAATTTTTTCAAATAATTTAGCAATATTAGTAATTTTAGAGATAGGACGATAGTTTGAGACCAGATTCTTACTCCCACTTTTGAAGACTGGAGTAACAGAGGTCACTTTCCATTCATCCAAAAAATAACCTGACTTAAGAGACAAATTAAACAACAAAAGTAGCGGATACACTATAGATGACTTGCATTGTTTGAGAAAAAAAGCAGAAACATTATGGGCATCTAATTGCTTGGAGCAATTTAGGTCATTTATAGCTACGTAAATGTCTTCCTGTCTAAATGTCTTCCTCAGTTAAAACTAGGGAGCCAAAATCAAGTGAAGACACTAATTTCACAACACTAGAAGTATCACTCTAAACACCATTATCAACAAAATTAGATTTAAAAAATTCAGCAAAAAGATTAGCCCTTTCATTAGCGGTGCTTGCACTCATACCATTGTAAGACACTATGGACGGAATAACTGACGAGGAACGTTTTGAATTTACAAAACTCCAAAAAGCCTTGGGATTAGATTTAATATTCATTTCAAACCCGAGTAAATAATTTTTGTAAAGAAATTTATTTATTAAATAATTTTTTTTTGGCGTACCACAACAAATGGTTGGGGGCAATTTTTTCTAATAATTTGCCCATGTATGGAAGAACCGAAATCGGTATATAGCTGCTGATGTCTGTGGCTTACCTGGTTTCAAGATGGGGATAATACATGACGTTTTCCAAAACTGTAGGTAAACACCAAAATCTCAAATGCTATTAAAAAGTTTTACTTATCGAAATTTGAAATTAACCGGCATATTTTTAATAATAGGGTAAGATATTTTAACTAAACCAGGAATTTTTCCCTTCACCGAGGATGAAGCTTCGACATTGCGTTTATGGGCGTCGCGACGCGTCGTGTCTCACTAGGGGGCGGTCCAGATGCACCAGTTGTTTTTTTTGAATAAAAGATGAAAATACAAGTGGATTAGTTGGAAGTTATATTTAATCAAAACATAAAAGGCAATGCTTGGCGGTTGATTATAATTATAAGTTAAATAACTTTACCTTATGGTGCGATATGGTAGTCGACGTGTTCCTCTGGTATTCCGTGAAGAAGTGATTTTTAGAAAAAATGTACGGTTGTCGAGAACCGGAATTAAGTGATAAAAAAGAAACGGAAAATTTAACAAAAATAAGTATCCGGCGGGAAATACGGTGAACCCGAATAATTAGCGATTTCATATGTATGCGTAAATGTGTATGATTATACACATTAGCGCAGTTGGAAATATATTTAGGCTACCGTCCTAAACAGTGCTTAAACTTGTAAACTGACGTAACATTGTATGCACTAAGGCCTTCAGTTATTTCTTCCTCTGGTACATCGATCAGGAATGGAACACAGATGGCATCTTTGACGGCGTTTAAGTTTTGATGGTAATTTACGCCCACCTATGTATACCTGGAAGCGTGTTTGGTGCGAATAAACTTTTCAACGACATGCTTATTTTTGACTAGAAGAAGTAAGCCTTTGTTGTTGTTGTTGTAACGGATACTCAGACTCTGCAAGATCGGCTCAACCATAATCGTTATCACCGAACTCATCCAGGGCGACGCCCAAGAAACGCGCAGTTTCAGCAGGGTCGGACCAAAAGGAAAGGGGTGTTAAATCCGTCGGTTGCCGTCCGGGGTACTGCGTTCTGGGTGGCCTGTAATGTCATCCGCTGGGTTCTACTTGTTCCATGCGACCAAATTGGAGCGGCATAGTTTATTTATTTTTTTATTTGTATGAAAAGTCTTTGAATACACAAATTCTTACAGACTAAATTAAGCTAATGTACAATAGTAATTACTGTGAAAAAAAGACCTGAGGTGATTCATTAAGGTGTCATGCGGCCACATAAGATCAGCACATGTAGAATTTAGGAACAAATTTGAATCACCACTTGCTCTAAAAATAGGAGCATCCATACCATAATTGGTTTTCGAGAAACCAATTTTTAGGGTTTCGAATTGTCGGAGATTCTTGTAAGGAACATTGAACTGAATTTTACTAACAAGGAAAAAGCAATCAATAGTCCCAGTAATGATACTAATAAGAAATGAACACGATAAAATGGATCTTCTGCTTTCTAGAGATTTTAAGTCAATCAATAAACATCGAGATCAGTACGATGATAAAGGTCAAGGCCAATGGCCTTGTATGTTGTCAGAAACGTTCCTTTGTCTTTACCCCAAGTGCTGCCGACTAGCGACTTGAGGACTTTGTGTGCGCAGAGAAAGAGGCGGAGCTGTCAAACGTAACACCCAAGATTTTTGGGTGGTTTACTGTTGGTACAGGCGTACCATATGCATATATGTTTAATTGCATCCTGACCTTCTTCGTCCAGGTGGTAAATAAGGTCGCCGAGGACTTACCAGGGGAATGAAACTAGTTCCGACCAGTGAAGAACGAGCAAGGTCTGAGAGATACCTGTTCACTTATGGGCACATGTCATCAGTTGCATTGCCAGATGCTATAAAGGAACAGTCGTCTGCAAATGAAACTATTGACTCTTCCTCGGGTGGCTGAGGGAGCTTCGAGATATAGTGATTAATCAAAACCGGGGAGAGAACGCCATCCTGTGGCATCCCTTGTTTAATTCTTCTCGGTTTTGACGCTGAATCTATAAAATATACCCACGACTTTCGACCACTCAGGTAGTTCGCAGTCGGCCGCTTCAAACCCTGTGAGAGAGTGGCTGTGTCAACGTCTTCGAGTAGCGTTGAATGATTGACCGCATCAAAGGCTTTTGATAGGTACAACGCCACTAAGACGATTCTCTCACAGAGGCGGTTACGGTCAAGGCGACGAATCAGCTGGGTGTTTATAACGTTTAGTGCTGTCGTTGTGCTGTGCACCATCCGGAAGCCGTGTTGATGCTTAGCCGGGACTAGGGGGTGTTTGAGTAGGGGAGCAGCATAGCTTCCAGTGTCTTTACCACTGGTGGTTTCAATAGCCGTATCACCCTTGGAGGCATTTGCCTTCCCGATGGCTTTCACTTAAACCCCTGATGCGGGGACTTTGGGGATCGGACTGGCGAAGGTGGTCACGTTCGTTGGCTAATGTTGCCGCTTCGGCTAGGAAATTCAGACGAATTTCCGGTATTCGCCCAGTGGGAACGAAGCGGGCCGTAGCGGTCTTAACCCAACACCTGTCGGTGTGGGTAGGGCACCGAAAGCACTAACGGTGAACTCCGCGAATCCGGACCAATCAGTTTTTTTAAAGTTGATAAAAGTATTTCGATCCACGGAGACCAAGTGGGCAGGTCTATCAATCGTGATGATAATGGGTAGGTGGTCTGATGCAAGCGATAGCATAGGTCGCCACGTTATGCTATTTATCGGACCTGCACTAGCTATTGCTAGGTCAGACGAGTTACTTTAACTACCCCTAATCCTGGTGGGGGCGGCGTCATTCATTGTGCAGAATGTCGACTCGTCTATATGCTTGGCCAATACATTTCCATTACGGTCTACTGCCAGGCTTGATTGCCAGAGATCGTGGTGCGCATTAAAATCACCTACTATCAAACTATTTTCACCTTTGAGGAGCGCACCTATGTCAGGGTGATATGCTGCCGGGCAGCAGGTAGCAGGGGGATATATATTAAATATTTCGAGCTCGACATCGCTTGACCTGATAGCTATGCCCTGACATTCAAGGGTAATATCCCGATAAAACGATACTGCACTGTGCGGTGTGCGATGAATGCTAAGCCATCACCATTATCACGCTCGCGATCTATGCGATGCACATTATATCCGCGTGCAATTTCGTCTCCACGTCTTCTCATGAAGTCGGTTATCTCGATATTGCTCTACAGTCCGTTGCAGTTTATCTGCAGGAGCTTAAACTCCCCAGGATTAGTCGACGCGATGGGGGTGTACGAGGTGCGCAGACCAGAACACGTCCGAGAGTGACACCAGCCTTGACAAATATTGCATCTAACTGATGCCACGTTCCGGCGTATCGGGGCCTGACACACAGAACAGACAGTGCGGGACACCAAGAGCTGCTGGGTAGCCCTTACACTTGGGTGGGAGCAGGACAAAGATAGAAGAGATGGGAGATATGGAGAGTGTGGGTGTTGCTGATTGCTCCTTGGAGCCGTGGAGGCCCCTGGGTGCTAGATGGCACCGGCGCGATTGACGCAGTGTTTTGGGCCGTAGAGGCCTTTGGCGCTTGAGGGCGCGAGCAACACGGGGCCACAATCCGTGTAGTCCACTCCCTATGGGTCTTTAGGCCTGAACAGTCCTTAAGATGGCTTCATCCATCGCACGCGTTACACCTTACCGAGGTGGAGTTTGGATTGAGCCTTCTCTGGCATACGCAGCAAAAATATGTTTCTGGACTAAGGTTGGATCTGAACAGGGGTAGATCGCCGAAATAACAGCCCTTGGCTGGGTGAAACCCGGGTCATTCCGGTACGTAGAACCAGCTGTAATGGTAGTGTAAGCTTCCGTCAATTTGTTTGCTTAGTTTGTTAATATCTTTCCTAATGGTTAGAATAGTTTTATGCACACGAAAGCAAGACATTTTGTAAAGCGAAGTGTTCGAAGAATTTTCAGATTTTAACACTAAAAACATTGGGTGGGGAACACATCAATAAACGTTTGGGTTGGGGACTTTCAGCAAGCACGGCCAAGCTTTTTGGCCCCAGGGGCAGTTTTATCCACAATAACACTTTCACGTTCTGTGCACTTGTGTACGCGAAAGAATTACAACCACATAATAAGAGACACTCGAAGGATTTCATTAGAAACGCAAATTAGAAAAATAGTACTGCAAAGAGAACCAATACAACTGATCGTCGCGGGTGTTAGTCGATGACATCATATCAATACCACTGCTCCATTGTCTACGAATATGAATTTTACCTAAAAATTATGTATTTAAACTTTATTGTATTTGTAAATCTATATATACATATAGTATATAAATTTAACCGCCTTTGTTAAAATTTGACTCTTAGGCCGATGGGCGGATTTCCACCAAAACTTGGACAATATATTCCTTACACTCGTGGCCTATTTTAATCCATTAGGTTGTACACGAGTGACATATTCAGAAAACCCGTATTTTTGCTTTCCATGAGCTTAGAAACGTATAATGGAGGTTGGACGAAACATACTTTTATGCAAAATGAATCGAATGGATGGAGTTATTCTGAAAATCCGGCGCAGGTGCGATAAAAAATACTTTTGTGAGGCGAGTTATCATCTATTTTTAATCCGATTTTGATGAAATTGGAAACTTATATTGTTCGAGAAGTATTTTTACGACAAATTGATATTCTAGATGGCGGTAGAATAGAAAACTTGTATTTACGGTCCGATGATATTAAAAAAGTATGCTGTGGGTGCGACTAAAAATGCCTTATAGTTCAACTTAGGTAACATTGAAAACATAAGTATGCATGTATACTGTATTCACATACTACACATGCATAAAATACATTAGGTGGCTTTGTAGTCGAGATTTTCGCAAAATCCATATTTTATATTTAGTTCAAATATGATAAGCTTTGTGCAGTTTAAACCAATGTTCTTTAGCCATAGTCGCTATAAAGTTGGACCTCAAGTTAGTTAACGCTATTTTTTCAGACATTGAAAAATTATACCAAATTATTGCAGCTAACTTTAAGGTCGCCTTCATCTTTACAGTAGCTCCAGCAGAATGTTTTTAAATTCATCGACGCTTAAAATTAAAGGCCTTGATACGGACACTGAAATTAGCTGCTCTCAAAGCCTAAACCAACAAAAAATTTAAAAAATGTATTCCTGAATTTTTAGGGTTTGTTTCCTACAAGGCAAAGTAATTGAACAAGAAGTCGACGCTCACAATACTTTCGCGATTTAAGCCCCTTTTGCCATGATAAGGCGACCAGCATGAATGGGGTTTCCTTCTTGGTGATATTCTTTTTTCTCCGGGGGTCGGAGAGAGTAGGGTACAACTATTGGCCCGAAATTAAAGGCTCCCTGTGCCATTACATAAACTAGTTAGTGTGTAACGTATATAGAAAAAACACACTAACAAAGTTGTACGGCAGAACGAAACAATTTAGCAAAGAAATGCCAAACATGTCAATTGTCTGTTTAAAAAAATTAGTAGACTAAGAGTACATTTACATTCTAAAAAATGTATGTATTGGGAAGTCAACACTTTGAAATTGATTAAATATGGGTAAAAAAGGTCAAAAATTTATACGCCGATGAATTACTTGTATGTTTAAAACATTATAAATTTATTGATTGTTAGTTTGTTTTGAAAGTTAATTTAATAAAAAAATTTAGTCTGCTCCGGAAATTTCGTTTTTGCTCTGATTTTTCGAGTCATTTACTCCGGAATCGAGTTTTAGTAATCCGAACGCTGCTCGATTTCACAAAAAAACGGCGCTCATCCTATCAGAACGTTTGACAGTTTCGAATTTTGCTTGTTTTTCCCTTTAATCTGTTCGTCCCTGAATACGAATTTCGTTCCTTTAATTAAAATACGAACTAAGAAAAGTTTTCATCTATTAATATATATCATTCCTGGGGAAAGAAATAATCAAAATGCTTTAGGGGGGCCATGGGGTAAGGGGGAATATTGGTACATATGTGTATCAGTAGGGGGTTTTACAATGCTTTCTAAAGCTGTTGGTATATTTGAACATACATTTTTTATTTTGTATGATACAGCTTGAAACCATCTTTATACAACGGCACATTACACTTTTCGCAAATCGTGTGTGTTCTTTTTTGAAACTTCAATAGGACACAGCGTGAGCAACGTCTTCTTGTGGGAAGGTGTAATGCAGAACCGAAAGCTTTTGGTTTCTTCGAGAGTGGGTCTCTTCCTGATAGTGACAAAGAACGTGGATTACTCCTAGTCATGGTCTCATCCGTGCTTTGATATGGACTATATTGACGAAATATAATAAACCTGTGTTTCAAACAAGAAATAAAGTTGTCGACGTAATATGACTTTGTGACATTTGGAGGTGAATTGGAATCGTTGTTCTTTAAAAAATTCTTCATGCACCGTGTCAATCAACCTTCCCTCAGTTGCTTTCCTGTAGGATATTGGAGGCAGCAGTTCGACACTCTGCCCCTCTTATAACCCCGAACTCAAAGTTTCTTAAACTGCCTCAATTCTAGATTTTATACAAAACAAGGCAACGTTACTGTTGACAATGGAGTCTTATCACGGAGCAGTGACATACTCCGATCGTCGCGATTTCCTCGAGTTTTTTCGCCTGCTTCTGTTATTAGTGTTAGATAGTGGGTTTGCTGCTGATGTTAATACACCTATTGCTGTTCGTACAGCTAACATACATTACGATGGTGCTGCAGTTGACAAAGCTGTGAACCCTGCCGTAAACTCTGTGTATTCTTTTGGCTCAGTTAAGATCACACACTTTGTCGAGCAGAAATCATAGTTATTGAATTATAAAAATAAGTTGGTATAACGAAAGCAAATACTCTAGCTAATACAAAAAAGTTAAAAAAAAGCATTTTTTCTACGTGCTGGAAGTTCGCAACGTTAAACTGTGAGGAAAAAGTGTAATGTTCGCGAATTATAGATTGTAATGCAACGCGGTGCGTAATTAATTTTTGGTAAGTATATATTTTTTTTTTTTGATTTCTTTTTCGTATCCTTTAATAAAGCAAACTTTTTGCAAAACAAACTCTTTGAGATAGAGTAAAAAACAGTATTTTTAACTGTTTTGAGCAAGAATTTTTTGGTTTTGCAAGTTGCAGATACTCTCTCAAGAAAGTAACTTTATGTAGTATCATATGCGTTTCAATGCATTGATTTTTTCGAAGCCTGGCTCGTCGAGAAATAGCAATCGCTGGGAAACAACGTCAGACTTACTAAATGACGTATTGCATAAATTTTCAACTTCACTTCGAAGGAAATAGGCACTTTGATTGGCTCGTGTCGTATGCGGATTTCGAAGATAGTGTCATAATATGCGATAATATCCAACTTCCTCCACTTGATTAAGTATGTTACAAATAAAAATGTTGTTTACTAAAAGGAAATTAAATTACAGAGACCGAGTGTTAGCAAAGGTAAACCTCAGATGCAATATGAATCCTCATGTGAGAAGAGTAAGCGACGAAAATTTGAGCAACTTATGAAAACGACTGCCACAAGTAAAATAGTAAGAACAGCTCATTTAATAAAAAGAAGACGAGGTAAAGGATAATAATTGACCTTTCCTATGATTTGGATTTGTCTGTGCTGAAGTACAAAGTTTTGCAATCGGTTGGCAATGCCGTTCATAACAATTGCGTACCCAGTTATTATGCCTCATAAAAAAAACTTCAAACACATTAATACCACAACCAAAAGTTGTATCCGAAATATCAACTGTCATTGCAAAGAAATAAATGCTGTTGAATGAAACTATGTGAAAGATTGTAAGTGAGGGGCGTGATTGCAGTTAAGGTCATAGTTTATACAAGCTCGAATGCAGATTTTATTGACGAGCTCGTGTTTGTAATAGCGTTGGTACCCCTGACAATTTGCAAAGGTTGCAGCTTGGAGAAAATTAGAGTTAATAAAACACCGTCATTTATGCTTTTTGCAGACCCATACAAATTATTTTTATGAAAGAAAATTAGAAATTAGTTCAAGATACCAAAAGAGATATAACAATAGAAATTGATACGAAAATACGAAGTTACGTATCGAATGCCCTCAAGCATGATTGACGGCGCGGTTGCGTGTCTTTGATAGGCCTTTTAATAATGGCTTTACCAGTATGGGTCATCAAAAAAACTTCGAGACTGGTTGGGGAGGCGCATAAGAAATTTAATGATCACTAATAAAGCAAAAACTAGATATTGAACTACAAATGATGGAAGTACTGTAAGATTTTTCTAACATTTTTAAATATTAAGTCGGATGACGTTAATTGGAATATACCGTTAAACATTCGCTTAGCATATCCAAAATATTTTAAACCTCAGCGCGAAAAAAAGCAAAGTTAGTCTGGGCTGTATCATGCGCAACCACACACAATGCTCCAAAGCTATCATTCTTAGCAGCCATCAACAGCTTTTGGGCTTTGAAAATTGCATTGACTCCGCACTAAACACTACAATAGAGACAAAGGACCAACCATTCAACCTCCTTTTTTGATATTTTGCTAACATTTCGCACCTTTTTGAACTTCTCTTATCCAGATAACTTTTTTTAATGTATAATATGGAGGGACAATCCTAATGAAGATTTCAGAATTTTCAAATTAGATGCAGCATCACCTAAATTAGAAAAAGAATCTGTTGTCTCTTGGAAACTATCACTTGAGGAAATGGTGCGAGTGTGGCTGCTTATGGTGTCTGCACGGGAACATCCGAACCAATCTTTTCTGCTCCAAACCTCTTGTAGCTCCACTTAAACCTCTAACGGAGCCGAAGCTTGAGCTTTCTGGTGCATTACTTTTAGCTGAATTAGTCGCGAAAGTAATAAATTAAACGCATTTCAAAGTACGAGGAGAATTTGCTGGTCTGACACCACAATAGTGCTATTGAGGGCGCGTAGTGAACCAGCTAATTTCAACGTTTTTATCGCAAATCGTATTACAATACACACCCTAACTAAAGGTGTGATTTGGAGCTATGTTCCAATAGATTCTAACCTAGCGGACGTTCTTTCAAGAGCAGCTAGCACAAAAGAAGGATTTGTGGAAATACGGACGATCTTATCTAGGTGACGATCAACCTAATTGACCTAAATCTCTTCTCCTACCAACAAAGGACTTACCAGAGTATCGAAAGTATGCATTGGTATTTGTTGCTACATTACACATTTCTTGGAACATGAAACATTTAAAGGTAAACTTACCATCGGAAAGGCTGAAAGGCAATCGAGCATTCCTAACTACCGGAGTGGACTTTTGTGGGCCATTTTTCTACAAATCAGACGTACGCAATAGAGCTCCAATTAAATGGTACACTTACAAATAAAGTGTTTCGCCACCAAGGTCGTTCATTTGGAGCTCGTAAAGGATTTGGCAACCGCTTCATTCCTCGAAGCGCTAAAGAGATTTATTTAAACATGTGACAGACCGCAGATCAGATGGTCGGACAATGCCACCAATTGTGTTGGAGCCAAAAATGTGCCATCAGAGTTGAGAAAACTATTTTTTTAGCCAAAACCGTACGAAAGTGATTGACGAACGGTATGCGAGCGATCAAATTGAATATAAGCTGACACCCCCTCGCTCTCCCCACTTTGGCGGTTTATGGGAAGCCGCAGCAGAAATTTCCTAATATCATTTTTATCGAGTTGCTGGTCCTTCTAAATTATGCTATGATAACCTTTATGTCCCAAAACCCTGACGATTTAGAGATGCTGACTCGAGGGTACTTTTTTATTGGCGCATCCTCCACATCTGTGGTAGAACCTTACATCACAATTCTGGAAGAAATGACTATCCGAATACCTGATTCTTCTGCAGCAACGCCAGAAATTCCACTCATTTTCGTCGAATCTCAAGCTCGGAGATGTTGTTTTGATTAAGAACGAGAACAATCCCCGCAAAAAAGGCCTCTGGCCAGGGTCATAGAAACTACCTCTGGAAACGACCAGGTGGTGCGAGTTGCAGTTCTGAAGACATTAAATGGCATATACAAGCGAGCTGTTGCAAAGATGTGTCTCCTACCAATTGATGATAATATCTTGAAAGCCTAAATCTTTCAGCGGGCGGAGTATGTTTGGCAATATATACATTGTACATATGCATATGTTTAGTAGTAGAATTCATTTTAACTACCTTTTTCTATATTTTGTATTATGCACCATTACTGATAGAGTTGAATTACATAGACCAACCCTAATAAAGTTGGCTGCTCATCATTTATTAGTCTAATTGTACATACATGTACATTCATCTGCGCATGTCCATACGTATTTATGTATGCATAAGTACATACTTACATACAAAAGTAAATATTTGATTGCTAGTCTGAGCTCGCAAAGCGTTAGAACCGGTTTAGTGTATTTGAGCTACTTTTATAACGCACTCTTATCATACTTGTACATATATACATATGCATGTAAGTATACAAACATACATACATTAGCATAACTGCGTAAGATTGGAATATATACCAATAACACAGCTGTAGTGCGATCCACTAACTTTAAACGGTGCGACAATCGCAATTTTTGACGACAATATTTGTCGTTTCCACTAACGATTTTCCGATTCACTAACTTATTCTTAACGACACATAACAGCTGTCTCGTTGTATTTATTCAAAGTGATAGAGAGTGGCCTCTCTGTCAAACTAAATGTCAAAATAAGCGAAAAGCACAAAGAGGAATAGGCCTGCTGCCAAATATCGCGTTTTTATTATATTTCATTTAAGTGAATTAAGATACTAGTTTACTTGAAACTACGAACGTTTATAGTTCTTTTTATATATTGCAATGTTCCATTGTAGCGGAATTTCGGACTCTCCTGTGAGAATAGTCGTCAACTCGACTCCAAGGAATATCCGGAATCACCTGCAAATATGCCATGGTTTTCGTTTTCAAAATTCGCGATATGCTCCAGTGTATTTAGGATTTACATATATGTATTTAATTTTTTTAATTAAAATCATTTATCTATATATTAAAACTAAACTATATTTCTGTTTTTGTACTTGGGTCCTTGGTAAAGGCTTGCTTTTACCATTTGCACATTAATTGAATGGTAGATATATATATGTGCACCTACGGGTCGTTGATAGCAACCGTTAAAGTTTTCGTTAAGATGAGTTAACCATACGAATATCGTTAAAATAAGTTAGTGAATCGCACTACTGAACTCTATACCGTAAGCCAACATACTTGTTGAGCTAGAAGGGATTAAAAATTCAAAAATACTGACAAAATTTACTAACAAAATATCAAACTATTTAACTAACATTTTGTGATGTCCTACCTCAACTACGCATAGTTTTCCTTTACACTGTAGATCGAGATTCTGGAGCTCATGTAGATATCTAATGACAAACCTCAAATCAAAGTCTGGATAGTTATGAAAGTCAGTTAGTTCTGTGAACAGCAGAGATATTTAACACGCATTATAAACGAGGAATCATTGCCGGCCCTACCTTTGCTCTATCACCCTCAAAACCCAAAACGGGATGAGGGCAAAAAACCGAATTCAGGCGACATCACGAGTGAACCTTTATAATTCTCGGACGGCTAAATAGCCAAAGAGACTATGGGCTTGAGTGAAAACATTCTTTCAAAGACTGAGAAATGTAAAATCGATACTAATGAAATAAATGGATAGAAATGCAATGGAAATATTTACACTTACATCAGCAGCAAAATCTACAATCCACTGTAGAATTTCGGTCAGAGAATCGTGAATATAGAAACGGGCTTGGCGATCATTTTTTTGCTATCCTTTGATGCCTCGTTCACATGATGAACACTTCTACTATATACTCAAATATATCTGATGATGAAGATATAATATGTTGCACATAAATATATTAATTTTACGTATGAATAAACTACGTCGTGGGATAAAAACATTTTTTCTGATGCTTATAAACCCATGTAAATATGCGAAAACCGTTTAAATATTATTATGAAATCCTAGTATGAACCAAATGTTTGAATTATATGTTAAGTCTTAAAAAAATTTTGATTTCGTCTTTTTCAACTTTTCTAATTGAGCCTATTTAGCCATTTCTCAAAAAGTTCTGGCAACACTGCCACTATACAACTTTTACTACTACTGCTTTTACAGGTACTACTCCTAATACCACAAGTACTGCTACTACTAATACAACTACTAGTGCTAGTGCGTCGATTACAATTGCACTACTCTTATTACTACTACCACTACTACTGTCACCAATACTATTACTACTATTATAATAACAACTGCTAGTACTAACTGATACTAACTATCATTACTAATACTACAACTAATTACTCTACTGATACTACTACTTCTGATTACAACAATAACTGGTATTAAATACTGGTAGTACTACTATCTCTTCGACTACTACCAGTACTACTAATTAATATTGCTGCTACTTCTATTCCTACTACAACTACCACATCTGCTATCTACAAACTACTTCATACTACTCCCATATTTAACTCTCTATCTCTTTATCGAATCGGAAAAGAAGGTTTACATCTAGCTGGTGCACTTAGTTCCACACGTGTTTTATTAACAATCGAAATTAATTGTTAATAAATAATAGTCTAAAAAATGTATATCATTTAAAAGAAGCGGAGGGCGATCGGTACCAATTATTGAAAAACCTTTAATTAATTTAGTATTACAATATAGTACAAATCGCCCACCCAATAAACATTATTTTCTACGTTTTAGTTCTTTCTAGAATTTTTTTCCTCTTGCATGTAGCGAGGAGCCCCTTAGTACAAATTGAAACTCTTGCAATAAACGTTATACTCTACTTTTTAATTCTATCTGGCACTAAAGCGTGTTTTTTTAGTTGTTTAATCTACTATTTTTTTCTTGCATGAAACGAGGACCATCTTAGCATAAATTGAAAATTCAAACAAATTGATTCATCTGTGGGCTTTGGCAAAGCGACTTTTCTCGCCTTAGCAGTCTTGATTAAAGTTGTATTAAAACATTAAATTTTTGAAACAAAAATTAAAATTTACTGGTATGAAAGCAAAAATCATAGCCAAAGAAATTGCTCTGTCAAAAGTATACAAATATTGTAAGCAGCTGCACATATTTTATAGACGATAAAAGTAAATTTTTGCTTCGATTGTCAACACAAAAACATACAAAATACTTGATTCAGTATTTTAAATTTGTTACAGTAAGGTTCTATGATTTTATGGCGTTATCATATCTTGTGTATGTAATTTAACTCCACGCTTGATAATATATAGTTCCTGCGCATCATTTGAATGTATGTTATATTAAACTTTAATTTACGGTGTACATACTTACTTACTTAATTGGCGCTATAACCGCTTAAGCGATCTCGGCCCTACTTCTCGTAAAATTTGTGGAACACGAAGGGTTTTTTGTGAGAAGTTTTTTTCATGGCAGAAATACACTCGAAGGTTTGCCAATGCCTGCCGAGGATATGTATATATCATTATTTAATTTTTCTCTCCATAACCGTATACATATACAGACTTACATATGTATTGTATAAGTTTTTAGTTTCCTGTGCGTGCAAGTATATATGTACATAGTACATACATATGTATGTATGTATTTTAAAATATTTTTTTTTCAGAAGTTGCATAAAATATCTTTAGAATGCTGTTTGTTTTGTAATCTTTTGTTTTCACACGCGCAAGTATTTACTTTTGTATATCGCACCGTAAATTTGTGTTGTTCTTCACTGAACGGGTTTCGGCACCATGTTCGCGTTACTGCGGACAATGAAAATTTTACGGTTTATCGAATTTTTATTTTCGCGCTCCGCGTTATTTATTCCAGCAAATATGGCCAACAACGAATGAATCCCTTCAAAGGACCACGTTGCTCATTAAAGACAAACTTTCATATGATTTTAAGTTTATTCACAATAGGGAGCTGAGGTAAGTATATATTTTTTATTTATTTTTATTTTATTTATTTAGTTTCATTAGTCAAAAAAAATGCAATACATTTTATAAGACTAAGTTTAAAAAAATACAATAATAGATATAATAAAATTCATTGAAGTAATAACCAAATAACATTTTCAATGACGATTACACATAAAATTTACTGATGATACCAAAGATACTTTTAAAGATAAATAGAATTAAGTTTATTTATAAAACAATTTTTCGAAATAGAAAAATCTAAGTCCACGCGACTGGAAATCGAATTAAACTCAAGAAGGGCTTTGTTGATGGGAGCATTACGCGCATATAATGTTTTAAGAGGCCCAACACGAAATACATCAGAGTGACGAAGAAGTCTTGGCGGAATATTAAGGGGTTATATCCACTTGCGAGGCAGAAAAAACGCGTTTTTTTGTAAATTTTTTCCAAAGAGGCATTTTATTTTATACATTAATAGAAAAAATGTACTTAAACAAAATTTAATGTACTTTAACAATCAGCGGTTTATTTAAAAAAATATTGGATCCCCTAGCTCCTGTAGATGATCTGCGGAGAGACCTCCAAAAAAAGTGCTTGGCGGTGAGTAAGATATCTCTGGTCCAAATTATCTGAGAACCAAAAACCAAAAATATTTAGTTTTGTAATAAATAAATACAGGTAATGATCGAAGGTCTAGTCAAAATTTTGATTTTAGACAAAATGGCGGCTGTTCAAAAAAAAAATTCAGTTTTTCATGAAAATCTTTCACTTCAAAGTGGCTTAAAAAATCGAAATTATTGTCCAAAACCTTATTCCTTCGATCATTACCTGAAAAATATATTTGAGTAAGTCGTGTGAAAATTTCAAACCGATCGGTTTAGCGGTTTCGGAGAAATTTTCCTCACCGACTCTGAAAACACGGTTTTGAGATAAACGCGTTTAAAGTTCCGGGAACGATTTACACTAAATTAAAAATTTTATTTTTCAACTTACATCGTGTCTTCTATTCCAGCACCATAAAGGAACCCTCTGCTTCGTCGTTTGCCTCCGTCTACGAGCCATTTGACAAAGTTACAAGAGTTTACACTACGAGGATTACATTTATCACATAAGATAACAATTTTAAAACCAAGTCCACGTTCTGATGCTGTTTCAAATTTTACTGGCTCACGGCAAGTTTTACACAATACATACTCACTAATAGCCGTAAACAGAGTTATAAAATTTAAAATTCTATATTCAACTGACGTATCGCGAGTTACATATATTTCCTCTTGCGCTTTAAATTTTTTTTCTGAGGCGCTGAAACTGCTCTCATCAGATTCCACGGTTTTCGGATTAAAAACGTTCTTCCGTTTATTTCTTCGAGACAACTGTTTATTGGAAGTTCTACGAGTTTCTCTGCTAATTTTACGAGGCATTTTTTACTTTAATTAATTAAACTATACACACTGAGAAATACACAAACTGAGCACAAACACAACTTGTCCACGTGGAAGATCACTTCTAACTGATGAATTCACATATTTTTAACTTAAAATTCCTCAACATAGGTTTCAGGTATAAACTAGACCTTTTGTATTATTATCTTAGGGTCCCAAACACAATATATGTCGAGAATAAAAGGATAGAAGCTACCAGAAACAGCTGCTACTCCGGCTCGTGCTCCGCCTACTTTCGAACGCTCGGAGACGTTCTTACTAATACGCTCATATCTCCGAAACTAATTGTCGGATCGATTTGAAATTTTGATTTTTTGAAAATCAAAAGTGGATGTACCCCCTTAAAGCCAATCTGCTGAAGAAGATCTGGACAATCAATAACACCACGGACTATATCGAAAACAAAAGACAAGGATAGAATAATTCTCCTCGATCGCAACGACTTCAGATTTATTAACATACATCTAGAAAAATAGGAGGGAGGGGTTCCGAACAATGTAAATTAAAGAGGGCATAGCGTAAAAACACCTTTTGAACTCTCTCAATGTGATGATCGTGATAGGTATGGTTCGGCCCCCAAACGAAATAAGCATATTCCAGCTAGGACCGAACAAATGCCGTACACAGAAGCTTCAACTTCAACGTGAATGGATCAGTAAAATCAGAGCAGTTACGTCTGACAAAAGCAAGCATAGCATATGCCTTAGAAACAGTTGAATTAATATGATTTGAAATTGAATATTAAGAGTCAAACATTACACCCAACATCCCGGGTTTTAACGGGAAATTAGAGATATAAAATGAAGTATCGAAAGAATTACGACGTTTGGAAAAGGCAATATGTCAAAGAAAGACAATTACGTTCACACCACTGAAACAATATATATATACATATATAGCGCAAAGTACAGTGCTTAAGTGAATACATAAATTTCTTTTATAAACGTGTGCATTTAATTCCATTATTCAAATCTAACTCGAAAAATTATTGTTTTGTGCTTATTATTTGTTAACTAGTTAAAAAAATTCACAGAAACTGAAAGATTCATCGAAAATAAACCAAATATAAGTTTGTTCCGCAAATTATAAAATCTATCAATTTGAAATACACACGAGTTGCTTAAGTTAACGTGTTCTTTGTTTATGAAATAATAAAGTCAAGAATTCGTGGACGCGGAGGAAATATTGGTGCACGAAACTCACAAATAGTTCACATCCAGCGAGGATACCGTTCTAATACATATATATGTATATTGTGACAAAGGCAAGCGCGTCAACGTGCTACCGATGTACACAGAGTACATGAACGATCCCTCTTGCAAGTACTTCAGCATTGGCGCGAAACATTACTTTTCCGCCTTACGTTCGAATATCAGTCGGGCATGAAATATTCGCCATACTTGCGAATTGCCATTGGCGCTATGGATAAATAATGCCAATACTATCATGCATTGAATCATAAAGGTTTATTCCGTAGAATGGCAAAAACGAAGGTTGCCTCAGGTACATATTTTGATTGGTTGGTCGACAAAATACTACTAGAAAAAATTTAAAATTATTTCAGCAGAAAATCCGGATCGGCATATATGTAGATGAAGAACTTATTGATATTGCCACCGCTACCAATATTAATGGCCCATGCGATGCTTTGAAAATGACTTCGTCTTGCAAGGACAACGGAAGATGCACGAAACGTCTCCCAAAGGAATGTATAAATGATACAATCACTGATATCCATGGTTATCCATTGTATCGTCGTTGAAACATACATAGGTGACCGTGGCCAACTGGGTGAATCAAGCAGTGGAACCATTTAGGCCTCGGCCACGCAATCAGCGGCTGTGCGGTGAACGGCAGACAATTAAAACATATGAAATGCTATTGAAGTGGCCACACAATGGGCGGCCTGTGAGCGATATTTTTGAGCGGCATAGCGGCGCCGCTCAGGAATAAAACCCGTTCTGATTTTTAGTTAATGGCTGAGCGGGGAACAATAAAAATGGTAAATATAAATATAGAATTATTAAATGCAAAGTCGACCGCTATATGGCGAGATAGATTACCAAATTTTAAAAATAAAAGTATTACCGATAAGTAATGGAGTGAATTTGGTGAAATTTGTGGTTGCGTAAGTAAGTTCTTATTTAAATTATATATTTAAAAAGTGTTTAGTGTCTGTCCCAAAAATACTGTGCTAACTCACTTCTTATATTCTACGCTGTGTTGCTGCTTCCGTTATAACGGAATTCTTGTTCCGAATTTGTTTCAGCTGGGTCATTGTTTACAGTAGCAATTACTTGTGTTTAATCAAGATCACTGTCGCCATCACATTCTCCCACAAAACTGTGCAATAAGCATTCACACTTTATTAAATTTATTGCAGTTTTTGGTTTTGTTTCAATGCTTCTTTGTAAAAAACGCCATTTGCAGGTTTAAATTCCAAATGCGAATTCAATATATTTTCTTGCCGTTGAAAGTGTTTCATTGAAATATTCAGTTTGCGCATTTAAATCTTCGGGGTTAAGGCCTCAACAAGTAGGTTTTGGGCGGGTACGCTTCATCACCAATCAAAAAATTCGGTAAAACAATGTTTGACCAAGGCAATGCTTGTGGTGGTGGAACATTAAATTTGCTCGCTTCAAGCAATCTGAATAACCTAGATCCAGCAAAAGCACCACCATTACTTTGCTTTCCTCTTCTGATGGTGCTTCTGCCCATACGAAAAGCAAATGCCAAATCTCGAAAAGCATGTCCCGTAGCAAGAAACGTACAAAAAATGTGAACATCATTATTATTTATTATAATTATCTTGTTTGTTGTTGTTCTTTTGATTATATATTTTTAAGAGGAACAGCAAAAACAAACTGGAAAAATTTGAACGACAGATACTACAAAAAAAAAATTCCACATGTAACCTTTGGTTCCGAAGCTTATGCAATCAAAATAAGTTGGGCATATTTTGAGATGATGAGTTTCATCAAAGACACTGTCACTGCAGACCCCCCGAAGGAAATTTGAAGGAGCCAGATACGTCAGACAATTCATTATTTGGTTTAATGGAAGATCTTCTGAGTGAGGAAGAAGTAACCTTGATGAACAATATGCCTAACAACAGTAATATTTCTCCCGATTTTTCCCCTCCGATTCCTAGCAAAAAAAAAATAGTAGAACACCCCAATTAATAATGATGAAGAATTTCTTACGTTAGAAAAGCAAAAGATAGAAATTCTTAAAAAGGAGATGGAGAAGCAAGAAAACAATGACGATCTGTATTTTTCAAAAGTTTACTACCAGTTATGGAATATTTTACCAGATTGAAATAATTTACCAGATCGAAAAATTGGAAATTCTAGGAGGAATTCAAAATTTAGTACAAAACAAACTTAAGCTAAAAGAAAATAAACAAAAAATAAACTAACCCCAAAGTTAAAACTAGCCTATGCTCTGCAGAAATTCCTTTTCTTTGTTTTGTCAATCTAGTTTTCACTTTTTGAAAAGCAAATCAAAGGTTTTAACAGACATACGACAGTTTTGCCAAAATCTGTCTGGGAAATTGCGTAGATCTTTATATAAATGGTTAAATTCACCATAATAAAGTCTTTCTCTTTATAGGATGAACACCAAATCTTCTTTTTCTTAAAAGATTAAACTTTTCACAAATATGAATGCGATTTGCACTTAAAAACATTAAACGGACTGCCCTTGACAACGACATTTTAACATTGAACCGTTCAGAAATGCCGCTCATTAAAAAGCCACATGCCGCTCAAACTCGGCGCTCAGCCACCCACCGCTCAGCCGCTCATTGCGTGGCCGAGGCCTAGCATTGACAATCCGTATTAGCCTATCCAAAACCTTTTGTTTAAGCGGCCGCTGTTTAACCAGAAAACTTATACCAATGAGAAGGTGTATTGATCAGAACAGAGTTGATAGGTTTTCGCTGCGGAAATTTAAATTAACATTTGGCAATGTTAAAATGCCTTGAAATGTTAAAATGCATGTTAAAAAGCCGGAAAAATACACAAATTCAATGTTGCGAAAACATTCCCTTGTTGATAGGTATTTTCCGAATTAAGCAAATTTAAGGAAGTATATATTTTGTTGATATTTCGTTATTATTTATATGCACATATTTAAAATAAAATATAATATATTTATAATTTAATATAATGGATCTTTTTATTAAAATTTATTTCTATATTTTTATATGCTATTAAGTGGTGAAGTGAATAAGTTAAATTAAATTTTAATAAATACTCATTTGTAACGAAATGAGATTAGGACATAAATTTAAATGGAAAAGATTTGCAAAAAAATAATGATTGTTAATTTTTTATATCCTATTGAATTGAAAAAAAATGCATAAAAATTAGACCTGACATAAATAAACAGGGATTCGAACTATATACATACATATGTACATTCACAACAGACGTTCTGCATCGTTTGCTTAAACGGCTAATCATGCAAATCATTTCAATGTGTGCGAAAAGAAGAAGAGTAATTTGGAAATATACTTAAGAAAGAAGAAGAAGGAGAAATCCGCGAAAAAATTGTGTTTTGATTGTTAGCGGGGCAAGTGTAGACGGCAGAGGAGTTATGCAAGAATTGTGGATAAGAGAAGTGTGGAATGGGAAAGGGAACGGTAACCAAAAGAATATTCTTTTTTGACTTTCGGCAATTTTTGTGTCGATCTACCCATTGCGTGTGCACGTGTACGCAAATGAATTCATGCGCACATGAAGTATTTAATAAATGCTTGCATATTGATTGATTCATATTATTAGTTTAGAGTTTAGATTATAAAATTTAAATGCTTGAATGTGCATACATAGTATGTCTACATATAATAAATTTAATAAAATAAATAAAAGTTTCAAATAAAATGCCTCGAAATGTAAATTGAACTCTGAACAAAGCAAGATTTTTCAAGAGAAAAAAGCAAAAAGCATAAAAATGCCATGAATTTGTCAGACTACGTTGCCAAAGTGCATTATTGTCTGATAGTGCGATGTTGAGACTTTTCAATGACCGCCGATGGTTTGTAAGGGAGCATATGCGTACGCGGGGAGATGAAATGCTCGCTTTTATGAATGAACGGCGTTTGCTTTCAGGAATACGAGCGTGCGTTTATGAATGAATTTTTTTGTTGTTGTATATAGTTTCAAATATTTCAAAATATTTGGCGCCGGCGGAAGCATAGGTGCAGCTCCGGTTGTGATTGCGATTATGTTCGTCAAGGTTGAATTTATGAACATGCACATACAAGTTAACTTAGGGTAAGTTAATACCACCCAAGCTGCTTGACAGATGACTCGCCGTCACATATCAAACACTCCAAGCCGATACGTTAGAACCACCCATGAAGACAACATAAATTAAAACCCGAAACCAACCACTTCCACAAGATGTCGTAAATTAGTTACTTATAATAGACCCGCATTCCAGAGAATCAAATAACGCATTCATATTCCGTTATTTGATCACTAATCATAAACTGGCTACATTAAGTTGACCCACATCAATAATCAACTTAAGAAAGTCAATATTGCGCATGTTGCTCGAATTATGACCACCCATCACAAATTCGGCCGCATCAACAAACGCATAGCAAGACGACAATGCTAAGTGGCGCACAGCTATGTAGAACGGAAATCAACAAACAATCGACTCAGCCGAACTGCACTTGTAAAACCAAGTACATGATTTACTCAACAAACAAACATGTGGGGCACAGACGGAGTCAGCACAAATGTGACCGAAATTAATGTTGTAAACATTAATTGTACAACAACACATGAGAGCCACCCGCTAAATTCAACGTCAGCATGCAGTCACAGCGAAGCAGCATGAATTTACCACGCAGCAGATTACAGACGCTACGCAGCAAAATGCAGTTGCAGCGCAGGCATAGCTAGGTATAAATATTAAGATTCAATTCTCACATTAATAAATGCGGTCGTGCTGCCCCTCTCAGCCCCGCAATTAAATATAAAACGTTTGTTTTATTAAACTTAACCACTCGTTTTATTAACTGGCGCCCGAGCAAAAGTCTCGAGGCTCGCGATAAATAAATAAATCCGCGGCGCTCGAAACGTAACAAATCCGGTGAAGTCCTGAAAATTAAAAAGTAAGGCAACGGTAAAAGTTAAAAGTGAAAACGCAATACGTGAAAAAAGTGGTCTGAAAACAAAAAGTAAGACATAGCGAATTAAAAATAAAAAAGTTTTAAAAAAAGAAAAGAACACTAAAATCGTCCCGAAAACCGCAGAAATCAGGTGTCGCGACGCAAAAAGTTGTGAGTGATAATTAAATGAATCACGATTATATCGACTAGGCCCCTTAGTAGCTAAGGCAAACCGGTGGTATCTTATGTACCAGCCTACGATATATAAAAAGAAATACATTGTAAAGTGCAAAACATTTAAAAAAAAAAGTACTCCTTAAAAAAGGAAACAGTGAAAAATAAAAGTACGCTAAAAAGTACTATAATCATCTTTAACTCAAACCAGCGGCTCCTGCAGTTCCAGCAGCTCCAGCAGTTCCAGCAGCCCCAACATCTCCACGGGCGAGAGAAAGTATCCAGCCACACAACAGCACATCTCTACCAGGCAGTCAAGCGGTTGAAACTTAGTAAGAAATTAAGATTGTATCACTATATTTACAGCAATATTGTATTTAAGTATATTTTGTAAACTACCCCTAACCCCCACATTGTGATTGTTGTAAATGGACGCTTTACCAGTCGATTTCGACTACGACGGGTTGGACGCAATTGTAGAGAAGGTAGAAAGGGATATAGAGGAAAACAGAAGGAGACCTTTTGTAGTCAAAGGTGTTAGTAACGAAGACAAAGCTAGGTCTATGCAATCTTTATTCAATTTCATGAAAATAGACAAAATAGCCACCCATGTTGACTACGATAACAGGGATAATATAGAGGAAGAAACGGTTCGCTTAATTCGTGCGTCTGAGGACTACTATAAATCAAAAGAGTTAGAGAAACGAACACTATATCCAAAAAATAAATTTACATAAACTAGGATATAGTAATGTTTAATTTTTAAATACAAAATATACAATAAAAAGTCAAAATATAAAAATAAAATTTTTGTGAAAAGGAAGTTTTATTTTAGGAAATTTCTTAATTTTTTAATTTTTTCTAAATAAAAAGTATTTTACCAAAAGGAAGTTTTGGGAAAGAAAAAAATCTCTTTCATTTAAAGGAAAAATAGGAATTTCATTAAGAAAAATGGCGAATCCTAATAATCTAATTAGGCCTGCATTGCTTAATCAGGATGCCCTCCCTTTTCAGGGACAAAATAATTCACAGTTAAGCATGAGTGACTTAACAACTTTAATTTCCCAAATTGCAGCTAATGTCCTTAGACAACAAGGACCGCAAGTAGTGCAAAATGTCCTGAACCCAAATGCTAGTTTGGCTACGACGGTAGACCAAGTAATCGAAGAAAGACACAGGCAAGACCTCAGCGGTTTAGATAAAATACCAGACGTCGTAAAATGTCTGAAAGAATTTTCCGGTAAGCCAGGATAATTTAATTCCTGGAAGAAAAGTGTTGATCGTATGTTGACAATATACGAGCCATTAAAAGGTACGGCTAAATACTATGGTATGCTGAGTATAATAAGAAACAAGATTACCGGCCAGGCCGACATGGCGCTGGAGTCTTACAACACACCATTAGATTGGTCAGCAATAACTAAATGTCTATCGATGCATTATGCCGATAGACGCGATTTGTCGACTTTAGAGTACCAAATGACCACATTGGTGCAGGGTAACAAACCGGTAGCCGAGTTCTATCAACAGGTGTACAAACACCTCTCATTAATCTTAAACAAATTAGGTTGCGAAGGGATGAGCAACGAAACTTTAAATGTATTAACGCAAGCATACCGAAACAAAGCGTTAGATACATTTGTAAGAGGGTTAAACGGGGATTTGCCAAGACTACTAGGTATGAAAGAACCAGCAGATTTACCCCAAGCTTTTCATCTGTGCCAAAAGTTGGACAATCAAAATTTTCGGACAAACCATGCCAACAATATAAGGCAGTCCTACCAACAACCACAGAGTGCTAGGAAACAACACGTCCCACGAGGACAACCCAAAGCGTTTTACCCCCAATTAGCGCACGACGCACAGCCAAGCCAACCAAATTGGCAAAACAGGAATACACGCTTTGCAAATGCAAATGCACCACACAGGCCACCAAAGCCACAACCACGACCCGAACCTATGGAGGTCGACCAAACCATGCATTCGCGAAAAGTGAATTACATGAATAAACCAGCGCAAACCCAGTACCAAGGGAAAATACCCTCAGAAGCTCTCAATCAACAGGTCAGCAAAGCGCAAAGGACTTTCCACTTATCCGAGGAAAAGGAAAGCGACAATTCAGGAGATGAACAAATTTCGGACGTTCATTTTTTAGCTTTATGAGCTCTTCGCTCCCTTATTTCGAAGCCAGGGCGGAGAGAGGAAAAATATTAAGCTTTTTAATAGAAACAGGATCTAGTAAAAACTATATTCAACCATGCTTGGTAAAAAGAAGCATAAAAAATAAAAAGCCATTCCACGCCAAATCGGTGGCAGGCAATATAAAAATTGAGGAACACACGTATTTAAAATTGTTTAACCTTAATGAAGAAATCAAATTTTATTTGATGCCTTCCCTAAATACCTTTGATGGGATTTTAGGCAACGACACATTAAGAAATCTTGGAGCCATAGTGCACACAAGTGAAAACTTTATGATACTTAAAAATGGGAAAAAAATAACGCTTAAACAGCTTCCCTCAAAATCTGTTCACACTATACAGATTAAGGACGAACACCTATCAGCTCAACAAAAGATTGACATGAGTAGAGTGGTTCAAACATGTCCTGATTAATTCTCTGAACCCAACGAGAAATTAACATATACGACAAGAGTCGTAGGAGAAATAAGGACGGTAACAGATACTGCCGTTTACTCCAAACGATATCCATATCCAGCATCTCTCAGACCAGAGGTAGAGAGACAAGTAAAAGACTTGCTAGCTGATGGAATCATAAGACCGTCTAGGTCACCCTACAATTCACCAGTATGGATTGTTCCGAAAAAATCGGACTCAGAGGGAAATAAACAATACCGCATGGTAATAGACTATCGAAAGCTGAATTCGGTAACGACAGCCGATAGGTACCCAATACCCGAAATATCCGAAGTAATTTCTAACTTAGGAGATAATAAATTTTTTTCGGTATTAGATTTAAAAAGTGGTTTCCATCAGATCCCTCTAAAGGAATCTGACATTGAGAAAACAGCTTTTTCAATAAACAAGGGCAAATACGAATTTACCCGGTTGCCATTTGGATTAAAGAACGCACCCTCGATGACATACTGCATGAACACATCGGAAAATACGCGTACGTTTATATCGATGACATAATCATTTTTAGTAAAACAGAGGAAGAGCACCTCGAACATATTGAAAAAATTTTTAAAACATTAGAAGAAGCAAACATGAAGGTTCAATTGGACAAGTGTCATTTTTTCAAACAAGAGGTTGAATTTTTGGGATTTGTTATATCGCCATCCGGTGTTAAAACCAACCCTGCGAAAGTACAGGCAATAGCGAATTTTCCACAACCGAAAACCTTGAAAGAACTTCGCAGCTTCTTAGGTATGTCTGGGTACAACCGAAAATTTATTAAAGATTATGCTAAATTAGCAAAACCCCTGACATCTCTTCTAAGAGGGGAGAAGGAAGGATATCAAAAAACAAATCCTCAAGAGTGAGGATCAACTTGGACAATAAAGCCATTGAAGCTTTTAACAGTATAAGACGCTCACTCAATTCTAGAGACGTTATTCTTGCATACCCCGATTACAAGAAACAATTTGAGCTAGTAACAGATGCCTCCAATTTTGCCATAGGAGCTGTATTATCTCAGGAATCAAAACCGCTAGCGTTTATCTCACGGACTCTAAGCAGAGCCGAAGAAAACTATGCGGCTAACGAAAAAGAAATGCTAGTAATCATCTGGGCTGTGGATCACTTTAGGGATTACCTTTATGGTCAAGCTAAAGTACAAATATTCACTGACCACCAGCCGCTTACGTATGCCCTAAGCAACAAAAACAATAATGCTAAAATGAAAAGATGGAAAGCAGCATTAGAGGAATACACATACGAGCTACATTACAAGCCAGGAAAACAAAATGTTGTCGCAGACGCTTTATCAAGAATATCAATTGAAGAGTCCCAAAGTAACTCTCTATCAATAGCAACAAATTCTGATGAAAGCTCATCACATAATTTGATATATAGCGTCGAGACACCGATAAATGTTTTTAAAAACCAAATCTTCCTGAACAAAGGCACTACAACCGATTACAAATTTAAAATTATTTTTCCTACCTATCACCGACACACCATATCACAGCCAAATTATTCGCAAGAAAATCTCGTTCAGATTTTAAAGCAATATTTGAACCCGTCGGTAATAAACTGCATCAAGGCAGAGGAGGGCATAATGGGAATGATACAGGAGGTATACCCTCTGCATCTCAGTAAATACAAAGTAAGATTTTCTAATACACAGGTTGATGACGTAACTAACTATCAGGAACAGCAAAATCTCATAATAAGAGAACATAAGAGAGCGCATAGAAGCTCTCAGGAAAACAAAATGCAACTATTAAGGAAATATTATTTTCCAGCAATGGCAAATAAAATTAAGAAAATTATTAAAACTTGCATTGTATGCAAAGAAAATAAATACGACCGACATCCGGCCAAACCAAAAATTCAGACAACGCCTATTCCTAAATTCCCAGGCCAAATAGTGCATATCGATATACTTCATATGCTATTGCAAAAATCACTAAATCAAAAGCAGCAGAGGACATAAGACAACCATTGAGGGATATTCTTTTTTCTCTGGTACCAGAAACTATAGTTATGGACAACGAGAAGTCATTCAGATCAGAATCGATCAATTATATGATAAAGAACGAGTTCGGCATAGAAATCCACCGAACAGCACCATACACAAGTTGCTCCAACGGTCAAGTGGAACGCTTCCATTCCACACTACAGGAAATTATGAGATGCCTCCAGTGTGATCAAACTCACCAAACTTTCAACGAACTTCTGGAAAGATCGGTCAAAGAGTATAATCACTCTGTGCATTCCACCACAAAAGAAAAACCAATTGAGTCATTTTTTGGGAGAAGAGTCAATAGCGACCCCCAATTATTAAATAAGCATAGGTTACAAATATCAAATAAAATTAGGGATAAGCAAATAGACGATTTAACTTATCACAATAAGAATAGAGCAGCATTAAAGCAATATGCTCCAGGAGAAGTAATATTTGTTAAGATAAATAGAAGATTAGGAAATAAATTAACGCCTAGATATAAAAAGGAAATAGTGTCAGAAAATTATAACACTACAATTAAAACACAGTTAGGAAGAATAGTACATAAAAATAATATCAAACAGAGTTAAAAATTTTTTTTTTTCTTCTCTCTTTAGGGAAATTCAAAAATGGTCAAAATGACGACAAATATAATTATCCTGTTATCTTTAATGTCAGCTATTTCTGCACAACAAATCGACATACAGGACCTAACAAACAACAACGGATACATACGGAGAGCGTAAGACCATCAGTCACTTTAGCAAAGTTCTTCATTTTATAAATTTAACAGCTTACGACGAAACGACTTCATTAATTACAAATAATATTGAAGCCTTAACATCAACAAACTTAGAGGACAGACAGTTATTGAATACCGTAAACAAAAACCTTTTGTTACTTAAAGCAAAAATAAATTATTTACATCCACATATAAAGACAAAACGGGGTTTAGCAAACATTTTAGGTAAAGGACTAAAATATATAGCAGGTACTATGGACAGTGATGACGAACAACAAATAACTAATATTTTAGAAGAAATTCAAAACAATGAAAAAAATACAGTAGACCACGTCAACAACTTAATTTCTGTTAATAAATTTCTATCAGACCAAATTAACAACATTACTAGTCACATAAACAGACAACAAAGTATGATTCAAAATTATATAAACATATTTACGGAAACAACTCAAAATAAAATTAAAACCATAGAGGACGAATTGGAATTCATGAGACATACATACCAAATTAATAACGATATTTCACTTTTACAAAGTCACATTAATGACATAGGACAGGTAATTTTTTCAAGCAAATTAGGTATAATCCCTACAGACATATTAACGCAAACCGAACTTGACCTTATCAATGACTTTGACATGTACAACAGCATACAGGTAGCAGTAATTTTATATATTGACAATATTATTATAACCTTACTAATACCCCAATTTTCCTCCAATATCCTATCCAAAATTATTTTTGAACCCATTCCCAACCAAAAAAATTTATCGTTAGTATTGAATGAATACGAATTATTAGTAGATGAAAATAATAATTTGTATAGTAAAAATGTTCAAGATAACCTGGAAAAAAATTTAATAAACTTAGACAACAATTGTTTAGAAAATATCATTAAATTTAAAGAAGCAAATTGTAATTTAAAACCATTAATAAAAACAGAAATCAAAGAGGTATTACCAGGAATACTAATATTTAAAAATTTTAATCTAAATATTTCTCACAATTGTAACAAATTACAAATTAAACAAATAGGAAATTTTTTAATTAAATTCGAAAATTGTAACATTATAGCTTCAAATAAAACATATACTAATATCATATTAAAAATGTACGACTCTTTCATATTACCAAATAAAATTACAAAAATTAAGGAGAATTCAAATATAACAGATACTGAGCTAAAATTGAATAAATTGTATTTAAAGCAAATTAATCAACAGGAACACATTGAACTATTGTTTAAAAATAATAAAAGTGTTCATTTAATTAGTTTAAGTTCAGATTTATTAATTGTACTATCTTTTATTGTAATAACTTTTATTTTAATATGTATCAATAAATATAAAAGAAAATTATATATATCGCCTGAACTGCAATCACCGAAACAAGATACCGCAAAAACAATGGAAGGACCATTTCTCCAATTTAGAACCATAGCGTAACCTATCCAATCGATTTAAGAGGGGAAGAGTTAACTTAGGGTAAGTTAATACCACCCAAGCTGCTTGACAGATGACTCGCCGTCACATATCAAACACTCCAATCCGATACGTTAGAACCACCCATGAAGACAACATAAATTAAAACCCGAAACCAACCACTTCCACAAGATGTCGTAAATTAGTTACTTATAATAGACCCGCATTCCAGAGAATCAAATAACGCATTCATATTCCGTTATTTGATCACTAATCATAAACAGGCTACATTAAGTTGACCCACATCAATAATCAACTTAAGAAAGTCAATATTGCACATGTTGCTCGAATTATGACCACCCATCACAAATTCGGCCGCATCAACAAACGCATAGCAAGACGACAATGCTAAGTGGCGCACAGCTATGTAGAACGGAAATCAACAAACAATCGACTCAGCCGAACTGCACTTGTAAAACCAAGTACATGATTTACTCAACAAACAAACATGTGGGGCACAGACGGAGTCAGCACAAATGTGACCGAAATTAATGTTGTAAACATTAATTGTACAACAACACATGAGAGCCACCCGCTAAATTCAACGTCAGCATGCAGTCACAGCGAAGCAGCATGAATTTACCACGCAGCAGATTACAGACGCTACGCAGCAAAATGCAGTTGCAGCGCAGGCATAGCTAGGTATAAATATTAAGATTCAATTCTCACATTAATAAATGCGGTCGTGCTGTCCCTCTCAGCCCCGCAATTAAATATAAAACGTTTGTTTTATTAAACTTAACCACTCGTTTTATTAACTTACATGAGTGCATATGTGTGTATGTACATGTATGCAAATTAAGTACTATTTTGCCTAGCGGCAAAAAAAAAAAAAGTTGTATTTGTTTTATGAGCCCTCGCTCAACTTTATTTAATGAAAGCAGGCTTATGCCCAAAACAGATGTGTAGATTTGCTGCATGCATCAAGTTTAAATACCTTAGTGTTTATTTAGTAAAGCAGATGAAGCAATGCATGGTATGATGCACGATGCAAGTCATGTTAAAGTTAATATTTGATGCAAACCGTCAGTGCTGCCAAGCCAATTTTTGTAAGTTTGGCAGCATTTTACGAATGATTAAAAAGAGAAATTATCAAACTGTCAGCTGTGTCAAATAATAATGGAGGAGCAACTTATTGGATTTGTCCGCGCAAACCGGTTTTTATACGACAAAACGCACAATTCATATAAAAATGTATATTTGAGGAACAAAAAATTTCAAGAGCTAGCTTCCCGACTAAACAAACCAGGTAAATATACAAAACGGTGTTGAAACCGTAATAAAATGTAATTTTCTTTTAAGCTAAAGAATTAAAAGGGCGTTGGCGAACTTTGCCCGATAGATTCATGAAGGAAAAGAGGATGAAACCGGCCAGTGGTAGTGCTGCTTCAGTGAAAAAACCATGGAAATGGGCGGAAGAAATGTCGTTTTTAAATGCTGTGGACAGTTCAAATTCCAAGTAAAAACAAAACTAACTACATATTACTTGCAGCAGAAATTTACCAATTTTATTTTCTTTTTAGTACATCAGGAAATTATGACTTTCTGGAAAATACTGAAAGCACAGATTACTCCGGCAATACGGAGGAAAACAATGATGAGTCTTTGAAATACTCGTTGTTTGCAGATGTGCCAGAAAGTTCATTTGATTCAATTGCGGAACCTCCTCCAAAAAAAAAAGAAGAAGAATACCAACGAGGCATTAATGACTGAAGCCAGTTCTGGAATGATTGAGTTGACTGAAATAGCCAAAAATGCGTTTCAACAAAAACCCAAAACCAGCACCCAAATGTTTTTTGAATCAATGTCAAAGCAAGTAGAGGAAATGAATCTCACGCCTGTACAATGGTCTCGTTTAAATTTGCAATTGCAGACCACTTTCCTTAATTTTATTGAAAAAGAGAATTTATAAAAGAATTAAATAAATCATGTAGATATACATATGCATTTCATGTTTATTTATTTAATATTGTAGTGGCTTGATAAATAATCCTTAAGACTGTCACTGATGGCAAAGGAAAGTCGACTGGAGTTAGGATTGCGATCATGAGCAATCTATTGCAAAGGACAAACTTCTCGTCTCCATAATCCTTCAACGACTTCTCCTGTTTCTAGTCTATGATCAACATAGTTTTCAGGGCAGTATTGTCCACTGTCGTGAAATTTAACGAAATTGTGCAAAATGACTGTTGCCTTCACAATTTTTTCTGCGTTTTTTGGTA
Source organism: Anomoia purmunda (assembly GCA_951828415.1). Classification (NCBI taxonomy): domain Eukaryota; kingdom Metazoa; phylum Arthropoda; class Insecta; order Diptera; family Tephritidae; genus Anomoia; species Anomoia purmunda. The sequence goes on along the minus strand of OX639998.1, from coordinate 4,838,752 downwards.
GCATGTCCAGCTGTTTAGTTTAGTTATAATATATTTTACATTAAAGCATACGTATGAATACATGTTAGATATATTTCTAGAAATCATGAAATCATGGTTTCTGATGGTCGGAAAGACCGAATTTCCGATCCACATTCCACTTTTTGGTTTCCATACTCTATGTGAATCGAGTGGAAAGGCCATCTGCTCCGATCTATATACGAAGAGTTTATCATGGTCGGAAAGGCCGTGTTTCCGATCCATGGTCGTACAGTCATACAGTAATTTCTTGAAACTACTAAAGTTAGTGCAGTTTTTTATGTGCGACGGTAATTCATTAAAACATTTTAGCCCTTTATAGAAAACATTTCTTTTATCCACATCGGTTCTATAGAAGGGTAGCCTAAAGCTATTGTTCTCTCTTAGTAGGTATGAGTGGGTGCCGTTAATGTATCGAAGATTGTCACTCAAATAATCCGGAAGTCTGCCTTCTTTTATGTTAAACACGAATTTCATAGCATGATAAAAAACTTGCTGTTTCACACTAAGCCAATTCATAGCAGCAATCATCTCCTGCGTGGGTGTATCGAAAGGCTTATTTAGTATAAAGCGCATAGCTCGGTTTTGCAGTTTTTGCAGTTTATCTACTTGGGTATCGCTAACTATGAAGAATATCGTTGGACAGTATATAAAGTGGGGTTCCACTATAGATCTAAAGACTATGGTTTTATATCTCCTTCCTAGATATTTACAAGATCTTTTTATAAAGCCGATTTTTTTTGCAATATTTTTAACTGCGTATTCGACATGCTCATCAAATTTTAATTTATTATCAATGTATATCCCTAAGTATTTAATGAGTTTAACTTCTTTAATAATTTTGTCTTTGATTTTTAGGCTGTAGTTTGAGCACCCGTTATTGACGGCCCTAGTTAAGACCATAAACTGTGTCTTATTAACATTCAGTTTAAGTTTATTAGAGCATAACCATTCATATAAGGAATTCAGATCTTCTTGTATTTTTTCAATCGCATTCTGCACGTTTCTATCACTGACTGTAAGGAGTGTGTCATCAGCGAACAATTTTATCTTACAGTGCTTTAGCACCATATTAATATCATTGATATAGATATTGAAAAGAACTGGTGCTAACAACGATCCCTGTGGTAACCCAATGTTCACGGCTACTTTTTTTGACGCAGTTGACTCGATCACTGTTTGCTGCTTACGATCGGTAAGGTAGCTCCGAAACCAGTCAAGCTCCTTGTCTTTTATACCAATATGCTCAAGTTTTTTCAGCATTCGCTCCCTGTCAATAGTTTCAAAAGCTCTTTTGAGATCAATAAACACCGCTACGACATTCAACTTTGAACTAAGATCTTCTTTCCACTGGGATAGTACCAAATTTAGCGCAGTCTCACACGAGTGCTTCTCCCGGAAACCCGATTGCTCTTTTATGAGTATGTTATTAGTTTCAATATGACACAGCAATTGCGTCTTAACCACATTTTCCAGAATTTTTTCAATATTTGGAAGAGTGTTAGTTGGCCTCATTTCTTCGAAATTTTCTACTCTTTTGGTACTATTCCTGTTTCGAGGCTCTTATTTATCAGTAAGGAGTAGAAATGTCCCATATACTCTACTGAGTCTTTAATAACACCCTCAGACAATAGGTTTTTCCCTCCTATCTTCCTCTTAAATTTTTTTACGGTATGTACAATATCATTAGAGGTAATCTGGTTAAATTTAAACTTATTTGCCTGAATAGCCTGCGGTATAAAATTAATGTCAATGTCTTCTATATTTCTGTTTATTTCCACTATACTTTCTACGAAGAAATCGTTTAGGTTTTCCGCAATTTCTCGGCTGTTTTTGAATATTTTACCCCTTATTAGTACTTCTGTTATTTTTTTTTTACTCTCTGATTTATTAAACACTTGTTTTAAGTGCTTCCACATTAATCGGCTATCATTTTTATTTGCTTCAACTTTCTGTTCCATGTAGCTAATTTTCATAATTTTGATAGTTTTTTTGTACTGTTTTTTTTCCATGTTATATTCTGCCAAATCTCCTGTTAGCACTGCCATTTCATGTAATTTGAACTTCTACTTGTTAACCTCAGTTAATTGCCTGTCATACCATTTGTTTCTAATCTTAACACAAATTTGTCGCTGACTGGTTAATTGGTGCATAACCGACATCAACTTCTTTTTCTTTAAGAGGACAGATTGAATTATCCAACAGCTTACGACCAAATGCGCTTTTTTCTAATATGCCACCATCGCTTTGGCTTCCGTAATCACCAACATCTACGCCTATGAATGCATACTACTAACAAAACAATACTGAAGTATTGTTTGTAATTAAAATATTGCGTACCAGAGCGAGGAGGGCATTTGATGTTGATGTGCTTCCCATCAATAGCACCAAGTACGTGTGGCATTCCTGTGCTTATTAGAAATTGTGAGGCAATTCTTTCCCACTCACTGGCATTTGGCGGATGTAAATAAATGCAGCACAATTCGTTCCAAATGGCTTCGCATGTTTCATAAATTATTACGCCAACTGTTGAAACTCCCATACGGAACAACCATGCCAACAGTTGACGACAAGCACCATGTCCAAGATACCTACGACTAAAATATTGTACGGTTCGCATGTAAATCCACTGCCTTCAAAACATTATTCACTAATACTCACACTAAAATAATAGCCAGTCGACACTCTGCTGGAATACTTTCACGTACATAATCCTGCTTAGTGATTATGTCCTTCAATAAATTTAGCAGAAGTTTGAATGTAGGGACACCCATTCTAGTTGCTTTTCTAAACTCGATTTCGTTTTCGTCCTTCATGTATGTGAAAAGTTTATGAAAAAATCCATGCAGTTGCCGCTCATTTTCTGCATAGATGCAGTGCCTCCATATTCTTTTCTTATGTGCAGGTTTCTTTTGCTTCTTTTCTTTATTTCATTGTACACACGCGCAAAATTGTTGTATTTATTACAAACTGTTATATATAACATTAATTTTTGCAAGTTTTCGTTATCCATTTCAAGACTTTGTTTATAATTTGCGATTGTCGAAATAAAAATAAAAACCGCTTACAGCTGTAAAAAAAAATACTGCACATGTACTTTAGACGCATTGATGCAGGCAGCCAGCACATCTGTTTTGGGCTTTAGAACAAAACTTACAAAGTGTTGGCAAATAACGAGGAAAGGGAAATCAATACATTTCAATGCAACGTGAGCGTTGCATTTCGGAAAGTAGTAGACATAGCGTCAGCATTATTTCCACACGCGTAAAGGTGCACCGTGGGAAACAACAACAAAACTTACGAATGCTTTGATAAATGCAATCTTGTAATTTTTCCTATGTAAAGCTTGGAATAAATGGTGATATAACTCCCCTCTTTCTTAAATTTGAAACGTCCCGTTTCTTTCCATTTCCTCAGGTATTTTTTTAATCTTACTTAACATTTCGTCATACAATTTTTCTTTCATTTCCAATTTTCTTACTTCAAAGGTGTCTGATTATTAAATAAAATATATACATATATAGTAACAGCAACGGTAAGAAGGGCTAGAGCGGAATGAACTTTTGGCTGACTTTTAATTTCTTGTCTTAATGAATTTATAAAATTTATATCCTTAAATTTAAGTTCTTCGTCTGAGCTTTTAAGATATTGGAAAACTTTATAATAATTTAATTTATTGTTTTTCAAGAAATCCAAAATTATCCCCGATGGGTTTTCAAATGTTACATTATCGATCTTGGTTGTGTTTTTGAAAGTTACAAAAGTGCCAAAGTGCATTATTGTCTGATAGTGCGATGTTGAGACTTTTCAATGACCGCCGATGGTTTGTAAGGGAGCATATGCGTACGCGGGGAGATGAAATGCTCGCTTTTATGAATGAACGGCATTTGCTTTCAGGAATACGAGCGTGCGTTTATGAATGAATTTTTTTGTTGTTGTATATAGTTTCAAATATTTCAAAATATTTGGCGCCGGCGGAGGCATAGGTGCAGCTCTGGTTGTGATTGCGGTTATGTTGGTCAAGGTTGAATTTATGAACATGCACATACATGAGTGCATATGTGTGTATGAACATGTATGCAAATTAAGTATCTTGCCTGGCGGCAAAAGAAAAAAAAATGTTTTATTTGTTTTATGAGCCTTCGCTCAACTTTATTCAATGAAAGCAGGCTTAGAACTAAGCTTACAAAGTGTGGGCAAATAACGAGGAAAGGGAAATCAACACGTTTCAATGCAACGTGACCGTTGCATTTCGGCAAGTAGTAGACATAGCGTCAGCATTATTTCCACACGCGCAAAGGTGCACCGTGGGAAACAAGAACAAAACTAACGAATGCTTTGATAAATGCAATCTTGGAATTTTTCCTATGTAAAGCTTGGAATAAATGGTGATATAACTGGCATATGAACTTACATATGTATTTAGATACATATGTACATAGATATATGTTGCATGAATAGATATGCATGCATATGGATGTATGCATATAAGTATACTTGACGACATTTTAGTTATTTATGACTGTACATTCATATGCAGTTATGTATGTATGTAGGCAGATATGTGGTATATATCAATCTATGTATGTACGTATGCATATATACTAGTGCAAGAATTTGTAAAATAGTAAAAATCTAAATCATTCCCCAAATTTTAAGCCAAAACACGTGGTCAGGTTCCGAACTCGCGCAAAGCGAAAGCCTAAATCATAGTGTGGCGTCTCCTCAACCAACTGCACCACAGAAAACAATTAAGTCCTTTGATCTGAATCGCTACTTGATTCACTTTCCCGTGATTATTTTTTGTCAAGACAAATTTTTGATACAAATGAACAAATTTTAAGTATATGTATGTAGATCGCATATTATTTCGCATCTACAAGGTGGCGCTAAAGTAATCCTCCTATCAGAAAATGCTATAAATTTTGCGATTGGCCCCTAATGTCAGTTCTGTTTTGACATTTGTGTAGTAAACACATGCGAAATACACGTTAATAAACAATGTTACGCTACACTGCTCCAGAACGCGGAATATTGCTGACTATTTATTTGACCAATAATCGGTCGGTGACTTTGGCACAACGTGAATTTCGTCGCAGATTTCCTGGCCGTCCAACGCCTACTGGTGAAACATTGCGATGTTTAGCTGCTCGCCTAGAAGAGACTGGCACAACACGGGATGCTGCCAGGCGTGGCAGACCCCGGAGTAGCCGTTCTGCAGAGAATATTGCTGCTGTAGCCGAGGATGTCATGGAAGCGCCGTCGACATCGACCAGACGACGTGCCACGCAAATGGGTATCAGTCGACGGTCTTTACAGCGAATTTTGGTACAAGGTTTGAAGATGTTTCCGTACAAAGTCCAGACGGTGCATCAGCTGTTAGCTGCTGACCTCCAATCCCGTCTAACATACGCTCAAGGCATCCTTAATCACCACCAAGAGGAAGATGATTTTTCATCAAAAATAATCATGAGTGATGAGGCCCATTTCCATCTTAGCGGGTACGTAAATAAGCAAAATTTACGCTTCTGGGGCACTGAAAATCCGCGTGTAACCCACGAAGAGCCATTACACCTGCTCAAAGTTACTGTATGGTGTGCTGTTTTCGCTGGAGGAGTCATCGGACCTTTTTTCTTCGAAGACGTCGCGGGCCAAACGGTTACTGTGAATAGTGAGCGCTACAGAGCAATGATCAACGAGTTCTTTTTGCCGCAACTTGATGAATTGGGATTGGAAAACATGTGGTTCCAACAGGACGGTGCAACGGCACACACTGCACGTGCCACAACCGATATGCTGAAGGATGCATTTCCCGGGCGCCTAATCTCCCGTTTTGGCGATTTGCACTGGCCAGCAAGATCGCCTGATTTGACCGCTCTAGACTTCTTTTTGTGGGGCTTTTTGAAGTTGCGGGTTTATGTCAACAAGCCTCAGACTCTTGCAGCTCTTAAAGAGAATATCCGCCAAGAATGTGAGGACCTATCGCCGGAAGTTGTGGCCAAAGTGATGGAAAATGCCATAAAAAGGGCTCAAATGACAATCAACTGTGGCGGCGGCCATTTACATGACATCATATTCTCGACTTGATGTAAAAAAAAATTAAAAGACCAAATAAAAATAATCCACAATAAGAATCAAAGTTTTTCTTTTTTTTTTAAATTACATCCAAAAAACATCGGAAGTTTACTTTTGCGCCACCTTGTACATAAAAACTAAATCAACATAGGAAACCGAATGGAACATTAAATTGGATGCAAACTCATAGTTATATTTATTATAATATAAAATATCATTTTAAACAATTTTCTTAATTAAACGAGCATACAATTTTTATTAATGCATGTTTGTAAGTAAACAAAAGGAATATGCTTGGATATTTTAATATTTCACCTTTTTCATTTTTTAAAACATTCATGATGGCAAGGAAAAAATTCAACAAATAATTTTAATTTGTGCCAAATTTTTTTCTTTGATTTTAAAAAATTTCTCCTGAAAAAAGAGTTCATTATTTATTAATTTCATATTTTGTGCGAAAAATTCCATATACACCTGCAACATTGTTAAAATTTGGAACATTTTGATTTTTAAGTAAAAACACGTACTACATTATGCTTCTTGTTTTTAAAGCTAATAATATTTTTAGCAAAATGTTAATAAATAATTTTAATATATGCAAAATATTTTTCTTTTTAAGAAATTTTTGCTGCAAATTTTATGAAAACATTGAAAATAAATTATTATTAGTTTCATATTTTGTAAAAACAAATGCTATATACACGTGCAACATTATCAATTCTTTGAATTGTTTTTTTTTAATTTTGAAAAATATTCATAGTGACTTGTAAGTAAAAATACTACATATTGTACATACAAATATGTTTATGCAATATAATTGTATTTATTTTTTAGCGCTGGAATCCTTAGCCGAAACCGTTCAGATTTCGTTTGAATTAGCATTTTTCTCTGTTCAAATTGTTGCTGAAATGTTGATCAGTCTCTCATGTTTATGGAAATATTCTTATAAAATGTGTTTAGGCTCTGCTTTAATGACTTGTTTTTTTTAATTTATTATATGTAGGCATAGAATAAGCATAAGTATTCTATATTAATAATATGCATCAATATTCATTCATTTATTAAATAATTCATGTGCGCATCAATTCAGTAGCGTACCCGTGCACGCGCTATTGGCGAATCGACACCCAAATTGCCGAAAAACGCAAAAGAATACATTTTTGGTTACTATCCGCTTTCCCTTTTCCCACTTTTCTTATGTGCATTTATTGCATAACTAATTCTCCGTCTCAACTTGCCCCGCTGACAATCAAGAAACAGGGCTTTTCGCGGTTTACTCTTTTTTCTTCTTTCTTTCATTTTTAATTTGATTGGTAAATTGCTCTTCTTCTTTTCGAAACATTTATATGATTTGCATAATTAGCCGTTTAAGCAAACGCCGCAGAATGTCTGCTGTGGCTTTCCGCGTATAGTCGCCGGCCGCATTATCATATAGCACGTTTTAGCTTTTGCCCCATAGCTCGAATCCCTGCTTTTTTGTGCTATGTATAATTTTTATGGATTTTTTTCCTATTTAGTAGGCTAAATAGTATTAACTTTCATAAATTTTTTGGACACCTTGTTTCAATTACATTTCTTCCTGCCATGAAAAAACTTCTCCCAAAAAAACATTCGCCGCTCGGAGTCGGCGAAAAACCGTAGGTCACTCAATTTGTGTTACAACATCACAACATCAAGACCCACACAACAAATTGTAGAAGAAGTTCAGCCAAAATCGCTTAAGTGGTTATAGTTCCAATTAAGTAAGTAGGTAATACAAAGAATTTGCATTAAAATATTTTATTCAACTATAATGTTTGTTATTATTAAACAGTAGGTTGATAGCAGTGGCTGCCGCCTACGGTGGCACACTCAGGCCATAAATAGAAGGCCCATTGTGTTACCACAATCAATTCACACCATCCACCGAATGACTACCCCTTGCTGAACCAATTTGCCTTGCTGATAAATTTCATCAGGCGGTTAATTTAATTGTAACCTCACTGAAGTCATCCAGAAACGGTGATCCCAGATACCGCAGCCTGCTTTTGCACAGGACACTTACACAGAAGATGTAAGACCGTTTCCTCCTCTTCATAGTTCTTACAGCACCTGCACCATCTTCGGAAACGTACGCCTAGCCTTTCAGCGTGTTTCTCTAAAAGGCAGTGCCCGGTTAGAGCTCCCACCCAGCTAGAGATATTTTCCCTTTTTAGAGAGTATACTCTTCGTGATCGTTGCCGGTCCTATTTAGGCCATGTCTGCCTAGGGGTACGGCAAGTCGTAGTTTGACTCTGTCTATCATCAGCTTGTTCATATTCATATACATCTCCTGTAGAGATTGGCGGAAGTCAAGGCTCAGAGCCGTGAGCTACCAGCACTGCCACCGCTTGGCGTGGTTCTGAGCGCCCCGCTTATGCAGATGATACTAGATTTTTTTTATCTTGGTGAGCAGCCTTAGGGTAGACTTATTTTCCAATGCAGGCCTCCATATAACTCCACTCACTCCATATAAGAGAATTGATCTGACGACCGCCGTAAAAATTCATCAAAAGATCTGGGGATTATAACCCCATTTCCTGCCTATGGCTCTCCTCTATGTGTAGAGGGCTATGGAAGCCTTTTCATAACGTTGAACTATATTCTCTTTCCACTTCAACTTCTTATCTAAAATAACACCTAAAAATTTGGCTTTTGTAGAAAGACTTAACCGGATGCCGTTTAGTACCGGTGGAGTTACCGAAGGCATTTTATGCTTTCTCTTGAAAAATAAAAGTTCCACCTTTATTGAGCTGACCCTAAGCCCACAGCGGATGGACCACTTGCATAGCTCTCGAAACGTTCGTTGCATCATCGGCAGTTCGCTCGCACCCAGCTTAGCCCTTACTATCCTGCAGCCGAGTAGCTGGCCGATAAACTCAACCAGTGAGCGTTCCACCCCTAGATCCCTAGCGGCGCCAGTTATAGCCTCTGGAAGCACGTTGCTTAAAGCGCTTTCAATGTCCAGGAAGGCTACGATACAGAAATCCTGGACGTTGAAAGGGCAGTGCAGTCTCAGTAGATTTTCCTTTGCGGTAGGCATGTTGGTCATTAGACAGTAGTCGACTATCGACGGTATCGGATAGGTAGCTACTAACAGTCCTTTCAAGTGACTTAAGAGCAAAGTATGATAGCCTGATAGGCCTAAAATTCTTTGGATTAGTGTGTGGGGCCTTTCCGGCGAAAATAGCAGATAGCGATTTTGCAGATACTTCCAATGTCTTAATTAGCTGCCCATCCGGCCCTGCAGATTTTTATGGTTTAAGGCTTTGAATAGTTCATTTAACTTTTTCTTCCAAAAGCGGTACGTTGACAGGGTTGGAAAAAATAGAAGGAGGAATTCTTTGCTCCGCACTTGTGTTCCCAGGAAAGTGGGTATCTAGTGGCAATTCTAGGGTTGCCTTTCCCGTTGAGGTCCAGAAACCGTCTTGCTTTTGTTAGAAATATTTCGAGTTAAAGGATCCAGAGGAAACCTTCCTTAGCCTAGCTGTCTCGGATACCGCAGCAGAAGTTTCTCCTCGAATATCTATTTGCCACCCTTAAAGCTTTTTTATAGGTCTGGAGAGACTTTTTGTACTCCTGCCATGTCAGTCCAAATGACGTGACCACTAATGGGGTTTACGCATGCCCCATGTTTTAGCCTCAGGGCAAGCCTGATCTAGGGTATTTGAGCAGGTCGGCGTAAAAACGTTTACCATGTTCTCTAGATCTCCGATACAATTGGGTCCATTAAGAGGTTCGCTGGATAGCTTATCCTCAAATGACCTTTTATAAGAGCTCCAATCCGTGTTTTTGACGTTTTTACGCACTTTTGGGCTGGTAATAGAAATGTTTAGTACAATTTCATTATAGCAATGGTCAGAGAAGGAGTATTCATCTAGAACCCGCCAACTCTCAATATATTCAGATAGGCTAACACTACATAAAGTTATATCTAATAGTTCTTTACGATTGCTAGTAATGAAGGTGCTTTGTAGGGCTTTGTTTTACATAAGTAGGTTAGTTGTTAGAAGGTAGTTGAAAGGTAACTCTCCTCGATCATTTATGTCCGTGCTTCCCAACCGAACGTGGTGAGCATTCGCATCGCTGCCGACCAATCACTGGAATGTTCTTCCAGTCCACCACCTCCAACTTAGCCCCTGGGCGGACAGGGATCATCATTGCAACGTCGGCCTTTTACAGCGCCACCGATCTTCAGTCCTCACAGGCGACCACCTTAACGTGGCCCTGGTACCATCCAGCGTCCTTACAGGCCGAGGGAATTCCAAGATTCTCCAGCAGAATATCAAAGATGACGTTCGCCAGAGCAGCTTTCACCCACCTGCACTGGTCCTTTTCCTCGGTCCAGAACCCTAATAAGGATCCTGTTCTTCCCAACCTCGGCAAGGCTAGGCCTGCCCCCCCAGGAGTGCGACCGAACTCCTTCGTTTTCATTGGGACCCTATTATATCTCTTCAATATCTTCACGGCCTTGCGCTTATCACCGAATTTGAACCGCTCCGACTACATTTTCTAAGAGACGTGGCTCGTAGTTTCCGTCGCTGCCACGTCCTCTATATTTTCGTGTGCAGCTGCCTGTCGCCTTAGTTTCCTCTGGCCAGGCCGTGAGGCCTCTGTCTTTACGAATTAGGCTTCGTAGCCGCGCCGGTGTTGGGTGGGCCCTAAGTGCCTGCCGCCGCTTAAATATCTGCCGTTTCCAGCACAATCCTCTCAGCTTTACTGGTGCTAGGCCCCACCATAACACCCATAGTCACGGGCGTGCGTATAGCCCTCACTTCCAGCCAGGAAGAGCTCCTATTGGAGCGAAGCGGCGTGGTAGGCGCTTGCGCCTACTCATTCTTACCCGAGATGGGAAAGAAGAAGTTTTCGTGCTAGGCGCTCGCGCCTGCATAGTCTTACCCCGAGATGGGGAAGATAAGTTTTTTGTGGTTTATATTTTTTTAGTTGTATTCATCTTGGTCGAACGACCACCTGCTCGACGAGACTCACGCAGCGGCCTGAAAATTTTCAGAGGGGAAGGTGGATAGTACACCACGACAGCACCCCTTGCCGCGGTAAGGCCAACTGACTCCCTGAGGTGGCCCGGTGTCAGGGAGGCGCCGTTAAAATACAGCCGGATTTTAGACCCCTGGCTGCAAACCGACCAATGGGCATGGTAACGCGTAATACCCTGGATTAGGGGCAGGATTAGCTAGAGGGGAGAGAGAGATTGGAGATTTTAGGAGGGATACAAGGTGTGCGAGGATGAGAGATGTTGGTACGGCAATCTCCACATAAGAAGCCGTGTAAGATCGAGCCGTACACGGATTCTTGTATGGAGCCTCCCTCTAAGCTCGCGGTGGCATGGAAATCCTCGAAAGGAGCAACCATGCCAACACTTAAGCCTCATCCCCACGTCAAGGAGACCAACGATGATGAGGATACTAAATAGTAAAAAAGAATGATAAAATTATATTATTTCAAATTAAATATAAATTTTTTGACTTCATCAGTTACTAGAAAACGAAAATTTTGGCATACGTTTTTATTAAAAAATGTCTGAATTATATAGTGTATTGCAACAAAAAATAAGTTTCAATCAAAAAAATTTATTTTTTTATACATATTTTTGTTGGTTGCCCACATTTTAAGCCACTCTAGCCATACATACAAGTATATAACCAAGCATTATATATTTGGTTGAGTTTTCTTTTTTATTTTTCTCACCTTTTTTCATGAATTTCAAGATGAGTAAAAGCTGAGCAGGATTAGCAAATCCCAAATTGGATATTTGCCTAAAAAAAATTAATTTTTGAAAGCAATATTTTGGAAATATTCCACTCCAAATGATCGCCCTCTCAGGCAGCTGACGAAAGAGAATCTCTTCTGACCCTCCAGATGCAAACACTCGATAAGTACTTGGACAGCGTTTAAATTTCTTACGAGGCTGTTGCTATCTCAGATGACTATTCAGAAGACAGCAGCTCATTGGCACAAAAGTATAACAAATGCTCGGAGAGGTATCACAACTGCAAGTCGCAATAGATGGAAGCTTTGCAACTTTTTAAATGTGATTCTGCCAATCGGTAGAGCGCGAATTCCACCCCCACCAAGGATACTTCCCCACCAGGTGAAAGCGATCTTAGAGTAGCACCATGTGACACAGAAGTTTTCGATGGTGGCTCCGAAGACTGGGCTACATTCCGAGATATGTTCACGGCAGTATATATAAATCGCCACAAACTAACCCTCAGAAACTATACTATTTGCTATTTAAATCGCAAAGGCAAGCAGGAATCTTTGTGAAACAATACCATTTGAGCAATGAGAATTTTGATCTCGCTTTCGACCGCGCTCAAGTCTCGGTAGACCAATAGTAGCAAATTAAATAGATGCGCAACTTAATTTCCCCAAAATATGCTCGACAAATGCGGAGCAAATACAAAAACTTCAGATCACAATCAATAATTGTCTATCCACACTCGGTGCACATGCAGTCACAACGGCAGCCTTGAGCCCCTTTCTAGTGAGCTTATGCGCGTCAAACCTGCCCAGAGAAACGCTAGCGTTGTGGCAACAAACCTTCTATTCTCGAAAAAAGTTACTACTTTGGGCAGAAATGAACACATTGACCACGAGTCGATATGAAGTCGTAGAAAGACTGAATATATGCACACCATTCAAGACAAAGTCCTAGTTCCCCAACTTCACTAATCGAGCACCAAATCAGAACTCAACGTGTATTAACAAATATCAAATGCACGATTTTCATACATACCCTTGCGGTAGGCATGTTGGATATTAACAATCATTTCAAGAGTCTTAAGAGCAAACTGAGATAGACTGATAGGCCTAAGGTCCTTTGAACTAATACGTGATGCCTTTATATGATTCAATTTGAAGCAGGCCTTGAGAATAGTTGAAAGCCCTTTTGCAGATACTTCCAGTATCTTAATTAGTTTTGCTGGTATTATCATATTCGGTTCTACAGATTTATATGGTTTAAAGCTTTGGATAGCCCATTTAACCTTTCCTTTCGAAACAGGTACGTTGACGGAATTGGAAGAAATACAAGGAGGGGTGTTTTGTCCCGCAGCTGTGTCCTTCGTAGCGTTGCAATTGACCAAGAGGTAATACATTTCTCGGAGCTTAGCTCGTCTAAAGATTCAAAAACAGCTTCTGTACGTGCATTGCTGAAGGCACGGAGGAAAAACACCAAGGTGTCAATTCTTTTGATCTTGCAATCCTTTTGACCACCTCATGAAGAGCTGTATTTGTGGATCTTCCCGTCAAGTACGCATGCTGTGCCTTAGACACCCGTTCTCCACGGAACAGCCCACGGACGGATATGCTCGTCCCGAACCCTCTCAGACTTTCGATATGAAGGAGGTCAGATGGATCGGTCGTAAGTCCTTAGCAACAGAAATAAATCTCATATAGCTCAGCCTGCTTTTGCAGGACACTTATACAGTAGGTGTAAGACCATTTCCTCCTCTTCATAATTCTTACAGCTCCTCCAGCATCTTCGGAAAGGTACGCCTAACTTTTCTGCATACTTTCCCATTACACCGTTAGAGTCCCAACCACGTTAGGAACATCTTCTTTTTTAAGAGAAACGTGACGGTTTCCGGCCCCATTCAGACCATGTCTGCCTTGGGGTTCGACAAATCGTAATGGGTCTGCTCAACTTGTTCATGTATATACTCTCTAAGTAGCAGTTTGCAAGTGGCAAACGGCATACAAATGCGTTCTATATCCTGAAGATCTGCTTGATCGTATCTTGTTTGTTGTCTCGTCTGCCATGCAGCTTCCCTCTATGTCGCTGTGGCCAGGGACCCAAATGACTGGCAGAATCACTAAGAATTAAATTTTCTCTTCCTGGAATTCCGGTTCCAAGCTTCCTTACTGCTTTCATAATAGCTCAACCCTCGCCGGAAAAACGCTGTAGTGGTCTGGTAACCGCAAGGAAATTTCGCAAGAAAACTCCTTCTCCCACCATACTGTTGAGTTCCGAGTCATCTTTATGCATGACAATACTATCATATGGAGTGTAAAGCTCTAAATTGCACTCCTCCCTACTAGGAATTCTTGTTATAAAACTACTTTCAGAAACCGGTTTCGGTGCACAACGATCCGTGCCGCTTAGAATGAAGTGAAACTTGTTTAATATAACTTACTGGCCCGGCTTCGCGGAATTAAAACAACAGTATTTTTCTTTCCTCACAAGGAGGAATTTTTGAATCTTTTTATTGATTTCACGTAGCGCAGAGTAAGGTGAGTTTAAGACTAAATTCAAATCTATTTTTCACTTAACAAGAGAGCTTCAGCAGCGCGTCAGTCACGTTGCTTTACAACGTGGCTGTTCAAATCGACACGAAAGAATTTTGGAGTTGCAATCCGACTCGATTGCGAAACACGGGAAAAGGTGGGAACCCAAAAACTAAGCAGAGCGGTATGGCGAAATTGGAGCTGCCGCGATGGAGGGATCCACTGCGTCAGCGATTTCACCGTGAGAATGCAATGCAGTGAGGTGCATGCAAAAAAACAAAAAACAGAAGTGCATGGATGAAAAGTAAAAGTGCATATGAATGCAAATGGATAGCGACGAGAAATGCGTCGCCGGAGTTATGTTTAAGAAGGTTAATGGCATCTGCCTTAACTCTTCCCCCCTTTAAGCGCAGCTGTCCGCAGTTGCGTCATTTTGTTTTCGATTTTTCTTCAACTCCATTTGTAGCCACTTCAATATATCGCGAGATTTCCTCTTTTTAGCGTATTGTTTCACGACCATACCAATAATTATTGTTAATACGAGGATAAGGGTGCCTATGTTTTGTAGGGTATTCATCCTGTTTTTTTTTTTGGCATAGCTTGAATGGTCCTACTATTATCGAGGTGAAGTTTTTTAATCAATTGTAGTGATAGCGTTTCTTCGAACACATGAGTAGAATTTATAGATGCCAGAATGGCTGGCAGTGGCTTATAGTCGGACTTCTCATAATAGGAGTAGGTGACTGTGTTGACGGTCACCGAGGTATTTTGATACTGCACAACACAAGTTCCGTTTAGTCTAATTGGATTCTCATGAATTAGTACCGTTCCATTAAAGGCGTTAAATAAAAATACTCCCGGTTGAATAATTTCGAAAGACGGAATATGAAAATTACTTGTTTTCGTGCAAACTGCCGGTTTACTTTTTAGTATGTTGGGAATACATTGAGTATCCGTTATTTCTTTGATATTATCAAACCTGCAAATGCTCATCTTGTCATGTGACTTACATGGTTTCTTTATTTCATATATTTTCATTTCACATATAATTATATTTGAGTTTGTTAGTTTAATTACTTCATGTTCTTTCTTTACGGGTTTAACTAGAATTTCTTGACAACTATTACTATTTACAGTTGGTAAGCTTACAATATATACAATAATAGAATTTTTTGTAGCTATTTTAAGGTTAGAAAATTTTAAACTTTGATCTAGATTGGCATACGGGAATTTTTCTTGGCGTAAAAGATCTTTGAGTGCATCTATTTCTTTCTCGGAGAAAAGCGCCGTGTTAGTAATATCGGCTTTAGACCATAGCAGGGCTCTCTCTACATTTGTTACCTCTTCTTTTAAGACTTCTAACTCGAACTTGAATCTAATTGCCGTTGTCCTTTGTACGTCTTCGTCGTCTTGCAAATCTTTTATTATAGCGTTCGTTCTATTCGCGATTTCGTTTAATTTATCTTCAATGAGTCCGTTAATAACAATTTGGTTCTCTGTTTGTCTTAAATTTCCTTCTATTTTGTCGTTGATTAATTTTAAATCGTCCGCGTCCGGGGTACCTGCAAGTCATTTCCAGGCTGTTCCTAATGCGTCTATTGATCTTTTTGTCCGTGGGAAAGGTCTTATTCGTTCTAAAATATGTTCAATTTCAGTAAGTTCGTGTTTCAAAAACGGTAAGAGTGAGTTGTACGGGTTCAATTTAAAGTTGATGTGGTCTTTTACTAATTTCAGTTCCCTTTCGTACAGGTCGATGTCCATTACGTGTATTAGCTTGTAGTCCCCGTTCTGTATCATGGACTGTCCCACCTCAAATGTTACAATTTCCGAGTTTGAATAGTCCAATATCTGCACGTCACATCTGATTGTCTGTATCGCAAGTCTGTAAAGAAGCATTTTATTTTATATTATCTTTATGGACTTTTTTCCCTCCAATTAAAACGGCTGTACCTAAATCTTCTTGAATCTCTCTTTCTACATACAATTTTGAAAATTTGTTACCAAGCCTTTTGTTAATTTTAACAAAAACTTTTTGTCCTTTACTGAATGTTCTATTGTTTGAATTTTTGTTTAATCTATTTAGAGAAATTGTCTGCGTTGATTTTATTTTTTTTTATTATTTCTTCTCCTAGTTCTGAAGGTATGGTGCGAACTAGTTCTGCGGGTGGACGATTTATAACCGAGTGGACCGACTTATTATACTCTATGGTGGCCAGAAGCACCAGCTCGACAGTGTCATCTATTTTTGTTTCCGCTTTTAAACATCTCGCTATTTCACCTAAGGTACTGTGGAAGCGTTCCACCTGTCCGTTTGAGGTGCTGTGCATAGGTGGGCATGTGTAGACTTCCGCTTGAAACCGGTCTCTTAGTAAGTTTTTAATAGTTTGTGAGTTTAGAGACTTCTTATTGTCACAATCTATAGTTTTTGCCTTGGTAAAGACATTAAGGATTTGCAGGAGTGTTGTGGGTGTTGCAAGTGTTTCCTGTTTCTTTGGGTGGCGATTGTACTTGGAGAGTGAGTTTTTTTCTCATTTTCGGAAAAAAATAATCGGTCAGTATGTGCTTTTCGTTCTCGCGAGCTGATCTATGTGCTCTATTGTGTTCTTTATTAATTATTTCGGTCTGGTCATCCTCGTTTACTACATCGATAACCTGCTTTGTGGTGTGCACGAATTTCGTTCCGGGAAAAATTTCTTGTAATTTATGTTGTATCTTGCCGAGTATGGGAAGTTCGCACAGAAGGGCGTTTGTTATATTTGGATTTACGCAGAGCTGGATGTCTGTTAAAAGAATATCTATGGAGTCAAAAATAATTGTGTGTCTTATAAGGGACTGGAAAAGAATTTTCTTTGGTACTTTTGATGGTACACCTTCCTCTAGTATTATCTGATTCTTAAAACAATTCACAGGGCTTGCTACTGTCCGGATTATTTTACTCAGGGACTCTTCACTATGTATAGTTTCGATGGATGATGCTGAGTCCTCCATGGCATTAATGTATGGCCGCGACAGTGCGTCTGCTACAAGGTTTTCCTTGCCTGGCTTGTATAGAAATTTTGGTGAGAATTGTTCGATAAATGCCATCCAGCGTCTTATTTTAGGATTCGGATTTTTCTCTGATATTGCGAATGTCAGGGGTTGGTGGTCCGTGAAGATGTTCAGTTGATTCACTCCATACAGATAATTTCTCAATTTCTGCAAGGCCCACACGATGGCTAGCAACTCTCTTTCATTAGTTGCGTAGTTCTCTTCTGCTCGTGTGAGAGTGCGTGAAATCATCGTTATTGGTCTTCCTCTTTGCGACAGTACTGCCCCTATGGCATGTGACGACGCATCGGTGGTAAGGTCGAAGGGTTGTTGGTAGTCCGGGTGAAGTAGAAGCACATCTTCTGAGGCAAGTATTTTCTTGACTTGTTCAAATGCCTCCAAGGCATCGTTATCGAGATAAATTTTCACACCCTTTGACTTGTTTGCAGTTATGGATCCATTTTCTCCCCTCAGATATTTTGTAAGTGGTTTTACTATTGCTGAATAATCTCTGACAAATCTTCGATAGTACCCTGCTAGTCCTAAAAATGACCGTAAACTTCGTAAGGTTTTGGGAACTTCGTAGCCTACTATATCTTTTACCTTGTCTGGACAGGTTTTTATTCCTTTTCCTGAAATTAAAAATCCTAAGTATTCTACCTCTTCTAATAGAAACTTCGACTTTTCTCTTGAGACTCTCATGTTTGCGTTAAATAGCTTTTCCAACACGCGTTCTACATCTTCTAAGTGTTGCTGCAAGGAATTCGAAAAAATTATAACATCATCGATGTAAACATAGCAGCAGCGCCCGATTTCGTCTCGAAGTACGTCATCAATAGCTTTCTGGAAGATGCTTGGGGCATTTTTGAGCCCAAAGGGTAACCTGCAGAACTCGAATTTCCCGTTGTTAACAGAAAACGCGGTTTTTAATTGGTCTTTTTCTGCAAGCTTAACTTGGTGGAATCCTGACTTTAGATCTATCGTAGAAAATATGCATGATTTCCCTAGATTGGCCAATATTACAGAAATATCGGGAATAGGGTATCTTTCTGTTGTCGTCCGTTCGTTCAGTTTCCGAAAATCAATAACCATGCGATGTTTGTTTTTCCCATTCTCGTCTAGACCTTTTTTACTAACGATCCATATCGGATTTTTGTAGGCCGAGCGAGAAGGTTGAATGATTCCGTTTCGTAGTAACTCATTAATTTCTTTTTCCACGAATTCGGTTAGCGCTATTGGGTACGGGTAGGGTTTGGAGTAAACTGGCTGATCGTCTTTCGTATTAATAGTTGCGGTTATTGATGTATTAAAAGGAAGGGCTTCCACGGGATCAGCAAAGACTTTACTATTTTTTTCTAAAAGTATCTCTAGGTTTGCCACTTCTTGGGATTTGGGTGGGTCATCTATGGACTGAATTAATTTGTTTACATCTTTACAGTAAAGATACAGAAGTTTAATTTCTCCCCCTTCGTAACTAAGGAGTCCTTTTTTTAAATCTATTTTAGCGTTAATATCTTTAAGAAAAGCAGAGCCAATAATTGCATCAAAACTCTTAAGTTCTTTTAGATAGAAAAACCACGTATTCTTTCCAAGCAGATTAACTGGACACTTTGACGTTACCTGCGATTTGCCATGCACTGCTTTAACTAAAAACGGTGTATTTATATTTCTAAATCCTTTAAAATTGTCCTTACATTTTACGTAATTTTTTGATGTCCCTGTGTCTAGGAGAAGTTTAACTGTCCTCCCTCCTAACCTTCGCTCTATATACGGGAGGAGGAATCTTCCTCTAAAAAATTAAGCTCCTCTACACCATAGTACTCGGAAGTATCATCAAATTCTTCGTCTTCAATCACTGAATCGTTCTCATCTAACTCCTCGACCTTGTTTTCACTATTTAGTTGATTAATTCTCTGTGCCTTTGCTGGCGGAATATTCTGCCGTGAAGATTCTATGGGTCTTTTAATAGGTTCTTGCTGGATCGTTTTATTTAATTCCCTTTGGATACTACGCATGCTTCTATCTACTTCCATAGGCTCTGGCCTTTGTATTCTATTGCTTTGTCGATTGTAGTTAAAATTCCTAGCTTGAAATTGTGGAAAACGTGCCTGTGGCTGCTGATGTTGTGGCAACAATTTCTGGGGAGAAGGTTGGGGAGCACGTGCCTGCGATTGTTGAGGTTGTTGCAACGCATCTTGTACAGAAAATGGGGGAGCGCGTGTCCGCGGCTGCTGGGATTGTTGCAACATGCTCTGGGTATTATTCCAGTAAGTTGTTGCGAAATTGTACCTGATGTGGTTAGTCTCTAGCTCCTGGGCAAGAGCTAGAGCCGATGGCATGTCCTGCGGTTTGCATGAAAATAGTATATCACACATAGGACGCCTTAGTCCGGAAATGAAGACTCTCAGCGCGTCCTGCCTGTACTTTTCGTTTAATGATTTGATTAATGCTGCGTTTCCGTTGTTTGTCATTATAACTTTGTTTACGATGAGATTGAGTTTCTTCTCGACCTCATCGTAGAAGTCGATGATGGACATTCGGCTTTGTTTCAAGGTGGAAATTTCCTGTTCTAGAGTAAATAATGACCTCTTATCCCCATAGGAGAAGTCGAGTCGGGCAATAATAGCTTGGAAGTTTAGTACGGTGTTATATGAACTAAGCACAGAGTCGGCAGTGCCTACGATCTTATTCCTTATAATGGCTACCGATTGGTAGTATCTGGAGCTACCCTCAAAGTGTTCGAACAGCTTATGAGCAGTTACTGCTGCCTGCCGCCATGAGACATACCTAGTAGCGTCCCCATTAAATTCCGGAATGGACTTAACAATCTCCAAGGATTCATTACAAACAATGTCGTTACGAATTTCTATGGGTTTGTACTCTGCAACTCTTGATGGAATTTCCAGGCCTGCTAGTCTGTTTGTCAAGCCATCTATTTGTATCTGAAATGTCCGTCTAGCCTCTTCAGTCGCTCGAGTGATAGCAGTATTTAATAGTGCTTGTAACTGATTTGCGTCCATTATTGTCGGGTTGTGTAATGGTCTTACTGTCAATCTATTTAGTTCGTCAATTAGATAATCTAAGCTCATGAATTTTTTGGTTTAATTGGACGAGAGAAGAATAATGCACTCTTGTATTTAAATTTGAATAGTTTTCTTTCTTAAGGAAAAATAATTTTATTTTTATTATATTTTTTTTTTTTTTTTTTTTTTATAAATACCCGTATGCACTTTCCTTAAAATTTATATAGTTTGCTCGCTTTTTCTTACTTTAAATTTTAATTTAAATTTCAGTTTAAAGAATTAAAACTAAAAAAGCCTAGATAAAAGAAAAAAATTTTAATTTATTTCACTTTTAAATTTAGATAGTTTCTCGCTTTTTCTTAGTTTAAATTTTAATTTGAATTTCAATTAAAAATAAAAAAGGTAGGGAAAAAAAATTTTAGCTTGATATTTTTTTTCTTAAAGGATTTCTTTTTTAACTATTGCTCTAATCACTTAGATTAACTTACAAAAATATGAAGAAGAACATCTTCGTGGTGATAATTTTGATTTTTAGAGATGATCTGCTTCGTTGTCCTTGAATGATGAAATTAATCCTTTTAGTGTTGGTTGTGGTTTTCCTCACAATGTTGTTCGTAATTTAGAGATGACTCGTTTCGTGGTTGTTTTTGTTGATAATATGTAGTTTTTAAGTTTTCGTTTCGTAAGTTTAAAGCTTTCTTAACTGTTCACTTAAATGTTTCCTCTTTGTCCTAGTAAAGGATATTCGCACGAGGAATTTATTTTTTGTGTTTTGTATAAGTTTTATTTATTGTTCACTTGATTTTTCCTCTTTGTCCTAGTAAAAGGATATTCGCACGAGGAATTTATTTGTTGTGTTTTGTATAAGTTTTATTTATTATTCCCTTGATTTTTCCTCTTTGTCCTAGTAAAAGGATATTCGCACGAGGAATTTATTTTTTGTGTTCTGTTTAAGTTTTATTTTATTGTTCACTTGATTTTTCCTCTTTGTCCTAGTAAAAGGATATTCGCATGAGGAACTTACGTTTTGTGTTTTGTTTTAAAACTTAGTTTGAATTTATTCAGGGTAGTTCGCTATTTAATTTTTCCTCTTTTTATCCCAGCAAGGATATTCACATGAGGAATTTTTTTCTACTACGTTGGGCGCCACTTACTGACCCGGCTTCGCGGAATTAAAACAACAGTATTTTTCTTTCCTCACAAGGAGGAATTTTTGAATCTTTTTATTGATTTCACGTAGCGCAGAGTAAGGTGAGTTTAAGACTAAATTCAAATCTATTTGTCACTTAACAAGAGAGCTTCAGCAGCGCGTCAGTCACGTTGCTTTACAACGTGGCTGTTCAAATCGACACGAAAGAATTTTGGAGTTGCAATCCGACTCGATTGCGAAACACGGGAAAAGGTGGGAACCCAAAAACTAAGCAGAGCGGTATGCCGAAATTGGAGCTGCCGCGATGGTGGGATCCACTGCGTCAGCGATTTCACCGTGAGAATGCAATGCAGTGAGGTGCATGCAAAAAAACAAAAAACAGAAGTGCATGGATGAAAAGTAAAAGTGCATATGAATGCAAATGGATAGCGACGAGAAATGCGTCGCCGGAGTTATGTTTAAGAAGGTTAATGACATGTGTCTTAACTTATACAAGAGTGAGTCGGTTTGGGGATGGCACTGGGATATCTCTGTTAATCGCAGAACAGTCATCGCTGCCATCTATTGGCCTGCCAAATCCAATGACAGGAGATCTAAGATAGCGTTCAAAGCATTATTTGGTGTGATTCTGAGTGCCCCGATTATGGAGATCGTAATAGATCTTTGCGCCCTGGTGAACAATATTATCTTTCCAATTCAACTTCATATCTAAAATAACGCCTAAAAATTTGCTACTTGTACCAAGACTTAACCAAACAACTTTTAATTCCGGCGGAGTTACCGGAAACCTCTGGAAGTACTTTGTTTAAGGCGCCTTCAATATCCTGAAAGGCTATGATACAGAAATTCTTAACGCTGAGAGACTTATCAATATAGTCGGCAAAGCTATGGAGTGCAGTCTCAGTAGATTTGTCTTTGTGGTAGGCATATTGGATATTAACAATCCTTTCAAGTGTCTTAAGGCTGATAGGCCCAAGGCCCTTTAAATTAATTCCGTCTTTAGCAGCAAAATGGCCGTGCCCTTTTCCCATACCAACAGTATATGATTCAATTTGAAGCAGGTCCTGAAAATAGTTGAAAGCCATTTTGCAGATACTTCCAGTATATTAATTAGATTTGCAGGTACTATCCCATTCGGTCCTGTAGATTTATATGGTTCAAAGCTTTGGATAGCCCATTTAACCTTTTCTTCCGAAACCGTTATGTTGACGGAATTGGAAGATATAAAAGGAGGGGTGGTTTGCCCCGCAGTTGTGTTCCCAGGAAAGTGGGTATCTTGTATCAGCTCAGGAGTTTTTCTTTCCCGCTGAGGTCCAGGCACCGTCCTGGTTTTGAAAAGGCCTATCAGGTTTGAGAATCCCGAGAGAATTTCCCGTAGACTGGCAGTCTTGCAAGCATTATCGATGCCACCAGAGAAGTTTCTCCATGAGGATCTCTTTGTCTCCCTTAAAGCTTTTTGTATTCCTGTCATTCAAGCTCATAACTAAGCCTTTTGGATTTACTGAATTGCTTCCTGCAAGATCTACGTAGTGAGGCCTGCTCACGTGACCACCAAGCCTAACTGAGGCTCTCTGAGCAGGTGAATGTGAAAACGTTGACCATATTCTCTAGATCCCCTATACAATTTGGTTTTTTGAAGCCTTCGCAGCTTAGCTTATTCTCAAATAACTTTTTTATAAGAGCTCATGTTTTTTGCTAAAAAATACCCGAATAACACAGAAGGTCGGTAGCCCTTACACAAAGAATGAGAAAATTTTCTGTACGCGTGACTTCCGCTCAGCCGATTGGTACATAGAATCAGGAGTAACAACGAATATGACACAAAACAACAACTTTTTTTTTCAATGAAAAGCCGGTATTGATACAAATATCGTTGTAGCGAATAATAAAACTATTCCGCTTGTGTCAAGCCGTGATTTAAAACTTTGCTTAATGTTGGGATATGATGTTATTACGACAACAAGGTAATATTCAAGGAAGACTATGTAAAATTTGTGACAAACGAAACAAATTAATAGCCAATGCGACCACTGTGATTGATTTGTACAGACTAAACACTCAAATCGAAAAAAATCTTTTTCTCGCCAACAATAAGTTCGAGTTATGGCAATAAAGAAAATCAAAGATTCGTGCACTGGTGTCGATTTTGGTAAAATTGGAAAAGAACAATGTGTCGCATGTATCAAATAGTTGATTTTTCGTAGAAAGTCTATTAAGCAAAAGGCTGACGTTGTTCGATGAATTCGTTGAACATAAAACAACTGTAGCAAAAGTGCGTTGTATACTACTTGACTTCGGTTTAAATAAGAAGTTTTGGGCAGAAGCGTTGGTTACTGCAGATTACATTTTGAATCGTGTTCAAATAGAAAACAGTCTCTTAAGCATATGCGTGTTTTTGGCAGTAAAGCTATGGTATACGCTATGGCTATGATAAACGTCTCAAACTAGATGCAAAATCAGTCGAGTGCATAATGGTTGGGTACTGCAGCACGTCAAAAGCATACAGTTTGTTTGACCAGAACTCGCGTATAATCATCATAAGTAGCGACGTTGTTTTTATTGAAAGCAAACGCCTACGCTGATTGGTTGTGAACTTTTCTATGACGTCTCCAACGACGTTCTCAATTTAGGGCGGTAGAAGTTGGAGAATCAACGAACATTGAAGAAAAATTAAAAGAAATAAAAATTGAACGGAAAACAGATGAGGAGCTATGCACAGACTTTACTTAATTTCAAAGTGCTGATTCCGACTCCAGTACGCAATAGCAAGCAGGCAGAAAACATTTAAATATGTTACCAGTAAATACTCTTTACAAGATCCTTAATCATATCACGTCAGGACCTCTGGTGCAAATGCTGCATACCGGATTCTGGCCGCGCAGGAAGAAATGTCGTATCGTCGTGCCAACAATACTTGGATTTTAGCGAAATTGCCACGAGCCAATAAGGCTATTTATCAAAATGGGTGTTTTAAACTAAACGAAATGGCAGTGGTGATACGACATTTTGCTCAGTACGTTGCTATCGCGGAAACGATATAACAAATATATCTTTACTTCCGGTTGAATTACAATTGAGCTAAGTCGCTTTTCTTTTCGCACACTGCAGACATCAGAGTTTATGTTTTATGTCAACGATCAAAATATATAATTTATTCGCAGAATATATTTGGACACATAAGAGTGATGCATTAATTACGCATATTAGGAATTACTTATTCTAGAATCAATATATATTACAGGTTATGGTTGCCTTTTCGCTTCTCATTCATTGCCCTTTTCTAACGACAGCGACGACCTGAATAATAGTTCTACGGCGCACCGACCCGTAATCTAGCGCAGCATGCGAGATAGTAATAATTCAATGGCAATGGATGGCAATTAAAAACAAATCAATTCCTCTAAGTTCAATATGTCACATTTGTGTCCTTTGGTAATTAAAGGAGAAAATAAGTTAATTTGTATTATATTACGAGGGCTGCCTTTTATATTTTGCGCCTAATAATGAAAACTTAGTCAAATATTAAGGAAAATAGCTTTATTGTTTATCAAAATATTCTCCATCCAAGTCAATACACTTCTGCATTCGCTTGAACCAATTTTCAAAGCACTTTTGCCACTCAGAAGAGGATACCTCTAAACTGAGCTGTTTGAAGGCTTCTACAGCTCCTTCAGGCGTTGAAAAACGTTGACCTCGCTTTTTTTTTTGATGTTCGGGAATAAAAAGAAATCATTAGGTGCCAAATCAGGGCTGTAAGGCGGATGACTCATCAATTCGACCTTTTGAGTCCTCAAAAATTCTCTTGTGTGAATCAATACGTGAGAGCTCTCATTGTCTTGGTGAAGAATGATTTGTCTTCGGCGGTTGGTTTTCCTTAATTCTCCAAAAACTTTTGGCAAACAAATGGTTGTATATCACTCAGAATTGGCCGTTTTAAGTTTATCTAGTGGAACAGTTGCGACATGACCAGATTTTTTGAAAAAACAGGCGACCGTTTGGTTTGGGGTGCTTCTTGCGCGAACAACTTTTGTTGGATTACGCTCGTCTTGGAACACCCATATAGTCGATATGCATAGATCCAAGATTCGTCACCTGTTACGATGTCATAGACGTGCTTTGATCCACCGCGGCTAAATTTCTTTACACCAATCGACACGAGTCTTTTTTGGGCAATTGTCAAATTATGCGGTATCCAACGAGAACAAATCTTCTGTACGACCAAATGTTCATGCAATATTGAATGTATGCTGGTCCCACTAGTGGCCAAGGATGCCTCTATCTCGCGATGTGTCACATGACGATCTTGTATTATCAATTGACGCATATCATCGACTGTTTCTGGCACAACCACCGTTTTTGGACGACCTTTACGAAATTCGTCCTGCAAAGATTGGCGGCCACGTAGGAACTCGTTGTACCAGCGTTTCACAGTGGCTAAGTGTGGTGATTCAACACCAAAAGTAGATGTAAGTTGATTGACGCACTCCTGTCTCGATAATCCACGTCGAAAATCGTAGTAAATCATCGCACGAAAATGTTCACGGATTAATTCCGTTTTTAGGCAATATGAATTTTTAAATAAACACAAATAAAACTCGTAAGTGAAAACGTTATATGCAAGTTTATGCCAAAAAGTACCAAACTTTACGATAAAAATATCTAATTGCAGCTAATCACATGTAGTGTTGCGAAGGCTTAAAATATAAAAGGCTACCCCCGTAAAAGACTAAACTATATCGCGTGTGTAGGATAGCCTTATTTATGCCCGCATTAAAACACACGCGTACATGCTGGTAGTTTATTAACAAAAATAGATACGAATTTATAACACAAAATTTTTTTGCACCATTTCAATAGTTTCCATTATAAGGTGTCGAGTACGAGCAGGTCCGAATCGGTAGTGCGATTCACTAACTTTAAACGATCCGGTAATCGCAATTTTTGCCGACAATTTTTGTCGTTTTCAGTAACGATTGTGCGATCTACTTACTTATTCCTAACGGCACATATCAGCTGTCTTATTGCCTTTATACAAAGTACGAAAGATAGCCATCTTCTTCAAACTTAATGTCAAAATGGGCGATAAACACAAAAAGGAAAAGCAAAACAACTGAATGCGTGCTGCCAAATATCAACTTGGGCGCGTTTTTATTATATTTGATTAAAGGGAAATAAAATATTAGTTTATATCAAACTACAATAATTTATAATTGATTTCATATATAGCAATGTTTCATTGTAACGGAATTTCGGTCTCTCCTCGTGTTGATTTGGTAGAGGAGTCATCAACCACGACTCCAAAGGATATTCACAATCATCTGCAAGTAGTTTTTTTTGAATAGTTTTAAACTAAATTATTTTAATTTAGTAATTTTCAATAAATTAATGAAATTTATATTAAAAACATGGTTATCATTTTTGCTCATTCGCTCCAATAACCTTCGCACTGTGGAGTAGATCCACATTTGTGAATCATTTTGTGGTCTAGGTTTTTTATTCTTGTATGTTTATATATTAATACTAGAACTAGAATTTAATATTACATACAAGATGACATGAGCTACCTACATCGGATCAAACGTCAAGCTCCTGTTGTATGGGCCTACTTCCCCTCACCTGGTGATTAGCCATGCGTATGTTAAGTATTCGAAAGAATGTCGAATGTTCATTTTTTCAATTGCATGCAAATAAAATCACGAATTTTGTTTTTACCGATTATGTTAACATCTTTGTCCGGTACAAGTTGCCCTTATAGTTCTAATGTACATACTCCTAACCCTTTTACCTGTTTCACAAACTCTACATTTTTTAAAATTGCATAGATTTTTAATGAATTGTGACTTTTCACCAGTGTTTAAAAAACTGCGATAAGTTTTATTTTTTTCGCTTTTGCTTTTGCTTATGCTATGAAAAAGCAGCAGTCGCAAGCAAAGCAAAAGCAGAAAACAATTATTAGAAAAATGCGCAGTACTTTTGGCAGTCATTGGTTTGCAGTTTTTCAAATTTCTTTGCTTGTGTTTGATCAGCTGCACAAACCAAAGCATGAGCGTTATATTTGCTTCGCAAGTCGTCAGCAGTCGCAGTCGCGAAACAGTTTTTTCGATCATTTTAAAACTGTTAACACATTCGGCTGAAGTGCGGGAATTCCCGCGCTATTTGAATAGAGCTCTTCAGCCGTCAAAAACGGTTCACTTCTTATCACTGCGTCCTAAGATGCAATTTACTGCAATAACAAAATATGAAATGCTTCAATTTTTAGGCATGTGCCTATTACAAGGCCAAAACCGAAAACCGTCGATGAAGAAAATGTTTTCGAAGGATATATAAAAATGCTCTTGAAAAATTAAATGCGGGAATTCCCGTAATGGCGGGAATCCCGTAATTTGTTCAGACTATTTAAAAAATGATTCTGTAAAAAAAAAGCGGGAATTCCCGCTCTTCAATTTTGTATGGAAAAATTAAGTGATTAACTGGTAGCCATCCGCTAAGTTTAAATGAAGCCGAATGTGTTAAGCACTTCGACAGTTTTTAGTTTCGCGTAATTTTTTGGCAGCTATAAGTGATGTGATGTTCATGGTGATTGAAAAACTATATGTATTTGTTTTATATACATATATGTATTTTATGTATTTGAATTCAGTGTGTTTACATTTTATATACAACGCAATATATGTAGGATATAGGTATAAACATTTAAAAATAAAAAAAAATTAAATTTGTTCGTCATCTACGTCTTGGAAAAGTGGCAAACTGTCTATAGCAGCTTCCAGAAAGTTTGGATTTAGCTTTACCAGCAATATGTTTTCCAGTGTTTCCTCACTTAATCGATTCCTATAGTCTGTTAGTACTAGTTTAAGGGTGGAAAATGCGCGTTCAATCGTCACCTGTTTTGGGGAGAAAAGCAAAATTTTATTCAATTTAGTAAATCTTATTTCATTTACTTATTATACTTATTTGGTTCATTCAATAAATAAATTAAATTCATGATTAATTAAATAGATACTAGAGTATGAAAAAAATTCATTTGTTCAGTTTTACGTTACAATAAAAATAAAAATTATGTTACGTTTATATGTATGTACATACCTGAGTGGGTGGTATTGCAAAGCACACATTGCTTAACGAGTACAAGTCGGGATCAGTGAACTGCTTTTCCTTCCAAAATGATAGAATATTTGTGTCACTTCTTAAAAATGGAAGCTGCAGATTGTCAATTTTTGTATAGACATCGGATGCATTATTTACGTTCGCTTCAATTCCTTGCGATAAATATTCGGTTAATAATTTCTCTTCAATATCACAAAATTGGTTGCCGTATTGATGTACACTTGAATTTGGACTTAAACACGTGATGTTACCAGGGTTAATTTCATTAATTCTATCCCATACTTTTTTTAAATATTGTCTTGCTTCGATTTTTTGTTTTACCGTTAAGGTGTGATGGAACCGAGGATCTAAATACAAACAAGCAATTAAACTGTGTGTGTGCATTAACGTGTTTGTTCTTTTTTCGAAGGACTGCAAAATCATATCGCCGATTGTTTTAACTAGTGGGTGGTTCGTATCTTTAATAATATTTTCCGTGCATATTTTGCACTTGAGCCATTGTGCATAGAAGTTGCCGTAGTGTAATTGTTCTTCTTGAAATATTTTTATGCTTTTTTGTAATGGATTAAATACAAGACAATAGCTTTCGACGAATTCCCAAAGGGAGTCATCTAACTCGAAATTTTCATCTTCGGTCTTATATTTAACGGATTCGATTTCTTTTAGAACGTCTTTGGCTGCCTTCAAATTTTCCACCATTAGGAAGGTCGATCCCCATCTTGTAGGGCAATCTAGTTGAGGCATCTTTAATTGCTTTAATTCAAATATAGCTCGATATCCATTTGTTGTTTTTCTCACATATTTTGTCAAATTACGGCATGTTAATAGGTACTTTGTTATAGCTGAGGATTTTGTTACGTCGAGCGCACAAAGCTGCGCAGTATGAGCAGCGCAACGGCAAACTTGAATATCGCCCAATAGCATATCTGGCATTTCCTCAACAAGTTCGATTTTTTTAAGATACTCATCATTCGCGCAATCTGCTTCATTTTCTTCCAATTCTTCTTGTGAAACAAAAGATAATATTTTAGTTGCTTTAAGCATATTTGCGCCATTATCCGACGTAACTGACACTATTTGTCTTAAAGTAATGTCGTATTTTTTTATGGTTTTTATAATTTCCATGGCTAGGTTTTTGCTAGTACTCGATCTAGCACCCTTCAATTCTACCATTCCTAGAACGCGCGATTTTATCAGCCCATTTGTTATAAATTGCGCACTAATGCCAAAAATGTTTCGGCATAACCGCGTAGCACTGTCTATTTTTAACGATAACAGTCTATTTTTCACTTCTGCTGTTATGTCGTTTCGAATATTGTTAGCAACGATCTGTAAAGTCTTCTTGGAGTTTGAAGCATTCAAACATATTTGTTTTCCGTCTGCAGCAAAAAGTCCTTTACAAATAGGATTCAAAATATTTTTCATATTCACCGAATTTAGCACATTAAACGGAATAGAATCTTCGGTGACTAGACCAATATATGATCTCAGTAGCTGCTTTTTATTAATCTCAATTGTTATTTTTTTTTTTTCACTATTACTTTTGATAAAGAAGTTATCGAAGAAGTTTCCGATACTTCTGTATTATTCAATGAAACATTTATACTGTGTATTTTAATTAAATGTGTTTTTAAGTTCGACAGTCTATTATTTTTGAGTTTATTTTTACAAGTTTTGCATGTAGCAAAACCGTCGTCTGTATTGTTATCAAAAAACTGCCAAATTTCCGATTGCTTGCTCCGCCCCATTGCACTTAAGAAAAACTAATGACCATCAATTTTTTCAATGTGCCCTTAAATAGCAAAATAATTTAAAACTGTCGAAGTGCTTAACACATTCAGCTTCATTTAAATTTAGCGGATGGCTACCAGTTAATCACTTAATTTTTCCATACAAAATTGAAGAGCGGGAATTCCCGCTTTTTTTTTACAGGATCATTTTTTAAATAGTCTGAACAAATTACGGGATTCCCGCCATTACGGGAATTCCCGCATTTAATTTTTCAAGAGCATTTTTATATATCCTTCGAAAACATTTTCTTCATCGACGGTTTTCGGTTTTGGCCTTGTAAATGCACAGTGATAAGAAGTGAACCGTTTTTGACGGCTGAAGAGCTCTATTCAAATAGCGCGGGAATTCCCGCACTTCAGCCGAATGTGTTAACAGTTTTAAAATGATCGAAAAAACTGTTTCGCGACTGCGACTGCTGACGACTTGCGAAGCAAATATAACGCTCATGCTTTGGTTTGTGCAGCTGATCAAACACAAGCAAAGAAATTTGAAAAACTGCAAACCAATGACTGCCAAAAGTACTGCGCATTTTTCTAATAATTGTTTTCTGCTTTTGCTTTGCTTGCGACTGCTGCTTTTTCATAGCATAAGCAAAAGCAAAAGCAAATTTGAAACAGTTAAAAGAAGTCGAAGCAGTAAAAAGCAAAAATTCTACGACTTTTGCTACTTCGACTGCAGCAATTTAAACACTGCTTTTCACAAAATAAAATACAATAAGTATGGGAGAGTCTAAGTTCGGGTGCAACCGAACTTTAAATAACCGGCGCAAATTATATCTCAAATAAACCGTGCTTGTTTTAGGCAATAAAACCAGTGAATGTAATAATCTTTATTTTGAAAAACTAAACACTTTTTAATTGGAATAAAAACTAAAAGGAATTGGCGTGCTTTCATTATATGTATGTGGTTACGCACAGTTATATGTTTGAATATCGTGTATTTCAATTTCTTTGTAAATGACAGTTATATGAGTGGTTGCGTGGTTTTCGTCTGACTTCTATAATTTTCGAAACCACGCTTTATTTTATTATTATTTATGAAATTTTTACAGAAGGTTCACGTGGTCTGCGGCCGAACGTGAGGTATGTATATATGAATTTAGGAAAGTGGGCGCGGTTGCGCCACCATGGAAGAGAAAATTTGAATTCGCCTTATATTCGCAACTATTCTGTGCAGACGAATGTATTTGCATATGTCTTATAGATCAAACTGTGTATAATTTCAGAAAAATGGGCGGCACCACGCCCTATACAGTGAAAAAGCCAAATTTCTTTTAACTCCACAAGTGTTTTATGCAGATGTATAATATTTGGGAAAAGGAGGACTCATGCCCGATTTAAGACGAAACTACTATCCACAATATCTTTCCAGCTATTTTACGAACATATTTGATATTCGATATATGCATATTTCCTTAAGAATAAGGTATAAAGTATATTTTAAGCACAAAAGCAGTGTTCAACATCTAAAAAAATATGTCTTTATTGGCGCATTAAAGCAAGACGGGCTTGCTAGTATAACAACATTTTGAAATCTTTAACGACGTTTATTGATTTAAATAAAAAAAGGAAATTAGCATTAATTTAATTAATTCTCTTCTCAATTAAAATCTTTATACCAAATTTGAAAGAATTCGCGACATGAATTAGTAAAATATTGAATAGCTTGATTTGCTATAAATTACCGTTATATGAGAGGTGAGTGTGGCTTTAGTCTGATGCCTATAATTTCTGTTTTCTGACTATAAATGCAAAGTGATCCTAATGTGGTAGAATTTAACAAACAAGTTTCGGAGATATACCAATCTGCTCTAAGGCGATTTTACATTTATGATTCCATGTATTTCATAATGTCTATCAACTTTGAGAAAATTACCTTGTATAGTTAATAAATATCCGAGTTTTTTTGCCGTTATATGAGAGGGTGGGCATTGTGTTTGTGTGCCTTTTACAATTTTCGAAACTTTGCTTATTGACTTAAAATACAATGTGTGCGCCAAATTTGGTGGAGTTTGATGGCAAAGTTTTTGATATATACCTTGTTGTTCGAAAGAGGGTGGCGCCACGCCTATTATCATTTTTTTATTCCGTTTATTTGCTTGCCTCATTCTTCATATTAAATTTAATCAAATTCTCTTTAAAAGCTACTTATGTAGATTTTTTATGTGCGTTTTGACGTAGAATACGTCTTACCTTACGGTATTATCACCAATGTCAGGTTTTTATTGTTGTAATCTCTATTTCTTTAATTATAAGGAAACGGCTCGATAATTATTTTTTTTTTTTTTTGTAGTCAAATGAAGATGTTAGCTTTCGTTTGGCATACATTTCATGTTGGTTGATATCTTCCTAATATTTAAATTTCTCAAATGAAAATTGTATAAACACATGCACACAAATATGTGTGTGGTGCTTGGTTGAGTGTTTGCTGTTGGGCGATTTAAATGTACTCGTGCAGCCCTTTCTTTGTATTGCATAATTTTAGGCGGGCAAGTTAAAGTAGAGTAAAAGAAGAGAAAATGCTGCCAAGCACTGCAAAAAAAATAATAAAATTGATTCGCGTATGTTATTTATCATTTATCTTTACTATTGATAACAGCCATTGACTTCGTTTTTGCGAGAAATTTAATTGATAATTTAAAAACATTTGTATCCTATTTTTCCTATCATAAGCTTATGTATATCATCCAAAGTAACTATCAAATAAAGAAATTCATTTGCTTGTATTATTTATCATTTATTGTTACATATGTTTTCTGTCTTATCGGATGGCGTATTCTACGTTAAACTTAATGGCCGTGTCTCTGACACAGCCTGCTTCTTTTTTTTTCAATTTTTGGAAATTACCGTTATATGAAAGGTGGAATGTAGGCCTTCCTTCATATTAAACACTGGTACCCAGGGCATTATAACTTTCTTTACCTAACTGATTTTTGTAACAGCATAAAATAACCGAGATAGAATTAAAAGCGAATTTGATTAAGCCATATCTGTCTTCTGTCCGTCCGTCCGTCAGCCGGATAACTCCAGTATATATGGAGCTATCTTAACGAAACTTGATGTACACATTGTTCTGGACCCAAGGTACTTTGGTATTGCAAATGGGCGAAATCGGATAATAACAATGCCCACATAACGGTGTTTTGTAGAAATTAAAAGACCGCGATACTTCAGTAACTGTTGCAGATAATTTCCTCAAATTTAGCACATAGGATTGAGTTTGGGAAAGGAATATAGGTGTAAACTTTTTTTTTTGAAAAATGGGCGTGCCCCGCCCACCTTATAAGAAAAACTTATATCTTCGAAACTACTTGACCAAACTCTACCAAATTTGGTACACAAGTTATATCACCATTTATTCCAAGCTTTACATAGGAAAAATTCCAAGATTGCATTTATCAAAACATTCGTAAGTTTTGTTGGTGTTTCCCACGGTGCACCTTTGCGCGTGTGGAAATAATCCTGACGCTATGTCTACTACTTGCCGAAATGCAACGGTCACGTTGCATTGAAATGTGTTGATTTCCCTTTCCTCGTTATTTTCCAACACTTTGTAAGTTTAGTCCTAAGCCTGCTTTCATTGAATAAAGTTGAGCGAAGGCTCATAAAACATATAAAACATTTTTTTCTTTTATTTTAGTACAATTTCCTTTATTATTATTTAACAAATTTAAAAAGCAAGATGGTTTTTTATTTAATCTACAAAAATTAGTATTTAGTTCGGGTTTACAAGTTTCAACATTTTAGAAGCTATTTCCGCATTTATCAATTTCTTTTTCAATTAAAAGTCTTCCATCCATTTGAGATATTGATCTGGTTTCATAAAGCTTAAAATTCTTTTGAATTAGCGGTTATTTTATTTGGACTACTATGACATCATTGTTTTGTAAAATCTTAAATTTAGATACATCCATTAAGTCGGTCAGTGTTATCTGTTCATGTTCATGTTTGGTAATTTCATGTACCTCTTTTAAATTGAGTATAGCCGGATTTAGAATGCCTATCTTCGATAAAGTTATTGTCTGAATAATATTTTGCAGTTCTGTGGTTATTAGCCTGTTTCTGTATCTGGTTGCTAACGTAATGTGCACGTTGGTTCTCATTTCTTTTAGTGAATGTGTCAAGTCTGTAATAGCTTTAAATATTTCGGAATTTGTTGTCATTTGCATATTGTTGTTCTCTACAAGTTCGTTTAGTTTAGCATTGATGTTTACCATATGGTCGTGGTCTGGGGTGCCAGATATCCATTTCCATACGGTTCCCATCTCGTTAATACCTCTTTTGTTTGAAATTTGTCTTGGTCAATTGCCCGAGTAGAGTGTCAATTAGTTCCAGTTCTAAGTTCATTTCCTTGTATTGCGACTGCAGTGAATTTTCCTCAGTGTTAAAATGATTTCGTTTTCTATTCATTTATTCCCTAGTTTCAATTGTTAATTAGAGAAGAAGGTGAGGTTGGTAAGGTGAAAGATATCCCTATATTTTTCATAGATTGTAGCGTCTCAGTTTTGAATCAACACGCAATCTTCCCTTGTATAATCTGTTAGTTCGGTTGATGTGGTTGCAAAGAACGTAAATATAATGAAAAGTAGCATTTTCTGAAAAGCATTCAATATGTATTTTCATGGTTTAAGGTTATCTTTATGAATTATCCTATCTCTATTTTGTATCCTAACCTTATTACCTAAATCTTCCTTAATCTTTTGTTTCCTATACCTAGGACTCATCTTGTTTCTTTGACCTATTAATCTTTCATACACTATATCATTTCCTTTATAATTTTTTGTGCCATTGGGGTTGTTTATTTTTAACATTTTCTCCTGGGCTTTTTTCAGGAGGATTTCTATATTTTCATGTCTCTTTTTATTATACAGGATCTCGAAACGTTTTTCATTAGTAACGGAGTGTATCGATTTATTGTATTGTTGAACAGCTCTGTAAATTGCTTCAACATCGCTAATTAAATGAAATTCTTCTTTCATGCATCTGGACATCTCGAGTAGAGTTGAATGGACTCTCTCGACCTGCCCATTTGTGGCACTGTGTCGAGGACTACAGAAATGTAGTTCGATTCCTAACCTTGGCATTAAACTTTTAAATTGCTGCGTGGTGAATTCTGGTTCGTTATCTAAAGTGATCTTTTTTGCTTTTGGGAAGTTTATGAGCACTTCCATGATTTTTTCATCAAGTTTACATAAGTTTGTCTTCAATTTGCTTAATGACTAAAAATTTTGAATAAGAATCAACGCATGTTATGAATTTTAATTTTTGAACGTAAAAAATGTCTATATGGATCTGCTCCCCCTCTTACTTAAGAATTGGAGCCTCTCCAATAGGTACCGTCTGAGAATTTCTGCAGTATTTATTTCTATTAGAAATGTCGCAACTCTTAATGAATTGCTTAAATTCTTGCCTCATTTTTGGCGAATAGTACATATCGCAGATTTGTTTGTGATTTTCGATATAGCTCCTATGAGCTCTTGTATGGGTTTGCTCA
The DNA here is from genome assembly GCA_951828415.1 of Anomoia purmunda. Lineage (NCBI taxonomy): Eukaryota > Metazoa > Arthropoda > Insecta > Diptera > Tephritidae > Anomoia > Anomoia purmunda. The sequence goes on along the minus strand of OX639998.1, from coordinate 4,802,803 downwards.
ATTATGATCTTTTGGTCATCTGTATTGATTATATCTATAGAAAACTTCCTAGTGAAGACAAATTGTTTTATAAAGTATTCCTTTATTGGCTGTTGGATTTTGTATAAAACTTCTGATGTGCAATGGATTCCTGTTACTAAATTGGGTTGTAAAAACTCTTTAAAAATTCCTATTAAATTGTCTACCGTGTCATATTCTACTATATGCCTTATTCCATCAAAATTCCTTACAGATTCGTGAATTGGGAATTTTGAATTTTTCCTAATAAAATTTGTTGTTTAAATTCATTCAATGGCTACGGCGTTTCTTTTATGGTCTCGTGTAAGGTGCTTTCACACGAATGTTGGGTGTCGACGGTTGATGTAGATTCGGAAAGGTTATTTAAAAATTGTCTGGACAATGCGTCCGCAACGACGTTTGTGGTTCCTGGTTTATATACCATTTTAGGGGAAAAGTCTTCTATAAATGAAGTCCATCTTTTAATCTTCGAGTTTGGATTTCTTGTTGAAATTGCAAAGGTAAGTGGTTGGTGGTCTGTATGAATTTCTAAGTCAGATACTCCATACAAACAGTTTCTCAATGTCTTTAATGCCCAGACGATATTATAAAGCTCCTTTTCGTTTGTGGCATAATTTGATTCTGTGCTGTTTAAGGTTTTTGAAATGAAAGTGATTGGTTTTCCTTCTTGCTGTAGAACCGCGCCTATTGCGTCGTTCGATGCATCGGTAGTTAATACGAATTTTTTTCCGAAGTCTGGTTGCGTTAGTTCCACTTGAGCCTTTAATAAATTTTTAATTTTATTCACAGCTAAAATTCCCTCTTGGTCTAACTTTATTTCAATTTTTTCGACATATATTGCGACATTGTTAGCGGATTCGTAATTGTTGCATAATTTTTAACAAATTTCCTGTACTAGCCGGCCATCCCTAAAAAACTTCTTAACTGCCTAAGCGTAGTTGGTATGGGGTAATTATTTATTGCTTCAATTTTTTTGGGTCTGTCATAATAACGTTATGACTAATAATGTAGCCTAAAAACTCTACATCCTGTTCGTAAAATTTAGATTTCTCTATTGAAATCTTCATGTTTGCGTTCCTAAGAATTTGAATAATTTTTTTTAAATGCTCAGTATGTTCTTCAATTGATTTTGAGTATATGATTATGCCATCTATATAAACATGACAAAACTTTCCAATGTGATCCCTTAGGATATCGTCCATTGCTCTTTGAAATATGATGGGTCCGTTTTTCAACCCGAAAGGCATACGTAAATACTCGTATTTGCCATTATTAACTGAAATGGCCGTCCTTTCAAAGAGTTCCTTTTTCATGAGTATCTGGTGAAAACCAGATTCGAGGTCGATTGTTGAGAACCACTTGGCTTCTCCTAAATTTGATAAAATAACATTGGTGTCTGGAATCGGATATTTATCTGAAAATGTGTGTTCATTTATTTTTTTGTAATCAATCACCATCCTTAATTTTGGAGTTCGATCTTCATTTACACCCTTCTTGGATACTACCCATACCAGTGAGTTATATGGGCCTTTGCTTGGTTGTATTATTCCTTTTGCTAACATTTGTTGGATTTCTTCATTTAAGAATGAATTAACTCCTAAGGGGTAGGGGTACTGTTTGCTCCATATAGGCGCTTCAACAGTTGTGCGGATTTCTGCTTGCACATCCGTTCTAAAGGGTAAACTCAAATCTATGTTTGAATGCATTAATTTAATTTTACGCTCAATTACATTCTTGAGGTTATCAACATTCTCCGGTATACTTTTCCTTAAAGGACTTTCTTGGTTACACTCAATTAACCTTAAATTGCAAATATAATCGTAGGGTTGGGGTATCAGCTCCTTCGGCTGACTCGAAATATATATTTGTTCCTTTACTTTTTCTGTTTCAAGGGTCAGTTTGCTTTGAAAAGCAAACTCATTCCTATCAAGACATCTGCTTCTAAATTCGCGATCTCGTGGAATCGGGTTTTTATACCGAATATTATAGCTTCTGAAAAATGTGTTATAATCGTATATCCGTTAATAGTTTTTAGTCTTTTGGCTATTTCTAACTTTTTCCTATTGGGCTAAGTGTTGGGTTTGCAGTAGCAACACGTTGCTCCTGTATCCAATAAGATTTTTACTGTTCTTCTAGTACTTCTGATTGTTCTGAATATGTGGGGCAGTTCTGTTTCTGTCCCTGATCGTCGCCTAAAAAAGTTTGCTCATTCAAATTATTAATCCTTTGTGCCTTATAGTTCGATTGGTTACTAAATTGGCTACTATTAGCTTGTCTTTTGGGCGGTGGTTGCTTAAAATTAGGGCGATCTGAATAACTTGGACGAACATAGTTATTGGTGAAGTTTCCTTGGTTATTTTTATATCGTGCTTTGGCTAAGGCGTTTGGAAGATATCATTTAATGGGCTTCTTAAGCCTGTTATAAAAACTCTGAGGGCATGCTGCCTGTTCTTTTTATCAATTTCCTTTGTCATTTCGGTATTATTGCCATGGGTCATTATGGTCTTATTTATTAATAGCGTTAGTTTGTAGTTTATATCATTGTAATAATCTATTATTGGCTTACTACCCTGCCTCATAATTCCTAACTCGTGTTCCAGTATGTGAACTGGTCACTTATCCGCATATGCGAAATCGAGTCTACTTATAATGGCATCAAAATTGAGGACTGTTCCGTGGTTGGATAGGATATTGTTAGCGTCCCCTATTATTTTGTTTCTTAGTATGGTTAACGCAGCGAAATATTTTCGACTGCCTCACACATAAAGACTCATTGAATTGTGCGCTGCTTCGCGCCAACTCACATATGAATCTTCCTTACCTACGAAAGTTGGCATTGACTTTACAACGTCCAAGGTTTCATCACAAATCACTCCGTTAACTATGGCTTGTGGTTCATATTCGGTCACTGCCGTATTAGTGGTAAGTGCTTCTGATTTTCTGGCTAGTGTATTTAATTCAACCTGAAGCGCGGCTGTACTTCTGGCAATCATCCTAGATAATAATTCTGAATCTGTTGTAGTCATTTTTGCGAATTTGTCTACTACATCGTCCAGGATGTGTTTTTCCCCCTTTTTTTATAAGACTGGATTAAATTAAATTATAGAATCTTGTGTTTTCTTTGATATTTTAAACACTAATTTGTTATTTAACCTTAAAGTAGTACAATTATCACTTTTTATGTGTTTTTACAAAAATATTATTATATGGATTACTATCCTGGAGGGTCCTCTTTGAAGGATTCGCATAATTTACCTGAGTTATAGGGAAATTTTCTTTTATGTTATTGGCCGTACAAGCCGATTTATTAATAATTTCCTCTGGGATATTATTTCAATGATAACGTAATAAACTTGCCATTGCCGTAGTGGTTGCTGATGCTGACTGTTGTAGTTGATTTAGTCTACAAAATGATTAATTGTTGCAGTGGTTGCTGTTGACGCTGACTGTCGTAGTTGATTGCTGACTTTTATCATTTAATTTTACTTGCTTGCATGTATTTGCTGCTCTAATTCAGGTTCAAGTTCAAAATTTTATTGAAAAGTTCTTGTTTTCATTTACTGTAAAATTTTCATTCATATTTTTGTTGTATTTTATTAATATTTTTCACTTGATTTCTGTTCAGTTCACTTTCTCATTTAATAATGGACAATTTTTATTCACAATATTAAATACTTGCATAAATATCTTCTAAAATGAATGGTTTTTTGCTTCGGTTTTTTTTATGGTTTTCTCCATTTTTTGGATACTTTTATGTTTATTTTTGTGGCACTCGCGACCGAATCCTTACTTGGAGTTTTCAGGATAACTATTCACAGTTGCGTTGCCCCACGTTGGGCGCCAATTAAGTATTTTGCCTGGCGGCAAAAGAAAAAAAATGTTTTATTTGTTTTATGAGACTTCGCTCAACTTTATTCAATGAAAGCAGGCTTAGAACTAAACTTACAAAGTGTTGGAAAATAACGAGGAAAGGGAAATCAACACATTTCAATGCAACGTGACCGTTGCATTTCGGCAAGTAGTAGACATAGCGTCAGCATTATTTCCACACGCGCAAAGGTGCACCGTGGGAAACAACAACAAAACTTACGAATGTTTTGATAAATGCAATCTTGGAATTTTTCCTATGTAAAGCTTGGAATAAAAGGTCATATAACTCACATACCCCATTTCAAGTCGCTAAGCAGAATCACGAAAATTGTTAATATGACAAAACCCACGCCCACCTCTTATATAACGGCAAATTTCAACAAGTAAATAAGGTTCTAAGTTCGGGCGCAATTGAACTTTAAATACCCAGCGCACATTTTTATTGAATTGAACGGTATTTGTTGTATGCACTCAAAACAGTTAATCGGTGCTATTGTAAAAAATTGAAACCCAAATTTTTACGTGAGCAAAACAGCCGGCTTACTTCGTTAAGAGAATATAAATACAAGCTGAGCTGCACTCAAAACAAATGAAGATTCAATTTCTGCGGCGTTCGTTTCGTTTGACAACTGTTCAAGCTTCAAATTGCTGCTTGCTGCGATTTTGGCGCATCTTCAACATGACCCCACATCTCCACAGGCAATCATTGATAGGCTTCCCCATCTGTCATTTTTGAAGTTAGAAGCGAGCAGTTCGACTGCTTGGTTTTGTGTGTGGGCATTTGGTGAATTGATAAAATCATTTGATATATGGGGTCACACAAGTATGTTCCCGCCATTAAAGTGCAAATATGTCTAAAATATTATGGCAGATGTGTTCATTCATTGCCAAATACATAATGATACATAGTCCAATAGAAACAATCCCAATTTTTGGTTTCATAATAAAATGACAACGATGTTGCCCCCACGAAATTTTTACGCAAATGAAAAAGGAGTTGGCAATGAACGAAAATGACATTTGCAACTTTGTCCGAAAAGTGAAAAATGCTACAGGGATGCCAGAATAAAAGCTTTGAGCACAATCACTTAAATATTGTGAAAAGTTAAAAAACAATAATGATGAGTACTTATTACGCTAATCTTTAAATTTACATAGTTCTTTCTAAGTTTCACTTGATTGTCAAAGCACACGATTAAATGAGAGTTGGCGAGCTTTCGCATAATTGTATGTATTCATTTTAGTTATCAAAGCGAAACTGTCACAAAAGCAAAGCGAGGTTTCTGTCTAGTATAGCTTTTATTGCTGCCATGGAACAATAAGCAGTATCCATTGGCAATATAGTTTCTGATATGGTTATCATGACATCGGAGTTTGGCTGTGGAGACCGCCCCTAAAGGCTATGCTTGGCAGAAAGCTTGCTTCGATTTACGATTGTTCTCAAAGCGTTTATTGTGGTATCCCTTTTGCGTTGTTCGGACAAAGCTACAAATATGACACCATCGCGTTAAGCTTCATCGTGCGGCGTACAATATCGCACAAGATCAATTCCTAATCGCATACGCAACGGAAGTGCATCTATATTGCTCTGCTTATATTAATTGTATCGCTATAGATTATTCGTTTTAATCACTGTTTTCGTGCATACCTTGCCCTGTGATTGTTGGGGTATACATAAATACATAAATAAATAAATAAATATACATTCCTGCTTAGCGCTAAACTTTGTGTTTATTAAAAAATTTTATTGAAGTTCACTAACATTAGTTCGCTGTAAAAATTCTTCTGCAATGTCTACTCCTGCTTTAAACAACAACAAACGTCGCATAAGCAGAGATTGAAGCTAAGTTACGGAGACAAACGGATCATCTTTTGCCGTTGGTTGAAAGTGTTTGCCTAAAACTGGCGGACCTGGAGATCAAACTATCGAAGAGAATTGATGATGAAATCAGTTTGTTTGCATCTAAAATAGCTGAGACGGATGCATGTATTGCTTCGTTGGAGGCGAATATGAAAAAGCGAAAAGTGATATTGCAAGCGTACAACAACAGTTGTCTCAAGCTATATTGCAGGTAGCTGCTCCAGATGTTACTGCTGATGCTGTTGTGTTTGGTGTGCCGTTCACTGAGGGAGAAAATCTGAAGAGCATATATAATCAAATTTGTCTCTCAATTGATTTTCTAAAACCGCAAGCTCGTGATATATTTCGCACAAAGCCCTGTTCTGCGAGTCCAAATAGTGCAATTGTCATCAAATTTCACTCACAAATTCCCTCAAAGCTCTTATCTGTGTATACAATGCAAGGGAATGTGCATATTACAACAGAGAAAGGAACAAGCAAGGCATCGGTAGCTGTATGCTGCATTAGTTATTACTAAGTATATGTTTTTTATTATTTTTGTTATTATTGTAAAGTTAGCACATCTTTGTTTTTGTTTATTTCTGTCTTATGCTTCTGTTTATATTTGTTGTCTTAAAGATGCTTTGGTTAGGTTTAGTAATGACTGCGAACACCAACAAGGCGTTTAGCGTTGAAGATTGTAGCCTAGCCATGGTGAATCTTTTATGTAATCGGCAAAAAGGCTTGAAAATAGTTCATTTTCATGCGCGGAGCCTAAATGCTGAAAAAATGGACATTGTGAGAAGAACGTTTGCGTTCTTTGTAATCTTTGTGACTTTTTTGAATATTTGTCCCCTGTAGCTGTTGATTATGATAATATTATTGTTTGTGTTGACTTAATGTTAATTTGCTACGTTCTGAACCGTATAGTTCACGTTTAGTTGATGGTGTGTCTAGTGTTGGGTTGTCATTCGTTAATGTATCTATACCAACGAGGTATGGAAATAATTATTGCCCAAGTCTACTTGACCATTTCATTGCATCTGACCCTGCTATCATTTTAAAATTTGACCAGATATCGTTCATATCGGATCATGCCTTAATATTCTGCTCATTTGACATTAAGCTTGACCACAACAATGAACCTGCTAGCACTTATAATTTTTTTCACTATCGTTTTTTAAATGTCAATAGTCTATTTGATCATAAGTCGCAAATAGATTGGTCTACCTGCTGGGGTTAGAGCTCAGTGAGTGAAAAGCTTTTATTTCAAAATAATAATATTTTGCAGGCGCTTAGTAGCTAGGTCCCTGCCAGAACCTCGGAGAATCGGGCTTCGTATTGTCCATGGTTTAACAGTGCAGTTCGATCTGCAGTCAAGAAAAAAAACAAGTCCTACTTCGAGTGGAAAAAGCATCGCACGGACTCAAATTGGTTTCCTTTTAAGGCGATTAGAAACGAAACGACGCTAACGATAAGAAGAGAAAAACGCAAGTTTTTTGCTAAACAACTCTGTCCATAACTTCCTAACAGTGTTCTTTGTCGGAACTTAAAAAAGTTACGTATTCATGTGAGTGATAGTTCAGAGTGCTGACTCAACCCCGATTCCTTAAATCACTCTTTCGTAAATTTTGCCTCACTTACCCAAGATTACCTGGTGATGTTGTTTTTCCGGTCACACATTTGAGTTGCATGCAGTGTCTGAATTTGAGGTAGAAAAAAGTATTTATAAATTACGGTCCAATGCAATTGGGAACGATGGCATCCCAATTAAGTTTATGAAAATAAATTTGCCTTTAGTTTTGCCCACCCTAACTCACATAATAAACCATAGTTTTACAACATCTTGTTTCCCTAATGCATGAAAATTTGCTACTGTGCTTCCTGTAGCCAATAACAGAACTGCTTGTAGCCCCAGTGACTTCCGTCCCATTAGTATACTGCCTGCTCTGTCAAAAGTCGCTGGATCTCTGATATTTCAGCAAATCTACAACCATGTTGATAAATTCCACATCTTGTCTCCCTTTCAGTCTGGATTTTGGTCTAAGCACAGTTGTTCCAAAGCTATGATAAAGATACTTGACGATATCAGACTTAACTTTGACAAAAAGCATTTAACACTTCTCTGTTTGCTGGATTTTTTCTAAAGCATTTGATACTGTTGACCATAAACATCTTTGCTCTAAATTAAAAAAGTATTTTGGATTTGGTTAATCTGTTGTGCAATTGATGGAGAGCTACCCCACAGGCAGGTCGCGTGTGAAAGTTGATTTGGAAATGTCTAACCTACGTCCATTGTCTTCAGGCATTCCTCAAGGCTCAATCCTGGGGCCTCTATTATTCAGTTTGTTTGTGAATGATGTTTATTTTGTATGTCAGCAGGCGAGCATTCATGCATACGCAGATGATATTCAGTTGTATATACATATCTAGCCCTCTTGATCAGTCAGCCATCTTGTGCTCAGGTTTTAATAGAAACCTTGTATTGATTCAATCTTGGGCGACTCAAAATGGTTTTTGTCTTAATTGTGAAAAGTGTTATGTATTATCTATTTGTAAGAAACGTTTTAACCGTACAACTATTCCATCTTTAAATATAGGGAATAACCCAATCAAATTCGTTTCCAAAGTAACAAACCTTGGCTTTGTTATTAATTCCGATTTAACGGGTATTGACCATATGTGCAAATGTCCAGACGCACGGTTGGATATTTGGAAATAGAAAATTAAAAGGATTTTGTGGTTTAGTTTTAAATGTAAAAGGCAGATTTATTCTATTGCATATATGTAGATATACATTAATTTGGCTTTACCTGTGGTGTGAATCCTGGGTAGCGTGTGTCGCTCTAGAAATCCTGGGAACGAGTGTCATTATGAAAAAACGTACGGTTGCCGTCAACCGCAGTTTTATTGGAAAGCAATTAATGGAAAGGTTAGCAAAAGGAATTATCCGGCGGGAAATACGGAGTAATTCGCAGTTGCATGTGTATGCGTACATACACGCGTATTAGGGCGGTTAGAAAATATTTACGCTGCGGCGTAAACATGCCGGCCCCCTTGCGGTAAGCAAAAATCCTGAGCGTTGACAACAGTCTACTACCAGTTCACACCACATCACATATTTGCTTAAAAAATATTATTTTTTTTGTATTTTTCCTGGTGGTTCCGTCGTATGAACAACTCAGTTCAGTTGGCAAATCTTCAAACCACTGCTGCGGCTCAGTGGCACATTTATCCCCAGCTTATTACTACCGCAGTTATATACTATACACACACATCACAATTATCTCAACGCACTTCACTTGTTTTATTTAATAAACAACTTTTTTTAAACCCGAATTTAATTTAAAATATGGAAAAAAAATTCACTACCACTCGCGTCAAAATTCACGTTTAAATAATTTTTTTTGGAACAGCCACTGTGGTCAGCAAATTAAGCACAGTGGCATACAAACTGTTTGTGGGTGGTAGGCCAGATTGCTGGATGCCAGATTGCTGGATGCTAGATTGCTGACCTACCTCACCACAATCAAATATCTAATGTACATATGTATGTACATAAACCACACAAAAAGCAGAATGTTGAGCCATTTCATGGTGGGGGGGGCACTTTCCGCGATTACCGAAATTCAGGAATAGGTAGTTCGCATCAATTTTTCATTTCTTTTTAATATATTAAAAACATCATATGCAATCAGGTGTTTTTACGATATATGCAAATATATCGTAATGCCATATATGTTCGCAACTGTGGACATAGCCAAGTCCACCACCCTCAAGAGCAACTGGAGTTACTCACCATCTACCGATGGGGGGCGCAAGTGTACCGATGCGATCACACCCAAATACCATTTTTACAGTGGGTGATGAAAGTTTTTGGACACTTGGCGCATAAATACATAAATACATAAATACATAAAATTTAAAATTTTTTTATTATAAAATACATATGCATAAATTTCATAAAATAAAATCATTTTTTTTTTTCTTCTTTATTTTGTTCCACATCACTTGCCACCCAATATTACGACCACTTTCAACGGGTGGCGGCTCGGAAACCTGTACTTTCCGACCGTCACTGCAGCATGAACGGTGAAGGCGCGGCTCGGAACTCGACTGGCGTGGGAACTCGTCCTTCCCGACCAGCTCAGCATCAGCGAACGGATGGCTCGGGAACACGTTCTTCCCGACCATCTGATATCCACAAGAATTGGCGGCGAGTTGACTCGGGAACACGTCCTTCCCGATCACTACGACGAAACGCCCCATATAATTACCCCAACTAGCGCGAAAACACACGTATGTTCGCTTAATATTTTTTTTATTACCGTCCTTCCTAGTAGAGAACAGGAGACGATGATGGAGGAACACGGAGCGGCTAAAGGAAACAACAAGCAAGCAGCTCAACAAACAAAAAAAAAAAAAAAAAAAAAATTTTTTTTTGTTTTTAACGGATAAATTGGAAAGATCTAAGTACTAGCAAGAATTTGCAAGTTGGATAAAAAATTATTGGAAATTATTGAGTTGATCCAAAAAATATAAAGTTATGATAAAAGTTATTAAAATTTGAAAAAATGATAAAATATTTAAATATGCAAAATGTTTAAATACTATATCAAAATATTTAAAATATATACATAAAAAAAAACTTGCAACTTCTCATTAGTTTTACGTTCTCTCCGCTTCTTGCGTCTTTACGTTTTCTCCGCTTCTTGCGTCTTTACGTTTTCCAAATTTTCTTTACGCTCTGAAATTTAGTTAGTGGATAGGGTTGAACCAGGCTGATTTTTTTGACAATCGGTCATAAATTCCGGAAAATTAACTCGAGCTATTGGTTAATTGTCGGTTAATTTCGAAATAGTTCCGGATATCAAAATGACCACTTTTCAAAGTTAACTGAAACTATTGGTTAGTTTTTCGGTTAGTTTTGAAATAGTGTCGGGTATTAAATGACCACTTTACAAAATTAATTCAAAACTATTGTTTAGTTTGTCAGTTAATTTTGTACGGGTATCGGGTACCAAATAACCACTACTTGATGTATGTAAAAACATGATTTCGCAGATTTATTTATTTCTGTACGCCATCGTCGTAGGTAATCCATCGGAACATTTTCAAGTTAAGTACTTATATTATTAGAAAAAATGTCAGTACAGATTTCTTTATTTTCTTGTACTTCACGTACTGTTTATGAAATGTGTTTTTTTTTTTTTTTTTTTTTTAAGTACTTATCCTTGGGTAGGGGAAGTAGCGGTACTTTCGATGTAGGGCAGCAAAACCAATTTCGTTATTGGTCTGCTGGTTTGTCCCTTCGTAGTATAGATGTCGACGACGCGTACCCGGTTATCCGAGCCTGGGTGTAAGTTGATGACTCGTCCCATTCTCCACATGTTAGGCGGTAGATTATCCTCTTTTATCACCACCAGATCTCCTGTTTTGATGTTAGTTTGTGGATGTTTCCACTTTGTGCGTTTCTGCATTTCCAGCAGATATTCAGCCTTCCATCTTTTACAAAATGTTTGATGGAGGGCTTTAAGTTTCTGCCATCGGTTTACGATCGAGGCAGGGCTTTCGTTGATTTCTAGTTCAGGTGGAGCTAATAGGTGTCCACCTACTAGGAAGTGACCGGGGGTAAGAGGCTCCAAGTCGGAAGGCTCATTCGAAGAGGGGCTTAACGGACGGGAGTTAAGGCATGACTCGATTCGGCATAAAAGAGTTGTGAACTCTTCGAATGTATAACTGAAGCCGGAAGCGATCTTCTTAAAATGGGTTTTAAAACTTTTTACCCCTGCTTCCCACAATCCGCCCATATGAGGCGCTGCAGTGGGTAAGAAATGCCATGTGATTATCTGATGGCTATATTTAATCATTATGTTATTTCGCGCTTCAGTTATAAATGCTTTGAATTCTGATCGTAGAGATCGCGAAGCTCCGACAAAGTTGGTGCCATTGTCGGAGTAAACATTTTTTGGGCATCCTCTCCTGGCTATGAACCTAGCAAAAGCTGCCAAAAAAGATGCAGTGCTAAGGTCATTGGTGGCTTCCAGGTGTATAGCCTTAGTGGCGAAACACACAAACAGGCAGACGTAACCTTTTGAGATGCGACAACCTCTGCCGCGGAAGTTTTTTATATCGAAAGGTCCTGCGAAATCTACACCCGTGTTTGTAAATGCACGCGAATAGGAGGTGCGTTCCTGAGGAAGCACTCCCATAAGCTGCGTTTGGGTTTGTTTTCTGTGGATTGTGCAGACCTTACAATTATGGATGACAGCCTTTACCATATTTTTGACTCGGGGAATCCAGTATTGAGTTCGAATGAGACGCAGCATTAATTGGTTCTCGCCATGCAGGGAGATTCTATGGATAAATTGGACTACAAGACGGGCTAATCGGCATTTATATGGAAGGATTATTGGGTGACGCTCGTTGTACGCTAAATCTAGCGATGCGCCAAGACGACCTCCAGTCCTCATAATCCCATTTTTATCTAAGAAAGGGTTAAGGGGTAGCACTTCGCTTTTTTTATCGATGGGTTTCTTTGACTCTAGGTTCGAATATTCATCACGGTAGTATTGCTTCTGATAAAGGATTATTAAGCGTTGTGTCGTTGCCTTAATTTCATCGGATGAAATTAAACAAGACTCTGCTCGAAAGGAAGCTTTTTTGTTCGGATGAGTGCTTTGGTAGAATCTCATGATATATGACAAGATTCTCAAAGCTCTCGGTAAATCTGAAAACCTATCGAGAATGTCCTCAAAATTTTGAATTGTTATTGTTGCACATAAATGCGCCCTTTTTTCTTCGATGTTGGTGTTATAGTTTGTCTCTTGTCTTGGCCAATTTTCCTTGTCTTCTTGCAACCAAGAAGGGCCATGCCACCACAGGGTGTTATCGACTAATTCGTAGGCGAGAACTCCTCTGCTTGCCATATCTGCTGGATTTGATGCCGACTCCACATGAAGCCAGTCAGTATTTCCGACTTTGTCGACAATTTTGGTTATACGATGTGCTACGAACGTTGACTACGAACATGGAGGTTTACGTATCCATGCGAGCACAGTTGTGGAATCTGTCCATAAGTGTACTTGTACCTGTCCTAGTGGTAGGTTGCCAAGTACCGACTCAATACTTTCGGCGAGCAATACCGCGCCGCAGAGTTCTAATCGGGGTAGAGAAATAGTTTTAACTGGAGCAACTTTTGTTTTTGCTACCAGCAGATTCACTAGAACTTCACTACCCTGCTTAACCCGTAAGTATACCGTAGCTGCATACGCTTTTTCTGAAGCATCGCAGAAGCCATGTACTTCGACGTCATGGGCGGGAGAAAAATAGACCCAACGCGGTATCTTAATCCTCTCTATCTCGCGGTAGTGTTTGGTGAAATTTTGCCATTTTTCCAAAGTAGTTGAAGACACAGGTTCATCCCACTCTGTGCCTTCCAGCCAAATGTTTTGCATCAATATTTTGGCTACTATTACAATGGGCGCAAGCCATCCTAGCGGATCGAACAGCTTGGCGATGGAAGACAATATCGACCTTTTAGTGATTGTGGCACTATGCTCCATTGGTCTTGTTAGGAAGTAAAAATAATCCGAATGGGCGTTCCATCTTATTCCAAGAGCCTTAACTGTGCTGGTGTCTTCGAATTCCAAAAAATCTTCGCTTAGTAGATCCTTTTTTGGAATTTCTGCAATTATATCCTCGCAGTTGGCCGTCCATTTTCGTAAGGGAAAACCTGCTGACCGCAGTACCGTAGAAATTTCGTCCCTTGCCTTGATGGTAGATTCGATGCTATGTCCTCCTGCAAGTACATCATCTACGTACATGCATTTTCGCAGAATATTAGCTGCTATTGGATGCGAGCTTTCTACGTCATCGGCCAACTGCAACAGTGTTCTTATCGCCAGGTAAGGAGCACAGTTTATTCCAAACGTAACCGTCTTTAATTCATATAGGCTCGTTGATTCGTTCGGGTTTGCCCGAAAGACGATGCGCTGATATTTCGACTGGTTATCGTTTATCCAGATTTGTCGGTACATTTTCTCAATGTCACTGTTGAAAACATATCGGTATAATCTCCAGCGTAGAATCAGTATCGGAAGATCTGATTGCAGTACTGGACCTGGTAGGAGGACGTCATTTAAGCTTTTTCCATTAGCGGTTGCACTTGAGGCATTGAAAACCACGCGAACTTTAGTTGAGGTACTCTCTGCCTTTGTAACGGCGTGATGAGGCAGGAAGTAATTTTCACAAGAGTCCGCTGAAATGTTACTATTTATTCTCGTCATGTGTCCTAGTGTCTCATACTCTGCTAACACCCTATTATAATCTTTTTGTAGGACGGGATCCTTAGCTATCCGCGTCTCATTCCGGAAGAATTGAGAGCAGGCTTTTTTAAGAGACGGGCCTAGTTGTATGGTTACTGGAAATTCCTGTCGGAATGGTAACGAGACTATGTATTTTCCCTCATTAGTTCTGATGGTGGTCTTTTTATAAAGCTCTTCGCAATATTTATCATCTTCATTGAGGCTTTTGGTTTTGGGTAAATCTTCTAACTCCCAGAATGCCGTAAGTTGCTTATCCAGCGAAACTTCGCTGAAGCACGAAACTATATTTCTGTGGGTCTTTGTAGTATCCGTACTACCGGTTATAATCCAACCGAATACGGTTTCTTGGGCTAGAAGTGTCCTCAAGACGTTTTTCTTTATCCCACTTAATATGATTTGTGGATAAATGTCTCCACCAAGAATAAGGTCTATTTGTTCATTTACAAAAAACCTTTTATCCGCTAATATCAGGTCCGGAAATTCTTGCCTCGTTGTCGCGCTTATATTTGTTGTAGGCAGATTTCCGGTTAGTTGTGGTAATACCAGGACAGTTGCAGTCAAGCTAAACAATGGGTCGACGGGGGACCGCAATTGTATGTTGCATGCTTCTTTAACCTGGGCATTTACCGAGTTTGTGATGCCCGAAACTTGGGCATGCATCTTTTTTGCAGATAGATTGATTCTGCGTTTGAGCCTCTCTGTTATAAAGGAACACTCAGAACCAGAATCAATCAGTGCTCGTGCAGCAAAATCTGTGCCATTGAGACGTATGTTTACGCGAGCTGTTCCTAATAGCACACCTGTACTTGAATTCGCAAAGCAGGACTTAAAATTTCTGTTTGCGTTTTCTGTTGCTTTATCGGAATCACGTTGTACTTGCGCCTGCCTAGATGTCGATGGAGAATCATCGGCAGGCCTTGAAGACGTCCAACGCGTCATTGCCTTTGGCTGAATTGCATTTAGATGCAGGAGCGTGTGATGTCGCGAGTGACACGTATTGCAATTGTATGAACTTGTGCATCTTGACACAGTATGTCCGGAACTAAGGCAATTCAGGCAACAATTATTTTCTTTTAAAAAATTCACTCTATTTGTAGGTGTTAGCTGTAGGAATTGGGAACAGCTGCGCAATTTGTGCTCGTTTGTATGGCACATTTTACAAGTAAAATTGGTCACGCTTACTTGGAAGGTGCCAACTCTTTTTGTTGGGGTTTCGAAAGGATGACGTGTGATTTGTGGCGGCTTTGGCACTCTCACAGCTCTACCATCCTTCAACCCTGACAATGTCTCAAGAGTCTGAAAACGATTGGACAGGAACTTGTCCATATCGTCCCACTTGGGTATGTCGTTTTTATGGTCTATGGTTTGTTCCCATAGAGCCAGTGTACTGTCAGGCAGCTTCGTCGAGCAGAGATAAACGACAATTGCGTCCCAGTTCGATATGTCAATTTGATGACTCTGCAGGGCTGATAAGCAATTGTTTATCTCACGCTGCAAACTTTTTATTGAGCTACCACACTCAAATTCTATTGCCTTTAAGCTGAACAATAGTTTTAGTTGCGTGTTGACTAGGATACGCTTATTTTCGTAGCGTTCGCACAGGTTTTTCCACGCTGTAGTAAAGCCTTCATTCGTTAGGGGGCACTTTCTTACTATTTCTTTGGCCTCCCCTTGTGTCTTATGGTTGAGATGAAAAAGTTTCTCAACCGGGGTGAGGCGCTTATTGAGGATGTAGATGGCCGTGAACATATCACGGAATGTTGGCCATGAAAGATAGTCGCCCTTGAACACGTCTGTATCGCACGGTGGAAGGTGGATATTGTGTTCGCGGACGGACTGCTCCGCTACATCCTTTTGTGAGTTAGTTAATGCTTCTGCTTGGGTAGCCATAGCAGACATGCATTTCACATATGTCGAAAAACATATTCTATATTTCTTCTGAGTTCGTTAGCGTATCGTACGCTACCTTCGTCTTCTCCCATAACACTTTTAATTCGTCTTGCTGGATAGCAAGACCGTGCTTATTTTGTTCGGAGGCGGGAGTGCTGTTGAAGTCAGCATCGAACTCTGCGACAGATTCTGCTAAACGGATGTATGAATCCATAGTGAAAGCTAAGAAGGATTTACTGAAGTAACCTAAATCTGATATTTTTAAAAAAGTCCCACAAAATGACAATCACCAGTAAATTTTTATTTGTCTGTATCTTTATTTAATGATTTTCTTTTAATTTCAGTCAAGTGGTTAATTTTTTTTTTAAATGTGTGTGCCACCCTAATGTGTGAAAATGGCACTTGATGCAAAAGAAAAAAAAAACACTTGCCACCCAAAACGTGTCGACGTATATATATCTGTGTTTTAACAAGTAAAGTGGGTACTTAATTATGTACCAGTGTTATTGTTGATTTACTTGTTAGTTATGTATATATACAAAATTACAACAACGGCTCAAAAGTGATTATGTGAAAACGCAATAGTGCAATAGAAATAGTGTTTCTCGAATCAGTGAAATAGTGACTTGCAAATAACCAATTGTGCTAAGCCAATGAACAGTATTGAACAAGGAAATTATGCCGATTTACTTTAAAGTAAATAAAAGTGAAAAATCCAAAACAAAACTTTAAATTAAAATTCGATGGATTGAACTGTTGCAATACCGTACCACTGTTCACTGTTGTGCGTGTGTGTGTACGACCGTTAGTGTTTGTTGTTGTCGCTCGCGGACAACCGGAATTAGCACTGTATTAATTTTACTTGAATTGTAACACTATTTCGTTTTCACAAAAAAAAATCACTTGCCTTGTAAGGCGTTGTTTCACCAAAAAATTGATTAACGTGTTATAAAATGCTATTGGAAAATATAACACGTACCTTAATGTCTGTGATTTGTGGTGATGGCAATTGATTGTGTTTGCTGTTGGTGTGTATGCAGCTGGTATATATGTGCAGCTTGTGTATATGTGCGCAGCTGGTAAATGTGTGATTGCCTTGTTTGGGTGGTTGATTGTGCGGCTGTGTCTTGTGCGGCTTTTTGTCTTGTGCGGCTTTGTTTTAAATTTTTGATTTTTCTCGGGCTTTGCTTTGCTTTTATGATAATTAAGTGGACTGTATCTTTATCTCGGCGCAGAAGGACCATGTACAAAATGTCCAGACGCACGGTTGGATATTTGGAAAGAGAAATTAAAAAGATTGTGTTTAGTTTTACAATGTAATGACGATTTATTCAATTGCATATATGTATGTAGATATACATGAAAGTTGCTTTACCTGTGGTGTGAATCCGTGGTAGACCTGTGTCGCTCTAGAAATCCTGTGAACGAGTGTCATTATGAAAAAACGTACGGTTGCCGTCAACCGCAGTTTTATTGGAAAGCAATTAATGGAAAGGTTAGCAAAAGGAATTATCCGGCGGGAAATACGGAGTAATTCGCAGTTGCATGTGTATGCGTACATACACGCGTATTAGGGCGGTTAGAAAATATTTACGCTGCGGCGTAAACACCATATGAACTCCATCGTCAGCAAGGTGTATTACACCTTAAGAAATTTAATTGAAGAATGTCTGCCACATTTACGCCGATCAATGAAAGACCAAAACTTGCAATCTAACTAATAATGCCGATAATTTGCTACCCTGAATTAGTCTATAGTTAGATTCTCAATTTGCGCATAAAATTGAGGTAGCCTTTAACCAATTAACACGTTATGTGTTTGGGCTAATGAAATAGTTATGAACATATATCTGCCTGGAGGAAGCGTCTGTTGGGTTGTGAAATTTCCGACTACTTAAAAGCCAGAAACTGCATTTTCTTATTTCGGCTTATGATGGATAAGAAACCTGGCTATCTCTATGACTTCCTTGTTTTCCTCTGCAAGGTTGTTTTTCGTCAGCGTTTATGGAACTCAATCCCTCCCACTACTTGGATGAGTTTAAATAAAAGCAACTTCACGACTGTATTGTACTCACATTTTCGTTAGTTTTTAAATAATTTTTGATGTATAGACCTAATATATGCTCTCTACATGTATCTGCATACATGTATATCTAGTCATACCTATGCTTCATTGCTTCCAAGTTCTAGTTTTTAAAATCATAATTTATATATCAGTATTGTTTTTAATATAATTCGTAACTTAATTTCCATATGTACTTAATTATTTGTTTATTTTAACGTTCACTTCTGTATTTAATATTGTTGTACTACAAAAGACATCTTTGATTTTACTGTACTACTGTGTTAATCAATAAATGAAAATGAAAATGAAATAAAAATGAAGCGCAGCGGAAACGTAATTTGACAAGGCTGCAGTGGAATGCATATTAACCGACAGCAAAACAATTTGATTGGCTTCATGCAAATTCTGCACAAAACTCATCGACATACCCATCATAATCACATTCGGAAATTGATGTGGAAGCACATCGATCCGTGTTGATCGGAATAAAGCAGAACTTGTTTAATATAAGAGATTGCCCCTGAGTTTCAGAATACCACTGGGATCTGTTAGCCCACCAAATCCAATGGCAAGACATCGAAAATAGCATTCAAATCATCATTCGGTGTGGTTATGAGCGCCCCGCTTATGCAGATAATGCAACATATTTGCACCTTCTTGAGTAACCTGTGGTAAACGCCTTTTTCTAATGTAGGCCGCCATACGACCACACTATATCGGAGCATTGGTCTAACGATTGCTTTAAATATTCACCGATAGATTTGGGAATCAATGCCCCATTTCTTGTCTATGGCTGTCATACAGGTATAGAGGGCTATATGTAGAAGCATTTTCATAACGTTGAATTACATTCTCTTTTCAGTTCAACTTCTTATCTAACAAAACGTCTAAACATGTGTCAATTGTAGGAAGAATTAAACGGACGCTATTTAGTTCCGCTGAAGGTACCGAAGGTATTTTAGACCGTCTCGGAAAGAGACTTGATCCTAAGTCCGCAGCGGGTGGACCACTTGGATGCGTCGCGAGGCGTTCGTTGCATCAGCTCGCATGATGTTGCCATTATATAGTTAATAAATACCGAACCTTTTAGATTTTGGTGTTTTACCGTTATATGACATGTGTGCATGCTTTATGTACGATTTTTACAATTTTCGAAATTCTCCTTATTGATTTTAAATGCAATGTGTCTACTCAACTTTGGGTTATCGCCTTGATTGACATAGCGCACATGTCTGCCGTCTCATTGTATCATGTTTTGCTGCATGTCGTGCAGTAAACATTGCGAAACTTCTTTATGATTGAAAACATATGATTGACGTGTACTACTGAAATTGTTAAACACATGGAAAAAATACACACGATTGCGAGCATACATACATACACAATCTGCGCTACCTTCCGTATTCTTTTTACGATAAGTGTGCATTTTTTGTAACATCTATAACAACGTGTTTCCTCTCAGTTCTCTCCACGGCAACTCTGGTGAGACGTCAAAGCCAAGTTACTCTCATGAGTCAATACTGCATATGGATTCTATAAGGGGTTACATCTGACATGAGAAAACATTATTCAAATATATAGTCTACGAATAATTTATGAAACTAATAAATTTTCCTATTCATCCACTAATAATTAATAATACTAGTAATTTCCTGGGAATACATTTATGAACTTACAAAGTTAATTTAAATAGTAACGATTAAAATTTCACATAAATATTAAAACAAAAATAAAAATACGAATAATACAAATGATTTAAACATCGAAATAGTATTTTACAATATTTGGTGTTTAAATTTAACCCGCCACTTCATCTGCGTTACTAACTTCGTTTCCGTATACATAGAGACGATATTTCAGAGCTGAAAATGTAGCTTCGATGAATTTACAAT
Organism: Anomoia purmunda; assembly: GCA_951828415.1. Lineage (NCBI taxonomy): Eukaryota > Metazoa > Arthropoda > Insecta > Diptera > Tephritidae > Anomoia > Anomoia purmunda. The sequence continues at coordinate 4,782,901 of OX639998.1, read as the reverse complement.
ATACCGTAGTCACAATACAGTTGAAGTTAACTCCAAAGTTAATTTTCAATGGAATTTTTACCAAAAATAGCTAAACTAATTAAAGGGTCAATTCTATCTCGACTATGACTAAGGGCCATGATTTTAAACTGCACAAAGCTTGATAGATGTGAACTAAGGGTTTCTTGAAGTCTCTAATGGATTTATTTATGCAGATATACTACTCGTATACGAATACAATATACATACTTTATGTTTGTTTTTAACGTCGGACTATAAAAGCACTTTCAATCCCACCTGGAGCGTACATTTCTAAATTCATCAATATATGACTATGAATACGGATTTTTTTGTTCTAGCGCCGTCTTGCGGATACCTTTTTCGTAAAAGCATTTCTTATCGCACAAGCAGCAAACCTTTCTTTTACCTAGATAGATAGGTAGGAGTGGCTGGCGCCTGTGGTAACACACTTGACCATATATAGAAGGTCGATTGTGTTACCACAAACATTGACACTTTCTAACGAAACAAATGGCAGGAGATCTAAGATTCTGAGCACCCCGACTATGGAGATCATAATAGATCTTTGCACCTTGGTGAGTAGCAGCAATGGGACCACCCTCCCAACCTTCCAGATGTCAGGAATGATGAGGGTGGCCATGCACAAATTGAGGCTCCCTGTAAGGAACTCAACTCCCGCGGTTCCTAAGTTCTTTAACATCAACACGATTATCCTATCAGGGCCAATGGCCTTGGCGGCTTTCGCCTTCCCGATGACCTCCTTCACCTCGCTACTAGTGAAGGTAAGAGGCGCGCTGTTGTTTGGCAGTTTGCGCCTTCTGGCCCCCATCCCCTTGGCCCTATCCCCCGAAGGATGCAATATGAATTGCCGGCTAAAATAGCTCGCGCATCTCTTCGGGTCCGACGTCCTCGAATAAAATTTCCACTCGGTCGTCGCGCTTCGTCGGGTTGGAAAAGGACTTCACGGTGGACCGGAGCTTACCAACACCCGTGACTAGGTTGCAGGGCTTCAAATGCTCCTCCCATTTGTTCCGCTTATTCTGGTCAACCAGTCTCCGAATCTCCACGTTCAAATCCCATATGTTGGAATTGCGGGGATCGGAGCGGCGAAGGTGGTCGCGTTCATTCGCTAGAGCTGCCGCTTCAGCCGGGAAAATGGGACGGATCTCTGGGACCCTTCCAGCCGGGATGAGGCGAGCCGCAGCAGACGCAACCACCTTGCGGAACTTCTGTTCACCTTTGCGAACGTCAGTGGGTATGGGAAGAGATCTGAAGGCATTTTCATTTAACTCCGCGAACCTGACCCAGTCAGCCATTTTACAGTTGATGTAGGTCCAGCGGTCCGCGAAAACAAAGTCACCAGGTCTGTCAATCGAGATGATTGTGGGTAGATGGTCTGATGCAAGCGATAGCATAGGTCGTCACGTTATGCTATTTATCAGACCTGCGCTAGCTATTGTTAGGTCAGACGAGCTGCTGCAACCACCCATAATCCTGGTGGGGGCATTATCGTCCATCGTGCAGAATGCCGAATCGTCTATCTGCTCTGCCAAATCGTTTCCCCTACGATCATCTGGTAGGCTTGAATGCCTGATGGAAATCACCAGCCAATAAAACTACCATGCCTCCCATTATATCTGTACTATCTCGCAAGTCCTGGAGGGTCCGGTTTAAAGCTTCTATAGCCTTCTTGTGAGACATTGTACTTTCATCGCACACTAAAAGCTTGCAGCATCCTACCTCGTGAACTATTTACAGATGGGCGAATCTTCCTGTGCGAAATTCAATGGTAATTTCAAAACGGAATGTGCCGTACGACCGCCCTTTAATAGCGTCGCGGCAATACCTGACGAAGCTACAGCAACTGCTATTTTTTGGTCTTTTCTGACGGACATTAATAATAAGTTAAGCAAAAACGTTTTTCCAGTTCCTCTTGGTGCGTCAAGAAAGAAGAGTCCACCACTGCCGGAGTCTATTTTACGTAAAACTTGATGGAAAACATGATTTTGCTCTGGAAGTAATTGAGGGACTAATTCTGCCACTTGATGTTGCAGTGCTATGAAATCATAATCTAGCTCTCGTGCAATTTCATTATCAAAATCATCCATATTGTCTCGTCGAGGGCTGGACATTCCGAAATCATCTAATTTTTTTCCAACCTGACATGTTCATTGAAAGTAATATCTGTGTGTACTTGCTGCAGTTGATGTAAAATATCTTCAGCCATGTATTCCTTGTACTTATTCCAAAGAGTTTGAGGGTTAGAAAGACCGCAAGAAGATAAAAGCGTAGCGTAAAGTTCCGTGATTTTATCTGGCGATCGGCATTGTACAGCTTCCTCCATAGTTTCGTCCCAATGATAGTAATTTTCTAACAGTCGCCGAGCTTCACATGCTTCTCGGTAGGTTTGACATTCCTGACCATTGACAATTTTAAGTTCTGTAAAGCTAATTGGACCTCTAACATGATGCAACAACATGCGCAGACAAAAGCATTCTAAATTCGTAACATGTACCGTATAGACACGACCAAGAGCATCCGATGCTTTAACCCCAGGTTGGTTTCGAACAGGTGTACCATGAATACGACGACGCCATTCTTTTTTTGAACTATTCCATGTATAATAACGGGGAACCTCAGAGTACAATAATGTCTTTGCAAAAGTATCATTCTGACAAAGGTGAAAAAAGGCAGTCAGCGTGGTCTTAGGAGGAGATAAAATCCTGTCTTGAAAGGTATTTTCATCAAAAAAGACACGCTGTCCGTTTTCCAAGTGTACTGCAAGATGTGTAACAGTGGGATATCTTTCATGTAATGGAAAGCCAAGCCATGCCATGCTGCTTCATTGCTACTGACATATCTTCCTGCTTGATAAGTTTGTATCTCATTGAGGACCTGTACAGCACCTTCATTACGCAGATTGAAGATCGCCTGATCGCTTCCTTTATTGATATACTTGCAAATATATTTTATTGCGCGCACAGAATTGCAAGCTTCAACATTAATGTGGGCGTTGAATAATTTACACAAAATCGGGGAATAGGGAACTACCCAGCTATTATCAAAGCTCTTTATTTCCCCACTGCGAGTACGAATGTTAGCTTGTTTACCACCATCAGTAGGCGCCCTACGTCTGTATAACGGGTAACCCTTATCACTGTGAACTGTTTCTTTAATCATTTCTCGAGGATACTTTTTTGTGCACTTGCCATTTTCCATGCAAGGTGACGCTGGATTGCGAGCTCCACAGGGGCCGTGTATCATATTTTTAATAACCGTGTCATACAGATTTTTATCATCTTCTGGATCTGGGATTTCAGCGCAAATTATGCTGTCAATTTGATTAGGAAGTAGCTTCTGCTTTAGCCAAATTAATATGTGCACATGTGGTAGACCTCGTTTCTGCCATTCAATAGAGTACATATGGCACTGGACGTCTCCAAATATTTTTCCTTTTGTTACAACGTTCATTAACTTTTGGACCTTTAATCGAAATACGCGGGCAACTATGTCATGTCGATCAGTGGCCTTTTGCCCAGACATAAGCTCTTGAGTTATATCCTGCCACGAAGGATTACAGGTAAAAGTTACGAAGAGATCAGGCCTTCCGTAAGTTCGTACATAAGAAAATGCGTCTTGCGTGTACTCATGGAGATAACGGGGACTGTTCACAAAGGTGGACGGCAAAATAACCATTTTGCCAATGTCGTTAGGTCTGATATTATTGTCTGCGCTAATCGCATCTTGTAAATGTATGTAATTTTCAGCTCGTAATTTTTTCTGGTTTAGAGAAATGTAACGAAGACGTTCGCTCTCTACTTTAATATACATATCTACCAAGAATTGATGAAAAAGTTGACTTGTACGCAGAAGAAGGTTGAAGTCATGCTCTCGAAGCATCATGTAATACGCATAAAAGTCCATGCAGGAAACTTTTTTATTTGGAATTGGTTGTCCCGTTGTTGGATTAATGACTGGAATATTAAAATGATATCCAGATTCTCCTTTACTGAAAATTAATGGGTACTGCAAAGCATCATAGAATCTATGAGTATCAGCTACACGCTTTAGCGTATTATCATGTGCACGTAGTACTATGTCTCGTGGAGAGCTCGGGTCACCAGTAACCAAAACAGCAACTTCATTGACCATCGGCGCATTTTAACGCCTTTCATGTTCGCCACGTAGAGTTCAATCAGCATGAATGATAACTTTGTAGTTGTCTGAAGGCCAGTTGTCTATCGCACTTTTAAAGATTTTTACCAAAACATTGTGACTGTGTAACATTCGTTGAATTTTCAATACCGTTTCTCTTTCTACTCCTTCAATATATTGGCAACGACGATTTACTTCATTTTGTTCATCACCTATAAAGTAGACCTGCAGAAATTTATGCTGATCATCATCTTCTGGAAATAGTGATCCAATTTGATGATATATCTGTCCTTGTACAGTAAAAGTTGGTGAAAACCCGGGCATTCTTATCACTTTATCAACTCCAAAGGATGTCATTTGAAAGCAAGAGTTATACTTTCTTATTTTGCTTAGAAATTGCTTTGACTCATCTGTAATATTTAATAATAAAGTTTTCAAAGGCTCTTTTGGTTCACCAAGTAATGGAAGTGAAACTTTACCACCGGAACAGCACATTCCAGCAGTTTCATTTTTCCACTTAAAAGCATCGCAGTAGGTACTGACATTTTTTATTCATTGAGCCAATAACAATCAATGGATTATTATGATATTCAATTGAAGGATCATATTGAAACCCAGTACCATTAACCCATTTCCAACCGCGCTGCAAAAATTTTTTATTTAAGGTACATTTTTAGATTAATTACGGCCCCCTGATTCCAAATCTGTCATCAAAAAATTTCTACCTCTTCCCGTTTTCCCGATATGTCAAAAAATAAAGTGTTCGATTAATCGAACACTGGCGGTGAACACATACCATAAAATCCCATACAAATGCGAAATGTCAATTTTTCCCGCCAAATGATAGCGCTTTGACATTTCTTTTGTGTGTTTCAGAAGAAAAGACCTGTTTTGTGCCTGCTTATCATATTCTTACATTTTAATAGTTTTTCGAAAAATAAATGGTGAGAATCTATTAGAATATAGTTTCGTTTGATGTGTAATTCCGAGTGTTTGTATTGTTCCTCGATTCCAGAATTGCAAAATGGCACGTTCAAAGAAAACAACAATGAAGGAGATTGAAGATATTTTAGAGAATTGGAGCGACGACGAAAATCCGGTTCAGTGTGTCAACGTACTCCCACCCAATGTACATGAACTTTCCGATGAAGAATTAATCGACGAGAATACCATCGCAATTAATGAAGATCAAACTGCTTTGACTGAGATTGCCGGCTATTTGGAAATTGAGAGAGAGCGAAACATTCATATGGATATTGCTTATGAAGAGGTTGTGGAAACTCAACCGGAGGCTTTGCCATCAACTTCGAAATCGGATGCTGAATCGACTGGTCCACCTCAAAAGAAACCGAGAGTCAGCTAATAATAATAATAATATTATAAATGCGAATGTAAGTTTGTTTGTTACGCTTTCACGCAAAAACTACTTAACCGATCATCATGAAACTTTGCACATATACTTCTGAAGGTATTAGAAGTAACATAAGATACTTTTTTTAAAAAAAAAAAAAAAATTTACGAAAAATAAGAAAATTGTTTGTCAAAATATCGTCAAATTTAGCTACTTCAACGCCATCTAGCGTCACAGTAATGAAGTTTCAACCCTGAATACTGTAATACCGGCCCACTGTATTACCGACGGTGACGACAATATCTAATTCAATTGAATATAGTTTCAACTGTTTCTAATTTTTCTATATTTATTGTTATTTTCTTCTGTCATTACATGCAGTATTAAACTATTTAAATTTTTGAGGTTATCCGTAATTTTTGTGGTTAGCTGTTACTTTATTATTTTAGATCTTACTCGCTGATGTTAATTCTTACTCTGCTTTTATTTGAAAAAATGCCTCGGAAGCGGAAATCTGGTCTATCCAAAACTTCATCGCGGGCCCGTGCCGCAAAAGTTGCACGAAATCAAGAAACTTCGGCTCACGCAGAGCTGAGAATACAACAACAAGCTGAGCGACAAAGAGTTTTGAGAGCAGCTGAAACGCCTCTTCAGGCACGAGTTCGTTTAGAAAGACAAGCTGCACTGCCGACAACTAGAAGAGCGATAGAAACACCAGAACAATCGCAGGCGAGAAGAATTCATAATGCAGACATGCAGACCACGCGCCGCCGACATTTCATGCGTAATGATTGGGCTGTATTTAACCCATTTCCAACTGGTGTTCGATTAATCGAACAGCAAAGTTGTCTATTTTGAATAATTGTTTTAGCTGTGAAGGTAAATGATATCAGGACGATAGTGAGTGGCATATATTACTTTGATATTTTGGCTATTTGAAAATTATATTTACCAACCCCCAACTCCCCCTTAATTTGATTGGGGGAGGGGTTGAAAAATGCCTTGCCGGTAGACCTTTTTTGTAAATTATATTAAAAATATGTAAATAAATAAAACTAAAAAAATAAACATGAGGTCTTATAGGCAAAGAACCAAATATTATTTTACAATAAAAAAATCAACACCTGACAAAACATGGATGGCTCAGGTATTACTCAAAATAGATGTTCGATTAAGCGAACAGTGGCGGTCATCACATACAACATATCGTAATATAACAACATATCGTAATATAAATGAATAGACAAGATTATTTCAGTAAAAACAAATGTTTATTGAATATTGGCTATTTTTGATTATTTAGATAGTATTTCATGGAAATCTTTGAAACACTTCGAGTGCATATGCTTGGCACATTTTTCACACATCCAAACTGTTGGTTTTCCACAGCCTTTCAATTGACATCGACGACATTTCCCTTGAGGTTGACGGACGATGAGGTGTTCACCAACCACATTTGGTAAGTTGCGTGGTCTTTGGAACTCCACATCTTCATCCACCTCCAATGCTTCTTTTTCATCGGTCAACAAAAGAGACTCAGTGACTGACGACTTGAATTGTTTTTGGCTCATTGGCTTCTCATTCTTATATTTCGCGACCAAACAATGCAATTTCCATGCATTCACAGTGGAAGAATTTAGGGTGTTTATCCAAAGTGGCCAGTACCATTTCTTTCCACGGATGTTTACTCGATAATTTTGAATGGCATTGTCGTGGAGATCAACGCCACCCATTCCTTTGTTATAATTGTGAAGCACAGCAGGTTGATCCACGTTGACAAATTCCCATTTTCTCCCAGGCTCTTCTTAGAAGCTTTAGTTGCCTTTTGCCAACGCCGAACAGGGTAGAGTGGCAGAATCTGATCATGGTTTGTAGCAATGGTGACCTCCTTATTATCTAGCCAGCGACAAAGGGTTATCTGGTTCTTAGAATCGTACATATAATCACGAGCGCCGCGAGGCAGATCTTTACCGGTCTTCATATTTATAGCACCCCCAGCTACACGATTGCAGCGAACAGTTCCAGTGGCGCAGAACCCCTTTGCTGATAACAGGCACAGAAGATGATAGGAAGTGAAGAAGTTGTCGAAAAATACCACGTGACGCATAGGTGCTTCGACGTTGCTGAGTAAACGGAGAACGACATCAGCTCCAAGACCAAGCTCTCTGTTGTATTCATCGGATTGTCCACAGTATGGTATAAAACTAAACAAATAGCCCGTTGACGAACAGAGGCACCAAAGTTTATATCCAAAACGAATCGGCTTTCCCAGAATAAACATTTTGCAACTGTGACGGCCGAAATAAGGCACCATCTGCTCGTCTATAGACAAAAACTCTGACCAAATGCCAAACTGTTTGAACTTTCTGTTTATGATGTCAAAGAATCGACGAAGCTGAAATCATTAAAATATAAATAAGGAAACTTGAATAACGATAGTGTAATAATTTATACATAGTACCTTGGCCATCTTATCATTAACATCTAATTCATCATTATTCGCAAAATGGATGTATCTCTTCACATGCATGAACGTAGCTCTCGACATTGCCTGTTGTACTATTGCAATTCCCATTGACAGCTGCGAAGACCAATAATCCTCAATTGAAGGCAAAGTGTGGTAGCCCGATATCAGTAAAATCCCCAAAAATCTTTTCAATATAACCACGTCCAAATGAAAACCAGCGTTGTTCTGGGCCGCAAATCGGTTAGTCTCAGTTATGATATAATCCAACACCTCCCCATCATAAAACTTTGAGAATAATTGTATTGGTGACAGATCCTTTAGTAACTCACACACATCTTTCTGCATATCGGTCAACGGAGCTGCCTGAGGCGATATATCGTAATGAAACTCCTCCTTTCCTTTGCTCCTGGACCATTTTGGAGTTCCAAATGAACTCACTGATATCGTTCATATCGGATCATGCCTTAATATTCTGCTCATTTGACATTAAGCTTGACCACAACAATGAACCTGCTAGCACTTATAATTTTTTTCACTATCGTTTTTTAAATGTCAATAGTCTATTTGATCATAAGTCGCAAATAGATTGGTCTACCTGCTGGGGTTAGAGCTCAGTGAGTGAAAAGCTTTCATTTCAAAATAATAATATTTTGCAGGCGCTTAGTAGCTCGGTCCCTGCCAGAACCTCGGAGAATCGGGCTTCGTATTGTCCATGGTTTAACAGTGCAGTTCGATCTGCAGTCAAGAAAAGAAACAAGTCCTACTTCGAGTGGAAAAAGTATCGCACGGACTCAAATTGGTTTTAAGGCGATTAGAAACGAAACGACGCTAACGATAAGAAGAGAAAAACGCAAGTTTTTTGCTAAACAACTCTGTCCATAACTTCCTAACAGTGTTCTTTGGCGGAACTTAAAAAAGTTACGTATTCATGTGAGTGATAGTTCAGAGTGCCGATTCCTTAAATGACTCTTTCGTAAATTTTGCCTCACCGTCTTGTACTCTTACCTCTTACCCAAGATTACCTGGTGATGTTGTTTTTCCGGTCACACATTTGAGTTGCATGCAGTGTCTGAATTTGAGGTAGAAAAAAGTATTTATAAATTACGGTCCAATGCAATTGGAAACGATGGCATCCCAATTAAGTTTATGAAAATAAATTTGCCTTTAGTTTTGCCCACCCTAACTCACATAATAAACCATAGTTTTACAACATCTTGTTTCCCTAATGCATGAAAATTTGCTACTGTGCTTCCTGTAGCCAAAAACAGAACTGCTTGTAGCCCCAGTGACTTCCGTCCCATTAGTATACTGCCTGCTCTGTCAAAAGTCGCTGGATCTCTGATATTTCAGCAAATCTACAACCATGTTGATAAATTCCACATCTTGTCTCCCTTTCAGTCTGGATTTTGGTCTAAGCACAGTTGTTCCAAAGCTATGATAAAGATACTTGACGATATCAGACTTAACTTTGACAAAAAGCATTTAACACTTCTCTGTTTGCTGGATTTTTTCTAAAGCATTTGATACTGTTGACCATAAACATCTTTGCTCTAAATTAAAAAAGTATTTTGGATTTGGTTAATCTGTTGTGCAATTGATGGAGAGCTACCCCACAGGCAGGTCGCGTGTGAAAGTTGATTTGGAAATGTCTAACCTACGTCCATTGTCTTCAGGCATTCCTCAAGGCTCAATCCTGGGGCCTCTATTATTCAGTTTGTTTGTGAATGATGTTTATTTTGTATGTCAGCAGGCGAGCATTCATGCATACGCAGATGATATTCAGTTGTATATACATATCTAGCCCTCTTGATCAGTCAGCCATCTTGTGCTCAGGTTTTAATAGAAACCTTGTATTGATTCAATCTTGGGCGACTCAAAATGGTTTTTGTCTTAATTGTGAAAAGTGTTATGTATTATCTATTTGTAAGAAACGTTTTAACCGTACAACTATTCCATCTTTAAATATAGGGAATAACCCAATCAAATTCGTTTCCAAAGTAACAAACCTTGGCTTTGTTATTAATTCCGATTTAACGGGTATTGACCATATGAACTCCATCGTCAGCAAGGTGTATTACACCTTAAGAAATTTAATTGAAGAATGTCTGCCACATTTACGCCGATCAATGAAAGACCAAAACTTGCAATCTAACTAATAATGCCGATAATTTGCTACCCTGAATTAGTCTATAGTTAGATTCTCAATTTGCGCATAAAATTGAGGTAGCCTTTAACCAATTAACACGTTATGTGTTTGGGCTAATGAAATAGTTATGAACATATATCTGCCTGGAGGAAGCGTCTGTTGGGTTGTGAAATTTCCGACTACTTAAAAGCCAGAAACTGCATTTTCTTATTTCGGCTTATGATGGATAAGAAACCTGGCTATCTCTATGACTTCCTTGTTTTCCTCTGCAAGGTTGTTTTTCGCCAGCGTTTATGGAACTCAATCCCTCCCACTACTTGGATGAGTTTAAATAAAAGCAACTTCACGACTGTATTGTACTCACATTTTCGTTAGTTTTTAAATAATTTTTGATGTATAGACCTAATATATGCTCTCTACATGTATCTGCATACATGTATATCTAGTCATACCTATGCTTCATTGCTTCCAAGTTCTAGTTTTTAAAATCATAATTTATATATCAGTATTGTTTTTAATATAATTCGTAACTTAATTTCCATATGTACTTAATTATTTGTTTATTTTAACGTTCACTTCTGTATTTAATATTGTTGTACTACAAAAGACATCTTTGATTTTACTGTACTACTGTGTTAATCAATAAATGAAAATGAAAATGAAATAAAAATGAAGCGCAGCGGAAACGTAATTTGACAAGGCTGCAGTGGAATGCATATTAACCGACAGCAAAACAATTTGATTGGCTCATGCAAATTCTGCACAAAACTCATCGACATACCCATCATAATCACATTCGGAAATTGATGTGGAAGCACATCGATCCGTGTTGATCGGAATAAAGCAGAACTTGTTTAATATAAGAGATTGTCCCTGAGTTTCAGAATACCACTGGGATCTGTTAGCCCACCAAATCCAATGGCAAGACATCGAAAATAGCATTCAAATCATCATTCGGTGTGGTTATGAGCGCCCCGCTTATGCAGATAATGCAACATATTTGCACCTTCTTGAGTAACCTGTGGTAAACGCCTTTTTCTAATGTAGGCCGCCATACGACCACACTATATCGGAGCATTGGTCTAACGATTGCTGTAAATATTCACCGATAGATTTGGGACTATGGCTGTCCTACAGGTATAGAGGGCTATATGTAGAAGCATTTTCATAACGTTGAATTACATTATCTTTTCAGTTCAACTTCTTATCTAACAAAACGTCTAAACATGTGTCAATTGTAGGAAGAATTAAACGGACGCTATTTAGTTCCGCTGAAGGTACCGAAGGTATTTTAGACCGTCTCGGAAAGAGACTTGATCCTAAGTCCGCAGCGGGTGGACCACTTGGATGCGTCGCGAGGCGTTCGTTGCATCAGCTCGCATGATGTTGCCATTATATAGTTAATAAATACCGAACCTTTTAGATTTTGGTGTTTTACCGTTATATGACATGTGTGCATGCTTTATGTACGATTTTTACAATTTTCGAAATTCTCCTTCTTGATTTTAAATGCAATGTGTCTACTCAACTTTGGGTTATCGCCTTGATTGACATAGCGCACATGTCTGCCGTCTCATTGTATCATGTTTTGCTGCATGTCGTGCAGTAAACATTGCGAAACTTCTTTATGATTGAAAACATATGATTGACGTGTACTACTGAAATTGTTAAACACATGGAAAAAATACACACGATTGCGAGCATACATACATACACAATCTGCGCTACCTTCCGTATTCTTTTTACGATAAGTGTGCATTTTTTGTAACATCTATAACAACGTGTTTCCTCTCAGTTCTCTCCACGGCAACTCTGGTGAGACGTCAAAGCCAAGTTACTCTCATGAGTCAATACTGCATATGGATTCTATAAGGGGTTACATCTGACATGAGAAAACATTATTCAAATATATAGTCTACGAATAATTTATGAAACTAATAAATTTTCCTATTCATCCACTAATAATTAATAATACTAGTAATTTCCTGGGAATACATTTATGAACTTTGCAAAATTTTTACAAAGTTAATTTAAATAGTAACGATTAAAATTTCACATAAATATTAAAACAAAAATAAAAATACGAATAATACAAATGATTTAAACATCGAAATAGTATTTTACAATATTTGGTGTTTAAATTTAACCCGCCACTTCATCTGCGTTACTAACTTCGTTTCCGTATACATAGAGACGATATTTCAGAGCTGAAAATGTAGCTTCGATGAATTTACAATATACCGTAGTCACAATACAGTTGAAGTTAACTCCAAAGTTAATTTTCAATGGAATTTTTACCAAAAATAGCTAAACTAATTAAAGGGTCAATTCTATCTCGACTATGACTAAGGGCCATGATTTTAAACTGCACAAAGCTTGATAGATGTGAACTAAGGGTTTCTTGAAGTCTCTAATGGATTTATTTATGCAGATATACTACTCGTATACGAATACAATATACATACTTTATGTTTGTTTTTAACGTCGGACTATAAAAGCACTTTCAATCCCACCTGGAGCGTACATTTCTAAATTCATCAATATATGACTATGAATACGGATTTTTTTGTTCTAGCGCCGTCTTGCGGATACCTTTTTCGTAAAAGCATTTCTTATCGCACAAGCAGCAAACCTTTCTTTTACCTAGATAGATAGGTAGGAGTGGCTGCCGCCTGTGGTAACACACTTGACCATATATAGAAGGTCCATTGTGTTACCACAAACATTGACACTTTCTAACGAAACAAATGGCAGGAGATCTAAGATTCTGAGCACCCCGACTATGGAGATCATAATAGATCTTTGCACCTTGGTGAGTAGCAGCAATGCGACCACCCTCCCAACCTTCCAGATGTCAGGAATGATGAGGGTGGCCATGCACAAATTGAGGATCCCTGTAAGGAACTCAACTCCCGCGGTTCCTAAGTTCTTTAACATCAACACGATTATCCTATCAGGGCCAATGGCCTTGGCGGCTTTCGCCTTCCCGATGACCTCCTTCACCTCGCCACTAGTGAAGGTAAGAGGCGCGCTGTTGTTTGGCAGTTTGCGCCTTCTGGTCCCCATCCCCTTGGCCCTATCCCCCGAAGGATGCAATATGAATTGCCGGCTAAAATAGCTCGCGCATCTCTTCGGGTCCGACGTCCTCGAATAAAATTTCCACTCGGTCGTCGCGCTTCGTCGGGTTGGAAAAGGACTTCACGGTGGACCGGAGCTTACCAACACCCGTGACTAGGTTGCAGGGCTTCAAATGCTCCTCCCATTTGTTCCGCTTATTCTGGTCAACCAGTCTCCGAATCTCCACGTTCAAATCCCATATGTTGGAATTGCGGGGATCGGAGCGGCGAAGGTGGTCGCGTTCATTCGCTAGAGCTGCCGCTTCAGCCGGGAAAATGGGACGGATCTCTGGGACCCTTCCTGCCGGGATGAGGCGAGCCGCAGCAGACGCAACCACCTTGCGGAACTTCTGTTCACCTTTGCGAACGTCAGTGGGTATGGGAAGAGATCTGAAGGCATTTTCATTTAACTCCGCGAACCTGACCCAGTCAGCCATTTTACAGTTGATGTAGGTCCAGTGGTCCGCGAAAACAAAGTCACCAGGTCTGTCAATCGAGATGATTGTGGGTAGATGGTCTGATGCAAGCGATAGCATAGGTCGTCACGTTATGCTATTTATCAGACCTGCGCTAGCTATTGTTAGGTCAGACGAGCTGCTGCAACCACCCATAATCCTGGTGGGGGCATTATCGTCCATCGTGCAGAATGTCGAATCGTCTATCTGCTCTGCCAAATCGTTTCCCCTACGATCATCTGGTAGGCTTGAATGCCTGACGGGAATCACCAGCCAATAAAACTACCATGCCTCCCATTATATCTGTACTATCTCGCAAGTCCTAGAGGGTCCGGTTTAAAGCTTCTATAGCCTTCTTGTGAGACATTGTACTTTCATCGCACACTAAAAGCTTGCAGCATCCTACCTCGTGAACTATTTACAGATGGGCGAATCTTCCTGTGCCAAATTCAATGGTAATTTCAAAACGGAATGTGCCGTACGACCGCCCTTTAATAGCGTTGCGGCAATACCTGACGAAGCTACAGCAACTGCTATTTTTTGGTCTTTTCTGACGGACATTAATAATAAGTTAAGCAAAAACGTTTTTCCAGTTCCTCCTGGTGCGTCGAGAAAGAAGAGTCCACCACTGCCGGAGTCTATTTTACGTAAAACTTGATGGAAAACATGATTTTGCTCTGGAAGTAATTGAGGGACTAATTCTGCCACTTGATGTTGCAGTGCTACGAAATCATAATCTAGCTCTCGTGCAATTTCATTATCAAAATCATCCATATTGTCTCGTCGAGGGCTGGACATTCCGAAATCATCTAATTTTTTTCCAACCATCGTAAAAACCTTGTTTTTGATTATAATTAGCGTTTTATTGTAGACATGTTCATTGAAAGTAATATCTGTGTGTACTTGCTGCAGTTGATGTAAAATATCTTCAGCCATGTATTCCTTGTACTTATTCCAAAGAGTTTGAGGGTTAGAAAGACCGCAAGAAGATAAAAGCGTAGCGTAAAGTTCCGTGATTTTATCTGGCGATCGGCATTGTACAGCTTCCTCCATAGTTTCGTCCCAATGATAGTAATTTTCTAACAGTCGCCGAGCTTCACATGCTTCTCGGTAGGTTTGACATTCCTGACCATTGACAATTTTAAGTTCTGTAAAGCTAATTGGACCTCTAACATGATGCAACAACATGCGCAGACAAAAGCATTCTAAATTCGTAACATGTACCGTATAGACACGACCAAGAGCATCCGATGCTTTAACCCCAGGTTGGTTTCGAACAGGTGTACCATGAATACGACGACGCCATTCTTTTTTTGAACTATTCCATGTATAATAACGGGGAACCTCAGAGTACAATAATGTCTTTGCAAAAGTATCATTCTGACAAATGTGAAAAAAGGCAGTCAGCGTGGTCTTAGG
The DNA here is from genome assembly GCA_951828415.1 of Anomoia purmunda. Lineage (NCBI taxonomy): Eukaryota > Metazoa > Arthropoda > Insecta > Diptera > Tephritidae > Anomoia > Anomoia purmunda. The sequence continues at coordinate 4,767,792 of OX639998.1, read as the reverse complement.
AGGAGATAAAATCCTGTCTTGAAAGGTATTTTCATCAAAAAAGACACGCTGTCCGTTTTCCAAGTGTACTGCAAGATGTGTAACAGTGGGATATCTTTCATGTAATGGAAAGCCAAGCCATGCCATGCTGCTTCATTGCTACTGACATATCTTCCTGCTTGATAAGTTTGTATCTCATTGAGGACCTGTACAGCACCTTCATTACGCAGATTGAAGATCGCCTGATCGCTTCCTTTATTGATATACTTGCAAATATATTTTATTGCACGCACAGAATTGCAAGCTTCAACATTAATGTGGGCGTTGAATAATTTACACAAAATCGGGGAATAGGGAACTACCCAGCTATTATCAAAGCTCTTTATTTCCCCACTGCGAGTACGAATGTTAGCTTGTTTACCACCATCAGTAGGCGCCCTACGTCTGTATAACGGGTAACCCTTATCACTGTGAACTGTTTCTTTAATCATTTCTCGAGGATACTTTTTTGTGCACTTGCCATTTTCCATGCAAGGTGACGCTGGATTGCGAGCTCCACAGGGGCCGTGTATCATATTTTTAATAACCGTGTCATACAGATTTTTATCATCTTCTGGATCTGGGATTTCAGCGCAAATTATGCTGTCAATTTGATTAGGAAGTAGCTTCTGCTTTAGCCAAATTAATATGTGCACATGTGGTAGACCTCGTTTCTGCCATTCAATAGAGTACATATGGCACTGGACGTCTCCAAATATTTTTCCTTTTGTTACAACGTTCATTAACTTTTGGACCTTTAATCGAAATACGCGGGCAACTATGTCATGTCGATCAGTGGCCTTTTGCCCAGACATAAGCTCTTGAGTTATATCCTGCCACGAAGGATTACAGGTAAAAGTTACGAAGAGATCAGGCCTTCCGTAAGTTCGTACATAAGAAAATGCGTCTTGCGTGTACTCATGGAGATAACGGGGACTGTTCACAAAGGTGGACGGCAAAATAACCATTTTGCCAATGTCGTTAGGTCTGATATTATTGTCTGCGCTAATCGCATCTTGTAAATGTATGTAATTTTCAGCTCGTAATTTTTTCTGGTTTAGAGAAATGTAACGAAGACGTTCGCTCTCTACTTTAATATACATATCTACCAAGAATTGATGAAAAAGTTGACTTGTACGCAGAAGAAGGTTGAAGTCATGCTCTCGAAGCATCATGTAATACGCATAAAAGTCCATGCAGGGAACTTTTTTATTTGGAATTGGTTGTCCCGTTGTTGGATTAATGACTGGAATATTAAAATGATATCCAGATTCTCCTTTACTGAAAATTAATGGGTACTGCAAAGCATCATAGAATCTATGAGTATCAGCTACACGCTTTAGCGTATTATCATGTGCACGTAGTACTATGTCTCGTGGAGAGCTCGGGTCACCAGTAACCAAAACAGCAACTTCATTGACCATCGGCGAATTATAACGCCTTTCATGTTCGCCACGTAGAGTTCAATCAGCATGAATGATAACTTTGTAGTTGTCTGAAGGCCAGTTGTCTATCGCACTTTTAAAGATTTTTACCAAAACATTGTGACTGTGTAACATTCGTTGAATTTTCAATACCGTTTCTCTTTCTACTCCTTCAATATATTGGCAACGACGATTTACTTCATTTTGTTCATCACCTATAAAGTAGACCTGCAGAAATTTATGCTGATCATCATCTTCTGGAAATAGTGATCCAATTTGATGATATATCTGTCCTTGTACAGTAAAAGTTGGTGAAAACCCGGGCATTCTTATCACTTTATCAACTCCAAAGGATGTCATTTGAAAGCAAGAGTTATACTTTCTTATTTTGCTTAGAAATTGCTTTGACTCATCTGTAATATTTAATAATAAAGTTTTCAAAGGCTCTTTTGGTTCACCAAGTAATGGAAGTGAAACTTTACCACCGGAACAGCACATTCCAGCAGTTTCATTTTTCCACTTAAAAGCATCGCAGTAGGTACTGACATTTTTTATTCATTGAGCCAATAACAATCAATGGATTATTATGATATTCAATTGAAGGATCATATTGAAACCCAGTACCATTAACCCATTTCCAACCGCGCTGCAAAAATTTTTTATTTAAGGTACATTTTTAGATTAATTACGGCCCCCTGATTCCAAATCTGTCATCAAAAAATTTCTACCTCTTCCCGTTTTCCCGATATGTCAAAAAATAAAGTGTTCGATTAATCGAACACTGGCGGTGAACACATACCATAAAATCCCATACAAATGCGAAATGTCAATTTTTCCCGCCAAATGATAGCGCTTTGACATTTCTTTTGTGTGTTTCAGAAGAAAAGACCTGTTTTGTGCCTGCTTATCATATTCTTACATTTTAATAGTTTTTCGAAAAATAAATGGTGAGAATCTATTAGAATATAGTTTCGTTTGATGTGTAATTCCGAGTGTTTGTATTGTTCCTCGATTCCAGAATTGCAAAATGGCACGTTCAAAGAAAACAACAATGAGGGAGATTGAAGATATTTTAGAGAATTGGAGCGATGACGAAAATCCGGTTCAGTGTGTCAACGTACTCCCACCCAATGTACATGAACTTTCCGATGAAGAATTAATCGACGAGAATACCATCGCAATTAATGAAGATCAAACTGCTTTGACTGAGATTGCCGGCTATTTGGAAATTGAGAGAGAGCGAAACATTCATATGGATATTGCTTATGAAGAGGTTGTGGAAACTCAACCGGAGGCTTTGCCATCAACTTCGAAATCGGATGCTGAATCGACTGGTCCACCTCAAAAGAAACCGAGAGTCAGCTACAAGCCAGTGAGTTCATTTGGAACTCCAAAATGGTCCAGGAACAAAGGAAAGGAGGAGTTTCATTACGATATATCGCCTCAGGCAGCTCCGTTGACCGATATGCAGAAAGATGTGTGTGAGTTACTAAAGGATCTGTCACCAATACAATTATTCTCAAAGTTTTATGATGGGGAGGTGTTGGATTATATCATAACTGAGACTAACCGATTTGCGGCCCAGAACAACGCTGGTTTTCATTTGGACGTGGTTATATTGAAAAGATTTTTGGGGATTTTACTGATATCGGGCTACCACACTTTGCCTTCAATTGAGGATTATTGGTCTTCGCAGCTGTCAATGGGAATTGCAATAGTACAACAGGCAATGTCGAGAGCTACGTTCATGCATGTGAAGAGATACATCCATTTTGCGAATAATGATGAATTAGATGTTAATGATAAGATGGCCAAGGTACTATGTATAAATTATTACATTATCGTTATTCAAGTTTCCTTATTTATATTTTAATGATTTCAGCTTCGTCGATTCTTTGACATCATAAACAGAAAGTTCAAACAGTTTGGCATTTGGTCAGAGTTTTTGTCTATAGACGAGCAGATGGTGCCTTATTTCGGCCGTCACAGTTGCAAAATGTTTATTCTGGGAAAGCCGATTCGTTTTGGATATAAACTTTGGTGCCTCTGTTCGTCAACGGGCTATTTGTTTAGTTTTATACCATACTGTGGACAATCCGATGAATACAACAGAGAGCTTGGTCTTGGAGCTGATGTCGTTCTCCGTTTACTCAGCAACGTCGAAGCACCTATGCGTCACGTGGTATTTTTCGACAACTTCTTCACTTCCTATCATCTTCTGTGCCTGTTATCAGCAAAGGGGTTCTGCGCCACTGGAACTGTTCGCTGCAATCGTGTAGCTGGGGGTGCTATAAATATGAAGACCGGTAAAGATCTGCCTCGCGGCGCTCGTGATTATATGTACGATTCTAAGAACCAGATAACCCTTTGTCGCTGGCAAGATAATAAGGAGGTCACCATTGCTACAAACCATGATCAGATTCTGCCACTCTACCCTGTTCGGCGTTGGCAAAAGGCAACTAAAGCTTCTAAGAAGAGCCTGGGAGAAAATGGGAATTTGTCAACGTGGATCAACCTGCTGTGCTTCACAATTATAACAAAGGAATGGGTGGCGTTGATCTCCACGACAATTCCATTCAAAATTATCGAGTAAACATCCGTGGAAAGAAATGGTACTGGCCACTTTGGATAAACACCCTAAATTCTTCCACTGTGAATGCATGGAAATTGCATTGTTTGGTCGCGAAATATAAGAATGAGAAGCCAATGAGCCAAAAACAATTCAAGTCGTCAGTCACTGAGTCTCTTTTGTTGACCGATGAAAAAGAAGCATTGGAGGTGGATGAAGATGTGGAGTTCCAAAGACCACGCAACTTACCAAATGTGGTTGGTGAACACCTCATCGTCCGTCAACCTCAAGGGAAATGTCGTCGATGTCAATTGAAAGGCTGTGGAAAACCAACAGTTTGGATGTGTGAAAAATGTGCCAAGCATATGCACTCGAAGTGTTTCAAAGATTTCCATGAAATACTATCTAAATAATCAAAAATAGCCAATATTCAATAAACATTTGTTTTTACTGAAATAATCTTGTCTATTCATTTATATTACGATATGTTGTTATATTACGATATGTTGTATGTGATGAACGCCACTGTTCGATTAATCGAACATCTATTTTGAGTAATACCTGAGCCATCCATGTTTTGTCAGGTGTTGATTTTTTTATTGTAAAATAATATTTGGTTCTTTGCCTATAAGACCTCATGTTTATTTTTTTAGTTTTATTTATTTACATATTTTTAATATAATTTACAAAAAAGGTCTACCGGCAAGGCATTTTTCAACCCCTCCCCCAATCAAATTAAGGGGGAGTTGGGGGTTGGTAAATATAATTTTCAAATAGCCAAAATATCAAAGTAATATATGACACTCACTATCGTCCTGATATCATTTACCTTCACAGCTAAAACAATTATTCAAAATAGACAACTTTGCTGTTCGATTAATCGAACACCAGTTGGAAATGGGTTAAATACAGCCCAATCATTACGCATGAAATTTCGGCGGCGCGTGGTCTTCATGTCTGCATTATGAATTCTTCTCGCCTGCGATTGTTTTGGTGTTTCTATCGCTCTTCTAGTTGTCGGCAGTGCAGCTTGTCTTTCTAAACGAACTCGTGCCTGAAGAGGCGTTTCAGCTGCTCTCAAACCTCTTTGTCGCTCAGCTTGTTGTTGTATTCTCAGCTCTGCGTGAGCCGAAGTTTCTTGATTTCGTGCAACTTTTGCGGCACGGGCCCGCGATGAAGTTTTGGATAGACCAGATTTCCGCTTCCGAGGCATTTTTTCAAATAAAAGCAGAGTAAGAATTAACATCAGCGAGTAAGATCTAAAATAATAAAGTAACAGCTAACCACAAAAATTACGGATAACCTCAAAAATTTAAATAGTTTAATACTGCATGTAATGACAGAAGAAAATAACAATAAATATAGAAAAATTACAAACAGTTGAAACTATATTCAATTGAATTAGATATTGAATTAGATATTGTCGTCACCGTCGGTAATACAGTGGGCCGGTATTACAGTATTCAGGGTTGAAACTTCATTACTGTGATGCTAGATGGCGTTGAAGTAGCTAAATTTGACGATATTTTGACAAACAATTTACTTATTTTTCGTAAAATTTTTTTATTTTTTTAAAGAAAAGTATCCTATGTTACTTCTAATACCTTCAGAAGTATATGTGCAAAGTTTCATGATGATCGGTTAAGTAGTTTTTGCGTGAAAGCGTAACAAACAAACTTACATTCGCATTTATAATATTATAGTATAGTATAGTAGGGATTTCGGTCTGGTCATCCTCGTTTACTACATCGATAACTTGCTTTGTGGTATGCACATATTTCGTTCCGGGTAAAATTTCTTGCAATTTATGTTTTATCTTGCCGAGTAAGGGAAGTGCGCATAGAAGGGCGTTTGTTATATTTTGATTTACGCAGAGCTTGATGTCTGTTAAAAGAATATCTGTGGAGTCAAAAATAATTGTGTGTCTCATACGGGACTGGAAAAGAATTTTCTTAGGTACTTTTGATGGTACACCTTCCTCTAGTGTTATCTGATTCTTTAAACAATTCACAGGGCTTGCTACTGTTCGGATTATTTCACTCAGGGACTCTTCACTATGTATAGTTTCGATGGATGATGCTGAGTCTTCCACGGTATTAATGTGTTGCCGCGACAGTGCGTCTGCTACAAGGTTTTCCTTGCCTGGCTTGTTTAGAAATTTTGGTGAGAATTGTTCGATAAATGCCATCCAGCGTCTTATTTTAGGATTCGGGTTTATCTCTGATATCGCGAATGTCAGGGGTTGGTGGTCCGTGAAGATGTTCAGTTGATTCACTCCATATAGATAATTTCTCAATTTCTGCAAGGCCCACACGATGGCTAGCAACTCTCTTTCATTAGTTGCGTAGTTCTCTTCTGCTCATGTGAGAGTGCGTGAAATCATCGTTATTGGTCTTCCAATTATGAGGCAATTATTTCCTTGACTTGTTCAAATGTCTCCAAGGCATCGATATCGAGATCAATTTCCACACCCTTTGACTTGTTTGCTGTTATGGATCCATTTTCTCCCCTCCGATACTTTGTGAGTGGTTTTACTATTGCTGAATAATCTCTGACAAATCTTCGATCGTACCCTGCTAGTCCTAAAAACGACCGTAAACTTCGTAAGGTTTTGGGGACTTCGTAGCCTACTATATCTTTTACCTTGTCTGGATAGGTTTTCATTCCTTTTGGTGAAATTAAAAATCCTGAGTATTCTCCCTCTTCTAACAGAAACTTCGGCTTTTCTCTTGAGACTCTCATATTTGCGTTAAACAGCTTTTCCAACACGCGTTCCACATCTTCTAAGTGTTGCTGCAAGGAATTCGAAAAAATTACAACATCATCGAAGTAAACATAGCAGCAGCGACCGATTTCGTCTCGAAGTACGTCATCGATAGCTTTCTGGAAGATGCTTGGGGCATTTTCGAGCCCAAAGGGTAACCTGCAGAACTCAAATTTCCCGTTGTTAACAGAAATCGCGGTTTTTAATTGGTCTTTTTTTGCAAGCTTAACTTGGTGGAATCCTGACTTTAGATCTAATGTAGAAAATATGCATGGTTTCCCTAGATTGGCCAATATTACAGAAATATCGGGAATAGGGTATCTTTCTGTTGTCGTCCGTTCGTTCAGTTTCCGAAAATCAATAACCATGTGATGTTTGTTTTTCCCATTCTCGTCTAGACCTTCTTTACTAACGATCCATAGGATTATTGTAGGGCGAGCGTGAAGGTTGAATGATTCCGTTTCGTAGTAACTCATTAATTTCTTTTTACACGAATTCGGTTAGCGCTATTGGGTACGGGTAGGGTTTGGAATAAACTGGCTGATCGTCTTTCGTATTAATAGTTGCGGTTATTGATGTATTAAAATGAAGGGCTTCCACGGGATCAGCAAAGACTTTACTATTTTTTTCTAAAAGTATCTCTAGGTTAGCCATTTCTTGGGATTTGGGTGGGTCATCTATGGACTGAATTAATTTGTTTACATCTTTAAAGTAAAGATACAGAGGTTAAATTTCTCCCCCTTCGTAACCAAGGAGTCCTTTTTTAAAATCTATTTTAGCGTTAATATCTTTAAGAAAATCGGAGCCAATAATTGCATCGAAACTCTTAAGTTCTTTTAGATAGAAAAACCACGTATTCTTTCCAAGCAGATTAACTGGACACTTTGACGTTACCTGCGATTTTCCATGCACTTATTTAACTAAAAATGGTGTATTTATATTTCTAAGTCCTTTAAAATTATCCTTACATTTTAAGTAATTTTTTGATGTCCCTGTGTCTAGGAGGGATCTTCCTCTAAAAAATTAATCTCCTCTACACCATAGTACTCGGAAGTATCATCGGATCCTTAGTCCTCGATCACTGAATCGTTCTCATCTAACTCCTCGACCTTGTTTTCACTATTTAGTTGATTAATTCTCTGTGCCTTTGCTGCGGAATATTCTGCCGTGAAGATTCCATGGGTCTTTTAATAGGTTCCTGCTGGATCGTTTTATTGAATTCCCTTTGGATACTACGCATGCTTCTATCCACTTCCATAAGCTCTGGCCTTTGTATTCTGTTGCTTTGTCGATTGTAGTTAAAATTCCTAGCTTGAAATTGTGGAAAACGTGCCTGCGACTGCTGATGTTGTGGCAACAAATTCTGGGCAGAAGGTTGGAGAGCGCGTGCCTGCGATTGTTGAGGTTGTTGCAACGCATCTTGTACAGAAAATTGGGGAGCGCGTGTCCGCGGCTGTTGGGATTGTTGCAACATGCTCTGGGTATTATTCCAGTACGTTGTTGCGAAATTGTACCTGATGTGGTTAGTCTCTAGCTCCTGGGCAAGAGCTAGAGCCGATGGCATGTCCTGCGGTTTGCATGAAAATAGTATATCACACATAGGACGCCTTAGTCCGGAAATGAAGACTCTCAACGCGTCCTGCCTGCACTTTTCGTTTAATGATTTGATTAATGCTGCATTTCCGTCGTTTGTCATTATAACTTTGTTTACGATGAGATTGAGTTTCTTCTCGACCTCATCGTAGAAGCCGATGAAGGATATTCGGCTCTGTTTCAAGGTGGAAATTTCCTGTTCTAGAGTAAATAATGACCTCTTATCCCCATAGGAATAGTCGAGTCGGGCAATAATAGCTTGGAAGTTTAGTACGGTGTTATATGAACTAAGCACAGTGTCAGTGTGCCTACGATCTTATTCCTTATAATGGCTACCGATTGGTAGTATCTGGAGCTACCCTCAAATTGTTCGAACAGCTTATGAGCGGTTACCGCTGCCTGCCACCATGAGACATACCTAGTAGTGTCCCCATTAAATTCCGGAATGGACTTAACAATCTCCAAGGATTCATTACAAACAATGTCTTTCCGAATTTCTATGGGTTTGTACTCTGCAACCCTTGATGGAATTTCCAGGCTTGCTAGTCTGTTTGTCAAGCCATCTATTTGTGTCTGAAATGTCCGTCTAGCCTCTTCAGTCGCTCGAGTGATAGCAGTATTTAATAATGCTTGTAACTGATTTGCGTCTATTATTGTCGGGTTGTGTAATGGTCTTACTGTCAATCTATTTAGTTCGTCAATTAGATTACCTAAGCTCATGAATTTCTAAAGCACTTAAGGCCCTGGTTTAATTGGACGAGAGAAGAATAATACACTCTTGTACTAAAATTTGAATAGTTTTCTTTTTTAAGAAAAATTTTTTTTATTTTAATTTTTTTTGTTTCTTTTTTTTCACCCTAAATTTATATAGTTTGCTCGCTTTTTCTTACTTTAAATTTTAATTTGAATTTTAGTTTAAATAATTAAAAATAAAAAAAGCCTGGATAAAAGAAAAAAATTTTAATTTAGATAGTTTTCTCGCTTTTTCTTAATTTAAATTTTAATTTGAATTTCAAATAAAAATAAAAAAAGGTGGGAAAAAAATTTTAGTTTGGTTTTTTTTTTAAAGGATTTCTTTTTGAACTATTGCTCTAATCACTTAGTTTAACTTACAAAAACATGACGAAGAACATCTTCTTGGTGACAATTTTAATTTTTAGAGATGATCTGCTTCGTTGTCCATGAATGATGGAATTAATCCTCTTAGTGTTGGTTGCGATTTTCCTCACAATGTTGTTCGTAATTTAGAGATGATTCGTTTGGTAGTTCTTTTTGTTGATAATATGTAGTTTTTAAGTTTTCGTTTCGTAATTTTAAAGCTTTGTTTACTGTTCACTTAAATTTTAATAAACAGAAGTTGAGCAGAGAAATTACGACTTGTCAAACCTCATGGTAGACGTGGCCTAAATGGGACCGGAAACCGTCACGTTTCTCTAAAACAAGAAGATGTTCCTAACGTGGTTGGGACCCTAAAGTTGTAATGGGAAAATATGCAGAAAAGCTAGGCGTACCTTTCCGAAGATGCTGCAGGAGGTGTAAGAATTATGAAGAGGAGGAAATTGTCTTACATCTACTGTACAAGTGGCCTGCAACAGCCGGCTGAGGTATAAAGGATCACCGTTTGTGGGTAACCTTAGTGAGGTTTCAAACACCGAGATTAATTGCCTGATGAGATTCATCAGAGAGGCATAATTTTTTAGCAAGGGGTAATCTTTCGTCAGATGGCGTCAATGTTTGTGGTAACACAATGGGCCTTCTAATTATGGCCACGTGTGCTACCACAGGCGGCAGCCAGTCCTACCTATCTATCTAGGTCAGTGGTGCGCACGCCTCAATACTACTACATTTTACGTTTGCGCTGCACAAACATTGCTATAGATTTTCGCTGCCATGTACGCTGAACAAATTTCTAATGTATTTTTTTTTTATATTTTTTTTTTTTATTTACATTCAAAACAAAAAAATTATTGGCAAATTTGGAAAAAATATCAGAAATGTTTATTGAATTCTTTTTGTGTAATACTTGAAAATTTATAAAGTCGTTGACTAAATGGCTCGTTTCGATAATACATCATCAATATTGATTTCCCCTTTATACTCCTTAATGCGTAGAAGATCGGTAAGATGTTGGTCAGAATGCGTGTTTCTTTGCTTATTTTGAATTAATTTGAGAGTGGAAAATGCACTTTCACAATTATAAGTCGATCCCATCATCGAATACAATTTGAAAATTTCTTCTTTCAATTTCGGATATTTTGCTTCGCTTATCTGCTTCCAAAATGCTTCTCCAACTTCAAGAGGAATTAAAAAATCTTCTCGCATAATTTCTAGTTCTTTCTGAAGTTCGGGTTTTTGATATAAGAGGATTATCATGAATTTCTATTATTTTAGTTAAAATGTTGAAATCTTCGAAACGAGCATTATAATTTTTTAATAAATTTTCAACTATTTTTTTGAATACCTCTATTTTTGCAAAATCATTACTTTCACTAAACACTTCTGATGTTTTTTCCAAACTTGACAAATCATTTTTGTTCAACTGATTTATTAATATTTGCAATTTTCTGCCAAAAAACTTAACAGTCGAAACAAGCTGAAATATTTTTTTATTTTTACCCTGAAGAGCAAGGTTAAGTTCATTCAAAATTTTCGTTATGTCGCACAAAAAAGCGAAATCAAGAATAAAATCATAATTTTTAAGACATAAAATAAACTCTTCAATTTCTGGCTTGAAATTGAGTTCAAAAAACATAATGACCTCTTTCCTCAAATTTAAGAGTATTTCGAGGCTTTTTCCGCGACTAAGCCATCGTACTTCAGTATACATAAGCAAGTCCCCGTAATCTGCCTCTACGTTTTCAAGCAGTGTCTTAAACTTCCGATGGCTAAGGGCGTTATGTCCCCCTTTAATTTTGTTAATAATTTTAACTGCCGTATTCATAATTTTAACCACACCCAATTCTTTAGAAAAAAGAGCTTGTTGGTGAATAATGCAGTGGTAAGATGGCACATTTATACCATTTTTGTTTAGCCAACCAACAAGACCTTTATTCTTTCCAATCATGACATGTGCACCGTCTGTACAAATTGCACTTAATTTCTCTTTACAAAGCTAATACATTATCATTAACGGCCTCATATAGAGTTTCTCCTTTTACATTGTCATGCATGGTTATTAATGTGAGTACTTCCTCAAAACATTCTAATTTTTCATTGACTGTTTTGACACATATAATGAGCTGGCTTAAATTGTTCATATCTGTAGTTTCATCTAAACTTATTGAATAATTTTTACATTTCATAATTCGGTTTCTGGTGCAAGAATAGATGTACTCGCTAAGTTTCTCTGTTCGACGAGTGATTGTCGATCGGGACAAAGGAATATTATCAATAATTTCACTAAGCTCTTTTCCCTTTTCACCGAAACAATTACAAACTTCTTTCCCTAAGGTTTTGAAAAATATGCCATCCTCAAATGGGCGGCACTGTTTTGCTAAATGTAAAGCAACTATATATCACGCCTTTTCAACAGCAAGGGGGTCAACATTATCAACAACAACATTATCAACAACCATAGGATCAGAATCAACAATAGGGTCAGCATTATCAATACGGTCAGCATTTTCAATAGGATAGTAATATATTAAAAAATATTTTGCTTTCAATTCAAGAAGAAGATTTCTTCTATCATTGCCTTGAATTGCAAGGTATACATTATGAACAGTAGTGTAATGACGTTCCACACTACATTTATTGCAACGACTTAATGTTTTGTAACACAATAAGCATTGCGCTTTCCCTTCATCAGTTTCAATAAAAAAATAATTTTCTTGCCATTCGCTTGAAAACATTTTAAAAATTCGAGGTGTTTCTGTCAGTGTATTTAAAAAAATGCGCGATGCGATGTTGCTTGCTCAACAGATCAACAGAAACTAAATGCCGATTCTTTGTGTTGACCTAGCGTACGTGTTCAGCCGCTTTCGTGTTCGTGTGATATTTTTCGCAGTAGCAGAATTATCAGTCAAACACGCGTGTTTGGATTTTTATTGCGTTGTTATTAATTGAGCGCCACTGATCTAGGTAAAAGAAAGGTTTGCTGCTTGTGCGATAAGAAATTATTTTACAAAAAGGTATCCGCAAGACGGCGCTATAACAAACAATTCGTATTTATAGCCCCATATTGATGATATTAGAAATGTACGCTCCATGTGCGATTGAAAATGCTTTTATAGTCCGACGTTAAAAACAAGCATAAAGTATGTATATTGTATTCGTATACGAGTAGTATATCTGCATAAATAAATCCATTAGAGACTTCAAGAAACCCTTAGTTCACATCTAACAAGCTTTGTGCAGTTTAAAATCATGGCCCTTAATCATAGTCGAGATAGAATTGACCCTTTAATTAGTTTAGCTATTTTTGGTAAAAATTCCATTGAAAATTAACTTTAGAGTTAACTTCAACTGTATTGTGACTACGGTATATTGTAAATTCATCGAAGCTACATTTTCAGCTTTAAAATATCGTCTCTATGTATACGGAAACGAAGTTAGTAACGCAGATGAAGTGGCGGGTTAAATTTAAACACCAAATATTGTAAAATACTATTTCGATGTTTAAATCATTTGTGTTATTTGTATTTTTATTTTTGTTTTAATATTTATGTCAAATTTTAATCGTTACTATTTAAACTAACTTTGTAAAAAATTTGCAAAGTTCATAAATGTATTCGCAGGAAATTACTAGTATTATTAATTATTAGTGCATGAATAGGAAAATTTATTATGTAGTTACATAATTTATTCAAAGACTATATATTTGAATAATGTTTTCCCATGTCAGATGTAACCCCTTATAGAATCCATATGCAGTATTGACTCATGAGAGTAACTTGGCTTTGACGTCACACCAGAGTTGCCGTGGAGAGAACTGAGAGGAAACACGTTGTTATAGATGTTACAAAAAATGCACACTTATGGTAAAAAGAATACGGAAGGTAGCGCAGATTGTGTATGAATGTATGCTCGCAATCGTGTGTATTTTTCCCATGTGTTTAACAATTTCAGTAGTACACGTCAATCATATGTTTTCAATCATAAAGAAGTTTCGCAATGTTTACTGCACGACATGCAGCAAAACATGATACAATGAGACGGCAGACATGTGCGCTATGTCAATCAAGGCGATAACCCAAAGTTGAGTAGACACATTGCATTTAAAATCAATAAGGAGAATTTCGAAAATTGTAAAACTCGTACATAAAGCATGCACACATGTCATATAACGGTAAAACACCAAAATCTAAAAGGTTCGGTATTTATTAACTATATAATGGCAACATCATGCGAGCTGATGCAACGAACGCCTCGCGATGCATCCAAGTGGTCCACCCGCTGCGGACTTAGGATCAAGTCTCTTTCCGAGACGGTCTAAAATACCTTCGGTACCTCCAGCGGAACTAAATAGCGTCCGTTTAATTCTTCCAACAAGTGACACATTTTTAGACGTTATTTTAGATAAGAAGTTGAACTGAAAACAGAATGTAATTCAACGTTATGAAAATGCTTCTACATATAGCCCTCTATACCTGTAGGACAGCCATAGGCAAGAAATGGTGCATTGATTCTCAAATCTATCGGTGAATATTTACAGCAATCGATAGACTAATACTCCGATATAGTGTGGTCGTATGGCGGCCTACATTAGAAAAAGGCGTTTACCACAGCTTACTCAAGAAGGTGCAAATATGTTGTATCATCTGCATAAGCGGGGCGGTCATAACCACACCGAATGATGATTTGAACGCTATTTTCGATGTCTTGCCATTGGATTTGGTAGGCTAACAGATCCCAGTGGTATTTTGAAACTCAGGGACACTCTCTTATATTAAACAAGTTCTGCTTTATTCCGATCAACACGGATCGATATGCGTCCATATCGATTTCCGAAAGTAAATATGATGGGTATGTCGATGAGTTCTGTGCAGAATGTGCATGAAGCAAAGCAAATTGTTTTGCTGTCGGTTAATATGCATTCCACTGCAGCCTTGTCAAACTAGGTTTCCGCTGCGCTTCGCTTTTTTTTTTTTATTATTATGAATTGTGCTTGTGCGTTATCGTACTCCACACGACGAAGCTTAACGCGATGGCGTCATATTTGTAGCTTTGTCCGAACAACGCAAAAGGGATACCACAATAAACGCTTTGAGAACAATCATAAATCGAAGCAAGCTTTCTGCCAAGCATAGCCTTTAGGGGCGGTCTCCACAGCCAAACTCCGATGTCATGATAACCATATCAGAAACTATATTGCCAATGGATACTGCTTATTGTTCCATGGCAGCAATAAAAGCTATACTAGACAGAAACCTCGCTTTGCTTTTGTGACAGTTTCGCTTTGACAACTAAAATGAATACATACAATTATGCGGAATTTCGCCAACTCTTATCTTTTCGTGTGTCTTGAGAATCAAGTGAAAGTTAGAAACAGAAGTTGCACTTCAAGTTTTTAGGAAAGAACTGTGTAAGTTTAAAGATTAACCAAAAGTACTCATCATTATTGTTTTCTAACTTTTCACAATATATAAGTGATTGTGTTCAAAGCTTTTATTCTGGCATCCCTGTAGCATTTTTCACGTGCAAAATTGCAAATGTCACGCAAAGCCAAACCTTATTATGTGACATCGCTTAATATGGCGGAGGATATTGCTTGATAACTATTGCCTGCCATCAGCTGTCATTTTCGTTCATTGCCAACTCCTTTTTCATTTGCGTAAAAATTTCGTGGGGCAACATCGTTGTCATTTTATTATGAAACCAAAAATTGGGATTGTTTCTATTGGACTATGTATCATTATGTATTTGGCAATGAATTAACACATCTGCCATAATATTTTAGACATATTTGCACTTTAATGGAGGGAACATACTTGTGTGACACCATATTGCAAATGGATTTATCAATTCACCAAAGGCCCACACACAAAAGCAAGCAGTCGAGCTGCTCGCTTCTAACTTTAAAAATGACAGATGGGGTAGCCTATCAATGATAGCCTGTGGAGATGTGGGGTAATGTTGAAGATGCGCCAAAATCGCAGCAAGCAGCAATTTGAAGCTTGAACAGTTGTTAAACGAAACGAACGCCGCAGAAATTAAATCTTCGTTTGTTTTGAGTGCAGCGCTGCTTGTATTTATATTCTCTTAACGAATTACGAATACGTAATCTTAAAACTTAAGTAAGGTTTCAATTTTTTACAATAGCACAGATTAACTGTTTTGAGTGCATACACTAAATACCGTTCAATTAAAATATAAATGTGCGCTGGATATTTAAAGTTCAATTGCACCCGAACTTAGAACCTTCTTTACTTGTTGAGAGGTGGGCGTGGGCCCCGCCCATTTTCCAAACAAAAGTTTACACTCATATTCCTTTCCCAAACCCAATCCTATATGTCAAATTTGACGAAATTATCTGCAATAGTTGCTGAAATATCGCGGTCTTTGGATTTTCACATAATACCGCTATGCTGGCGTGGTTATTGCCCATTTGCAATACCAAAGTACCTTGGGTTTAAGGCAATGTGTACATCAAGTTTCGTTAAGATAGCTCCATATATACTCGAGTTATCCGACTGGCGGGCGGACAAACAGACATGGCTTAATCAAATTCGCTATTAATTCTAAGAATTTTTTAAATACACATACATATGTCTATATCCATCACGGTTTTTTTATGCAATCAACCGTTAGGTGAGCAATTTATAAAAATCTCTAAAACTGTAACCATTTTGAAAATTTTCAAAAAAACATTTTAGTATCGACAAAGCAAATACATATTTGTGAGTGCAAAAATGTAAAAGTTAAATATTTTTGGTCAGTTGAAAGCGGGGCATAAATTTTCAAAATATTTAAGTATTGTGCAGCTTTCGACCAAACTGAATCTTTCAAGCAGAACACGACCGATTCGAGTTTTATTCAATCGTTCTTGCTATTTGTGCGCATTTTCTTTTCTCTTTTATGTGTATCTATAACGCAATTTACACATTGCATCCATTATTGTTTTGATAAACTTACATGACAATTTTTTGCTAGCACTTTTATTTAATCATATAAACAGTGTCGTGCACTGCGGAGAAAACCGAAGTTGTGTTGCTTGTTGAAGTCATTCCGCCTTCGCTGCTGTTGAAGTTGAGCGCTTGCAGTCGTAGTTTCCTTGGGTCACAGTATATCCAGTAGAAAACATTTTTGGATTGTTTACATTTTGTTTTCGAAATTTCGGCGAAATTCACCCCTATGCAAGGCTTGTAACGTTCCGCAAAAATATAAGAGATTGTTAAAAATTTAATGGGCATGTACTAAGCGCACGTTTTCTCTACTATCAAATAGTTTTTTTTTAAATAACTTTAAACTTAAGTTCTTTAAATCAACAACATTCATTTTTGACGTCAAATCCAGTGTAAGGAAAGTAATTGGAAATTTGTGTTATAACTGTAATCGGAACGTATTGAAATTAATTATCTCATCTGAAAAAAGTAAGAAAAGATTTGGATAAGCGTAAAATAATTGATAGATGTTACAAAGTAAATAAGATTACCAAATTCTCATTGTGAAGTAAGATTAATACCTGAAATGGAAAACGGATGTAACATTAAATATGCCACGAATACGCCCCTATATTATAAAGCTGATACCAACTATAGAGCCAACTATTACTAAACGCCAATAAAAGCGCTGGGCTTGCTTTATTTTGAGAACTGTCAACAATTAATAGAAATGTTTTAGCTGTATGCAACTGGCCAAATGACAGCTTTCCTTCAATCGCTTGCGGAGCTTCAAAGTTTCGATTAGCGCAAAACTCTATTTGACGGCGCTTTATTGACTTTGACAAAATGGGTTGTGTTCGTTATATCAACGAATCGTATAAAAAATTATAAATTTTTTAAAACTATTTTTGCCAACCGCAAAAATGTTGCAAATATATGCAACAAAGGAAAGTATGTATGTATGTATATTTTATATAGTAAGTTTATGTAAGCTCACAATTTTTTTTTGTTTTGTTTTTTGTTTTAATTTTATGAACTGATAGAAACAAACAGACTTTGAGTTTGCAGGCTCACAACTGATTGCAATGGCAGAACTTGGTCGGTGAAGCTTGCAAAGTAAAGTAGAGCAAAGCAAAGCCAGCAAGGTGAGCAAAGCAGGCCTGAATTGCATCCGTCCTTTAGTTTTTGCAGGCCACTTCTGTTTCTCGTAATGAGGGCTATACTATATAGAAAGCTTATTCCGGCTTAACAATTAAATTGAATACTTAGAATTATTACATAAGCAACGCTGACGCCAAAGCGACGCTGACAGTTCGCCAACTCTCATCTTTTTGAGCGTGTTGTGCAACAGCTGATTTTTATTATTATTATTATTATTATTATTTATTAAACTTATAATAAATTAAAAGCTTAATATGAGTCATTAGAGCAAGGCATCAAAGGCCATCAGCTCAACGTAGTACTTAAATATAACTTGTTAATGTAATTTAATTACGGCTAATGAAATACAACTTATAAAGTAAATATGTTGGTTAAGTTTTATACAGTAATTTTTAAAGTAGTGGCGAATTCATATATCTTGTTAATGTTGTCTTCGGATACGATTTTCAATATGTCCATTATAGTTTCGGTCCCGAAGTGTTTCCGTTTGATAGCTGCCAGTGTAGCACAGCTGCTGCGCGTTAAATGTTCGAAAGAGAAGGCTTGGTTGCATCTGGTGCATTGCGGCTGGTTCTCCTTCCTTAAAATGTGCTGGTGTGTTGCAGTAGTGTGTCCAAGTCGAAATCTGATAAACATCTTAATTCTTTCTTTGCTGATGTTAAGAGGATAAACGGGTGGTTTATATGTGTTCATGATGTTTTTGTAGTGGTGATGTTGATATTGATCCCAGTTGATCATAAGATAGTTTTTGTTTGAGCTTATGAACAACTTTCGAAGGTCGATTTTTTCAATGGTGGAATCTAAAAATATTGGTGCTTTACAGGCGTATTTTGCAGCGGAGTCCGCGAATTCATTTCCTGCGATAGAACAGTGGCTTGGCACCCATAGGATTTTTACCATGTTTTCGTTTGCTATTATTAGATCCTTTATTTTGTTAATAGTTTGCCATGGTGAGACGTATGGGTTTAGTACAGCTCGGATAACTGATAAACAATCAGTGCAGATCATGGTCTTAGTTTTAGATTTTATAGCAATCAATGCAGCTTGGTATATAGCTATAGCTTCGGCGGTGAAAACTGTACAAAAATCATTTAAATGTTTGTTAATGAGGGTGAAGCCTAGTTCATTGACTACGGCATAAGCTGTGTTCTCGTTGCTCGTTTTTGAACCATCTGTGTAAACTAGTTGCCAATTATTCAGTTTAGCTATCTGCTTCTTTTCAAGGAAAAGTCTAGTATATACATCTGCTGAAGTAGACTCTTTTTTATAATTGGAAAGTTCTATATCGCATGAAGTCAGTTTGATTTTCCATGGCGGATATCGTGACATGTACGGTTTTATTGTATTGATATTCAACTGCCTGATAAGTTTTTGCGTTCGATGAAGAGCTGAGGGAATTCTCATTGTCCTTTTAGTTTTCTGGATGTTTTCAACAAGTACATCAATGACTGAGTTGGTAAGAAATGGTAGCTTCGAGGCGAGTTTGTTTTCTATTTCCACTACTCTTTCTTCAATTTTTGGAAACCCACCTTCCGCAAGGATATTGTTTATTGGCGTGGTCCTGAAGGCGTAAGTGCTTGCTCTGGCAGCAGCGTGATACTGGCTTCTAAAAATGTTTAATACGGATTTCGCACTGTGGCCGTACAAAAAAAAGGCCGTAATCAATTTTACTTAAAATAAGAGTTTTTGTTAGGTATATAAGTGTGTTTATATGTACATGACTTTTTCGTGAAAGAAAACGAATTAAATTTACCCTTTTGTTTAATGCATTTTTTAATACAGTACAGTGTTCTTTCCAATTATATTTGTTTGAAAAAATCATTCCCAGTATTCTTAGCTTATTGACAATTTCAATAGTGTGGTTATTAATAGTAATAATAGAATCTTTATTTTTACATTTTTGTTTTCGACAAATGTGCATTTTTTTGGTCTTTTCAAAAGATATTCTAGCACCAGAACTATCTGACCATGTTATGATATCTATCAGTACATTTTTTAGAGCAGTATCGTTTTCCGAATCGCATTTTTTTCTAGTGATTAAATACATGTCGTCAGCATAAAGACAGTGTTCAATATGTCTGTGTTTTGAGACTATTTTGCTTATTTCATTAAATGCGATTTGAAAAAGGATCACTGAAAGCGGCGATCCCTGTGGGATGCCATTATGCAGCGGGTAGATTTTAGAAAATTCGTTATTAATTTTTACTTTGAATCTTCTATTTGAGAGGAAAGATTTAATATATTTGAAAATTATTGGTCCGATGCCCCAATCTTTAAGGCAGTTTAGAATGATATGTGCTCCTATCCTTTCAAAGGCTTTTTCAAAATCTAGAGAAAGAATTGTGAGATGACTACGCGAGGAAAGAGCTTTTGATGCCAAGTGATCGATGTGGAGAAGAGCGTCTGCGCAGCCTCTATTCGATTTGAATCCCACTTGGTTGGTGGAAATGAGTTTCCTGGTCTCACAAAACCATGACAGACGGGCGGCAACAATTTTTTCAAGTAGTTTTGACATACAAGAAATAAGGGAGATTGGGCGATATGATTTTATTTCTTCAATGTTTTTATTGCTTTTGGGAATTGGAATGATTGTTGCTACTTTCCAGGATTGTGGAATAACTCCACTTGTTAAAACTGTGTTGTACAGTGAAAGAAGCTGTTGTCTGCTGTGGGAGGATAATGCTTTTAGCATCTTGTAGGAAATTCTATCGGACCCTGGCGTCTTGCCTTTGACTTTGGAAAGGCTCACTGATAATTCGGATTCGGAAATTTTTTCTTCTATAAGAAGTGCGTGACGGTTAGTGGCTTTTGTTACAAGTATTTGGGAAAGGGAAGATTTTTTATTTCTATAACTTTCGCGAAAGTTAGTATCATCGGAGTAACTGGCCCATTCGTGAGCGAAGTATTCCACTATTTTTTTGTTGTCTGAAGTAATTTCGTCGTTTTCTTTAATAAATGCAATTTCCCTTCTGATGTTTTTCCCTGAGAGTGTGTTAATTTTTTGCCAAATGTGAGTAAGTGACGAATTTTTGTTGATAGTTCTTGTGTATGCTTCGAAGCTAGCAGATTTACTGTTTTTTATTTCTCTACGGAATTTTGAGTTAGCTTTTTTGAAGGAAGCTAAGTTTTGGGCAGTGGGTTGTTTTTTAAAGTTTTGCCAAAATGTCATTTTTTCTTTCCTCAAAATTGTGAGGTTATCATTCCACCATGGTACTTTGCGTTTTTTTGTTGGTTTACTTTGTGGAATATGTAGGTTAGCAGCGACTCTTATTGATTTGGCAAAAGCTGCCGAATCTGGGTTACTATGTCCGGTCAACGTCCGGGAGTGAATTTCTACTTCTACTCTTTTGGTGAAATTAGACCAGTCGGCTTGATTTAATAAAAAAATGTTTGATGTTTTCTGTGGAGATTGATTATCAAGAAGGGAAAAATCTACTAGAATCGGATAATGGTCACTACTATGTAAGTCATCGAGTATCTCCCAAGAGGAAAAAGGTAGTAGCGGTAAGGAACAACATGAAATATCTATGGACGTAAACGTACTGTGTGTTGAGAAGTGAGTTGGTTTGTTGTGATTTAAAATGCACAATTGGGATTTTGATAGTGCTTCCTCAACGATTTGTCCCCTTCTATTTGTGGTTGAAGAACCCCATAGCGTATTCCAGCTATTAACATCGCCTAGTACGATTGCATTAGATCCAAGAGACAGCATAAGATCGGCGAGATCTTTTTCGATGATCGTTTCTTGAGGAGGGAGGTATATTGAAATAATGTTAAGTTTGGTTTGCATTTGTATTTCTATGCCTACTGCTTGAATTGGTTGATATAAAGAGATTTGTTTATGTGGTATATTTTCTTTGATTAACAATCCTACTCCTTGCTTGGAGGAGGAGTTAGAGGGAGAGTTGAAAAAGTAGCTTTGGTAACCTTTTGGTGGAAAAGGGTTAAAGTTATGTGCGCAGTGGGTTTCTTGTAGTGCAATCACACTTGGATTTCGTTCTTTAATTAATATGTTTAGTTCATTAAAATTATTTATGAGACCTTTAATATTCCATTGTAATATTCTAAAGACCATAACAATTTTATTTAGAGATGTATAAACTATGTTTTTGTAAATAAAATTTATGAAAAGATAGTTTATGAACTAAATATCTTGTGTGAGTGAATTTATGTGTTATTTATGTTGTTATCTTGCATGTTATTATTTGTAGATAAAGGCGGGGGAGTAAAGCTGGTAGGGGATATTGAATTCCAGAGAACTTGAAGCAGTTCAGTGGATACCGAAGCGGTTTGAGTGAGTTGATTCTCATCTGTATGAATAGTTGAGTTAGACTTGTTATCTGTTTTGGATATGGAATTGTTGTTACGTGAGAGAGAGAGAGAATTTGGATGAGAATTGGTGTGAGATTCTAATGTTTTTGTGCTGTTGGGTGGTGAGTTTTTATTGATTGTTTCAGGTGAAGTGTGATTAATATTTTCGTGGGGAGTTGGGTTTTTGTTCAGAGAATTTGACTTTGTTTGACGTTTGTCAGTTTTGTTGGTTTTAGTTATTTCGGAATAAGATGGAAAAGTGTGGGTGGGGTTGCGAGAGTTGTACAAACGGCGTGCTTCGCTAATGCTGCAGTACTCAGTCACTCTAATTTTGAGAATCTCTTTCAGTTGTTGGTATTTTGGACAGTTTTTGTCATCTGCAGTGTGACTTCCAGCACAATTTGCGCACATGGTTCTTGAGCAAAGGTCCGGGTTGTGGGGGGGAAGATTGCAGGCGGAACATGTGGCGTTGCTTCTACACCTTTTTGAAGTGTGGCCTAATTTTTGGCAATTTTTACAACGCATAGGGTTTGGTACATAAGGAGAAACTTTGACTTTATACCATGCAACATCTACTTCAGTAGGAAGTCGCAACATATCGAATGTGAGGACTAACCTTCCTGTTGGAACTTGACCATTTTCAGAGGGACGAGTGAATTTATAGGCTGCTGAAACGCCTTGTGATTTTAGTTCGTCTACAATTTCCTTTTCTTCGACATGATTGAGACATGGTGCATATATGGTGCCTTTGACAGAGTTTAATGTGTCATGAAGTTTACAACTTATTGCACATAAGTTGGCTAGTGATTTTGTTTTGAGAAACTTTTCGGCAATGCGGAGGGAACGAGTTTGTATTAAAAGATTTCCATCACGTAGCAATTTGGTTGAGTTTATCTCCGTTGATATGCATTCTAAACCTTTTTTCACGGCGAAAGGGCTTAACTTAGTGAATGACTGATTTGGGTCTGTTGGTGAAATAACAATAAATTTGGGGTTATTCAATGTGACTTTTTTTGTTGGCAGAGTTGGAAATGTGTCCGTTTTCAGTCTTTTTGGAGCTGATTCGATCATATCAGATAATAGCTCAAACCTATTAGACCTGTTAGGTCTATCTGGTGGGTCGGAACCCATATTTGAAAACTTTGAACACTTCACAAATTGATTTTTTTTTTTTTTTTTTTCACAAAGGATGAGAAAAATGCAATTGATTTTAATATCTATTTTATTCGTCATATTCGCTTAGAAACAGACCCCACATAAAATTTTTACAAAAATACAAGTAAATGTGGAATTTAGGCTTCCACAATAAAAAAGTATGAGTGTTGTCAAAGCGTTTATTTTGCATTCGCTTCTCTGACAAAGTTACAAACGTTATTCAAGGTACAAGTTTTTTATGTGGCATCGCATTAATCGATTTAAAAAGATCTCGAATTTTCTGTATTGAATTAGAGCAATGAATATTTAATAAACAAGTTTTTTATTAAAATTGCAGAATTGTTTTAGAGTTTAAATATAAACACCCTTCGAGCAATTTCTTTAGGTGTATGCTGGCGCGCAGGCCCACACGGTCCGCCTCCAGCATCCACTGCCTTCACTACGCCAGATGAGCAGATAGATCTGGCCAGCCCCCAACAAAAGAAGATAGCTAATTGTATACTACATATGAGCATAAGACCGCAAGCCAAATGAGTAGCAGGAAACCAATAGTAAGCGCAATAGATCGACAGGAACCACGCAAAAGAACCCGAAGAAGCCCAGAATGAAGAAGCCTCAATTCGCTGATTTCGCTAAGGAGAAAATTCGCATCGTCGTAATGGTCAAGAACCATGAGGGCTTTCTCACGCTTAGACTAGACTGAGATGGCAAACATCGCGATGAAAATTCTGCTACAAAACCCGGGCTCCCCACCTACCTGCATTCGAGCGGGGTGAGTCCAAACTAACATTCGTATGATGTCATACGATGACGCGACTTCAGTACACCTCTATAAAAAGGCGGTCGCGAACCTTGCCTTGACGGTAGACTTCAAAGACATCCCGGTAAGACGAAAAGCTAGATCTTGGCTACCAGTAAACCTTTCTGAGCCTGAGGAAGTTCTGGAAATCATTTGGCTCTTCGATTGCGGACTTCCGGCCGTAACTGAGAGGCAGTTTAAAAGATATCCAGTAACAGGGCAGCATGCAGATTGTACTGCACCTAAACAAGAAGGTCCTAGCGAGACTCCGTTTGAATGAACGTTTATCAAGACGATGCAAATTCAGCACGCAATCTAGCGGCAGAAGTTGAGCTGGAAGAAGCCTCGTCTACTTCCTCACTGGGCAGGGACTCGATGTTACAGCAATCTAAGGAGGAGGAGCTGTTTGAGACATCGCTCTCATCAAAGAACCCTGGAACGTGGGGCAAAAGATCCGCCGGCTGAAATAGCCCAAATGCACATTGGTAAGTGGCACCGCAACGGAAAACCAAGGGCTTGCATCTCAATAAGTACAAGCTATACGTACTAAGCTTCAACAATTTACTGATTACCGAGGTCTGTCTGGAACTAAACGGGCGAAAACAAAGGCGGGCCTCAATTTACGCCTCAAAAAACGCACCCAGTGAAAAAAATGGTGATGCATAGCAACGAGGCGCCGATTTTAAGGAGTGATTTGAATGCACTACGTACATACTGGGGCAGCAGCGGCAGTAATGAAAGGATTGAGTTACTTTTTGACTATATTCTTAGCCATAAGCTTAGTATTAGTAATCGGGAGAATAGCCCCACCTTTATTACTAAAAAACCGAGGGAAAGTTCTAGATGGTACCTTGGTCTCAACAAATGTGAAGAAGCTGTTCAGGAACTGCAGGGTATTAAGCGAACACTTCTTCTCTGACAACCAATATATTCAATTCGATGTTGATTGAAACGCGCGTACGGCTGTGACGAAAAGAAACTTAAGAAATACCAACTGGGGCAAAAACAGGCTGGTGGTCAGTAAAGTAATACCGAAAAACACCACAGCAGACAATCAAACAAACCAAGTGAAGCTGAAGTATCTGGTAGAGCATTTTATAAGGACCTGCGGCAAAGCGCTTAATATTGCATGGCCCAAAAAGATACACAGAAGTGCATGAAATCACCATGGTGAAGCGCTAATATTGAAAGTACCTGTAAGTTATGCAAGACAGCCTTTAACCAGGCTACAGCATCAGGCAACGAAGCACACTGAAAATCCTATAAACAACTCCTAAGTGAGTATAAGAAACTCATTCGGAAGTCGAAGCGAACAAATTGGAGAAAATTCTGTAGTCAGTTTTAGAGGGCACGTAGCCTCAGGATGCTTGATGAGCCTTGATGGCTCGTGAGCGGAAATTACGCAGGAAACTCTAGGTCTACTCCTAGGGACACACTTTTCAGAAGTCAGTGGCGATATTGCTAACAAAATGTATGACACATTATATATAAAGAGAAGGTCACTTGGGCCATGGAGACCAGAAAACGTTAGAACTGAGCTCAACTTGCCTGCATTTACATAATTATTACGGCAGTTCTTACACTCAACTCATTTTAAAGGTATGAAGGTAATCTAAAGTGGTGTTCCGTCCCAAAGCAGTAAATACATTCCACGTTAACCCAAAGACTTCACACCAATTGCCCTGTTATTACAACACGCATTCATAAAATTCAAAGAAATAGCGCTACCCGGAATGGTATATCTTATAAATCATTAACCCACAAGGAATACACGCTGATAGCTTTCCCAGACATAGAGGCTGCATTTAACAATGTCCTGCTTAGTGCAATAACGGAGATACTGACGGATCTAGTCGTCGACACGCGTCTTGCGATGCTCATAGACCAATTGCTTGCATACAGGGTATTACGAGGAGATCTTGCAAAAGTGTCAATAAGAAGATGTGTCGTGAGAGGCACCTTTTCGGGGTGTCTTATACCCAAGGTTGTGACAGGGCCCAAGAAAACTAGTTTAGGGGTACACCTTAAAAAACGGATCTAGCAAATGTGGTACTCAAACTTAGTGAATCGGAATCTTAGACAGAAAACTTAATTCGATCAAAATATGTAGGAAAGAGCGTGGAAACCTACTGCTGCTTTACACAGCTACGGGAAGGCGATATGCCATAAGTGCTACATGCAGTTTTAGTTGCTACACTGCCTATAGACAATTGTGGTCAGACCTATAGTCTTCTGCGGAGTAGTGGTATGGTGGCCCATCCTAGAAAAGAAATTATCAGTCCTTATTCTACAAAAAGTGCAGAGAACGGCTCTTATATGTATTAGTGGGCTGGACATGATAGGAAAGCTGGTTGCTACTAACGCCGCTCAAAGTTTGCAACATTTTAAAAGCTGGAAAGTAAATCCTAGTACTCATATGGCTATTCTTAAAACCAAGCAGGGAGTCATGGGCCGATGAAGTTCTCGGATCTAACGGCTCCATATGATTCTATAGTCATATGGCTATTCTTAAAATCAAGCAGGGAGTCATGGGCCGATGAAGTTCTCGGAGCTAACGGCTGCATACGATTCTATACTGAGGGATCTAAGCTGGATAGCAGAGTTTGCAGGGACGTTCACTCTGAACAACTATGGACGAAAACGTCATTCCCTCCTCCGGGCTACTATCCGAACTAGCGCCAATACAAGAAATGGTGCAGATCTTAATATCCACTGTAATTATGACGAAGTTTATATCTGCTCACTCAGTCCAGCTGCCCTGAAAGTTTTTGACTCGGCCACAAAGAATTCGGAGGCAGTAGAGAACTGGCGCACCACGTCCGTAAATATTGCGATGGTTCCTCAATTTTAGTTAGTTCAAATATTTATAATTAATATAATTGTAACAAATTTTTAAATCTACACATGATTCATTATAAATGAACACCTTTTTTGTAAAATGCAATTAGGTTTACCATTATCCCTAGCTTGTTTTTACTGTTTAAATATTCGGAAGCACTATATGTACTAAACAATTAATCAGTTATCTAAAGGTTATTTATATATTATGCCAAATTGTATATAAAACACATTTAAATTGTGATTTATTTTTCAAACCGAAGTAGCGGAAAACACTTGAATGTGGACACATATCAACGTCTTTATTTCTATCAGGCTTGTGGGCTCAGAGTGAGGCTCCAACGAATTCGGTAATTATTGAGTGTTAATTAATAAGTTACTTACTTACTTACTTAATTGGCGATATAACCCCTTAAACGATTTTGACCGAGTTCAACCAATTGCCTCACTTGGGGCTTCCATCGTCTCTACCACTACCAGCAGGTAACGCGTTTTCGTCCATTCGCACGACATATCCCAGCCAACGTAGCCGCTGTATTTTAATTCGCTGGACTATGCCCATGTCGCGGTAAAGCTCATACATCTCATCGTTCCTTCGTCTGTGGTATTCGCCGTCGCAAAGACGTAGAGGTCCATAAACCTTTCGGAGAATCATTCTATCGAACACTCCAAAAGCCGTCTCATCCAATGCTGACAGTGCCCATGCTTCAGCGCCGTACAATAGCACGGGCATGATGAGAGACTTATAGAGTGTGGTATTGGTTTGTCGAGAGAAGGCTTTACTCCTACTCAGCCAAAAGTAGCATTTGTTGCCAAGAGAGATTCTTATTTAGATTTCGGGGCTGACATTAATGACGGTTCCCAGTTAAACAAAGTCTTCCACTTTTTCAAAATTGTAATTATCAACAGTGATGCGGGAGCCAAGAAGAGAACGCGCTGACTACTTATTTGATAACAGGAGGTACTTAGTTTTGCCCTCGTTTACCTCCAGACCCATACGTTTCGCTTCTTTATCCAGTTTCAAAAAGGCAGAAGTAACGGCGCGGCTGTGGAGACCGGTGATATCGATATCATCAGCATACGCCAGAAGCTGCACGCTCTTATAAAATATGGTGCCTGAACAGCTTACGTCTGCAGCTCGAATTATCTTTTCTAACATACGGTTAAAGAAGTCCCACAAAGGAGAGTCGCCCTGTCTGAAACCTCGTTTGGTTTCAAATGGCGCGGAGAGGTCCATCCCGATTCTGACGTAGCTGGTGGTGTTGCTCAAATTCAGTCATTGCAGCATATAAGCCGCTTCTTCTCGTGCTATCGAAAGCGGATTTGAAGTCGACAAAAAGAAGGCGGGTGTCCATTTTTTTCGGGTCTTTTCCAAAATTTGGCGTATCGTGAATATGTAGTCGATGGTAAATTTGCCAGCTCTAAAGCTATACTGATAAGATCCAATCAGTTCGGTCACGGTGGGCTTCAGTCGTTCACACAATTCGCTCGACTAACCCTATATGATATGCTAAGAAAACCGATCCCTTGGTAGTTGGCCATATTGCATTAGCGCCCTTTTTGCGAATTGGGCAGAGTACACTTAAATTCCAATCAGTTGGCATGCGTTCCTCCGACCATATTTTGAAAATAACCTGGCCTTCTCCGCCGCACTTGAATTGCTCTGCTGGAAGTCCGTCAGCCCCTGCGGTTTCATTGGGTTTTACCTGCGCTATTGCCGTTCGAGTTTCGTCTAGGTCAGGTAACGGTGCTTCGGCTCCGCCTTCATTGATTGGGGGTTTGGGTTCATCATCTTTGACGTTTTCCAAGCCACTACCATCAAACAGCTTGAAGAAGTGCTCCGTACACAGTTTGAGTGTATTCTGGATGTCGGTCATCAGGTTGTCGTTTTTCTTCTTACAGGAAATAGAACGTTCTGTAAGACGTCGTACCTTCTTAATTTTCGGGAATTTTTCGTATTGGCTGGCATCTCAAGCTCCTCATACTCGCGCATCACGACCTCACTCTTCTTTCTCGGAATGTGCGCCTCGCTTCCTTCTTCAGTTCCCCAAATCTCTCCCGCACAGTTCCCGCGGTTCCCTCTCGCAGCGTGGCCCTGTAGGCAGCGTCTTTCTTCTCTATGGCGGCGCGGTATTCCTCATCCTACCAGACGTTTTTTTGGGCTCGGTGAAAACCAATGACCTCTTTGTTATATAAAGATATTCACCTTAATATATTATCACCTAATACTTAATTCTAATATTAGTACTACCCTAATGCTAATATCCTTATGTACATATGTATATCTGATATACTTACTATTACATTTACAATGTTAACCTATACTCACCACTTTATATTGTACATCATACTTACCACATTCATAAGTTTGTACCTATGATCCAGTAGTAAAGAGACATTGAAACTTAACACAACATGGTGTCAGGTGTTTACTCAAACAAACAATAAACAAAAACAAAAAAAAAAGATTAAGAACATTTATGGTAAAAAAAAAAAATAAAACTAAAAATTTTTTTTTTAAATGGCTAAAGACGTAGCGAGTTCTCTAAGTGAAACAAATAAGCTGGAAGTATCTCAATTTGCACCAATGGCACAAACCATATTGCCAATAGACCTAAGAGCTACAAATCTGGCGATGTCATGGAAAAAATGGAAAACGCAGTTTGCTATTTTTATGCGGGCCTCTGGTCTTGAAAACCACGATGACCAAAGAAAAGTCGCCCTAATTTTGCATCATTTAGGACCAGAGTGCTTAGACATTTTCAATTCTTTCGATTGCGATGTTAACACAATTTTTTTTTGATGGCCTACTTCAAAAGTTTGACGGCTATTTCCTACCAAGGGTAAATATAGCAATAGAGAGGCACAAATTCTTTACTCGTAAGCAAAAAAGTGAAGAATCAATTGATGAGTATGTCACATGTCTGAAAAACTTAAGCCTTTCATGTGAATTTGGCAATCTTCGAAACAGCTTAGTGAAAGACATATTTGTGTGTGGGCTATCATCAAACTTAAGTCACGTTAAAGAACGATTACTCAGTGAAGGTGACATTAAAATTGAAAAAGCAATTGAGATCGCAAAAAATATTGAAGTAGCCAGAAGTAATGCAGCAGAGCTGCGGAATGTTAACGAAACACAAACTGTAAATGAATGCGTTGGGGCTATTCGGAAATCGCGGAACGGAGTTGACAAAACGGTTATGCAAAACATGTCATGCAAAAAATGCGGCCAGGTTCATAAAACCAGATGTCCAGCACTAGGTGCTAAATGTTATATTTGTAACGGCAAAAATTACTTCGCCGCGATGTGCTTTTATAAAAACCAACAGCAACGAAAACGCGCGCAATTCGTCCCAAAATCAGCAAAGCCTAATAAGTATAATGTGAAAAGCGTAGAAAAATATGAAGAACTAGAATACGAAACAGATGGAGAAGATGAAGGTGACCTTTTTGTCGGCGTAATTGAAACCAGATTGCTTGAGGAACAACATCGTGGGAGAAAATCACTTCAGTACGAGTATAAGAGAAACCAACAGCAGCAGGTGTGTGCGGGCGGCCCGTGTAAGTTAAAGCAGAAAATATTTGACAGACAAATTGCGGGAGTAGTTAACAGAAGAGAATTGAAGAAAGAATGGACAGTCGATATTAAAATTAACAACACTATTGTTCATTGCCAGGTTGATACTGGTGCTCAGGCAAATATACTTTCATATAAAATGCTTTATTTGCTTAATTTAAATAAGAATGTAATAAAATCGAATGTGAAGCTATTTAATTTTAGTGGAGAATTGCTGCCCCTTCTGGGAGTTTTGAAGACAAATGTAGTATTTCATCAAAATGTATATAAGAATGTAAATTTTCATATACTAAATATGGATT
Organism: Anomoia purmunda; assembly: GCA_951828415.1. NCBI lineage: Eukaryota > Metazoa > Arthropoda > Insecta > Diptera > Tephritidae > Anomoia > Anomoia purmunda. Next base: position 4,737,239 of record OX639998.1, on the reverse strand, counting down.
GTAAAAACATTATTGGTTTGAACACCGCTATAGAAATAAACTTAATCAACACAATTAATAAAATACAATGTCAAGTTTTTAAAGATTATATGGCCATTTTTGAGGGATTAGGATAATTAAGAAACAAATGCAATCTAAAGCTTAAAGAAAACTGTACGCCTGTGGTTGATCCACCACGAAAAATTCCTTTTAAGTTGTTTGAGGAGTTAAAATATGAATTAAAACGAGTGATTTAAAAGTAATTTCTCCAGTTACTGAACCAACTGAATGGATAAATTCCATTGTTTTGGTCAAAAAAGCCAATGGCAAACTAAGAGTGTGTTTAGATCCTCGAAACTTAAATAAGGCAATTTTGAGACCGCATTATCCGTTTCCAAATGTTGATGACTGCAAGGCACAGCTAAGTAATTTAAGGTATTTTAGTTCGCTTGATGCAAGTTCGGGGTTCTGGATGATTCCTCTAGATTACGAGTCGTCAAAACTATGTACTTTTAATACTCCTCTAGGACGTTTCTGGTTTCTTAGGCTTCCATTTGGTATAAATGCGGCGCCCGAAATATTCCACGCTGAAATGGTCAAGCTCTTTGGGGATATTTCTGGTTTAATAATTTATATAGATGATTTTTTAATTCATGCATCAACTGTTGACAAGCATGACGAAGTCCTTTAAAGGTTTTAGAGAGGGCAAAAAGTTTTGGCATAAAATTCAATAAAGATAAATCGATTATAAGAAAGGAACAAATAAAATTCATTGGACACTATTTTGATAAAAATGGCGTTAGGCCAGATGATGAAAAAGTGAGAGCCATATTAGATATACCGCCTCCAACTACAGTGGTTGAGCTACAGCGGTTTCTCGGCATGATAAATTATTTAGGAGCATTTATCAAATAAAAGTCATTGTTGAAACAGATCTTAAGCCCCTTGTTAGTCTATTTAACAAACCACTTCATAAAATACCACCAAGACTGCAGAGATTTATGACACCAAGGGTATGATTTAGTTGTTGTATACAAACCAGGAAAGTTTTTATTCATAGCAGATACGTTGTCAAGAGCTCCTTTATCAAAAACGGCACTAAGCGAGTTTGAAGACGATTTGAAACTGCGCTGCAATATGATAGTATCAGACATCGCTTTACCTTTAAAAGAAATAGATAAAGTCCGAGAGTGTTGTGAAAAAGACGAGTCTTTTAAACAAATCGCAAAATATGTAAAAGAGGGTTGGCATCCTAAAAACAGAAATGGTTGACAAAAAAAATATGCCATATTTCAAAATAAAAGACGATATAAGTGTCATTGATGGACTATTTTTTAAAAATAGTCAAATACTCGTTCCGCAAACCTTAAGAAAGGAAATACTTCACCGTTTGCACGAGAGTCACATGGGCATACAGCGCTGTCAGAGTCTAGCTAGGCAAACAGTTTATTGGCCAAATATATACAACGATATTTATAATATATGTAGTTTCTAACTGTGAAACTTGTATGAATTTTCAAAAGTCTAATCCGGAACAAGAGCTAAAATCACATGAAATTGTTGATATTCCATGGCTCAAGCTCGGTTGTGATATATTACAATCTAATAAAAAGAATTATGTTCTAGTTGTTGACTATTTTTTCCAAATTCATTGAAATTGAACTGTTAACTTGTGGATATTCGACAAATGAAGTGAAAACAAAATTGAAGTAAATTTTTGCATGGCATGGTATTCCGCAGCTATTGATTTCAGACAATGGTACACCATATAATTCAAAAGAATTCCACGATTTCTGCAAAGAATGGAATATTGAGCACCAGACATCAAGTCCCTATGTAGTAAACCAAGCCCTGCACAGTTGCTGATCTCAAGAAATCTGAGAACTAAAATACCAATACGTTCTGAAGCTCTTAAGCCGAAAGTCATAAACAACAAAAGTTATAAACTGCTCTTAAAGGCTAGTAATACTAAATCTGCTGAAAGGTACAATAAGCGGACAAAAAACTTAAGTCCAGTTAGTAAAAACGAAAAAGTCATGTTTAAAAAGACACCTACTTCAATATGGTTTCCACGCATTATAGTAGAAAATTGTGAACAGCCCCGTTCTTTTTTTGTTCAAGATAGAGGAGGAGTGATTTATAGAAGAAATAGGGAACATATCCGTAAAAAACCGAAGCTTGAAATACATAATGAGGAAGATGAAGATAGAAGCAAGTCCCCAGTAAAACCAAAAGAAGTTGGGAATTGTGAAAATAATACCGACATTGAAAATACCGAAGAGACAGTTAAAGGTGTAAATAATAACAATACAGGGGACAGTGAAGGGAATCAAAACTATGTAACACTACACGGTAGAAAAATAAATCCTCCAGCTAGGTTAGAATACAAAGAATAATAATTGAAAATTATGAGAAAAGGAAGATGTTATATAAAGATATTCACCTTAATACAACACAACACTCTTCAGCGCTGGTAAGTCATGAGATATCTGCTTGTTGAACATTGCTCTCACATCCATTGCGGATGCGGATTACGCTGAAATGTTCGTCCACTAGGGTAAACGATAGTACCTGGCGGTGCAATATCTCTCCCAGCACAAATCCGACCCCGAATGCCGCTCATTTACATCGCAGCTGTAGAAGACGTCGCAAGGTCCGAGCCTCTTCATTCCTTGCCCCGCCCATCGCATCTCTTGGATGACGGTGATGTCAGCCTCTGCCTTTACGAGGACATCCACCAGCCGGGTGCATGCTTTTCAATCATAGTCCTTTAAAGGTTTGGCAACTCCGTGTACCACGGTTTGAAGCATGGTAAAGTCTAGAAGGAAAGAAGTCTGATGAGGAGATGTGGTGATCTCCGAAATAGCAGCTATCACTTCTACCATTTTGATAAATCGCTGTTTCCTCATTATTTTCTAATAAAAACCTGGCCTCAAGCTCAATAAATTACGGTTACATTAAGAAAACAGCTAAAAGTCTGTGTTTTCCCTGCAAAATATCAACAAAGTTATTTAATGTTTGTTGTATCCGTTCCCACCGGAACGTCCCGGACTTATATCCGGCCAACGCTAGCATTTCAGCAACTTTCGCCATCAGTTTATGCAGCTCCAAGCGGTTCTTGAACATCGGCTCTTCTTGATGGAACCATGGGCCTCTGGTTTTCCTGCAAACCTGCGTGGACAATGAGCAACAAAGAAATCAGGTGATCTCAGATGTGACCAAATGTAAACAAACAAAATGGCGCTTTCCATACTTGTAAAACTGTAGAATGGTGTGCTAGTGCATGCTTAATTGAGGGAATGTTTTGAGCCAGTTAGTATAGCTGCTAATATTCGCGACAGGTCAACAATCAGCCAGCATTGGAAACTAGGTAACAGAAAGGAAGTTGGTCCAGGTCATCCGAAATTGTTGATAACAGGTATAGATAGATAGAAAGATATATATTTGAGGTTTGCACTTCGACCTTTAAAGATCAGTTGTGCCCTCTGCTCTTTACAGTACCTCGGCTAATCCCAACACCTTCTGGAAGTCTAACATGATATTGGGTGGCAACGAGCGTACATTGTTTTTCGATGGGTTATGTGTACCCTGGTACCTTTGCCGTCTTCTCGAGATAGCGTCACACTCAAAAAACAGGGGCATCGGGGTCTCCGGGGCCGAGTCGCAAAAGCGAAAGGACTCGTTCGACCGTATTCCGAGCCTCTGCAGAAGACCTCGCAGCCTGCAGTGTGCTGTGAGAAAGCCAAACAGCATCCTCAGACTGTTCTTCGAGAGGTGCGTAAACTGCTTGAAGCGTTTATGGTTGTAACCTCCCAGTAGATACTTCGCTTGACATAAGCCTGGCTCAAGTTTCCAGTGATTTCCCCTCAAGTTGTTTTCTTCTATCCCAAGCTCTTCCTTAATAGTGTGTTGTCCTATCGCTAGGAAAGTCTCGTGTCCAAGACGTACCGTCCGGTAGTTTAATGGCTGGTTTAGTCTCTATTTTCTCTTTGCAGTCTTTTTGCAACTGGTGTGGAAGCAATGTCCTTGCAGAAGCTTCTAAAGCTTTTTTTATTGCTGTACTTCGTTAGATTCGCTGCGTATTCCTTCCACCATCCGGTGCGTTCTGCTTTGTTGAATAACTTCCGCACCGTTTTCCTAAGGGAAGAGAGATACTGAAACCACCAAGTGGTTTTGTTTTACCCTTTGGTGTTGTCACGGGACAGCTGCAGTGGAAGGCGTCCGTGTCTATGTCATTGAGCCTTGTTACCATGCTTTCTATCTCCATACAATTCGTTTTCCTACGAGTGTGTCCTATACTAGATAACGTTAAGTTAACTAGGTTGCTCATGGAGTTGCCCACCCTTGACTTAACTTTCAGATTAAACTGGATGATTCTTTGATCCGACAGTACGGGTTCTGTGGAAACTTCCCATTCCGAGATCAGATTATCCGCCAATTTATTGCTGAGAGTAATGTCAAGTACCTTTACCTTGGTTCTGGTGTCAAGCGTCGGTGTATGCCTGACGTTACATATGTCCAGATTATTACTTAGTATGTATTCTAGTAAAGACTGACCCCTCTTGTTGGTGTCGGTGCTACCCCACTCTTCGCTATGCGCATTCGCGTCGCATCCGATGATAAGGGGAAGTTTTTCTTTCTCACAATACCTGATAAGATGTTGGACCTCGGGTGGAGGGATGGTGCTACTATCCCCTGGAGAATAAGTACGGAAAAAACTTTGTCCTTGGATACTCCGTCCACCTCTAGTATTGCCTGAACTGCTACCAAGTCCCGAGTAAGGTGCTCTGTAATGCAAAAGTAATCAATATTGCCTTTAAGCACTACACATGCTCTGGGTCTTTCAGATGAGAGATCCCAAATTACCTTACTGTTTGACTGCTGTAGGCCCCTTACCTGGTCCTTGTAGACCCACGGCTCCTGAGCCAGTATTATACCCAGATCTTCCGAGGCGGATCTCGTAGCTATAACAGCCGAAGCTGCTCTCGCGTGGTGGGGGTTGATCTGGGTTACTGTCACGGACGGGGTCATAGTTGTGGCTCATCAGTCCTGGATAGTTGAGGTGTTTGTGTGAATGCTTCTTCATCCTGCACTTTTCTCGGCGCCAAATCTGGTTCGCTCGCGATCTTTGGTCGCCAGGGCCTGACGGAGACGAAACTGAACCTGTAGTTTAACCTGAAGCTGTCTCTATTCAGTCCGGCGAATGTTGACTGTAATGTGCCGGTGATCTACTTGGATGCCTGGAGGCAGATCCGTGCGATCGTGTCTCAATAGTCGTGGTAGATAAGGCCAGCGATCTGGAGCGATGCCTGGAGACAGATACCTTTGATCGTGCCTCGACAGGTTTGTCACGCCCGCTGCCCGTGGTCATTTGCCCACTTGGTGCCATTTTTCGGCGGCGTGCCGCATCTCTACTAGTGGAGGGCCTATCACGGTCTTCCCGAGCGTGCTCGGCAAGAAGGGCTGCCTCTACGGGGGAGAGGTCTTCCGGGAGGGCACCACCTCGTCACCCTGTTCTCTACTGGTCTTTCTTCTTTCCATCTTTTTCGTACGACCGCATTCTCGCCAAGACGATACTCACAGGCTCGGTGTCGAGAAGGTGCCGATTGTCCTCCTGGCTGCAAACCGTCCAATGGGCACGGTGTCGCATACCACCCTGGATTAGGAGGTGGCAGTTCTTGGTCATCGTTCTCAAGCGATTCCGATCATGAAGGATCTTGCGGTTTGTGTAAAATACTTGCACTGTCTTGGCCAATATGGAAACGCACCTTCCTTATGTTCATGCTGGCCAATGGTAAAGACACAGACGCTGAACCAAAAAAGATCGCTACATTTTTATGGTTGGCTGGGTCCAAGGCAGCGGAACTACATATACGACACATTGTTTCCAAACGATCGCACTGCGGGTGGAATAGTTGGTGGTCTGACAGAAACACAGCAACAACTAGCATCAGCATACACTCGCACTCTTGACGAGGTACTACAATCGTTTGAACAATTCTGCGTTCCAAAAAGGAATGCGACGATGGAATCATTCAAATTTAATACCATCAAACAAAAAGAGAAGCAATCCTTTGCAGACTTCGAGACCGAGCTGCGTAAGCAAGTCCAATTTTGTGAATTCAAGTGCGAGTGCGGCAAATCATACGAAAATCGCATGCTGATCGATCAGATCATAATCGGAGTCAACGACAAAAAGCTTCAGTTGAAGTTATTAGATACGAAGAACGAAAAGTTACCGGAAATAGTGGATAAGTGCAAGACGTTTGAAGCCGCACACAAAAATAAATCGCTGTTAGACAATACCATCCTGCATCAGACGGTTTACTCGCCCGAAAGCGCATCGCCGGGAGAAATTAACGCCATCACACGTCGATGCTACAACTGCGGGTCGCTTTTCGTACCCGGTCATCTTAAGGATTGCCGAACACGGGGAGTAAGCTGTCACAATTGTGGACGTCAGGGTCACTTCGGAAAGTTTTGGAAGCTGACGAAAACCAAGCCAGACAGCAAACCTAAGCAAAAGAAGATGTCAGTCCTCAACTGGGCCGATGAATCAGGTAGCAGTAGTGGATTAATTAACGGGGTTGCAAGCATATTTTATAACAAAAACTGTCCTTGTAGAATAAGTCGTATCGGGGTGAGCAGAGCTAAGTGGACGAAAGAGTACCAAATAGGGAACCAATCCGTAATATTTAAGATTGACACTGGGGCCGATGTCAATTGTGTCCCGATCAAAATAATAGCCGCCTTGAAGTTAAAAATTGAAAAAGAAATAATAAATTATCCTGTGTATGATTACAATAACAATAAAATCAAAATTTTTGGATCTGTTAAATTAAATTGTGTTGATCCGAAAACCAAGACAAATAAGCAATCAACATTTCTAGTTGTTTAGACGTATGCTCAGTTGCATGCTTGCCTCAGGAGATAGGGACATTTTTAGAAAGACATAAGGATGTATTTGAAGGATTAGGGAAATTTCCAAATAAGCAAAAAATTGTCTTGAAAGAGAATGGGGAGCCGGCGTTACATTACAAAAAACGCGTTCCTCACAGCCTACTTGAACCATTGGAGAAGCCACCAAAACTATTAACAAGAGAATGCATCATCACGCCGGTAGCATACCCCACCGATTGGGTCAACAATTTACAGATAGGGGAAAAGTCTAATGGGAAATTAAGACTTTGTCTAGACCCGAAACCATTAAACCAGGCAATTAAACGTGAGCATTTTCTTATCCCCACAATTGACGATTTTATCAGCCAAATGGCTAACAAAAAAATTTACTCCGCCTTTGATCTATCCAATGGGTTTTGGCAAATGGAGTTAGACCAAATAAGTTCTGACCTAACCACATTCATGATCCCATTTGGCCGATTTAAGTTTAATCGCGTGCCGTTTGGCATCAACAATGCACCTGAAATATTTCAACGTAATATGGTACAAATATTTGGCGACATACCAGGAGTCGTTGTGTACTTTGATGATATATGTATAATGGGGGAAACAGTGGTTGAGCGCGACGAAGCATTATCAATAGTCCTAGAGCGAGCGAGACAAAATGGCGTAAAATTTAATCGTGAAAAAATGCAATATCGCAAACCTAAGGGGAATTCATGGGTCATGTATTATCACACGGTCAGGTCAAACCAAAAAGGAAATATTTAGAAGCCATCATGAGGATAAAAAAACCAGAAAGCAAACAAGACGTTCTTCGCCTACTGGGCCTCGTAAAATATCTGGCAAAGTTTATACCTAACTTATCGCAGAAATCAGCTAACCTGCGAAACCTAACGAGAAATTACGTATCACTTGAGTGGAATCAAAAACACGATGTGGAACTTCAGGGTCTATTAAATATTATAGCGTCAGATCCAGTATTAGCAGTATATGACAAAACAAAACCGGTGATCATACAAACGGACTCCTCCAAAGACGGTCTTGGCTGCGCATTATTGCAGGATGGACAACCTGTGGCGTATGCGTCAAGGACATTAAGCCACAGCGAACAAAAATGGGCACAAATAGAAAAGGAGCTACTAGCCATCGTATTTGCTTGTGAACGTTTTCATTACTACGTGTACGGGCGTGACTTCATCGTGGAAAGCGATCACAAACCCCTAGAAACCTTAGTCAAAAGGGATATAGATGACGTAACTGTGCGGCTACAACGCATGCTTATGTATTTATTAAGATATCCAAAGATGGCAGTTAAGTACAAGCCGGGAAAGGACCTGGTAATTGCCGACTGCCTTTCACGGGTACAATTGGAAGAAGTTGACGAAATCCCAGAACTATCACAAATGATTCATTCAGTAACTCGCTCCGTATGCCTTTCAGAAGATAACTACAAATTCTACAATGTGGTCCTCGAACGGGATGAAAAACTCGGACGCATTTGTGAATATGTAAAAACTGAATGGCCTTGATACCACCAGTTAGACGATTTCAGTCAAAGACTTCACAAACACAAATCTGAGCTGCATTTTGAAAATGGACTTTTATTTCGTAACTGCCGTCTCGTCATTCCAAGAGAATTACAAGGCCGTGTTACTCAGCAACTTCACGCCGCACATTTAGGGGTTGAAAAAACGCTTGCTCGAGCACGAGTACACTACTACTAGCCGAACATGAACTCTCAGATCAAGGAACTAGTAGCCGCATGCGAAATTTGCGAACGGTTTAAACGCAACAACCAAAAGGAGCCACTAGTCCCGGACGAAACACCTGAGTACCCATTCCATATAGCAGGAATGGACATTTTCGAATATGCCGGCAAACTCTTCATTTCAATTATCGATTCATACTCTGGCTTCCTAATGGTAGAGCAACTGGAAAACAAATCGGCGAACCATATTATAGATAAACTCAGGAGACGATTCGATCACTATGGATATCCAACAAAGCTCAAATGTGACAATAGCCCGTTCAACTGTGAGGCATTTGACAAATTTGCTGATGAATTTAACATCACTCTACAATACTCGAGTCCAACATATGAGCAAAGTAATGGTCTAGCTAAAAAAGGAGTAGCGATCGCAAAAACCATTCTCAAAAGATGTCATGCGGCATATGATAGAGAACAATATCAGTATCGCATACTCGAATTCAATGCAACTCCCGTAGCAAGCATGCAACTGGCGCCATGTCAGTTGTTTACTGGGAGATTACTTACAACAAAATTACCAGTATCAAAATCGCTCTTGTGTAGAAACAACCTGATAGAAAGCCAAATACAAGAAAAGTTAACAGCAAAGAAAGCAAGGCAAAAATATTATTTTGATAGGGGTGCAAAGGCACTACCCATACTGAAAGTAGGTGATCGCATCATTTTTAAGAAGAACGGGAGGGAATGGATCTACGGAACCATTACTAAAAACCTAAATGATCGCTCCTACATAATCAGGGATAGTCTAGACAACTACTACAGACGAAATCAACGTCTAATAGCGAAAACAAAAAACAGCTCCTTTAACGCCAATGACATGGTATATGAAGAGTACAGCAACCGCGGAAATTTTAGGACGAACGGTCACTCGGAGGAAATCCAAACTGTCACATCCCCTGATCATAGTAATTGTGAGGTGGAAGAACCAGAGACATCAGTCGATGCCAGCGATAATGAGAGTGTATCGGACAGGTATGAAACCGCTGATAGTGATGGTTCGGAAGCTGAGAATTCTTATCCTACCGAAACCCAACCATCCAATCTTGAACAGCCGAGAGCTGATCAGCCTTTAGTGGTTGAACGTAGAAGCCGTTTTGGTCGTTTGATTAGACCACCTAAAAGATATGATGTGTAATCTACTGTAAGTTACGCAATGTTAAAAAAAAGGCATGTAATAATATCTAACCATAAGATTTATGTCAGTCATACAAATGCAACCCATCCACTACTGTTTAGAGATTAAGACAATCTGGCAATACTGTAACATGCCTGAACGGCCATCTTATTTTAGCTTGATAAAAATGTAGATGAACACTTGTAAGCCTGCCGAAGGGAAAACGAATTAAAAACTTAAAAACTCACGCAATAATTATTCACTGATAATTAAGTGATAGAATTCTTACAAATATAGAAGTCAATCAAATCAGGTATTTTCAGGTATGTCAGATGGCCAGTACGTAGGTTGACCAGTACTTGCGAACCAGCTCTTATTTTGTGTTATAGCGTCCAGGAGATTTCTTCCTTTTTTGTTTGTCAATCTGGACCCCCAAACTGTGTTTTTTGGGTTAAAGCCACCACCAGCTATGAATCGCATGCCAAGCGCCCGTAGGAAGTCGAAATAGTTTGACTCGTTATATTTCGGAGCACAATATATTTAGGAAAATATTATCGCGCCTTGCTCGTCTTCAATTTGTATAGTAGTGGCTTGTATGTTGTTTAGTGTCGTCTTTTCAAGTTCAAAACATTTCAAGTCTTCTTTGATAATAACAGCTGTGCCGCCATGTGCTTTATTGTCAGGATAATTAGTCGTAAACATTTTGTATCTTGGGATTTTCCAGTAGCTTTTATCTGTGAACATGGTTTCAATGGCTAGTAGTATGTCTATATCACTGGTGATCAAAAAAGTTCTAACTTCTCAAGCATGCTTGCTGAGCCCATTCGCATTCCATAGTGCTATTTTTATTTTTCTTGTGTTGTCCATCTATTTTCGTCACTTACAGCGTAAGAATGTTCATCATGTTTGATATTTGAGAAATAATTTGTTTTATCATAGTTTCTAACTCTACTATATCGTTATGGGGCGTGAGTTTGTACATGAGGACTCTACATACATTTTTTGTGGTAGCGAGGATGCAACTGCTGCGTAAGATATTCCCGGAGAGGCAATAGAGTGGGTTTGTTGTGGTGAAGCATCGTTAATTTTTTCGGTTGGAGTCTCCTTAGTTCTCAATGTAGGGTAACGTTTAACTTTTAAGGACTTGTGTATGGCACAACCCTTGTAGTTGGCTGTATGCTTTTCCTCACATAGGGCACATTTTATGTCATTCATTTTAGTGCAATCAGAAGTTTTGTGTTGTCCAGAACGTGTTACACAATAGTTTTTAGTACGTCCGTATTTTTGGCAATTTGAACATTGTCTCGAAAGAAACTTTACAGTGTAATATATTGCTTATATCATACACGTCTTTATTATTTTCTTTTGTTGCCAGCTCTAATGAAAACATTGGCTCCTTACTTTCAGATTTTATCATACTGTGGATGTTTATAACGTTATGATCTAAGTATTTCAATTCGCTAATTATATCATTTGTATCTGTAGAGTAGTGCATATTTCGCGGAATAACTTTAAGCCGCGTTGCTCTTTAGGCATATATATGTAATATTGTGTTTCTTTATCATTGAGTAATTTTATAATAGCCGTGTAGTGTTGTGATTCTTTGGCTGGACTTTGATTTCGGTATTGCTAAGGACTTTTATTTTATATTTTACATCTTTATGGTTATTTAACGCTTTAACTAGGGAACTTAAGCATTTAACATGTTGGATGTATGTATGTACATATATGGGAGGTTTTGACACACGTTTATGTGTTTCATTTTTCCGCACGGAGCTTGCATCCTTTGAACCACTGTGACCTTCCGACGCAGCGATATACTCATCGCTGTCGGCCAATATCTCACACATATATATTTGCGGTTGTTGGTATGTCGAGCCAGTGTGATGTTATTGTTTTTTGATTTGTGTTTGTAAGTTTCTTTTTAAGTTTTTTTAGTGCTTGTATTTTAAAATTTACATCTGGTAAAGTACGATTTCTCTTTAGTGATGTATCTTTTTTTTCATTTCGCTGTTGTGCTCGTGTAGTAGTTGATGCATTTGCTAGTTGCGTAGAAGAAATAAGCGAAGGACATAATGGGAGTAGCTGACAAAGACATAGATAACTATTGGGTGTTTTTTTTAGACTGATAGAACTTTAAATTGAAATAAAACACATACAAAATTTTTTTTATATGAAAGATATTTTCATGACATTTAATATTTAAAAACGATTTCTGGCATATCTGGCAACTTGTTGAGCACGACGACGAATAGACAAATTTGGATCTTCTCCAACACTATCACTTACAGCACCAATATTTTCTTCTGTACGTACAGTTCTTTTTCTTGTTGTTGTTTTTTCATCGAGTAGTGTAAATGTTGTTCGATATAGCAGTTGACGAATAAGCCGCTCTGATGCTCGATTATGTGGGCCATAAAATTCACGCAGTTCTCTATAAGCGAACAGAACACTAATTTTTAGAGTAAATTTCAACAATTTGTAAACGTTGGTGTGGCGCCATTCTTTCCATGAGAATCTGTCAATGCTTACTGAACGGAAATGTCAAAACAAAATGTCATTTACCTGTTGTTCTATCAGTTTAAAAAACACACTTTTAGATACGAAGCTCTTTACTTCGTCAGAGCGCTCTCAAAAACCGAATTTTTTATAACATCGGTTTCTGAAAGTAACTTTATTACACGAATTCCAAGCAAGGAGGAGTGGAAGCTTGAGTTTCATACTCCACCTGATAGCATTGTCATCTATACTGATGGCTCGAAACTCGATAATAAGGTAGGAGGACCGTTTTCTTACGAAACCCTCTCCTGCGAATTCCCTTTAGGTTACCAGATCACTGCAGCGTCTTCCAGGCTGAGGTTTCGGCTATCATGGAGGCGGTAGAGAAGATTGGGACCGGGATTATAGGAAGAAACACCTTAATTTTTAGTGACAGCCAGGCTGCAATCAGAGCTCTGAGCTCTTTCACTTTTAACATCGCACAGGACTGCCGCCTGTCTCTACAGGAGATGGCCAAGCAGAACAGGCTGTACCTCATTTGGGTTCCTGGTCACCAGGACATAGAGGGAAACTGCATGGCAGACGAACTTGCAAGACAAGGTACAACCAAGCAGATTCTTCAGGATAAAGAACGCATTGGTATACCGTTTGCCGCTTGCAAACTGCTACTCAGAGATTGTACTTATGTATAAGCAAGCTGACAATAGATGGAGGCAAAGTACGACCTGTCGAACCTCAAGGCTGACGTGGCCTAAATGGGATCGGAAACGGTCGCGAAGATTTCTCTCTCTAAGAAGGAAAATCGTTTGTAACGTGATCGGGGCTCTAACAGGGCACTGTCGGATAGGGAAACATGCTGAAAAGTTGGGAGTACCCTTCCGAAGATGCTGTAGGAGCTGCAAGAATGACGAGGAGGAAGAAACGATCTTGCATTTACTGTGTAAGTGTCCTGCACTGTGTAAAAGCAGAATGCGAAATCTTGGGTCACCGTTTTTGGATGACCTTAGTGAGATTTCAAGCACCAAGGTAAATTGCCTGTTGAGGTTCATCAGTGAGGCAAAATGGTTTAGCGAGGGGTAATTTTTCTTCTTCTTGTAACACAATGGACCTCCTAATACTGGCCTAAGTGAGCCACTGCAGGCGCTGCCACGCCAATCTTACCTAACCTATAACATTTTCCAATGGTGCCACTATGGAAAAAATTAAATCTGGGAATTTCAAAAGCATTTGTATGAGATACTAGCAAATCCGGCGAACTCCGTTTCGCCACCAGATGGCTTCGTTTTTTTTTTAATATTTCGTTTGGGGATTGAAATATAAAGAAATTTTTTTTTTGTTTTATATTTGAAAAGGAAAAATTTTATTTCTAAATTTCTAAATTTTCTAAATTTATCCCGCAAACACTAAGCGATTGGTCTTGCGACTTGTTAATTGTCATTGCGAACGCAAGTTGAACCGGAAATTGCAATCGTTTGAAGTCAAACGGAAGATCAGTCGGAATCATTGGTATTCGAGGAATACATACATTTTCCCCTGCGTACTTTCCGTTAATAATGGTTGCCTCAATCAAATTCGGCATAAGTCTATTCACCGCAAGTCGAGTACCGTTGCAAACTCGCGGTGGATTCAAATTACGCAATATCATAATAACTGAACCAACTTTGAGTTGCAAGTTATATGGTGGAAATCCTGGTAACACCAGAGAGTTCAAAAACTCCGTTGGATAATTAACTACATGGAATTTACTATATGGAATCAACGGATTTGTATGTCACCAAATCGCCTGCGATTTTTGATTGAATGGTGGAATTGCTCGTTGACTTAACCAAGCATAACTCTGATAATTCTCACTAATGTTTGGGAAAACATTTTCAATGAGAGCTAATTGAGAGTCTACAAATCGGCAAAAGTCGTTGGTAAGAGTAATTAATCCAGTTGTCGCATCAACTGAGACTTTTCCATTTCCAACAGCTAACAATTGTTTTGAAAATTGTGCAGCACTTTGATCATTTTGAAGTTGAACTCTCATATTAGTGGTTAACGATAATGTTTTTACGTTATTCCACAAAGATGATGCCTTCAAGCAAGCATTCAATTCATCTGCAGGCGTTCCACGAAGAATTATTGGCAACGTCTGCCTGAAATCGCCTGCCAACAATATCATCAAGCCGCCAAAGATGTTGTTATTTCGCCGAAGATCCTTCAGTGTGAAGTTAAGTGCTTCAAGTGATTTCTTATGTGCCATTGTGCAACTTACTGACCCGGCTTCGCGGAATTAAAACAACAGTATTTTTCTTTCCTCACAAGGAGGAATTTTCGAATCTTTTATTGATTTCACGTAGCGCAGAGTAAGGTGAGTTTAAGACTAAATTCAAATCTACTTGTCACTTAACAAGAGAGCTTCAGCAGCGCGTCAGTCACGTTGCTTTACAACGTGGCTGTTCAAATCGACACGAAAGAATTTTGGAGTTGCAATCCGACTCGATTGCGAAACACGGGAAAAGGTGGGAACCCAAAAACTAAGCAGAGCGGTATGCCGAAATTGGAGCTGCCGCGACGGTGGGATCCACAGCGTCAGCGATTTCACCGTGAGAATGCAATGCAGTGAGGTGCATGCAAAAAAACAAAAAACAGAAGTGCATGGATGAAAAGTAAAAGTGCATATGAATGCAAATGGATAGCGACGACAAATGCGTCGTCGGAGTTATGTTTAAGAAGGTTAATGACATGTGCCATAACTCTTCCCCCCTTTAAGCGCAGCTGTCCGCAGTTGCGTCATTTTGTTTTCGATTTTTCTTCAACTCCATTTGTAGCCACTTCAATATATCGCGAGATTTCCTCTTTTTAGTGTATTGTTTCACGACCATACCAATAATTATTGTTAATACGAGGATAAGGGTGCCTATGTTATGTAGGGTGTTCATCCTGCTTTTTTTTGACATAGCTTGAATGGTCCTACTATTATCGAGGTGAAGTTTTTTAATCAATTGTAGTGATAGCGTTTCTTCGAACACATGAGTAGAATTTATAGATGCCAGAATGGCTGGCAGTGGCTTATAGTCGGACTTCTCATAATAGGAGTAGGTGACTGTGTTGACGGTCACGGAGGTATTTTGATACTGCACAACACAAGTTCCGTTTAGTCTAATTGGATTCTCATGAATTAGTACCGTTCCATTAAAGGCGTTAAATAAAAATACTCCCGGTTGAATAATTTCGAAAGACGGAATATGAAAATTACTTGTTTTCGTGCAAACTGCCGGTTTACTTTTTAGTATGTTGGGAATACATCGAGTATCCGCTATTTCTTTGATATTATCAAACCTGCAAATGCTCATCTTGTCATGTGACTTACATGGTTTCGTAATTTCATATATTTTCATTTCACATATAATTATATTTGAGTTTGTTAGTTTAATTACTTCATGTTCTTTCTTTACGGCTTTAACTAGGATTTCTTGACAACTATTACTATTTACAGTTGGTAAGCTTACAATATATAAAATGATAGAATTATTTGTAACTATTTTAAGGTTAGAAAATTTTAAACTTTGATCTAGATTGGCATACGGGAATTTTTCTTGGCGTAAAAGATCTTTGAGTGCATCTATTTCTTTCTCGGAGAAAAGCGCCGTGTAAGTAATATCGGCTTAAGACTAAATTCAAATCTACTTGTCACTTAACAAGAGAGCTTCAGCAGCGCGTCAGTCACGTTGCTTTACAACGTGGCTGTTCAAATCGACACGAAAGAATCTTGGAGTTGCAATCCGACTCGATTGCGAAACACGGGAAAAGGTGGGAACCCAAAAACTAAGCAGAGCGGTATGCCGAAATTGGAGCTGCCGCGACGGTGGGATCCACAGCGTCAGCGATTTCACCGTGAGAATGCAATGCAGTGAGGTGCATGCAAAAAAACAAAAAACAGAAGTGCATGGATGAAAAGTAAAAGTGCATATGAATGCAAATGGATAGCGACGACAAATGCGTCGTCGGAGTTATGTTTAAGAAGGTTAATGACATGTGCCTTAACTCTTCCCCCCTTTAAGCGCAGCTGTCCGCAGTTGCGTCATTTTGTTTTCGATTTTTCTTCAACTCCATTTGTAGCCACTTCAATATATCGTTACCTCTTCTTTTAAAACTTCTAACTCGAACTTGAATCTAATTGCCGTTGTCCTTTGTACGTCTTCGTCGTCTCGCAAATCTTTTATTATAGCGTTCGTTCTATTCGCGATTTCGTTTAATTTATCTTCAATGAGTCCGTTAATAACAATTTGGTTCTCTGTTTGTCTTAAATTTCCTTCTATTTTGTCGTTGATTAATTTTAAATCGTCCGCGTCCGGGGTACCTGCAAGTCATTTCCAGGCTGTTCCTAATGCGTCTATTGATCTTTTTGTCCGTGGGAAAGGTCTTATTCGTTCTAAAATATGTTCAATTTCAGTAAGTTCGTGTTTCAAAAACGGTAAGAGTGAGTTGTACGGGTTCAATTTAAAGTTGATGTGGTCTTTTACTAATTTCAGTTCCCTTTCGTACAGGTCGATGTCCATTCCGTGTATCAGCTTGTAGTCCCCGTTCTGTATCATGGATTGCCCCACCTCAAATGTTACAATTTCCGAGTTTGAGTAGTCCAATATCTGCACCTCACATCTGATTGTCTGTATCGCAAGTCTGTAAAGAAGTATTTTATTTTATATTATCTTTATGGACTTTTTTCCCTTCAATTAAAACGGCTGTACCTAAATCTTCTTGAATCTCTCTTTCTATATACAATTTTGAAAATTTGTTACCAAGCCTTTTGTTAATTTTAACAAAAACTTTTTGTCCTTTACTGAATGTTCTATTGTTTGAATTTTTGTTTAATCTATTTAGAGAAATTGTCTGCGTTGATTTTATTTTTTTTTATTATTTCTTCTCCTAGTTCTGAAGGTATGGTGCGAACTAGTTCGGCGGGTGGACGATTTATAACCGAGTGGACCGACTTATTATACTCTATGGTGGCCAGAAGCACTAGCTCGACAGTGTCATCTATTTTTGTCTCCGCTTTTAAACATCTCGCTATTTCGCCTAAGGTACTGTGGAAGCGTTCCACCTGTCCGTTTGAAGTGCTGTGCATAGGTGGGCATGTGTAGACTTCCGCTTGAAACCGGTCTCTTAGTAAGTTTTTAATAGTTTGTGAGTTTAGAGACTTCTCATTGTCACAAACTATAGTTTTTGCCTTGGTAAAGACATTAAGGATTTGCAGGAGCGGTTCTTTAATGTGGACTATAGCTCTAGATGTTATGGATATGGTTATAGCGAACTTCGAAAATTTGTCTATACATGTTAAAAAAAGTTTTTTATCTGTCATGAATATATCTAAATGTAAAATCTCCCCGAGGTAGCTTGGAATGGGTGTTGCAAGTGTTTCCTGTTTCTTTGGGTGGCGATTGTACTTGGATTCCCTACAAATTTTACAGTTCGTCACAATTTCTGTGAGTTTTTTTCTCATTTTCGGAAAAAAATAATCGGTCAGTATGTGCTTTTCGTTCTCGCGAGCTGATCTATGTGCTCTATTGTGTTCTTTATTAATTATTTCGGTCTGGTCATCCTCGTTTACTACATCGATAACCTGCTTCGTGGTATGCACGAATTTCGTTCCGGGAAAAATTTCTTGTAATTTATGTTGTATCTTGCCGAGTATGTGAAGTTCGCACAGAAGGGCGTTTGTTATATTTGGATTTACGCAAAGCTGGATGTCTGTTTGCAGTTATGGATCCATTTTCTCCCCTCAGATATTTTGTAAGTGGTTTTACTATTGCTGAATAATCTCTGACAAATCTTCGATAGTACCCTGCTAGTCCTAAAAATGACCGTAAACTTCGTAAGGTTTTGGGAACTTCGTAGCCTACTATATCTTTTACCTTGTCTGGACAGGTTTTTATTCCTTTTCCTGAAATTAAAAATCCTAAGTATTCTACCTCTTCTAATAGAAACTTCGACTTTTCTCTTGAGACTCTCATGTTTGCGTTAAATAGCTTTTCCAACACGCGTTCTACATCTTCTAAGTGTTGCTGCAAGGAATTCGAAAAAATTATAACATCATCGATGTAAACATAGCAGCAGCGCCCGATTTCGTCTCGAAGTACGTCATCAATAGCTTTCTGGAAGATGCTTGGGGCATTTTTGAGCCCAAAGGGTAACCTGCAGAACTCGAATTTCCCGTTGTTAACAGAAAACGCGGTTTTTAATTGGTCTTTTTCTGCAAGCTTAACTTGGTGGAATCCTGACTTTAGATCTATCGTAGAAAATATGCACGATTTCCCTAGATTGGCCAATATTACAGAAATATCGGGAATAGGGTATCTTTCTGTTGTCGTCCGTTCGTTCAGTTTCCGAAAATCAATAACCATTTGATGTTTGTTTTTCCCATTCTCGTCTAGACCTTTTTTACTAACGATCCATATCGGATTATTGTAGGGCGAGCGTGAAGGTTGAATGATTCCGTTTCGTAGTAACTCATTAATTTCTTTTTCCACGAATTCGGTTAGCGCTATTGGGTACGGGTAGGGTTTGGAGTAAACTGGCTGATCGTCTTTCATATTAATAGTTGCGGTTATTGATGTATTAAAAGGAAGGGCTTCCACGGGATCAGCAAAGACTTTACTATTTTTTTCTAAAAGTATCTCTAGGTTTGCCACTTCTTGGGATTTGGGTGGGTCATCTATGGACTGAATTAATTTGTTTACATCTTTACAGTAAAGATACAGAAGTTTAATTTCTCCCCCTTCGTAACTAAGGAGTCCTTTTTTAAAATCTATTTTAGCGTTAATATCTTTAAGAAAAGCAGAGCCAATAATTGCATCAAAACTCTTAAGTTCTTTTAGATAGAAAAACCACGTATTCTTTCCATGCAGATTAACTGGACACTTTGACGTTACCTGCGATTTGCCATGCACTGATTTAACTAAAAACGGTGTATTTATATTTCTAAATCCTTTAAAATTGTCCTTACATTTTACGTAATATTTTGATGTCCCTGTTTCTAGGAGAAGTTTAACTGTCCTCCGTCCTAACCTTCGCTCTATATACGGGAGGAGGGATCTTCCTCTAAAAAATTAAGCTCCTCTAATTAATTCTCTGTGCCTTTGCTGCGGAATATTCTGCCGTGAAGATTCCATGGGTCTTTTAATAGGTTCCTGCTGGATCGTTTTATTGAATTCCCTTTGGATACTACGCATGCTTCTATCCACTTCCATAAGCTCTGGCCTTTGTATTCTGTTGCTTTGTCGATTGTAGTTAAAATTCCTAGCTTGAAATTGTGGAAAACGTGCCTGCGACTGCTGATGTTGTGGCAACAAATTCTGGGCAGAAGGTTGGAGAGCGCGTGCCTGCGATTGTTGAGGTTGTTGCAACGCATCTTGTACAGAAAATTGGGGAGCGCGTGTCCGCGGCTGTTGGGATTGTTGCAACATGCTCTGGGTATTATTCCAGTACGTTGTTGCGAAATTGTACCTGATGTGGTTAGTCTCTAGCTCCTGGGCAAGAGCTAGAGCCGATGGCATGTCCTGCGGTTTGCATGAAAATAGTATATCACACATAGGACGCCTTAGTCCGGAAATGAAGACTCTCAACGCGTCCTGCCTGCACTTTTCGTTTAATGATTTGATTAATGCTGCATTTCCGTCGTTTGTCATTATAACTTTGTTTACGATGAGATTGAGTTTCTTCTCGACCTCATCGTAGAAGTCGATGATGGACATTCGGCTCTGTTTCAAGGTGGACATTTCCTGTTCTAGAGTAAATAATGACCTCTTATCCCCATAGGAGAAGTCGAGTCGGGCAATAATAGCTTGGAAGTTTAGTACGGTGTTATATGAACTAAGCACAGTGTCAGTGTGCCTACGATCTTATTCCTTATAATGGCTACCGATTGGTAGTATCTGGAGCTACCCTCAAATTGTTCGAACAGCTTATGAGCGGTTACCGCTGCCTGCCACCATGAGACATACCTAGTAGTGTCCCCATTAAATTCCGGAATGGACTTAACAATCTCCAAGGATTCATTACAAACAATGTCGTTACGAATTTCTATGGGTTTGTACTCTGCAACCCTTGATGGAATTTCCAGGCTTGCTAGTCTGTTTGTCAAGCCATCTATTTGTATCTGAAATGTCCGTCTAGCCTCTTCAGTCGCTCGAGTGATAGCTTGTAACTGATTTGCGTCCATTATTGACGGGTTGTGTAATGGTCTTACTGTCAATCTATTTAGTTCGTCAATTAGATTATCTAAGCTCATGAATTTTTAAAGCACTAATGGCCCTGGTTTAATTGGACGAGAGAAGAATAATGCACTCTTGTATTTAAATTTGAATAGTTTTCTTTCTTAAGGAAAAATAATTTTATTTTTATTATATTTTTTTTTTTTTTTTTTTTTTTGTTTTTTATAAATACCCGTATGCACTTTCACTCTTAAAATTTATATAGTGTGCTCGCTTTTTCTTACTTTAAATTTATTTGAATTTCAGTTTAAAGAATTAAAACTAAAAAAGCCTAGATAAAAGAAAAAAAAATGTAATTTATTTCACTTTTAAATTTAGATAGTTTTCTCGCTTTTTCTTAGTTTAAATTTTAATTTGAATTTCAATTAAAAATAAAAAAGATAGGGAAAAATATTAGCTTGATATTTTTTTTTTAAAGGATTTCTTTTTTAACTATTGCTCTAATCACTTAGTTTAACTTACAAAAACATGACGAAGAACATCTTCGTGGTGATAATTTTGATTTTTAGAGATGATCTGCTTCGTTGTCCTTGAATGATGAAATTAATCCTTTTAGTGTTGGTTGTGGTTTTCCTCACAATGTTGTTCATAATTTAGAGATGATTCGTTTCGTAGTTGTTTTTGTTGATAATATGTAAGTTTTTAAGTTTTCGTTTCGTAAGTTTAAAGCTTTCTTAACTGTTCACTTAAATGTTTCCTCTTTGTCCTAGTAAAAGGATATTCGCACGAGGAATTTATTTTTTGTGTTTTGTATAAGTTTTATTTATTGTTCACTTGATTTTTCCTCTTTGTCCTAGTAAAAGGATATTTGCATGAGGAATTTACTTTTTCTGTGTTCTGTTTAAATGTTATTTTATTGTTCACTTGATTTTTCCTCTTTGTCCTAGTAAAAGGATATTCGGACGAGGAATTTATTTTTTGTGTTTTGTATAAGTTTTATTTATTGTTCACTTGATTTTTCCACTTTGTCCTAGTAAAAGGATATTCGCACGAGGAATTTATTTTTTGTGTTCTGTTTAAGTTTTATTTTATTGTTCACTTGATTTTTCCTCTTTGTCCTAGTAAAAGGATATTCGCACGAGGAACTTACGTTTTGTGTTTTGTTTTAACACTTAGTTTGAATTTACTCAGGGTAGTTCGCTATTTAATTTTTCCTCTTTTTATCCCAGCAAGGATATTCACATGAGGAATTTTTTTCTACTACGTTGGGCGCCACTTACTGACCCGGCTTCGCGGAATTAAAACAACAGTATTTTTCTTTCCTCACAAGGAGGAATTTTTGAATCTTTTATTGATTTCACGTAGCGCAGAGTAAGGTGAGTTTAAGACTAAATTCAAATCTACTTGTCACTTAACAAGAGAGCTTCAGCAGCGCGTCAGTCACGTTGCTTTACAACGTGGCTGTTCAAATCGACACGAAAGAATTTTGGAGTTGCAATCCGACTCGATTGCGAAACACGGGAAAAGGTGGGAACCCAAAAACTAAGCAGAGCGGTATGCCGAAATTGGAGCTGCCGCGACGGTGGGATCCACAGCGTCAGCGATTTCACCGTGAGAATGCAATGCAGTGAGGTGCATGCAAAAAAACAAAAAACAGAAGTGCATGGATGAAAAGTAAAAGTGCATATGAATGCAAATGGATAGCGACGACAAATGCGTCGTCGGAGTTATGTTTAAGAAGGTTAATGCCATGTGCCTTAACTTGCACTCTTCCCAAACAATGAGCTTACATTGCATCAACAATTTTCCCATTGCACTGGATCGGGAAATATTGCATGTATGTTTAAATTGAGTGGCAACTTAAGCGCAGAATGTGCAGTACGACCGCCATCTAAAGCAGTTGCCGCAATTCCAGATGATGCTAACGCCAAAGCTATGTCACATCTTGATCGAACAGTGGCCAAAATCAATGAAAGTACAAATGTTTTCCCTGTTCCTCCGGATGCCTCCAAGAAGAATAGACCACCAGTATTATTGTCCACCGCTTGCATTAATGTTTCGTATACTTGTTTTTGCTGTTCATTCAGCAACGGCACATTATTTCGAACGAATTCCTGCAATGTATCAACATTGTATTGCAGCTCTCGATTAAATTCTTGGTTGAATCCATCGTGCATCGATCGATTTGGCGCAATCATTCCTACTTCAATCAGTAGCTTGTTTGCAATATTCAAGCATTGATCCTCAATCAGAATCAATCCTTCATTGTAGATTTCATAGGTTATTTGCATGTCGGGATTATTCGTTCGAATGCGCAAGCGATGCAAGATATCTTCACATATGTATGTCGTCTTTGTATTTGTTCCATAACTGAATTGGTAGTGAAGGGAAACAGGTTCTCCAGCAAACCCAATAGTTGACATGCTTCGCGATATGTTTGGCATTGGTGGCCATTCACAGTTTTCAAATGCGCAAATGATTTTGGTCTACATACATTTACCAACAGCAGTCGCAAATAAAAACATTCATAATTTGTAGGATGAACAGTATACATGCGGCCTAGCGCATCAGTGGAAAACACCTGTGGCCAATCTGAAACTGGGGTTTCTTGTTTGCGACGTTGAAATTTCTTTGCTGATTGATTCCAAGTGCAAAGAAGCTAGTCAATGTTGTCGATGGTGGTCTCTCAGCTCGTTGTGCCGCATTAGCTTCAGTGAAGTAAACTCTTTGTCCATTTTCCAAATGCACTGCTAAATGTACAACTGTGGGATATCTTTCATGAATTTGAAATGACAATAATCGCCACAATGCTTCATTAGTACTGACGTATCTGCCCATTTGGAAGTTGCTGATTTCGTCATTCGCATTTTCCGACGCAATACCAAACACAACCATGTCGCTGCCTTTTGTGACGTACTTGCACAAATATTTGACTGATTTGGCCGAATGACAACTCTCAACGTTCGCATGTGATAGCAGCGGGCAATATGGTACAATGGATTCATTTCCGATCTCAATCTCTTGATTTTGAACTTTAACTTTGATAGTTCGACCATTATCTTCTTTTGAACGCCGACGATAAATTGGATATCCATCGTTCCCTGTGACTGTTTCAGCAACTAACGGTCGCGGATATCGTTTTGTGCACTTTCCATCAGCCATGCAAGGCGATAATGGATTAAATGCACCGCACGGTCCATGCACCATCTGAGTCGTTACAATGTCGTGTAGATGGGGATCAGTGACTGAATCAGGAATTTCAGCTGATATGATGTCATCCACTTTATTTGAATGTAATTTGTTCAGCAACCAAATTAGGATATGAGCATGCGGTAGTCCACACTTCTGCCATTCCACAGTGTACATATAACAACGTGTGTCAAAACTCGATACTTAGCAAGCACACCAATCATAACCTTAAGTTTTTGCTGAAATACTCTGGCGATTATGTCATGGCGATCTTTCGGTCTTTGGCCCGGGTCCAACTCACGTTCAATTTCCGTCCACTTCGGATTGCATGTAAACGTAATAAATAAATCTGGAGTTCCATAATTTCGCATGTACGTCATAGCGTCTTGAGCGTATTCGTGCATGTGGCGTGGGCTTCCGATATAAGATGATGGGAGAATCGTCAGACGTCCAATATTCTGAACATTACCATCTGAATGAATAGCATCACGCAAGTGTATATAGTCCTCAGATCGTAGCTTTGCCTGATTGAATCGGATGAACGCTAAACGTTCGGTCTCGACTTTGACATACATGTCGACAGCGAATTGCTGGAATAGCCGACGGCACTTCAGAATGACATTCTCCTCATGTGTACGAATCATCATACGATACGCATAGTAATTCATTGCGCTTAGGTTTTTGTTCATTGATACGCCTGAAAATGCAAAATTAAATGGATTGTTAATGGAAACCAATAATAGCAATAATTAGTGTGTGAATATTGTACCTATAATTGGATCGACCATCTTCAACGTGATGTCGTATCCGTCTTGCCCTTGCCAATAAAGGATTGGATATTGTAACGCATCCTACAAACGATGTGTCTCGTTTACACGATGCATGATATTGCTTCTTCGCTGAACGACAATGTCTCGTGATTTAGTTGGATCGCCAACAATAATTGCAGCAACATCATCAACGGCGGGTGCATTGAATCTTCGCACATGTTCACCTGTTGGGGTACGATCCGCTCTTATGACAAATTTGTGCGTATCCGATGGCATTCGTTCCAATGCTGTTTTGAACATATTAACCACAGCGTTATTAGCGTGGAAAAATGCTTGCAACTGTTCAATAATTCGTCTCTTTAACTGTTGTGTTCCCTGTATATTGCACCGCACATTCAGCTGATCCACCATCGACGAAATAAATATATTTGCAGAAATTGATGCGGTTCATCTGGTGTTGGCACCATTGAACCATGCAAATGATATATTTGTTCTTGTATCTGTAATTGCAAACAATCATTTGTTGAAGAATACGGTGTGACTTCTGATCGTGTGATGGTGTAGTGTGTGGTGTATGTGTAGTTGTTATTTATTGTAATTGATTGTGTTGGTGTGATTGATTGGTGTGAGTGATTGGTTGTGTGTGTTGTATCTTTTACCTTGCAAGTCGGCATGAAGCCGCCTTCTCGAATGATATTAGCTCCAAATGAAGTCATGCGAAAGCAGTTATTGTATTCAAGGATGTGTTGAAGAAAATGGTTGGAATCAGGATCACTTCCATCGAACAACGGTTTCAGTGGCTGTGGTGGTGTAAGTAATGGATCTAGTTTGACTTTTCCACTTGCGCAGCACAATCTATCCGTTTCTCTTTTGAACTTTAACGCATTGCAATATCGGCATACAGTCGTCATTGGTCCAATATCTAAATTGTCATCATCACTGCAGTTCGTAGTGGGATCATATTGGAATGCCAAGCGATTGTATGATGCCAATTATCTTCGTGTGCTCACGCGTTGTCTTAATCGGGCATTTTCTCTTATTATATTTTGTCTTTCTTCGCTTAAGTTCTGGGAATACACTTGCTGCTGGCTTGCATGTCTTGTGCGGCGGCCGATGTTCCCACGTCATCCTCTAGGCATTTTGGACTATGGACAGACTGGTGAATTTAACCTCAAAGGCACGATCCACATAATTTACACAATTCAACTTACCACCTTAAGGACAGATGCCTGCTGTTGAAATTGACTAAAAATTTCCACAATACGCGTGATTGTTTTGATGGTTTCCAATTGATCTGTTAGGAAACGAATAGCTTCAACCTCAATTTCACAGTGAACACAATACCGGTTTTAATTTTGCGTTTGAAAGAACGGGCGCATAATAAAAAATGTCATATAAAATTAACTGAGCAGAGTACAATGAGTAGCTGTCAAACAATGTATCACGCACCAGCCCCATCTACTTAAAATAATGGCGCCATCTGCTCCACCACCGTGCAAAACCATATTGGTTTGTAGTACATGCTATGTATCAGAGATGGCGCTGTATGTTAAAAATGATTTCCTCTGTTTTCCTGCTTTTCTTTTTAAATTTAGTTTGCTATAAACCTCACGGCGCCCGAGACCTTTCCAACGAATGCAAAACCGTGGAAATCGGTTCGTGCGTTCTGGAGTTATAGCGTCAGAAAGGAAAACCCGACTTATTTTTATATTATAGATTGCAGCTTCCACAGTACCATTGAAACTAAATAAAGAAAACAGCAGCATAAAATAAAGCTGAGTATTAGGAATTAAAGGAATTTTCTTTTTAAATTCAGAAAATATGAATTGCATGTTATAACAGAAAAACATCAAAGAAATTCATCAGTTTTCAAGAACTTATAATGCCAATATAAAAGTGTGTGTATTTATATTCACATAATACAACGTATAGAATATTATACAATATATACATTTGGAGCATTTAAAAGTCAATATATACCAAGTTCTCTCAAAAAACAAATTTAGTAGGCAATGTCAATGGACCTTTTTTTAAATATAAACAACTAGTTGACCCGGCAGACTTTATCCTGCCACAGAACTATATACCAACTTGAATTAGAAATAAATATTGCAGACGATTATTTCCATACCATCTGTACCAGACGAAAACATTTCATGAAAATCGGTCCATTATTACGACCGTCAGAACATTTTTAGAAAAGAGGTGTGGCACCTCCCAGTTTTATATACGTTTTAGTTCTCCATATATAAATAAAATAGCGGGCCTGGCGAACTTCGACTCGCCCCAATTTAACGCCTTCAGATAAACTTCAATGATAATAAAACACAGATAGTTCAAATTTCAATCTTATTTATTTGAATGGAATCGAAATCAGTAGAGAGCGATATGATGAACAATGTGTTTTGTTTTGTTTTCCGGCGCAAAAACAAACAACGAAGACGAAGAAAAAAACTCAAATGTGAGTGGAGAAAGTGAATTTTTAAAGACATATTTACGCCTGGAAAGAAAATATTAGTTAGGTAAACAAGTTATAAAATTTTGAGAAATTAATTTTAAGAAGCCTTTAATATTTACCCATTCGTGACGAGTTCTACAATATATCACCTTTACATCGGATGACACAAATTTAAATTGTTGCATACGAGAAGTGTGGATCTCGCCCTTTTCCTTGGATAGTTCCAAATCTCTTATCCAATCATTAAGTTGTGCTTGTGACAGAACGTTTCTCTCGTTTCCCATGCGAAATTCAGTACAACTTTATTCCCCGCACTCAGATATTACTGTTGACAATGGAACTGGATCCGCAACTGCCGTTGAATGTAGTACTGGTAACGTCACTTTAGGTACGCTAGCATAGATTACTCTTCTTGTTTTTCCAACGCCAAGTACTTTTGTTTGACAAATATAACGCTCTATTGAATGGCAAGTAGGTTCTCTCCATATCATTGGTGTCTCAAATTTTATTTGTTGTCCTGATTCCGACTGAATCAATTCTACTCGACACGATGTACACAAAATGTTCGGTGTCCATGGTTTTTCAGCATTTTTGGGCTCAATGCCAAAATACTTGGAGTATAAAGTTTTGATATGATCTGAGAACACTCGTCGTCCCCTTATGATAGTATATTGGCCACACATGAAACAGAACATATCTGGATCGTTATTACACTCACATTCTCGCGTCCTTTTACTCATTTTATTTCTTTTAATAAATCACGGTTTTGAAATTTGACTTATGAACTGAACTACCTCCGGCGAGCCTTGTAGATGTTATGAAGTTTCAAGGCGCATTAACTCATATTTATACTTGGAACAAGAATAAAATTGAAAAAATCAAGTCTTACCTAGACAGAAAAGTTCCTTTTTATACGAAGCCGGGAAAAGAAAATACTACCTGCTTTAGATGTAGGCTTTAAAAATTTTCTGTGTCTTATAATTTTGAAAATCTACCTGCATACTTACCCATAAGTGACGGAAATACATGTTTATAAATAACTACATACCTACAGCAGGTTTCGAACCCAACCACTCTTCCTTTCGATGCAACCACTCTACCTACTATAAAACAATTCGAGTATTAAAAGTACTATTTGATTTATTTAAAGAAAAAGTATTATCATTGTTATGGTGTTATTCGTTTATCCGGATAATATCCCATTTGCACTTTATACTTTTAATATATGTATGTATGTATACATACATTGAAGTTGCGCAACCTGGGTATTTTTATTTAATCGTTTATAACTTACGTAGTTTTGCATCGATTTTCTTCGATGATAGCTTATCTTTTTTCTAATTAAACAGAGCTTTATAAAAATATCTGGAAAAAAAGTTGTGGTTTTGGAATGCTGCCCTCGCAAAGAGTAATTTTTTTCATATTTTTTCATAAAAAAAAACAAAAACCTAAAATGATAAGCTAATATCTCGAAAACTATCTGGTTGAGCAAAAAACAATGTATCATGCCTTTATAGCAAATTTTATCGTCTTTCCGATTCTGTAAACTTTGCTTGACTCGTTCGTGAGATATACGTAATTAAAGGGAGTCATCTTTTTGGTTTTTTCGAATAACGGTAAATTGCAAATATCTCAAAAACGGTACCATAGAATCAAAAATGAACTCGATTTTCGAAATCAGGGGGTGGTTTTACATACGAATTTCATAATGGCGTCTCTGGTAAATTTTGGCCGTCGACCAGTGTTATTACTGTTTTTTTGCAGCTACATATAACTTTTTGCCAATTGTTTACTTATCTAAATTTCATATAATCCCGACATCTAGTTTTTATAAATATACTTGTAATCTATAATTTCTAATATATTATTATCATAAATTCGGCATCAGTGCTTTCGTTCTTACGTGTACATATGTATATATACAGATGTACATATGTAAATGCGTTTGCCAATGGGCGCAGCGCATACAATGCCAGTCAAGTCGCGCAAAAACCAGAGCTACATACTAATGTACAGCGGCTCACATAAGAATTTTGAATATGAAGAAAATTAACCAAACGATAATATTTTTGCATTTGTACTTATTCCATAATTTACATTTTTATGAAATTTTAGCTCCATAATTTTGTTAATGTTCCCTTCCTGATTAATTACGATTTCAGAGAAATTTATTTGCTTTTCAAAATTCAATACATTAGTTGTGTTTTCTGGGTAAGAATATTTTTCATTAACAATAGTTCTTGTGTTATAAATTATTTCATCTCCTATTTCGATTTTACAGTTATAAAAGTTTATAAAAACATTGTTTGTAATAATTATGTCCCTGTTGTCGCAATTTTGTTTTATTTTTGTATTGAATGCATTTTTTACAAGTATGGTATCGTCTTCGATTTTCTTTATTGTGGAACTATTGTTATATTTTAGCTTACATTTATTTGAAGTACAAATTTCACTTTTCTTTAGGTTTTTACAATTTATTTCTTCGCCGTATTCAGAAATTGTATTGTTTATATTCATTACATATTTACATATCTTCTTCCGCTATTTCAAAAAATTTTTGTTCGGCATTGGTGTAGTTAAGATTAAATCTGCCTTAATATATGTTATGGGTAGCTTGATTATAAATACTATTGAATCTTCTTTATATGAAAGAAGCCCAATTTCCGCAATTTTCAATTTATAAAAATCGACTTTAAAACGTTTAATTTCATCTCTCGATAGAATACAAATATTATGCTTAGTCGATGCTATACTGTTGTGAATCTGCTCGATTTCTAGATATTTTAGTTTAAGCATCTGGTCAGAATATAAGATATGTTTAACTATTTTACTAAATGCATGCAATATTTTTGTTCTATCATCTTCTATAGTTTTCTTCAATATACTGACAGATTCATTAAAACGATCATTTATATGAATTGTCTATTAACTGGTTCTATTATGTTATGGTTATTTTCGTCCGTTATTTTCAGGTAATTTAGTATTTCTTCTCTGTTCTCGTTATCCATAAGTCCAAATAACCATTTATGCACAGTTCTTATAGCATTAATCAAACCTCTTCGTCTCCTATTATTATCTGTTGGTATTAAAGTATGAATTTTGGCTTCGATTGTTTTTATTTCCTCGAATAGTATCTTCCTATCGTTTATGTCAAATTCATTCAAATTATTTTCTATGTTACTTCCTATTTTATTAATTATTCATTGTATCTCTGTGGGGTGTATGATGTATAAGATCTTTGTGGGCTCATTAACCACATCTACTTCTACGACTTGTATTTTTGCATAGCCTAATTCGATCTCTAGTTTGTTCATTTGTAGTAGTGTGTTGGTGGTTGTTGCCATCATTAATACCAATATTGCGTAAATAACCGTCTTTGCCATTATCCCGTGTTAGATTTCCTGAAATTTAAATTGAAATTTAACCTGTGTTTTATAAAATTTGTTTTTTTTTGCCTTTTTAAATAATTTCCCTCCAATTCGCAATTCTCAAGTTTTTTGTATCTGGGTTGTGATTTTCCTGCTCTATTATTGTCCACATATTTGTTCATAAAGTCGGTTTTGGTCCTGTTATCGTCCCTATTTCTTTTTTCAATTCTTTTTATTTTTCTTCGTGCATCCTACTGGCCAGTTGTGTGATGTCGTCTTTGCAAACAGTGTTGTTCAATAAGTCTATGGGTTTTATTTTTGTTGTAGAATGCCTTCTTTGTTGTATGCCATAACGGTTTTAAAAAATTTTTCATTTAGGTCATCTTTATTTTCAGAATCCCATTTAATGAGTCTCATATGTTCGTTTAAAGTCGAATGTAGTATTTCCACGTCCGCGTTTTCGGTCTTAAGGTATGGTGTGGTGTAATGGACATTTATTAGATTTTCTTCTAAAAAACTGCCTCACCATTACTGTCTTTAGTTCATTGTCAGTTACAATTAATTTAGGTTTTCCGAAATATTGTATTCTAATTTTGAGCGCCTCGATTATTGATACCCATGTCCTGTCTCTTAATGGGTGGGCCGTTGCGTATTTTGTGAGTTTATCAATACTGGTCAAGTACATGACGTATCTTTGTGGATACCAAATGTCAACGTGGCCTATCTCATTATGTTTTTCTGGGGTGTCTGTAACATTAAATGGGTGTTTGATAGGCTTTCTGTCAAACGTTGCTTTATTGCATAATTCGCAATTGTTGATGTACTTCTGTATTTCTTTTTGTAATTTGGGGTACAAGTGTGTTTTCTTTATATTCTCTAATATTTCATTTATTCCCCTGTGATTATTTTCCAAGTGTTTCTCTTCTATCAATGTTAAAATTTCTCCTTTGTCTGTTATGTCCTTCAAAATTATGTTTGATTTCATTATTTTTAGGTTTGCATTATTTGCGAAAAATTTTATGTATAACTACTGAACTTGTAGAAATGATTTGTCATCTGGGCAGTAAATTACAATAGTTCTTTTTCCGGTAGATTCTCTCGCATTATTTTTAAAATGTCGCTTTCGTGTGTTACATTTGTTATGCTTCTTATTTTCTTTTGATACATTATTTTCTTTGTTATTGATTGTCTTTGCGCTCTTTGAATTATAAGTTGATTTTTATATATATTGATTGCGTTTTCCGTTATTTTTATAAAGTATGTACTATCAGTTTCTGCGCTGTGTATCGTATCTATGTCATCATCATCGAATATTTCATTTACATTTAGTTCCATCGCATTATCATTTTCATAAAAGCAAAGTTACTGGTATCTGTCACTAGTGTGGAAACTTTATTAAAATCTGTGTGAATCAAAATTGGATCTGCTTTTATTAGCTATTTTAATTTGTTGAATGCCTTTATATAATCCTTATCATTTTGATTTATTTTCATGTCTTTTCTCAAGTATTTGATAATGTGATACGCAACTTTCGAGTAATCTTTGATAAACCTTCTATAATATCCTGTAATTACTAAAAATGCTTTTATCTTTTTTTCGCTTTTTGGAAGTAGAATCTTTTCTATTGCGGGTTTGGTTTAATGCCTTTTTTTTGTAATTATATGGCCTAAGAATTTCGTCTCTTGCCTTAGAAAATCGCATTCATTTATTTGTATTTTTAAATTTTTCTCGTTTAATCTGATTAAGATTTTGTTCAACGGATCTAGGTGTTCTTCTATGCTTGTAGAAAATACTAGAATATCGTCCATGTACACAATACAAATCTTTCCTATATAATCTTTTAGTATTTCGTTAATTAGCCTTTGGAACGTTGCCGGTGCATTTCGTAATCCAAAGGGCATTCTTAAAAAATTATAATGTCCGTTTGCGGTAGAGAACGCTATTTTGTGTGTGTGGCGTTCATCCATTTCTATTTGATGAAAACCTTTGTAAATCAAGCGTTGAAAAATATTGGCATCTGCCCAATTTGTCAAATATATCGTCTATATTTGGAATTGGAAATCTGTCTTCCGAAGTTACGCTGTTCAACTTCCTATAGTCGATTACAAGACGCCATTTTTCTTCGTTGGTTGCGTCCAGCTTCTTTGGTACCAGCCAAATAGGGCTGTTGTAAGGACTTGAGGATGCTGTAATTATGTCTTGGGATAACATTTGTATTTCCGGTTTGTGGATTTCTGGGTATCGGTAAATTTTAGAGTAAACCGGAATGTCATTCTTTGTCATTATTCTATGTTTCGTTGAACTAGTAAATGTTAAATTGTCGTCTTCGTTATAAAATACGCTTTTGTGTCTTTTTAGTATATTTATGAATTTATTTTTGTCTATACCGTTAAGGTGATTGCTGACAACGAATTCTGTGACGAATTTATTTTATATATCATTCATTTCATTTTCTTTATAGCTTATTTTGCTATATATTTCTTTTTCTATTGTTATGAAAAAATTTATTATTGCTTTATTTGTTTTTAAAGTTCTGTTTGGATAATCTATTATCGTATTTATCTTCGTTAGGATATTGTTACCGATGAGTCCGTCAAGGTTTTTGTTGAGATTACATTCGAGATATTCGTACATGAAATCTTTTTCATTGAATTCCTTAAATATTGTTAATCTGCAAAGTTTCCTAACTAGCGTTTTTCTTCCCATTGCTGTGGCTTGCACATTTACTCCCCTCTTCCATTTCGGGTTACATAAATTTTCATTGATCAGACTGAACTCTGCTCCAGTGTCAATGATGAAGTATAACTTTCTTATGTGTGTATCTATTGTTATATAGAGTAATTGTTTTGTGGGCCCTGCTGAAAACTTGCGTTTGCATTGTTGATATCCATAGGTGCTGGTCTATTGCGATTTGATATTGCAAACCGATTATAATTTCCTGATTGGTTACACTGCGTAACAAAAATTGAAAAAAAAAACCTGCGGTCATTATTTTGTTAATAGTTTTTATTAACATTAGTAGCAGGCTTACGAACTGTGTTTTTCCTTTTTTTGGATTGGCTCTAGTTCTTGAGATAAACGAAACTTAGGAAATTAATGAAAAAAAATATATGACCCAGTTCCAGTTGCATTAATTTAATTATTCCTCAATAAAGATGAAGATGTGGAATTTTTTATTGGGCCAACAAAGTGGGTATACTAAATATCCCTGTTTTATATGTTTATGGGACAGTCTTGCAAGAAATGAACATTGGATTAGAAAGGACTGGCCGGTGAGAAAAAATATGGAGGTAGGAACAGCAAATGTGGTTCATGACCAACTGATAAGCCGAGAAAAAATCATTCTTCCACCACTTCACATCAAGCTTGGGCTAATGAAACAGTTCATCAAAGCCCTTGATAAGACAGGTGACTGTTTCGAATAAGTGTGCAAAAAATTTCCAGTCTTTAGTATGGAAAAATTAAAAGCAGGAGTCTTCGATGGTCCTCAAATTCGAACCCTTCTAAAAGACACTGAATTCTTAAACCATATGTCACAAATTGAATCTGAAGCCTGGCTAAGCTTTGTTAATGTAGTCAAAAATTTGTTGGGAAATCATAAATCACCAGACTATACAAAACTAGTTGCTGATATGCTTCTAGGCGATTACAGTGAGGAACAAGGTGAACGGTTCCACCAGGACATAAAAATAATGGAAGAAAGATACCAAGGTCGATGGGACGATCACATGATGGCAGACTGCTGCTGGAACTTAATACGGGATTGTCCTGAGCAACGACATCATGGGAGGTCCTACAGAAAAAGTTTTTTGTAATTTTTTTAAAACTTATTAATGAAAAGAATATATTTTTTTTATTTTTGTATTATTTTTATACAGGTGCGCAATAAAAATATAATTTAAATCCATATTGGTATTTTTAATTAGGGGTTTTCGTGAAATATTTAAAAATCATTATCTGAAAAACCAATTCGACAAAACTGATATTATTTTCGTAATCAGCGCCCCCAAATTACCCTAAATCGTTAAATGTTATAATTTCGCATTTGATTCCCATTTCCTTGTTGATTAAAATTTCTCTGTGGGTTAAAATTTCCAGGTTGAATATATTTTGTGTTGGTTATCTGATTTGACATTCTAGTTTGGCTGGATCCGTTGCCGTTGCTGTAATAGTTATTACCCGCATTCCTTGGGACATAGCCTCCGTTATACCTGTTTTGTGGCATATAGTCTTTATAATTATAATTTTCGTTTCTCGGGACAAAGCCACCATTACATTCGATGTGTGACATGTTATTGTTATATCTATTATAACTTCTGTTATAACTGAGAATATTATTCATATTCTGGTTGGGTCTGGACGATGTTCTATTGTTAGCGTTGTCGCTAAAATTAGTCCTACGATAGCTGTTTGGGTTAGGATATTTTCTATGTTGCCCGAGTGCTGCGAAGGATTGATGCCTAGCTGCTAAAATGATTTTATATGCTTTGTCTAAAGTATCAGGGTTTCTGGCTATGATCACTGTTTTTGTAGGCTCGGGAAAGTGTTCTTTAAACGTTTGTGCCGCTATCCTATTAACTTCTGTAGCTGAAAAGTTTAAATCATTATGTGCTAATATCGTATTGTGTAATTTGTTTCTAATTTTTTGATTCTGAAATGATAATTTTCAATCGTTGAGTCAAGACTGATGGTCTTCAACTCATCCATAAGTTCCGCTGAACTTCTCTTTTCTCCGCAATTACTCAAAAGTATTGGTTTCAATGTTTCCCAATCACTAACTTGTCCGTATCTGTGAATTATTTCCCTTGTTTTTCCTACGCATCTTCCTTTCAGATATTGTAATTAAATAAAATTCTTTGATTATTTGCATCAAAGATTGTTATTGTGGGTAATATGTCTTCAATTTGCCTAATAAAGTCTGTTAATTGGTTTGGATCTCGTCCGTCGAATTCTGCAATTCCATTAATGTTGTTTAAAATGAGTTGAAAATGTGATATGGTAGCTGCGTCCATTTTCAGATAATTTTGTATCAATTGAGATTAAAAAAAAATATTCGTATTTATTCAGTAAAAAGTTCCTACTGCGTATTTTAATTGATCGTGTACAGTTCGAGGGGTGCCGCCCACTGTTTTAGTGAAGACACCTATCTAACAGTTTTGAGAGCACTACTTTAGTCAAGACACGTTAACAATTTTATCGTTACAGTTTGGAGCCACTGTTTTAGTGAAGGCACCTTAATAATTTTAAAGTTATTATTATTATTTATTTTCAATTTTGCAACACCCGTGTGTATGCAACGAATTTTTGTTTTACACTATTGTGCGATAGTTTTCGCACATTGTTTCCATATTTTGTTTGAAAATGAAGGATTTTTACATTTATTTAATATATTTGTTCATAATTTTTGTTTTTATAATATACTAACTCTACCTACGGTTGATGCTGCTACTACTGCTATTGCCGCTTTTATTGTTGTTGTTTTTGCTGCTGTCACCACTGCTGTCGTTGCTGTTGCTGTTATTATCGTTGTTGTAGTTGCTACTGCGCTTTTCACTTAGTTTTTTTCACTTTTTATTATCTATAGATTTTACTTTGTTGTTGTTTAGTTAAAATTCAAATTAGGATCGCGTTATAAGTATTTTTTGTTTTATCAGTTTCTTACCAATATCTTTGTTTCTTTCTTTTTTATCACACATTCGTTACGCCTTGCGCAAACGCAATCAATAAACTTGTATATTGTATAAAAGTTAAAATATCGATTTCTCATAAATGTTAAGAATACTTATTAAATAGTTAAATCTCATGCGATTCCGAAGTTTTAAAACGATTCTTCCGTATAGTTGGTTGAAATATGGTTCGATTATATTTTAATTTTAGGGTAGGCGTTTTTTATAATCCTCGTCGCCAGTAATTGAGAACACACTTGCATTTTCTTTGGTTGCCACTTAACAACTGCTGCTTTATTAATTTTCAATTTTACATTCCATATACGAAGTAGAATGACAATATCAGCAGTCTCACGCACAGATTTTCTATCGATGGAATCCTTAATAACCAACTTTCTCAATTCAATATTTGCTTGCCCTCTTTGCCTAGACATTTTAAACCACAAACCGTAATTCCAAGTATGTATATGTATATTAAAATAATCACCTGGGGAATTCCCGTTAGTCTGTTAAACACTATACATGAAGTTGGTTGCAATTCTTCGAAAGACTTGCATTTATTTAGAGGATAGTTGCCACTGTCCGAGTTTGGCTTGTGCATTGAATTTACTTTTGTTTGATGTTTTACTAGAATATTTTATAATACTGAATTAATTTATATGTTTTGTTTTTATATTTTGGAAGTGCAATAAATGAGTAATTGAAAAAATATTTTACCTTTGTTTTTAATAGCTTTGGTTGAAATATTTTTAGGAAGGAACATTGTTTTCTACGGTGTACGACTTTGGCTTGAAGCACTGTACGTACATAAATGTGCAATACATGCATATGTACATTTACATTTGCGCAAAAATTGTAAAATCTTCACCAAAAATGCGAGAAATGTTTCTCGGCTATGGTGCCACATTGCAGTATTGTATGATATTACGATGTTGTGACTTTTCAATGACGGCCGATAATTTGTTAAATTTAGGATTTTAGCATTTTTGTGATCGTACCGAAAATTATTGTTGAGGAGGGCATTTGCGAGCGCGTGGAGATGAAATACTGGCATTATGAATGAACGGGATTTGTTCGCAAAACTATGCGCGTGCGGTTATGACTGAATCTTGTTGTTGTTGTATGTGTGTAGTATCTAGTTGAAGATTTTCAGAATGTCACGCCAAATATTTACATATACATATATATAAAAGTACATATGTACATATGTGCATACATTTGTAGTAAGAATGCATTTAGATATATAAATGCATATCAACAAAAATAGATATGGGTCAGAATTTCTCAAACGGATCACCTGAATGCGGTGAAAAATTTTTTTTGCTCGTTTTTTCATTTTTTCTGTAGGCATTAATGATGCAAACAAAAACCCAGTTGGATTTTCTAAAAAAAATTTTTTGTTCAAGATATTGTTAATAAACGTTTTTCGTAATTTTTTTTTCAAAGATCAATTATGAACGATCTATCAGACCGATTTAGATGATTCGACCGCCATTTTAATCGCCATTTAATATAAATTACGTGTAATTTTTTCCGAATAAAAAAATTTAATCTGAGTCAATTGTTTATATATTTGTTTATTACAAATTGAAGAAA
Organism: Anomoia purmunda; assembly: GCA_951828415.1. Lineage (NCBI taxonomy): Eukaryota > Metazoa > Arthropoda > Insecta > Diptera > Tephritidae > Anomoia > Anomoia purmunda. The sequence goes on along the minus strand of OX639998.1, from coordinate 4,699,734 downwards.
AAATGTCTTCTGCGCCATATTTCGACATGAAAAAAACTATATATACTGCATACGCTAAACAATATTCCGTTTAAAAAAAAAATTGCCGCAATCTGGGAAAAAGTTATTTAGCCTTGAACGTCATGATGCATCGTTTGGAGCGCACCATAGCGTGTTATTCTTCTCTTTAAGCGTATGTGAGTATTAAAAGAAATATGCAAACCAGTTGATTCTCAAAGCGCGCGAAAAGATGATAGTTGACAAACTTTATGTGGAAAACTTCGTATCTAGCATAGCCTTTATTCGCGATCAGGGGGTCAATTCTCGTTCTGTGAAACTAACTTACTACTTTTCACTTTATCATATTTTGCGATTCTTATATGTTTCATGATAGCTACTCTTCACTGTGAAAAAGTTGTGAAAAAATTTGTTCCATTCTCATTTGTGCCAAGCACATTTATCAACTTTGTTATTTTGAAATATTTCTGTAAAAGCTGAATGCACACAAATCAACAATCATGTCAATTTATAGTTTTACAATTTTGGGAGCACAAGATGACGAAGAAAGGTAAGTTCCATTTGGGTTTAAAAACTTTTAGATTTTATTTGTTTGTGTTTTGTTTTAGAAATAATTTAAGATGTCTAAGGCGCACATTGCGCGATACTCAAAATCCTTTCGATATGACAACCGAAAGCCATTTCATTGATTTATACAGATTTTCAAAATCTTTATGCATAGTACTAATAAATGAGTTGCTGCCTAAAACGGAAACCACTGGCAGCTTTCAGCGGTGAGTTGGAAAAGACAATTTTTCTTCACTATCCCAAACATCCGTCAGCCGAAGTCTGATTGAAGTAGTAAAAGCCTTAAATAAAATTGCTCATAAATATATTAAATTTCCTTCAAAAGAAGAGTTTCTTGAATTAAAAATTAAATTTTTGCATATTTTCTCCACTTTCCGCCGTATTTTATTGTTCCTCCGAGTCCATTAAATTTTTCCGCCAACTCCTTCCAACTGGCTTCTCTAAATTTCGCTCCGTCTACAGTCACGAATCTGTAAAATATGAAATCCACACATCTTTCAATTGAAAATATTCATACAGTAAAAATATTTACTTGTCGTTAGCTATGTTCAAGTTCTCTTCAAGCCAATTTATCAGATACTGCTTTTGGTTTTCGCTGGCGCTTTCCTCGGATCTCCTTCTTCATGTTTGCGGTCAAGAATGTTAGAATACAAGATTGCGTGGTTTACGGCGGTAAATAGTAAGTGAAAACAAAATTTTTATATGAAAACATTTTGACAGTTGTTTACACTATTACACTGAACGAGAATCAGTGTTGCGAAAACTATATTCCGTTTCGTTCCGCTTTTTCACATGTCACCATAACTTTTCATTTTTTCATCGAACGAGAATCGGAACGGTTTGGAAAACGTTAAAAAAGTTTACATTTCACAGTTTGACAGAACGAGAATTGACCCCCAGGGCAAGTAGCGTGCACAATTTAGTTCAACAGAAGAAGTATAGTTAGTATTTGCAATCTCAATGAAGAGTAGCCTTAGATAACGTGTAGCAGCTTAAAGAGTGATAGAAAACCAGATTACGACAACGCCGGTAGCGAACATGGCACCAATGTTCATACTACAGGAATAGCGAAACAGGTGATAACTGCAATTGGGCTTTTATTTTCGCTGCAGCTGCTACAATACAAAGCTCGGCACTTAACATTTATTATTCTGCGTTAAACTTTTTGGAAAAATTACTTAGAACTCAGAAAAATTTACTTTTTAAGAACTATTTGTGACGCATATAATACATACATAGTTGGAATTACGGTTTGTGGTTTAAAAATGTCTAAGCAAAGAGGCCAAGCAAGTACTGAATTGAGAAAGTTGGTTATTAAGCATTCCAACGATAGAAAATCTGTGCGTGAAATTGCTGATATTGCCGACAGAAGTCATTCTACTCTTCATGATATAATTAAGCGCTTCAAAACCAACAAACAAGTGGAAAACAAACCTAAAGCTGCCCACAACAAGATTTTTACCGACTTAGATAAGCGATATGTGTTGCGAAAAGTTCTTAGTGCACCAAAGTTAGCTGTTATAGCTGAAAATGAGTAGGGAAAGAAATCTTGTGCATCTACCATCAGGAATCTATTTCATGAGGCTGATCTAAATGGTAGAAAGGCCCGACAAAAGCCATTGATCAGCAAACGCAATCAGACCATCCGATTAAAATTTGCAAAAGAACATGAAAATAAGGATTTTTCATTCTGGAAAAATGTTATGTATACTGACGAAAGTAAATTTAATGTTTTTTGCTCCGATGGAAAACCATATGTTTGGAGGAAACCAAATGAGAAGCTGCAACTACGCAATCTGATGATAATGGTTTGGGGTTCATTTTCGGCTTCTGGATCTGGATCTTTGCATTTTATTGAAGGAATAATGAATAATGGAGAATGACTATCTTAACATTTTAAGAGAAGACTTACCAAAAAGTCTTGAAAAATTCGATATCGGTGATGATTGGTATTTCTACCAAGACAATGATCCAAAGCAAAAGGCCTACAAAGTGCGTAGAAACACCAATCATACCAAAGTAACGCACTTTGTAGGCCTTATGCTTTGGATCATTCTCTTGGTAGAAATACCAATCATCACCGATATCGAATTTTTCAAAACTTTTTGGTAATTTTTCTCTTAAAATGTTAAGATAGTCATTCTCCATTATTCCTTCAATAAAATCAACGCACTTTGTACGCCTTATGCTTTGGATCATTGTCTTGGTAGAAATACCAATCATCACCGAGATCAAATTTTTCAAGACTTTTTGGTGGCTCTATAAATGCCACCATGTTCTGGAAACGCCACCCCAAAGTCCTGATATTAATACAATCGAAAATGTATGGTACACAAAAATTCGACAGCATTCCGTTTCAAGCAAAAATGACTTGAAATCTATTTTATTACAAGAATTGGAACAAATCGAACCTACTTTTTGCGAAAAATTGGGGAAATCAATGCCTAACCGGCTCAAAATGGTTATTAAAAAAAAGGTCTTCATACAAAATATTAGTTTTTAAAATATATTTCGATATTTCAAAAAACTTGTTGATTGTCCGAGTTTGGCTTGTGCATTGAATTTACTTTTATATTATGTTTTACTAGAATATTTTATAATACTGAAGTAATTTATATGTTTTGTTTTTATATTTGGAAGTGCAATAAATGAGTAATTGTAAAAATATTTAACCTTTTTTTTTAATTGCTTTGGTTCAAATATTTTTAGGAAGGAACGTTTTTTTCTACGGTGTCCGACTTTGGCTTGGAGCCACTGTATATTCGCATTCTGCTTGGAATAGATTACAATGCGAGGAGTAATTGAAATCATAGAAGATGCAAATGTAAGGAGTGATTGAATGCATATGCACTTGGAATGTGTTATATTTGTCTTTTTTTGTCCTTTTGGGGCGCTAAATCTAATATGTATGTACAGTGAAATTTCTCATAACCAGACACTCATCGTCGCAGTATTTTTGTCCGGTTATGGGATAATACTGTTTGTGAGAGGGGGTGGCACAAAAAATATGTATAAATTTATAAAAAACACCGCTTTGATGAGCGTTAATTAAGGACTCCCATTTAGAACGAATTGCTTCCTTATGTGTTTGTGTTTGCCAATATTGAACCTTTACAAACAAAAAAAATTCGCATGAAACTTTACTACCCCCTATTAGACACATGCGACATGAATGTGTGTAAAGGTTTTAAAAGGGAATCGCCAATTTCGTTTTTAATCACACGACAAAGCTTGATTGGGACTGTTTTATTTTTAATTTTAATATAAAGTCTGTGTGCAGCAAATTTGTCCGCCTATTAATCTGATTATAAGGACTGTTCGTACTGTATATTATATGTAATAATAAATAGTTTTTCGCAATATTGAGTTATAGCACGTGAACTTTTTTTATTTTATTTTTATTTTATTTTATTTTATTTTATAAAAGTTTACATAACAATACAATTCCTATATAAACTTACAAAGAAACGCAGCGCTAGCACCGGAGGCTTTCGGCTGGCTTGTGGCTTAGATACGGGTTAGATACGTCGGAGGAGGTCGGAGTTTTTGAGATACTTGTATATCTTTGTTATGTTATCGTTTGTGGGATCTTTCAACAGCTGGATAGGGTCAATATTATTAAAGATGTGTGGCGACTACGCCATCTCAAAATCAACAAACACTTACTAACGCAACACTCACCACTTATTCCACCACGTCACCGAAGAAAACAGACTCTCATACCACGCACAATATTCTCTACTTCCTTCTCTTCTTCTGCTACCACTGTGGTGAACGGATCGTGAATCTAGCGCTAAACATCGAACAATTTTGTACATTAAATACATTTATTTTATGTGAATATTAATAATAAATAATAGAAGTAATTTGCCCACTCCAATCTTATTAAGCGACGTAGCATCGATAAATTGCTATAATTGGTGACCCCGACGTGATTGGAGTGGATGGAAAATTGGTTCACTCGTTTTCACACATCTGTGGCACGACGCCTACACGTACAGCGACGCGCTGAGGTTTTTTTGCGATTTTGACAGTATTCCGTACTTTTACAATACTGCAACTACCACCAATCTCGCAATTGTGCAAACTTCCACCTGCGAAGTAGTAAATTTTTCGGGTGCTCCGCGGTCACGTGGTGTTCACTCCTCCACTAGAGCGCCATGCCGTTGCAACATACACCCACCGAGCCTCCAGACAACCACACGTCTTATGCATTTGATAAAACGTTATTAGATGTGTCTCCAACCAACGAGACAGCTGCAACTCCGGTACCAGCTGCTGTAGAGGCGGTTTCAAATTGTAAGATTCCACCATTCTGGAGAAACCAACCCAGGCTATGGTTCATTCAAGCTGAAGCTGTGTTTCACAGCAATCGTATAACATCGGATCTGTCCAAGTTCAACCGGGTCGTTAGCGCGCTAGACACGGACTCCATACTACAGATGGCCGACTTTTTACATAACCCACCTGAGATTGATAAGTATGCTAAATTTAAAGACGAAATAATAAAACGATTCACCGAATCCACAGATCGCCAACTGCATCGAGCCCTCACTGAAATACAGTTGGATGACAAGAAGCCCAGCCAGCTTTTACGGCAGTTAAGGGTCCTCGCAGGTGACTGTGCAACAGAGAACGTACTCCGAGTTAGGTGGCTCGCGCTGTTGCCGCAAGGTATCGTCAGGTGCATTAAGCTCCTCCGTAACACATCGCTGAACGAACAGGCAGAGATCGCGGATGAGCTAATGGAAGGTCAGACTAGTGCGGGAGTTATGGCCACATCGAATGACCTAAGTCAAACAACAACAAACCGCAAGTTTGCAGACACCATCCTCACAAGCCTAGCAAAGGACATGACCAGCATAAAACTTGCCGTGGCCGACCTCGCCACCTGTACCAAAGAACTGACGCAGGCTCTCGCTCAGAACGCATCGCATTACACATCACCTGCTCGTAGCCAGCAACGCCCAAACGCTAGGGCGACATCTTCGGCATCCACCAATCTATGTTTCTACCATCGCAAGTATGGAGCAAAAGCCCAGCGCTGTGTGCCACCATGCTCCTTCAACGCCAAATCGGAAAACTGATTTCGCTGTCGACCATTCAGGCGGCTGGCGACAGCATCTCTACCACCACACCAGCTTCAAAAGAGCATCGCTTACACATACACGATCAGACTACGAACATGAAGTTCCTTGTCGATTCAGGATCAGTCATCTCGCTGGTACCCAAGACCGCCATTAATCACCAGCTCAAACCAGACGAGCTAACCCTATATGCAGCCAACGGCAGCACCATTCGCACATACGGTCAGAAGGTTTTGTCACTTGAATTCAACCTCCGCCGTACATTTAACTGGTCCTTCACAATAGCAGATGTCAAGTCAGCCATCATCGGTGCAGATTTTTTAGCCCACTTTGCACTTCTGCTGGACTTAAGGGGGCGCCGCCTCATTGACTCCACCACATCCCTCACCACGAAGGGACAGCTATCCGAGGCAGTCATACACAGCATCTCCACCATCAACCAGTCAATATGCCAAGATGACATCCATGCAAGCTACTTGGAGCTTCTGAATCGCTTCATAGACATCACGAAACCAAATACATCTCTTGCCACTGATACGGGCAGTGCCACCGCTCATCACATTGAGACCACTGGACCACCAGTATTCGAGCGTCCACGGCGTCTCACTGGCGACAAACTAAAAATTGCCAAAGATGACTTTGACCTTTTACTGCACCACGGCGTCATTCGTCCATCCAGCAGTCAATGGGCGAGTCCAATCCACATGGTCCCCAAAAAACTTGGAGGTTGGCGCACCACTGGTGACTACAGGAAGCTGAACGCCCAAACTACTCCGGATCGGTATCCGGTGCCGCATGGCGATGACATCCTCCAACGCCTACATGGATCCACTGTTTTCACAACGATCGATCTCGTTCGGGCCTACCACCAAATACCAGTAGCTCAAGCTGACATTGTCAAGACTGCTGTGACCACACCATTTGGATTATACGAGTTTCTGGGCATGCCCCCCGGTCTGCGGAACGCAACACAGACCTTCCAACGACACATGGACAGCCTATTTAGAGATCTGGATTTCGTGGGATGCTTCATAGACGACCTAATCATTTACTCTCGATCTCACAAAGAGCACATTCAGCATGTAACTACCATATTTGAAATTCTGCGGGCGAATCGTCTAACTATCAACCCTAAGAAGTGCCAATTTGGCAAGGCCGAGGTCATCTATCTTGGCTACACTGTCAACAAGAATGGATACTCTCCACCAGCCGGACGAACCCGGGCGATTGCAGATTATCCAAGACCCGAGACCATCAGTGATCTTCGCCGATTTCTCGGTGTGATAAATTATTATCGCAAGTCCATCCCGGAAGCAGCCAACGTTCAAGCACCGCTCACTGACTTCCTCAGGGACGCCAAAAAAAACGATAAACGCAAGATTTCGTGGACACCTGCTGCTGAGGAAGCATTCATAAACTGCAAACGAAGTGTCGTCCGCGCCGCACGTATTGGCTTCCTCGTACCATCCGCCAAACTCTCGCTAAAAACTGATGCATCAGACACGGCGATTGGGGGTGCACTCGAACAGCTTCAAGGGAGCACCTGGCAACCGCTGGCCTTCTTTTCGCGCAAGCTCAGCCCAGCAGAGACAAGGTACAGCACGTATGATCGCGAACTCCTGGCGATCTTCGCATCCATCAAATTCTTCAGGCACATTCTTGAGGGACGAAGCTTCACGATTCAAACAGATCACAAGCCGCTCATCTACGCATTCTCTCAACGCGCTGACAAAGCAGCACCACGCCAACTCCGCCAGCTCGACTACATCTCGCAATTTTCGACACAGATCGTCCACACTAAGGGAAGCCAGAATGTCGTAGCCGATGCCCTGTCGAGAATCAACGCCATCAACATGCCAACAAGACTAGACGCAAAAACTATTGCTGAGGCACAACAGAGTGACGACGAGTTGGCCACTCTGCAACATACTTCAACGCTTAAGCTTCATTTGCTCAACATTGAAGGTCACGATATATACTGTGACATCGCGAACAAGGTAATACGACCATACATTCCAGCTTCGATCAGGCGCGAGGCTTTCAACACTATCCACGGTCTTTCACACCCTAGCGGCAGATCTACCGCAAGGCAACTACGGGAACGGTTCGTCTGGCCAGGCGCCAGTAAAGATGCGCTCTTATGGTCCAGGCGATGCATTCCATGCCAACGCTCCAAGGTGCATCGCCACAATCGCACCACACCGAATCACATTGACATTCCAGACAACCGTTTCGAACATATTCACCTGGATCTCATAGAGCTGCCAAAAATTGGAGATCTACGGTACTGCTTGACAATTATTGATAGATTTAGCAGATGGCCGGTTGCCATCCCGCTCAAAAACATTACTGCCGACACTGTCGCATCAGCATTTTATTCGCAATGGGTCTGCCAATTTGGAACACCGCTCACGATCTCCACAGACCAAGGGCTACAATTTGAATCAGCTCTCTTCACGTCACTTTCTCGACTTCTGGGGATTCAACGCGTCAGGACGACGCCATACCACCCTCAGTCCAACGGCATGGTGGAGCGATGGCACCGTACGCTCAAAGCTGCGCTCATGTGTAACGCCCAAACAAACTGGCCAGAACTTCTCCCAACCGTTCTACTTGGACTGCGCGCCACGTACAAACCAGACCTGAACGCGTCTCCTGCTGAGATGCTGTTTGGAACATCTCTACGTCTACCCGGAGAGTTTTTCATCTCGGAAAGCAGCCCGGTAGATCCTCAGGCGTTCATAGGAAAGTTCCGCCAGCATATCCGAGAGGTTAGACCAACCCCAACAGCTCATCACACCAAACCAAGGATGTTCATCTTCAAAGACCTCGCCACATGCACCCACGTCTTCAAACGCGTAGACTCCATCAAAAGACCCTTGCAGCAGCCTTACACAGGGCCGCACGAAGTTGTTAGACGGATCGATGACAAAGTCTACGTAGTCAAGATCAATGGGGTGAACAAAACAGTATCCATTGATACACTGAAACCTGCCTACATTGATATCACAGACGATCAGCAATCTCCGAGTCAAAAACGGACGGCAGTCAATACCAAACAAGAACCAAACAAAGCAATTTCGTGCCATGCCCCTGAGGACCAAGTGACTGGAAGGGGAGTGGTTGTGGCGACTACGCCATCTCAAAATCAACAAACACTTACTAACGCAACACTCACCACTTATTCCACCACGTCACCGAAGAAAACAGACTCTCATACCACGCACAATATTCTCTACTTCCTTCTCTTCTTCTGCTACCACTGTGGTGAACGGATCGTGAATCTAGCGCTAAGCATCGAACAATTTTGTACATTAAATACATTTATTTTATGTGAATATTAATAATAAATAATAGAAGTAATTTGCCCACTCCAATCTTACTAAGCGACGTAGCATCGATAAATTGCTAAAGATGTGTTGTCTCTGGGTTCGAAGTGCGGAGCAGGATGACAGTAGGAGGTTTACGTTGAGAGAAATGTTGCAAAACGGGCATCGACTAGGTTCAGCGCCTTGAAGGAGATGGGAGTGCGTGACAATTGTATGGCCGAGACGAAGACGTGTGTATGGCGTAACATAGTTCGTCGGTATAGTGGGGGTATATATAGGTTTAGCACGACTTTGGTTTATTAAGGAGTAATGGTGGATATATTCACTCCAGTCCGATTGTAGTTTGGTTTGCCTTTTTTGCTTTATAAGCCGATAAATGTCATTTTTAAAGATAACGCTGGACGTCATAGTAGGTATAGCGGCCATTTCTTTAGCCATTTTGTCGGCGTTCATGTTACCTTGTATTTTTGAGTGTCCAGGAGTCCACATTATTTTAATTTTTTGAGGATACGCAATGAGTATGTCCCGGATGCTGTCGATAATATAATTTGTGTGGCTACTTTCCCTTATAGCTGTGATGCAGGACATACTGTCTGAGCAAATTACAAATTTGCCTTTGGTTTTCATAGAGTAAAGGATAGCATTGTGAATTGCTATTGTTTCTGCGGTGAAAATTGAGCAGACAGAGAATAGAAGACCTTGAGAGAGTATTTCCCCTTGCTCTGTTACAACGGCATAAGAAGTTTGAGCTGACTTTGAACCATCGGTGAAAATCATTTGCCAGCCACTAGATTTGTACGCTTCGGTCACTGCTAGGTAATTTGATAAGTAGACATCACTAGGAGTATTCGCTTTTTTCAGGAGAACTAGTTCATTGATGAAAGATGTCTCTTTGAGTAACCACGGTGGGTGTAGTATTTTACGCCTGTGACACTTTTGCATTGACAGGTAATTCTTCTTTGCAAATTGAATGCTTAAGTGAATGGTTGATGGAACCTTAGGTTGACGTTTTCGTGAGAGCACCAGCTGCACATCCTTATGCAGAATGGGATTCGAGGATAACAAGATTTTGGCGTAGATTTTTAGCACACTATCTTCTGCTTCATCAATTATGGAAATTAACCCAGACTCAGCATACAAATTTTGGAGGGGGGTTGTTGGAAATGCCCGTAGTGATCTTCGTATAGCTATGTGATAAGGAGTTGCTACTATCTTCAATTTACTTTTAGCATGATGTCCGAAGATTTCAATTCCGTATCTTATTTTCGATAATATAAGGGCCTTTGTTATGTTGATCAGCAATGCCGAGCCGATAAGTGAGCGCTTAGCCGAAAGATATTTAACAATGCGTAGTTTTGAGCTTATACTATCTTTTATGTACTGACAGTGTTGAGTAAAAGAATATTTTGAGTCTAGTATTATGCCTAAAAACTTAAAACTATTTGTACAGGGTATTGTTACATTTGAAAAAGTTAATGGTGGTATATTACAGTTTCGCTTCCTACATACATGCAGTAATTTCGACTTGCCAGGGGATATTGAAGCGCCTGAAGTTTGGGACCAGGTGGAAATACGGGAAAGGATTTCTGTGAAAGTTCTTAAGACAGTTGTTTGATCGGTATTTTTAGAGTATACAAGCACATCATCAGCATACAGTTGGTGGTCAATAGTCCTGAATTCGGATAGAAGTAAATTTAATTCATCAAACGCTATAATGAAAAGGATTACTGATAGGTGAGATCCCTGAGGAGTTCCATTTTCAAGGGGGAGGATGGAGGAACGGGAGGAGGAGATAAGAACACTTATTTTTCGATTACATAAAAAGGATTTTACGAAATTGAAAATTTTAGTGCCAACCTTCCATTTGTTGAGTTGTCGTAGTACAATGTGGATACCTATACGGTCGAAGGCTTTTAGGAAGTCGAGGGACATAAGGGAAATGTGGTTTTTGTTGGACAAAGCGTTAGAAATATATTGATCAAGGTGCAACAAGGAATCGATAGTGCCTTGCCCCTTTTTAAAAGCGATTTGACTATTATGGATAAGGTCGTTTCTGTAGGCATACCAGGAGAGTCTGACAGCAATTATTTTTTCTAACAATTTGCCCAAACAAGAGAGAAGGGAAATAGGACGATAGCTACAAACATCAAGAGGGGATTTGTCAGGTTTAAGGATGGGGACTATCATACTTGTTTTCCAAGCTTGGGGATAAATACTGGTAGTGAAAATATTATTATATAGTTTGAGGAGACGGGAGAGTAACGGGAAAGGAAGGTTTTTGATCATAGGGTATGAAATTCTATCGCAGCCGGGTGTTTTACCTTTTACCTTAGAAAGTGCGGATACTAACTCTGGGTAAGTAATGTCCATTTCTAGATATTTGGCAGAGGGCGAGAGACTGCTAGGTGGGGATCGATCAGTGAGCGCTTGATTTTTACTAGAAATAAATTCAGTGGAAAAATTGCCGTCGGAGGACGAAGAAGAGAAATAGGTGGCAAATTCTTGGGCTATATCCTGAGGATATAGAAGAGTGCCACTTGGAGAATTTAGAGCGGAGATAGGAGTGTAATAAGTCGTTCCTGTTAGTCTTTTAATATCTGCCCAGATTCTTTTTGCACAAGAGCTAGAGTTAATGTTGCTGGTCAACTTTTCAAAGCAGGCGGCTTTCGAAATCTTGGCTTTACGCCGAAAAACAGCGTTAGCTTTTTTATATACAATCAGATTTGCAGATGATCGCGATCGCCTATATTCATACCATGCGATTTGTTTAGCTTGTCTCAATGTTGCAAGTTCAACGTTCCACCATAATGGAGCTGGCTTGAAGATTTTGCCACTTGTTTGTGGAATGGATAGGTTAGCTGCACTCCGGATAATTTTTTGTATCTTTGATGTTTCTTGGTTGATGTTAGGGGAAACCGGAAATGAGTCACAACCATGTAAACATGCGTTTTGGAATTTCAACCAGTCGGCTGAATCAGTTTTATATTTCAGTTTGGTCTAAAAAGGGTAGGTGGGCGGTTTAAAAGGAGTTTGGTGAGGATGGGGAAGTGGTCACTTCCATGGAGATCATCTAGTAATTGCCATGTACATTTTGTTGCTAGAGAAATAGAGCACAGAGTAAGGTCGATGTGTGTAAGGGTTTTGTGCGTGGAGAAGTGAGTAGGAGAGCCGTCGTTGAGTACATAGGTATTGGAGGTAAGTATGGAGTCTTCAACTATTTTGCCTCTAGAATTTGCCGCGCTTGATCCCCAGAGAGGACTCCACGCGTTGAAATCCCCTCCTAAAATTAAAGGGTTGTGAGCTGTGGGAAAAAGGTTATGAAAATCGACGGAAGTGAACGCTTGGTCAGGAGGGGAGTAGGCGCAAACTATGTGTACTTTATTTATTGCATGTATTTCCAGTACTAAAGCAGAGATACGAGACTGGGGAGGGAAGCATTTGTGTGGAACATTTTTCTTAACTAGTATAGCTATTCCTTGTTTGTTGGAGGTGATGTGGGGCAGATTATAAAAGTAACCCTTATATGCTAATGGTGTATTAGCGCTGGCATTATTGGCGAGATGCGTTTCATTTAGAAGGATTATTGATGGGTTATGTGCTTTAATCAGTATTTCAAGATCGATATAGTTGTTAAAATATCCGTTTATATTCCACTGTAGAATAGCAAGCATATGTACTTATGTAGGGAGAGAGCTGTGAATATGTTGTTGTTGCTTATATGAAAGATAAATTAGTTAAGAATTATTTATGTCCATCGTTGCAGGTAGTGTTGCTAGCGGAGGAAGGGACGCTGTATTCCCTTCGACAGCACCACTGGCTAGTGATTGGATGGGAGGCGAGATAGAGAGCGACGAAGATGAAGAAGTGCAGAAGCGAGAGAGTATTTCAGATAAGTTGTGTGAGTCGGAGAGATGAAGTTCATTATTAGATGATGTGAGAGGAGTATCAGTGATTGAGTTAAATGTTTGTGTGGAATTTATGTTCATTGGTTGTGGATAGGAAGCAGAGTTGTAAGAGCTAATGGGGTAATTATAAGTAGTGGGTTTCTCTGGGAAGTTAATTGCAGATGGAATATTATTAGTGGAAGGTGGTTGGGAGAGGGACTGGATAGAATTGGAATTTATTTTGTTTGTTTGACTAGTTGATGGAATGGTCGTTCCAGTATTTAAACTGGTTTTGCTAGTTTTGTCTGATAGTGGAGTTTTGTCATTGTTGGTGATTTCTGTAGATTTGACTACGTTGGCAAACGAGGACGGATTGAAGGGAGTGGGGATTTGATTTTTGTACTTTTTAATTGCTTCGTGCATACTACATTTCTCTAACGTTTTAATTTTGAGTATGTCTTTAGTTTGTACAAATTTTGGGCAAATATTTGAAGAGGCGGGGTGTTCACCAGAACAATTAGCGCACAATACTCTTGTGCATTCGGAAGGGGAGTGTGGAGGGAAGTTGCAAGTGGAGCACATTGGGAAGTTTTTGCAGTGTTTAGTTGTATGACCTAACTTTTGACAAGATTTACATCTCATGGGGTTTGGGATATACGGGCGGACAGAAAGTATTCTCCAGGCCACTTCAATTTTATCTGGAAGTTGGTATTTATCGAATGTCAACAGAATTGAGCCAGTAGGTTTAGATACACCGTCGCTAGTTTTACTAAATTTGTAAATTGCTGTCACACCATGCGTGCTTAAGCCTTCAATGATATCACTTTCTGCAACATGAGTAAGGAATGGCGCAAAGATGGTACCTTTTACACTGTTGAGGTTGTCGTGTAGCTTAGCGTTGATAGCACAGACTCCTGGTAGAGATTTGGAAAACAGGAACTTCTCTGCAACCTTTTTACTTTTAACAAGAAGTAGTAGACTTCCGTCGCGAAGTTCGGAGATTGTGTTCACATCCTTACTAATGGCGAGTATTCCTTTGTGTACGGCAAAACATGATAGGCTGGTTAGTGGTTTATTCTCGTCTGCTGCTTTGATTATAACGAATTTTGGGTCGTCTTTCTTTGTAACTGGTAGTTCCGGGTACAGATCCAAGGGCGAAGAGTCGGCTTTTTTCCGTTTTGGTCTGGATCTCGGAGAAAGCAGGGCAAACCTGTTGTCTCCGAGGCTGGTAGCCCCAGGAGGCATTATAATCACTTGCTGTTAGATGTCTCTGGTACTTAATAAAACTTTTGTTAGGTATATTAAGAAAACAAATTTCTCGTGGCTTGACACGAATAGCGCTGATATAGAGGAAAACTAGTTGACACTCTCTGATATTAGGCAACCGTTCACGCTGAGTGATAGTCATACTTATTGTTCGAAACACAACCAAATGTTTATGGGTAGCACGGGTGAGTATTGGTTAACTTCGTACAAACAAATCTTTAGTAATTCTGAGGTTAAATTCATCTTACATACTTAAAAACAAACTGTATGATTTAAATGCGCCTTAAACTTATTGTAACTGGTATCAACTGGCATTTTTTAAGTATTAAATTCAAGATAATTCCAGTTTTCACTAAAACCACTTTTTATCACTTCTGATTTACAATTATCCCGATCGTTTTTTGTTTTAGAGAAGTAAACACATTTGCATTGCTTGGGTTTATAATAAAGGAAATACAATTAAACCCGAAACTTGCAAATAGTGTTCATTTGTTAGCCACAAAAATTACAAAAGTTGAAATGAATGTTGAAAACCCCATAGAAAGCCCCAAATGACTCTAACAAAACAAACAAATAAATTAAAGTCATTTGCTGATTTCAAGGGATTTTAAATTTTCCGGGCGTTGTTACTGTTTAACTCTGACGTATACTTTATTCCGCTTATAGCATTTTTTAAGCCTCTTTTCCACTTTTCTACCGCTTCGCCACACCCATTAACCTGATCGTTGTTTAAATACATATACAAACCCTTTAGAAAGCCTCAATTGACTCTAACAACCCAAACAATTAAGTTAAAGTCAGTCGCTGCTTCCAAAGAGTTTTAAATTTTTCCTGGTTTGGTATTTTTTAACTCAGGTGCATATTTGCGTTAAGCTTTAAGCTGCACAACATTTATGTTAACACTAAAATCACTTTTCTACCACTTCCCATTTTCCATTATCCCAATTGTTCTTGTGTGTTTTAATTACATAGTACAGAAGTATGCCCATTTGTATTACTGGCACTTAAATCTAAGAAATGCAATAGTTCGAATCTAATCTGAAAATATGTAACTATGATATCATTGCATAACTTAGGAGCATTTAAATTTCATGGCAGTATCATTGGTGAATCAATTTTTAATTGCATGTTATGTGGGGCATTCCCACTAAGGATTATGAAGTCAGCATGATAGTTAATTGCTTTGCCAGGAAATGCAACGGTGTCGATGGATATGAATGCTATCTCATTTACTGGCAAAGACTGTTGTATTTTGAAATGAACAGCGTCAACAGCGAAATTGTTAGCAGCTATTATAGCTCACCCTCGTAGCCAAGTATGATTGAATGGAATGTTTTGTCAGTACCAAAAAATTGGAATTTTATAAGGAGAGGAACTCAGTGCTGAAATAATTCGCGTTGTTGTGGTTGAATTGTGTTTAAACGGCCTAAAGTTTTCCGTCGTGTGCTTCGAACCAACTAACTGGCCGATTGCATAATTCGAAAAGCTCTGTTAATCTGTTTTGGGGAGTTAATGAAGCAGTTTTTTCTGTAAAATAAACGCGTTGGCAATTTTCAAGCTGCACGGACAAATGTAGTATAACATCACGAAATCTTTCGTGGATTGTCGTCGGTAGCACGTTGGCGCGCTTGCCTTTGTCACAATATGTTAGAACGGTATTGCTATTGACTTTCATTTGAAGGATTTGAAGGTTGAGTTGTTCCTCACTGGATGTGAACTATTTGTGAGTTTCGTACACCAATATTTCCTTCGCGGCCACGAATTCTTGACATTATTATTTCAAAAACAAAAAACACGTTAACATCAGTAGCTCGTGTATATTTCAATTTGACGGATTTTATAATTTGCTGCACAAACTTACATTTGGTTTATTTTCGATGATTCTTTCACTTTCTGTGAGTTCTTTTAATTAGTTTACAAAGAATAAGCACCAAACAATAGCTTTTCGAGTTAGATTTAAATAATGAAATTAAATGCACGCGTATACAAAAAAAATTTATGTATTCATTTGGATGCTGTATTTTGCAATATATACTCGAAACTCATATGCATGTGTTATCATGCATCGCTTTCTTAGTCTTATATTTAATCCCATGAACCAATTTTTTCAAGTGCAATAAGTGTATATACATATGCATGTGCGTGTTGGTTTTGATAGTGATTCTTTCAATGTATTGGAGTTTCAGGTAATCCCAACCAACAGAAGAATTTTATATATATAGATATGAATATTAAATTAAATTTGACTTTTATAAAGGGTGGCAGTCCTCCTCAAAATATACCTATAAACTTTCTCCCAGAGAAGCGAATGGATTAACACCCATATTTTCATTTAACTTGTGTATAATTTAATTAAATTCGACTTTTTTGTATTCTGTAATTAACTATCAATTGTTTTCAAAAACTACGCACTGTCAATAAGCGAAAACAGAAATACGCCGAACAGGGAAGTACATAGGGTTAGAAACAATCCACAAATGTAAAGCTTCTTAGTTTTTGTAGCCTATTTTGTTTGGCACCCGAAATATATGTGTCCTTTCAAATCCACTATCACCACTAATTGCCCTTTTCCATGGCGATGTAGCCTTACGATGACTGTAATAATTTTGGAAGTAATTGGGAGCAATGGCTTGAAGGAACAGACAGTTCGAAGAATTGAGCATGCTCAAAGCCGTCTATGTTGCATAAGCATAACTATGAATTTAAAAGTTTCTTATTTATGAAAGGTATTGTATTCTATTAAAAGAAATAAATTTTTAGTAATAACTCGACTCTGGAGCCACCTGCCAGCTACATATTCTGCAAAAATATTTCTATTCCGAATATGAGACAAATTAACTCATAAATAAGCATTTTAGCTACATATAACTTGACTCGAGCGCCTCCTTGCGGGGTTTCTGTAGAATTCTTTTGTTATCATTACCAATACGTACTTCAAATAGGGGTAAAATCGGCCCATATACTCATTTTAGTTATTATGTGCGGTTCTTGAAGAGAGTGTAGTGAGCTCCCAATAATGAGAAACATATTGAAATATATATTTAATTATATTTATTCAATCTCCGAAAATGCTCACAACGCAATTACTTCTTCCGATTCTATTTACACTGAGTTGCCACTTCTTGCAGCCATCATATAATGACTGAATTCTTATAAGAGCGACAGAGAAAAATATATACATACAAAAACGAACTTAACATAAGAATGATAATTAAAAGCTAGTCCCTACAGTAAACCCCCTCAACTTTGTATAAATTACAAATAAAAATTTAAATATTTCAGTTACATAAGATATTTAAGATATGTTTTGGAGTTTACAGCTGGAGAGTTGCTATCTTGTGACTGGTTGGTTGTTTGTGGTATTGCATGGGTATGATCCTGCTTATATACGTTGCGCTTAGACTGCGTTTTCCGTTGAAACGAAAGAGAATCTTGTTGTGTAGACATCGAAAAAGGTTCGTGTTCATCGGAAATGTTTTCTGAAGGAAACGAATCTTTTTGAGAGTGCATATTGTTGTTGTTTAAATTCATGCTCGCTTGCGTTTAATCTGACAGGCTAGATACTTTTTCGGTAAGCCAGAGACGCTCCAAATGCGCAGGTTTAAGTCTCTCTTTCAAGACGTTCATAGATTTACCATTGTTTTGAATTCGAACAACGCGATCCGAAAGTCGAGAGGTGACCTGAAAAGGTCCTTCGTATGGCCTTTCAAGAGATTGTGCGTTCTCCTTAAAAAAAAAAATATGCGTGCAAGTTGCCAAGTAGCAAAATGGTTTTCGATTATAGTTGTGCGCAATTGGAACTGGGTTTAACTCGCGCATGTTCTCTCTAAACTCTTCACGAGAGGTTTGTGGATTTCCAACAACATCGTTGTGGTTGAAAAATTTACCTGGCACTCGCAACGCCGTGTAGTAAAGGTATTCGGCAAATGATGCATTTAGTTCCTGTCGTATGCAGGTACGGAGGCCTAAAGGTACTGTCGGCAAGGTATCAATCCAGTTAAAACTCGAGTTGTGGCACATGATTGCTGATTTCAAAGAATGGTAACAGTGTTCGATGAGGCCATTATATGAAGGATGGTAGGCCGTAGTCCGCAAGCGCTCAGTTCCCACGACTTTAAGAAGTGCACTGAACAATGCTGATTCCAAATACGAACATTGGTCCGTTGTGATCTTTTATAGCGAAAGCTTCCAATCATATCGATGTGGTCGCGCTCGAAGTGACCATCTGTTTCCATCACGTTCGGTACTCTCTTAACGTCTCGGCTAACTTTTGATTGTCGACAGTCAATGCAGTTGCGAGCCCAGTCAGCAATGCCCATCTTCATTCCTGGGCAGAAAAAGCGCTGTTGAATGATACGTAAGGTGACCTTACCTCTTAGATGGAATAAGCGATGAAAACTCTTGAAAGATTTTTGTTGTTGACAACATTAAAAATATCGTTGAAAACTGCGAAATGTACTCCAGTATACTTCAGTGACGTTGTGTCCGTGCATATTTTCTTAAATTGCGTATCTTTATTGAACAAGAGAAAACTTCTTGGAAAAAAAGCCAAGGGGCTCCCAGGTGGAGCTGTTGTTTTGCTGTTCAACTACCGCACCCATAGCAACGTCGGAGGCGTCTGTAATCAAAATTGCGCATTTTCGACTGGATGTGCTAGCAGTGTTGAAAAACGGTTTCGCTCAGGAGTCCAAACGTTAGGTGTTTTGTCAATTTTTTAGAACAAGCTAAACATTTGTTGGGTAGCGCTTGAGCACAGTCTGCGTTGGGAAACGTGCGGTGGTAAAAACTCATCATTCCAAGGAATCGTCTAATTCTTCTAAATACACATTTATCGATGTTCATTCTTAAACCGTGATCCTGCTGAAGTTCGAAAACTGTTTTTAGGTGCTGAATGTGTTACTCACGCGAGGACGATGCAATGAGGAAGTCATCAATGTAAGCTTTTACGAAAGGTAATTTTCTAAAAATTTCATCGATGTACCTTTGAAAGGTTTGTGCTGCCCCCGAAGACCAAACTGTATGACTGTGAATTCAAACAGTCCGAAGGGAGTAATAAGCGCCGCTTGTTGGGAATATCAGCTTCTGCGATTGGAGTCTTCACGCAGGTTGTTGGCGATGTCCTGAGCGCGGGGTTTGGAGTACAAAGCGGGTATGGTGACGTGGTTTAACTCCGTGGTTTCATTCCCACGACAGCCGGTTCTACGTACCGGAATGACCCGGGTTTCACCCGGCCAAGGACTGTTGTTTCGGCGATCTAACCCTGTTTAGATCGGCCTACCCCATAAGTTGTCTGTCTCTCCTGGAGCAACTCCTTGCAGCAGGGTTGCTTCACCTCCTTCTGATCAGGGCTGGCATCGAGCCTAACCCTGGCCCAGAAACCTATTTCTGCTGCGTTTGCCAGAAAAAGCTCCATCCGAACTCCACTTCGGTAAGGTGTAATTCGTGCGACGGATGGAGCCATCTTAAGGTCTGCTCAGGCCTTAAGACCCATAAGGAGTGGTCCACAAATTATGTGGCCCCATGTTGTTCGCGCCCTAAGGCGCCTATAGCCTCTACGGCTCCCCTAGTTGCACCTAGCGCACCGGTGCCTAGCACCGGCAGAACCTCTACGGTTCGCAGGAGCACACAACAACATGGACGCTCCCCTCCCCCCCCCCCCCCCCCCCCACAACCTAGCTCCGCCACCCGTGTGGGGAGTAGCCAGCAGCTCCTGGTACCCCACACAGTCTGTTCCGTGTGTCAGGCCAGGATATACCGGAATGCGACATCAGTCAGGTGCAATTCGTGCCAAGGCTGGTGTCACTTTCGAGTGTGTTCTGGCCTGCGCACCACACGTGAATGGTCGGGTGACTACCTGGCTCCCTGTTGTAGAGCCTTGCAACCGCACGCGCCAGTGGCGGCGCTGCCAAACAACACCATAAGGCAGCGCAACGTGCCAATGCATGTGCAGCAGGGTCCAGGTGGGCAACATCACCCTTCCCTCAAACCCCTCTCCGCGACGACTCTACCGAGGCAAACGAGACTCCTTCAGCCGAACTGCAATGGGCTGCAGGGCAAGATTGAGGAGATAACCGACTTTATGAGTCGGCATAATCTGTCAATAGCTGCGATCCAAGAAACGAAACTGCACAGCAACTCAACTCTGTTGAGTTGCAACGGCTACAATGTGCATCGTAAGGATCGCGAGCGAGGTAATGGTGGTGGCTTAGCATTCATCACCCATCACACAGTGCAGTATCGTCTTATTGAAGAAGACATCGACCGCAGGGACACTACCTTAGAATGTCAAGGAATAGCTGTCCGGTCAGGCGATGTCGAGCTCGAAATATTTAATATCTATATACCCCCTGTCACCTGCCGCCCGGCAGGATATCACCCTGACATATGTAGGTGCGCTCCTCAGAGGTGAAAACCGATTGGTAGTTGGTGACTTTAACGCGCACCACGATCTCTGGCATTCAAGCCTACCAGCTGATCGTAGGGAGAATGATTTGGCAGAGCAGATAGACGATTCGACATTCTGCACGATGAATGATGATGCCCCCACCAGGATTATGGGTAGTTGCAGCAGCTCGCCTGACCTAACGATAGCTAACGCAGGTCTGATAAATAGCATAACGTGGCGACCTATGCTATCGCTTGCATCAGACCACCTACCTATAATCATCTCGATTGACAGACCTGCTGACTTTGTCTCCGCGGACCATCGGACCTATATCAACTTTAAAAAGGCTGACTGGGTCAGGTTCGCGGAGTTCACCGAAAATGCCTTCAGGTCTCTTCCCACACCCACTGACGTTCGAAAAGGCGAACATAAGTTCCGCAAGGTGGTTGCGTCAGCTGCGGCCCGCTTCATTCCGGCAGGGAGGATCCCCGAGATCCGTCCCAACTTCCCGGCTGAAGCGGCCGCTCTAGCGAACGAACGCGACCACCTTCACCGCTCCGATCCCCGTAATCCTAACATTCAGGATTTAAACGTGGAGATTCGGAGGCTGGTGGACCAACACAAGCGGAACAAGTGGGAAGAGCGTCTGAAGTCCTGTAACCTGGTCACGGGTGTTGGTAAGCTCTGGTCTACCGTGAAGTCCTTATCCAACCCGACGAAGCACGACGACCGAGTGGAAATTTCATTCGGGGATCGTGCCTCGTCGGACCCGAAGAGATGCGCGAGCTATTTTAGCCGACAGTTTATACTGCATCCTTCGGGGGATAGGACCAAGCGGAAGGTGACCAGGAGGCTGCGCAAATTACCGAACAACAGCGCGCCTCTTGCCTTCACTTGTGGCGAGGTAAAGGAGGTCATCGGGAAGGCGAAAGCCTCCAAGGCCATTGGCCCTGACGGGCTAAGCGTGTTGATGCTGAAAAATTTAGGCCCCGCGGGAGTTGAGTTCCTCACTGGGATCCTCAATTTGTCCATGGCCACCCTCATCATTCCAGACATCTGGAAGGTTGGGAGGTTGGTCCCACTACTGAAACCAGGGAAACCGGCCGACAAGGGAGATTCCTATCGGCCGATTTCCCTGCTTTCACCTGTGGTAAAGACACTTGAGGCCCTACTCCTCCCGTATTATACATACCACCTTGGGTCAGCTAAGCATCAACATGGCTTCCGGAAAGTGCACAGTACAACAACAGCACTTAATGCCATAAACACAAAGGTGAACCGTGGTCTTAACCAAAACCGCCCCTGCGAGAGAACCGTCCTAGTAGCGTTGGACCTGTCGAAAGCTTTCGACACAATTAGCCACTCCACGCTACTAGCTGACGTGGAAGCATCAACTCTCCCGCAGGGACTGAAACGGTGGACCGCGAATTACCTGTGTGGTCGTCAATCATCAGTATGGTTTAGAGATAGAACATCGAAACCAAGGAGGATTAAACAAGGGGTACCGCAGGGTGGCGTCCTGTCCCCATTACTGTTTAATCACTACATCTCCAAGCTCCCTCAACCGCCAGAGGGGGTCACGATTGTCTCCTATGCTGATGATTGCACGATAATGGCAACCGGCAATGTAATTGATGATCTGTGTTTGAAAGTGAACGGATATCTCTCTGATCTTGCCCATTTCTTCACTAGCAGAAACCTGGCGCTGCCCCCTGCTAAGTCCTCGGCGACCCTTTTTACCACCTGGACGAAGGAGGTCAGGCTGGATCTTAACATCCATATCGATGGCACCCCCATTCCGACGGTTAACCACCCCAAGATTCTGGGGGTGACTTTCGACAGCCTGCTCTCCTTCTCCGCGCACACTACCGCAATCGCCAATAGAGTACAGAGCCGCAACAATGTCCTCAAGTCGCTCGCCGGCAGCTCTTTGGGCAAAGACAAAGAAACGTTGTTGGCAACATACAAGGCGATTAGCCGGCCGGTAATAAATTATGCTGCGCCAGTTTGGTCGCCGGGAACCAGCAGGACACAGTGGACGAAGCTGCAGACCAGCCAGAATGCCGCATCCGCACGGTGACGGGATGTCTTCTGATGTCGCCTGAGGAGCATCTTTACCAAGAGGTCAATGTGCTCCGAGTTAAGGAGCACAACCTCATGCTCAGCAGGCAGTTCCTTGCTGGATGTCACCGCTCGGGGCATCCAAACAGTGGAGCTGCCCCCCAGGCACATTAGAAGACATCTTCTAGAACTAAAGGACGAGATCCAGCCACTCATCACACAACCGCTGGATCCGGAGGCGTACCGGCGGGTCCTAAGCAACATCCACAGAGACACAGTCACGAACATCATTGACTCCCGCCAGGCAAATGCAGTCATCGGAGCCCAACCATCACCTGTAGCAGATGAGGAGTCCCTGCTGCCCCGCGAGTCCCGCGTCACTCTGGCACAACTCCGATCTGGATACTGTAGCAGGCTCAACTCCTACTTATCCAGAATCAACCCCGACATACCCAACACATGTCCGGCATGTGAAGATTCTCCGCACGACACCAACCACCTATTCACATGCCCTCTCAAACCCACTTATCTAACCCCCCTCTCCCTCTGGTCCAACCCTGTCGAAACTGCACGTTTCCTGGGCCTCCCCCTAGATGAGTTCGACGACAACGACCATGGGTGAATCCGCTCTTTACGGGGCGCGACTAGCCGCTACAACAACAACAACAACGTGGTTTAATCGTCTGTAGTCACCGCATACCCGCCAATCGCCAGTCTTCTTTCTGAACTAATGGATTTTACTAGCCCATGGGCTGTTGGAAGGAAATTCAGCTTTAATGACCTTATACTTCTCTGGATGAAGTCTGCATGCTCGTTGGTACACAGGAGCACCGTTGGTTGGGATGAAATGTTCTACCCGCCGCTACAGAAAGGTTTTGAGCAATAACAGTTATTTCAGGAATTCCATTAAGAATTTCAATGAATTCACTGTCATTGTCGTAAACTCCTGAAATTTTGAGCTGCTCAGCGGAGCTGATAAGCCCACCAGAAGTAAGTTTGGTGGGTGTGTCGATTAGAACTTGCTTTAAGATCTAAGCAAGTTGTAGTGCGATAGGAGATCGGCGCCCATATTGACATACGATACACCGGGGATGCAAAATGTCCACTCGATTGTTCTGCGAAGCCCTAGATCGAGTGTAAGACGCTTTTCGCCGTATGTTGAAAGCGTTGTTTTGTTGGTTGCGTACAGCTTAAGATTATTTGTGGTTTTAGTGGACAAGTACTCTGCCCGGAGTCCACCAAGAATTTTTATCTGAAAAATTTGTCAAAAATTGTTAGACGGTTTTGCAGCTTTCCACCACGAGCCGCTTGAACGCATATTGGTGATTTTAGTGTTGCGAAGTGTTGTTGTTTTGTGCCATGAGGCATGGCGTAGTGGACTCCTTGGCTTGGAATAGCCTCTTATTTATTTTGCTGTCGGTGCTTGTGCTGCGCAGTCTCGAAATTTTGTGGTTGTTTTGCATTGTTTTAGCCGTGGAAACCAGTTGCTCTCTTTCAGTGTAAGTGCTGAAATATCCGTTGCCAGTTTGTTGTATTTGCTTGGTGAAGACTAGTGTTGGGCGTGTTTGACTGTGGTTGGACGGGCTAACTTCAAGAATAATTCTGACCGAATCTGGTAAATGTTCTAAACATAGCTACCATTTCGTAAAACCATTCAAAATTTTGTATGTTTTTGGGAGCTTAGCATTTCACCTTTAAAAAGCTTACGAAATTTGGTTTCTTATGAGCTAGAAAAAGCTTGAATGACCCTTTCTGGTAGTAGTGCATATTTGGTTTTGTCTCCGGGAATATTTTCTTTATAAACGCACGTTGCATAGGGATCGACTACAGGTGGGGCAACTCCAAAAACGTAATAGAATTTTGTATATTCACTTTTACTATTGTTGACATGAAATATTGATTCTAATTTTTCGAACAATGTTTCAGGGTATTCTGGAAAAAATTCAAGCAATTTGCGTAGTCATACAACCATGCTTTCAGTTCCGGTTGCATTGGCTGTCGCAGCTTGTGATTAGACTCCCGAAAGTCTACAGGGAATTGCACACTTTTCTGCTAAATTTATGCGAAGTTTTGTAGCCACTAGACCGTTTTCCAAGATGAATAAAGTCGGACTATAAATACGGCTTATAGCAATAACTTAGAACTTAAATTTAAGCACCACCTTCTGGGGACAATTATACATCTCAACCATCTACGGACCAACCCAAACACACGCGAAATTTCATCCAAATCCCTCCAGCCGTTTAGGAGGAGTTCAGTGACAGTGTACAGAAGAAATGTTTATATATAGATATAGATATAAAATATAATTAAATTTGGCTTTTAAAAATGATGGCAGTTCAAAACATACCTATAAACTTTCTCCTAGCGAAGCGAATGGTTTGACACCCATATTTTAATATTTCATAAACTGGTGTATAATTAAAATAAAGTCGACTTGCCATTTTTTCATATTTCATATAACTTGTGTATAATTTTATTTAATTCGATTTTTCAAGTAGTTGGCAACCCTCATAGCGTTAGCTATTATCATTCTTGCGAGACCAACCGTTTGACACCCATATTTTAATATTTAATATAGCGTGTGTATAGTTAATTTAATTCGAGATTAAATTCATCTTAATATTTCGTATATCTTGTGTATAATCTAATTCAATTCGACTTTTTAAACGGGTGGTAGCCATCATAAAAGTTAAATCAACCTTCAGAGAGCCTCAAGTGTCCCCAGCAAGACAAACAACTAGGTAGCAGACATCAGCAGATTTCAAAAAATTTTAGATTGTTCCTTGTTCCGTTACTTTTTATCACAAACTTATATTTACAATGTAGAATTTTTAAGGCCCACGAAAATTTCAATCACAGTATAATCAGTAGAAAATCTGAAGTGAAAGCATTTAATGGAGTAAGCTTTTCCAGGGATGAAAGTAAACGTATGAAACAGTTCTCGCCATACATGATTGCTCTTGGGAAAGTTCACGTAAGAACTCGTAGAATAATTTATATGAAGTTTTCAGCACAAATATTTATCTTAAAAGTTCGCTTCTTCGCATATTTCTTGCGGTCGGCTGGTCTCCACCTGTCACCTGCTCCTCTCAAAGGAGTTTCCATGATTATTTCAGTTAACACTAAAACCACCTTTGCACATTTTCATCTTTCCAACTATCCCGATTGGATGTTTGTGTTTTCATTACATAGATAAGTCACAAAATTAAGGGAATTTTTCATTGCTTGCGCTTAAATCATAATGTGTCTGAAATGAAGACGAAAGCCGATGAGTTTCGTCGAGTCAGTGCACATCTAAATTTTGATGTTTTTGTCATTATCGAAACCTAAATCCCATCTTTTTCGACACTGAATTTTTTGATCCCAATGTCTTTAATGTTTATCGCAAAGAGATGCAAATAAAACTGGTATTACTAGAGGTGGTGGAGTTTTAATAGCTATACAACGTTATTTTAGTTCCTCACTCGTTCAACTTTGTAATGGTGACTCGCTATTCCACCAACTAAGTGTTAGAGTTCGTTGTTCGTCGGAGTAACTTTTTATATGTGCCTCTTAGATCCCACCTAAAAGCAACGATGAGATCTATAAGGTGCATGTCGATAATATTGTCAATATTTCAACCAAGGATTGCGATCATCAGCTCTGCGTTCTTGGTGACTTTAATTTAGCAATATATCTTGGTCTTACTTAAATAATTACTTTTCGTTAATTCCTGTCGATGTAAATAGTGAGACTGAAAGTTATGTTGCTGATAGTCCGTTAAGTAATGGGTTATCCCAAATTAATCATTTTGCTAACAATACTAATCGTATCCTAAATCTCGTTTTAAGTAAGTAGCAACTTAAACTTTAAGTTGGATGAATGTCACTCTCCACTATTAGCAGTTACTGTACATCACATACTCCTTATTTTAAGCATTGAATTTTATGACTTTCCTACTGTGCCTCTCGGAAGTGGACGGCTCAAACTAAATTATGATTTATGCGATTTTATATATTTCAATTCAGTAGTTCGCAGTTACGATTGGCGACAATTGTTTATCCACTTTAATACTGTTTTTCAGACATAGGACTTATGAATTGTGTCTTAAATTGATTCCAACGTACCCCAGGCGTTCCTTTAAGTTACCCTGGTACAATAATGAACTAAAACACTTGAGAAATTTGAAAAAAAAATTCATAAAAGATTGAAGGTATATGGTATTTCGCATTATTTCGGTCGTTTTAAATTTTATTTGTTAAAATTCAACATTCCAGACAGAGCATTGTATAAAAAGTACATTAAAAAGTATGAAATCAGTATTAAAAGTAATCCGAATATCTTTTGGAGTTACTTGAAATCCAATAAATCAGCCTCTAATATTCCTCTTCGTTTTTTTTTTTCAAAGATAAGCACGCTAACTTGGCTGAAGATCCGGTCAACTTTTGTGCTGAGTTTTTTGTGCTAATTTTGACACAGACGCTAAAAATGTGGTTGGGGATAGTTTTGCCTCCAATCTCTCGCTTTCCTCTGGGTCTGTTACGATATATCCTGTCTAAAACCGTCTAAGTTCATGGATGCTGACGGGATGTCAGTTGTACTTTTTAAAACGTGTCCTGCTTTTGTTGTACCTCTTACGATAATCTTTAGTAAGTCTCTATCTTCTGGTAATTTTTGTGACCACTGGAAAAGACCTCATTAGTTGTACCAAACACGATGTTCGCAATTATCGGCCTATTTCTAAACCATAAACGGTTTCTAAACTCTTCGAATGTATCATTAAAGAAAAGTTGGGGTTTTCTGTTCACAGTTTGATTTCTCCTAACCAACGTGGATTTGTTTAAGACAGATCCACAGTTACCAACCTCGCTGACTTTTCGAAAGATTTCGAAAAAAGTTTCGTACAAGATATTTATTATGAAATTAGCTTCTTCGGGATTTCATTTAATTTTTCTTGAATAAGTTAAATCGTATTTGTCCTGTTTACCTGTTTTTCTTCAGCCAAATTTCTTTTATATGCAGACGACCTTAAGATCTATTTGGTAATAAAAAGCTATGATGACTCTCATGATCTCCAATCGGACTTATGTAGATAAGTTTTCTGTCTGGTGTTCACAAAATCACCTATCTTTGAACATTAATAAATGACCGCAATGCATAACCCAATTTCTACGAGTAATTTTATCTCTGTCTCACGATTAAAATGCGAACTTAGATATTTACTTTGATACAAAATTGAGTTTCTCTTCGCAGCTTTTATCCGACGTAAGCGCATAGCTTTTTCTGACCTATATAAGCAACAATTCAACTTTTGTGATTACGCCTCTTTTATCTGGAGGCCCCATCAAGTCTCGCATATCAATCGTATAGAACGCATCCAAATAGTTTTTATTAAATTCGCTCTTCGCTCGTTAAAGTATATGGACCCTTTGCCTGCTTATGAATCTCGCTGCCTGCTCTTGAACTTAATGACTTTAAATAGGAGAAGTGCCTTCCTCGCCTGCACCTTTGTTGCAAATATCTTAATCGGGTCAATAGACTGTTCTGACCTCTTGGAAAGCTTAATTTTTAATATCCCTTTTCGCAATTTGAGGCAGTTCTCTATCTTTTATATTGACTGAATTGAAATAAAACTTTGACGACGAAAACCACTATATTGACTTGTCAGTCACATAAATTCTAAATTAAAAGTAAGACTACAATTATTATAGCTAGCCAAGCAACTGCATTGGAGTCACTTGCTGATCTCAAGGGAATTTTAGTTTTCACTGGTTTGCTACGTTTAATCCCAAAGGATATATACGTTGTAGCATTTTTTAAGCCTTAAGCTCCACGAAAGTTTCAGTTACAATTAAAACCCTTTTTTTAGTACTTCCCGTTTCCAATTATTTTGAATGTGTTTGTGTGCTTCTATTCTATGTAAAAACCCCCAAAATTTACAGTAGTATACATTTTAGCATTGCTTGCGTTTAAATCAAAGAAATAAAATTGTTTGAACCGAATGTAAAAAATGAAGCGTTGTTGTTAATAAAATAGAACAACGAATATAAAGACTATGTTAATTTTTCAGCCAAATAAATTATAATTAAAAAGGAATATACAGACACTTGAGCGTAGCCATCGTTGTTTGAAAATGAAAAAAAAAAAACAGAGAGCCGTTATTGACTATAACACACCAAACAATTTCGTTAACGCTCTCAAAGGATTTAAAGTTTTTTTAGATTTGTTACTTTTCATCCCAAACATTATGCGTAGTATCTTGTATTCAGAAGTTAACTATCAAGTACGCCGAATAAAGTTTCATATAGTAGGTTTAGAAACAAGCGACAAACATAAGGCTTCGTCTGGTTTTGCGTATTTATTTTGTTTGGCACCCAAAATATATGTGTCCTTTCGAATTCACTATCACTTAAAATGTTACTTAATTGTTTTTTCCGTGGCGTGTTTCCGTACCATTAACCGCGCGATGACTGTAATATAGAAGATGGAAACCAAACGCTTACATATATCCCTGTCCATATGTTTCAGCTGTGATTTTAAACTGTAACTGTAAACTGTGGTTAAATTTTAAGGGCCGATGTTGATTTTGAATAAAACACAAATTATTTTGGAAATTGTTGTAATTTCTTTTTATTATGATAATATGGAGTGGTTCAATTATGTATGTATATATATATATCGGCCAAATGTCCGCCGCGATCTCGGCGGCACTCCTCCATCCGATGGTCCAAATTTTCGATGACGCTGAGGCATAATTGAGCTTCTATGCCGTTAATGTGCCGAGTTATCTCATCCTTTCGCTCTTGAGTTATTGCTGGCTTATCGACGTACACCTTTTCTTTCAAATAACCCCAAAGAAAGTAGTCCAACGGTGTCAAATCACATGATCTTAGTGGCCAATTAACATCGCCACCACGTGGGATAACACGACCATTGAATTTGTCGCGCAAAAGAGCCATTGTTTCTTTGGCTGTGTGGCAAGTGGCACCATCCTGTTGGAACCACATATCGTCCACATCCAAATGTTCCAATTCGGGTTATAAAAAGTTCGTTATCATCTCACGATAGCGAACACCATTCACAGTAACTGCCTGACCGGCCTCATTTTGGAAAAAATACGGCCCGATGATACCGCACCAAGCAGTCACTGTTTGTAAGTGCATTGGTTTTTCGACAATCACTCTTGGATTATCATTCGCCCAAATGCGGCAATTCTGCTTATTGACGAATCCACTGAGGTGAAAATGTGTCTCATCACTGAAGATGATTTTCTTCGAAAATTGATCATCCTCTGTTGCCATTTCTTGCCAACATGGCCAACGTTGCTGGATTGTGTATCTTTCCATGTTCAAATTGAGTTAGTCTGAAATTGAGAAATGTCAAATGAAATGCAGAAAAAACTTGACGTTTAGGTGTCGTTCACATTCAACATCGGCCCTTAAAATTTAACCACCCTTCACATGTATAATAATACAATATGCAGTTTTAGAATAATTGTGAGCAATGGCTTGAAAGAAGAGACAGAGAAATACCAAGTACTGGTAATAATTATTTATACAAATAAGTATGTACAAGGTGCCCACTGATGAAATTACTTTTTTAATCCTTGTTTTTACCTTTAAAACCCACACAGAAAAGGCTCGGAGGTAAAATTTCGTGATCTTGCTGGCCAGCAGTATCGCCAAAACGCGAAATCAAACGGTCTGGAGGAGTATAGCGTTCTTATACAAATTGTAATTATGCCTACGCCATTTGCGAAAGTTATTCCATCTTATAATTCGGTAATTTCTTTTGGGCCAAACTGTATAAGGCGGCCGCCGTAGCCGAGTTTGTAGCGTGTGCTTGCTTCATTCGGTAAGTCTCCGGTTCACATCCTGGTCGGAGCAAGTTACATCAAAAATTATAGAACAGATATTTTCTAATAGCGGTCGCCTCTTGGCAGGCAATGGCAAACCTCCGAGTGTATTTCTGCCATGAAAAAACTTCTCACAAAAAAACCTTTGCCGTTCGGAGTCGGCGAAAAATTATAGGTCCCTCAATTTGCGTTTCAATTCTCATACAAATTTGAACAAAGATAGTACCCGTAGCGAGTAGACCGGCAACTTATACACCAGTATCCATACATAATATGGGCAAAAAATTCACTTTAAGTGCTCATTCTGAAATTTGATGCAAAAATTAACATTATACAATTGAAGTGTTTTACGCAATCATTTTCATATACTATATCACACCTTTTTTAGACACTCATAACAGTTACTTGTAGTCCCTGGGTTGCAAAAATTTGTTCAGTAATTTGTTTCTGTACATTGCCCTATCAGGTGGATAAATCTGAGCTTTAGAAAATTTTACTCTTTACCCTAATTTCATTTTCAAGTAATAATTAACATGGTATTCTCATCTACAACTTTTTATAGTAAATATCCCTAAATTTTGGCGCAAGAAGTGTTGTCCCTCTTTAACATGCACACCTTGCAAATGATAATCGGTTGATTAATGATTATTTGTTTTTTCATGAAAATTACACCGACAAATGCAATCCAGGCACTGCCACAACCGTGCTAATCAAAGAGGTTTCTACCGAAAGTGCAGCACGAAGTATATGAATTTTGAAACACGACAACAAAAAAATGGTTAGTGATTTGCTTTACGAGCCGAAGGGTAAAGAAGAAGTGCGACAGCCGAAACAAGAACGCTTCCCTTTACAGGAAGTCAATGCGCCAAATCATAACGCTCATATTTACAGTCCCTCTTCAGGAAATTTGTTGCAATATGACATTAAACTGCTTAAGTCGCACATGCATCCAAAACTTGAAAGTTCTATAATATTTAACTATAATGTCAATGTTTTGTTTTAAAGTGAGGAACTGAAACCCGAAAATACTACTCTCTCCCAAGATGCTAGCAAGCATGAAAAGAAGATGCGTATCCTGCCACAAGGTGCTGAAAGAGCAGAGTTCGAGTTAAGACTTGTCGAGTAAAAACTAATAGTAACTCGAGTAATAGGGAGGTAATGTTTGTTACCATTTCAAAACGGTGGTTATCACATATAATAAAAAGCCTTTAAATATAAATATTAGTAACATTGAACTGTTGCAAGAATTATGCAGTCGAATAAGTCGCTAAAGTTTTTGTACAGCGCGATACGGTGGTTTAAACAACCACCCTGATATGCTCCAATTTAAATACCGTCTGCATTCGCACATTCTAGGACACAACGAAGACGTACTATCCGATAGTGCAAATGTGTCCGTTGGTGACACGCCCGATTTAGAAACTATTTCACACACACTTACAGGTGACATAATAATTCGTTACTAAACGATCACATATTTTAAGGAATAAATTGTTTTATAGGCTCCGTCTTTAAGGAGTTTCCCCGAGTTTAAAAACCTGGTGGGGTATATCTGCCACCAACCTAAAACAGTCGGACGAGAATGGGCGTCAACACCTTACACTTGGGTAGACTATCTGAACGAAGCCAACTGAAGACCTGGTGCATAATATCACAAAATTAAAATTAGAGCACTTAACAAAAAATTGTCAATAATTTAGCTCAAAAAAGAAATAGCAAAAGATGACTGGATAGAACCAAAACTTGTATTGTCTTTATACCACTACAAAAAAGGCTTCAAAAACTTTTCGCGAATTAATCTTTTAATTTAATAGATAGTGTTTCACATTGCTTGCGTTTTTCGATGCAATAAGCATGCTATTAGACACTTCATTAACATTCCCAAGACAGTCGGTTCTACGCACCGGAATGACCCGGGTTTCACCCGGCCAAGGGCTGTTGTTTCGGCGACCTAACCCTGTTTAAGTCAGCCAACCCCATAAGTCGTTTGACACCCCTGGAACAGCTCCTTGCAGCAGGGCTGCTCCACATCCTTCTGCTAAGGCTGGGGCCGAACCCAACCCTAGGCCAGAAACCTTTTCCGTTCCGTATGCCAGAGAGGGCTCCATCCGAACTCCACATCGGTAAGGTGTAATTCGTGCAACGGCTGGAGCTATCGCAAGGTCCGCTATGGCTTAAGATCCACCACGAGCGGACCACATGGTAAGTGGCTCCATATTGCTCGGGCTCTCTAGCGTCTATAGCCTCCTCGGCCCGAATTGCCACGCAGGTGTCAAATAGCTCCCGAAAGACCCTCCCGGTCCAAAGGAGCTCACCACAGCAACACGGATACTCCTAACCATCCCAACCCTTCCAAACACTCCATCCTACTCCAACTCCCGTGTGAGAGAAAACCAGCAGCTCTTGGTTCCCAACACAGTCTGTTATTAAATTCGCTCTTTGCTCGTTAAAGTTTATGGACCCTTTGCCTGCTTATGAATCTCGCTGCCTGCTCTTGAACTTAATGACTTTAAAAAGGAGATGTGCTTTTCTCGCCTGTATCTTTCTGGCAAATATCTTAACCGGGTCAATAGACTGTTCTGACCTCTTGGAAAGGTTAATTTTTAATATCCCTTTTCGCAATTTGAGGCAGTTCTCTATGTTTTATATTGGATTTTCTAGTACTAATTATGCTAAAAATATTCCTCTGATGCCAACTTTTTCGGATATGAATCTTATAACTGATCTTGATCCATCTCTTCCAAGGTGCACAGTGCGTAGTTTATTATATAACTACTTCACTTTTGTTAATAGTCAAAAAGGATTGTGTTCTTTTGACTGTATTGAAATAAAACTTTTTAACGAAAACCAGTCACATAAATTATAAATTAAAAGTAAGACTATAATTATTATAGCAAGCCAAGCAACTGCATTGGAGTCACTTGCTGATCTCAAGGGAATTTTAGTTTTCACTGGTTTGCTACGTTTAATCCCAAAGGATATATACGTTGTAGCATTTTTTAAGCCTTAAGCTCCACGAAAGTTTCAGTTACAATTAAAACCCTTTTTTTAGTACTTCCCGTTTCCAACTATTTTGAATGTGTTTGTGTGGTTCTATTCTATGTAAAAACCCCAAAATTTACAGTAGTATACATTTTAGCATTGCTTGCGTTTAAATCAAAGAAATAAAATTGTTTGAACCGAATGTAAAAAATGAAGCGTTGTTGTTAATAAACTAGAACAACGAATATAAAGACTATGTTAATTTTTCAGCCAAATAAATTATAATTAAAAAGGAATATACAGACACTTGAGCGTAACCATCGTTGTTTGAAAATGAAAAAAAAACAGAGAGCCGTTATTGACTATAACACACCAAACAATTTCGTTAACGCTCTCAAAGGATTTTAACTATTTTCGCTTTTTGTTACTTTTTATCCCAAACATTATGCGTAGCATCATGCGATGAAAACCAAACGCTTACATATGTATATCCCTGTCCATATGTTTCAGCTGTGATTTTAAACTGTAATTCTTCAGCGGTAATGCGATTTGTGTATATTTTCATTTATATACATATGTATGTACATGTACATATACTAATACAATATGCAGTTGTAAAATAATTGTGAGCAATGGCTTGAAAGAAGAGACAGAGAAATAACAAATACTGGTAATAATTATTTACGAGTATACAAATAAGTATGTACAAGGTGCCCAATGATGAAATTACTTTTTTTAATCATTGTTTTTACTTTTAAAACCCACACAGAAATATCTCGGGCGGTTAAATTTCGTGATCTTGCTGGCCAGCAGTTTCGCCAAAACGCAATATCAAACGGTCTGGAGGAGTATAGCGTTCCGTGGTTTCATATACAAATTGTAATTATGCCTACGCCATTTGCGAAAGTTATTCCGTCTTATAATTCGGTAATTGCTTTTGGGCCGCACTGTATAAGACGGCCGCCGTAGCCGAGTGTGTAGCGTGTGCGCGCTTCAATCGGTGGGTCTCGGGTTCAAATCCTGGTCGGCCTCCGAGTGTATTTCTGTCATGAAAAGAACTTCTCACAAAAAACCTTCGCCGTCCGGAGTCGGCGAAAAACTATAGGTCCCTCAATTTGTGTTTCAACATCAAGACGCACACCACAAATTGTAGGAGAAGTTCGGCCAAAATCGCTCCAGCGGTTATAGTGCCAATTAATTAAGTAAGTAAGTAAGTATACGGTAAATTAAAGTTCGATATAACATACACTCAAATGATGTGCAGAAACTATTTATTACCAAGCGTGGAGTTAAATTACATACACAAGATATGATAACGCCATAAAATCATAAAACCTTATGATATTTTCAAATTGTGTTGATTATATGGTTCCACAGAAACAAATTTAAAATACAGAATCAAGTATTTTTGATGTTTTTGTGTTGACAAACGAATCAAAAATTTTCTTTTATCGTCTATAAATTATGTAGTATAGTAGTAGCTGCATATAATATTTGTAGACTTTTGATAGAGCAATTTATTTGGCTATGATTTTTGCTTTCATACCAGTAAATTTTAACTTTTGTTTCAAAAATTTAATGTTTTAATACAACTTTTATCAAGGCACCACTAGTAGTAGTAGTAGTTAGGAATATCTGTAGGGGCATTAGTAGATGTAATAGAAGTGATTGTAGTAATCGAAGTAGTAGTATCAGTAGTGGTAATTTGTTGTAGAAGTAGTAGTGGTAGTTAGTAGTTAGTACTGGTAGTTGTTATTGTGGGATTGTATTAGTAATAGTATTGGTGGCAGTAGCAGTTAGTAGTAGTAGTAGTAGTAGTAGTAATAAGAGTAGTAGCAGTTGTAATAGACGCACTAACACTAGTAGTTGTATTAGTAGTAGCAGTACTTGTGGCATTAGTAGTAATAAATACTGGTAATAGTGTTAGTAATAGAAGCTGTATAGTGGCAGTGTTGCCAGAACTTTTTGAAAAAAGGCTAAGTAGGCTCAATTTGAAAGGATGAAAAACACTAAATCAAAATTTGTGTAAGGCTTAACATATTCAAACATTTGTTTCATATTAGGATCTCATAATAAATTTTAAACGGTTTTCGCATATTTACATGGGTTTATAAGCATCAAAAAAATATTTTTATCCCAAGACGTAGTTTATTCATACGTAAAATTCATATATTTATATGTAACATATCATATCTTCGTCATCAGATATATTTGAGTACATATATATTAGAAATGTTCGTCATATGAACGTGACATTTTTCATTAAAGGGTAGAAAAAAAGGATCGCCAAGCCCGTTTCTATATTCACGAACCTCTGGCCGAAATTCTACAGTAGATTGTAGATTTTTCTGCTGATGATAGTGTAATTATTTCCATTGCATTTCAATCCATTTATTTCATTAGTATCGGTTTTACATTTCTCATGTGTTAAGTAATCAAAGACATTCCGCTTTATAGCAGAGGGAAGGGTTAAACAAGGCTAAATTGAAAATTTTCGGCTAAAAGAAAATAAAAGAAGCCAAATACAACCGGAAAAAGGCTTAAATGGCAACGCTGAGTAGCAATAGTTTTAGTTGTAGTACCAGCAGTACTAGCAGTAGAAGTTATATTAGTAGTAGCATTAGTAGTGGTAGTAGTAGTTGTAAGGAGCGGTATTACTTAGTAGTAAATGTTGCGGTCAAAGAAGTAATAGGAAGCAGTAGTACCACATTATAACCAGTAGACAGCCTGATGTGGAAGCCTTGTGCAGGGTTGAGTCTATTTTACTTACTTACTTTCTTAATTGGCGCTATAACCGCTTAAATGATTTTGGCCGAACTTCCACTACAATTTGTGGAGTGCGCCTTGATGTGGGTTTTGATGTGGTAACACAAATTTAGGGATCGACAGTTTTACGCCGATTCCGATTGGCGAATGTTTTTTTGTGAGAAGTTTTTTCATGGCAGAAGTACACTCGGAGGTTTGCCATTACCTGCCGAGGGGCAACCGCTATTAGAAAAAACTTTTCTATTATATTTGATGTTATTTGTCCCGGCCAGAATTTGAACCCGGGACCCACCGGATCAAGCCCACACACGCTGTTGAGCCTTTCAGGGGTGATATTAAACGTGTGAAAGCGTTTTCGCAATACATGGTGGCTCGTGGAACCGAGAAAAATTAAGATACAATTTGATAAAAAATTTATAATATAATGCACATCTCTTTACTTAAGAACTCGTAGACTAATTCATATAAAGTATTTATCGTATCGTTAATTTTGGACTATTTATGAAACAAAAAATGTATTTGGGACAGGGACCGGTATCGAAAATTTTTTTTTTACATTTGCTTAACCCTGCTGTTAGGTTAAAAAAAACTTACGAATCTTAGGTTAGAGGACCATTTGGTCCATACTGCAGTTTTCATACAAAATAACAATTTAATCTTAGTCTTTATATTTAGTTTGGTTCAATACTTGCTAAATATTATTATTTTATCATTTACTCAACTCTGGTAAAACCCAGCACCAGTGGCCTGCTCTAAAAATGCTTCTAGTTCAGGAGCTCGAAAGCGAGGAATTTGTAGTTGCTGCAAGTCTAAGTCTGATGTAAAATGCTCCATTTGCAGTGCGTTTATTTGCAAAACCAACCGAAAAACATTTTTTTGCTCATCATGTAGTGCCAAAAAATATCGAACAAACTAATAAATACTTATTTTTGGAAAATTAATGTAAAGAAAATCAAAGAAAATATACTATGGACCAAATGGTCCCTTAACCTAAGATTCGTAATTTTCAATTTATCTTAGTCCAGTTTTAAGTCAGAGAATTAAATTTTCGCACATAATATTGTTTTATAAAAAGACCACCTGAGCTGAAAAATTTAGACAGTATATATCACCGTTCCAAAGTTAAAAAGAAAACAAACAAAAAATTGGACCAAATGGACAGCAGGGTTAAAAGTTTTGATTTTGATCACTTTCATAAATTGAAGAATTATTTCATTATTTATATATTTTCTCGTAAAATAATACTTTCTCTTCCAATAAATGACACTTAAATATGGTATTTGTTATTTATAACTCTTTTTTTAACTACCGTATACTAAAATTTGCATTACGCATGAGAACTTGCTACTGACTGTCGGCAACTGAGTCTAGTAACGCTATTTTCTGTATTACGTTTTACTACCACCTTTTTTTATGGTATAGATTGAAGCAACTGGTTTGTTACTTTGGTCATTTCGGAGGATCAAGCTGTTAGAATTTTGTATAATGGCGAAAAAATTGTGAGTACATGTAATGCTGTATTTAAATAGATATGTTATAGAAAATTAATTAATAATTTTTAAGTTCGGTTAAAATTACAAACAGCAAGAAATTTGAGCGGTTGGTTCATTTAATGAAAACGAAAGCAGCAATTGCACGAGGAACGCGGACATTTGGCAGACCAAAAGACAAACGGACGATTATGGAAGAATTTCGCAATGGAAATTAACAATCTCGGTCCTCCACATAGCACTGGCATAGTGGCAGCGGGTAATATTTGCAATATATGAACATTTGAGCAGTTTCATTTCCATGTATACGTTTGTGTAAGTGTGGATTAAATACAAGGCGAAAATGAAAATGGGTGCTAACAACAAAATTTCCGCACAACAGGTGAAGGTCCCTCCCAAGATCCAAGGGATTGGAATGATCTTCTTACGTGTCGGCGTATTAAAGCGGCATTTGCGCTTTCTTTCTGATTTGTAAAAAAGTATTCAAAACTGCCTAACATTCTTACTTTAAAGATTCAATAATATATGCACTGAAAGTGTGTAAAAGTCTCCTTTTACAACGCTGTTTATATTTTTTAAAATGAATTCTCATACAAATTTGAACAAAGATAGTACCCGTAGCGAGTAGACCGGCAACTTATACACCAGTATCCATACATAATAAGGGCAAAAAACTCACTTAAGTGCTCATTCTGAAATTTGATGCAAAAATAAAAATTATGCAATTGAAGTGTTTTACGCTATCATTTTCATATACTATATCATACCTTTTTTAGACACTCATAACAGTTACTTGTAGTCCCTGGGTTGTAAAAATTTGTTCAGTAATTTGTTTCAGTAAATGGCCCTATCAGGTGGATAAATCTGAGCTTTAGAGAATTTTACTCTTTACCCTAATTTCATTTTCAAATAGCACCCGAAGGACCCACCCGGCCCAAAGGAGCTCACCACAGCAACACGGATACTCCTAACCATTCCAACCCTTCCAAACACTCCATCCTACTCCAATTCCCGTGTGAGAGAAAATCAGCAGCCCTTGGTTCCCCACACAGTCTGTTATTAAGTTCGCTCTTTGCTCGTTAAAGTTTATGCACCCTTTGTCTGCTTATGAATCTTGCTGCCTGCTCTTGAACTTAATGACTTTAAAAAGGAGAAGTGCCTTTCTCGCCTGTACCTTTGTTGCAAATATCTTAACCGGTTCAATAGACTGTTCTGACCTCTTGGAAAGGTTAATTTTTAATATCCCTTTTCGCAATTTGAGGCAGTTCTCTATGTTTTATATTGGATTTTCTAGTACTAATTATGCTAAAAATATTCCTCTGATGCCAACTTTTTCGGATATGAATCTTATAACTGATCTTGATCCATCTCTTCCAAGGTGCACAGTGCGTAGTTTATAATATAACTACTTCACTTTTGTTAATAGTCAAAAAGGATTGTGTTCTTTTGACTGAATTGAAATAAAACTTTTTAACGAAAACCAGTCACATAAATTATAAATTAAAAGTAAGACTACAATTACACTACTCGACAAAAAAAATCTCCAAGAATAAAATAGGCCTTTCCTAAAGTGAAATTTTCTCCTGATTCCGAATATGACTTTTATTTTTTTTGTATCAGATCTAGTTTCCGAGATATCGGCGAAAATATGAAAATTCCCATTTTTGCAGAACACTACTTCATATAGGTACGGCAAAAATTTGTATTTTTCATTTTTTCGTTTTAAACTGTTGAATTATGCATTATACTAATTCCCATAAAAATGTCTTGCCTTCACCTCCCTCAAGTATCTTCAGTAGTTTGGCCACTATGCCAAAAAACGTTCAAAAAATGTTGAAAAAAAACGAAATTTTTTACACAATTTCAGATTTAACCACTTTAAAATCGGAAAAATTCTATTGACGAAAAAAAGTTAGCCCTCCTATGTTGTAGGTAATTTAACTACGAAAATTTTAAGCATACCAGCACAACAATCGGACGTGCCATTGAAACTATAGCCCCGTTAACTTGCAAGCGTCTATCCTACAATTTTTTTATAGAGAAAATTTTTATTCAAACTAGGTTTTTATTTTTTTATAACGTTTTATTATAGACATATGTTTGCACGTTAAACTGTATTCAATTGAGTAATATGAGTATAAATCAGCAATTCAGTAAAAAACAACAACGACAACAACATTAAATACATACATATCTACATCTAAAAAAGTCAAATTGAGCGATTTTACCGTGGTGGTCAATAGTGAGGGACGTGGGTACTTCTAACTACCCGTTTATAATTTTCTGGGTTTGTCTCCCGTATTATTGTCCAGCAATAATCTCCCATCATTTCTTCATTCCAAAAACCTTGGTAACGCTTTTCAAAAATCATGAGGTCTTGGTGAAACCTTTCACCCTGTTCATCACTTTCAGCACCTAGGTTTGCGGGAAAATTATCCAAATGTGAATGCAAAAAATGCATTTTGAGGGACATGTTGCATTTCATAGCACTGTAGTTTTTCAACAAGGCTTTGACCATCTCTCTATAGTTGGGATCTTTGTTGTTGCCAAGAAACCCACTAACGACTTGCTTAAAGCTGTCCCAAGCCGCTGCTTCTACTGATGATAAATGATTCGCAAAATTTTCGTCTTTCAGCAACTTTCTAATTTGCGGACCAACAAATATACCTTCTTTTAATTTGGCTTGAGTTATTTTAGGGAAAAATTTCGTTAGGTACTGGAAGGATGGCGCGTCCTTATTTAAAGCCTTTACAAAATTTTTCATTAATCCTAATTTGATGTGAAGTGCTGGCAAAATAACTCGTTCGGGATTTACTAAAGGCGGGTTTGCGATATTGAAGGCACCTGGTTTCTCTAGCACGGCTGTCCCAAAGACAGAGAAAACAGCAATATTTAGTGAAACCTCCTTGAAGTCCGAGAACTATAGCTACAACCTAGGATGTATTTCATATACTATTTATTTTAAACTGTACCACCGAAACTGCTTACCTTTAAGTCCGCACAAATTTTCCAATTAAAATGTTTATATTGAATGAGCTCAAGTAAATTTGATATGCTTAAATAAGTTTCTTTAGTATTCTCAGAATGTGCCACTGGTATTGACGATAACGAATTTCCTTTATAAAGTAATGCTGCTTTTAAACTATGCTTTGAACTGTCTATAAACAAGCGCCAATCATCCACTTTATTTTCTAATTTTAGTGCTTCAAATAAACCTTGAACATCATTGCAGTAGCAAATATTTTCACTTTTAGTAAAAAAAGAAGAGAAAGTCTTGTGTCTATTTCGAAATTTGGAAGTAATTGTCGAAGGGCCCAGGCTGCCCCATTGCTGCAAACGAGATCCTAGAACTTCGCTATCAAATTTCGATAATTTCAAATCTCTGACCAAGTCATTAAGTTCGGCTTGTGAGACTCGATGTGGGATCTCTCCTTCTTGTCCACTTTCTGAATTATCTGCTTCGGAGTCACTTTCGCTTGAGGCTTCAAAACTTATAGGCGGTCTAGGTATGGGTAAGGTATGGTCATGTAGTTTTGGTTTTTTAGCTGATGCCACATTTGGATAACTTATTAATTTCCTCTTTTTTCTCGTTTTACCTTTAAGGTCTATCACGCAAAAATAGCACTGGTCGTGGTTAAAGGGTTCAGTCCACATCATTGGAACACCAAACTTCATGTTATGACCTTTACCCGATACCCATCTCATTAAAGTTAATCTACAGGAGGCGCAAATAAAATTAGGTGTCCAAGATTTATCGAGATTTTTTACACGGAAACCGAAATAATGAAAGTATGCATCTCTGACAGAATTAGTTATTTTCCGAGCTGAGTTTCCGAAAATATAATGTCCGCAAATAAAGCAAAAATCATCCGGATTATTTTTACATTTAAAATCTCTTTTGCAACAAGCCATTTCGTAAACACATCTACCGATATAGTATGTATAAATTTGCACTACAATTTGCAAAACAAAATTTACAACAAACAGTAGTGACAATTAAATACTTGATGTCTTTTTAAATTTATTAGACCCTAAGGTAGAGTGACCAAATGAAATGTCTCGCCAATTTTATCAGAGTAATACTAAAATTGTAGGATAGACGCTTGCAAGTTAACGGGGCTATAGTTTCAATGGCACGTCCGATTGTTGTACTGGTATGCTTAAAATTTTCGTAGTTAAATTACCTACAACATAGGAGGGCTAACTTTTTTTTGTCAATAGAATTTTTCCGATTTTAAAGTGGTTAAATCTGGAATTGTGTAAAAAATTTCGTTTTTTTTTCAACATTTTTTGAACGTTTTTTGGCATAGTGGCCAAACTACTGAAGATACTTGAGGGCGAAGAAGGCAAGAAATTTTTATGGGAATTAGTATAATGCATAATTCAACAGTTAAAAACGAAAAAATGAAAAATGCAAATTTTTGCCGTACCTATATGAAGTAGTGTTCTGCAAAAATGGGAATTTTCATATTTTCGCCGATATCTCGGAAACTAGATCTGCCACAAGAAAATGGAAGTCATATTCGGAATCAGGAGAAAATTTCACTTTAGGAAAGGACTATTTTATTCTTGGAGACTAAAGTTGATCAAAATTTGTCGAGTAGTGTTATTATAGCAAGCCAAGCAACTGCATTGGAGTCACTTGCTGATCTCAAGGGAATTTTAGTTTTCACTGGTTTGCTACCTCTTATCCCAAAGGATATATACGTTGTAGCATTTTTTAAGCCTTAAGCTCCACGAAAGTTTCAGTTACAATTAAAACCCTTTTTTTTTTAGTACTTCCCGTTTCCAACTATTTTGAATGGGTTTGTGTGGTTCTCTTCTATGTAAAAACCCCAAAATTTACAGTAGTATACATTTTAGCATTGCTTGCGTTTAAATCAAAGAAATAAAATTGTTTGAACCGAATGTAAAAAATGAAGCGTTGTTGTTAATAAACTAGAACAACGAATATAAAGACTATGTTAATTTTTCAGCCAAATAAATTATAATTAAAAAGGAATATACAGACACTTGAGCGTAACCATCGTTGTTTGAAAATGAAAAAAAAAAACAGAGAGCCGTTATTGACTATAACACACCAAACAATTTCGTTAACGCTCTCAAAGGATTTTAACTATTTTCGCTTTTTGTTACTTTTTATCCCAAACATTATGCGTAGCATCATGCGATGAAAACCAAACGCTTACATATGTATATCCCTGTCCATATGTTTCAGCTGTGATTTTAAACTGTAATTCTTCAGCGGTAATGCGATTTGTGTATATTTTCATTTATATACATATGTATGTACATGTACATATACTAATACAATATGCAGTTGTAAAATAATTGTGAACAATGGCTTGAAAGAAGAGACAGAGAAATAGCAAATACTGGTAATAATTATTTACGAGTATACAAATAAGTATGTACAAGGTGCCCAATGATGAAATTACTTTTTTTAATCATTGTTTTTACTTTTAAAACCCACACAGAAATATCTCGGGCGGTTAAATTTCGTGATCTTGCTGGCCAGCAGTTTCGCCAAAACGCAATATCAAACGGTCTGGAGGAGTATAGCGTTCCGTGGTTTCTTATACAAATTGTAATTATGCCTACGCCATTTGCGAAAGTTATTCCAAGTGTGTAGCGTGTGCGCGCTTCAATCGGTGGGTCTCGGGTTCAAATCCTGGCCGGCCTCCGAGTGTATTTCTGTCATGAAAAGAACTTCTCACAAAAAAACCTTCGCCGTCCGGAGTCGGCGAAAAACTATAGGTCCCTCAATTTGTGTTTCAACATCAAGACGCACACCACAAATTGTAGGAGAAGTTCGGCCAAAATCGCTCCAGCGGTTGTAGTGCCAATTAATTAAGTAAGTAAGTAAGTATACGGTAAATTAAAGTTTGATATAACATACACTCAAATGATGTGCAGAAACTATTTATTACCAAGCGTGGAGTTAAATTACATACACAAGATATGATAACGCCATAAAATCATAAAACCTTATGATATTTTCAAATTGTGTTGATTATATGGTTCCACAGAAACAAATTTAAAATACAGAATCAAGTATTTTTGATGTTTTTGTGTTGACAAACGAATCAAAAATTTACATTTATCGTCTATAAATTATGTAGTATAGTAAAGCTGCATATAATATTTGTAGACTTTTGATAGAGCAATTTATTTGGCTATGATTTTTGCTTTCATACCAGTAAATTTTAACTTTTGTTTCAAAAATTTAATGTTTTAATACAACTTTTATCAAGGCAGTCTCCTCAAGGCAACCACGGCATCAGACCAGTGCTATCTTAAGCTTGATAAGACAATAGGGCTAAGTCGAGAAAAGTTGCTTTGCCAAAGCCCACAGATAAGCCCATATGTTTGAATTTTCAATTTATACTAAGATGCTCCTCGTTTCATGCAAGAAAAAAAGTAAAGGTTTAAACCACCAAAAAAAAACAAACTTTAGTTCCAGATAGAATTAAAAAGTAGAGCATAACGTTTCCTGCAAGTGTTTCAATTTATACTAAGGTGCTCCTCGCTACATGCAAGAAGAAAATAAATTGTATAACTATACGCTTTAATTCTAGATAGAACTAAAACGTAGAAAATAATGTCTATTGGGTGGGCGATTTGTACTATATTGTAATACTAAATTAATTAAAGGTTTTTTAATAATTGGTACCGATCACCCTCCGCTTCTTTTAA
The DNA here is from genome assembly GCA_951828415.1 of Anomoia purmunda. Classification (NCBI taxonomy): domain Eukaryota; kingdom Metazoa; phylum Arthropoda; class Insecta; order Diptera; family Tephritidae; genus Anomoia; species Anomoia purmunda. The sequence goes on along the minus strand of OX639998.1, from coordinate 4,655,387 downwards.
ATGATATCAATTTTTTAAACTATTATTTATTAACAATTTATTTCGATTGTTAATAAAAAACGTGTGGAACTAAGTTCGTCAGCTAGAAGTAAACCTTCTTTGCCGATTCAATAAAGAGATAGAGAGTTAAATATGGGAGTAGTAGTAGTATGTAGATAGCAGATGTGGTAGTTGTATATTGTAGTAATAGAAGTAGCAGCAATAGTAATTAGTAGTACTGGTAGTGGTCGTAGAGGTAGTAGTAGTATTAGTATTTAATACCAGTTATTAGAAACAGTACCACTAGTAGTAATAGTAGTTAGGAATATCTGAAGGGGCATTAGTAGATGTAATAGAAGTGATTGTAGTAAGCGAAGTAGTAGTATCAGTAGTGGTAATTTGTCGTAGAAGTAGTAGTGGTAGTTAGAAGTTAGTACTGGTAGTTGTTATTGTGGGATTGCATTAGTAATAGTATTGGTGGCAGTAGTAGTTAGTAGTAGTAGTAGTAGTAATAAGAGTAGTAGCAGTTGTAATAGACGCACTAACACTAGTAGTTGTATTATAGTAGTAGCAGTACTTGTGGCATTAGTAGTAATAAATACTGGTAATAGTGTTAGTAATAGAAGCTGTATAGGGGCAGTGTTGCCAGAACTTTTTGAAAAAAGGCTAAGTAGGCTCAATTTGAAAGGATGAAAAACACTAAATCAAAATTTGTGTAACGCTTAACATATTCAAACATTTGTTTCATATTAGGATTTCATAATAAATTTTAAACGGTTTTCGCATATTTGCATGGGTTTATAAGCATCAAAAAAATATTTTTATCCCAAGACGTAGTTTATTCATACGTAAAATTCATATATTTATATGTAACATATCATATCTTCATCATCAGATATATTTGAGTATATATTAGAAATGTTCGTCATATGAACGTGACATTTTTCATTAAAGGGTAGAAAAAAAGGATCGCCAAGCCCGTTTCTATATTCACGAGTCTGACCGAAATTCTACAGTAGATTGTAGATTTTTCTGCTGATGATAGTGTAATTATTTCCATTGCATTTCAATCCATTTATTTCTTTAGTATCGATTTTACATTTCTCATGTGTTAAGTAATCAAAAACATTTCGCTTTATAGCAGAGGGAAGGGTTAAACAAGGCTAAATTGAAATTTTTCAGCTAAAAGAAAACAAAAGAAGGGACAGGGACCGATATCGAAAATTTTTTTTTTCACATTTGTTTAAAAGTTTTGATTTAGATCACTTTCATCAAATTGAAGAATTATTTCATTATTTATATGTTTTGTCGTAAAATAATACTTTGTCTTCCAATAAATGACACTTAAATATGTTATTTGTTATTTATAACTCTTTTTTTAACTACCGTATACTAAAATTTGCATTACGCATGAGAATTTGCTACTGACTGTCGGCAACTGAGTCTAGTAACGCTAGTTCCTGTATTACGTTTTACTACCAAATTTTTTTATGGTATAGGTTGAGGCAACTGGTTATGAGCAGTTTGTTACTTTGGTCATTTCGGAGGATGAAGCTGTTGGAATTTTGTATAATGGCGAAAAAATTGTGAGTACATGTAATGCTGTATTTAAATTGATATGTTTAAGAAAATAAATTAATAATTTTTAAGTTCGGTTAAAATTACAAACAGCAAGGAATTTGAGCGGTTGGTTCATTTAATGCAAACGAAAGCAGCAATTGCACGAGGAACGCGGACATTTGGCAGACCAAAATACAAACGTACGAACAATGGAAGAATTTCGCAAAAGAAATTAACAGTTTCGGTCCTCTCCATAGCACTGACATAGTGGCAGCGGGTAATATTTGCAATATATGAACATTTGAGCTTTTTTATTTCCATGTATACGTTTGTGTAAGTGTGGATTAAATACAAGGCGAAAACGAAAATGGGTGCTAACAACAATATTTCCGAGCAGCAAGTGAAGGTCCCTCTCAAGATCTCAAAACTGCTTAACATTCTTACTTTAAAGATTCAATAATGTATGCACTGAAAGTGTGTAAAAGTTTCCTTTTACAACGCTGTTTATATTTTTTTAAATTAATTCTCATACAAATTTGAACAAAGATAGTACCCGTAGCGAGTAGACCGCCAACTTATACACCAGTATCCATACATAATATGGGCAAAAAACTCACTTTAAGTGCTCATTCTGAAATTTGATGCAAAAATAAAAATTATGCAATTGAAGTGTTTTACGCGATCATTTTCATATACTATATCATACCTTTTTTAGACACTCATAACAGTTACTTGTAGTCCCTGGGTTGTAAAAATTTGTTCAGTAATTTGTTTCAGTAAATGGCCCTATCAGGTGGATAAATCTGAGCTTTAGAGAATTTTACTCTTTACCCTAAATTCATTTTCAAGTAATAATTAACATGATATTCTCATCTACAACTTTTTTATAGTAAACTAGCTGACCCGGCAGACTTTGTCCTGCCACAGAACTATATACCAACTTGAATTAGAAATAAATATTGTAGACGATTATTTCCATACCATCTGTACCAGACGAAAACAATTCATGAAAATCGGTCCATTATTACGACCGTCAGAACATTTTTAGAAAAGAGGTGTGGCACCTTCCAGTTTTATATACGTTTTAGTTCTCCATATATAAATAAAATAGCGGACCCGACGAGCTTCGACTCGCCCCAATTTAACGCCTTCAGAAAAACTTCAATGATAATAAAACACAGTTAGTTCAAATTTCAATGTTATTTAGTTGAATGGAATCGAAATCAGTAGAGGGCGATATGATGAACAATGTTTTTTGTTTTGTTTTCCGGCGCAAAAACAAACAACGAAGACGGTTTCCCAACAAGCGAACAGGCAACGTACAGCTGACCATGCGAAAAACAGGGAAATTCGAGATCAATCCCACAGACTTCCAACGATTGGCCTGGCGATTTATTGATTGTCATCGCAAAAGCCAATCGAACGGGAAACTGCATCCGCTTGGATTGGAATGGAAGATCAGATGGAATAATCGGAATTCGTGGGATAAGGACTTCCTCTCCATTGAATTTGCCCGTCGCTTGAACCACATTGTTCATCAGTTTCTTGACGCACAACCGCGTACCGTTGCACAATTTCGGATGATTCAGATTCCGCAGAATGATTATGATCGATCCCATCTTCAACTGTAAATTATGCGGCGGAGTTCCTGGCACATCAAGCGAGTTCAAAAATTCGAATGCAGTTCTTCAGCTATTTGACTTTGAATAATCAAATTCAAGCTATCGACGTCCTTATTCTTCGCTGCTAGTATTGCCCGTTCATTAATCCAACCGAGATTTTTATAATTTTGTGCAATGCCGGGGAACACTTTGGTGATGAGTTCCTCCTTCGACGATGTGAACTCGCAAAAATTTGCCAGGAACAATATCAATCCAGTGGAAATATCAACAGGTATTTGCCCATTGCCATGCATTAAGTTCATCGGCAGCAGTAGATTTCGGGATGACAGGTAGCGTTTGGCGAAAATCTCCGCAGAGCAATATCATAGCCCCACCAAGTTGTCTCTAATCACCTAGTAAATCCTTCATCGTTCGGTCAACTGCCTCAGAAGCTCGTTTATGCGACATCGTGCATTCATCCCAAATGATGATTTTGCATTCTCGCATCAATTTCGCTGTCGCTGAATTCTTGGTCATTGTGCACGTTGGCTTGTCTACCGTGAGTAGATTCATCGGCAGCTTTAGAGCTGAATTTGCAGTTCGACCGCCTTCCAACAATGTGCCAGCAATGCCAGAGGAAGCAACAGCCAACGCAATTTGAGATCTTGCCCGAATTGTAGCCAGAATCAAAGAAATGACGAATGTCTTGCCTGTCCCACCGGGAGCATCGGGAAAGTAAATGCCTATCGAAGGATGTAGGGTCTTTGATGTTAACCAAAAGCAAGCGAAGATAGAAGCATTCGTCTTGGCTTGGATGAAGTTTGTATATTCGTCCGAGAGCATCGGTGGAATAGAAATCAGTAAAGCCAGCAACAACGTTACCTTTTTTCCGCCGTTGAAACCTCTTTGATGCAGCGATCCGTGTATAATAGCGTGGCATTTCCGAATAGAGTAAAGTCCTTGCGAACGGATGGCTTTCGCATGACTAAAAGGAATTTGTCAACGCTCTAGCTGGTGGTTGTTCTGCTCTTTGCGCAGCATTTGCGTCCGTAAAGTAGACACGCTGGCCGTTCTCCAAGTGATCTGCCAAATGTATGACAGTCGGGTGACGTTCATGAATCGAAAACGAAACGAATACTCACGTAACGTCCAAGCTGAAATTTCGTTACCTCGTCGTTTGCATTCGGTTCAACAATGCCAAATGCCGCCATGTCGCTACCTTTGTTCACATATTTGCAAACGTGTTTGATGGATTGAATGGAATTGCAGTACTCAACATTGCAGTGAGTTGAGAACGTTTTCGACAAAAGCGGACAATATGGAACGATCCAACGGTTATCGACGACGACATTGTTTCCTTTCACCTTCATCACGATTGATCTGCCGTTGTCATCTGGAGAACGACACCGATACAATGGATATCCGTCGATTTCAGTAACATCCAAGTTGAAATTTCGTTACCTCGTCGTTTGCATTCGGTTCAACAATGCCAAATACCGCCATGTCGCTCCCTTTGTTCACATATTTGCAAATCTGTTTGATGGATTGAATGGAATTGCAGTACTCAACATTGCAGTGAGTTGAGAACGTTTTCGACAAAAGCGGACAATATGGAACGATCCAACGGTTATCGACGACGACATTGTTTCCTTTCACCTTCATCACGATTGATCTGCCGTTGTCATCTGGAGAACGACACCGATACAATGGATATCCGTCGATTTCAGTAACGTCCATGTTGAAATTTCGTTACCTCGTCGTTTGCATTCGGTTCAACAATGCCAAATACCGCCATGTCGCTCCCTTTGTTCACATATTTGCAAACGTGTTTGATGGATTGAATGGAATTGCAGTACTCAACATTGCAGTGAGTTGAGAACGTTTTCGACAAAAGCGGACAATATGGAACGATCCAACGGTTATCGTCGACGACATTGTTTCCTTGTGTGATTGTGTCAGCCACAAACGCAAGGCCCATGGACCATGTGCATTGGCACAACGGAATACAGCTCCGGATCAGTTTCTGGATCTGTTATTTCGGCCGAAATGATCGAATCAATATGATCTGGGCGGATCGTGTCGAGCAAAATGTGTGCATGTGGCAAGCCACGCTTCTGCCATTCAATCGAGTACTCTGATCTTTTGTCTGAACACTCGTGCAATGATGTCATGTCGATCGCTGGATGTTTGTCCTGTCAGCAAGAGATTCGTAATTTCAGGCCATTTCGGATTGCAAGTGAACGTGATGAATAAATCCGGGCGTCCGTAATTCCGCACATACGTCATCGCATCCTGAGCGTACTCATGCATGTGGCGCGGGCTTCCAACGTAAGTAGCTGGACGAATGGTCAAACAACCGATGTTGGTTGCATCTGCTTCAGTAGCGATGGCATCATGCAAGTGTATGTATTCATCTGATCGTAACTTCGACTGATTGAAACGGATGAAATTGAGGCGCTCCGTTTCGACCTTGACGTACATGTCAACGCAGTACTGTTGAAACAACCGGCGATATCTCAAAAGATGACTGTTAACATCCCGCCGAATCATCAAACGATACGCATAAAAATTCATTGAGCTGACCTTCTTATTCGTTTCTTCTCCTGAAATATGAATTCGAACTCGGTTGGAAAATAAAATAGAAGTGATGACTTGTAAACAAACCTGTCGTTGGATTAACCATCTTTATCTTGAAGTGATATCTATCCTCTCCACGACAGAACATCAACGGGTATTGAAGTGCATCATATGACCGATGCGTCTCGTACACGCGCTTCAATTGTCCACCATCCCGACGGTAGAGAACAATATCGCGTGATTTCTTGTTCTCGTCAACAATCACCACTGCGACTTCATTGATAGTGTGAGCATTGAATTGTCTTGCATGGCCTCCCGCGGGTCTTTTCGTCTTTTGTCTGCTCTAATAATGATTTTGTGGACGTTTGAAGGCATCGTATCTAATGCTGTTTTGAACAATCTGTAGGAACTTATAATCTTCGTTCGTATGTATTTGCCCTTGAATCTGAATGTTTGGATGGAATTTCGAAAAAAAAAAACAATAATTGTTCATTTTGATAATAATGAGACGTCCTTACCTTAAAACTGGGATTGTAGCCGGAGTCGTATTCGAAAGCAGCGCGATTCAAGCCTACTTTTATGACTGGTGTTCTTCTAACAACATTTTGTTGAATTTGAGGCGGTGATTGTGCAGTGCGAACTTGTGCAACATGGGTAGGTCTCCATTAATTTTCTTCTGCACGTTCCTCTTGCGTTTGATTATCACGGATATTCTGACTAATTATTACACGACGTGTACGTCGTCCACGGTTTGATCGTCTAATAGGAGGCATTACTCAAGCAAATAACTCTAGCTAAAATGCAATAAAGTCGTTTTTGACTAATCCTATTAAAAAGAAAATTCTTAAAAAAAAAATACTTACGGAATATATGTATCTCAATATATGCCCGCAATTCAAGCAGATAACCTCACTTTTTACACGCAAACTTATTTTCTTAAAAAATTATCAAATTGATAAATATCGCAATGGAATTTCAATTGATCGTAATGCTTGTACCGTTTGTGGAAGTGATACGAAAATCAGGAAAACTAGAATCAATTGCAGCAAGAAAAATAGCACATTTGTTTAATAAAAAATGACAATGAGAAAAGTGCACCTTTGAAATCGCGCTCAGTCTAAGTCTGCTACGTAGTCAGCTGTTTTCCGAATTCTTCTTTGATGACATGCGAATAGTGCACCTGTCAAATTACGCTCAACCTAAGCACAGCGCCATCTGTTATTTATCTCGTTAATTTCTCCACTCAAAATGCACGCAACACTTATTTTATCACAATGAATTTCACAATTATCAGAAATTTGCAGCTTTACATCGCATCAAATCATGCAATAAAATGCAAAATTTCGTCGAAGATAATTAATCATTTTCACATTTTTCCGGAATTTCGCGAGTTTTGCATTAAACGTTTTCTATTTTTCCAATCGAAAAGCCATTCTAGGCCAATTGCACACAAAACTCTATATTAATAATCAACTTTCGATTTCTCCAATTTTCCGACTTTTCCGCAGGGTTTTCCAAAATTTTCTTCTGTAAAAGCCTTCCCCTGGCAATTATGAAGAACTGAAAACAAATTTGAGCCAAATCGGTCCAGCCGTTCTCAATTGATGAATTACTATACATTTTTCACACCATTTTTATATACATATATAGATATCCCTAAATTTTGGCGCAAGAAGTGTTGTCCCTCTTTAACATGCAAACCTTGCAAATGATAATCGGTTGATACATGATTATTTGTTTTTTCATGAAAATTACACCGACAAATGCAATCCAGGCACTGCCACAACCGTGCTAATCAAAGAGGTTTCTACCGAAAGTGCAGCACGAAGTATATGAATTTTGAAACACGACAACAAAAAAATGGTTAGTGATTTGCTTTACGAGCCGAAGGGTAAAGAAGAAGTGCGACAGCCGAAACAAGAACGCTTCCCTTTACAGGAAGTCAATGCGCCAAATCATAACGCTCATATTTACAGTCCCTCTTCAGGAAATTTGTTGCAATATGACATTAAACTGCTTAAGTCGCACATGCATCCAAAACTTGAAAGTTCTATAATATTTAACTATAATGTCAATGTTTTGTTTTAAAGTGAGGAACTGAAACCCGAAAATACTACTCTCTCCCAAGATGCTAGCAAGCATGAAAAGAAGATGCGTATCCTGCCACAAGGTGCTGAAAGAGCAGAGTTCGAGTTAAGACTTGTCGAGTAAAAACTAATAGTAACTCGAGTAATAGGGAGGTAATGTTTGTTACCATTTCAAAACGGTGATTATGACATATAATAAAAAGCCTTTAAATATAAATATTAGTAACATTGAACTGTTGCTAGAATTATGCAGTCGAATAAGTCGCTAAAGTTTTTGTACAACGCGATACGGTGGTTTAAACAACCACCCTGATATGCTCCAATTTAAATACCGTCTGCAAACGCTTACATACATATATCCCTGTCCATATGTTTCAGCTGTGATTTTAAACTGTAATTCTTCAGCGGTAATGCGATTTGTTTATATTTTCATTTATATACATATGTATGTACATGTACATATAATAATACAATTTGAAGTTTTAAAATAATTGTGAGCAATGGCTTGAAAGAAGAGACAGAGAAATAACAAATACTGGTAATAATTATTTACGAGTATACAAATAAGTATGTATGTATAAGGTGCCCAATGATGAAATTACTTTTTTTAATCATTGTTTTTACCTTTAAAACCCACACAGAAAAGTCTCGGGCGGTTAAATTTCGTGATCTTGCTGGCCAGTAGTTTTGCCAAAACGCGATATCAAACGGTCTGGAGGAGTATAGCGTTCCGTGGTTTCTTCTACAAATTGTAATTATGCCTACGCCATTTGCGAAAGTTGTTCCATCTTATAATTCGGTAATTTCTTTTGGGCCACACTGTATAAGGCGGCCGCCGTAGCCGAGAGTGTAGCGTGTGCGCGCTTCATTCGGTAAGTCTCGGGTTCAAATCCTGGTCGGGACAAGTTACATCAAAAATTATAGAACAGATATTTTCTAATAGTGGTCGCCTCTCGGCAGGCAATGGCAAGCCTCCGAGTGTATTTCTGCCATGAAAAAAACTTCTCACAAAAAAACCTTCGCCGTTCGGAGTCGGCGTAAAACTATAGGTCCCTCAATTTGCGTTTCAACATCAAGAAGCACACCACAAATTGTAGGAGAAGTTCGGCCAAAATCGCTTCAGCGGTTATAGTGCCAATTAAGAAAGTAAGTAAGTATACGGTAAATTAAAGTTTGTATAACATACACTCAAATGATGTGCAGAAACTATTTATTACCAAGCGTTGAGTTAAATTACATACACAAGATATGATAACGCCATAAAATCATAAAACCGTATGATATTTTCAAATTGTGTTGATTATATGGTTCCACAGAAACAAATTTAAAATACTGAATCAAGTATTTTTGATGTTTTTGTGTTGACAATCGAATCAAAAATTTACTTTTATCGTCTATAAATTATGTAGTATAGTAGTAGCAGCACAGAATATTTGTAGACTTTTGACAGAGCAATTTATTTGGCAATGATTTTTGCTTTCATACCAGTAAATTTAAATTTTTGTTTCAAAAACTTAATGTTTTAGTACAACTTTTATCAAGACAGTCTCCTCAACGGCAACCACTGCATCAGACCAATGCTATCTTAGGCTTGATAAGACAATAGGGTTAAGTCGAGAAAAGTTGCTTTGCCAAAGCCCACAGATAAGTCCATATGTTTGAATTTTCCATTTATACTAAGATGCTCCTCGTTTCATGCAAGAAAAAAAGTAAAAGTTTAAACCACCAAAAAAAACACACTTTAGTTCCAGATAGAATTAAAAAGTAGAGCATAACGTTTATTGCAAGTGCTTCAATTTATACTAAGGTGCTCCTGACTACATGCAAGAAGAAAAAACTAACTACACGCTTCAATTCTAGATAGAACAAAACGTAGAAAATAGTGTCTATTGGGTGGGCGATTTATACTATATTGTAATACTAAATTAATTAAAGGCTTTTCAATAATTGATACCGATCACACTCCGCTTCTTTTAAATGATATCAACTTTTTAGACAATCATCTATTAACAGCTAATTTCGATTGTTAATAAAACACGTGTGGAACTAAGTGCGTCAGCTAGAAGTTAATCTTCTTTGCCGATTCAATAAAGAGATATAGAGTTAAATATGGGAGTAGTAGAAGTGTGTAGATAGCAGATGTGGTAGTTGTATATAGTAGTAATAGAAGTAGCAGAAATAGTAATTAGTAGTACTGGTAGTAGTCGTGGAGGTAGTAGTAGCATTAGTATTTATTACCAGTTATTAGAAACAGTACCACTAGCAGTAGTAGTAGTTAGGAATACCTGCAGTGGCATTAGTAGATGTAATAGAAGTGATTGTAGTAATCAGAAGTAGTAGTATCAGTTGTGGTAATTTGTTGTAAAGGGTGGTTAAATTTTAAAGGCCGATGTTGAATGTGAACCACACCTAAACGTCAAGTTTTTTTCGGCATTTCATTTGACATTTCTCAATTTCAGACTAACTCAATTTGAACATGGAAAGCTACACAATCGAGCAACGTGTTAAAGTTATTCAGGCTTATTATGAAAATGGGCGTTCAAATCAAAATGGATATCGTGCATTTTCGAAGAAAATCATTTTCAGTGATGAGGCACATTTTCACCTCAGTGGATTCGTCAATAAGCAGAATTGCCGCATTTGGGCGAATTATAATCCACGATTGTCGAGAAACCAATGCACTTACAAAGAGTGACTGTTTGGTGCGGTTTATGGGCTGGCGGCATCATCGGGCCGTATTTTTTCCAAAATGAGGCCGGTCAGGCAGTTACTGTGAATGGTGTTCGCTATCGTGAGATGATAGTAGTAGTAGCAGTACTTGTGGTATTAGGAGTAGTAAATACTTGTAAAAGTGTTAGGAGTAGAAGCTGTATAGCGGTAGTGTTGCCAGAACTTTTTAAAAAAAGGCTAATTAGGCTCAATTTGAAAGGATGAAAAACACTAAATCAAAATTTGTTTAAGGCTTAAAATATTCAAACATTTGGTTCATATTAGGAATTCATAATAAATTTTAAACGGGTTTCGCATATTTACATGGGTTTATAAGCATCAAAAAAATATTTTTATCCCACGACGTAGTTTATTCATACGTAAAATTCATATATTTATATGTAACAAATCATATCTTCATCATCAGATATATTTGAGTATATATTAGAAATGTTCATCATATGAACGAGACATTTTTCATCAAAGGGCAGAAAAAAATGATCGCCAAGCCCGTTTCTATATTCACGAACATCTGACCGAAATTCTGCAGTAGATTGTAGATTTTTCTGCTGATGTTAGTGTAATTATTTCTATTGCATTTCAATCCATTTATTTCATTAGTATCGATTTTACATTTCTCATGTGTTAAGTAATCAAAAACGTTTCGCTTTATAGCAGAGGGAAGGGTTAAATTTTTCGGCTGAAAGAAAATAAAATAAGCCAAATACAACCGGAAAAAGGCTTAAAAAGGCAACGCTGAGTAGCAATAGTTTTATTTGTAGTACCAGCAGTACTAGCAGTAGAAGTAATTTTAGTAGTAGCATTAGTAGTGGTAGTAGTAGGTAGTTGTAAGGAGTGGTATTAGTAGTAAATGTTGCGGTCGAAGTAGTAATAGTAAGCAGTAGTAGCACATTATAACCAGTATACAGCCTAATGTGGAAGCCTTGTGCAGGGTTGAGTCTATTTTACTTACTTACTTTCTTAATTGGCGCTATAACCGCTTAAATGATTTTGGCCGAACTTCCACTACAATTTGTTGAGTGCGCCTTGATGTGGGTTTTGATGTGGTAACACAAATTTAGGGATCGACAGTTTTACGCCGATTCCGAATGGCGAATGTTTTTTTGTGAGAAGTTTTTTCATGGCAGAAGTACACTCGGAGGTTTGCCATTACCTGCCGAGGGGCAACCGCTATTAGAAAAAACTTTTCTATTATATTTGATGTTATTTGTCCCGGCCAGAATTTGAACCCGGGACCCACCGGATCAAGCCCACACACGCTGTTGAGCCTTTCAGGGGTGATATTAAACGTGTGAAAGCGTTTTCGCAATACATGGTGGCTCGGGGAAACGAGAAAAATTAACATACAATTTGGTAAAAAATTTATAATATAATGCACATCTCTTTACTTAAGAACTCTTAGAATAATTTATATAAAGTATTTATCGTATCGTTAATTTTGGACTATTTATGAAACAAAAAATGTATTTGGGACAGGGACCGATTTCAAAAATTTTTTTTTTTTGCATTTGTTTAAAAGTTTTGATTTTGATCACTTTCATCAAATTGAAGAATTATTTCATTATTTATATATTTTCTCGTAAAATAATACTTTCTCTTCCAATAAATGACACTTAAATATGGTATTTGTTATTTATAACTCTTTTTTTAACTACCGTATACTAAAATTTGCATTACGCATGAGAACTTGCTACTGACTGTCGGCAACTGAGTCTAGTAACGCTATTTCCTTTATTACGTTTTACCACCACCTTTTTTTATGGTATAGATTGAGGCAACCGGTTATGAGCAGTTAGTTACTTCGGAGGATGAAGCTGTTGGAATTTTGTATAATGTCGAAAAAATTGTGAGTACATGTAATGCTGTATTTAAATAGATATGTTATAGAAAATAAATTAATAATTTTTAAGTTCGGTTAAAATTACAAACAGCAAGGAATTTGAGCGGTTGGTTCATTTAATGCAAACGAAAGCAGCAATTGCACGAGGAACTCGGGCATTTCGCAGACCAAAATACAAACGGACGAACAATGGAAGAATTTCGCAATGGAAAATTTACTATGGCTAGAGTCTCAGAGAATCAGGTCTGTGGATTGCACCGATGATGTAGCAATACTGGTTTCATACATAAGCGGAATTATAGATTGAGTAATGGGACGGTAAATCCTGGGAAATATGGGGCTTAAGACCAAAAACTATACACTAGATGTACACAGCTATAGTACGGCCCATACTTTCATATGAGGCGCTGCTCTGGTAGTCAGCCTTTACTAAGGATTACGAATCGCAGTATTCAAAGAACACCAGTAGTTGGCGTAACGGGTGCTTTGAGATCCTGTCCAATGAATGTTTTGGCGTTTTGCTCGATTTATTACCGTTAGATATCTTTATCGCAAACCCAGCTGCAAACAGCGCTATTAGATTGCATGCCTTGGGGCTCTGGAAGGAAACCCGTTCGGACATAACTCTTCATACTACCGTCTGAGATTAAAGCGATGCCCACTAACTATATCCTGAGAAATACGTGGGTTAACTATAAACCCTGCACGAAGTTCCCAGGCCGCATGTACTGTTCTCAGAGAAGGGGCCAATCATTGGATGCTTAACTGTCTTTACAGACGGTTCACAGATGGAATGTGGGGTTGGAGCAGGTATTTTCATTGAGAAATATAATCTAAAGTTAACCTTTCGCCTGCCGGTCCAAGCAAGCGTTTTTTAGGCCGAAAGGGTTCCAATAAAGGAATTGCTTACATAAAGCGGAATCACCCACAAGAATACAGGTGAATATCTTCTCAGATAGCCAAGCGGTTATTCAGGCAATATATTTTACCTCAGTCTGACTCCAACTACTGGATAAGTGTAGAGAAGATCTGGCTTCAACTTCTGACAAATACGACATTCCCTAATTTGGATACCGGGGCATAGGGACACGGTGCCTTCCTTGGGGAGATCAAAAGCAGAGTTGCAAAAATTTGCTTTAATGAAGTCAAACAGAGGTGGAACCATATATGATTACCCGACAGCTATAGGTTTCCCGTAACCCACCTAAAACCAGGGCTCGGCTAGGAATGCATGAAGGTAATACCTACAAACTCGCGGCAGTGTACACAGGGTAGTGGCCCTTAGTAGTGCATGCCGAAAGGATGGACTTACTCCTCAACAGGTGCTGTCGCAGCTGCGAGGAGCCGGACTCAAGAAAGACAGTGGAACACTTACTGTATGAGTGTCTGGTTCTCGCAAAGATGAGGCTAAAGGCACTGGGTAAACCATTTCTGCAGAGCATTTCAGAGTGCACCTGCCTCTCTCTATTACATATACAGAAATTCATTACAGCCACCGGAAAATTTGTTAATAGTTTGCAACACTAATGTTTGACATGCAATCACGCATAAAGTACGTGGTGGCCTTAATTGTTTAGACGGTTCAGATCTTGGAATAGATTATAGGCTATATTTGATCTCGCTACGTGTAGCATGAGCCGAAATATTTTTAAAGCACTTAATTAAGAATCGATTTGGCTTATAATATTTGGAACAACAAATATGCGTTTGAAACGTGCCATAGTACCGTCGGAAAAACTGCAATTAGGTGTACCAGTTATGTTTATGCCAAATATAGCTTAAGCAATGTGACTAGTCTTTGAGTTACACAAGTAGCAAAAAAACGATCCCACTATGTTAACTGGAGTGGCAAAAGGCGAAAAGCAATATTAGCCAGTGACCTACTAGTCCAATTCAAAAGACTCCAGTGTACAGATGTAATCAAAGATCGATGTTTTGAAAATTTTAAATCAACATATAGTTTAGTACTTCTGTCTGCCGGGTCTAGCCCGTGGTGGTTTCTTCTCCACTCACATCCCGCCAAGGGAGGAATAGGAGGAGGGTAACATGTGGGGCGGGAGGACGGTGAACTTTTTCACGGATGGTTCGAAGCTGGACGGAAAGGTTGGGGGGTGTCTTCTGCGAGGAGCTTTCCCTCACCCGAAAATTTAGGCTTCCGGACTATTGTAGTGTGTATCAGACGGAGGTGGCCGCAATCAAGGAGGCAGCCGATTGGCTACTGACACCTCTAGACGGATAAACATTTATTGTGATAGTCAGGCTGCTATTAAGGCTTTAGGGTCGCAAATGGTAGATCAAAACTTGTCGGGGAGTGCCTGACTTCGCTCTCAGCCGCCTCGGAGTACCTCGACATTGAACTAATTTGGGTACCGGGCCATAGCGGCATTGTAGAATCTCCATGGCTGATGAGCTCACTCGGCGGGGTACCCTGGAAGTTATTACTTCATGCAGGGAGAGGGTGGGGACTCCTTTGGCTGCCTACGGACTTCTCTCGGATGGGTGGGCTCTCGGTCGACTCAGCGAGCGCTGGGAGCTGCTACGGCATGCAGAATCGCAAGGACCCTCTGGCCGAGAGTGGACCATGGGCGCTCAAAGGAACTGAGGTCGCTAACGAAGCGGCACCTCTCGATCCTCGTAGGAGTGTTGACTGGTCATTGTCCGATTGGTATTCTTGCGGTTGGACTGAATATAGTCTCTGACCCTTTCTGCGGCAGCTGGAGTATGATGAGGTGGAGTCATCTTTTCATTTTCTGCTCAGCTGCCCTACCTTTGGGAGACTGAGGTCCAAGTACCTAGGCTCTTACTTCTCTAATACCCCAGAAGAGATATATAACAATTTACAATGCGTTTTTACCCCTTCAAGTACTCCAGATTAAAAAAATTCAGTTATTTTAAAAGTCTTAAAATTATTCGCTTTTCGCAATTGGGTCAAATAAGATTATATTATCAATCAGCAATAGTCAAATAAGTTCTGGTATGGTGAAATTGGGCGAGATTTTCTGTTAGAGGACCGGCGGGAGTGATGCAATTGCTTCGTAATCTAAGTTCTTTTGTTATGCATACATCGCTTTTTTCTCCTCCTATTTCTCTCTACTTTACATATTTCGTCTCAACTATGTAACGAAATCAGCTTTAAAAAGTTCACTGAAAAGGCATCTGTAGAAATAGTCAAGTAAAAAATACGAAACCAACTGTGGGATTCTCCAATTTATAAGTGGATTTATGCAAATGTATACATTCAACTTGTGCTCAAAAGTAAAGTTTTTTGAAAATAATGTTAGGTACTTATAATATCCTGATATTGAAAACAAATATGCATGTACATATGTACATATGTACATATGTAGGCTCGCATATGATTTATTTAGGGTATACTTAAAAATTGTTGTAAATGTGTTTGAGATGTTTTTTTTAGAAGAAGGGGCATAGGGTACCTTTTGTTTCGCTGCCTCGATCAGTTCGGGAGATATAGCTTAAAACGTGGTCCTCAAAGGGCAAGATGGTATCCAATACCAGCCTGCAGAGAAATAGTTGTAGCATACTTATCTTCATATCTTACTGACTCGCACAAGGAACGAGTCTGATGTCAGCACGGACAGCCAGATAGGGCATTCGTAAACGTTCTTACGCAGGTCTGCCCCTTGAGGTATAGCAAAAAGGCTCGCACACCTTGCTGGAAGGAGAACCTCACAGAGCTACGGAAGCAATTAAGGAAATCCTTCAACGAACGCTTTAGAAGTAATAGCTGCAACTTATACAAAGTGAACCTATATAAATATAAAAAAGGCGGTCCGGGATATTAAGGACGGGTCTTGAAGAAAGTTTTTTGAACTCATCGACGATGCGATGGAGTCTGCCAGGCATAGTAGAATCCTAAGCTGGATAAAAATTAAGGTAATTTTTAAGCCCAAAGAAGAGAAAAGTGGACAGAAGAATGCTAAAGATTGCAGCCCAATACGCATAATGTCCTCTGTACTCAAGATCCTAGAGAGGGTTCTATATATGAATATTTATTTATTTATTTAAATAGAAATTAATCAACAAATCAAAATAGCGTATCTTATTTAACGCTTACAAAAGGATATCAAAAGGAATACCATATTACGTTTCAGTTCTATTACTTATAGGCGTAATTAAGAAGACTTATGAAAGAGTGTTTTGACGAAGCAAAATCTATCTCACAAGATTTAGAGACTGTATTGAGTTATATAAGGCTCTAGTCGTGAGTGCATTTGTTGCATAAAGAGTTCTTATAAAGCCGATATAAAAAAAATCAAAGTTACGAAGCGATCTAGATGGAGTGTTGAAATAAATCCGTTCACGAAGTGAGGGGTAATCCACAACTCCGCGAATAATAACATACATGAAAGATAAGGATGAAATAGATCTTCTAGATTCCAGTGACTTTAAATTAATAGGAAAGCGTTTCAAATTTTTACACTCTCAACTTACTTACATGAAAGGGAGGTCAAGGGAGACCACCCTGCATGAGGTAGTGAGCACGACTGGGAGTTCGCTCTACTATAAACAATTTACTATGGCTAGAGTCTCAGAGAATCAGGTCTGTGGATTGCACCGATGATGTAGCAATACTGGTTTCATACATAAGCGGAATTATAGATTGAGTAATGGGACGGTGAATTCCTGGGAAATATGGGGCTTAAGACCAAAAACTATACACTAGATGTACACAGCTATAGTACGGCCCATACTTTCATATGAGGCGCTGCTCTGGTAGTCAGCCTTTACTAAGGATTACGAATCGCAGTATTCAAAGAACACCAGTAGTTGGCGTAACGGGTGCTTTGAGATCCTGTCCAATGAATGTTTTGGCGTTTTGCTCGATTTATTACCGTTAGATATCTTTATCGCAAACCCAGCTGCAAACAGCGCTATTAGATTGCATGCCTTGGGGCTCTGGAAGGAAACCCGATCGGACACAACTCTTCATACTACCGTCTGAGATTAAAGCGATGCCCACTAACTATATCCTGAGAAATACGTGGGTTAACTATAAATCCTGCACGAAGTTCCCAGGCCGCATGTACTGTTCTCAGAGAAGGGGCCAATCATTGGATGCTTAACTGTCTTTACAGACGGTTCACAGATGGAATGTGGGGTTGGAGCAGGTATTTTCATTGAGAAATATAATCTAAAGTTAACCTTTCGCCTGCCGGTCCAAGCAAGCGTTTTTTAGGCCGAAAGGGTTCCAATAAAGGAATTGCTTACATAAAGCGGAATCACCCACAAGAATACAGGCGAACTACTGGATAAGCGTAGAGAAGATCTGGCTTCAACTTCTGACAAATACGACATTCCCTAATTTGGATACCGGGGCATAGGGACACGGTGCCTTCCTTGGGGAGATCAAAAGCAGAGTTGCTAAAATTTGCTTGAATGAAGTCAAACAGAGGTGGAACCATACGGGACCATATATGATTACCCGACAGCTATAGGTTTCCCGTAACCCACCTAAAACCAGGGCTCGGCTAGGAATGCATGAAGGTAATACCTACAAACTCGCGGCAGTGTACACAGGGTAGTGGCCCTTAGTAGTGCATGCCGAAAGGATCGACTTACTCCTCAACAGGTGCTGTCGCAGCTGCGAGGAGCCGGACTCAAGAAAGACAGTGGAACACTTACTGTATGAGTGTCTGGTTCTCGCAAAGATGAGGCTAAAGGCACTGGGTAAACCATTTCTGCAGAGCATTTCAGAGTGCACCTGCCTCTCTCTATTACATATACAGAAATTCATTACAGCCACCGGAAAATTTGTTAATAGTTTGCAACACTAATGTTTGACATGCAATCACGCATAAAGTACGTGGTGGCCTTAATTGTTTAGACGGTTCAGATCTTGGAATAGATTATAGGCTATATTTGATCTCGCTACGTGTAGCATGAGCCGAAATATTTTTAAAGCACTTAATTAAGAATCGATTTGGCTTATAATATTTGGAACAACAAATATGCGTTTGAAACGTGCCATAGTACCGTCGGAAAAACTGCAATTAGGTGTACCAGTTATGTTTATGCCAAATATAGCTTAAGCAATGTGACTAGTCTTTGAGTTACACAAGTAGCAAAAAAACGATCCCACTATGTTAACTGGAGTGGCAAAAGGCGAAAAGCAATATTAGCCAGTGACCTACTAGTCCAATTCAAAAGACTCCAGTGTACAGATGTAATCAAAGATCGATGTTTTGAAAATTTTAAATCAACATATAGTTTAGTACTTCTGTCTGCCGGGTCTAGCCCGTGGTGGTTTCTTCTCCACTCACATCCCGCCAAGGGAGGAATAGGAGGAGGGTAACATGTGGGGCGGGAGGACGGTGAACTTTTTCACGGATGGTTCGAAGCTGGACGGAAAGGTTGGGGGGTGTCTTCTGCGAGGAGCTTTCCCTCACCCGAAAATTTAGGCTTCCGGACTATTGTAGTGTGTATCAGACGGAGGTGGCCGCAATCAAGGAGGCAGCCGATTGGCTGCTGACACCTCTAGACGGATAAACATTTATTGTGATAGTCAGGCTGCTATTAAGGCTTTAGGGTCGCAAATGGTAGATCAAAACTTGTCGGGGAGTGCCTGACTTCGCTCTCAGCCGCCTCGGAGTACCTCGACATTGAACTAATTTGGGTACCGGGCCATAGCGGCATTGTAGAATCTCCATGGCTGATGAGCTCACTCGGCGGGGTACCCTGGAAGTTATTACTTCATGCAGGGAGAGGGTGGGGACTCCTTTGGCTGCCTACGGACTTCTCTCGGATGGGTGGGCTCTCGGTCGACTCAGCGAGCGCTGGGAGCTGCTACGGCATGCAGAATCGCAAGGACCCTCTGGCCGAGAGTGGACCATGGGCGCTCAAAGGAACTGAGGTCGCTAACGAAGCGGCACCTCTCGATCCTCGTAGGAGTGTTGACTGGTCATTGTCCGATTGGTATTCTTGCGGTTGGACTGAATATAGTCTCTGACCCTTTCTGCGGCAGCTGGAGTATGATGAGGTGGAGTCATCTTTTCATTTTCTGCTCAGCTGCCCTACCTTTGGGAGACTGAGGTCCAAGTACCTAGGCTCTTACTTCTCTAATACCCCAGAAGAGATATATAACAATTTACAATGCGTTTTTACCCCTTCAAGTACTCCAGATTAAAAAAATTCAGTTATTTTAAAAGTCTTAAAATTATTCGCTTTTCGCAATTGGGTCAAATAAGATTATATTATCAATCAGCAATAGTCAAATAAGTTCTGGTATGGTGAAATTGGGCGAGATTTTCTGTTAGAGGACCGGCGGGAGTGATGCAATTGCTTCGTAATCTAAGTTCTTTTGTTATGCATACATCGCTTTTTTCTCCTCCTATTTCTCTCTACTTTACATATTTCGTCTCAACTATGTAACGAAATCAGCTTTAAAAAGTTCACTGAAAAGGCATCTGTAGAAATAGTCAAGTAAAAAATACGAAACCAACTGTGGGATTCTCCAATTTATAAGTGGATTTATGCAAATGTATACATTCAACTTGTGCTCAAAAGTAAAGTTTTTTGAAAATAATGTTAGGTACTTATAATATCCTGATATTGAAAACAAATATGCATGTACATATGTACATATGTACATATGTAGGCTCGCATATGATTTATTTAGGGTATACTTAAAAATTGTTGTAAATGTGTTTGAGATGTTTTTTTTAGAAGAAGGGGCATAGGGTACCTTTTGTTTCGCTGCCTCGATCAGTTCGGGAGATATAGCTTAAAACGTGGTCCTCAAAGGGCAAGATGGTATCCAATACCAGCCTGCAGAGAAATAGTTGTAGCATACTTATCTTCATATCTTACTGACTCGCACAAGGAACGAGTCTGATGTCAGCACGGACAGCCAGATAGGGCATTCGTAAACGTTCTTACGCAGGTCTGCCCCTTGAGGTATAGCAAAAAGGCTCGCACACCTTGCTGGAAGGAGAACCTCACAGAGCTACGGAAGCAATTAAGGAAATCCTTCAACGAACGCTTTAGAAGTAATAGCTGCAACTTATACAAAGTGAACCTATATAAATATAAAAAAGGCGGTCCGGGATATTAAGGACGGGTCTTGAAGAAAGTTTTTTGAACTCATCGACGATGCGATGGAGTCTGCCAGGCATAGTAGAATCCTAAGCTGGATAAAAATTAAGGTAATTTTTAAGCCCAAAGAAGAGAAAAGTGGACAGAAGAATGCTAAAGATTGCAGCCCAATACGCATAATGTCCTCTGTACTCAAGATCCTAGAGAGGGTTCTATATATGAATATTTATTTATTTATTTAAATAGAAATTAATCAACAAATCAAAATTATCGTACAGACTAATGTAGATATTAAGAAAACAAATCTTAATGAATAAGAAAGATATAAATTGATTGAATAGTGATATAGAGGGATATCTTTAGGAATATCATATTTAATTCTAGTGTGGATTTGAAGCATATTTTAAGGGAAATCTTATTTAGCACTAACAAAATGATATCAAAAAGATATCGTATTTAATGCCACGTGCATCATAAGGCATATCTTATTTAACGCTTACAAAAGGATATCAAAAGGAATACCATATTACGTTTCAGTTCTATTACTTATAGGCGTAATTAAGAAGGCTTATGAAAGAGTGTTTTGACGAAGCAAAATCTATCTCACAAGATTTAGAGACTGTATTGAGTTATATAAGGCTCTAGTCGTGAGTGCATTTGTTGCATAAAGAGTTCTTATAAAGCCGATATAAAAAAAATCAAAGTTACGAAGCGATCTAGATGGAGTGTTGAAATAAATCCGTCCACGAAGTGAGGGGTAATCCACAACTCCGCGAATAATAACATATATGAAAGATAAGGATGAAATAGATCTTCTAGATTCCAGTGACTTTAAATTAATAGGAAAGCGTTTCAAATTTTTATACTCTCAACATACCTACATGAAAGGGAGGTCAAGGGAGACCACCCTGCATGAGGTAGTGAGCACGACTGGAAGTTCGCTCTACTATAAACAATTTACTATGGCTAGAGTCTCAGAGAATCAGGTCTGTGGATTGCACCGATGATGTAGCAATACTGGTTTCATACATAAGCGGAATTATAGATTGAGTAATGGGACGGTGAATTCCTGGGAAATATGGGGCTTAAGACCAAAAACTATACACTAGATGTACACAGCTATAGTACGGCCCATACTTTCATATGAGGCGCTGCTCTGGTAGTCAGCCTTTACTAAGGATTACGAATCGCAGTATTCAAAGAACACCAGTAGTTGGCGTAACGGGTGCTTTGAGATCCTGTCCAATGAATGTTTTGGCGTTTTGCTCGATTTATTACCGTTAGATATCTTTATCGCAAACCCAGCTGCAAACAGCGCTATTAGATTGCATGCCTTGGGGCTCTGGAAGGAAACCCGTTCGGACATAACTCTTCATACTACCGTCTGAGATTAAAGCGATGCCCACTAACTATATCCTGAGAAATACGTGGGTTAACTATAAACCCTGCACGAAGTTCCCAGGCCGCATGTACTGTTCTCAGAGAAGGGGCCAATCATTGGATGCTTAACTGTCTTTACAGACGGTTCACAGATGGAATGTGGGGTTGGAGCAGGTATTTTCATTGAGAAATATAATCTAAAGTTAACCTTTCGCCTGCCGGTCCAAGCAAGCGTTTTTTAGGCCGAAAGGGTTCCAATAAAGGAATTGCTTACATAAAGCGGAATCACCCACAAGAATACAGGTGAATATCTTCTCAGATAGCCAAGCGGTTATTCAGGCAATATATTTTACCTCAGTCTGACTCCAACTACTGGATAAGTGTAGAGAAGATCTGGCTTCAACTTCTGACAAATACGACATTCCCTAATTTGGATACCGGGGCATAGGGACACGGTGCCTTCCTTGGGGAGATCAAAAGCAGAGTTGCTAAAATTTGCTTTAATAAAGTCAAACAGAGGTGGAACCATATATGATTACCCGACAGCTATAGGTTTCCCGTAACCCACCTAAAACCAGGGCTCGGCTAGGAATGCATGAAGGTAATACCTACAAACTCGCGGCAGTGTACACAGGGTAGTGGCCCTTAGTAGTGCATGCCGAAAGGATCGACTTACTCCTCAACGGGTGCTGTCGCAGCTGCGAGGAGCCGGACTCAAGAAAGACAGTGGAACACTTACTGTATGAGTCTGGTTCTCGCAAAGATGAGGCTAAAGGCACTGGGTAAACCATTTCTGCAGAGCATTTCAGAGTGCAGCTGCCTCTCTCTATTACATATACAGAAATTCATTAAAGCCACCGGAAAATTTGTTAATAGTTTGCAACACTAATGTTTGACATGCAATCACGCATAAAGTACGTGGTGGCCTTAATTGTTTAGACGGTTCAGATCTTGGAATAGATTATAGGCTATATTTGATCTCGCTACGTGTAGCATGAGCCGAAATATTTTTAAAGCACTTAATTAAGAATCGATTTGGCTTATAATATTTTGAACAACAAATATGCGTTTGAAACGTGCCATAGTACCGTCGGAAAAACTGCAATTAGGTGTACCAGTTATGTTTATGCCAAATATAGCTTAAGCAATGTGACTAGTCTTCGAGTTACACAAGTAGCAAAAAAACGATCCTACTATGTTAACTGGAGTGGCAAAAGGCGAAAAGCAATATTAGCCAGTGACCTACTAGTCCAATTCAAAAGACTCCAGTGTACAGATGTAATCAAAGATCGATGTTTTGAAAATTTTAAATCAACATATAGTTTAGTACTTCTGTCTGCCGGGTCTAGCCCGTGGTGGTTTCTTCTCCACTCACATCCCGCCAAGTGAGGAATAGGAGGAGGGTAACATGTGGGGCGGGAGGACGGTGAACTTTTTCACGGATGGTTCGAAGCTGGACGGAAAGGTTGGGGAGTGTCTTCTGCGAGGAGCTTTCCCTCACCCGAAAATTTAGGCTTCCGGACTATTGTAGTGTGTATCAGACGGAGGTGGCCGCAATCAAGGAGGCAGCCGATTGGCTACTGACACCTCTAGACGGATAAACATTTATTGTGATAGTCAGGCTGCTATTAAGGCTTTAGGGTCGCAAATGGTAGATCAAAACTTGTCGGGGAGTGCCTGACTTCGCTCTCAGCCGCCTCGGAGTACCTCGACATTGAACTAATTTGGGTACCGGGCCATAGCGGCATTGTAGAATCTCCATGGCTGATGAGCTCACTCGGCGGGGTACCCTGGAAGTTATTACTTCATGCAGGGAGAGGGTGGGGACTCCTTTGGCTGCCTACGGACTTCTCTCGGATGGGTGGGCTCTCGGTCGACTCAGCGAGCGCTGGGAGCTGCTACGGCATGCAGAATCGCAAGGACCCTCTGGCCGAGAGTGGACCATGGGCGCTCAAAGGAACTGAGGTCGCTAACGAAGCGGCACCTCTCGATCCTCGTAGGAGTGTTGACTGGTCATTGTCCGATTGGTATTCTTGCGGT
This sequence comes from Anomoia purmunda, assembly GCA_951828415.1. Lineage (NCBI taxonomy): Eukaryota > Metazoa > Arthropoda > Insecta > Diptera > Tephritidae > Anomoia > Anomoia purmunda. The sequence goes on along the minus strand of OX639998.1, from coordinate 4,631,541 downwards.
TGGGCTGAATATAGTCTCTGACCCTTTCTGCGGCAGCTGGAGTATGATGAGGTGGAGTCATCTTTTCATTTTCTGCTCAGCTGCCCTACCTTTGCGAGACTGAGGTCCAAGTGCCTAGGCTCTTACTTCTCTAATACCCCAGAAGAGATATATAACAATTTACAATGCGTTTTTACCCCTTCAAGTACTCCAGATCAAAAAAATTCAGTTATTTTAAAAGTCTAAAAATTATTCGCTTTTCGCAATTGGGTCAAATAAGATTATATTATCAATCAGCAATAGTCAAATGAGTTCTGGTATGGTGAAATTGGGCGAGATTTTCTGTTAGAGGACCGGCGGGAGTGATGCAATTTCTTCGTAATCTAAGTTCTTTTGTTATGCATACATCGCTTTTTTCTCCTCCTATTTCTCTCTACTTTACATATTTCGTCTCAACTATGTAACGAAATCAGCTTTAAAAAGTTCACTGAAAAGGTATCTGTAGAAATAGTCAAGTAAAAAATACGAAACCAACTGTGGGATTCTCCAATTTATAAGTGGATTTATGCAAATGTATACATTCAACTTGTGCTCAAAAGTAAAGTTTTTTGAAAATAATGTTAGGTACTTATAATATCCTGATATTGAAAACAAATATGCATGTACATATGTACATATGTACATATGTAGGCTCGCATATGATTTATTTAGGGTATACCCAAAAATTGTTGTAAATGTGTTTGAGATGTTTTTTTTAGAAGAAGGGGCATAGGGTACCTTTTGTTTCGCTGCCTCGATCAGTTCGGGAGATATAGCTTAAAACGTGGTCCTCAAAGGGCAAGATGGTATCCAATACCAGCCTGCAGAGAAATAGTTGTAGCATACTTATCTTCATATCTTACTGACTCGCACAAGGAACGAGTCTGATGTCAGCACGGACAGCCAGATAGGGCATTCGTAAACGTTCTTACGCAGGTCTGCCCCTTGAGGTATAGCAAAAAGGCTCGCACACCTTGCTGGAAGGAGAACCTCACAGAGCTACGGAAGCAATTAAGGAAATCCTTCAACGAACGCTTTAGAAGTAATAGCTGCAACTTATACAAAGTGAACCTATATAAATATAAACAAGTAAAAACAGCGCTGTCTTCGGCTATGCCGAAGGCTTCATACCTTTCATGAATGGAAGAATAGTAAAAAACGTGTTATTGTATTACAATTTCGTATTACCTATAGTTAAAAGCGAAAATTTCCTTCAAATCAATAAAAATAATTCTAGTAAAGGCATTGTTATAAATTATTTAATGCTTTTCCTTATGTAATTAAAAAGAACTATGTTTTAAGAAGGGAATGGTTTTTGAATATTTTTAATATCGTATCGACGCTTGATATTCAACATTTAAAAAACACAAATTATTAAGTATTAATATGTAAGACCTACATATGTCGGTCTTTGAAAACAGTTATCAGATCCGTAAATAGTTCCCAAACGTTTAACGCTATGATTCATGTGATATTGCGCTGAGCTTATTACTTTTCGCAATAAATATTTGTCCTGAATTTATCTTGCCGATTTACACTGTGAACTCCGATCTTGATGAATACTAATATATAGCTAATAATGGTTGATGTTTGTGCAAAATTTCAAGCCTTTAGCTGTTTAAATGGAGGAGTTATGGTGCAAAATGCAATAACTGAACAATCGGTTGTATGGGAGCTATATGTTATATTTCTCCGATCTTCATGATTTTCAATACTGATACGTAGCTAATAATGGCTGATATTTCTGCAAAATTTCAAGCCTTTAGCTGCTTAAATGGAGGAGTTATGGCGCAAAAATCAATATCTGAATAATCGGTTGTATTATATGTTATAGTCACCCGATCTGGCCGATTCCGACAAATGTTTAATCATTTGTACAACGACACCTGCTCACCAAATTTCATCAAAATAGCTCTAAAATTGAGGGACTAGTTTGCGTTCAAACAGACGGACAGACGGACAGACAGACGGACATGGCTAAATCGACTCAGCTCATCGTCCTGATCATTTAGGTATACTTTTTGATGGGTCTATCTCTTCTCCTTCTGGCACTTACAAACATCGGACCAAACTTAATATACCATTTCATTCTCATGAAAGGTATAAAAAGGCGGTCCGGGATATTAAGGACGGGTCTTGAAGAAAGTTTTTTGAACTCATCGACGATGCGATGGAGTCTGCCAGGCATAGTAGAATCCTAAGCTGGATAAAAATTAAGGTAATTTTTAAGCCCAAAGAAGAGAAAAGTGGACAGAAGAATGCTAAAGATTGCAGCCCAATACGCATAATGTCCTCTGTACTCAAGATCCTGGAGAGGGTTCTATATATGAATATTTATTTATTTATTTAAATAGAAATTAATCAACAAATCAAAATTATCGTACAGACTAATGTAGATATTAAGAAAACAAATCTTAATGAATAAGAAAGATATAAATTGATTGAATAGTGATATAGAGGGATATCTTTAGGAATATCATATTTAATTCTAGTGTGGATTAGAAGCATATTTTAAGGGAAATCTTATTTAGCACTAACAAAATGATATCAAAAAGATATCGTATTTAATGCCACGTGCATCATAAGGCGTATCTTATTTAACGCTTACAAAAGGATATCAAAAGGAATACCATATTACGTTTCAGTTCTATTACTTATAGGCGTAATTAAGAAGGCTTATGAAAGAGTGTTTTGACGAAGCAAAATCTATCTCACAAGATTTAGAGACTGTATTGAGTTATATAAGGCTCTAGTCGTGAGTGCATTTGTTGCATAAAGAGTTCTTATAAAGCCGATATAAAAAAAATCAAAGTTACGAAGCGATCTAGATGGAGTGTTGAAATAAATCCGTCCACGACGTGAGGGGTAATCCACAACTCCGCGAATAGTAACATACATGAAAGATAAGGGTGAAATAGATCTTCTAGATTCCAGTGACTTTAAATTAATAGGAAAGCGTTTCAAATTTTTACACTTTCAACATACCTACATGAAAGGGAGGTCAAGGGAGACCACCCTGCATGAGGTAGTGAGCACGACTGGGAGTTCGCTCTACTATAAACAATTTACTATGGCTAGAGTCTCAGAGAATCAGGTCTGTGGATTGCACCGATGATGTAGCAATACTGGTTTCATACATAAGCGGAATTATAGATTGAGTAATGGGACGGTAAGTCCTGGGAAATATGGGGCTTAAGACCAAAAACTATACACTAGATGTACACAGCTATAGTACGGCCCATACTTTCATATGAGGCGCTGCTCTGGTAGTCAGCCTTTACTAAGGATTACGAATCGCAGTATTCAAAGAACACCAGTAGTTGGCGTAACGGGTGCTTTGAGATCCTGTCCAATGAATGTTTTGGCGTTTTGCTCGATTTATTACCGTTAGATATCTTTATCGCAAACCCAGCTGCAAACAGCGCTATTAGATTGCATGCCTTGGGGCTCTGGAAGGAAACCCGTTCGGACACAACTCTTCATACTACCGTCTGAGATTAAAGCGATGCCCACTAACTATATCCTGAGAAATACGTGGGTTAACTATAAACCCTGCACGAAGTTCCCAGGCCGCATGTACTGTTCTCAGAGAAGGGGCCAATCATTGGATGCTTAACTGTCTTTACAGACGGTTCACAGATGGAATGTGGGGTTGGAGCAGGTATTTTCATTGAGAAATATAATCTAAAGTTAACCTTTCGCCTGCCGGTCCAAGCAAGCGTTTTTTAGGCCGAAAGGGTTCCAATAAAGGAATTGCTTACATAAAGCGGAATCACCCACAAGAATACAGGTCAATATCTTCTCAGACAGCCAAGCGGTTATTCAGGCAATATATTTTACCTCAGTCTGACTCCAACTACTGGATAAGTGTAGAGAAGATCTGGCTTCAACTTCTGACAAATATGACATTCCCTAATTTGGATACCGGGGCATAGGGACACGGTGCCTTCCTTGGGGAGATCAAAAGCAGAGTTGCTAAAATTTGCTTGAATGAAGTCAAACAGAGGTGGAACCATACGGGACCATATATGATTACCCGACAGCTATAGGTTTCCCGTAACCCACCTAAAACCAGGGCTCGGCTAGGAATGCATGAAGGTAATACCTACAAACTCGCGGCAGTATACACAGGGTAGTGGTCCTTAGTAGTGCATGCCGAAAGGATCGACTTACTCCTCAACAGGTGCTGTCGCAGCTGCGAGGAGCCGGACTCAAGAAAGACAGTGGAACACTTACTGTATGAGTGTCTGGTTCTCGCAAAGATGAGGCTAAAGGCACTGGGTAAACCATTTCTGCAGAGCATTTCAGAGTGCATTTTTAAAGCACTTAATTAAGAATCGATTTGGCTTATAATATTTTGAACAACAAATATGCGTTTGAAACGTGCCATAGTACCGTCGGAAAAACTGCAATTAGGTGTACCAGTTATGTTTATGCCAAATATAGCTTAAGCAATGTGACTAGTCTTCGAGTACACAAGTAGCAAAAAAACGCTCCCACTATGTTAACTGGAGTGGCAAAAGGCGAAAAGCAATATTAGCCAGTGACCTACTAGTCCAATTCAAAAGACTCCAGTGTGCAGATGTAACCAAAGATCGATGTTTTGAAAATTTTAAATCAACATATAGTTTAGTACTTCTGTCCGCCGGTTCTAGCCCGTGGTGGTTTCTTCTCCACTCACATCCCGCCAACGGAGGAATGGGAGGAGGGTAACATGTGGGGCGGGAGGACGGTGAACTTTTTCACGGATGGTTCGAAGCTGGACGGAAAGGTTGGGGGGTGTCTTCTGCGAGGAGCTTTCCCTCACCCGAAAATTTAGGCTTCCGGACTATTGTAGTGTGTATCAGACGGAGGTGGCCGCAATCAAGGAGGCAGCCGATTGGCTACTGACACCTCTAGACGGATAAACATTTATTGTGATAGTCAGGCTGCTATTAAGGCTTTAGGGTCGCAAATGGTAGATCAAAACTTGTCGGGGAGTGCCTGACTTCGCTCTCAGCCGCCTCGGAGTACCTCGACATTGAACTAATTTGGGTACCGGGCCATAGCGGCATTGTAGAATCTCCATGGCTGATGAGCTCACTCGGCGGGGTACCCTGGAAGTTATTACTTCATGCAGGGAGAGGGTGGGGACTCCTTTGGCTGCCTACGGACTTCTCTCGGATGGGTGGGCTCTCGGTCGACTCAGCGAGCGCTGGGAGCTGCTACGGCATGCAGAATCGCAAGGACCCTCTGGCCGAGAGTGGACCATGGGCGCTCAAAGGAACTGAGGTCGCTAACGAAGCGGCACCTCTCGATCCTCGTAGGAGTGTTGACTGGTCATTGTCCGATTGGTATTCTTGCGGTTGGGCTGAATATAGTCTCTGACCCTTTCTGCGGCAGCTAGAGTATGATGAGGTGGAGTCATCTTTTCAGCTGCCCTGCCTTTGCGAGACTGAGGTCCAATTTCCTAGGCTCTTACTTCTCTAATACCCCAGAAGAGATTTCTGGGGTGGAAATTTACGTTACCGTTCAAATTACAGGTGGTATCACAATGAACTTCTCTACTATGTCGAAGTGAGCTCCCACTACGGGACTACCACATTAACATGCACTAGCCTTAGTATTTTCTATATTTCGTTGGAATATAACAATTTAAAATGCGTTTGTACCCCTTCTACCCCTTCTACTGTTGTATATGATTTGTAAGGACAACCAGCCTTTTTCAATCGTTGAGAATGAAGGATTTAGAAATCTCATGAAGACCCTTGCGCCGCAATATAAAATTCCGAGTAGGACAACCCTCAGGCGTTGGCTTGACCAAAAATATGAATCTATTTCAGAAATATTTAAAAAGAAACTGTCCACTACCGAATATATAACCTTAATAACAGATATTTGGTCTGACACTCTGAATATGAAAAGTTATTTGGGAGTGACTGTACACTTTGGTAGCGGCATTGAACTACGTTCAATTTCTCTCGGCGTGCTATAAACATGGTTTAAAAAAAGAGCTGCGCAAAGCAACTACGGCGAAAACGAAATTGATACAAAGCGTGCTTACTCGGTGGAACAGCACGTACTACATGGTGGAACGATTTTTGGAATTGCGGACGGTTGTCAATGATATTATTTTTCGATACCCCAACGCGCCTCCAATGCTTACTAATCTTGAAATATCTGAAGCATCATCAGCCCTCCTAATATTGCGGCCCATAGAAGCTGCTACAAAAGAAGCATCTGGTGAAAAATATTGCACAAGTAGCAAAATAATACCGCTTGTGCGTTGCATGATTTCAAAAATTAATGTGGCTGCCGCTGATACGATTGTTGCAAGAGAGGTCAAGAAACTTACGCTTATGGCAATTCATAGGAAAATGAGTGCCATAGAATATGTTTCACCTCTTGCCATTTCGAATATTCTTGATCCCTGCTTTAAAAAAATACATTTTAAAGACCCATTAGCTTGTCCGAAGCTATTGCAAAGATAAAAGATTTAATGGAATTTCAGTTGAACCAGACTGATGAAACTGATTCTGACTCCGATATTTCTAACAGAAGTAACGAAGATACCAGTGATCACCAGAAATTGGTTCATCATAATTGGAAAACCAATAAATCAGATGAGAGTTTGTCCGATGAGCTTTCGATCTATTTAAGAACTCCAGTAGGTCGACTTAATGAAAATCCATTGGTGATATGGGAGGACATAAAAATACAGATTCCCAAGCTCTATAGAATAGCTTATAGATTCCTAACAATGGTCGGAACTGCTGTCCCATCAGAAAGGCTATTTTCGAAAGAAAAGGTTAAGCAAAATTTTATTTTTACAAAGCATTGATAAAAAGTTTTGGGACATTTAAAATTAATTTTGAGTGCATATTTCTCTTATATACACCACTTGCATTTATATGTGTTTTACATGTACAAAAGCTTCAATATTTAAATAAAATAAAATTCATTAATGCTCTAATTAAATACAGTTGATTAACACTACACTTTAGCATGACTATAGCATTCATTAGTACATAAATAATACATACTGCATAAAATTGAATTTAAAATATGAAGAAAATTATAATTATTTCATTGAATAAAAAAATACTTGATGCATCGAAAATATCGATGTATTTAACAGATACTCGATGCCAACACCGACGCAGTGATGCGATGCATTACATCGAGAAAAATATCGATGTATTTTGTAAATGTCCATCCCTAATCAGCACTACTTAACGCCTGTTGAACACTTATAGGGTCATCAGCATCAGACACTGCACTCAATAACAAATTATTTTTTGCCTTACTTGCAATACGCTCTGATCGACGAACTGGACTAATTTTATTGTTATTCATTGCATACTGATCAGCTACTTCGCTTTCGTATTCACTGTCTGAAGATTTGTTGACATCTGACAATTCGCTATAATCTTCCTCCTTTGAATTGATAATGTCACAAACTTCCCTTGCATCATCAATATCAACACACAAATTTGGTTCTGCATGCTCTGTTACGTTGCTTGTACTTTCTAAAAATGTAACACCGCGGGTTACAATAAACTTATAATCAGATTTTCGGTAAAATCGGTATGCTTTAGAAGCAGTGCTATACCCTACGAATATACACTCTTCTGACTTTGCATAAAGCTTCAATCGCTTCTTTTTCGGTACATGAACCATCGCCGTGCAATCAAATATACGTAAATGCTTTAAATTCGGTTTTACTCTTATACTATATTTCTCCAGACTTCGACTGTTGTCTCTACACGGAATGTGATTTACCAAGTAGGCTTCTGCCCAGAATATGTTTCCCAGACCAGAATCTAGCAACATGCTCCTGACACGTTCAATCAACGTACGGTTCATTCGTTCAGCCACACCATTTTGTTCGGGCGTGTATGGAGCTGTCTTTTGATGAACAATACCACAATCGCTCATAAACTTTTTAAATTGCTCAATGCAATATTCAGTGCCATTATCTGTTCTTAGCACGTTAATTTTACGGCCACACTGTGTCCCGACTTCGCTCTTGAATTGCTTCATTTTCTCAAATACGTCGGACTTGCGCACGATTGGTGCAGCAAAAACCTTGCGAGAAAAATCCTCAACAAACTCCAACAAAAATCTTGCACCGCTGAACGACTTTGTATTAATTGGACCAAGAACATCCGAATGTACGATGTCCAATACATTATGTGCGCGTGCTCAAGCAGATTTATTAATTGTTCTCGTTTGTTTACCCTTGCAGCATACAATGCACCCTTTATCACTTGTATCGCTGTAATTAACTCCAACTGTTGAATTTGCCCCTGCTTCATACTTTGTGTACAAATATGAGCTAACCTACGGTGCCAAAGCTCAAAGCTGTCAATCGCTGTCATTGCTCTTCCAATTGTTGATTTTTCGCAGTCTAACTTATACAAATCGATATGTGCATGCGCTGTTGCAATCATTTCTCCCTTCGGATCGAAAATCTTACACATATTGCCTTCGAACACCACCTTTTTGTTTTGCTTAGTTATTTGCCGCACTGACAAAAGGTTAGCGCAAAGAGTAGGAGCACATTCTTCATTTCTAACATTAGTTGGACACTGACAAAAGGTTAGCGCAAAGAGTAGGAGCATATTCTTCATTTCTAACATTAGTTGGAATTTTTCTATTGTTTACGTTCAGATCTAAACTCACTTCGCCTGCGCTTTTGACAGTCACTCGTTCTTTATTCGCCAAAATTACTTCGCTATGCTCTGCCGCTCTCTCTTTCGAAATCAACCGCTGATCATTTGTCATATGTGACGTTGCGCCTGAGTCGACATACCACAAGCTTTCGCCGCTCTGAGAGTGAAAACACGAATTTGCTTACAGGGAGTTGGAAACCATCGCCTTCCTGTCTTTACCTTCGTTTTCGTTAGCTTTTTTTATAAGAATTTAAGTCGTTTGTTTTCTGGTATGTAGCAATTTTTGGAATACAAAGCATTTTCCGTTAAATCATAATGCTGTCGACAGTTAACTTTGCTTTCGAATTTTTTACTGCCATAACGAGTGCTTGATATTCGTTAGGCAACCCAGCGAGCAATAATGAAGCGACGACTTCGTCACCAAGATTAAAGTCATTACCACCTCGTTCACATAATCCGGTATGCAATGGAACTGCTCCAGTTTCAACTGCACTTGCTTTTTCAAAAGCTCTACCTTGGGAGTTAAGCCACTGTCTGCATATGCTGCCATTGATGAGTCCCACGCGTCTTTTGCACTTTGTGCATTTGCTACGTGCGAAAAATTACTCGGCTCCACCATGAGGGTAATCTCCGCCATCGCCCGTTCATTTTAATCACGATACTTTTCCGAAGACTTCACAGACAAACCACTATCGGTAATCTTCAAGCAACTTTTCAACACCAAGTAGGATTTGGCATTTCTCCTCCATACGTCAAAGTTTTCGCGTCCACGAAGTTTTTCAAATGTTGCCATTTTTAATGAATTCAAAGATTTTTAAATATTTTTCCGATTAGTGCATAAGCCCATAACCTGTTGAGCAGAGATAAATACACGCAGCTGAACTGTAAGATGGCGACTGACTTTATTCAGTATAAAGAAGCATATAATACAGAGGAATCAAGGAAAGAAGGAAAGTTATAATTAGAGTTGCAAGATTTATATTATTTTACAATAATAACTTATAATATTCACTTATCCTATTACAACGAGCAGCAAACGCCTCTTGGTACAGTTGATGCTATGACTCTTTTACGCCAAAGTGTTGTACTAGGATCTCCTTAATTGTACCCCAATTTGCACTTACCGGTAATGTTCTCACCGTGTGTAAAGCCTCACCTTGTATTTTGTTGCTTATTATTCTGCGGAGAACATATTCGGATGCCATTGGATTAGTGTATGTCATGGCTAAAATAGCATCCACCTCTCTTAAAAACGAGGAGAGGGCATATACACCATCTCCCCTGAACTCATGCACTCTGTATGCATCTTTAATGATATCGTCAATTCAGAGCTGAAACATTGCTTGCTCACCATTCGCATTTGGTTGTGCCATTGTTGGTGTTGTTGGGGGCAATTCGCATCAACTTCTCCAATTAACTGTTTATAGTAACATAAACTTTTCAATATAATGTTGTCACGGCACTAATTGCACTTTGCACTGTTTTTGGTTTTTTTTTATGTTTTTGTCGCGAACAGTGGAAATTTGCTAAGACCACGTTTTAAAATGATCATAACCTTAAACATTTTTTCCTTTTTTTAGGTTATCAAAGTACTGCTTGTAATGTACATATATGAATTTTTATATTTCTATTGATTTTTTCTGTTTGTTTCAAATAGGTTTTTATTTATTGTAATTTTCAGAATTTGGGAAACAGTTTCTTAAAAATCAGTACGTTCTCTTATCCTGCATCAGTGTATATACATATTACGTGTTTTATATTTAATTAAATATGTATATTAATTTTTCTTTCTTCTTGCTATTTTATTTTATTTTATTATTTTTTTTTTATTGTCTATGCATCCGGTTCTTTTTCTTTTTTCGACCGCGCCAGTTATGTATTTAAATAAATTACGCGTATTAACTAGCTTTAGCTCCTTTTATTTTGAGGGTGATCTTAAGACTCACTAATACAAATATTCAATAGCGGTATGCTGATTTAATATAGAGTAGTGGGAGTGTGATGCTGTTGTTAAATAAAATATAACTAAATAGAGAGTCGTTATATTGTTGTTATATTTGTAAAGCTAAAGAAAAAAGAGAGATTTAATTGTTGTTATTGGTGAATACATATGTAACTCGCGCACACGTGCTTGCAGTTTTGGTGCATACACGGCTTACACTAAAGATGAAGGGAGGTAAAATCAACAACTTAACAAACTGGGGTCGATCGACAAGGAACTCCGGAAAAAATATTAAAGACAGTCCGAAGAATAAAATAATGAAAACGATCGCATCAAAAATGTATACGAGTAGTGCAGAGAGTAATCGATTTATCATTCTCGCTGAAGTAGACAATGCTACTGACTTTAGTAAATAATCTCTTAACCCTTCGTCGGGCGCAACTGATCTGTTGTCGAATATATGTAATGTGAACAATACCAGTCGGATTCGGTCATGGCAGCCAACGAAAAAACATATTCATATTTTGGTTTGGTCTTGTGCGCTAGTGTTTTTCGTTTAAACGTTGGTGCGATTCACTAACTTTAAACGATGCGACAATTGTTATTTTTTACGGCAATATTTGCCGTTTGCACTAACGATTGTGCGATTCACTAACTTATTCTTAACGACACTTAGCAGCTGTCTCGTTGTATTTATTCAAAGTGGTAAAGAGTGGCACCTCTGTCAAACTAAATGTCAAAATAAGCGAAACGCACAAAGATGAATAGAGAAAAAAAAAACGAACGCCTGCTGCCAAATATAAATTTCAGCGTTTTTATTATATTTCATTAAAGTGAAATAAAACACTATTTTGTTTAAAACTACAAACGTTTATACGTTTCTTTTTATATATAACAATGTTCCATTGTAGCAGAATTCCGAACTCTCCTCTGAGTGGTTTGCTAGAATAAGCATTATCTCGACTCCAAGGAATATCCGGAATCACCTGCAAATATGCTATGATTTTCGTTTTCAAAATTTTTCGTATTTAGGATTTACATTGTACAATATATTTACATTTTTTTAATTAGAACCATTTATCTTTTATATAGATAGGTTCTAGCGGCTTTGAGATTCTTCGTAACTGGTTGCTATCAACGACCCTTAAGTGAGCAATGGGTAATATCCATGCGCCAGTCAGTCATCCGTAAGCCGGTATTCATCGGGTAACCGATGCAATCTATGATTCGTTGTTTCACTATGCCTCCTCATTATTAAAACTAAACTATACTTTTGTTTTTATACTTGGATTCTTGATAAAAGTTTGTGCGAGCTACTTGGTGCCCCACTTGGGTCATAGGAAACCTCACCTCCTGGTGAAACAATGAATGATTGCATCCGTTACACGATGAATGCTACGGCTTACGGATGACTGGCTCATGGATATTCCCCATTGTTCACCTACGGGTCGTTGATAGCAACCAGTTGCGAAGAACCTTAAAGCCGCTAAAGCCTATCAATATAAAAGTAAAAATTTAAAATTGCATACAGGCTTAAAGATTACACGAGCTACCTGTTTCTCAGTTGATATTGCTGTTATTCTGGAGCCTCTTAATAACATCAAATTTGTTGTCGTTTAGTTTTCGGTCATCGACTAGCTAACATCAACAGCTGATTCGGCGAATGCGAAAATCGTTAAGAAATGGCTGCTGAATATCAGGGTCGTTAAAATTTTCGTTAAGTTGAGTTAACCAATCGAATATCTTTAAAATAAGTTAGTGAATCGCACTACACTTAAGGATTTGTGGGCTGCATATATGCGAGCAAACAATATATTTATACTTATAAGTATAACTAGATATGCCGGCTTTGATAATGGTGCAAATCGTGCACACCGTCTACTTACCAGCAAATCTGCCCCATAGATGAAATTTGGTGTATAGGGATTAAAGTAACATACTTCTTGTAACAAACACTGTCTTCAGCGATATTGGTTTTTATTGTTTCAAAAATCAAGCTTAATCGTTTTTTCTAGAGTTGTACTTATTACTTAAAAAATATTGGGGTTTTAGCGTAAGCAGGGTCTGAATAAAACGTAACACAGCACCCAGAGCTACTCTTTGTAAGTTCCTTAGGTGCCTAACTACTGTCACATCAATACCGTAGAATCGCATTCTTCCCAAACAACCGGTGGAAGTGCCCAAAGGGCGCGGGGATGCAACCAAGACCTGCACGGCCATCCCCGAATTGCAAAACCTCTCGTCAGGGACGTCCGCGAACAAGCCCCTCGAGGGAAGTACTCAAAGGAAACCGGACACGGCTCCAAAGCTGGCAATCCCATCCGTGTACCATCAGCGGACTCAAAACTATTATTTGGACGGGGATCGATCGCCCCCAAGGAGGCGGTGCCATCGACCTCCATCCGAGCTGCTCACGGAGAGCTAGGGACGTGCGCCCGGACATCAGGGCTCAGCGAAATCCAGAGCGGCCGCCAGGCTGCTGAGAAAGTTCGGCGAGGGCCTTGCAAATTGATATTTGAGGGAATTGGTAGAGCGAGCGAAGAGCCTGCTAGCGGTTAGAAGAAAGCGACAAAATAGGATGGTCTTGGACGTATTCTCATCGAAAAAGCAAACAGGCCCTAAGAGGCGATGGGTTTTTGTGTTGATCCGGCAACTGCGCATATACTATACATGTACGACAGATAATTAAAATTAGGACGTCGTGCATAAAATTATAGACTTGGCTTTTCAAAAACCTTATAGATTGTAAAGTTTTTGAAAAGTCAAATTGAAAACTTTATTAATTTGAAAAAGCGCGTGTGTGGTGTTATAAGTAGAGAACGACCGCTGCCAAATAATTGTGACTATTTTAATACTTATTCAAGAGCATATTTTCTCTTGAAAAAATTGCTCTAAAAAATCTGTCTGCTCCTCCATCGAGTGCATCTAGTGACAAATTACTCAGAGGTCCAGGTCAACTTTATACCGATGTACGGCATGAGCTGCAAGGTGGAATAATAATCTAAAATTTTTGAATTTTTTTGTTTATTTCCAATATTTTGTTTAAATGAAGGTAATATGAGGTCATTGTTAGTAATGTGGTATGCTGCGTCGTTTTTTCTTTATGAATCCAAAATAAAAAAAATTATGGTTATCTCATATTATGTTTGCTAGATATAAACATGTGTGTGTAATCAAAAATTACCTAAAAACCAGGGGTTGTTTAAAACAGCAGTGGGAAAATACCACCGGTTATCAGTGCCTTTTATCATTTATCTATATACATATATGTGTATGTAGGCAAAAGCAGGCGCTTGGTTTTTTGCATCGCACACAACAGCGCATTTCTTTCTACCTATCAGTCTCGAAGGCGAAAAATCTGAATTTTTTTCATCTTATCGTCCACGAAAGTGAATACAGCAGAGAATGTTGGAACCCAGGAAAAATGTAAAAAATTTGGTATACGGTGTACACCTAATTTATGTATAAAGTTTCAGATATCCCGTAATATTCAATGAGTTAAACTACAACTACTCATTAAAAATGGGCATTCGTAAATTTTTAAGTAAAAGTCCTCGTCTCGAACAAGCTTTTACATAATTATAGAGGTTATAACCTGGTTATTTATACATAACTTACATATATTAAACATTCTAAAGCTTCCATTATTGAATTTTGCTCTGGCTTATTGTTTCAATTTATTTCTGATATCATCTACACTCAAATACTATTTATTTGGTTTTTGTCTATTAATTAACAGTTCAAAGCTGAACCTGCGATATAAAATCGCAACTGAGAGCCGAAATTGATCCATTGATGCACAATTATTGGAGCGAAGAGTCGAATTTTTAAATAAGAGCAGAAATCACATGGAGCCCATGGCCCAAAACATAATTCTTTGCGGTCGACAAGGCTTACCACTTCGCGGCAGTGATACTGAAATAATCACTTTAGAAAAACCCAATCATAATGAAGGATAATAAGATATCGAGAGTTGAGTGATTTGGAACTTAGAATTATTTACCATGACTTGATATTAAAACAGCTCATCGATAGGATTAACAGTTCCAAAGCTTTCACGATCTTGGCAGATGAGTTGGCGGACACTTCGGGAGTCGAACAAATTTCATTTTGTATCCGGAGCATTGATTTAAAAATGTCATACATGCGGTTTGTGAGGATTTCTTAAGTTTTGTTCGGACTACGCAGTTTACTGAAAAGGGAATGAATCTTCGGGAATAGACTGTAAGTACTTTATCGCCTAATGTTATGACGCTGCAAGTGCAATGAATGGAGAATTTCAGGGAGCACAAGGTTACATTCAGAAAAAATACAAACTCGCTATGGATTAGCACTGTGCTGCTCACAGTTTCAATTATCCTAAACGTTTGCTCGCCATTATAGATGTCATTTCTAAAAACGAAAACCGTCGAAATGGTTCAAGGACTAAATGAAAATTTCCTGTGCAACGAGGCGAGCGGAACATCACGAATCAGTCAAAATTTATCTCCATTTACAAGCTGCAGTCATAAGCGTCTCCGAAAATATCTCGAATATCTGGACAGATTCAAAAATAACTGCTGCAGCGGTTCAGCTTCTAACAGCGCTTAAAACCTTAGGTTTCGATGCAAGTGCTCGCTTCGATTCATTCTCTGGCTTAATCATTGACTCCAGTTCTGCAAACAGAAAATCAAGATCTCGATAAAGCTATAAAGTTGACACATGCAGCAAAGAAAGAATTAATAGTCAGGAGAGAGAATGCAGAAAGATTTTCCAAAAACTTGGCCAGATTTATACTGATGCAATATGGAGACTAGCGATTATCGAATTTTTTCCTACAAACTAACTCATCTTGACGACCGTTTTTTAAAGCACCGTAAAATACTTTAATATTTCGAATGTATTATTTGGAAAATACTTCCCGATTTTGCATGACGATTGTGCTGTAGTATTTGTCGACTAAGTAAAACTTTGGGTAGAACGAATTGTGCACAAAAATATCCACAATTCTTTTAATGATGTCTGCAACGAAAATTCTTTCCTTATTCCTCATCAAATTGTGTTTACAATGGCTACTCTACCAGTATCGATATCGATGAAAGAATGCTCTTTTGTAACAGTGCGTCAACTGGCTGTACTAATCAAGTGTATGATGACCTTTTTGCGGCCGCACACTATTCATAAGTACATTTGTATTTATGTGTATATATTTATGTACACATATGAAGAAAAAATGAAAAAAGTTTGCGTGTGGCACCGAACCCGTGACAGAAGAGAAAAATTGAGAGTAAGAGAGATTTGGTGATCGAGGCAGAGAAAAAGAATAAACATATTACGTTTATTCAATATTTACAAAGTCATTGGTTAGTTTTACAATTGCCTGATTTTATTAGCTTATGGAAACTAAATGAAATATGTGTTCACCACATTTAAAAAAAAATTATATACATTTCTTCTTTTCTCAAAATGTTGAGCTCTGGCCCGACTAAAGTGCAACCAAAGAACGTAGATTACGAAGTTGCATGCCCGTCCAATTCCGCCACACCAGAAACCAAATGAATCTCGTCAGATTTGAATATCAATAAGAAAAACTCAAATTAGTTCTGTCATGGTGAAATTGGACGAGATTTTCTCTTAAAAGAACGGTGAGAGTAATGCAACTTCTGATCTACGTTCTCTGGGGCAATATTTTCAACCCGCTACCTAATTGTTTCTTTTTTTGGTTGAGAGGAAAAATCTTCGAAAGTCAATATTATCCCCACAACAGTAGTGTGAGACTTCCCATTAAAAAAAACACCTCGAATTCTTCGGCTTTGGAAATTGGCATGCGGTACGACCGTCAAGTATTTCAACGCAGGGCAAGCTTAGCATATTGCGTATGTGTTCCATTAATGGATCTAGCCTTGCTAATTTGGAATCTTTTTAATCTGCGCTGTTCTTGAAGAACCCTAGCGGTCATCTCTTTAAAATTTTGCCACATTTGTTTTGATTGCAACATATGGGTCACTATATTATCTGCAGTGCTATTACCTTTGATCTGACATTCTAGAGTCGATCACTCCGCTTCATACCTAGGGCTGGAGAAGAAATATAAAAGCTGCGTCATATAAAAATCAATTTCACTCGCCCTTCGGTTGCTGCATCTCACCATTGTTGCCAGTCATTCAGACTCTTTTGCCTTTCTTCGTTCCGTTCTTCTGTTCTTAGACGCCAGCCTGTAGTATTTCTTCTTCTTTCGTAGACTCTCTTGAGTTCAAAAGCCATTATATTGGGAAGCATTATGCCAGATATTACTTCAATCGCTTCGTGGGAATGGCACTCAGATTGTATAACGACTTTACAGTCAGGTCCCCATACCGGCGTGTCATACATCACTATGGATTGGCCACCCTTGGATAATAATAGAGTGACAGCCTTCTGCTTTGATTTGGCCCGCCAATATTGGCCATCATTCGAGATAAGCCCGCGTTAACTCGCGCTGCTCTCTCACTCTCTTTTTCGATATTTGTTGTAAGTTCAGCCCCGCATCTATCATCACACCCAAGTATCTTAACAATGGTTGTGAGGGGTTGTTTTATCTGCCAAGTTCTAATGTAATGACATCCAGTTTTTCCTGCTTGTTATTAGGGCCGCTTCCGTTCTTCTTGTATTTAACAGTACGATGTCAAGTGAGGGAAAACGGTCTAAGCAGTGCATCTCCTCCCTGGTTTGTGCTTCTGCTACCCCATTCCAGTGAGCAAACGTTAAAATCTTCAGCTATTATATTCGGTCGGCAAGTACTTTACTGATCTTTTCCTTGAAGCCCTTAGTATTGCCTTTTTGTGCTTTCTTTTATTCGATCAAGATCTCACCCTTGATTGTTTTTCTTATTCGTGAGACGTCTTCTTCAAGCTCTTTCAGTTTTCATCGTTCTTCACTGCTCTCAATATATCCTAATATGAAATTTATCCAGTTTTTGCAATAACTAGTGCGTCTTGTCTTCAAAGGGAATTACTGCTCTTCTTCTTGACAGTATTCAGTTTGCTTCTGACTTGCATCCAGCCACTTTCCTTTCCGGGCGGGGCTATTGTCTATACACTTCGTGTTCGTAGCGGCCATCGATTTTTCCACTTCATCGTATGTGGTTTTATTCTTTTTTGGTGGGTTGCTTCTATGAGGTATTGCGTTGTTTCGGGCCGCTTCGGTGTTGTTTCGACAACTGCTATTCTGAGAGGAACATTTCGTCTATATCTTCATTATCGAGATGAGCAGATCCCTGATATTGTTGTTGATGGAGCGTTGCGGCAGTTTTGAAGCACGTCAAAATGGATCTATGTGCATAGTTCTACCTGCGCTAGGAGTTTTGCTGCTTGATCCACGAGTGGGTAGCTCGAAAACGGTCCGCTTGCCAGCGCTTCCTTCGAAGTTACTGCTGCTGTTTGTGTTTGTTCTCTGGCGCTCTAACGGATCAGCGCATTCGACTACTACCGCGTCCAATACACACTCCCTGACTAAGACCCGAAGGGGCTGGTCACTGATACCCGGTTAACACCTCTTCTGAGCAAACTCACAGCACCCCTATATCTCACCAGCCGAGAACACTGTTAAGGTTTCGAGGAACTTCCACTGCGACGCAGTGTGTACCGGTCAATTCAACAGCCGCACCTAACATGGTGAACCAGGAAGCCGTCCAATATGGAAACCGTGGCGCCTGAATTTTTACGTCGCTCATCATACCCATGCATGATGAGGGGCACTTACTTCAAAGAGGCGGTGTCTACTCGCCACTGTCAGAGAAACTCTATCCATCCATCCATGCATCCTCCGTTCCTGTCGCCCATTGTCGGGGATTGCTTATTCGCTTAAACTTATTTAGCAACTAACATGCTACTAAAGGCCGTCCGGCTATTCGCGATCTGCCGAAAATTTTTGAATTGTTAATTTATATTTTTAGTCTAAAACAAATTTTGATTCAAACTTTTTCGGCATTCTTAGTTTTTTTTCAAAAAGTCTTGGCAACACTGTGATAATCCAAAAATGATGTAATATTATTTTCACTATGATGATTATGTATATGTAGATATATATACATTTATTCTCAGACTACTCTAACAATAAACTTATTCTCAGAAATACACAAAGTACGTGTATGACATTGAGACTTATAAATTGTAATTGCGAGCTCTACAATAAATGGGAATTGGCGATGCTTGACAAATACATACATAAATTAATTAACGAAAATCGATTCTTAATTTATTTATTGATAGAACACAACGTAATCTTACGATAGTGCAATTTGGAAGTCTAATTATATCCTTCTAGTGTTACACTGCTGAACCTCAATCTGATATACAGACAGCTCAGCTCATTCCAGCTAGTCAGTCCTTCAGTGCTAAGGATTTCTACAATTTTTTACAAATCGTAATTAAATCAAAAGTGTGTATTTGCGAAACCATATTCAAAACCTTTTTTCATAACTATTAAATTTTGTTGTACTTTCTTTTACTTAAACCGAAAATTTTTCTTTAAATTTGTCACGGTAGCTCTTTTCTAAACCGCTTTCAAAAAAAAAGTTTCTGAGGTGAAACTTCTTAGGCGGCGAATAGAAAATGGAGAATGAAATTTTTAAAGCGGATTTCATTGCAAAGTTGAGAGCAAAGGTATAATGCAGAAAAGGGAGAATGCGAATGAAAAATAAATGTATGTTGTCCGTCTAGGAAAAATCGGTAATTCAAAAGAATACCGGTAGGAATAAACTAGTATACATATTTAATATGTTTGTGTTTTGTGACTGACTATGGGATTCGGTACATAAAAAGAAATCTGACATAATGAAAATAAAAAACATATATTCTAATAATCAAGCCGATATGGTTTTTATGAGCTTCAAGCCAACCTCTCAACGTTCCTGAGCAACTGGAACAGTATACAGATATATATATTTGACCAGATTAAGTTTTATATTTCGCAGTGTCTCCAACGTGAATTCACCATATATGCAGCGAAAAACAGACTGCAGAATTCTAGCAAGTTTGCGACATTCTATAAAAATAATTTTAAAATTGCGATCATATATTTATTGACACTGCTTTTTGAAAAATAACTTAACTACACATAAAATACTTTAATAGAATACATATAATATTGACATTCTGCAAAACTTCATAAAAAAATTGATTTAAATTGTAAACGATTAAGAGCGAAGTTCTTAACTAACTGCATCCCATTGCTTTAAAAACGTCACTCACGGGTCTCTTCTTATTTCTTTTACTACTGGCTGAAACCCATTTCGAATGTAAGTAGGTTTATACACTATTTATCATGTTTCGCAAAAATGAAAAAAAAAATCATAACACAAAATCAAATCTAGACGTGATGGAAAAAATCGGTCAACGCGAGCTGACTTATATCATTAAAATTTTCATATCTATGGGAGAATTTTTTGAAATAGGATTTTGTTACAGACCGGAGTAATCGAAAAGAAGTAGATACTGTTGATTCAGAAAAATTCAGAAATTATGGGGTGTTAATTTCCTTTTTTGTGGGTATTTCCGGCAGATACCAGCGGATGAGATAAGAGCGGGTGAGATAAGAGCGCACTTGAAGGGTTAAAATTTGTGGATGCAAATTACGAGAATGCATTTAACAATGAACAGTGCATGAATTAGAAGCAACAGAAAGATAGTAAAATTGTTCGGCTTGATAATTTGTGTCGTACAGTTCATTATTTACAATATGTATTGACGGCGAAGAAGTTGAGTATGATGATTTATGATGCTCAAACCAACCACATTTAGAAAACTCTTGACTTTGTGAGAGAGCTATTTTGACACCACAAAGTTGTCAAGTTGTAGGAATTAATTCGGATATATATATTTGGGCGTATTGACTGCGAAGGAGTTGAGTACATACATCAACTGAGTTTTGAAAACGAGGACTCAATCAATTATCCTGTCGAGTTTTTAATCCCCCTTAGCGCACTCGACCCACCATCATTTAAGTAGCAAGGAGATCGTGTTTTTATGCCTCAAATGCCGCTTACACCCAACCATTCTCATTTCGATTTAAACGTATACGACTCCTGTAGCTAGTCTATTTTATGCTATGACCATAAACAAAGCGCAAGGACAGACAATTCATGTTCTGGCCGTGGACTAGTGTGAGTTAGCCCTCTCACGGGCGAGTGAAGCAGATAACTTTGTTCATGTTCCCGATACTACGACATCAAATGTTGTATACAAAGAAGCTTTATAAACTAATTCGTTTACAGAAATAAAGTTGTATAATAGTGTTTTACGCGCATCTACCCAAGTATTTACTTTTACTTTTATAAATATTTTTCATGTAGTATTATGCTATAAATAAAAATAACCTTTCTATGTGACCGACATTTGTACAAAGCACTAAGGCGATTCGGAAGGAACCATACCTCTAAAATGTTATTTTCAAAAATACTAAAAAGTCGATCTATTTAGTGCATTTCAATTGCAAAAGAAACTCATTAACAATATGTATACGGGTTTTTTGTGGGTCGGGAATCTATTTCCTTTCCTTGTAAAGGAATTTTCGGATCAGGCAGTGATGGATCATTATTATCTAAATATTGCTCCAGATGTTCGTATGAAATATTTTGAATGGATGGTGGTTCGAATATATTTGAATAACACTTTGCTACACCAAAAATATGCAGGTGCTCTCAAATGGATTTTTGGTTTCGTCATGGCCCATAAAACACTTCCTCATTTGCGGTTTTTCTTCATCACTTCGTTTTTAAATTTTCTGCGTAGAAATATAATACAACTCTGAAATTCTTAAAATTACAACTTCGAGATGCTATAACTTTCTTGTTTCTTGATCGAATTCAATTTTCTTTTTTTTATTTGAAAGATGTTTCTTTTACCCTTCAAACAACCAAAATAGTTTGCAAGTTTTGGTCTTTTATTCCAAAAAAAAAATTTAAGTTTTCTAAAAATTTTCGTTTTCTGTACGTTTTTATTGGATATTAAGGTTACAAACAATGATTCTTAAACCTTTATAACAAAACACATAAAATCAGCTTTCCAAAAAGCAATAGTAAATGAAAATTGATTCAAAATTAGCGTAGTAGTGCTTTATAAAGTGAGTAAGCCTTTTTTTAATGTTTTCGTTTTATTTGTCGTCAGCGACTTTGTGTACGAAACTTAAAAGAGTGGACCATAAATACGACTTCTGCGCCACCTAGCAACAGAGGTTCTAATTACATTTATCGAACATACGTGCCAAATATGAATAAAATCGGACCATAAATACGGATTTTGTAAAGATAGCGATACCAGCGCCATGTAGCGGAATCAAATATGTATATCCTATGTTGAGAGTACTTATCCAAAAAATAAACTGTCCAAACTTGACAAAAAACGGTTCAGTAGTGTTTGAGCCAATTTTTACAAAAAACACTTTACAATTCTATATACATATATAGATTAATATTTGCATATAGCAGGTATGAACTTTCACAAAACTGAGTATAGAGCGATCTGAGTGTCCTCTTTGTGACTTGTCAAAATTGGACAGTTTACTTCAAATTTTTTCTATAAAAGTTTTGTATTAAATTCGTGGAATTTATTGTGAAATAAAGAATTGAGAAATATTTACACCTTAACTGTGAAATGTGTGATAAAAAGGATAATTGTTTGCTTTATTTGCGGATTATATGTGGATTCACGACACAAAATTGCCGCGTCGTCAAACAAACAGCTTATTTCGCTGTATGAAGAATATTTCGGTCGATGCTATATATATGTGGCAACACCACTTTTGGATAAAATTGTGAACTTGCCAATGCAACCCTACTCAGCACTGAGAGCGATAATTCATAGACTTGCCAATGTACTTTGTTGGAGAGTGAGAGCGATCATTTTTGACATTTGTAGCATAAGCTGAATTTTGTACATTTTTCTTTCCTTTTTTGATAATAAACTAAAGCTGCACGGACGTGTGCTCACAACATTTTAGAAGAATACCAAATTGGTGACCCCAGACAATGTCACTCAACGACAGCGCAGCCATCACAGGTGGACAAGCTTGGGACGATATGCCTTTGGATAGACACCCACGCATAGCTCTACCAGCAATGACCACCGAAAATGTGGAGGCGTATTTCTACTCTTTAGATTTTTGGTTTCAAGCATGCGGTGTTACTGCGGACTTAAACAAGTTCAACATTGTTCTCGCGAATGTGCCGCCTCTTAAGCTGCTAGAGCTACAACCACTGATCGAAGCGACTCCAGCGACTGCAAAATACCAATATATCCGCAAAACATTTATTGAACATTTTAATGGCAACATCCAAAGCCGCCTTCAGCGTCTGCTGAAAACGCAAGAATTAGGTGACCGAAGACCGAGTGAATTTTTTTACGACTTAAAACGCACAGCAGGGGCTGCGCTTAGTGATGCAATTTTAGAAGGCTTCTGGATCAGCAAACTTCCTTCGTTTATGCAAGCAGCCATTATCGCTACTAGCGTCCCGACCCCCCAAAAGCTAAAAATCGCCGACTCGATTGCGGAGGCAAATGAAACACAAAAACAGAATGGTTTTGAGGTTAGCGCGATGCATAATATGCCTAATGAAATTTCTAACCTGAAAACCGACATTGCTGCTTTGAACAAACGCTTCGACACATTAACACAGTCCGCATCCAGCGACCAACGAAAGAATGCTCGTCGCATCTCGCAATCTGCTTCTGGAGGTTCTACTTCTAACGGTTTTTGCTGGTATCATGCCAAATTCGGCGCAAAGGCGACTAGGTGCAGGCAACCATGCACATTTACCCAGTCGCACGTGGCGACCAGCACTGAATAGGTCTGCTCTGCTAATTCTATTTCGGAAACCGGCAAACTTTCCGAAATTTCTGAAAGCTATCGCTTATGCATATTTGACACATCTGCTAAAATGAAATTTTTAATCGACTCGGGGGCCGATGTGCCAGTCATACCCAAGTCAACAAAATTAGCACGAGCAAAACCTTTCTCTATGAAATTGTTTGCCGCAAATGGTTCCCCCGTATCAGTTTATGGGCAAGTCTTAATTAAACTAAATTTAAATCTTCAACGCGAATTCTTATGGACCTTTATCATAGCAGACGTGTCCCAACCTATACTCGGAGCGGACTTTCTCAGCAAGCATGGCATTTTGGTAGATTTAAAAGGCCCACGCCTTATCGACCGCTCAACACTGCTCCATACATCATGTAGAATCAAACGAATTTATACAATGAATGTTTCCACCATTAACACTCATGACGCGTTTTCAAGCATCCTCTTGGAGTTTGCCGAAATTACACGCCCTGCGCATCTGGGTGTCAGAACAAAAACATCGGTCGTTCATCGCATAACCACCTCTGGCCAGCCTACATTCTCGCGGCCTCGACGGTTGTCACCGGAGAAACTTGTTGCTGCACGGGCGGAGTTCGACCTTCTAATTAATCTTGGCATATGTCGCCCTTCCACCAGCAATTGGGCTAGTTCTTTGCACGTGGTTCGCAAAGCTGATGGCACCTGGAGACCTTGCGGGGATTATAGGGCACTGAATTCCATTACGGTCCCGGACCGCTATCCCCTACCGTTTCTGCAAGACTTTTCAGTAATATTGCCGGGTAAATGTGTATTTTCAAAAATAGATCTACAAAAAGCCTTCCACCAGGTTCCGATACACCCTGATGACATCTGCAAGACCGCCATCACTACACCCTTTGGGCTGTACGAGTTTACCCATATGACGTTTGGGTTAAGAAACGCCGCCCAGACGTTTCAGCGTCTCATCAATGAGGTCTTTCGCGGTATAGATTTCGTATTCGTATACTTAGATGACGTTTGCATTGCATCACGCTCGGTGGACGAGCACAAGCACCATCTTCGCCTGGTTTTCGATCGACTGAGGAATTACAACCTTACGATTAATGTGGCAAAATCGCAATTCGGCGTCACTCAACTCGACTTCCTGGGCCATTCTATTACAAAAGATGGAATACGACCGCTGCCCACTCCCGTAGAAGCCCTTATGGATTTTCCGTTACCACTCGTTGCAAAACAGTTAAAGCGCTTCCTTGCTATGATAAACTTTTACCGCAGATTTCTGCCAAAAGCATTGGACCATCAGGCGCCTCTTTTTGCAATGATTCCTGACAACAGAAAGAACGACAATACAAAGCTAATTTGGTCTGAGGAAAACAAAACTCATTTCATTTCTTTGGATGGAAATCGGTTTTTAATTAGCTAAGATATGGGCTAAGAAGTGCGCAAAAGCACGAAAAATCGGGTTTTAAGGTTAAGTCGAGATATTGGGGGTGTTTGACAAATTCCAAAATTGGATTCTCTTTCTACTCGATAAGACCTACATGATGATGTTACTTCCCAGGTATTTTTGAGTGCCACGCTGTGTTATCTAACCGTCTTCTTTGGAATATGTACTATTTCAAATTTTTAACAATATATTGGACAGCATTTGAATATTTCTAATCGGAAGTACGCATGTTCACTGTTAAGTGCATTCTCGTAATTTTTAAGTATATCCCCAAATTGGAACTATCCAAGCATGCTCTAAAACAAAACGGATTTTTCCTAACCAGACAAAAAAATTGTCCAGATGAATTCTATTACATTAACTGCATCACCATTGGCAATTCTTTTAAAGAAATTTTCAACGAACAGAAGATTTAATTCGTTTTTAAAATTTGCATACTGAAAAAATAATATTTTCTTAATAATAACATTCTTACATATGTTTCAAAACTTGAAAACAGCATTTTTAACAGTTCACTACATACTTTTTATTTAAAATCGTAACATTAACAACGTTTAAATAAACCAAGTATATTATTAGCGTATCACATCGCAACCGTACATCAATCTATCTTCTTCTTCTATACTATAATAAATCTGTAAAAAAGTCGTGTGGGTATATTGAAAACTTCTTTAAAAAAATACTAATGCTAATGCAGGAATGTAATAGAATATATCTATACCATTAAATGTATGTCTGTCTGCATGTTTGAACGCAGTAAGTACTGAACGGATTTTCATGGGGCTTTAACGAATGGGTAGCCAGAATGAAACAAGGATACATGTTATTAAAAAATTAAAGGTAATATTTTATTTAAATACTAAATGGAAAAAACAACAATTAATTAGAAATGGTTGAGAATTATTTTCTTTATAAAATTTTTTTCAATAACGTCAAGGTTGCCGTGTATTTTTTTTTTTGCTGAAAATTCGCACATGAAATAAAAATAAATGTCAGTTGTCCGTCTAGAAAAATCGGTAATTCAAAAGAATACCTATAGGTATAAATTGATATACATATTTAATTTGTTTGCGTTTTGTGTCTGATTATGGGATTCGGTACCTAAAAAGAGGTTTGACATTAAGAAAATGCTCTCATTAAAAGAACATATATTCTATTAATTAAGCCGATATTGTTTTTATGAGCTTCAAGCTCAACATTCTTGAACAACTGGTACAGTCTAATTTGGCCAGCATGTTTCGATAGGAAATCCAAAATAAAGCCGATAAGTTTATTTGACCAGATCTGTTTTTATATTTCGCTGTGTCTTCAAAGTGAATTCACCATAAATGCGACGAAAAACAGACTGCAGAATTCTTACAAGTTAGCGACATTCTATAAAAATAATTTTAAAATTTCGATCATAGAAAAATACCTTAACTGCAAATAAAATACTTTAATAGAATACATATAATATTGACTTTGTGCAAAACTTCCCAAAATAGTTGATATAGAATGTAAACAATTAAAAGCGAAGTTGTTAACTAACTGCAAGACCATTGCTATAATATAAGTCATTCACGGTAATCTTCTTATTTCTTTTACTACTCGCTGAGACCTATTTCGGATGTATGTAGGCTTATGCACTATTTATCATGTTTCGCAATGGTAAGCATAACACAAAATCTAGACGTGATGGAAAAAATCGGTCAACGGAAGTAGATTTAGATCATTAAAATTTTCATATCTATGGGACAATTTTTTGAAATAGGATTTTGTTACAGACCGGAGTAATCGAAAAGGAGTAGATACTGTTGATTCCGAAAAATTCAGAAATTATAGGGTGTTAATTTCCTTTTTTCCGGGTATTTCCGGCAGATTCTAGCGGTTATACGCAGAATACAAGAGCGGATGAGCACTTAAATAGTTGCTATTTGTGGGTGCAAATTACGAGAACGCACTTAACTGTGAACAGTGCACGAATTAGAAACAACAGAAAGATGGTAAAATTGTTCGGCCTAAAAATGTTTGTCGTACAGTTCATGCTTTACATTACGAGAACTTATTTCCTCCATTTATGATGCTCAAAACCAAACAACATCTCTAGAAAACTCTTGACTTTGTGAGAGAGATATTTTGAACCAACAAAATTATCAAGTTGTAGGAATTAATACAATTAATTAATAAATTTTTTTAATGCAACGCCAGAGAAGCAGGAATTTCGACGGGCAGTAGCAAGGAGATCGTGTTTTTATACCACGAATACCGCTTATACTTAACCATTCTCTTTTCGATTTAAACGTATACGATTCCTAGTTAGTCTATGTTATGCTATGACCATAAATAAAGCGCAAGGACAGACGATGTATGTTCTGGGCGTCGACTAGTGTGAGTTGGACCTCTAACGGGCGAATCTAGCAGATAACTTTGTTCATGTTCCCGATACTACGACATCAAATCTTGTATACACGGAAGCTTTTTAAACCAATTCGTTTCCTGAAGTAATGTTGTAGAATGGTGTTTTACGTACATCTGTCTAAGTATGTATTTACATTTATTCTTATAATACAATACCCAGGCTGAAACATACGATCCAGAAGGCGATGTGGATTTGGATGAAGGACCATCAGCACATGTCCAAGATCTTCCTCCAACTAAACGAGGGCCATATACTGCTAGATACGATGCTTTCAATATTGCAATGATGTGTGACAGATTTGGTGTGCCTGATAGAGTGGCTTCAGCATTTCCGACATCGCTAATTAGAGATATGGGTGTAAAAGATGATGATTCGCCGAAAATATCATGGGCCCAATTTAATTTCATTTTCATTCGGCGGTAAAAAAATGATTCAGCTTACAATAGAAAAATCGACCAAAAACTTCATCCACGTATGGTGAAAGAGCCTCTTCAGGTTGTTTTGAAGGAACCAAATTCACAATTGTTAGGCTACACAAAACTGGAACATAAAGATGCTGAAAGTAAAGTCGTCAGTTTGAATCAATTTTCGCCAATAAAGAAATATATCTTTCTTCTTTGATTGGCATTTGATGTGATGGTCAGTCATCAAATACTGGCATAAGAAATGGAATTTTGCGACGATACAAAATGCATTTAAGGAGATCACTGCATTGGTTTGTGTGCCATCTCCACTTCATTGAACTTCCACTTCCGCATTTGTTTGAAAATTTGTAAAAAATCATCGACAAAAGGAACACGAACAACAACGAGACGGTTGAGCAAACAAATTGAAACTTGTGAAACTCGTCCGGTGTGTAATTGTTATAACTTATTTATTACCCATTTAAAATGTACCTCTCCGCTATTATACTTCAATAATAAATGATAAAACTATATTTAATTCATATAATCTTTTCTTTTTTCAGCTGGTGACCATTTTGAGCCAGTCCCATTGGAATATATGGCTGATTTGGGTGCTGCCAAATTCACTACTGACTCCAATTACTAGTTCAGAATGGCGGTTGCAATTTCTTCTGGTGAGGTTTCGCCGGATTTGGCCAATATTAAGCCAGAAGTAATTGCACATTCCCGCTGGCTCACCAAGGCCATTCAATTATTGCGATTGTATGTGACCACCGGTAAGCCATCCAAAAATTAAACCATTCTGTTAAATTATATAATGAAAGTGTACACGCCGATGAACTTCCACATTAAACTTTACAGCTCTGTCGAGTACGGTAGGGTATACTTTCATAAATTCATTCGTTGGACACAATATTTATAATTTAAGAAGACTTGTGAATAATGTTGCAAAAGAAAACGCGTGCTTCGCTCACTCGGAAACCATTTATTAGCAATTTTGTTGAATTTGAAAAAAACTCGCGATTTGGCATTCAAAAAATAATACACTGCTGCAATTATGTGGAAGATCCGATACAACTGAGAGTTTACAAAAAACTAATATACAATATGAAAAACAAAATATGCAGGGACTCTCGCTTGGATTTTTGGTTTCGTCATGTCCCATAAAATACTTCCTCATTTGCGGTTTTTCTTCATCACTTCGTTTTTAAATTTTCTGCGTAGAAATATAATACAACTCTGAAATTCTTAAAATTACAACTTCGAGATGCTATAACTTTCTTGTTTCTTGATCGAATTCAATTTTCTTTTTTTTATTTGAAAGATGTTTCTTTTACCCTTCAAACAACCAAAATAGTTTGCAAGTTTTGGTCTTTTATTCCAAAAAAAAAATGTAAGTTTTCTAAAAATTTTCGTTTTCTGTACGTTTTTATTGGATATTAAGGTTACAAACAATGATTCTTAAACCTTTATAACAAAACACATAAAATCAGCTTTCCAAAAAGCAATAGTAAATGAAAATTGATTCAAAATTAGCGTAGTAGTGCTTTATAAAGTGAGTAAGCCTTTTTTTAATGTTTTCGTTTATTTGTCGTCAGCGACTTTGTGTACGAAACTTAAAAGAGTGGACCATAAATACGACTTCTGCGCCACCTAGCAACAGAGGTTCTAATTACATTTATCGAACATACGTGCCAAATATGAATAAAATCGGACCATAAATACGGATTTTGTAAAGATAGCGATACCAGCGCCATGTAGCGGAATCAAATATGTATATCCTATGTTGAGAGTACTTATCCAAAAAATAAACTGTCCAAACTTGACAAAAAACGGTTCAGTAGTGTTTGAGCCAATTTTTACAAAAAACACTTTACAATTCTATATACATATATAGATTAATATTTGCATATAGCAGGTATGAACTTTCACAAAACTGAGTATAGAGCGATCTGAGTGTCCTCTTTGTGACTTGTCAAAATTGGACAGTTTACTTCAAATTTTTTCTATAAAAGTTTTGTATTAAATTCGTGGAATTTATTGTGAAATAAAGAATTGAGAAATATTTACACCTTAACTGTGAAATGTGTGATAAAAAGGATAATTGTTTGCTTTATTTGCGGATTATATGTGGATTCACGACACAAAATTGCCGCGTCGTCAAACAAACAGCTTATTTCGCTGTATGAAGAATATTTCGGTCGATGCTATATATATGTGGCAACACCACTTTTGGATAAAATTGTGAACTTGCCAATGCAACCCTACTCAGCACTTTGTATACAACATTTGATGTCGTAGTATCGGGAACATGAACAAAGTTATCTCCTTCACTCGCCCGTGAGAGGGCTAACTCACACTAGTCCACGGCCAGAACATGAATTGTCTGTCCTTGCGCTTTGTTTATGGTCATAGCATAAAATAGACTAGCTACAGGAATCGTATACGTTTAAATCGAAATGAGAATGGTTGGGTGTAAGCGGCATTTGAGGCATAAAAACACGATCTCCTTGCTACTTAAATGATGGTGGGTCGAGTGCGCTAAGGGGGATTAAAAACTCGACAGGATAATTGATTGAGTCCTCGTTTTCAAAACTCAGTTGATGTATGTACTCAACTTCTTCGCAGTCAATACGCCCAAATATATATATCCGAATTAATTCCTACAACTTGACAACTTTGTGGTGTCAAAATAGCTCTCTCACAAAGTCAAGAGTTTTCTAAATGTGGTTGGTTTGAGCATCATAAATCATCATACTCAACTTCTTCGCCGTCAATACATATTGTAAATAATGAACTGTACGACACAAATTATCAAGCCGAACAATTTTACTATCTTTCTGTTGCTTCTAATTCATGCACTGTTCATTGTTAAATGCATTCTCGTAATTTGCATCCACAAATTTTAACCCTTCAAGTGCGCTCTTATCTCACCCGCTCTTATCTCATCCGCTAGTATCTGCCGGAAATACCCACAAAAAAGGAAATTAACACCCCATAATTTCTGAATTTTTCTGAATCAACAGTATCTACTTCTTTTCGATTACTCCGGTCTGTAACAAAATCCTATTTCAAAAAATTGTCCCATGGATAGGAAAATTTTAATGATCTAAATCTACTTCCGTTGACCGATTTTTTCCATCACGTCTAGATTTTGTGTTATGCTTACCATTGCGAAACATGATAAATAGTGCATAAGCCTACACACATCCGAAATAGGTCTCAGCGAGTAGTAAAAGAAATAAGAAGATTACCGTGAATGACTTATATTATAGCAATGGTCTTGCAGTTAGTTAACAACTTCGCTTTTAATTGTTTACATTCTATATCAAATATTTTGGGAAGTTTTGCACAAAGTCAATATTATATGTATTCTATTGAAGTATTTTATTTGCAGTTAAGGTATTTTTCTATGATCGAAATTTTAAAATTATTTTTAAAGAATGTCGCTAACTTGTAAGAATTCTGCAGTCTGTTTTTCGTCGCATTTATGGTGAATTCACTTTGAAGACACAGCGAAATATAAAAACAGATCTGGTCAAATAAACTTATCGGCTTTATTTTGGATTTCCTATCGAAACATGCTGGCCCAATTAGACTGTACCAGTTGTTCAAGAATGTTGAGCTTGAAGCTCATTAAAACAATATCGGCTTAATTAATAGAATATATGTTCTTTTAATGAGAGCATTTTCTTAATGTCAAACCTCTTTTTAGGTACCGAATCCCATAATCAGACACAAAACGCAAACAAATTAAATATGTATATCAATTTATACCTATAGGTATTCTTTTGAATTACCGATTTTTCTAGACGGACAACTGACATTTATTTTTATTTCATGTGCGAATTTTCAGCAAAAAAAAAATACACGGCAACGTTGACGTTATTGAAAAAAATTTTATAAAGAAAATAATTCTCAACCATTTCTAATTAATTGTTGTTTTTTCCATTTAGTATTTAAATAAAATATTACCTTTAATTTTTTAATAACATGTATCCTTGTTTCATTCTGGCTACCCATTCGTTAAAGCCCCATGAAAATCCGTTCAGTACTTACTGCGTTCAAACATGCAGACAGACATACATTTTAATGGTATAGATATATTCTATTACATTCCTGCATTAGCTTTAGTATTTTTTTTAAAGAAGTTTTCAATATAGCCACACGACTTTTTTACAGATTTATTATAGTATAGAAGAAGAAGATAGATTGATGTATAGTTGCGATGTGATACGCTAATAATATACTTGGTTTATTTAAACGTTGTTAATGTTACGAGTTTAGATAAAAAGTATGTAGTGAACTGTTTAAAATGCTGTTTTCAAGTTTTGAAACATATGTAAGAATGTTATTATTAAGAAAATATTATTTTTTCAGTATGCAAATTTTAAAAACGAATTAAATCTTCTGTTCGTTAAAAAATTACTTTAAAAGAATTGCCAACGGTGATGCAGTTAATGTAATAGAATTCATCTGGACAATTTTTTTGTTTTTTTTTTTTAATTCGTTTATTGTTTGAAATTTATAAGTTTACAAGCTACTACAATAAACAATAGTGTGTAGAAAAATATAAATAGCGTACAATGTCTCTAGACGAGCTCTCATATACCTTACTAAATGATATTGATTAACATTTTATTAATTAGTGAAACGTATACTATGTCTTATTTAAAGAATTATTATAATAATACGTTTGCAGGGAAAAAGGAGACAAAAACGATGCATAAGTGACTGTTTAAGATAAAAAGATAAAAGGACTAAACTAAGGCACTCAAACCAATATCTGGTATGAGTTAATGTTCGGGGTCGTTTGCCAACCACCAACATTGTTTCTTGTGAAAGGTGCTTTCAACTTTGTCTCTCGTTGAAATGTATGTATCAAATCGTTTGTTTTCTATGGTGAGTGTTTTTGAGAATACTGCTTTATTGTTAGCTCTTCTAAATATATGATAAAATATGGGTATGTGGTCATCGTTTTGTATAAACCCCTTTCTATCAAGATAAAGGAATGATTCTGGAGGTGCAAATCCATTCTTAATGGCTAGCGCAAAGTATTCATCGCTTTCATAATAATTGGCTCTCATCAAAATGTTATTGCCCTTGAATAGGCAACGTCTGATATGTTTTCTAGTTAGGTTTATGATATGACAATCAATTCTGGGAACTTTTGCGGTGTTATAAAGTTTTGAGTTTGATACATATTTGGTATAATTACTGCCAGGTGATCTATATAACGCGGTGCATGCTCGGAATATTTTTCTTTCAAATTTTCTTAGTTTTTCCATATATGAAGGGGAAATAGTATTGTACCAAATTGAGCATCCATACGTAAGTATTGGTCTAACATGTCCCATAAAACACTTCCTCATTTGCGGTTTTTCTCCATCACTTCGTTTTTACATTTTCTGCGTAGAAATATAATACAACTCTGAAATTCTTAAAATTACAACTTCGAGATGCTATAACTTTCTTGTTTCTTGATAGAATTAAATTTTCTTTTTTTTATTTGAAAGATGAAAAATTACCAAGTTTTGGTCATTTATTCCAAAAAAAATTAAAGTTTTTCTAAAAATTTTCCTTTTCTGCACGTTTTTATTGGATATTGAAGTTACAAACAATGGCTTTTAAACCTTTATAACAAAACACATAAAATCAGCTTTCCAAAAAGCAATAGTAAATGAAAATTGATTCAAGATTATCGTAGTAGCGCTTTATAAAATGAGCGTGTCTTTTTTTTTTTTTTTTTTAAAAAAATGTTTTTGTTTGGTTAGTTTTTATGTTCGGCGCTGCTTGAATCTCTTAAAAGAGACCAACAGTAATCAGATTACATATTTATTGTATTTTTGCCTACATTCAATCTTTAGTATTTCCTGGTGGAATCGTTCTCCTTGCTCATCGCTCATCTGGCCCAAATTTAATGGAAACATGTCCAAATGAGCGTGCAGATGGTGTAGCTTAATTGACATGTTGCAACCCAAGTTATGGTAGGCAGACAACATGTCACTTACTACTGCTTCATAATTTTGTGTTTTTATGTTTCCTAGAAAACATTCACACACAGAAGAAAACCCTTGCCATGCTTTTTTTTCAACATCGGTCATTTGTTGTACAAAGTTAGTATCGCTAAATAGTTCGCGAATTTGTGGACCGACAAATATTCCTG
Source organism: Anomoia purmunda (assembly GCA_951828415.1). NCBI lineage: Eukaryota > Metazoa > Arthropoda > Insecta > Diptera > Tephritidae > Anomoia > Anomoia purmunda. Next base: position 4,597,717 of record OX639998.1, on the reverse strand, counting down.
TTGGAAAAGGTAACTTTGTTTTAAATCGTGCAATTAAAATACATACTTGCTTACCTTCTTTCAATTTTGCGTAAGTTATTCGCGGAAACTTTTTTACAATATAGTTGAAGGCTCGACCATTTTTATCCAGTGCTTTGGCAAACTGTTTTATTAAGCCCAGTTTAATGTACTTTGAAGTGGTATCCTTTTGTAATCGTCAAACAGAAATAACAATTATTTGGTCGGTGGATACGTTGTGGAAGCCAAGCAACTGGCTCATCAAAAGTGAATGCTTCACTGCGATTTATCTTCCAAGACCTTAACGACAAATATCACGATGAGCAACAAACTGTGGGTATATACCACTTATCGTATATTTGGTATTCTTCTAAAATGTTGTGAGCACACATCCGTGCAGCTTTAGTTTATTATCAAAAAAGGAAAGAAAAATGTACAAAATTCAGCTTATGCTACAAATGTCAAAAATGATCGCTCTCACTCTCCAACAAAGTACATTGGCAAGTCTATGAATTATCGCTCTCAGTGCTGAATAGGGTTGCATTGGCAAGATCACAATTTTATCCAAAAGTGGTGTTGCCACAGTACTCCCCTCCTAGAGATTACCATCGGGTATTTGGAATGCTGGCTTCAGACGATCGATGGAGATATTAAGTTTTTTCTTGTTGACCTCTAAGGAAAAATACTTTGGGTTTCGGTTCATTACTCTGTAGGGCCCTTTGTATGGTGGTGATAGGGATGGACGCACGGAGTCATCGCGGATAATAACTTGTTTGCATGTTTGAAGACTTCTATGTACAAACGGTTTGGGGGCTGTGTGCCAGGCGGTGTCGACTGGCCTGATTTTTTGCATAATCAGCCGCAATTGTTGAACCATCTCTGTTTCGCCTGTTTGTTCTTCACAAGCTATGGAAAATTCGGAAGGCAGACGGAGGGACTCACCTAATACGAGCTCTGCCGGTGTACATCCTATATCGTCTTTAAATGATGAGCGTAGACCCAATAGTATGAGAGGCAGGTATGTTGTCCAACGATCAATTTGGTGGCACAAAATGGCCGATTTCAAAGTTCGGTGCCACCTCTCTATGACTCCATTTGCCTGCGGATGATATGGCGTTGTTCGTAAATGTGAAGTTCCCAGATAGTCCAGCAGTTGTTTAAAGACAGCGCTCTCGAATTGGCGTCCCAAATCGGATGTAATGTCTATTGGAACGCCGAATCTAGCAATCCAACCGCTCATCAAAGCTTCCGCTACAGTTAGAGCTGTCATATCTGCTATAGGTATGGCTTCTGGCCAGCGGGTAAAGCTGTCGATTATTGTGAGGCAATAACGACTTCCTTCCGAAAGCGGAAACGGACCTACAATATCGATATGTAAATGCCCAAATCGTTCTGTTGGGCGATCGCGTCGTTGCAGTAAGCTTCTGTTGTGTCGAATAATTTTACTGCGTTGGCATTGCAAGCAACCTCTAGCGAACTGCTTGCTATCGTGCTGGATACCAGGCCACACGAATCGCTCAGTCATAATCTTCTGCGTGCCACGAATACCTGGATGCGCCAAATTATGCGTTGCTTGTAGGAAGGTTGAGCGGAACTTCTTTGTTATGAAGGGACGCAAACGGCCTGTTGATACGTCACAGAAGAGTTTTTTGTCACTGCAAGGAAATGCAAAAAAAATTGTAACTTTAAAGAGTGAGCGTTATCTTTATTGAGGTGCAGCTCCGCGTCGTTTGCTTGGTCTGGGGCAAGCTCTTCGTAGTTTATTGCGGTTGCCGTAAGGGTCTGAACCCGCGAAAATAAGTCTGCTGTGACGTTGTTCTTGCCATCGACATGTCTTATGTCGGTTGTAATTTGTGCAATAAAGTCCAGTTGCCTGACCTGCCTGTCAGAGGCTTTATCAGAGCGTTGTTGAAAAGCGAAGATAAGCGGTTTATGGTCGGTGTATACGTGGCAGATGCGGCCTTCAAGCATGTAACGAAAGTATTTCAAGGCACTATACAAAGCAGTCAGTTCACGATCATAAGTGCTGTAACGCGTTTCGGCTTTCGAAAATTTTCGTGAGAAAAAACCTAGTGGCTGGAGGCAGCCGTCCACAACTTGATTAAGTGCCGCGCCGGCTGCGTAGTCTGACGCGTCGACCCATAACGAGAGCTCGGTATCCGGCGTTGGGTGTGCAAGCATGGCGCACGAAGCTACTTGTTTTTTGCACGCTTGGAAATGAGTTTTGTTTTCCTCAGACCAAATTAGCTTTGTATTGTCGTTCTTTCTGTTGCCAGGAATCATTGCAAAAAGAGGCGCCTGATGCTCCAATGCTTTTGGCAGAAATCTGCGGTAAAAGTTTATCATAGCAAGGAAGCGCTTTAACTGTTTTGCATATCCATAAGGGCTTCTACGCGAGTGGGCAGCGGTCGTATTCCATCTTTTGTAATAGAATGGCCCAGGAAGTCGAGTTGAGTGACGCCGAATTGCGATTTTGCCACATTAATCGTAAGGTTGTAATTCCTCAGTCGATCGAAAACCAGGCGAAGATGGTGCTTGTGCTCGTCCACCGAGCGTGATGCAATGCAAACGTCATCTAAGTATACGAATACGAAATCTATACCGCGAAAGACCTCATTGATGAGACGCTGAAACGTCTGGGCGGCGTTTCTTAACCCAACCGTCCAATATGGGTAAACTCGTACAGCCCAAAGGGTGTAGTGATGGCGGTCTTGCAGATGTCATCAGGGTGTATCGGAACCTGGTGGAAGGCTTTTTGTAGATCTATTTTTGAAAATACACATTTACCCGGCAATATTACTGAAAAGTCTTGCAGAAACGGAAGGGGATAGCGGTCCGGGACCGTAATGGAATTCAGTGCCCTATAATCCCCGCAAGGTCTCCAGGTGCCATCAGCTTTGCGAACCATGTGCAAAGGACTAGCCCAATTGCTGCTGGAAGGGCGACATATGCCAAGATTAATTAGAAGGTCGAACTCCGCCCGTGCAGCAACAAGTTTTTCCGGTGACAACCGTCGAGGCCGCGAGAATGTAGGCTGGCCAGAGGTGGTTATGCGATGAACGACCGATGTTTTTGTTCTGACACCCAGATGCGCAGGGCGTGTAATTTCGGCAAACTCCAAGAGGATGCTTGAAAACGCGTCATGAGTGTTAATGGTGGAAACATTCATTGTATAAATTCGTTTGATTCTACATGATGTATGGAGCAGTGTTGAGCGGTCGATAAGGCGTGGGCCTTTTAAATCTACCAAAATGCCATGCTTGCTGAGAAAGTCCGCTCCGAGTATAGGTTGGGACACGTCTGCTATGATAAAGGTCCATAAGAATTCGCGTTGAAGATTTAAATTTAGTTTAATTAAGACTTGACCATAAACTGATACGGGGGAACCATTTGCGGCAAACAATTTCATAGAGAAAGGTTTTGCTCGTGCTAATTTTGTTGACTTGGGTATGACTGGCACATCGGCCCGCGAGTCGATTTAAAATTTCATTTTAGCAGATGTGTCAAATATGCATAAGCGATAGCTTTCAGAAATTTCGGGAAGTTTGCCGGTTTCCGAAATAGAATTAGCAGAGCAGACCTATCCAGTGCTGGTCGCCACGTGCGACTGGGTAAATGTGCATGGTTGCCTGCACCTAGTCGCCTTTGCGCCGAATTTGGCATGATACCAGCAAAAACCGTTAGAAGTAGAACCTCCAGAAGCAGATTGCGAGATGCGACGAGCATTCTTTCGTTGGTCGCTGGATGCGGACTGTGTTAATGTGTCGAAGCGTTTGTTCAAAGCAGCAATGTCGGTTTTCAGGTTAGAAATTTCATTAGGCATATTATGCATCGCGCTAACCTCAAAACCATTCTGTTTTTGTGTTTCATTTGCCTCCGCAATCGAGTCGGCGATTTTTAGCTTTTGGGGGGTCGGGACGCTAGTAGCGATAATGGCTGCTTGCATAAACGAAGGAAGTTTGCTGATCCAGAAGCCTTCTAAAATTGCATCACTAAGCGCAGCCCCTGCTGTGCGTTTTAAGTCGTAAAAAAATTCACTCGGTCTTCGGTCACCTAATTCTTGCGTTTTCAGCAGACGCTGAAGGCGGCTTTGGATGTTGCCATTAAAATGTTCAATAAATGTTTTGCGGATATATTGGTATTTTGCAGTCGCTGGAGTCGCTTCGATCAGTGGTTGTAGCTCTAGCAGCTTAAGAGGCGGCACATTCGCGAGAACAATGTTGAACTTGTTTAAGTCCGCAGTAACACCGCATGCTTGAAACCAAAAATCTAAAGAGTAGAAATACGCCTCCACATTTTCGGTGGTCATTGCTGGTAGAGCTATACGTGAGTGTCTATCCAAAGGCATATCGTCCCAAGCTTGCCCACCTGTGATGGCTGCGCTGTCGTTGAGTGACATTGTCTGGGGTCACCAATTTGGTATTCTTCTAAAATGTTGTGAGCACACGTCCGTGCAGCTTTAGTTTATTATCAAAAAAGGAAAGAAAAATGTACAAAACTCAGCTTATGCTACAAATGTCCAAAATGATCGCTCTCACTCTCCAACAAAGTACATTGGCAAGTCTATGAATTATCGCTCTCAGTGCTGAGTAGGGTTGCATTGGCAAGTTCACAATTTTATCCAAAAGTGGTGTTGCCACATATATATAGCATCGACCGAAATATTCTTCATACAGCGAAATAAGCTGTTTGTTTGACGACGCGGCAATTTTGTGTCGTGAATCCACATATAATCCGCAAATAAAGCAAACAATTATCCTTTTTATCACACATTTCACAGTTAAGGTGTAAATATTTCTCAATTCTTTATTTCACAATAAATTCCACGAATTTAATACAAAACTTTTATAGAAAAAATTTGAAGTAAACTGTCCAATTTTGACAAGTCACAAAGAGGACACTCAGATCGCTCTATACTCAGTTTTGTGAAAGTTCATACCTGCTATATGCAAATATTAATCTATATATGTATATAGAATTGTAAAGTGTTTTTTGTAAAAATTGGCTCAAACACTACTGAACCGTTTTTTGTCAAGTTTGGACAGTTTATTTTTTGGATAAATACTCTCAACATAGGATATACATATTTGATTCCGCTACATGGCGCTGGTATCGCTATCTTTACAAAATCCGTATTTATGGTCCGATTTTATTCATATTTGGCACGTATGTTCGATAAATGTAATTAGAATCTCTGTTGCTAGGTGGCGCAGAAGTCGTATTTATGGTCCACTCTTTTGAGTTTCGTACACAAAGTCGCTGACGACAAATAAAACGAAAACATTAAAAAAAGGCTTACTCACTTTATAAAGCACTACTACGCTAATTTTGAATCAATTTTCATTTACTATTGCTTTTTGGAAAGCTGATTTTATGTGTTTTGTTATAAAGGTTTAAGAATCATTGTTTGTAACCTTAATATCCAATAAAAACGTACAGAAAACGAAAATTTTTAGAAAACTTAATTTTTTTTTTGGAATAAAAGACCAAAACTTGCAAACTATTTTGGTTGTTTGAAGGGTAAAAAAAACATCTTTCAAATAAAAAAAAGAAAATTGAATTCGATCAAGAAACAAGAAAGTTATAGCATCTCAAAGTTGTAATTTTAAGAATTTCAGAGTTGTATTATATTTCTACGCAGAAAATTTAAAAACGAAGTGATGAAGAAAAATCGCAAATGAGGAAGTGTTTTATGGGCCATGACTAAACCAAAAATCCATTTGAGAGCACCTGCATATTTTTGGTGTAGCAAAGTGTTATTCAAATATATTCGAACCACCATCCATTCAAAATATTTCATACGAACATCTGGAGCAATATTTAGATAATAATGATCCATCACTGCCTGATCCGAAAATTCCTTTACAAGGAAAGGAAATAGATTCCCGACCCACAAAAAACCCGTATACATATTGTTAATGAGTTTCTTTTGCAATTGAAATGCACTAAATAGATCGACTTTTTAGTATTTTTGAAAATAACATTTTAGAGGTATGGTTCCTTCCGAATCGCCTTAATGCTTTGTACAAATGTCGGTCACATAGAAAGGTTATTTTTATTTATAGCATAATACTACATGAAAAATATTTATAAAAGTAAAAGTAAATACTTGGGTAGATGCGCGTAAAACACTATTATACAACTTTATTTCTGTAAACGAATTAGTTTATAAAGCTTCTTTGTATACAACATTTGATGTCGTAGTATCGGGAACATGAACAAAGTTATCTGCTTCACTCGCCCGTGAGAGGGCTAACTCACACTAGTCCACGGCCAGAACATGAATTGTCTGTCCTTGCGCTTTGTTTATGGTCATAGCATAAAATAGACTAGCTACATACAGGAATCGTATACGTTTAAATCGAAATGAGAATGGTTGGGTGTAAGCGGCATTTGAGGCATAAAAACACGATCTCCTTGCTACTTAAATGATGGTGGGTCGAGTGCGCTAAGGGGGATTAAAAACTCGACAGGATAATTGATTGAGTCCTCGTTTTCAAAACTCAGTTGATGTATGTACTCAACTTCTTCGCAGTCAATACGCCCAAATATATATATCCGAATTAATTCCTATAACTTGACAACTTTGTGGTGTCAAAATAGCTCTCTCACAAAGTCAAGAGTTTTCTAAATGTGGTTGGTTTGAGCATCATAAATCATCATACTCAACTTCTTCGCCGTCAATACATATTGTAAATAATGAACTGTACGACACAAATTATCAAGCCGAACAATTTTACTATCTTTCTGTTGCTTCTAACTCATGCACTGATCATTGTTAAATGCATTCTCGTGATTTGCATCCACCAATTTTAACCCTTCAAGTGCGCTCTTATCTCACCCGCTCTTATCTCATCCGCTAGTATCTGCCGGAAATAAACACAAAAAAGGAAATTAACACCCCATAATTTCTGAATTTTTCTGAATCAACAGTATCTACTTATTTTCGATTTCTCCGGTCTGTAACAAAATCCTATTTCAAAAAATTGTCCCATAGATATGAAAATTTTAATGATCTAAATCTACTTCCGTTGACCGATTTTTTCCATCACGTCTAGATTTTGTGTTATGCTTACCATTGCGAAACATGATAAATAGTGCATAAGCCTACATACATCGTGATGCAGTTAATGTAATAGAATTCATCTGGACAATTTTTTTGTCTGGTTAGGAAAAATTCGTTTTGTTTTAGAGCATGCTTGGAGAGTTCCAATTTGGGGATATACTTAAAAATTACGAGAATGCACTTAACAGTGAACATGCGCACTTCCGATTAGAAATATTCAAATGCTGTCCAATATATTGTTAAAAATTTGAAATAGTACATATTCCGAAGAAGACGGTTAGATAACACAGTGTGGCACTCAAAAATACCTGGGAAGTAACATCATCATGTAGGTCTTATCGAGTAGCAAGAGAATCCAATTTTGGAATTTGTCAAACACCCCCAATATCTCGACTTAACCTTAAAAAACCGATTTTTCGTGCTTTTGCGCACTTCTTAGCCCATATCTTAGCTAATTAAAAACCGATTTCCATCCAAAGAACGGGTTAGGAAAGAAGAAACTTAGACCTTTTGAATGATATATAGACGTCTGAATAAAGCTGAAGAAATTTACTTGTTTTTGCACAACAAACTTAAATTTTATCGAATTTAACTTCAGTATAACGGAAATTTATAAAGACTTCAAAATTGAGTAAAAACTCAAAAATTAAATGATAATTTCCTTGGGAACAACAGAAGCAAATTTTTGCAAAAATTTCGTTCTTATAAAAGTAAAATAGCTCAGTCACTTTTTGGCCGATTTTTACAAAAAAACATTCGTTGAAATCGGTATTAAACTCTTTGAATCTAATCAAAACTCATTTCGTGTTTTTATAAAATAGTGTGTGAAAATATCGCCAAAATCAAAAAAAGAAGAAAAAGGGTAGCAAAATTTAAGTTTGTTGTCCAAAAACAAGTAAATTTCTTCAGCTTTATTAAGACGTCTATATATCTTTCAAAATGTCTAAGTTTCTTCCTTCTGAAACTTTTCTTAGAATGAAAATCGGTTGTTAATTAGTTAAGATATGGGCTAAGAAGTGCGCAAAAGCACGAAAAATCGGGTTTTTAAGGTTGAGTCGAGATTTTGGGGGTTTTTGACAAATTCCAAAATTGGATTCTCGTTCTACTCGATAAGACCTACAAGGAAAATAACATCACTTCCCAGGTATTTCGGCTTCATTATTTTTTGTAGCACTGTGTTATCAATAATATATATTTATTCCACGACGTAGTTTATTCATACGTAAAATTCATATATTTATATGTAACATATCATATCTTCATCATCAGATATATTAGATATATATTAGAAGTGTTCATCATATGAACGAGGCTTTTTTCATTAAAGGGTAGCAAATAAATGATCTCCAAGCCCGTTTTTATATGCATGAACCTCTACCCGAAATTTTACAGTAGATTGTAGATTTTTCTGCTGATATTATTGTAATTATTTCCATTGCATTTCAATCGCATTTATTTCATTAGTACCGAAATGATGTAAGCACGTCAAGAAATCAAAAACATATACCAGGGGAAGGGTTTAACAAGGCTAAATTAAAATTTTTCGGCTTAAAGAAAATAAAAGAAGCTAAATCTGCCCAGAAAAACGCTTAAACGGCAATGCTGAGTAGCAATAGTACTAGTTGTAGTACCAGCAGTAGCAGTAGTATAATTAATAGGAATAATAGTGGTAGTAGTAGTTGTAAGGTGTGGTATTAGAAGCTAACGTTATAGTACAAGTAGTAGCACAGTATACAGCCTCCAGTAGACAGCCTCCAGTAGACAGCCTCCAGTAGACAGCCTCCAGTAGACAGCCTCCAGTTGACAGCCAGAGGTGTAAGCCTTGTTTGGGGTTGAGTCTTTCTCACTTACTTACTTAATTGGCGATATCACCGCTTAAGCGATTTTGGCCGAACAATTTGTGGTGTGCGTCTTGATGTTGGAACACAGATTGAGGGACCTATAGTTTTACGCCGACTGCTGAACACTGAACCTCCGTATGAAGTCCGCAGCCTTTCAGGGGCGATTTTAAACGTACCAAAGCCTTCTCGCAACACATAGTTGCTCGTGGAACGAGAAAAATTGGCATAACAAGTTGATCAAAAAATTATAAATAATGCATTACTTAAGAACTCGAAGACTAATTTATATAAAGTATTTATTGTAAAAGTTCGTTTCTGCCCATATTTCTTGCAAAATAAAATTGTTTGCCTGATTAGTCGGAGCGCCGCCTCTGAGAAAAATTATTACATATAAATGCAGAACTGCGCTGTTAACATTCGTTGCTAAATTTTATAGAGGTGAAATCGCATCACTTGCTGATTCCCATAACATAAGTGGCAAAATGAAAGCGTTTAGCTAGTTTTATATATTATTTCGTTTATATCATTCTTTATTTACAAAAACTTTTCTGAGGACCGGCATCATTTCAAACTTTGTTTTCTTTACTGGCTCAGCATTATCATAGCCCAGAGTTCCATTTAAAGCAATTGCTCAAATTTTAACTCGGACCACACCGTTTCAATCATTTGAATAAAATATTAGTTTATTAAATCTTTATTGCTCTAGTTGAATAAAAAAAACCCGCAATCCTTTTGAAATGGATTATTTGGTGAAAGAGAAGTTGCCTACAAAAACAAATTGGCGCGTATTTGTAGTCGGTTTTACAGTTGGTAGCAGCTTTATGATATAGAGGTGTATTCATAGTAAAAATTAAGTTGATACTTAAAGTTAGTTGCAGCTTTTTGACCTAATTTTCATTGAGTTATCTCTCCTTTACCGGTATAGTTTTGACTATGAATACGCCCCTATGTCAAAAAGCAGCAACTAAGCTTAAGTACGTGCCAACTGAAATTTGTTAAATTTTTAATGGGCTATCTATCAAATTAAGCCGCAACTAACTTTGAATTCGAATTATATTCTAAAGGTTCAGATTTGAACAGGGAGCCGAAATGGTACCAAGCTAAAGAGTAGAAATACGCCTCCACATTTTCGGTGGTCATTTCTGGTAGAGCTATGCGTGGGTGTCTATCCAAAGGCATATCGTCCCAAGCTTGTCCACCTGTGATGGCTGCGCTGTCGTTGAGTGACATTGTCTGGGGTCACCATTTTGGTATTCTTCTAAAATGTTGTGAGCACACGTCCGTGCAGCTTTAGTTTATTATCAAAAAAGGAAAGAAAAATGTACAAAATTCAGCTTATGCTACAAATGTCAAAAATGATCGCTCTCACTCTCCAACAAAGTACATTGGCAAGTCTATGAATTATCGCTCTCAGTGCTGAGTAGGGTTGCATTGGCAAGTTCACAATTTTATCCAAAAGTGGTGTTGCCACATATATATAGCATCGACCGAAATATTCTTCATACAGCGAAATAAGCTGTTTGTTTGACGACGCGGCAATTTTGTGTCGTGAATCCACATATAATCCGCAAATAAAGCAAACAATTATCCTTTTTATCACACATTTCACAGTTAAGGTGTAAATATTTCTCAATTCTTTATTTCACAATAAATTCCACGAATTTAATACAAAACTTTTATAGAAAAAATTTGAAGTAAACTGTCCAATTTTGACAAGTCACAAAGAGGACACTCAGATCGCTCTATACTCAGTTTTGTGAAAGTTCATACCTGCTATATGCAAATATTAATCTATATATATAGAATTGTAAAGTGGTTTTTGTAAAAATTGGCTCAAACACTACTGAACCGTTTTTTGTCAAGTTTGGACAGTTTATTTTTTGGATAAGTACTCTCAACATAGGATATATTTGATTCTGCTACATGGCGCTGGTATCGCTATCTTTACAAAATCCGTATTTATGGTCCGATTTTATTCATACTTGGTACGTATGTTCGATAAATGTAATTAGAACCTCTGTTGCTAGGTGGCGCAGAAGTCGTATTTATGGTCCACTCTTTTAAGTTTCGTACACAAAGTCGCTGACGACAAATAAAACGAAAACATTAAAAAAAGGCTTACTCACTTTATAAAGCACTACTACGCTAATTTTGAATCAATTTTCATTTACTATTGCTTTTTGGAAAGCTGATTTTATGTGTTTTGTTATAAAGGTTTAAAATCATTGTTTGTAACCTTAATATCCAATAAAAACGTACAGAAAACGAAAATTTTTAGAAAACTTAAATTTTTTTTTTGGAATAAAAGACCAAAACTTGCAAACTATTTTGGTTGTTTGAAGGGTAAAAGAAACATCTTTCAAATAAAAAAAGAAAATTGAATTCGATCAAGAAACAAGAAAATTATAGCATCTCGAAGTTGTAATTTTAAGAATTTCAGAGTTGTATTATATTTCTACGCAGAAAATTTAAAAACGAAGTGATGAAGAAAAACCGCAAATGAGGAAGTGTTTTATGGGCCATGACGAAACCAAAAATCCATTTGAGAGCCCCTGCATATTTTTGGTGTAGCACAGTGTTATTCAAATATATTCGAACCACCATCCATTCAAAATATTTCATACGAACATCTGGAGCAATATCTAGATAATAATGATCCATCACTGCCTGATCCGAAAATTCCTTTACAAGGAAAGGAAATAGATTCCCGACCCACAAAAAACCCGTATACATATTGTTAATGAGTTTCTTTTGCAATTGAAATGCACTAAATAGATCGACTTTTTAGTATTTTTGAAAATAACATTTTAGAGGTATGGTTCCTTCCGAATCGCCTTAATGCTTTGTACAAATGTCGGTCACATAGAAAGGTTATTTTTATTTATAGCATAATAGTACTACATGAAAAATATTTATAAAAGTAAAAGTAAATACTTGGGTAGATGCGCGTAAAACACTATTATACAACTTTATTTCTGTAAACGAATTAGTTTATAAAGCTTCTTTGTATACAACATTTGATGTCGTAGTATCGGGAACATGAACAAAGTTATCTCCTTCACTCGCCCGTGAGAGGGCTAACTCACACTAGTCCACGGCCAGAACATGAATTGTCTGTCCTTGCGCTTTGTTTATGGTCATAGCATAAAATAGACTAGCTACAGGAATCGTATACGTTTAAATCGAAATGAGAATGGTTGGGTGTAAGCGGCATTTGAGGCATAAAAACACGATCTCCTTGCTACTTAAATGATGGTGGGTCGAGTGCGCTAAGGGGGATTAAAAACTCGACAGGATAATTGATTGAGTCCTCGTTTTCAAAACTCAGTTGATGTATGTACTCAACTTCTTCGCAGTCAATACGCCCAAATATATATATCCGAATTAATTCCTACAACTTGACAACTTTGTGGTGTCAAAATAGCTCTCTCACAAAGTCAAGAGTTTTCTAAATGTGGTTGGTTTGAGCATCATAAATCATCATACTCAACTTCTTCGCCGTCAATACATATTGTAAATAATGAACTGTACGACACAAATTATCAAGCCGAACAATTTTACTATCTTTCTGTTGCTTCTAATTCATGCACTGTTCATTGTTAAATGCATTCTCGTAATTTGCATCCACAAATTTTAACCCTTCAAGTGCGCTCTTATCTCACCCGCTCTTATCTCATCCGCTAGTATCTGCCGGAAATACCCACAAAAAAGGAAATTAACACCCCATAATTTCTGAATTTTTCTGAATCAACAGTATCTACTTCTTTTCGATTACTCCGGTCTGTAACAAAATCCTATTTCAAAAAATTGTCCCATGGATAGGAAAATTTTAATGATCTAAATCTACTTCCGTTGACCGATTTTTTCCATCACGTCTAGATTTTGTGTTATGCTTACCATTGCGAAACATGATAAATAGTGCATAAGCCTACACACATCCGAAATAGGTCTCAGCGAGTAGTAAAAGAAATAAGAAAATTACCGTGAATGACTTATATTATAGCAATGGTCTTGCAGTTAGTTAACAACTTCGCTTTTAATTGTTTACATTCTATATCAAATATTTTGGGAAGTTTTGCACAAAGTCAATATTATATGTATTCTATTGAAGTATTTTATTTGCAGTTAAGGTATTTTTCTATGATCGAAATTTTAAAATTATTTTTAAAGAATGTCGCTAACTTGTAAGAATTCTGCAGTCTGTTTTTCGTCGCATTTATGGTGAATTCACTTTGAAGACACAGCGAAATATAAAAACAGATCTGGTCAAATAAACTTATCGGCTTTATTTTGGATTTCCTATCGAAACATGCTGGCCCAATTAGACTGTACCAGTTGTTCAAGAATGTTGAGCTTGAAGCTCATCAAAACAATATCGGCTTAATTAATAGAATATATGTTCTTTTAATGAGAGCATTTTCTTAATGTCAAACCTCTTTTTAGGTACCGAATCCCATAATCAGACACAAAACGCAAACAAATTAAATATGTATATCAATTTATACCTATAGGTATTCTTTTGAATTACCGATTTTTCTAGACGGACAACTGACATTTATTTTTATTTCATGTGCGAATTTTCAGCAAAAAAAAAATACACGGCAACGTTGACGTTATTGAAAAAAATTTTATAAAGAAAATAATTCTCAACCATTTCTAATTAATTGTTGTTTTTTCCATTTAGTATTTAAATAAAATATTACCTTTAATTTTTTAATAACATGTATCCTTGTTTCATTCTGGCTACCCATTCGTTAAAGCCCCATGAAAATCCGTTCAGTACTTACTGCGTTCAAACATGCAGACAGACATACATTTTAATGGTATAGATATATTCTATTACATTCCTGCATTAGCTTTAGTATTTTTTTTAAAGAAGTTTTCAATATACCCACACGACTTTTTTACAGATTTATTATAGTATAGAAGAAGAAGATAGATTGATGTATAGTTGCGATGTGATACGCTAATAATATACTTGGTTTATTTAAACGTTGTTAATGTTACGAGTTTAGATAAAAAGTATGTAGTGAACTGTTAAAAATGCTGTTTTCAAGTTTTGAAACATATGTAAGAATGTTATTATTAAGAAAATATTATTTTTTCAGTATGCAAATTTTAAAAACGAATTAAATCTTCTGTTCGTTAAAAAATTACTTTAAAAGAATTGCCAACGGTGATGCAGTTAATGTAATAGAATTCATCTGGACAATTTTTTTGTTTTTTTTTTTTTAATTCGTTTATTGTTTGAAATTTATAAGTTTACAAGCTACTACAATAAACAATAGTGTGTAGAAAAATATAAATAGCGTACAATGTCTCTAGACGAGCTCTCATATACCTTACTAAATGATATTGATTACCATTTTATTAATTAGTGAAACGTATACTATGTCTTATTTAAAGAATTATTATAATAATACGTTTGCAGGGAAAAAGGAGACAAAAACGATGCATAAGTGACTGTTTAAGATAAAAAGATAAAAGGACTAAACTAAGGCACTCAAACCAATATCTGGTATGAGTTAATGTTCGGGGTCGTTTGCCAACCACCAACATTGTTTCTTGTGAAAGGTGCTTTCAACTTTGTCTCTCGTTGAAATGTATGTATCAAATCGTTTGTTTTCTATGGTGAGTGTTTTTGAGAATACTGCTTTATTGTTAGCTCTTCTAAATATATGATAAAATATGGGTATGTGGTCATCGTTTTGTATAAACCCCTTTCTATCAAGATAAAGGAATGATTCTGGAGGTGCAAATCCATTCTTAATGGCTAGCGCAAAGTATTCATCGCTTTCATAATAATTGGCTCTCATCAAAATGTTATTGCCCTTGAATAGGCAACGTCTGATATGTTTTCTAGTTAGGTTTATGATATGACAATCAATTCTGGGAACTTTTGCGGTGTTATAAAGTTTTGAGTTTGATACATATTTGGTATAATTACTGCCAGGTGATCTATATAACGCGGTGCATGCTCGGAATATTTTTCTTTCAAATTTTCTTAGTTTTTCCATATATGAAGGGGAAATAGTATTGTACCAAATTGAGCATCCATACGTAAGTATTGGTCTAACATGTCCCATAAAACACTTCCTCATTTGCGGTTTTTCTCCATCACTTCGTTTTTACATTTTCTGCGTAGAAATATAATACAACTCTGAAATTCTTAAAATTACAACTTCGAGATGCTATAACTTTCTTGTTTCTTGATAGAATTAAATTTTCTTTTTTTTATTTGAAAGATGAAAAATTACCAAGTTTTGGTCATTTATTCCAAAAAAAATTAAAGTTTTTCTAAAAATTTTCCTTTTCTGCACGTTTTTATTGGATATTGAAGTTACAAACAATGGCTTTTAAACCTTTATAACAAAACACATAAAATCAGCTTTCCAAAAAGCAATAGTAAATGAAAATTGATTCAAGATTATCGTAGTAGCGCTTTATAAAATGAGCGTGTCTTTTTTTTTTTTTTTTTTTAAAAAAATGTTTTTGTTTGGTTAGTTTTTATGTTCGGCGCTGCTTGAATCTCTTAAAAGAGACCAACAGTAATCAGATGACATATTTATTGTATTTTTGCCTACATTCAATCTTTAGTATTTCCTGGTGGAATCGTTCTCCTTGCTCATCGCTCATCTGGCCCAAATTTGATGGAAACATGTCCAAATGAGCGTGCAGATGGTGTAGCTTAATTGACATGTTGCAACCCAAGTTATGGTAGGCAGACAACATGTCACTTACTACTGCTTCATAATTTTGTGTTTTTATGTTTCCTAGAAAACATTCACACACAGAAGAAAACCCTTGCCATGCTTTTTTTTCAACATCGGTCATTTGTTGTACAAAGTTAGTATCGCTAAATAGTTCGCGAATTTGTGGACCGACAAATATTCCTGTTGGAAAAGGTAACTTTGTTTTAAATCGTGCAATTAAAATACATACTTGCTTACCTTCTTTCAATTTTGCGTAAGTTATTCGCGGAAACTTTTTTACAATATAGTTGAAGGCTCGACCATTTTTATCCAGTGCTTTGGCAAACTGTTTTATTAAGCCCAGTTTAATGTACTTTGAAGTGGTATCCTTTTGTAATCGTCAAACAGAAATAACAATTATTTGGTCGGTGGATACGTTGTGGAAGCCAAGCAACTGGCTCATCAAAAGTGAATGCTTCACTGCGATTTATCTTCCAAGACCTTAACGACAAATATCACGATGAGCAACAAACTGTGGGTATATACCACTTATCGTATATTTGGTATTCTTCTAAAATGTTGTGAGCACACATCCGTGCAGCTTTAGTTTATTATCAAAAAAGGAAAGAAAAATGTACAAAATTCAGCTTATGCTACAAATGTCAAAAATGATCGCTCTCACTCTCCAACAAAGTACATTGGCAAGTCTATGAATTATCGCTCTCAGTACTGAATAGGGTTGCATTGGCAAGATCACAATTTTATCCAAAAGTGGTGTTGCCACAGTACTCCCCTCCTAGAGATTACCATCGGGTATTTGGAATGCTGGCTTCAGACGATCGATGGAGATATTAAGTTTTTTCTTGTTGACCTCTAAGGAAAAATACTTTGGGTTTCGGTTCATTACTCTGTAGGGCCCTTTGTATGGTGGTGATAGGGATGGACGCACGGAGTCATCGCGGATAAAAACTTGTTTGCATGTTTGAAGACTTCTATGTACAAACGGTTTGGGGGCTGTGTGCCAGGCGGTGTCGACTGGCCTGATTTTTTGCATAATCAGCCGCAATTGTTGAACCATCTCTGTTTCGCCTGTTTGTTCTTCACAAGCTATGAAAAATTCGGAAGGCAGACGGAGGGACTCACCTAATACGAGCTCTGCCGGTGTACATCCTATATCGTCTTTAAATGATGAGCGTAGACCCAATAGTATGAGAGGCAGGTATGTTGTCCAACGATCAATTTGGTGGCACAAAATGGCCGATTTCAAAGTTCGGTGCCACCTCTCTATGACTCCATTTGCCTGCGGATGATATGGCGTTGTTCGTAAATGTGAAATTCCCAGATAGTCAAGCAGTTGTTTAAAGACAGCGCTCTCGAATTGGCGTCCCAAACCGGATGTAATGTCTATTGGAACGCCGAATCTAGCAATCCAACCGCTCATCAAAGCTTCCGCTACAGTTAGAGCTGTCATATCTGCTATAGGTATGGCTTCTGGCCAGCGGGTAAAGCGGTCGATTATTGTGAGGCAATAACGACTTCCTTCCGAAAGCGGAAACGGACCTACAATATCGATATGTAAATGCCCAAATCGTTGTGTTGGGCGATCGCGTCGGTGCAGTAAGCTTCTGTTGTGTCGAATAATTTTACTGCGTTGGCATTGCAAGCAACCTCTAGCGAACTGCTTGCTATCGTGCTGGATACCAGGCCACACGAATTGCTCAGTCATAATCTTCTGCGTGCCACGAATACCTGGGTGTGCCAAATTATGGGTTGCTTGTAGGAAGGTTGAGCGGAACTTCTTTGTTATGAAGGGACGCAAACGGCCTGTTGATACGTCACAGAAGAGTTTGTTGTCACTGCAAGGAAATGCAAAACTTTGTAACTTTAAAGAGTAAGCGTTATCTTTATTGAGGTGCAGCTCCGCGTCGTTTGCTTGGTCTGCGGCAAGCTCTTCGTAGTTTATTGCGGTTGCCGTAAGGGTCTGAACCCGCGAAAATAAGTCTGCTGTGACGTTGTTCTTGCCATCGACATGTCTTATGTCGGTTGTAATTTGTGCAATAAAGTCCAGTTGCCTGACCTGCCTGTCAGAGGCTTTATCAGAGCGTTGTTGAAAAGCGAAGATAAGCGGTTTATTGTCGGTGTATACGTGGCAGATGCGGCCTTCAAGCATGTAACGAAAGTATTTCAAGGCGCTATACAAAGCAGTCAGTTCACGATCATAAGTGCTGTAACGCGTTTCGGCTTTCGAAAATTTTCGTGAGAAAAAACCTAGTGGCTGGAGGCAGCCGTCCACAACTTGATTAAGTGCCGCGCCGGCTGCGTAGTCTGACGCGTCGACCCATAACGAGAGCTCGGTATCCGGCGTTGGGTGTGCAAGCATGGCGCACGAAGCTACTTGTTTTTTGCACGCTTGGAAATGAGTTTTGTTTTCCTCAGACCAAATTAGCTTTGTATTGTCGTTCTTTCTGTTGCCAGGAATCATTGCAAAAAGAGGCGCCTGATGCTCCAATGCTTTTGGCAGAAATCTGCGGTAAAAGTTTATCATAGCAAGGAAGCGCTTTAACTGTTTTGCATATCCATAAGGGCTTCTACGCGAGTGGGCAGCGGTCGTATTCCATCTTTTGTAATAGAATGGCCCAGGAAGTCGAGTTGAGTGACGCCGAATTGCGATTTTGCCACATTAATCGTAAGGTTGTAATTCCTCAGTCGATCGAAAACCAGGCGAAGATGGTGCTTGTGCTCGTCCACCGAGCGTGATGCAATGCAAACGTCATCTAAGTATACGAATACGAGATCTATACCGCGAAAGACCTCATTGATGAGACGCTGAAACGTCTGGGCGGCGTTTCTTAACCCAACCGTCCAATATGGGTAAACTCGTACAGCCCAAAGGGTGTAGTGATGGCGGTCTTGCAGATGTCATCAGGGTGTATCGGAACCTGGAAGGCTTTTTGTAGATCTATTTTTGAAAATACACATTTACCCGGCAATATTACTGAAAAGTCTTGCAGAAACGGTAGGGGATAGCGGTCCGGGACCGTAATGGAATTCAGTGCCCTATAATCCCCGCAAGGTCTCCAGGTGCCATCAGCTTTGCGAACCATGTGCAAAGGACTAGCCCAATTGCTGCTGGAAGGGCGACATATGCCAAGATTAATTAGAAGGTCGAACTCCGCCCGTGCAGCAACAAGTTTCTCCGGTGACAACCGTCGAGGCCGCGAGAATGTAGGCTGGCCAGAGGTGGTTATGCGATGAACGACCGATGTTTTTGTTCTGACACCCAGATGCGCAGGGCGTGTAATTTCGGCAAACTCCAAGAGGATGCTTGAAAACGCGTCATGAGTGTTAATGGTGGAAACATTCATTGTATAAATTCGTTTGATTCTACATGATGTATGGAGCAGTGTTGAGCGGTCGATAAGGCGTGGGCCTTTTAAATCTACCAAAATGCCATGCTTGCTGAGAAAGTCCGCTCCGACTATAGGTTGGGACACGTCTGCTATGATAAAGGTCCATAAGAATTCGCGTTGAAGATTTAAATTTAGTTTAATTGAGACTTGACCATAAAATTATACGGGGGAACCATTTGCGGCAAACAATTTCATAGAGAAAGGTTTTGCTCGTGCTAATTTTGTTGACTTGGGTATGACTGGCACATCGGCCCGCGAGTCGATTTAAAATTTCATTTTAGCAGATGTGTCAAATATGCATAAGCGATAGCTTTCAGAAATTTCGGGAAGTTTGCCGGTTTCCGAAATAGAATTAGCAGAGCAGACCTATTCAGTGCTGGTCGCCACGTGCGACTGGGTAAATGTGCATGGTTGCCTGCACCTAGTCGCCTTTGCGCCGAATTTGGCATGATACCAGCAAAAACCGTTAGAAGTAGAACCTCCAGAAGCAGATTGCGAGATGCGACGAGCATTCTTTCGTTGGTCGCTGGATGCGGACTGTGTTAATGTGTCGAAGCGTTTGTTCAAAGCAGCAATGTCGGTTTTCAGGTTAGAAATTTCATTAGGCATATTATGCATCGCGCTAACCTCAAAACCATTCTGTTTTTGTGTTTCATTTGCCTCCGCAATCGAGTCGGCGATTTTTAGCTTTTGGGGGGTCGGGACGCTAGTAGCGATAATGGCTGCTTGCATAAACGAAGGAAGTTTGCTGATCCAGAAGCCTTCTAAAATTGCATCACTAAGCGCAGCCCCTGCTGTGCGTTTTAAGTCGTAAAAAAATTCACTCGGTCTTCGGTCACCTAATTCTTGCGTTTTCAGCAGACGCTGAAGGCGGCTTTGGATGTTGCCATTAAAATGTTCAATAAATGTTTTGCGGATATATTGGTATTTTGCAGTCGCTGGAGTCGCTTTGATCAGTGGTTGTAGCTCTAGCAGCTTAAGAGGCGGCACATTCGCGAGAACAATGTTGAACTTGTTTAAGTCCGCAGTAACACCGCATGCTTGAAACCAAAAATCTAAAGAGTAGAAATACGCCTCCACATTTTCGGTGGTCATTGCTGGTAGAGCTATACGTGGGTGTTTATCCAAAGGCATATCGTCCCAAGCTTGTCCACCTGTGATGGCTGCGCTGTCGTTGAGTGACATTGTCTGGGGTCACCAATTTGGTATTCTTCTAAAATGTTGTGAGCACACGTCCGTGCAGCTTTAGTTTATTATCAAAAAAGGAAAGAAAAATGTACAAAATTCAGCTTATGCTACAAATGTCAAAAATGATCGCTCTCACTCTCCAACAAAGTACATTGGCAAGTCTATGAATTATCGCTCTCAGTGCTGAGTAGGGTTGCATTGGCAAGTTCACAATTTTATCCAAAAGTGGTGTTGCCACATATATATAGCATCGACCGAAATATTCTTCATACAGCGAAATAAGCTGTTTGTTTGACGACGCGGCAATTTTGTGTCGTGAATCCACATATAATCCGCAAATAAAGCAAACAATTATCCTTTTTATCACACATTTCACAGTTAAGGTGTAAATATTTCTCAATTCTTTATTTCACAATAAATTCCACGAATTTAATACAAAACTTTTATAGAAAAAATTTGAAGTAAACTGTCCAATTTTGACAAGTCACAAAGAGGACACTCAGATCGCTCTATACTCAGTTTTGTGAAAGTTCATACCTGCTATATGCAAATATTAATCTATATATGTATATAGAATTGTAAAGTGTTTTTTGAAAAAATTGGCTCAAACACTACTGAACCGTTTTTGTCAAGTTTGGACAGTTTATTTTTTGGATAAGTACTCTCAACATAGGATATACATATTTGATTCCGCTACATGGCGCTGGTATCGCTATCTTTACAAAATCCGTATTTATGGTCCGATTTTATTCATATTTGGCACGTATCTTCGATAAATGTAATTAGAACCTCTGTTGCTAGGTGGCGCAGAAGTCGTATTTATGGTCCACTCTTTTAAGTTTCGTACACAAAGTCGCTGACGACAAATAAAACGAAAACATTAAAAAAAGGCTTACTCACTTTATAAAGCACTTTTACGCTAATTTTGAATCAATTTTCATTTACTATTGCTTTTTGGAAAGCTGATTTTATGTGTTTTGTTATAAAGGTTTAAGAATCATTGTTTGTAACCTTAATATCCAATAAAAACGTACAGAAAACGAAAATTTTTAGAAAACTTAAATTTTTTTTTGGAATAAAAGACCAAAACTTGCAAACTATTTTGGTTGTTTGAAGGGTAAAAGAAACAGCTTTCAAATAAAAAAAAGAAAATTGAATTCGATCAAGAAACAAGAAAGTTGTAGCATCTCGAAGTTGTAATTTTAAGAATTTCAGAGTTGTATTATATTTCTGCGCAGAAAATTTAAAAACGAAGTGATGAAGAAAAACCGCAAATGAGGAAGTGTTTTATGGGCCATGACGAAACCAAAAATCCATTTGAGAGCCCCTGCATATTTTTGGTGTAGCACAGTGTTATTCAAATATATTCGAACCACCATCCATTCAAAATATTTCATACGAACATCTGGAGCAATATCTAGATTATAATGATCCATCACTGCCTGATCCGAAAATTCCTTTACAAGGAAAGGAAATAGATTCCCGACCCACAAAAAACCCGTATACATATTGTTAATGAGTTTCTTTTGCAATTGAAATGCACTAAATAGATCGACTTTTTAGTATTTTTGAAAATAACATTTTAGAGGTATGGTTCCTTCCGAATCGCCTTAATGCTTTGTACAAATGTCGGTCACATAGAAAGGTTATTTTTATTTATAGCATAATAGTACTACATGAAAAATATTTATAAAAGTAAAAGTAAATACTTGGGTAGATGCGCGTAAAACACTATTATACAACTTTATTTCTGTAAACGAATTAGTTTATAAAGCTTCTTTGTATACAACATTTGATGTCGTAGTATCGCGAACATGAACAAAGTTATCTGCTTCACTCGCCCGTGAGAGGGCTAACTCACACTAGTCCACGGCCAGAACATGAATTGTCTGTCCTTGCGCTTTGTTTATGGTCATAGCATAAAATAGACTAGCTACATACAGGAATCGTATACGTTTAAATCGAAATGAGAATGGTTGGGTGTAAGCGGCATTTGAGGCATAAAAACACGATCTTCTTGCTACTTAAATGATGGTGGGTCGAGTGCGCTAAGGGGGATTAAAAACTCGACAGGATAATTGATTGAGTCCTCGTTTTCAAAACTCAGTTGATGTATGTACTCAACTTCTTCGCAGTCAATACGCCCAAATATATATATC
The DNA here is from genome assembly GCA_951828415.1 of Anomoia purmunda. Taxonomy (NCBI): domain Eukaryota; kingdom Metazoa; phylum Arthropoda; class Insecta; order Diptera; family Tephritidae; genus Anomoia; species Anomoia purmunda. Next base: position 4,575,364 of record OX639998.1, on the reverse strand, counting down.
CGAATTAATTCCTACAAAATTTTAATGATCTAAATCTACTTCCGTTGACCGATTTTTTCCATCACGTCTAGATTTTGTGTTATGCTTACCATTGCGAAACATGATAAATAGTGCATAAGCCTACACACATCCGAAATAGGTCTCAGCGAGTAGTAAAAGAAATAAGAAGATTACCGTGAATGACTTATATTATAGCAATGGTCTTGCAGTTAGTTAACAACTTCGCTTTTAATTGTTTACATTCTATATCAAATATTTTGGGAAGTTTTGCACAAAGTCAATATTATATGTATTCTATTAAAGTATTTTATTTGCAGTTAAGGTATTTTTCTATGATCGAAATTTTAAAATTATTTTTAAAGAATGTCGCTAACTTGTAAGAATTCTGCAGTCTGTTTTTCGTCGCATTTATGGTGAATTCACTTTGAAGACACAGCGAAATATAAAAACAGATCTGGTCAAATAAACTTATCGGCTTTGTTTTGGATTTCCTATCGAAACATGCTGGCCAAATTAGACTGTACCAGTTGTTCAAGAATGTTGAGCTTGAAGCTCATTAAAACAATATCGGCTTAATTAATAGAATATATGTTCTTTTAATGAGAGCATTTTCTTAATGTCAAACCTCTTTTTAGGTACCGAATCCCATAATCAGACACTAAACGCAAACAAATTAAATATGTATATCAATTTATACCTATAGGTATTCTTTTGAATTACCGATTTTTCTAGACGGACAACTGACATTTATTTTTATTTCATGTGCGAATTTTCAGCAAAAAAAAATACACGGCAACGTTGACGTTATTGAAAAAAATTTTATAAAGAAAATAATTCTCAACCATTTCTAATTAATTGTTGTTTTTTCCATTTAGTATTTAAATAAAATATTACCTTTAATTTTTTAATAACATGTATCCTTGTTTCATTCTGGCTACCCATTCGTTAAAGCCCCATGAAAATCCGTTCAGTACTTACTGCGTTCAAACATGCAGACAGACATACATTTTAATGGTATAGATATATTCTATTACATTCCTGCATTAGCTTTAGTATTTTTTTTAAAGAAGTTTTCAATATACCCACACGACTTTTTTACAGATTTATTATAGTATAGAAGAAGAAGATAGATTGATGTACGGTTGCGATGTGATACGCTAATAATATACTTGGTTTATTTAAACGTTGTTAATGTTACGAGTTTAGATAAAAAGTATGTAGTGAACTGTTAAAAATGCTGTTTTCAAGTTTTGAAACATATGTAAGAATGTTATTATTAAGAAAATATTATTTTTTCAGTATGCAAATTTTAAAAACGAATTAAATCTTCTGTTCGTTGAAAATTTCTTTAAAAGAATTGCCAACGGTGATGCAGTTAATGTAATAGAATTCATCTGGACAATTTTTTTGTTTTTTTTTTTTTAATTCGTTCATTGTTTGAAATTTATAAGTTTACAAGCTACTACAATAAACAATAGTGTGTAGAAAAATATAAATAGCGTACAATGTCTCTAGACGAGCTCTCATATACCTTACTAAATGATATTGATTAACATTTTATTAATTAGTGAAACGTATACTATGTCTTATTTAAAGAATTATTATAATAATACGTTTGCAGGGAAAAAGGAGACAAAAACGATGCATAAGTGACTGTTTAAGATAAAAAGATAAAAGGACTAAACTAAGGCACTCAAACCAATATCTGGTATGAGTTAATGTTCGGGGTCGTTTGCCAACCACCAACATTGTTTCTTGTGAAAGGTGCTTTCAACTTTGTCTCTCGTTGAAATGTATGTATCAAATCGTTTGTTTTCTATGGTGAGTGTTTTTGAGAATACTGCTTTATTGTTAGCTCTTCTAAATATATGATAAAATATGGGTATGTGGTCATCGTTTTGTATAAACTCCTTTCTATCAAGATAAAGGAATGATTCTGGAGGTGCAAATCCATTCTTAATGGCTAGCGCAAAGTGTTCATCGCTTTCATAATAATTGGCTCTCATCAAAATGTTATTGCCCTTGAATAGGCAACGTCTGATATGTTTTCTAGTTAGGTTGATGATATGACAATCAATTCTGGGAACTTTTGCGGTGTTATAAAGTTTTGAGTTTGATACATATTTGGTATAATTACTGCCAGGTGATCTATATAACGCGGTGCATGCTCGTAATATTTTTCTTTCAAATTTTCTTAGTTTTTCCATATATGAAGGGGATATATTGTACCAAATTGAGCATCCATACGTGTTTGGTACATAATTGTTTTAATTCTGTTCATCAACAGTTTTGAGGAAAACATTTTTTTGTAGGCGTGGAAGGCTCTATAAGCTTTCGCAATTTGAACGTTGATGTGGTGATTGTAATATAAAAACTTATCTAGGTGAACACCAAGGTACTTAATTTCGTTCGAATTGCGAACAGAGAAATTTGTTTCGTTAGACATTATATTGAACTCTTTCCAGTGTTTTTTGATGTTTGTATTGCATTTGCTAATAGGAGGACGAAACAGGATGCTTTCGCACTTATTAGTGCTTATTTGAGATGCCAATCATTTGCGTAGATTTCAACGGTGTTGTATTTTAGTTGCAGATTACTATTAATGCTGTCAATTGTTCTGTCTGGGTGATAAATTACTATATCATCGGCATAGGCTATAATGTTGTCTATTTTACAGAGTAAATCTAAAATAAAGAGGTTGAAAAGAATAGGAGCATTTACTGAACCTTGTTGCAAGCCATTTTTTATTTCGTATTGTCGGCTACTTATCACGTTGTTTAAGTACACTGAAAATTTTTTGTTCGATATCATGTCATAAATGAGCATGGTCAGGTGGATGGGAAATTTATAGCCAATGAGTTTAGTTACTAGCCCTTCGATCCAAACCTGGTCGAATGCCTTTTCAAGGTCGATAAAGCATGCTCCTGTAACATGTTTCTTATTCCAGCTCCAATTTATTTCTGAAACCAGAAGGTTAATTGCGTGTATGGTTGGGTGCCTATATTTGAAACCGAATTGCTTGGGGCTCAGTAAATCGTTTTTTTCAGAGACTCTATTTATATTAATGTTGATGACACTCTCAAAGACTTTGCTAATTTTTGGCAGCAAACTTATTGGCCTGAGATTTTCCTGATTGTTCCTGTCTTTATCTTTTTTAGGTATTACTATCATCTTAGCTGTCTTCCAATGCGACGGGAAATAGGCATTATTTAACATGTTGTTGAACAAAGTGCAATAATCTAAAATTAGCTCCATAGAGATGTTTTTAAGCACGATGTTGGGTATTTGGTCTAAGCCTGCTGACGTTTTCCCTTTTAGATTTAAAAATATGTATGAGAGGTCGCTGGGAAGAATGAAGAAATTCTCTGTTTGATCTGCGGTTAGTTGGTTGGATCTTTTGGTAGCATCAAACGTTGTTTTTGTCGCCCGAATACTGTCAAATAAAGTTTTCGTTTCTAAAAACTTATTGAAGGATTCTTGTACCTCCGAGTGGACTATATTATCGGGTTGACTCAGTTTTGAAGCATGGACCGCTTCAAAGTGAGCACCGACTACTGCTAGAATGTCCTTGTTATTTTTAATAATATAGTTGCCTGTTCCCATGTCTTTTTCTAACAGATTACAGTCCAAGCCAGCCTCGTGTATTACCTGGCTTAAGTTGATGGGGACATTTATGTGGTTAATTGTGTTTTTATCGCCTTTCAGAAAGTTTCTTTTGATGACTGAAAATTTTGAAGGATCGTTTGTCTTAAGAGAAGCCAGTCTGTGTTTAATTTGATTATTGAAATGCATCTTTATATTGTCATTTATTAGTTTTTTGATTAGTTTTAACTTTGCTTTTTCTAACTGGAGAGCGTTAGGGGAAAGACATGTTTGCAAACGATTGTGTTTTTTGATAATTGTGAGAATTTTGGATTTCTCTTCTAAAAGCTTTTTTATGATAGGTAAGTTGACAAGCGTTTGAGTAGGGCTGCTCATTTTTGTTTTTGGTACGTACTTTTCTACTGATGCTAAAATAATTTGTTCTAGCTTAAGCAAGTGATGGTCAATCTCTAAATTGTTCAGATTTCTATCATTTGGAATCATTGATCCATTTTGAAGTTGTATATTCAGGTAGTTTTTAAACTTTTTCCAGTTGGTTTTTTTATAATCTAATGTTCTGACAATAGAGTTGGCAACCAATTCAAAGTAGTTTGAGCTGTTTGTTTTTGCTGCGATGATTTGTATGGCGCAGTGGTCACTATCATAGTCAATACACTTCAAGCAATTGATTGAGTTATTTGCTTTTTGAATATCTATCCTATGATCAGCTAGGCAAATGTCAAGAAAAGAACTGGTTCTTTCGTAAGAAGGGAAAATGGAGGCATACATGTTACATCTATATTTTATTTCATTTGAAGTTAGCCAATCTTTTAAAGCTTTGCCTTTGGAGTTGTTTTGTAAGTTACCCCACTCCGTGTGTTTGCTGTTAAGGTCACCTGCTAATATGTAGTAATGACTTGGGTTTTGAAGGTTCAGATCTTCAAAAACTACATTAACTTCTGAATTGAATACATTGTTGTTGTTTCCTGGAGGGTAATAAGCTGCAATTATATACATTATATTATTTGGAGGCATGTGTATTTTAATGACGCAAGTTTCTAAATAGGTTAGAGCCTCGATTCTGTGGTTGAACACTTTTGTAAATTTTATGTTATCCTTTATTAAAATCGCTGTTCCACCGCCGTTTGTTCCTCTTGATCTGTCATTTCGAATTAAGTTATACCTAATAAATTTTAGATTATGTTTTGTATTGAGCTTGGTTTCGTTTAATAAAACTATATCTAGGTTGTTGTCTATCAAGAATTTACCTAATTCTATTCTCCTATTTATGTTAATAAGCGAATTGACATTAAGGGAAATAATGTTTAATTGTGATTGGATAATTGATGGAGGTTGATCTAAATTCATACCGAGTCTACTATGTTACATATTGCGTCAACTCTCGCAGTTTGTATTTCGAGTTGCTTCTGAAGAGCAACTATTTCTTTACTTATTGCTAGCATTGAAATTTTCAATTCTTCTAGTACTGAGTTTTGAGGATTTTGATTATTACGGACACTGAGTAAAGGTACTTCTTTAGTTACATTTGCATAGCTTAAATTAGGATTAGTAAACATTTGAAAGTTATTTATCTTGGCAGTAGCCAGGTTTTGCTTTTTCAGCCTAAGCTTTTGTTGAAGTTCTTTGTAACGCTCGCAGCCTTTGTAAGATGCCGGATGACCAAATTTTTTACAGAGAACACAGTACACATTTTCCCTTGCAGTAGGAGTTCCGTCTGAGATAGAGCAGTCTGCGCTTTTATGCGCACCGCTACATTTGACGCATCTTGGTGTTAGGTTGCAATTGGCTGCACTATGAAAGAAGCTTTGACAGTTCCTACATTGTTGTATCTCAGGTTTACGCATGGGTTCCCATTTGATGCAATGGTATTGCATGGTTTTAATTGCTAGTAACTCGTTCACTTTGCTTTCGGCACTGATTTGAACCATGTAAATAGGAAGAGCTATACCCCGCTGTGTAGAGTTTTTAGTATTGAATTGGTTTACTTTGAGAATTTGGAGATTATCGTTTTGGTAATTGCACAGTTCATTGAAAATTTCTTCAGTGTCGGTATTAGCATTAAGCCCCTTCAATAAATACGTTCTCGTTTTCCAACATTTCGGTGTGTATGTATAGAATTTGACTTTGGCTTTTTGTAAATACCCGCTCACTCTTTTATAGTCGTCGAGATGTGTAAGAAAAATTGACAATTTGTTGAACTTATATTCTTTAATTTTAAACTGAGTTATTTTTAGACCATCTTTATAAATTTCCGTTATACTGAAGTTAAATTGGATAAAATCGTGGTAAAGTAAAACTAAAATGTGCGACAAGCGTAATAAGTTTTGCTACATTTGTGGCTTATTTACGGATACAAGTCATCGGCGTGATTTTAAAAATAATATTGGTGTTGTAAAAATATATAACAAGATTTTCGAAAGGTTTTATAGTGCGAGTCGCTGGTACGAGCCAGAATTTATTATTTCATCCAATTTAACAGCAAACACAACAAAAGATAAACAACACGTGCACTTCAGTATAACGGAAATTTATAAAGACTTCAAAATTGAGTAAAAACTCAAAAATTAAATGATAATTTCCTTGGGAACAACAGAAGCAAATTTTTGCAAAAATTTCGTTCTTATAAAAAGTAAAATAGCTCAGTCACTTTTTGGCCGATTTTTACAAAAAAACATTCGTTGAAATCGGTATTAAACTCTCTGAATCTAATCAAAACTCATTTCGTGTTTTTATAAAATAGTGTGTGAAAATATCGCCAAAATCAAAAAAAGAAGAAAAAGGGTAGCAAAATTTAAGTTTGTTGTCCAAAAACAAGTAAATTTCTTCAGCTTTATTAAGATGTCTATATATCTTTCAAAATGTCTAAGTTTCTTCCTTCTGAAACTTTTCTTAGAATGAAAATCGGTTGTTAATTAGTTAAGATATGGGCTAAGAAGTGCGCAAAAGCACGAGAAATCGGTTTTTAAGGTTAAGTCGAGATTTTGGGGGTTGTTGACAAATTCCAAAATTGGATTCTCGTTCTACTCGATAATACCTACAAGGAAAATAACATCACTTCCCAGGTATTTCGACTTCATTATTTTTTGTAGCACTGTGTTATCAAAAATATATATTTATTCCACGACGTAGTTTATTCATACGTAAAATTCATATATTAGATATATATTAGAAGTGTTCATCATATGAACGAGGCTTTTTTCATTAAAGGGTAGCAAATGAATGATCGCCAAGCCCGTTTTTATATGCATGAACCTCTACCCGCAATTTTACAGTAGATTGTAGATTTTTCTGCTGATATTGTTGTAATTATTTCCATTGCATTTCAATCGCATTTATTTCATTAGTACCGAAATTACGTAAGCACGCCAAGAAATCAAAAACATATACCAGGGGAAGGGTTTAACAAGGCTAAATTAAAACTTTTCGGCTTAAAGAAAATAAAAGAAGCTAAATCTACCCAGAAAAACGCTTAAACGGCAATGCTGAGTAGCAATAGTACTAGTTGTAGTACCAGCAGTAGCAGTAGTATAATTAATAGGAATAATAGTGGTAGTAGTAGTTGTAAGGTGTGGTATTAGAAGCTAACGTTATAGTACACGTAGTAGCACAGTATACAGCCTCCAGTAGACAGCCAGAGGTGTAAGCCTTGTTTGGGGTTGAGTCTTTCTCACTTACTTACTTAATTGGCGATATCACCGCTTAAGCGATTTTGGCCGAACAATTTGTGGTGTGCGTCTTGATGTTGGAACACAGATTGAGGGACCTATAGTTTTACGCCGACTGCTGAACACTGAACCTCCGTATGAAGTCCGCAGCCTTTCAGGGGCGATTTTAAACGTACCAAAGCCTTCTCGCAACACATAGTTGCTCGTGGAACGAGAAAAATTGGCATAACAAGTTGATCAAAAAATTATAAATAATGCATTACTTAAGAACTCGTAGACTAATTTATATAAAGTATTTATTGTAAAAGTTCATTTCTGCCCATATTTCTTGCAAAATAAAATTGTTTGCCTGATTAGTCGGAGCGCCGCCTCTGAGAAAAATTATTACATATAAATGCAGAACTGCGCTGTTAACATTCGTTGCTAAATTTTATAGAGGTGAAATCGCATCACTTGCTGATTCCCATAACATAAGTGGCAAAATGAAAGCATTTAGCTAGTTTTATATATTATTTCGTTTATATCGTTCTTTATTTTCAAAAACTTTTCTGAGGACCGGCATCATTTCAAACTTTGTTTTCTTTACTGGCTCAGCATTATCATAGCCCAGAGTTCCATTTAAAGCAATTGCTCAAATTTTAACTCGGACCACACCGTTTCAATCATTTGAATAAAATATTAGTTTATTAAATCTTTATTGCTCTAGTTGAATAAAAAAAACCCGCAATCCTTTTGAAATGGATTATTTGGTGAAAGAGAAGTTGCCTACAAAAACAAATTGGCGCGTATTTGTAGTCGGTTTTACAGTTGGTAGCAGTTTTATGATATAGAGGTGTATTCATAGTAAAAATTAAGTTGATACTTAAAGCTAGTTGCAGCTTTTTGACCTAATTTTCATTGAGTTATCTCTCCTTTACCGGTATAGTTTTGACTATGAATACGCCCCTATGTCAAAAAGCAGCAACTAAGCTTAAGTACGTGCCAACTGAAATTTGTTAAATTTTTAATGGGCTATCTATCAAATTAAGCCGCAACTAACTTTGAATTCGAATTATATTCTAAAGGTTCAGATTTGAACAGGGAGCCGAAATGGTCCCAAGCTAAATGTGTGTGTAGTACATACATATGTATGTGCACATAGATGCCGGTACATATATAAACATCGATATTTTTATCTCACATAAGCGTCGTGGCGCCACTTCGTGACCACTCTCGAGACGCTAAAGAAGTTTTACTTTGAAAAAATTTTCCACAAAGATAACAAAACGTGGTATATTTTAATACTTCGACCGATATACATATTGCAAGTTAATTTTGGATTATTAATGAAACAAAAAATAGATTTGCGGCAGGGACCGATATCGGAAAATTTTTATTTAAGTCTTATGTTTTGATTTTTATCGTATTCATCAAATTTAAGAATTATTTCATTACCAAGCGGAAAAGGACTTGACGTCACTTGGTATTTCCAATTGGCTCCAGTTAGCAGGAAGAAGGAGTGACTGGCGCGATTTGTTAAACTCGGCCAAAATCTCGTAAGAGGTTATAGCGCAAATTAAGTAAGTAAGTAATCCCACGAAGTTTTGTCTCCTTTTGACATACACACATTGCAAATGATAATCGGTTGAGACATTGTTATTCGTATTTCCATGAAAATTACACCGAAGAATGCAAGTGTTTGTTACATTAACGTAGCCACGAACGTAAACCCAAAACTTGTAGCGGGACATACATAGTTGTATCCGTTCACAAAGTCGCGCTACGCCACTTATTGAGAAAAAATATCGATGTGTATGTTTACAGTTCGTGTATACATTTCGTCGAAGACTGTGTTATAATTTGGGATTTTGTAAAATCTTGTGTATTGTCACTAAAAAAGAAGAGCGCTATGGGGCTTTGCAAAAATTGTAATAGCAACAAACAACCAATGGGATGATTTTTATCGCTTTCCGAAGGATGTAGATGTAAGCAAGATGTGATGATGATTTTTTGCCGGCAAAATGTTGACACCGCAATGGCAAGAATCTGGGGCGAACATTTCTTGCCGGAAGAAGAACGCCTCCCTTTACAGGAAGTCAATGCGCCATATCATAACGCACATATATGCAGTCCACCTTCGGGAAATTTGTTGCAAGAGGAAATTAAGCTGCTTAAGTCGCACATGTAACCAAAACTTGTAAGTTGTATAATATTGAACAGTAATGTCAATATTTTGTTTTAAAGTGAGGAACTGAAAACCGAAAATGCTTCTCTCCGCCAAGCTGCTAGCACGCAAGAAAAGGAGAAGCGTATCCTGCAAGAACGTGCTGAAAAAGCAGAGTTCGAGTTAAGATTTGTTGAGTAAAAATTCGCCAATTTATTTACTGCGGGTCAAATAAAAAAGTGAAAGGTGCCCAGAAAAGGCGTAAATGGCGGTAAGACGACAATTCGCACTCAATTACCCTTTATTCAACGAGCAATAAAGTGCATAAGCTCTTAAGGAAAAAAAATTTTCCACTTCCTGCTGTTCGCACACTTCAGCATTGGGCGCAGAAAATAAATATTGATACAGAACTAATAAAGCTGGTAAGGAAAATTTTGTCTGTAGCGACCGTGCCCGATGAAAAGCAACATCCGTCAGCGGCAAATAACCTTAAAGATGTAAAATATGAAATAAAAGTCCTTAGCAATACCGAAATCAAAGTGAGGCCAATAGAATCACAACACTTCACGGCTATCATAAAATTACTCGATGGTAAACAATATTACACATAAGTATACTTATGTAAGCCTAAAGAGCAACGTGGTTTTAAAATTATTCTGCGAAATAAACACTGCTCTACAGATACAAGTGATCTAATTAGCGAATTGAAATACTTAGGTCATAACGTTATAAACATCCACAATATATTAAAATCTGGAAGTAAGGAACCACAACCAATATTTTCATTAGTGTCGAGGACATGAGCTTTAATTTGATAGATCTCGACTAATAATAATATTTTTAAATTAAAAATTAAAAGAATTAAATATTTAATGAAAAAAAAATCAATTAATGTAAAACTGAACTATTGTAAGTCTAAATACTTATGTACCTTAATTTATCTTATTTTGAAATTAATAATTGCTCATATTCATGCTGGGATGTAATGCATGGTCGCCTCCTCGTGGTGCATCCTGGGTAACGCTAAATGATTGTGCGGCCTTGACGGCCTTAGCCTGAACGGTAACGACCCCTGTTTTGTCCATGGACTATTCTTTGATTTATCTTTTTGTGATTCTGCTTGCTTTCGGCTGGCGGTCGTGGTATTATATCACCTTAGTATGCTGGGGTGAAACTCAGCAGAAATGGCTGGTAGGCTAATGCCACCGCCGCCTCCGTCCCGTTAAAATCTGACAAGTCTCAAAGTACGTTCCAATTCCCGTCGTCATTAGGTTTGTGGTGTAGGTGCGGTTGAGAGGACTCCCGTCTTTACGTCTGGTCTGGCTCTGAACGTTCACCTCATAAGGGTGTGCGTCTACCCTCGGATGGCCTCCCTGCTTCGGCATAGACAACCATGGGACCATCTTTTCAGGACAACTACACTTTCGGGTTTTGGATAGCGGCTCTGAGTTGGGACCCAGTGAAATAAAACTAAAATGAACTCTAAAAACAAAAATACTAGTAAAGTTTCGAGCAGTAGAGGGGCGTCGAAGCCGATCCCCAAAACTGGCTCATCGCTGCGAGTGGCAGCTTTTACTGACGTGGGGAGGGCGAAACCGCTTCCCTCCATTTGCTCTGTACGGGGGACAGCTGCTGTGGCCAAAATTAAGGGTGGTGAAGGATCGTCGGAGCCGACATCCAAAGTCGTGATTAGACCGGGGAGTACAGTCACTGCCACTCTAGGTTAGTTGGGGGCGTGATTCCGGCCGGCCGCGTACGTGATTTGCAGGGGAAATCGCCCGCGGCCTCTGGAGGGGGGGACTGGACGATATTGCCAGTACCAGCAACGGTTTATCCTGCAGCGTACCGGTGCAGTCGAAGGAGACCCAAATTCAGCATGCTGAGGGATCTAAGCGGCGATTGGGCACGGGGAGGAAGGCCCACTCCGATCGTCGCATGGCCTCCAAGATTCTGGAGCGCTATGGCGGCCAGGCGGGATCTCAGTTATCTGAGAGGCATGCTACGTCGCTCGAATGGGCCAAGGGGGTGCTGAGGGAGAGCGCGAGTGCGCCTTCGAAAAGCTCAGCCCCAAAGAGACAGCGGTCTCAGGAGGGGGAGACCTCTTCAGTCAAACGGCCCAGGACTGGGGTAGCGCCAAAAACATTCAGCGAAGTCGCGAAACAGGCGGGCTCCATTATCCGCAGTAAGGAGGACGGTGCCATCTCTAAGATGGGCTGGAGGCGTGTGGCGGCAGCGATCTCTGCCGTCTTTATGAAGGTGATCAGGGATAATCCTGGTCCACCTCCTCGCTGCGAGAGTGCGGGTTGGCACTCTGGCCTCTTCAAGAGGATCTCGGGCGCTGACGAGCGGTCGGCCACGTTTTATAAAGCGGCATTTTCCTTGGTGGGGGCGGTCTGAAAGGGTGCCAGACTCGAGGCCGTGGATAAGAAGGATTTGCCTTTGCGTCCGAGGGCTCGGGTCTGGCTCCCTGCGGAGCCTCCTGCACCGGGAGACATTGAGGAAATCCTCCGCTACTGTAACCCGAACTTTCCGGCGCACAATTGGAAGGTTGTTCGGTTTGAGGGGTCCGAGCAAGCGCTGATTCTGCTCAACGCGGAGTCCCTCGGCCCTCTCGCCGAGCAGCAGGGAGTCATTTCCTATGGCTTCGAGAACGTAGTCCTTAAAATCTACCAATCCGATGCCAGATGTAGTGACGCCATCCTTCCGATTGAACCGGAGCTGGTGCCGGAGGTCTGCGGACCTGACGCGGAGGAAGCGGTGGAGGTTATGGAGGCCTTCGTGAGCATGGAGGTTGACTCCGTCAGGTCGGACGCCTAGAGCGCTGGGGGAGTCTCCTCGGTAGCGGGGTCCGACCTAAGCCTAAACAGACTGTTCGATGGGGTGGAGGAGGAGCGGCTAATTGCCTCGGATAGCGAGGACGCGGCCGCGGGGGGCTGCGGGAGATTACTGAGGATGATTATCCTGCAGATCAATCTCCAGCACTCTACGGCCGCGTCCGCTAATTTGATGCTCCACCTTGAGCAAGGTGGGGCAGATATAGTCCTGATCCAGGAACCGTGGCTGAGCAGTAACGGTATTTCTGGTATCGAGACGAAGAAGTACAAGCTTCTGGTGTCCAGTGACGCAGGTAAGCCTAGAGCTTGTATGCTCGCCAGGCGTGAAATAAATACTTATTTTCTGTCTAATTTCAGCAACGGAGACGTAGTAACGGTGAGACTCGATGACGGGGCCGAATAACTTTGGCTCATGTCCGCGTATATGGCTCACGATGATGAGGTGGAACCACCTCCAGTTCTGCTGAGGAACGCTCTGGCGGAAGCGAGGCGCAGGAAAGCTGGCGTCGTGGTGGGCTGCGATGCCAATTCGGACATCAACGCAAGAGTTGAGTCTCTCTTTGATTTTATCCTTAGCGAAAACTTGCCTATTTGTAATAGGGGGAGCGACCCTACGTTTGCAACTTCGGTAAGGGCGGAGGTCTTCGACCTTACCCTGGTGTCGTCTGAATTGTTATCCCGTATCTCGAACTAAATAAATATACCCAAATAAATAAATAAATAAGGAAGGCTAAGCGGGAACCGTGGAGAAGTTTCTGTGAGAACGTCGAAGGATGCCACGAGTCCTCCAGGCTTAGGCGGGTGCGCGCGAGGGCTCCCGTCCCCTTGGGATGTCTCAGGGATGACTCAGGAAATTGGCGATGAGCAGTGAGGAGTCGCTCAAACTTCTCCTCGATTCCCATTTCCCCAGAAATCCTGAACCATGTGAGATTACAGGCGTGGAACCAGGTTCCATTTATGTCCCTCCTTGCGACATGTTAGAAGAGCGTCGCCTACCCCAAAGGACTTTAGGCCTATCAGCCTCTTTTCTTTTCTTTTGAAGACCCTAGAGAGGCTCATTGATCTTCTTATAAGAGAGGAAATACCGCGGGAGCGGCTGTCGCATGCTCAGCATGCCTACTCGAAGGGCAGGTCCGTGGATACGGCCCTGCATATGGTTGTTAACGTCATTGAGGAGTCTCTTGAACACAAGGACTTTGCAGTGGGTGCCTTTCTGAATATAGAAGGTGCCTTTAATAACATTCAGCCACAGGCAATAGTCGGATCCCTGGCGGAACTTGGGGTTGAGCCGGGTCTGGTAAGGCTCATCAATCCCCTTCTCCGGGACAGAACTGCCGTGGCGGAATGGGGCAGCGCCTCCATGCAGCGAAGGGTGAGTAGAGGCACTCCACAAGGAGGGGTTCTTTCGCCACTCCTTTGGGTCGTTGCTATCAATGGCGTACTGAAGGAGCTGGAAAGGGAAGGCTGCACGGTTATTGCATATGCTGACGATGTTGCTCTCATTGTCAGCGGTAAGTTTTTGAGCACCCTTTTTGATATCATGCACGGGTACCTTAATTTGATCGTGAAATGGTCTGCAGGGTGTAGGCTCACGATAAATCCTAGCAAGATAGAGCTGGTAATATTTACCAAGAGGTACAAAGTACCGGTCGCCCATTCTCCTTCAATAGGTGGCGTCCCGTTGGTGCTTTTTGACCGGGTCAAGTATCTTGGTTAGATTCTGGATAGGAAGCTCTCCTGGGGGCCAAATATTGAGGAAAGGGTGAAAAAGGTTTCGGTTGCGGTGTACTGTTGTCGGGGTGCTATTGGGAAGAGATGGGGCCTTTCTCCCAAGGTAAACTATTGGCTTTATGAGACTATAATGTTTTATGGAGTGGTGGTCTGGTGGAACTCACTAGACAGGGTATCTAAAGTTAAGCAGCTAGACCGGGTGCAGCGGTCCGCACTCGTTGGGATCAGTGGGGCGCTTAGGAACACGCCCACTCTCGCGCTCAATGTTATGCTTAACGTGCTACCCATGGACATTGCAGGCAGGGTTGCAGCAGCCCTTGCCGTAGCCCGGCTAGAGTGTAATGTATACAGATTCAGCTCAGCCTTTGGGCATTCTAGGATTCTTGCCAGCTTCGACTTTGTCCTCCGGAAACAGATTACTGTCTGCCGGCTCCAGCTCGGAGTTCCTCCTTCTCTACTTACATCCCGCGTAGGGAGGAGTGGAAAGAGGGTGGCTTGTCGGTGGGACGGTGAACGTATTCACGGATGGCTCGAAGCTGGATGGTAAGGTTGGGGGATGGGTCTTCTGCGATGAGTTCTCCCTCAGCCGTAAATTTAGGCTTCCGGACTATTGCAGTGTATTTCAAGCAGAGGTGGTCGCAATAAAGGAAGCAGCCGATTGGCTACTTACCAATGTAATGCCCTCTAGACGGGCCAACATTTATTCGGATAGTCAGGCCGCTATTAAGGCCTTAGGATCGCTAATGGTGAGATCAAAACTGGTCAGGGAATGCCTGACTGCCCTCGAAGCCGCCTCGGAGTGTCTCGACGTTAGACTAATATGGGTACCGGGCCATCGCGGCATTGCAGGGAACTGCATGGCTGATGAGCTCGCTCGGCAAGGTACCCTGGAAGTCATTTCTCCTTGCAGGGAGGAGGTGGGGGCTCCTTTGACTGCCTACGTGCTACTCCTGGACAGGTGGGATCTATGTCGTCTCAGCGAGCGCTGGGAAATTGCCACGCCATGCAGAATTGCAAGGTCCCTCTGGCCGAGAGTGGATTGTGGGCGCTCAAGGGAGCTGAGGTCGCTTACTAAGCGGCAACTCTCGACCCTCGTTGGTGTTTTGACTGGACATTGTCCGTTGGGTATTCACGCGGTTAGGCTGAAAATAGTCTCTGACCCTTTCTGCCGCAGCTGTATGGAGGAGGATGAGATGGATTCATCTTGTCATTTTCTGCTCAGCTGCCCTGCATTTGCGAGACTGAGGTTCAAGTACCTAGGCTCGTACTTCTTTAGCACTCCAGAAGACCTTTCTGGAGTGGAGATTGGTAATTTGCGTGACCTCATTCGGGGCACGCAACGTTTCTCAGGTTAATCTTTCCTGACTTTCCGATTCACGTTACCGTTCATAAATCAGGTGGTATCACAATGAACTCCTACTATGTCTAATTGAGTTCCCTTTGGGGAACTACCACAGAATCTAATCTAACCATATTCACCCTGTATTGCAAACTCGGATCAGCTTCCTATTGTGAATAAGCTGAAAATTACATGAAAGTTTGTATTTAACGATCCGTCATCATCGTTGGTCTCCTTGACGTGAGGCTAAAGTGTTGGCATGGTTGCTCCTTTTGAGGATTTCTATGACACCACGAACTAAGAGGGAGGCTCCATATATGAATCAATGTAAGACTCGAACTTGCACGGCTTCTTATGTGGAGATTACCGTACCAACATCACTCACTTCCGCATACCTTGTATCTCTCCCAGTATCTCTCAGCTCTCCTTCCTCCCTAGTTAATCCTCCCCCTAATCCAGGGTGTTAAGCGTCACCGTGCCCATTGGTCGGTTTGCAGCCAGGGGGTCTGAATTCCGGCAGTATTTGAACGGCGCCTCCCTGACACCGGGCCACCTCAGGAAGTAAGTTTGGCCTTACCACGGCAAGGGGCGCTGGCGTGGTGTACCATCCATTTTCCCCTTCTACTTTTTCAGACCGCTGCGCTTGCCTCGTCGAGCAGATGGTCGTACGACCAAGATGAACAAACATTTAATAAAAGGTACACATAAAACACAATCTTCCCCATCTCGAGGTAAGACTTTGCAGGCGCGAGAGTAATGTTGACTAAACTTCAGTTTAGTTTACGGAGAAAACACAACTTATCACTTCGGTGTATGAATTGATTCTGATTTTTATTTTAATTGAAATTTCTTAGGCTAGGTCTTATATATTTCTTTTTTGGTATTTTGTAACATTTTGTATTGGGAGTCTTGTGGTTACTTAAACGCTTATTGCATACATATGTTGGTGTAACGAATTTTGTTCATGTTGGAATATTAATTTATAATTTCCGGGTACTCAAAATTCGTTTATGAATTTTATTTATTATATATAGCATTGCCGCAATGCAATATATTTGTGTATACCATTGCAGTAATGATATTTGAAATTGCCGCAATGATGGCCCAATGCTCTGGTTTTTAGTAACATGACCACCGTTGTCGAAAGTGCCGCAAAATGAGAATTATAAGAAATGTGAGATTTGTGTCGTGTTGTGACACATTCGTTTGTCACTTTGAAATGAATTTGAAGTGTGACTGACATGTGTTGTAAATATGCTTTTATTGCGTTTATGCTGACCAGTCGATGTGTAAATTATTAGGGTAGGTTAGTGCCGTTGACGTCGGCAGCGATCTGGCCTGCAGCGACAGCGACGTAACTCCACCCCCTTTGATTGAGCACTCTCCTGGGTGATCATGTCGGTTATTTTAACATTATTTTTGTTCCTTAATTTATTTAATACCATTATTAATACAATGGCGATGAAAATTAAAGTTAATGTAGAGCCGTAAATATAATGCGTTTTTCTTACATATTTTATTTCATCTATAAAGGCCGTATTTTCTAAGTTACTTATTGCATTGTCTTCAAATATTAGTTTCCCGATTTCGTTTTCGGCTATTTGCATGTGATTAAAGCTAACAATACTTTGTTTGAATATAAGTTCTTTATTATATATGGTTTGATTGCCTACATAGATAGAGCAATTATTAAAATTTATTAAATAGTTGCCAGCTAATTTTTATTTTCTGTTGTTACAATCATTAGAAAAGTGTGTTTTTACTTGATTTTTTTCGAGTATGATTCCTGGCTTTATCTCTATAATTTCTGATGCATTATTAAAAATTTGTATAAAATTTTTCTTTATTAGACAGTTTTTTAGCGGCTTTAGTTTTTTCAATTCAACAGTATTTTCGTAAATATAAATGTTATTATTGTAGTATAATGTAGTTTGGGGTTCAAATAAGAGTTCCCTGCTATTTTCGTTAATTCCTCCATGTCCAGTTCCGTTTTTATGATATTTCGCTATGTACCTATGTATATGCTTCATCTTCATTCTGCATATCTTTAGCATGGTGTGTACATTTATAGGTAGAGTTTTATTGTTCTGTTAGGTAGGTAGGTAGATTGGAGTGGCAGCCGCCTACAGCGGCTCACTTAGGCCAATATTAGGAGGCCCATTGTGTTAAACAAGTCAATTAATTTTTGCTGAACTTTATTGTATTCATGGTCCAGTAGTTCTGAATATATTCCTACTTTGCCGTTTCTTAAGAATCGCCTGAATATGTCTGACATGTAATCCGTATTTATATCTTCCTCGTTAATAAAAATTTTATGTTTTCCATTTATAAATAGCGACTCCTGATTTTTGAATGTGTAAGGATCTGCTGTATTGGGAATCTATTAACGACAGTTTCCAGGATACCAAAATGGTCGTGCAATTCCTCCTCTTGAGAGTGGATTGTTGCCCTGGTGCTCATATTCTCGTTTTCCTGAAGGATGTTAATTTCGCCAGCCTCTGTATTTATTCAGCTCATAAAGTCAGCGCCAGTGTTGTCCTTGCCCTTGACATAATTTATGTTAATGTCATAATCTCCTAATTTGAGGAGCCACCTCTGTAATCTAGGATTGATATCTTTTCCTTTATTTTTGCAATGTAACCACTTGTCTCTCGAAGATATACGGTCTGAAATAGTTGACCGCGCAGGCTATGGCCCTTTTTCTGTCGTTGAGTATTATCTTTCGTGGTGCATAGCTTATGGGGTGTCCTTCGTGTGTTAACACAGGTCCATTTGCAAAATCGCTTACATCTGTTGTTACGGAGACTTTTAGTTTGAAATCCGGATACTTAAGTACCGGTGGGTTTGTCAGAAGTGCTTCCAATTTCTCGAACGAGTTTATATATTGGGGGTCGCGAGTGATTAGTTTAGCTCCCTTTTTCAAATATTTTGTTAAGCCTTGTGCCACTTTGGCGTAATCTCTTATGAATTTTCTGTAGTAGCCAGTCATACCCAGAAATGATTTTATTTGTTTAGCTGTTTGCGGTAACTTCAGTTCCTGTAAGTTTTTTATTTTGTTCATGTTTAGTTTGATTCCCTCTGTGGTTAGTATATGGCCTAAATACTCTGTTGACTTTGTGAAGAATTTGCACTTATCTATTTGAATTTTTAAATTATATTCTGCTAACTTGTTAAAATTTTTTTGGACGCTTTGTGTGTGTTCCTCGATATTTGTACCAAATATCAATATGTCTTCTAAATAAACTACGCAGATGTTATTTATATATTCCCTGAGTACTGAATTTATTACGCGCTGGAATGTGACCGGGGTGTTTTTGAGCCCGAATGTCATTCTGATGAATTCGTAGTGCTTTACAGGAGTTGAAAATGCTGTTTTCTTTCTAACGCTTTCTTTAATTAGAACCTGGTGGAATCCTTTAGCAAGGTGTAGGGTTGTGAAGTATTGAGCTCTTCCTAGTTTCTCTAAAAAGCTATCAATATTCGGAATCGGAAATTTGTCATTAACAGTAATCTCATTAAGGCTCCTGTAATCCACGACTAGTCTCCATTTCCTTTTGCCGGAATTGTCGGTTTTCTTCGGTACTATCCAAAAGGGTGAGTTATATGGTGAATTGCTTTCTTGTATTATTCCCTGTTCCAGCATTTCCTTAATTTGCTTCTGTATTTCCTTCTCGTGTATTTAGGGATAGCGATATATTTTTGCGTATGCTGGTCTGTCCGTTGCACAGTGGACGATTTGCCTGATCTAGCGTAAGAAAATTAATAACTTAAAAAATAAGAAAGTTTTCTACCAAATGATAATTTTTCTGGAACAGTAACCTAATAAGGAGCCAAATTTTAAACTTTGTTTAAAAATTTTTAATTACAAATCTTTTTTTTTTTAATTTTTTTAATTTGTTTTTTTAATTATTAAAATATTCAGCGTCAGTGCTCCAGTCTGAGCACAACATTCTTCGGTTCTTTTTGCATCTGGATAACACATCTTTTTGGCGGCTAGCATAACATCGTATGTTGGGTATATACCACTATTGCGAGCTTTTGCACCAGATTGCATAAGTTGATATGAATTTTTGGTAACCCCTCCATCAATATACAGAGCCAACGCTTCCTCTAACGTATACTTGATAGGGAGCTGTTGATTTAATTCAAGACTTCTTTTTATTTTTGTAGACGCATCGGAATAAGTGCCTAGCATTGAAACAACTTGCGATGCACTCCGTTTTCCAACTTTGTATAAGCTGACGCGAGTCGCTGTCATTAGTAAATTGCATGTATTGCTTGCGACAAGTTTCGAAACTTTGGTGTTCTGATAATTGGCGTGGCAATCAGCAATTTCCTTTTGCTTTCTACCTGCTCTTTTTTGAGTATTTTGAGAAGAACATACAAGAACTAAGTCTTCGTCGAACCAAACTTTGTATTTATCCTCGAACCGTTTACAATTCCTATGGCATGCTCGCCTCTTTGCAGTCACTCCTGTGCAAAAATTTGTCATTTGTTTAATAATTAAATTGTACTCCTCCTCAGTGCAGTTTGATTTCTCAATAACATTCGAAAAAACATACTCCATCAGTGCCGACAATTTTGTTTAGCGTCTTTTTCACCGTACCATACAGAAAAAAGGGAGCGTTTGGAGACCGACATGGTGTCGCGAGTCGACGCAGTAGATGTTAGACATTTCACAAAGTAGACAAAACATATTAACATAAATCAACAGTCTCTTTACCTCGAAATACCTCCGAAATAAGTTTTCCTTTACAGAAGTTCAAGTTCGGTCGCAAAAAAGGAGTTAGCAATGTTGTTGAATTCTACCACAATTTTCTACCATAACATATATTGCACAAGTCACGAAACACTTTTTTTTTAACTACAAACCTTTAACTATTACAAAAACCAAAACAAACAATTCAGGAATAAGATTCTTCACAATTTTCAGCACAATCTGCACACATGTAAAAAGGCGGCAAAATGTTTTTGTCACAGCAGTTTTAACATAGGTTGTGTTTGAAAGCTCACAGTTGATCAATTAAAGCAAATTTATCAATTTGGAAATTATCGATTTACTAAATAAGCAGTTAGCTATCGGCTGGAAATCAAATTTTAGTAGATTTTGCACGTCGAAAGTTTTGATTTTCTTACGCTAGCTCACTGATTTCGACCAGTGTGCGTTGTTGTAATTATTTCGTGCTTAATTTCGTGTGTATGTGTTAGCATTTGTCCTTCAGTAAAAAACAATTTATTTATTTTTTTCAGTAATATTTTTAGTTTATTTATTTTCTCCTCTTTCATATTTTCGTGGCATAATTTATTTACGATTTCCGTAATAGAGTCTTCCGTTGAGTAACTTTCAATATTGTGGATTTCCTCGTAGTTGAAAGGGCATTTATTTATATAATGTTTTAACTTTATTAATTTATATAAAACTTTCACTTAAGTTAATGATTGCTTGCATTGGTTTCAGAATATTTTGTCCTATTATGGCGTCAAAATTCCTATAATTAAAACTTGTTACTTTCCAAGCAATGTGACTATTTTCATTGAATTTGTTTGGTAGTGGTGTTATTAGTTCGTGTGGTGTAACGGTTTTTTCGGGCAGGATATTAAAGAAAAGTGGTTTATTTAATTTGCTACGTTTATAATGAGGGAAAGCGTTTTTGTCAATTAGCGAAGTGGTAGATCCGGTATCTACTAGGCATTTTAGTTTGTTGTGACAATCGGTAAATCTGATTGTGCCCCTACGATGGAAAATTTGATTCCTGAATATGATCAGCTTACATGGGTTGTACTCGATTGTTACTGTAGCGTCTCGGCTGATGTTGTCGGTATTGTTCTGAGCTTCTATTTTGCCTATTTTGCCTATTGTTGGAGTTGAACCATTGCCTATCGTTTTGTCTTGTTACAACAGACTCAATGCGATTGGTAAAGCTTCTGTTTCCCGAGGTAGTGGTGAATCTAGTATTATTGATATTAGGATTGTTATCCACATTATTATTATTATTATTATTATTATAGTAAAAAAAATTTCTTGCATAGTTGTTGTTATTATTTACAAAGCCTGTTTCTTCTAAGGTGTAATAGGCTAATCTAAGTGAATTTATATTTCTCGCATAGATTATTGAGGATAAATGTGGCGATATGTTACACAAAAATGTTTTTCAAATTAAGGACACGTTAATGTGTGGTGAATACTCTAAAGGCCATCTGGGTCCTCATTATACTTAGAATTAAGTTTGTCTAGGATATTTTTATATATATAGTATTGGCTTACATTATAATTTTTCGTGGACATGGCTCGGTGAAGAAGTTGATTATATGTCTCGCGAACTCCAAAATTCTTTATCAGTTCTGCTGAACGATATCAACCATGTTGCCGCCGCACTTAATGTTTGGTTGACCCGGAGTGCTGCCCCCTGTAGTTTGGTTTTGACGTGCCTTTCCAGGATATATTGTTGCATCGCTAGTTGTCATTGAAAAGTGGAAGGATTATGTCGACTTCCCGCAGGAATCATGTGAGGTCATTTTTTCCATCGCCGGAGTATGGGCGGATCCTCGCTGCTTATTTAGTTAATTCGGTTGCGGGGAGTTGTTGTTGTTCTTGAGGGTTTGCCATTGTAGCTTGTTCAAAATTAAGTTCAATAAGAGTTGCATTAATATTCGTTTCCCTTTCTTTTTATAGTTGAATACGATCACTTGCACTTTCGTGTAGCACTTTTGGCACAATAATAGTTTGTTTAAAAAATTCGTTGCCAATGGTTTTATTGTTTAACTTTCTTGAAATTCTTTGAAATATTTTAAACGGATTTTTATTCGCTTTCTTTGGAAAGAACCGTGGTTTTGTACAATTCTTCAGAATTGTTCGCCGTTCGACTGCGCCAGTAATGTTGACTAAACTTCAGTTTAGTTTAAGGAGAAAACACAACTTATCACTTCGGTGTATAAATGGATTCTGATTTTTATTTAAAATGAAATTCCTTAGGCTAGGTCTTATAATTTTATTTTTTGGTATTTTGTAGCATTTTGTATTGAGACTCTTGTGGTTACTTAAACGCTTATTGCATACATATGTTGGTGTAACGAATTTTGTGTATGTCGGAATATTAATTTATTATTTCCGGGTACTCAAAACTTGTTTATGAATATTATTTATTATATACATATAGCATTGCCGCAATGATATTTTAAGTTGCCGAAATGCAACATATTTGTGTATAGCATTGCAATAATGATATTTGAAATTGCCGCAATGATGGCCCAGTGCTCTGGTTTTTAGTAACATGCCCACGGTTGTCGAAAGTGCCGCAAAACGAGAATTATAAGAAATATGAAATATGTTAAATGTCGTGTTGTGACACATTCGTTTGCCACTTTGAAATGAATTTGAAGTGTGACTGACATGTGTTGTAAATATGCTTTTATTGCGTTTATGCTGACCAGTCGATGTGTAAATTATTAGGGTAGGTTAGTGACGTTGACGTCGGCAGCGATCTGGCCTACAGCGACGGCGACGTAACTCGAGCGCCTAGCACAAAAAGTTCTTCTTCCCCATCTCGGGGCAAGAATGGTCAGGCGCAAGCACCTAATACGCTGCTTCGCTCCGATAGGGGCTCTTCCGGACTGGACGAGGGTGTTACAAGCCGGCCTAGCACCAGCAAAGCTGCGGGGATTGTGCTGGAAATGGCAGATCGTTCCGTGGCGATAGGCACTAGGGGCCCGCGAAACACCGGCGCGGCTGCGAAGCCTAATCTCGCGAAAGCAGGGGTCTCACGGCCTGGTCCGAGTGGATTAAGGTGACAAGCAGCTGCATTCGATAATATGAGGGAT
This sequence comes from Anomoia purmunda, assembly GCA_951828415.1. Lineage (NCBI taxonomy): Eukaryota > Metazoa > Arthropoda > Insecta > Diptera > Tephritidae > Anomoia > Anomoia purmunda. The sequence goes on along the minus strand of OX639998.1, from coordinate 4,552,231 downwards.
GTGGCAGCGATGGAAACTACGGGCCACGCCCTCAGAATTTGGAGTCGGAGCGGCTCAAACTCGCTGACAAACGTAAGGCCGCGAAGACGCTAAGAAGATACGACAGGGCCCCGCGTCTCATATGACTTCGATGAGGTCATCATTAAGGTGTACCGCGGGGACGCTCAGCGTGCCTCTGGTGCGGGTGCAGCAATAGACGTGGACATTGAGGCATCCGCACCGGAGCCAGAACCGGAACTCTCCGACGCTTAAGGCAGCGTCTCCTACCAGACAAACTTTGCACCTGTTAAAGCGTGCCGAGTAGCAGAGCAGGGTTAATTAAAAAGACGTGCGTTCTTGGTGACAATGATAAACGGAAGAAGGAAACTTTATTCAAAGTAAACATGGCTAGGTAAACAAGTAGTATATAAAGGGTGTTTCACACATTCAAATATTTAAATTTCTTTCAACACCTTCCCTTAATTAAGTATTGAAATTTATTCAAAACATTTCATTGGTTTTTAAAAATATGATAGGTTACAATAGCAAGCTCAGTTATTTTCTTCGTAAATTCAAATTTAAGAAATCAAAATATTTTACTAAATGTAGGGTTAATAGGAAATTACTTAGGTCCAAATTCATTTGAAAATTGTTTCATTTATGGTGCAGATAATGCTTTTGTAAAAATATCTGCTAACATTTTATCGGTGCTTATGTATTCTAGCTTGATTTGCCGGTCTTTAATTTTTTCTTGGATAAACTTTGATTTGATGTCGACGTGCTTAGTTCTGCTTGAATATGAGTTGTTTTCAGCTATGTGTATAGCACTCTTGTTATCGCAAAACAAAGTCATAGATTTCGAAGCTTCGTTCACCAACTCCTTTTCCAATCGCTTAAGCCAGATTAATTCTTGAGACGCAACCACCATTGACATTAATTCGGCCTCAGTAGATGATAAGGCTATCGTACGCTGCCTCTTGGTAGCCAAAGAAATGGCTGCATTCTGAAAAGTAAAAACATATCCAGTGGTTGAACGGCGTTCACTTACGTCACTTGCCCAGCCAGCGTCACAAAAACCAATGATGTCATTAGGGCTCCTTTTATAGACCCTTGTCGATGGTGTCCTTGAGATAGCGCAAGACCCGTTTTACTGCAGTCCAATGTGCCTTCCCTGGGTTCGTGCTGTATCGGCTTAGCAAGTTTACAGCGAAGCAGATATCCGGTCGCGTGACCTGAGCGGCAAACAGCAGACATCTAATGGCTTGCTTGTAGGGAACACTAACCATTTCCTTTTTGTCGTCGTCATTAGTTGGACACATTACCTCGGACAGCTTTTGGTTCACGTACCCAGATCCTTCATTTTCAAGGTTTTAGAGTGCTTATCTTTCAGTTTGTTCAGCAGCATTTTATCGTTGGCGAAGAGGATGACGTCATCCACGTAAACAGCAACAAACAGCATTTTGCCGTCAGCAACAAGAAGATATACGCACTGATCGACGTTGCTACGCTGCAGGCCGAAATTAACTAGCGCCGAATTCAGCTTTATGTTCCATACGCGACTAGACTGCTTCAAACCGTATAAAGATTTTCGTAGTTTGCAGACACGACCAGAGCCATCATCAAATCCACTCGGTTGAGCCATGTAGATCTCTTCCTCAAGATCGCCATTCAAAAAAGCAGTTACGGCATCCATTTGATAGACGGTAATACCATATTTGAAAGCTAGGGCGAGTAAAAACCGAATTGAGGTATATCGCGCAACTGGCGCAAATGTCTCGTCGTAATCAATTCCCTGCTTTTGGTTGAACCCTTTTACCACAAACCTGGATATATGCCGCACAGGATCTCCATCAGCATTTACCTTAGTTTTGAATACCCATTTCGATGGGATGGCTTTCTTACCAACAGGTAGTGCTGACAATTCCCAGGTGCAGTTGACGTTATCTGATTCGATTTCCTCGCACATTGCAGCTTGCCACAGATCACGTTCATGACCTGCCATCGCTTCTTCAACAGTATATGGATCTGACGTTGCATATCCAGTTACGCAGAGCTTGTAATTTGGTCGCGGTATAGTCTCCAAACGCTCGAAACGGCGGATGCCTTCAAAGTTTAATCCGGTAATTTCACCCTCTGGAACAAATGTATCATTGCTATCAGCTGACAAATTTTCAACAGTTGAGTTGCCCTCAGTTATTGACTCAAGGCTGTCGTTTTCAGGTACGTCGCCCGTAGGTGTATGCATATCGTCTTCTATTGGTAATTCTTCCACATTTTCCTCCCTTGAATTGGCAATCGGAGTTGTCTCAGGTAGCCATAAATGAACAATATCGGAATTCGCAACTGTAGCTAGAGGAATTTGATTAATGTCATTTTCAATAAAAACTACATCACAGCTAACTATAATGTTTTTAGCTACAGGGTCATACAGTCGGTATGCCTTTGATTCAGTACTGTAGCCGACTAAAATACATTCTCAGGATTTAGCCTTTAACTTACTGCGCTTTTCTTTAGCTATGTGTGCCATTGCCTTACATCCAAAAACCTTGAGGTGTTTCAAATTTGGTCTTTGGCTGGACCACAACTCTTCTGGACTCACGTTGTTACCTCTGCAGGGTGTACGATTTAGTAGATATGCTGCAGTAACAGCAGCCTCAGTCCAGAATCTGTCTTCCAAATTTGCATCTATCAGCATGCACCTGACTCTTTCAGTAATTGCCCTATTTAGCCTCTCGGCAACACCATTCTGTTCGGGTGTGTAGGGTGTCGTCTTTTGGTGGATAATGCCATACTTTGTAAGGAATTTATCAAAATTTTCATTTATATACTCGCGCCCGTTGTCCGTTCGGAAAGTCTTTATAGTTTTCGAACATTGATTTTCTACCAATGTTTTGAATTCAACAAATTTACCGAAAACTTCTGACTTCGACTTAATTGGGACCGCAAAAACTTTCCTGGAATAGTCAGCCACAAACGTTAATAAATATCGTGCACCAGAAAACGAAGACTTATTTAATGGACCCATTACGTCGCTGTGTATGAGTTCTAACAACTGTTTAGCACGCTGTCCTTTTTCGTTATGCGATGTGCGCGTCTGCTTGCCTTTTATGCAAACCACACATTTACCATTTGTGCCTGATGAAATCTTAACACCATACGAAGCATTTTGGATCGCTGTCATACTTTCGCGGCTTACATGACCTTATCGCCTGTGCCATAGGTCGTAGCTCGACACAACCATTGCTGTATTCTCTCGTGGTACACAATTCAGACGATACAAACCATTTGTTTTGCCTGCAGTTGCAATGAGCTTTTCATTCTCGTCGAATATTTTACACCCGTTGCCTTTAAAGCGTACCTCTTTCCCGCTGTCTGTCATCTGGCTCACCGAGAGCAAATTAGCACACAGGCTTGGAACGTATTCAGCATTTTTGATCGTTGCACTTACATTATTATTTTTACCAGCCAGAGAGATCTTCATATCGCCCGAGCATTCAACAGCAATTTTGCTATTATTCGCGACAACTACTCCCTTGTTTATCACGCGTTTCTGATTTATCATAAATTCGTTGCTTTTCACCATATGTTGAGAACAGCCAGAGTCTACATACCATTCTTCGTTATTTTGAATGTTCGCGTAAAACGATGAAGCAAATAAGACTTGACTGTTTTGTGCATTTTGTTTTGGTTTGTCGTCCTTCGCTGCTTTCTTACGACAGTTTTTGCTTATGTGCCCTAATTGCCTGCACGAATGACAGCGAACTTTCGAGAACGTTTTTGCTTTGGTGTACAAGACATTTTCGACGTTTAGCATCAAATTTTGCATCTTGTAAAAGTAAATTTTTTACAGCGTCTACAGTGAGTGTTTTCTTCGAGTTTTCTACAGCAAACACAAGTGCTTGAAACTCATTAGGCAATAAAGCTAGCATAAGCGAAGCGGTCAGGTCGTCGTCTGTTTTCAGACCTGCGTTTCTTACTTTAAAGGCAGTCAAAATCATTTTATTTATATATTCTTGCATGGATTCACAGTCCGACAACTTGAGTTGTACCAATTGCTTCAAAAGTTCAACCTTGCACCTTTGTCTTCATAGGCTTCCATGAGAGCATCCCACGCGTCTTTTGCTAAAGTTGTATCGGCAAAATGCCCAAAATTATTTGGCTCCACCAACATCGTGATTTCAGCCAATGCCTTTTCATTTGCATCACGATCGGCGTCTGTTGCAGTCGCAGACAAACCGTTCTGAACCATTTTCCAGTGGCCCTTGATCACCAAACATGATCTTGCCTGGCTTTTCCGGACATTAAAATTCTCACGACCGCGAAGTCGCTCGACGCACATAGAAAATACGTTCGAAGTCATTTTACTCGGGAAATACCAGCGAAAAAACACTGCGTAGCAAAGGCCCATAACCTGTTAAAGCGTGCAGAGTAGCAGAGTAGGTTTAAATAAAAAGACGCGCGTTCTTGGTGACAATGATAAACGGAAGAAGGAAACTTTATTCATAGTAAATATGGCTACGATTCTGAGTGACATTTGTCAATAGTAAATAAGTAGTATATAAAGGGTGTTTCACACATTCAAATATTTAAATTTCTTTCAACAGCACTAACAATGCATAGGATGTTTGCGGAGGAGGAGCAGATTCTCAGCGACGGAGAGTGCGGGGCTGAAGTCACCATCGTAGCTGGAGGGCAGAAAGCGGCTTTCTCCTATGAGAGTGCTGCAAATAAACCTCCATCGCTCTAGAGCAGCCTCAGCTGCTATCCTAAGTCCCCTGAGCAAAGGCGACGTTACGGTGGTACTCATTCAGGAACCAAGGGCTTGCAGCTCAAGGGTATGAGGGTTGAGTGCCACCGGTTTTAAGCTTTTTGTGAAGCGCGGTAAAGGTAAAACTAGGGCCTGTATTCTGGCAAAAGCAAATTTATATATCTCTCTTTTTCCTAATTTTAGTGATGGTGACGCCACGGCAATTCTCATGGAGATAGGGGGTATGTCAATCGTGCTGGCATCGGCTTTCATGCCGTACGAAGCCGAGTACCTTCCTCCCTCTATGGTGCGGAACTTGGTGTCCAGTTATGAGAGCGGACACATTTTGGTCGGCACCGACGCGAATGCTCACCATGTCAACTGGGGGAGCAGGGATATCAATGAACGAGGTGATTTACTTTTCAACTACCTTCTTACGACTATCCTACTTATATGCAACAAAGGTAGGGATCCCATCTTCATTACTAGCAATCGTAAAGAAGTTTTAGATATAACTCTATGTAGTGTTAGTCTATCTGAATTGATGGAGAGTTGGCGGGTTCTAGATGAACACTCGTTCTTTGATCATCGTTATATTTAAATCGTATTGAAATTTTCTATTTCCAGCACAAAGGCACGGATCTAGAGAACATGGTGGACGTTATTACACTGACCTGCTCAAATGCCCTAGATCAGGCGTGCCCTGAACCAAAACAATGGGGTAAACGTAAACCCAATTGGTGGTCACGTGAGCTGGAGTCACTACGTAAATCTTGTAGGAAAAATTTCAACAAAGCTAAAAAACTCAGTCTCGAGCTGGTATGGCTAGTGTACAAAAAGTCTCTTCAGACCCATAAAAAAGCTTTAAGGGCGCCAAAGAGATCTTCGTGGAGAAACTTCTGCGGTGGCATCGAGGGTGCTTCCGAGACAGCCAGGCTAAGGTAGGTTCTTTCAGGATCCTCTAACCCGATAGGTTTCTTGCACAAGCAAGACGGCTCCTGGACCTCAACGGGAAAAGCAACCCTTGAAGTGCTACTAGATACCCACTTCCCTGGAAATACACCTGCGGAGGAAGGAATTCCTCCGTTCATTTCTTCCAACCCCGTCAACATTCCAGGTTCGGAAGAAAAGGTTAAATGAGCTATCCAAAGCTTTAAACCATACAAATCAACAGGGCCGGATGGGATAATACCTGCTCAACTAATTAAGATATTGGAGGTGTCTGCAAAATAGCTCTCTACTATTTTCAGGATCTGTTTCAAACTGAATCACATACCGTTGACATTTAGAAATGCCTCGGCTGTTCTTATTCCTAAAGCCGGTAAGGCCTCACATACTAATCCAAAGGATCTGAGGCCAATCAGTCTATCAGTCTTTCTTTGCTCTTAAGGCACTTGAAAGGATTGATAGTAGCTACCTGTCCGATACCGTCCACAGTCGACTACTGTCTAATGACCAACATGCCGCAAAGGCAAATCTACTGAGACTGCACTCCATTGCTCGGTCGGCTATATTGATAAGTCTCTCAGCGTCAAGAAGTTCTCTCTTGTAGCCTTCCTGGACATTGAAGGCGCCTTCAATAACGTGAAAAAGCTTAAACTGGCGCCGTTAGAGATCTAGGGATTGAATGCTCACTGGTTGAGTTTATAGGTCAGCTACTCTGTTGCTGAGTAGTAAGGGCTAAGCTGGGTGCGAGCGAATTGTGCGGCACGTGTCGAGGGGGACGCCACAAGGAGGTGTCCTATCCCCACTTCTGTGGAACCTCGCCGTTAATACGCTACTGCGAGATACGGTATGGGGTGGCGCAAAAGTTGTCGCGTACGCTGATGACGTCGCGATCGCACTCAGGGGAAAGTTTCCGCAGACATTATGCGAGCTGATGCAACGTGCGCTTCGGGAGGTATCCAAGTGGTCCGCCCACTGCAGGCTCAGGGTCATCTCAAGCAAGGCGGAACTTGTATTCTTCACGAGAAGGTATAAAGTGCTTTCGGTGACTCCACCGGTACTAAATGGTATCCGGTTAAGTCTTTCTACAAGTGCCATATTTCTAGGCGTTATTTTAGATAGGAAGTTGAACTGGAAAGATAACCTAGTTCAACGTTATGAAAAGGCATCCATAGCCCTCTACACATGTAAAAGAGCCATAGGCAGGAAATGGGGCTTATTCCCCGGATCTGTCGGTGGATTTTCACAGCGGTCGTCAGACCAATTCTCCTATATGGGGTGACCGTATGGTGACCTGTATTAGATAAAGAGGTTAAACTCAGGCTACTCACCAAGGTGCAAAGATCTGTGGCGGGCTCAGAACCACTCCACCGAGGTTAATTGTCTGTTGAGGTTCAACAATGAGGAGAACTGGTTTGGTGAGGGGTAAGTTCTTCTTCTTGGTTGGTACACAATTTTTCTTTGTGGTAACACAATGGGCTTCCTAACACTGGCCTAAGTGAGCCGCTGCAGGTGGCTGGCACTCCAGGATTCATTCGTTGTTCGCCACACAGTACACAGAAAGTACTCCAAAATAAATAACGCGGAACGCAAAATAATGAAATTAGATACATACATACAACTTATATTACTGTTCAAATATCTTTGAACATAATTTTGTAATGTTTATAGTTACAAAGGAGATATAAAATTTTATAACACACAACGCTTGTATGCACATAAACAAAACAGAAAAAAAGATCACTGCGTTGGTCTTTTATCAATTGTAAATATTTGTACATTTCTATACACACACACAAACATATGTAATTAGTGGAGTGGCATATTTTGAAAATTTTGCATATAAAGGACGAGGTTGGGAAAATAAGATCAGATTTGAAATATAATCTCATCCGCTAATACGTTTCTCTTGTTATTTTTATTCTTCTACTTCCCCCCACCAGCGGTAAGGGGTAGAGAATTTAATTTAAAAAATTTCAGGAATTTCAGCAGTTGTAAATCCTTATTACCCCCCACCCGAGGTAAGGAATAAGGTACTAGCACTAACTATTTGGAGAAAAAGGATACGTAAGCCGTAATAGCTGGAGACTATACGCAATATCCGCAATTACTATTCGAGAGAACATACATACATCGGCTGTGAATAAAGGTACAGTTAGGCCAACCCGGCGACTAAACCAATTACCTCCAACGGTTCTTTTAAAGAATACAAAGCAAATCCATATAAAAAAGCGTTCAACGTGGGAATTAACAGGGGAAAGATACTTGAAACCCAACTCGATATAGCGGAGAAAGTCCTGCAAATGTATCATGATATAGCAGGCAAATCGATGAGAAAATCGCAAATAGAAGAATTGAGTAAATCTCTGATAAAACTTCAAAAAGAATATGATGCCAATCACGAAAAATCAATGGCGGATGGCTTAGGCGAAGAGGACTACTTCAAATCGAATTCCTATGGTAACACAACAGGACAGACTGAAGAAATAGTTGAGCAATTTAAACTCGCTCTCAATGACAAAGTCATATTTCCACTGGCAGAAAAAACACCGCTAGCTCAAAGTAGTGTAAAAGCGGATCAGCAAGCAACAGCAAACGCTACAGATAAAAAAAATTTCCATTTTTAGGAGGAAAATTGAGAACCTTTGAGAACAAGTCAGTGAAGCAAATGATGAAATAGTTGCAGAATTTTTTAGAGAGGTTCCTCGATTAAAAAATGGCTTAGTTGAAGAGTCAAAAATAGCAGTTCGCCCTAGTTTGGAATTAGAAAAGCTAAAAACTCCAACAGCAGCGCGGAGTCCTTTGAAAGAAAGTTACAATAATAAGATCAGCCAGTAATTAATGGTGACAATGCCAAGAGTGTAAGGCAGTTGCTCGATACCACCAATGAACGTCTTAACGCAATAAAGTCGTTAGACATCAAAACTGAAGAAGCTGATCCCTTTATAGCTCGAATCATTGTACGGAAACTAGACAAGGAAGGGCTCAAATTATATGAGCAAACCATAAGGAAGATCAGGGAAGTACAAGCATTATTTGATGTATAAATATTTCTGGATCAGCACTTCCAAACGTTAAAAGCAGTAGCGGTATAGAACAAATATACAAAAACCAGGCATACAAGGCTAACCATACTTTCAATGCAAAACTGCCAAGTAGACACTGTACCTATTGCAAGATGTTAGGTCACACAATACATAATTACAGGACATTCAAGAATATGTCTTTAGAAGATAGACGTAAATATGCCAAAGAAAGCAAAATTTGCTACAAATGTATCAGCCATAATTGGAGTCAAAATTGCAGTAGCAATATAAAGTGCAAAATTTGCAGCAAACCCATAATGAGCTTCTACATTTAGAGTTTGGTGATAATAAAGCATCAATGTCTACAAAAGCAGCATCGACAAAAGTTAGAGCAAAAGCAGCGAATGGAGAATAATTGACCAAGGTTCCCAAATAACATCAATAACTGAGGAAGCAACGCAGATACTAGGTGTACCAAAGAAAAGAATTCAGACAAAACTCCTTGGGCTAGGAGGTGTTGTGGGTGGCGAATCAAAATCCAAGGTTCAAGTTCAAATCAAACCAAGATTCTTAAGCCAACTTGTAGAAAACGTAGATGCGGTGGTTCTACCATCGCTGACCACTGCTCAACCAGACCAATCATATACATACTTGCTGACCCATTATTTAATAAGGCAGATAGAATAGACATCGTTATTGGTGGAGACACTCATTTATTTATTTATTTATTAAACTGAAATATATTTATAAATAAATATACTACATGTAAAAGTACAAAGCGCTAGCTACAAGGCCTTCGGCTGTTGACTAAATTCTATTTGACTATCTTAATATAAAAAAAAAATTGGAAAATACCTCTATATATATATATATATATATACATGTTAGCAAAAAATTTACATAAACAAAAAACCTACTATTTCACTAAATTTGATTTGTAAGTTGGGCTTCGGAGATTAAATATGCTTGATATATTTTGGGTAGTGGGCTCTTTCAGAAGTTCCGATGGCGTGGTCAAAGAAAATACTTTTCTTCTAATATTGCTGAATGTTGGGCATATGTCTAAGATATGTTCTTCAGAATTTGTAGAATTTGTTTTTATTCAGAAGGTATTGATGCGTTAGAGTGGAGTGACCAATTCGCAGGCAACAAAAAACTTTGAGAGCTGAGCTGCTACATGTAGTCGGGTATATTACTTTAACTCGTAAGGGATATATGAGGCGATATCGGTTATTGTAACCGTTCCAATCCTCAATTTGGAGCACTTTTACGATTTTACTCAGTTGGTGTAGAATATCGTTTTTTTCAAAAGTTTCTATACAGTACCAAGGAGTGTGCACAACGTTCTTTGCTTCCTTATCTGCTGCTTCGTTGCCTTGAATCCCACAATGTCCCGGAGTCCACATTATCTTAATTTTGTTTTTAGATGCGATAAGATTGTCTTGTATGTATGATATCACGGGGCTAACGTTGCGTATATTTTAAATTGCAGTTATGGTTGAAAAACTATCGGTTCATATAACGAATTTGCCTTTCGTTAACGTCGACCACTGAATGGCTGCTTTTATTCCGTAAGCTTCAGCCGAGAAGACGGAACTATAAGGTGGTAATAATTCTTTAGTAATGATATCTGAATTATCAGAGACGACCGCATACGAAGTGCTATCATTATGTTTAGACCCGTCCGTATGTATGAACGTCCAACCTATAGATTTGAGCAGATGTTTTCGGTTTAAAAACAGTTGCTTAAAGGTGTCGCTGCTGGATGACTTTTTGGGGTAGCTCATCAACTCGTCTTCCAAGAAAAAGGAATGGATAGCCCATGAAGGGTGCTTGCTGGCCTTCATGTACTTCGGTTTTAACTGCAGGTCAAACTCAATAGTCTTTTGCAGGACTCTGTGCAAAGTTGGTTTTCTTTTTAACTGACGTTTCCGCTGAAAAGCTTGGCGTACTTTTTTGTACAAAATCGGATGTTTTTGATATTTGATGTAGGAAACGCTCTGATACTGCGTCTAATGGCCGAGTGATATGGTGCGTAAGGTTTCTTGAGTGCTTGTCCCGCATGATATCCGTATATTGACAGCCCGAAGTCGATTATGGAGAGTATAATTGCTTTTGTAGCGTCGATAAGGGTGATAGGTTGTATGTTTGAATATTTTGATGACAAAACCTTAATAATACTAAGTTTAGTAATCAGCATCGAATACAATTCCCTGAATCTTAAATGTATTTACATTTGGAATATTACCGCTATACGTAAACTTAAAGCCACAAATCGAGTCGCTTAGAGGGAATTAGCACGTCATCTGCATAAATGCAGTGTTGTACAGGAAATTTGGAAATAATTTCACTGACTTCATTGAAAGCAATTGAAAATATAATAACAGAAATTGGGGAACCTTGCGGTATTCCGTTCACCATAAATAAATATTGAGGGTAGCAGTTTTGGAATTTTACTCGAAATTTTCTATTGCTTAGGAAGGCTTTAAAAAAATTGTAAATCTTCGGGCCTACTTCCCAATTTGCTGACTGATTAAGTACGACATGAGCTCCAATGCGGTCATATGCCTTTTCGAGGTCTAAACTCAAAGCAGTTACGTGACCTTTGTTTGAAATGACGGTGGAAGTGTCGTGTTCAAAATGTAAGAGGGCATCTAGTGTGCCATGTCCTTTTTGAAACGCGACTTGGTTGACACTTAACAACTTTTTTTTCTGCAAGCCACTTAAATCTCTTAGCTATTCTTTTTTCCAATACCGTACTTAAACAAGAGAGCAGAGATATAGGACGATAACTATTTATCTCTGTATTTGGATGGCGTGGTTTTGGTATTGGTATGACATCAGCCATCTTCCAACTTTGCGGATAAATACCCTGTGACAAGATTTTATTGTAAAGAGCAACAGTCCTTCTTTTCAGAATTAATGGAGCGTTTTTAGCATAGAATGTGTAATTCTATCGAAGCCCGGTGTTGCCCTTTTGAGTTTATAACTGCGTCATCAAATTCCTCAATGGTAATATCTGACTCAGTATAATTTACCACATAACTTATTAGGTGGGACATAGTTACGATAAATTGCAAGGTTTTTTCAGGGATAAACTCCTTGGTAAAATTTGTGCTTTTTGCGTAAGAACTCCAAAAGTTTGCAAATGCGTTTGCTATATCAGCTGGGCTACTAATGACGTTATTTGGAGTGTTCAAACTGGTAGTTGCATTAGCCGTGTGAAAGCCTGATAAACGTTTTATGTCCTGCCAAATTTTTTTAGAACTCGCCTTTGGGTTGATGCAAGTAGTAAAGAGGCATGTTTTACATTTCTTGATTCACGCTTTAATATAGCATTGTTGCGTTTTTAGGCTAAAAGATCAAGAAAACTACGTGTGCTTTTGTATTTCCACCAACTATCCTGTTTAAGAGTTCTAAGTTTTTGCAATTCTGCATTTCACCACGGGGTGTATCGTTTTTGGCAAACGTTTTTCGTTTGAGGGATAGAGAAGTGAGCGGCAGTGCGGATAATTTTGCGTATTGAAGCGGTTTCCGTGTTGATATTATCGGATTGAGGGTACTTGGCAAGTATACTTATACATTGTTCTTCGTAGTTAATCCAGTTTGCCTTGGACGTGAGGAATTTTGGTTTGAATTTCTTGCTACTACCTTCCCTATAAATGGTAACTTCTGTTAAAATAGGATACTGATCGCTACCGTGGAGGTTGTCAAGTGTTCTCCATGTACAAAAAGGCACAAGATTGGCCGAACAAGTGGTGATGTCGACATGTGTGAATGAGAGGTGAGTTGAGAAATGAGTGGCGCTGCCATCATTTAGACACACCAGATTAGTAGATAACAATGTGTCTTCAATTACTGTGCCTCTTTCATTAGATTGCGAGAAACCCCAGATGGAACTCCATGCGTTGACATCTCCTAACCAACACATTGAACTTGTCGCTTTATTTAAAATATCGAGAATTTCCGTGCTAGTAAAATTCAGTTTTGGTGGTATGTACGTATTGATAATGGTTAGTTTGGGACTATTTAAGATTTCCTCCCCAATGCTGAGGAGATCATCGCTTGTAAACAATATTTTTAAAGGGATACCTTTCTTTATAAGTATTGCATCGCCTTGTTTGCTATACTGATTTCGGGGGGAGTTAGAATAAATGTCGACGTAGCCATTTGAGGCTTAGGGTTTTATGTTATGGCGAATATGTGTCTCTTGTAAGCACAAAATAGATGGGTTCAGTTCTTTGATTATTAATTGCAACTCATGGCAGTTGTTAAAATATCCGTTTATGTTCCATTGTAATATAGAGATCATTGTGAAGAAGAATAGTGTGTTATGCTATTGCATTCAGATTTAGTAGTTGTGCCGATTTTGTTTTAGTGAGAGTGAGAATTATTGAGAATACTAGTGGCGAATTGTTCCGTTTCCATCACGTCGTTGTGTTCAATTGTGGGTGTTTCATTATTTAGAGTAAAAGTGTTATTATCGAGATCTTTAGGGTTGTGGTTAGTTAGGAAATCATATGATTCTATTGTTGTTTGTTGAGTATTTTCATTGGTAACTCAGAGAGTTGATTTATCTATACTTTGGTGAGTTGAAAGCTGTTGTTGGTTGGATATTAGTTGAGAGAGAATGGAAGTTAACGTGCTATTGTTGGTGGTAGTTGGTGAAGTATTTTGTTGTGGTGAAGTTTCGGAGTTTAATTTTTGATGTAGTGATACGATTGGAGTATGGTTGATTTTTTTTGATGGAGTATATAGTGTCTGGTATACAAACTTGTTGTTGGTTATGGTTTGAAGTAGAGTTTCTTGTCATAGAGGCGAAAGAAGGCCCACCAATAGTTGAGGGTATTTGATTTCTATCTTCTTCATTGTGCACTTGTTTTCAACTTGAATTTTCAATATTTCATTTTACTGTTGAAATTTCGGGCAAGATTTCTCCGCGGCTGGATGCTCTCCAGAGGAGTTTACACACATTTTTCGTGAGCATAGGTCAGGGGAGTGTGGAGGAAGGTTGCATTGCTCGCATATTTTGAGGTTATTGCAGCGTTTTGCAGTGTGATTAAGTTTACCGCAGTTTTTACATCGCATTGGATTGGGATAATAGGGTCTCACTATTACCGAATACCACGTGATGTCAACGCGGTTTGGAAGATGAAATTTATCAAATGTAAGCAGATCAAGTAAGTGTATAAATTTCTCCGCTGTAGATTTATCTTTTAATAAAAGGCAAAAACTACCATCACGAAACTCGGTGATTTTAACAATATCCTTATTTATTAATTTTAAGGCGGCGTGAATCGCGAAACAACTATAGTTTTTGAGTGATCTGTTTTCATCAGCTGCTGATATAACTACATATTTGGGATTGTTGGGTTCGATTTGTGGAAGATTCGGAAATGTTTCCATAATCTTTTTAGGTTTTTTTCGTTCCAGGTTGTGATCAAACGCTAGCAGGATTGGGTGGCCCCAGGGCCATGTTTTTTAAGGTTAACCACTCTTAAGTAACAATTCTTTTCGACGATAATATTTAATAATGAAAAAATCATGAAATAGCATCAAACTTGTGGGGAAAACTAAAGAATAGGCACCGTGAATTGCACTCTAAGCGTACGACAAGAATTAACACGTCTGCTCACCAAGAGAGATAGTCGATGACTGTGGTGAAAAAAAGAAATTCCAAAAAATAACATCCGCAATTACCAACCTAGAGCGATTTTGGGAGCTAGAGGAGATACCTGATGACACCAATACCGACGAAGGTGACACATGTTTGAGGCAGTTTAAAGAAACGGTAAAACAAGATGACGATGGGCGATTCGTTGTAGAAATCCCTTTCCACGAGAATAAAGCGTGAGTCTCGAAAACAGGCTATGGCGCGTCTCATTTCTATGGAGAATAAATTTCAAAAGAGCGATAAACTGAAGAATGACTACCATGACTCATATGGTTAAGGCAGATTTTAAAATAATTGGTAAATATTATTTGCCTCACCATGCTGTTATAAAGGAAGACAGTTTAACAACAAAGTTGCACGTTGTATTTGATGCATCTGCAAAATCTTTGAACGGGAAAAGCCTCAATGATATCATATTTGCCGGACCCAAATTACAGAAAGATATATTCGATATTCTTCTCAAATGGAGACATTGGAAAATAGTTATTACTGCTGATGTAGAAAAAATGTTTAGACAAATAAAAATTGCTAAAAAGATCGCGAATATCATAGGATTTTATGGCGTGAAAATCCTTTGAGCAAAATTGAAGAATGAGTTGACCACAGTGACGTATGGTACTGCATCAGCTCCATATTTGGCAATACGCACATTACTTGAAATTGCAAGTAAATGTCCAAATGAACATAGCATTACCGGAAAACCAATGGTCAGCAGCTGAGGAGATCATCACAGCTACAGTTCTTGCAACATCAAATGCTACAATTGATTTCATTGATAACCTAGAAAATCGATATTCCAGCTGGTTAAAGCTACAAAGAGTAGTAGCCTACATATTACGTTTTGGGAAGAAAAGAAAAACTCAGCTGACCATAAATTTGTATGCAGAAGAATTACAAATAGCCAGAAATACTATCATTCGAGAGACACAAAAACAATTTTTTAAAGACGAAGTGAAAAAATTATTGAATGGTATCAATTACATACATACAATTACAACACAAAAATAAAAATAAATACATATGAAGATGTACAATATCTCCAACTGCACTTACATAACTGCATGTACATATGTATGTACATACTAAGTTAACACAAACCAGACACAAATTGCAATTGTGTCAACAACCCCGAAAGTTCAGCGCAAGTTGCAATGGGAAAATTTTGCCGACGCAACGTCAGCGCATCCGGCACACGCCAGACACATCGAAGCTTACGTTAATTCTAAGAAAGGTCACGCCACTGAATAGTTTCCGTGGTTTAGAATAAGTATAAATTGATAAGATTGTAAAATTTAGCTGTAGTCGTTTTTGGTCAATAAAGCGGACATGCTGTCCGGCAGAACAATTTATTTTTTTCGTGCTTTAAACTAACCAAGCACTAACTGGCGCCCGAGCTAAAGTAGTGTATAATAGAGGAACAAGAGGCCCCCTAGTAGCGAAAAGCAAACGGGAAGCATTAATTGCTAGCCGACTCTATTCGCGAATAAAAGACGTGCAAATAAAGAAATCTATAAATTTTTGTTAACAGAAAGAGAAATAAAGACAGTTCATTGTGTAAAATAATAAAAAAAAAAATTTTTTAAAAATCAAAACTAAATCAGCACAATATATGCGAAACGATGCAGTACTACGTAGAAAAAACAAATACTTTAAAATAACACTAGTTTACAGTACATTTGTTGCCGAAGAAATTTTAGCTGTTGCTGACTACATATAATATGCTATTTTCAAAAATATAATTAGAATACTTTTATCAGCTCTAGTTTCTGAGTTTCAGCTATGTAGGTATTAGACAGAAAAAAACATGTATTTAATAAGAAACACTTTATTTAAAGAAACAATTAACCATTTTTAAATCGACACAAATTAGCCACTTATGGTCATTGTATTTTATTTTGTTCAAGACTAGCGAAATGTTACAATATTCCTCCTTTAACTTTGTACTGTGGGCAATAGGTACCCCAGCATATTTATTTCCATTATGTAATAGAATACATTTTAGGCTACGTTTTGAGCTGTCAATGAATAAACGCCAGTCATTTGGTTCGTATTGCTTCAAGCCCATGTTTATCAACAATTTTTTGATATCTGAACAAAAGGTAATGCCATCTTCTTCGGAAAAATAACACCGTAATTCTGTATCTCTTTCACGATAAAAACTTATTTTAGTATCCGAGGATAGCAAATTTTTTTCTTTTAGTCTTAATGCTAACAATTCTGAAGCTTGTTTAGAAAGATTTAAATCTCTTACAAGATCATCTAACTCCTTTTGGGAAAAGCATTTTGGCTCATTAGACATAGCTTCAAAATCAGGATCATTTTGTGATGAGCTTGGTCCTTCAATGTCTTGCTCTAATGGTTCAGATATATTTTTAAGCTTTGAAGAGTGAGGTGAACGCTGCGCTGGACGTTGAACACAACTAGTACTTGGGTATTGTCATTTAGCTCGATTTTTAGTGTTTAAACCGTTTATGTTCACACTACAAAAATAACAGTCTATGAGATGATTTTGTGGTTCTCGCCAAATAGTCGGTGTTCCAAATTTAAAGGCACTTCTTTTACCACTTTTCCATAATCTTAAATATTCCACACACGATTTACAAACACAATTGGGAGCCCAAGACTTCTCATTTTTATCCAAGAGCATCCCAAAATACTCAAAATAGGTATTTTTCACCAACTCTGATATAACTTTTCTACTATTGTTAAACACATATTCTCCGCATATATAGCAAAAATGATCTGGATTGTTTAAACAACGTCTCCTTGAACTACTCATGACGCAAAAACTAGAGAAACTAATTTTAACACAGTAAAATATGCCTGTTATCGATTAATATATATGATATAAATTAATATAAATGATGAAATCAAAAACAAAGTAACTCGAGCTGCTCAAAAAATTTTGAGAGCAGATTTGACAAAAACAAGTGATGAGTGAACAATATCAACCACAGGATTCGCGGCAACAGACAAAAAGTTTAATATTGTAAACCAGTGTAATGATTTGAAAATCAATGCAGCGCGTATAATCAACAAGTACATTATAATATCAGCGACATTAAAACAAGAACTAAGAAATCTTTTAAAAATAAAGAAAATATCTACACACGTATAAAGGTGAGATGATAGTGGAGAATTTGAAAGAAAAGCCTTCAAGAAAAAATTAAAGTGAAAACATCGGAAACTAACGTCGAGAGACAGTCGAAACAACACAAGTCAAAAAATAAGGAAAAAATCGTAGCAAAAGCAGAATTAAGGAAAAGCCGCCGCATACAAAAGGAATTCTTCGCCCATCAACAACAACCACACACAGCTCAGCAAGTGGACGACGGTTCTACATTCAACTAATACATATAAATATTATCAGCAGTAACATCGACAATCCTCTAAGTGGAAGCAGCCTAGATTAACTACTTATATATAATAATATTATTATACATTTGCATTATATATTATATTAAGAATAATAAAAGTGTACAAATGGCGAACCCCAATAATTTAATCCGCCCTCCAACCATTCCCTCCAATCCGGCACCTACTACCCCTCAGACATCCCAAAATGCCCAGATGAGCATGGACGACCTGTCCAGGCTAATAGCCAGCATAGCTTCCGACATAGTGAAGACACACTACGGTGACAAGCGCGACTTGTCAACTCTGGAGTACCAGATGACCACATTGGTCCAAGGAAATAGGACAATTTCAGTTTTCTATCAACAGGTGTATAGCCATCTTTCTTTAATATTAAATAAACTAGGTTGCCTCGATATGGGCAACGAATCTCTGCGCATGCTGACACAAGCATATAGAGATAAAGCATTAGACACATTTGTAAGGGGACTTAACGGAGATCTACCCAGACTATTAGGAATACGAGAGCCGGCAGACTTGCCGCAGGCTCTTCATCTCTGTTTAAAACTACAGAACCAAAACTTTCGCATGAACCATGCGTACAATGCAAAAATGGTACAGCCTCCACCCTTGCCTCCAAGAAGAAATTTTCCACAGCCACAAAGGCACCCATTTTATCCCCAGCTAGCGCATTTACCCCAACCGCAGCGGCCAACTTGGCAACCAAGACATCAACAACATAACAATTTTTACTACGATAATAACCCCCCAAGACCTCCGAAACCGCAGCCTCGTCCAGAGCCCATGGAAGTTGACGAGAGTATGCAATCACGACGAATTAATTATATGAATAGAACTCCTCAAAATCAATTTCAAGGGAAAAGACCGCCATCAGTTACTAATCAACAGCGGAAGAAAGATCAAAGGACATTCCATATTGACACTGGAATAGTTCAGCAGGAATTTAAGCGTAATACATATGAAGACGAACGGTTTTTCGAACCAAGCGATATCCATTTTTTAGGATAATTAGCTCTTCGCTCCCCTATTTCGAAGTAAAAGCGGAGAGCGGCAGAATTTTAAAATTTTTAGTGGACACGGGTTCCAGTAAAAATTATGTTAAGCCAGAGCTGGTAAAAAAAAGAATACAAAATGACAACCCCTTTTTCGCAAAATCTATTGCAGGAAATTTAGAAATTAGCGAACATACTTATGCTCAACTTTTTAATTTTGAAGATAAAATTAAATTTTATTTAATGCCACTGCTTAAAACATTTGATGGCATTTTAGGGAATGATACCCTTCGGAAACTTAAAGCCATTATATACACTAGCGAAAATTACATGACACTAAGTAACGGCTTCAGGGTTCACCTCAAACAGCTCCCCTCACAGCGAGTAAACGCAATTGATGTAGACGAGAGAAACCTCTCTGAAAACCAAATACACACTATGAAAAATATAGTAAATAGATACCCAAAGCTTTTTTCCGAACCGGACGAAAAGCTAACCTATACGACAAAAGTTGTAGGGCAAATTCGGACAACATCCGATTCCCCTGTTTATACAAAGTTCTACCCATATCCTGCAGCATTAAAACAGGAAGTAGAAAACCAGATAGGAAAGCTCTTAAGCGATGGTATAATTAGGCCATCTAGATCACCGCACAACTCCCCAGTGTGGGTTGTACCAAAAAAGCCAGACGAAGCAGGAAATAAACAATACCGTATGGTCATTGATTACAGGAAACTAAATAAAATAACGATTGCAGATAGGTACCCCATACCGGAAATTACAGAAGTAATTTCTCAATTAGGTAATAGCAACTTTTTCTCAGTTCTCGACCTTAAAAGTGGTTTTCACCAGATTCCACTAAAAAAATCTGATATAGAAAAAACTGCTTTTTCTATCAACAATGGGAAGTACGAATTTACTCGACTACCATTTGGTCTTAAAAATGCGCCATCCATTTTTCAACGCGCATTGGATGATATATTAAGGGAACACATAGGGAAATGTTGCTACGTATACATAGACGATATAATCGTTTTTAGCAAATCAGAAGAGGAACACTTTGAACATATACATAAAGTATTTAAAACATTAGAAAACGCCAATATAAAGGTGCAATTAGGAAAATGTAAATTTTTCAAAAGAGAAGTAGAATTCTTAGGATACGTAATCACACCGGTTGGCATAAGAACCAACCCAAAAAAAGTGGAAGCCATTTCAAACTTCCCACAACCACAAAATTTAAAACAACTTCGCAGCTTCCTTGGCATGTCAGGGTACTACCGACGTTTTATAAGAGATTACGCCAAACTTGCAAAACCCCTAACATCTCTTTTAAGAGGGGAAGAAGGTCGTATCTCAAAGAATAAATCTACTCACATAAAAATAAACTTGAATAGGGAAGCGATAGAAGCTTTCACGAAAATAAAAAATTCCCTTACTTCAGAGGATATTATTCTCACGTATCCGGATTACAGCAAGGATTTTGAGCTGACTACGGATGCGTCCAACTTCGCCATAGGCGCGGTATTGTCTCAATCGGATAGACCGATGGCATTTTTATCCAGAACATTAAGCAAAGCGGAAGAACACTACGCCGCTAACGAAAAGGGAATGCTTGCCATTATTTGGGCATTGAATTCGTTTCGAAATTACCTGTATGGATCGGCCAGAGTAAAAATATTCACCGACCATCAACCACTAACTTATGCATTAAGCAATAAGAATAGTAATAGTAAAATGAAACGCTGGAAAGCGATACTAGAAGAATACAGTTATGAAATGCACTATAAGCCAGGTAGAACAAACGTCGTGGCCGACGCTTTGTCGAGAATTCCTCACCAAGAATCGAATTTGCATACGTTATCAGTAGCGACAAATTCGGATGAGAGCTCATCCCACAATTTAATTTATTCCGTAGAAACACCAATTAACGCGTTTAAGAATCAAATATTTTTAAATAAGGATGTTATATCGACTTATCAATTTAAAATCATATTTCCCACTTACCACCGTCATATAATAACCGAACCTGATTATTACGAGCAAAACTTGATTTCCATTTTGAAAAGATATTTAAATCCGTCCGTAATAAACTGCATTAGAACGGAAGAGCAAATTATGGGCAAGATCCAAGAAATTTACCCTTTACACTTTGACAAATATAGGATTAGGTTTACGCATACCCAAGTAGAAGACATAACAAGCGAGGAAGAGCAGGAGAATATTATTATAAGGGAACATAAGAGGGCACATAGAAATTGCAGGGAAAATAAGATACAAATCTTAGAAAAATTCTATTTTCCAAGTATGGCGAATAAAATAAAAAAGATAATAAAAAAACGCGTTACTTGTAAAGAAAACAAGTACGATCGCCACCCACCAAAGCCGCAACTACAAGCCACACCCACACCCAATTACCCTGGACAAATAGTCCACGTAGATATACTAATGATAGGCAAAAAACTGGTTTTAACAGCAATAGACAAATTTTCAAAGTACGCAATCGCAAAACCCATTAAATCCAAAGCAACAGAGGATATTAGGCAACCTTTAAGGGACATTCTTTTCTCCCTAGTACCAGAAACATTGGTAATAGATAACGAGAGGTCCTTTAACTCCGAGTCCATTAATTTCATGATAGAGAAATCATGCGTTGTCTACAAACAGAGAAAGCCCACAGATCTTTCCAGGAACTTTTAGAACAGTCAGTAAAAGAGTATAACTACACCATTCATTCCACAACGGAAAAGAAACCAATCGAAATCTTCTTCGGAAGACGTGTCAGTAGCGACCACAGATTGATAGAAGAAGAAAGGAATGAAACAAAGAAAAGGCTTCAGGACAAACAGTTTGCAGATCTTTCGTACCATAATAAGAACAGAACGCCACCCAAACAATATTTTGAAGGCGACGAAATTTTTGTCAAAATAAGTAAGAGAATAGAAACTAAATTATCACCTAGATTTAGGAAAGAAATTGTAGCGCAGAACTACAATACTACCATTAGAACCAAAACAGGCAGGATTGTACACAAAAATAATATAAGACAAGGCTAACGAATAAAAGTTTCTTGCAGGCGAAAAAAAAATAAAAAAAAAAAAAAAAAAATTCTTCAATGGAGAACCTCCAAATTTATTTAATTCTTACTATATTGGCACCCACTATAAAAACTCAACAAATTGATGTACAGGACTTGACAAAAAACAATGGATATCTACCAATTAAAACAGGAGAGGTAAGGACAATCAACCATTATGATAAAGTCCTACATTTTATCAACTTAACCAAATACGAACAAACACTTTCACTCATTTCGGGCAATATTAATACAATAAAGACAACTACTTTTGAGGACAGACAATTGCTCGACACAATTCACAAAAATTTCATTTTATTAGAAGCAAAGCTAGAAGGTTTACACCCACATTTCAAATCAAAGCGAGGTATCCTTAACATCATAGGGAAAGGACTGAAATACATAGCAGGTACCATTGACAGTGATGATGAAAAAGAAATTAGCGACGCACTTACACAATTGCATAAGAGCGAAGGAGCAAATACACAGAATATTAATAATTTATTGTACTTTAGCAACCTTATTTCTGGA
The DNA here is from genome assembly GCA_951828415.1 of Anomoia purmunda. Lineage (NCBI taxonomy): Eukaryota > Metazoa > Arthropoda > Insecta > Diptera > Tephritidae > Anomoia > Anomoia purmunda. Next base: position 4,529,886 of record OX639998.1, on the reverse strand, counting down.
CAAATAAACAACGTCACGGACCATATAAACAAGCAGCAAATTATTGTTAGTAACTACATAAACGAACTCAAAGAAACAGCGCAGAATAGAATAAAGACTTTGGAAGACGACATCCATTTCATTAAACACACTTATCAAATTAATAACGATATATCACTTTTTCGCAATCACGTGGACGACATTGGACAGATAATATTTTCAAGCAAATTAGGTATAATACCGACAGATATACTGACACCTATGGAACTAGGACTCATTACTGATTTCAGAAGCTATAGCCACATAAAAACAGCAGTACTTTTCCAAAATAACATAATCATTATAACCGTCCTCATACCCCAATATTCCAACAACATCCTATCCAAAATCAAAATTGAACCCCTTCCCAATATGATCAATAAGTCAATAGTCTTAAATAAATACGATATACTAATAGATGAAGACAATAATATGTACAATGTAGACATTAAGAATAACCTAGAGAAAAATTTAATAAAAGAAGACGACCAATGTCTAGCAAATATATTAAAAATTGAAGAAGCAGCTTGTAAGCTCAGAATTTGTAAAGAGCAATCTGTAATTGAAGTGCTACCAGGGACACTAATATTTAAAAGTTTTGAATCAAAATTAGTACAAAATTGTAATAAACAAAATATTAAACCAAGAGGAACCTTTTTAATAAAATTTAAAAATTGTGAGATAAATGTATTCAACAAATCATACATCAATGTAAACAGGGAGGTATATGAATCATTTGTATTACCAAATGTAATAACAAAAATAAAAGAAAATACGAATTTTACAAACAAAGAATTAAAACTAGAGACATTATATGTAAAACAACTCCAACATGAAAATAATATAGAATTCCTGTTTAATAAAAGTAACAGTTCCTCAATAATTAGCTTAAGTTCCGACGTAGTATTAATTATCATAATTGTAATCGTTATAATAGTATTTTTATATATAATCAAGCATCGTCAGAAAATATATATATCACCCGAACCTAAACTTAATGCAGAGTACGTGGCAAATGTGAAAAAAGGTCCATTTTTACAAATTACAACGGCACACCCTACGAGCAACACCGATTGGGGGCAATCGAGTTAAGAGGGGAAGAGTTAACACAAACCAGACACAAATTGCAATTGTGTCAACAACCCCGAAAGTTCAGCGCAAGTTGCAATGGGAAAATTTTGCTGACGCAACGTCAGCGCATCCGGCACATGCCAGACACAAATCGAAGCTTACGTTAATTCTAAGAAATAGGTCACGCCACTTAATAATTTCCGTGGCTTAAAATAAGTATAAATTGATAAGATTGTAAAATTTAGCTGTAGTCGTTTTTGGTCAATAAAGTGGACATGCTGTCCGGCAGAAAAATTTATTTTTTTCGTGCTTTAAACTAACCAAGCACTAACTCATACATAAGTACTTGTGTGTGTAAAAAAAGTCAGTGCGGCATTGTGCGAGGCCTACGGCCACGCACGGGCTGTCGTGTTATTTCGAGGTATCGTAACGTTGAACGTTGAATGACGACTATTGTATTGGTCGTCGCTTAGAATAAGTGAGTAGCAAACATTGAACAACCAGCTGACATGATACATACATACATAGCTATCACTGGCGTTAATGAATGTGGTCACTGAGCGCTCTGTCAGTATGTATGTATGCATTAAAGCAACTAGTGCAAATTTTATTCTCTACAAGCAAGAGAATAGAAAAGTTCGCTCACAAGCACGACCACTGTTATATTGGTCGTCGCTGAGAATAAGTGAGTAGCAAACATTGAGCAAACAGCTGCCCCAGAAATGCCCCCCACCTCACTACACTTCTGTTCCTCACTTTTTTACTTCAGCAAACCCGCATCTATCTCTTTACCCTCACTTTTTTACAAATTTCTCTCTGGTTTCAATTTTGCCTGAAAACCCTACCGTATAGCGTCATTCAACGCTAAAAAAAAATTCTAAAAACAAAAAAGGAAAAGAGTGTATACTTACATATATTCTACCAAATTCTGAAAAAAGTATTTTAAATACATATGTACATATGTACAGCTCCAAATAGCTCTCAGGGCTATTAATTATTTCACGAAAACATAAACAAAAAAACTGAAATAATACATTTGTACATACATAGACACACATATGTATACGGTTTTAGTGAGAAAAATTAAATAATAAAATACACATATGTACATATATACATATACAGACGTGTGTGGAAAACACACCAAAAAAAATTTATGTATGAACAATGATATCAAAACATGGTTTGAAATAATTAGACAAATACAAAACTCATCTTTCAATTTAAATTTAAACCTACAAACATACATACATATCTATATACGAACTACTACCACCATCCAAAATATAAGTTAACTTAGTGTAAATTAAAACCACCCGCATCATTCAACATACAATCAGCCGTAGTAAATTAAATACTTCCAGCAGTTCCGCACATAAAACCACCCACATAGTCGAAACATGACTAGCCGTCATAAATTAGCCACTTATAGCAGACCCGCATTCCAGAGAATCAAATAACCCAAATTCCATTTGAAATACGATTACCAATCATAAATTAGCTGCACCAAGTTGACACATATTTAAATATTTAAAAGTCAACTCAAGTGAAAGCCAACAATGCAAACGTTGCTAGAAAAGCAATCGTAACAGCGCATATGTACATATGTCGCCGAAATATGATTACCTATCATATTTCGATTACACCAAGTAAATTTACGACAAAGCACTTATGGCAAGCGGTGCGCAACTATGTAGGCCAGCGACTAGTAAGAAGAACAGCCTAGCACAATTGTATCAGCGCAATTGTGTAAACAATCACACAATATGGGAATCCAGACTCAGCACTCATCGATTGCGTAACATCAAAAGACGCAACACGGACAGTGAGGAGGAAATGGAAATAGGCCACAACAACAAAATCCAGGTGCAGTCAGGCCTAGAGTTTAGTATAAAAGAATAAAACTGGAAATTTTAAGATTACATTGATTTCTCATTTTAATAAACGCGGTTGTGTGAGCTAACATTAGCTGCCCGAAAAATAAAACACTTTCGTTTTATTAACTGGCGCCCGAGCAAAAGTTCAAAGTATGCGTAAAAATATCCTGAAAACGCAAAGTAAGGATTCGCGCAACCGAGCAAAATTTTCGAGCCACACGAACGTAAAATCCTGAAAATAACAAGTAAGGGCACGCGGGGCTTAAGAAAATGAATTAAAGAATTAAAAGTATCAACTGCGTTAATTATCAAAGTTACATCCGAAAAGGAGCAAAATTAATTGCCAGTAAAGAATACGATACATTTCGAAAAAAAAAAAAATAAATGCTGAAAACGCAAAGTAAGGATCCACGGTAGGAAAAAACATTAAAAGTACGCTTGTGTAAACTCGCCATTATAGTGGAGGCCCCTCAGTAGCCACAGCAAACCGGCGGTACATAGCCTCCCCTATAAAAATAACACTAAACAATATTCGAGTCGTATAAAAAATATTAAAAAAAATTAATTAAAAATCAAACTTTGTGAATTAAAGTAGACATTGAAAAAACATTAGATTCAACACTAAAAAGTGAAAAATAGTGAATCAAAAGACTTCAAAGTAAGCGAAATAAAGACATAACCAGTATAAAAAAAAAACATTTAAAAAGTGCGGGAAAGCCATAAACATTCCAAAAAGTGATACAAAAATTATAAAAATTATCACCTGTACCATCACCAGAAGAAGCAGTAAATCAACTAAAACCAACTCAACGGCCGCAGCTACAACGTTCCTGTTGACACAGCAAACAGCAGCAAACAAACGCAGCAATAGTAGAGTAAGAAAGTAATATTAAGCATATTAAGTTCAAATCCCTGAGCATTAATTTTAAATACCCCACTAGTAACCCCATAAAATTAAATGGACGCATTACCAGTCGACTTCGACTACGACGGGCTGAATAAAATTATAGAACAGGTGGAAATAGATAGTGAGCTAAAAAACATAAACCCCTGGTAATTACAGGTATTAGTAAGGAAGGAAAACCTAGGGCTATGCAATGGGTATTCAATCTTATAGAAGAAAATAGAGTAGTCACACATCTTGACTATGACAATAGGGACAACATCGAAGAAGAAACAGTTCGGCTTATTCGCGCGTGCGAAAGGAAGTCGAAAAGACAAAACAAATAAATATTGTATGTAAAAACAAAAAAATTATTTCAAAGAATTTAAATAAAGAAAAAATTGTTTTTTTAAATTATTTAAGTAACAAATATGTTCTAAATACAAATTTATAAAAAAAAACTTTTATAAATAGTAAAGTTTGTTCAAAAACATTTTTTCTCATTTAAAGAAGACATAGGAATTCAATTTATTTTAAAATGGCAAACCCTAATAACTTAATTAGGCCTGCGTTACTGAATCAGGATGCCCCCCTATTCAGGCACCAAATAATCCACAGTTAAGCATGAGTGACTTGACAACTTTACTCTCTGAAATTGCAGCTAACGTTCTAAGGCAGCAAGGACCACAGGTGGTTCAGACCATCCTGAATCCAAACTCTTCTTTAGCCACTGCAATCGATCAACCTATAGAGGAAACATACAGGGGGAACCTGAATGATTTAGACAAAATACCAGATGTGGTAAAATGTTTAAAAGAGTTTTCAGGAAGCGCAGGAGACTTTAGCTCCTGGAAAAAAAGCGTGGAGCGTATACTAAACATATACGAACCACTCAAAGGATCTCCAAAGTATTATGGAATCCTAAGTGTAATTCGTAAGAAAATTACTGGCCAGGCCGATACGGCATTGGAATCGTACAATACACCACTGGACTGGCCGTCGCTAACTAAATGCCTATCGATGCATTATGCCGATAGACGCGACTTGTCAACCTTGGAGTACCAAATGACTACATTGGTGCAAGGTAATAAGTCAATTTATGAATTTTATCAACAAGTGTATAAACACCTCTTGTTGATTTTAAATAAATTAGGTTGCGAAGGTATGAGCAATGAGACTCTACACATGTTAACACAATCTTACAGAAGCAAAGCGTTGGACACATTTATAAGAGGATTAAATGGAGATTTATCAAGACTCCTAGGTATGAAGGTGCCAGTTGACTTACCCCAAGCTCTTCACCTGTGCCAAAAATTGGACAACCAAAATTTTAGGACGAACCATGCCTATAACAGAGGGCAGTCGTACCAAAAAAATCAAATACCCCCAAGGAAATACCCTTCACAGGCAAAACCACAGGTGTTTTACCCGCAGTTGGCACATGTACCAACAGCAAACCAACAAAGTTGGCAAGCCAATCGAGCACCGCATAATACTTATGCTAATACGCCACCCAGGCCTCCTAAGCCACAACCTCGGCCAGAGCCAATGGATGTCGATCAAACCATGCATTCACGTCGAGTGAATTACATTAATAAACCCCAACAAAACCCACAAACTGGGAAAAGACCAAATTAGTTTGAAGACAGGCAAAAAAATTATAAAAACCAAAGATTATATCACGTAAACTTATCAACAGAAAAAGATGTGCAAAGTGAAGAGCACTCGAACGAATCAAGTAATTTTAATTTTTTAGTATGATGAGCTCTTCACTACCATACTTTGAAGTTAACGTGGAGAGCGGTAAAACCTTAAAGTTTCTTGTGGGCACAGGGTCTAGCAAGAAAATTATTTTATTTTATGCAAAATCAATAGCAGGAGAAATAAAAATAATCGAGCATACTTATTAATACAACTTATTATCATGTGTTAACTTATTAAGACAATTTAACTTTTGCGATTTTCAAAACCTTTCTATCGAAAATAAAGTTGCATTCTTGTATAATACCATATCTAATGCTATGAGTACTTTGACATATCTGAAAGAAATTAGCGTGAAGTTGATGAATAAGTGGTACGATTTTGAGCTATCAAATCTTAAAAAAACGTAAACTCAATCTCTTCAATATTGCTTTACAAACAGGGAATTGGAATGAATATAACATTACCAGGCGAAGATATAAACGATCAATTAAGGTTAAAAAAGCCAAATACATGGAGCATAAAATTACTTGTAATATTGGGAACAACAAGGCTATGTGGAAACACCTTAAAAATTGTATATCTATGTCTAACGAAAATAATATCATTGATAAAATAATGATAAACGACCAATTATTCATAAAAGATACTGAAATAGCGCAGTCGTTAAATAACTATTTTATTGAGAGTGTCATGGAAATCAGCACAAATATTAAAGCTCCTTATAGGGACATTGCGGTAATTGGAAATAGTACATTTTCCTTTAAATTTCAAAAAAATCTCTACTGAGGACATACTTAATATAGTTAGAGTTTTTAAAAATAAAATTGGTGGTAAAAAACTCCTATCCGAAGGTGTCATCAAAGATTCCATAACCTATACCGGATACTTTTATGCTCAAATTGTAAATGAAAGCTTAGAGAAAGGTGTTGTCCCCAATCTATGGAAAACTTCCGTTGTAGTTCCATTAGAGAACATAAAAAATACCATCAGGGCTGATGAGATAAGGCCTATTAATACGTTACCGTGTAATGAAAAGATACTCGAAACAGTGGTAAAAAAAACCAGCTTGTACAATATCTAGAAGATAACAAAATTATTATACCACAGCAATCTGGGTTTCGTAAAAGACATTCTTGTGAAAGTGCTTTAAACTTAGTAATTGCAAACTGGAAAGAAGACTTAAGTAGAAATAAACATATAGTTAGTAGCTGTTTTCTTAGATTTGAAAGGCGCTTTTGAGACAATTGACCAAAAGCTGCTCCTAAAAAAGTTATTCAATACAGGCATCACTGGTATTGAACTAAAATGGTTTGAAAACTTTATCACGAATCGGAATCAAAAAACAGCAATTGGATCAGCACTATCCGATACAAGAGATGTTTCAGTTGGGCTTCCACAAGGATCGGTATTAGCTCCGATTTTGTTCAATATTTATATCAATGATATAAACAATTGCATTAAATATTGCGATATCAAATTATTCGCTGATGATACGTTGCTCATGCTAAGTGGAGATAATATCAGTGATATATCAACTAAACTGCAAGACGACCTAAATAAATTCTACGATTGGCTATGCTTGAACAGACTGAACGTTAATAAAACTAAATACATGGTCATATCAAGGCGAAATTTTGAGGAAAGCGAACTGCAAAATCTAAATATAAACAACGAAATTATTGAAAAAGTTAGGACCTTGAAATATCTAGGAATAAAAATTGATGATAAACTGATCTTTAATGATCACATTGATTATACGGCGGGGAAGATAGCTAAAAAATTATACTTCACACAACGAACGTGTAAATACTTAAGTAGAAGATACAAGACTATGGTGTACAGATCTATAATTGAACCTTATTTTATTTACTGTCCCACAATATTCTTCATAATGAGAGATAGTCAAATCTATAAGCTACAAAAGCAACAGAACCGAGCAATGAGATTCATTCTTAGTAAACGCTTTGACACACCTATCAGAGATATGCTGGCCACCTTAAATTGGTTGAGCGTTAAACAACAGCTTTTTTACTATACAATGAAGTTTATTAAGAATATTATAGAGGGAAACTTCCCCGTTTACTTGAAGAGTAACATAAAACATGTCAATAATGTACACTCAAAAAATACTCGGAACAAAAATGATTTTAATCTCCCGTCTTATAAAACAGAAGCAGACAAATGTAACTTATATTACAAAGGATTAAAATGATTTAATGAATTGCCAAATGATATTAAATGTAACAATATGAATGAGTTCAAAAGAAAATTGTTAAATTGTTGTAGGACCCTTCCAATTTAGTGTAACATGGGCGGGCTTTCGAACTATCAACCACAATGCATTCGTACATAGCATACTTCAGGGTCTTGCCAGAATGCTGTATTGCTCCATCATGCAACCATTAAGTAGCCGAAGCTCATCCCGAAACGCATTACTAGATCAAATCAGTGCATCGCCGTATGGATGCTTGCTTCGCACTTTATTTGCACAAACGGCCGATATACGGCAACCGAGTGATGCCTACAATCATTGTGTTAATATGCTTTGGAAGTCTGCTAGTTTGTTATTCACTGATACTTGGTGGTCCTTATAAGTAGCTTTTACTTTATTTTTTAGTATAGGCTATAAATTGTAGATTTTAAGAACTATGTATAAGCTAGGCTTAATAAAGCTGTAAGAAATAAATAAATAAATAAATATAAACTTTTGTTGGTTTGCAAATTTCAACCTTGCATTTCGTCTTTTAGTATTGACGTATGGTTTATTTCGGGCTATGTGTCCATTGAAATCAGGTTCTCTGAGCACTCTTCGTATGGTTTCCGGATGGCTTTTCTTCCCAAGAAATTTTTCCACTTCGTTGCCTAAAGCGGGAGCACTTAAATGGGAATTTTCGCGTATTTTCTGTACAATCCAACGGGAATCACTTTCGTTAAATATTTTATTATGAGCCGATTTCTTTTTATTTGCGACACGACGTTCACGAACATAACTTTCAATGATATGCTGAATAGTTCCTTGACTCAGTTTCACCATTTTCGCGATTTTGCGTTGACTTTTGCCGTCTTTATAATGATTTAGTATTAATTCGGGCCCTTCAAGACTTGTTTGGCTCCCCATTTCGAACTACACTTTATGAATGACAATACTAAAATGTCAAAATTATCAAATACTATTCCAGGATTGCTCACATTTATGAAAGTATTTACTTTGCATTCGAAAATCGACGCCAAGCTGTCGTCGCTAACGGTAAACATTTGTACATCATTTCGGCTGTGAGCTTGCATTTCGGTATACGAACATGTTTCTAATTTACGTTTGTAAAAAAGAAATAATTTTAGCGTTATTCTATTTTACAAGACTCAACATATATGTACCAAATTAATAAATTAGTAAAAAAAATTTTATATCGCAATATAAACATGATTTTTTTACTAAGCCCTTTTACATTTCATTTTGGCGGTGAGCCACTGTATTTTGCCTGCACGGCATGTATGTATACATCGTACAAGGTGGCGCAAAAGTAAACTTCCGATGTTTTTTGGATGTAATTAAAAAAAAAAAGAAAAACTTTGATTCTTCTTGTGGATTATTTTTATTTGGTCTTTTAATTTTTTTTACATCAAGTCGAGAATATGATGTCATGTAAATGGCCGCCGCCACAGTTGATTGTCATTTGAGCCCTTTTTATGGCATTTTCCATCACTTTGACCAAAACTTCCGGCGATAGGTCCTCACATTCTTGACGGATATTCTCTTTAAGAGCTGCAAGAGTCTGAGGCTTGTTGACATAAACCCGCGACTTCAAAAAGCCCCACAAAAAGAAGTATGGAGCGGTCAAATCAGGCGATCTTTCTGGCCAGTGCAAATCGCCAAAACGGGAGATTAGGCGCCCGGGAAATGCATCCTTCAGCATATCGGTAGTGGCACGTGCAGTGTGTGCCATTGCACCGCCCTGTTGGAACCACATGTTTTCCAATCCCAATTCATCAAGGTGCGGCAAAAAGAACTCGTTGATCATTGCTCTGTAGCGCTCACCATTCACAGTAACCGTTTGGCCCGCGACGTCTTCGAAGAAAAAAGGTCCGATGACTCCTCCAGCGAAAACAGCACAGCATACAGTAACTTTGAGCGGCTACAGCAGAACGGCTACTCCGGGGTCTGCCACGCCTGGCAGCATCTCGTGTTGTGCCAGTCTCTTCGAGGCGAGCGGCTAAACGTCGCAATGTTTCACCAGTTGGCGTTGGACGGCCAGGAAATCTGCGACGAAATTCACGTTGTGCCAAAGTCACCGACCGATTATTGGTCAAATAAATAGTCAGCAATATTCCGCGTTCTGGAGCAGTGTAGCGTAACATTGTTTATTAACGTGTATTTCGCATGTGTTTACTACACAAATGTCAAAACAGAACTGACATTAAGGGCCAATCGCAAAATTTATAGCATTTTCTGATAGGAGGAATACTTTAGCGCCACCTTGTATATAAGCTGAGCTGCACTTGTAAATCTGAATCGCCTGCTCGGTATACATACTTATGTAGATATTTACTTACATATACATAATTCTCAAATAGACGCTGTCACTAGACTTAGACGCGCTAAGGCAGTACAGTGTGGTGAAAAATATAGCACCGGCTCAAAATAAAGTGCGTTACAATAATATTCGGGCAAAGAGTTTTAAATTAAATAATAAATAATTCAATCAAATAACAACCAATAATATAAAATTAAGCTAAAAGCAAATAATAAACTAAATTCACCGGAAAATAATTGAATTTTCCCCTTAATACTCATGGTCTCAAGCATCTCATATATACATATATATATGTATATTGTAACCCAGTTCATCTCGCGTACTCATAATGGTAGAACATAAGCAAGATAAACCCAAGATAAACAAGAACCAACACGTCTGCCATGCAAATATCCCAAATCCATCCTCATAATTACCTCAAAGTACCTGCTTGTAATACTCGATCTTCTATGGCGGATATCAAGACTGGCCATATTTCAGAGACATGTTCACAGCAGTGTACATAAATCGTCCCAAGTTATCTCAGGCTCAAAAATTGTACCACTTGAGACAGAAAACTCGTGGAAAAGCTACCGTCCTCATTAAAAATTATGCTTTAAATGATCGCAATTTCCAAATCGCTTGGGATGCACTCAAATCCCGCTACGAAAATCGTAGAATTGTTATTGATAATCATATCAAAACTCTTTTTAACATTCAGCCTGCACATAGAAAATGGGAAAAAACTCCAACAAATTGAAGCGACAATAAATAATTGTCTAGCTTCACCCAAATCACCCAAATCTACTGAAAGTTGAGACCCAACGCTCATATATCAAACATACCAAATCTGTTCCTCAAAGCTCCCTGACGAAACACTCACGTTATGGGAGCAATCACTTAAATCAAGAAAGGAGTTACCATTCTGGTCTGAAATAGACCAATTTCTCACTACTCGGTACGAAGTGGTAGAACGCCTTAGTACATACAGACCGAATAAACCAAAACCTCCTCAGCCCACTTTCATGCCCTGGATATCATCAACAACTCCGCAATCGTTCAACTTCCGGAACAAAACTCAATCGTTCCACACTGAACAAAGAAAGCCAGTCTCGTGCAAATTATGCAACTCTAACCCCTTCATGATGAATTGTGTCCAGTTTAAAGAACTATCCGTCTCAGATCGGTTTAAATGTGTTAATCAATAATTATTGTAAAAATTGTTTAGCGTACTCTCACTTGAAGAGGGAATGCCCCAGCAATTTCACTTGCTTATATTGCCAAAGGCGACATTTTCACTTCTCCATTTTCCAGCAAAATTCCAAGCGCCAAACAATCAAAAGCCCACAAAAATTTTTGACGCATCTCAAGTGACAATCGATCAAGAAAGGCCTTGTACCTCAAAACAGGCCGCTTCATTACCTTTATCAGATCCCAACTGCTTCGCACCCTACAAAAATACTAGCTATCGGAAAGGAGATGGTCGCTACGCAGTAAAACTCCCATTCAAGTCAGCATTTCCCGACTCAATCGCACTAGGGCACTCTAGACCCTCAGCTCAACAGCAATACCTCAGCATCTAATGGATAACTCAGAAGAAATCGGAACTCAAAAGAACTTACTAGAAAGTCCTGGAGGAATATTTAAATCTAGACCTAGACTTGCTACATCATGTGGTGATAAAACTCGACAGTAAAACCCCTAAAGTCCGCGTAGTTTTCAATGCATCAAACTATCTCACTCCGGCCTCCCACTTAATGACGTACTTCACACAGGTCCCGTGCTCTAAAAGACCTGATGTTAGTCATCCTAAAATGGCGATTATACCAGTATGTTTTCAATGGCGACATTGAAAAAATGTATCGCCAATATATGTACGTCCATAATGATTTTGTGGACTGACTCCTCCATCGTGCTAGCCTGTCTTGAAAAACCTCTCTACATGTGGAACAGAAACTCGAGCGCATGAAGAAATAACCCAGGCGAAAATGCTCAACATAAATATTACGGAAAAATGAACCCATTTATGGATAAGTCAGGACTATTACGCGAGAACGGGCGTATTAAATATGGCGACCTTAGCTATGATGAGCGTCACCCAATTATTGTTTAAGATGACTCTAAGCTCTGCTTTCTAATCCTTGAATTTCTCCACTCAACACTATTCCACGCCGAAAAGCAGTTGAGGATCCGAAGGTCTAGCAGGAATATTATAACCCACGCCTAAAACAGAAGGTAAATTCTGCATATTTCAATGCAAACGTGCACCATTTACAAACAAAATATGAAGTCGCAAATGAAGCTCGCATTACCCCCCGAACGCTCGATTTATTCACTCCCGTTACAAACAACAGGTGCTTATTTTCTGGCCCATTATTGGTGCAAACCTCCACTCTTCGCCGATCATTTCATTCCAAAGTATACCTATGCGTATTTTATATGCTTTTCCACAAAGGCTATACACCTTGAGCTCTATTCTGATTTAACCACAGAAGCATTCAAAGCTGCATTTACGCGATTCGTCGGACGCCGAGGCATACCCCATCAAATCATGTCGGACAACGAAAGGACATTTGTACGAGCACAGAGAAGCCTCAAAAGGGAACTGTCTTCTTTCCTTGCAGAAATATCAGCTGACTTCGCAACCAAATATGCCGTTAAAGGACTATGGCAATTTATTCTGCCCTACGTCCTTCATATGGGTGGACTCTTGGATACAGCAGAGCGAAGCTTCAAAATTCACTTCACTAAAGTTGCTGGGAATCACAAATTGACGTACGAGGAGTTCAACACTCTCCTTATTCGTATTGAGGCGGTTTTAAACTTCAGACCACTCTCGCCTGTGTTTCAAGATCCAGACGATTTCCAAGCTCTTACGCCAGGCCGTTTGCTACCCGGGCCCCACTACTATCCATACCTGAACCGAACTCGAAGAATCTTTCTCTAATAAACAAATGACAGGAGCTAAGGACACTTCACTACCAATTCAGTAGGCGCTGGAAAAATGAGTACCTGCACGAGCTTCACAAACGTTACAAATGGAAAGTACATCAACTCAACTTACAGGAAGGAGACCTAGTCGTCATCAAAGATGACATCCGCAGCCGCTAGCTCAATTTTGTTTATTCTCACCCTATAACTCAAATCCTTTTTTCTATCACACTAACTATGTGTTTTTCTGATGTTATTTCACCTCCATCCACGAATCTACTCAATATACTGACAATGTCATTCGACCATATATTTACAGACCACAGGACTTCCGCAAAGGTCGACTGTGCTGCCGCCCGCACTCCCTACGTTACTGTCTGGCAATTTTAGTCATGACACCAGACGAGCGGTACGGGTCATCTCGGGCGCATCAATATTGTGTCAATTGCTTGGCCACTTCACACGCAAGAGGCGCCTGTGATTTGCCAGACAGCTATCATCACTGTGGATTAGCCCACCATACTTTGCTGCACCGAAAATCCTCCACACTACCACAAAATAAGCCCACAGAGCCGCCTAAGTACAAACCAATAATGCAACGCCAACAAAGAGTGGATCGAAACGAGTCCAAGTTGACGGGGCGAAACCCACGACGCGCATCCTTCAAACTGTCGGAACAACACCATCGTCCTACCTTCCAACCCCGCTTCCCTGAATTGCTCAACCGAGCATTTTAAAAGTTGGAAGAGGTGCAAGATCTGAGGGATATCTCGTCGCCGGATGCCCGCCGCATGTCTCGGATATGAACTTTAATTTGATAGATCTCGACTAATTATAATAGCTCTAAGATTATGAATTAAAAGAATTAAATATTTAATGAAAGGAACAAACTGAATTAATGTAAAACTTAATTATTTTAAGTCTTAATATTTACCTTGATACCGACGTGTTTTTATTCGCTCCGCATTGGTCAGGTACACTAATATCTAATGCGAATTTTAATATCGGGGATAGTATCGTAATATCATATTGAGACAGGGACTCTAAATGCCGAGTACTAAACTCTAATAAAAGTTAAAAAAAAAAAAAAAAATAATCCAATTTTATCTAAAATGCCTTGTGCCAGCGGACATAAGGTTGATCGTTTACAACCGAAAGTGCAGTGGTCAAAGTGCAATGAGTTTTTTCATTTAATATGTGTTGGTATTTTGCCAGCTGATCTTGACTTTTTGCATACATCAGAGAAGCCTTTCTTTTGAAATATTTGTATGGCTGAGCGCCGATCATCAATTCGCTCGCCTCCCCGTCGGCTGTATCGGAGGAGAGAGCAATCGCTAAAACTGTAAACAATTCAGCATCTTCCCGCGCTCATGTAAATAAATCGGATTCCTACTCGAAGGAGAACAATAATTTGCTACAATTAGCATTAAATACGGTAGTGCAAGAGATTGCTGCTCTTAGAGCAGATAGCGCGCTTGTTTTATCTCTTATAAACTCTCTACATGAAGACAAAATAGAGTTAAAACAAAAATCGGATGCCCTTCATGCCGATGTTCGTACAATGCAAGCTAAACTAGACAGCAAAAATGCGGACATTTCCATGCTAACATCAGAAATAAAAAATTTGCGTAGCTTTGTTTGTAGCTGGAATACTCTCAAGCCATCTCATACTAGTGCTGTAAGTGAGTGTGATGGTGTGAATCGAGTCGCACTGCCTGCTGTATTTACTAATACAACCTTTAATTCTGCTGCCCCCGCTTTGTCGACGTCCGCTGCTTCGCTCAATACTGCTGTTAGTAAGGCAGTAGCTGCGAAGCCAAAATTGAACATCGCCGCTGCCGCTCATGCGTTGTCTCCCCTAACTATGCCCATCCAGTCCGCTATGGCTGCTATAAATGATACTACTTCTCCCAGCACTGCTGCTACCAAAGTAAAGGCTGCGAAGAAAAATTCGAGCATCGCTGCCGCCGCTCACAAGTCGTCTGTTCTAACTAAGCCTACTCAGCCCGCTACGCCTGTTTCAACCGCTCTCACTATGGTAGTGACTAATAAACCAACAACGTATGCTAGTGTTGCTGCTGATTCGCCTATTCTCTCATCAATTCCGCTCGCTATGGATGATGCTTCTATTGCAGTTAATGCAAATATGCCAATTGGCAGTCAAACACCCAAGTGAAATACTGTCACAAATGGTATCCGCAGCAAGCTAAACCGACCTCTGATTGTCGGTGCGAACAACAATAATGAACTAAGTGTTGTACCGAAAACGAAATGGCTGCATATTTCCTCGTTTTCTCCTAGTGTTTCCGTGGATGATATCTTGTCTTACGTTTCCAAGCATGCCAGTAGTGAAAAAAATTTCTTGGTTTGCTTTATGCTAATAAAGAATGACAGTAATTTGGAAAACCTGAAAAAAGTCAATTTTAAGCTAGGAGTTGCTGAAAGCTTCTATGATAATGTACTAAATGCAGATATCTGGCCAAAAAATGTTACGGTTAGACCATCTAAGTTTTTTCGGAAAGTAGGTGCTTCTCAGCAAGAGTCGTAGATAACTCAGCGAAAATTGATGCTTTGACCAAATCCATAGCTAGTAATAAATACTTAAAAATTTACTTTCAAAATATGTCAGGCCTTCGGACTAAATGTTCGACAGAATATATGAAGAGTTCTTTCTTAGAGTTTGATATTTTTGTATTGTATTTGTCGAATCTTGGCTGAATGAAAATTTTTTCGACTGTGAAATTTTTGATCCCAATCTGTATGATGTCTTTCGTAAAGACCGTGATCATGTCAAAACTGGATGTTCCAGAGGTGGTGGTGTTCTCATTGGTGTTCGGAGAGCGTTTCGGGCGTCATTGGTAAGACTTATCAATTCTGACACTCTCATTGATCAGCTGTGCGTATGCGTTCCTGGTTCGTCTGGAAATGTTTATGTTTGCGCTTCGTATATTCCGCCGAAAAGCTCCCACTTTGTTTCTTCTGCACATGCTGGCAACGTTGTGTCGTTAGCCTCAAACATTGCTAGTGATAGTCAGCTTTGTGTGCATGGGGATTTTAATTTATGTCATTTGAGTCAGTCTCCACTTCATAGCTCAGCTACATTTATGGCCTCTAACGTCCATTATTCAGCTGAGATTCACGTCATTGATAATTTTTTAAGTATTGATTTACTTCAAATTTATGGATTTCATAATAACCTTAATAGAATCTTAGATTTAGTTTTTATTTCCAATAATGTTCACTTCACATTGACGGAATGCCTTACACCAATCTCACCAACTGATAAACATCATGTTCCTCTTACTCTCGAGTTGGAGTTTTATGAGTTTGCTGATGTGCCTGATGTGTCTAATATCAGATTCAACTACAACGCATGTGATTTCTCTACATTTAACGAAATTTTGTTAATTATCGCATGGTGTGATGCCTTCCGTGATAGTGATGTTACCTCATGTTTTCATTATCTTAAAACTAAGCTTTTTGAATTGTGTTTGAAGCACGTCCCGATTTATAAAAAGAAATTGTATAAGACACCTTGGCATACTGAACGGTTAAAGCATCTGAAGAATTTGAGGAACAAATTTTGAAAAATGGTATAAAAAGACTGGTGATCCAGTGCATTATTCTAAATTTCTGTATTACTCAAAGGTCTTATACAGGAACCTTATTCTGAATTTCGAAAACAATATCATTTCGAACTCGAAGGTCTTTTGGCAGTTCATCAAATCAACAAAGTCTTGTTCGACGGTGCCAATTAATGTATTTTTTAATGGTAAATGTGGAAATTCTGCTATTGATTCTGCTAATTTATTTGCTGATTTTTTTTGCTCTAATTTTGAGTCCGACATTGACTTGAATACTAGTCTTCCTTCTCGGAGCAATTCTTCGATAAATTTTGGATATTTGCGCGTATCTGTGATCAACGTTATCAATGGCATTAGTAAACTCAAGACTACGTCTAAAACTGCCTCGAGTGGGCTTTCAGCAATCTTGCTGAAAAACTGTTTGTGCCATGCCGAACCTCTTTCAATTATTTTCAATAAATCATTTGCCTCTGGTATCTTTGTGGATGAGTGGAAGTTGGCATCCATTTCCCCTATATTTAAGTGTGGAAACAAAAATGATGTTCGCAATTATAGGCCGATTTCGAAGCTCTCGTCTGTCTCAAAACTTTTTGAGATAATTGTGAATGGAAAGTTATATTTTGCGGTCAAAAGCCTTATTTCCAATAATCAGCATGATTTTGTTGCGAATTGCTCCACTGTCACTAATTTGTTCATTTTCAGTGAATACTGCATTTCCGCTTTCCAAAAAAAATCACAAGTTAACACAATTTACATGGATTTCTCTAAGGCGTTTGACAAAGTATCCCACCAAATACTCTTGTTGAAACTTGCGTCAATGGGTTTTCACTCCGTGTTTTTGTCGTGGATCAAGTCATATTTGTCCAATAGACGCTGCGTTGTTGGCGTTGATAATGCCACATCCCGTCCGTTTATTGCAACCTCTGGTGTCCCGCAGGGGAGCATTCTAGGACCCCTCTTATTCAATCTCTTTATTAATGATATAGGTTCATGCTTTTCGTTTGCTGAATACTTGCTGTATGCTGATGACTTTAAAATGTTTGCGATTATTAACAGCACTCAAGATTCTGAAAGGTTGCAATCCGACCTTCATAAGGTACACAATTGGTGTTATTTAAATCGTTTATCGCTAAACATAGGCAATAGACATTACTTTTGCTAAATCGGCTACTATTTTGCACACTTCGTATAGCATTGCTGGCTCTCCTTTGAAATCCGTTGACGAAACTAAAGATTTAGACGTTATTTTCGATTCTAAGTTAAATTTCACTAGTCACATTAACGACGTCATAGCACGGTCATACTCGATGCTAGCATTTTTACGTCGAAATTGCTCTGCATTCTCTAACCCACATACTCTCAAAACCTTATATTGTGCTTTTGTCAGATCGAGGTTAGAATATGGCGCTGTTATATGGAGGCCCTACCAAATAGGTCTCTCTAAACGCCTTGAGAGAGTTCAAAAAGCTTTTCTACGATTTGCGGTCCGATCCTTAAACTTTTCAGAACCCTTACCATCGTACCGATCTCGATGTTTGTTGATTGACTCAAAAACCCTAGAAAGCAGAAGATCCATTTTATCGTGTTCATTTCTTATTAGTATCATTACTGGGACTATTGATTGTTCTTTCCTTCTTAGTAAATGCTCCTATTTCTCGAGCAATTGGTGATATAAATTTGTTCTTAAATTCTACAGGTGCTGATCTTATGTAGCCGCATGGCACCTTAATGAATCACCTCAGGTCTTTTTTTCATAGTAATTACTATTGTACATTAGCTTTCATACAAATAAATAAATAAATAAATAAACTTACCTTAAATTTACCTTATTTTGAAATTAATAATTCCTCGTACTCACCCTGTATTGTATACTCACCTCAGCTCTCTATTGTGAATAAACTTAAAATCATATGAAAGTTTATCTTTAATGACCAATGTGATCCTTTGAAGGGATTTATTCGTTGTTCCCCACACTTGCTAGAAAGTACTCAAAAATAAAAAACGCGGAAAGCAAAAAATTAGATTCGCTGTTTTGCTGTTTTTTTATTGCTTGTGCGCAGTAAATTTTTCATTGTTCGCAGTAACGCGAACACATGAAATTAAATGTTCCTTATTTATGAAAGGTATATTATATTGTATTAAGAGAAATAAGGCCCTACCTACCGGCTACATTGTCTCCAAATATATTTATATGTTTATTGACAATATATATTCCGAATTTAAGATAAA
Source organism: Anomoia purmunda (assembly GCA_951828415.1). NCBI lineage: Eukaryota > Metazoa > Arthropoda > Insecta > Diptera > Tephritidae > Anomoia > Anomoia purmunda. The sequence goes on along the minus strand of OX639998.1, from coordinate 4,511,078 downwards.
TCAACACATTAATAAGCATTTTATCTATAACTCGACTCAAGTGCCACCTAGCGAATTAATTTTCTGCAATTTTCTGGGATTACCAATACGTACTTCAAATAAGGGTAAAATCGGCCCATAGATACTCATTTTAGTTATAATATGGGGTTCTTGCTAGAGCGTGTACTGGGTCCACAATAAGGAAAAAAAGTATTGACATACAATGTGTTTAATTATATTTATTCAATCTTCAAAAATGTTCATATAGAAATTCTTTCTTCAGATTTTATTTACACTCAATTGCCATTGCGACAGAGAAAAATATATACAAAAACGAACTTAACATACCAATGATAAAAAAGATAATGACTAGTCCCTACAGTATACACCCACAAACTTTGAATTTATTTTAAAGTGGATTGGCAATGTACATAGGTTGCAAATAGAAATTTAAATGTTTAAGATACTAAAATTAAAATGTTATTTTCTTTAATTTTCTCGCTTGAGTTAAATCTGGCAGGCTGGATAATTTTTCGTTAAGCCAGAGCCGCTACAAATGCGCGTGTATAAGTCTCTCTATCAAAACGTTCATAGATTTACCATTGTGTTGATTTTGAAAACCGCGATCCGAAAGTTGAGAGATCACCTGAAAAGGTCCTTCGTAGGGTCTTTCAAGAGATTAGGCATTTTCCTTCAGAAGAAAAATATGCGTGTTAGCTGCAAAGTATTTGTGGCAAAATGGTCGGTGGTAGTTGTGCGCAATTGGAACAAGTTTTAACTCGTACATGTGCTTTCTAAACTCTTCACGAAAGTTTTGTGGATTTCCAACAAACTCGTTGTTGAAAAACTCACCTGGTACTCGCAACGCCGTAAGTACTGTCGGAAAAGTATCGTTCCAGTTAAATCTCGAGCTGTGACGCATGATTGCTGATTTCATGGAACGGTGTCAGCGTTCCTTGAGGCCATTGGATGAACGATGGTAGGCCGCAGTGCGCAAGCGTTCAGTTCCCACGAATTTAATAAGTAAATTCAACAATGCTGATTCGAATTGCGAACCATGGTATGTTGTTATGATTTTTGGTAAACCAAATCTGCATATCCAGCCGGTATAAAATGTTCAAGCGATCGTATCTGCCGTTTGATCCTTTATAGTGAAAGCCTCCGCCCGCCTGGGAAATCGATCAATTAGAGTTACACAATATCTGTATCCTTGACTTTGTGGAAGACGCTCAAACATATCAATGTGAAGGCGCTCGAAGCGACTTCTGCGGGTTGAATCACGTTACTTTCTTAACAAGTCGACTAACTTTTGATTGTTGACAGATTGTTGGTAGACCTACTGCTTGGATGCAATAAGCGATGAAAACTCTTGAATTTTGTTGCCGCAAAGATGCTGGCAAGTAAGGTCCCCGAACGTCAGTAGATGTTTCTAGAACTATGGGCTTGTCTAACACACACTTAGGTGATAAATAGAAGGTCCATTGTATTACCATGAACATTGACACCATCCACTGAAAGATTACTTCTTGCTAAACCATTTTGGATCGCTGATGAATCTCTTCAGGCAATTATTATCGGTGTTTGGAACCTCACTAAGGTCATCCAGAAATGATGATTTCACATACCTGCTTTTGCACAGTGCAGGACAGTTCCACAGAAGGTGTAAGCCCGTTTCCTTCCCTTTAGTTCTTACAGATCTTGCAGCATCTTCGGAAAGGTACACCTAGGCAAACGGCATACCAATGTGAAACTTGTTTAATATACAAGAATGACCCAGGGTTTCGGGATGTCACTGGGAAGTTTCCCTTAATCGCAGAGCATCGTTTGGTGTCGTTCTGAGCCTCCGTTAATGCAGATCATACTAGATCTTTAAATCTTGATGAGGAGTTTAGGTTAGCATCATTTTCTAATGCAGGCCACCATACGATCACTCCATATAAGAGAATTGGTCTCACGACTGCTGTAAAAATCCAGCGACAGTTGCGGGGACCTAGACCCCATTTCCTGATTAGGGCTACGAAAACCTTTCATAACGTTGAACTATATTATCTTTCAAGTTCAACTTCATATCTAAAATAACGCCTAGACGTTTGGCACTTGTAGAAAAACTTAACCGGATGCCGTTTAGTTTCGGTGGAGCTACCGAAGAAATTGTATACCTTCTCGTGAAGCGTACGAGTTCCACCTTATTTATGCTGATCCTAAGCCCGCAGCGGGTGGACCACTTGGATATATCGCGAAACGTTCGTTGCATCAGCTCGTATAGTGTCATCGTCAGCGTACGCGACTACATTCACGGCACCCCAATTCGAGTCTCGCAGAAGCGTATTTACGGTGAGGTTCCACAGAACCTTTGCGATAGACATGTTGGTCATTAGACAGTAGTCGACTGTCGACGGTATCAGAAAGAAAGCTACTTGCAATCTTTTCAAGTGTTTTAGGAGCTGAGGCGGATGGACTGATAGGCCTAAGGTTCTTTATATTATTGCTCGAGGCCTTTCCGGCTTTAGGAATAAAAATACCCGTGACATTTCTCCTTGCCAACGGTATATGATTCAGTTTGAAACAGGCCCAGGGAATAGTTGAAAGCCATTTTGCAGACACTTTCAGTGTCTTAATTAGTTGTGCAGATATTATACCATATGGTCCTGCAGATTTGTATGGTTTAAAGCATTGGATAGCCCATTTATCATTTTCTTCAGAAACCGGTACGATGACAGCGTTGGAAGAATTAAAAGGAGGGATACTTTGCTCCGCAGTTGTATTCCCAGGAAAGTGGGTATCTAGTAGCAGTTCAAGGGTTTCCTTTCCCGTTGAGGTCCTGGAACCGTCCTGTTTAGGTAAGAAACCTATCGGATCCAGAGAGAATCTTCCTTATCCACGAAGATACCTTTGCCTCCCTTAAAGTTTTTTTGCTGGTCTGCAGAGACTTTTTGTACTCCTGCCGTTTCAGCTCGTGTTTAAGCCTCTTGGATTTGTTGAAGGGCCTTCCACATCCTCGACCCGGACGACCCTTCAATCGCTAGTCGGTAGGGCCGAGCTTGTCACCTGAAGCATCTTGAGGATGCTTTCCGGTGCCGATGACGTCGCCGAAACCCATGCCTTCGCCCGGGGTCTGACTGACATGCCCTTCAAGTCCACCTTCTCCAGGTTAGCCCTAGGGTAGACGGTGTCTGGATTTGCAACGGCGGCTTTGTACAGCACCACCGATCGGGTCTTTACAGGCTACCACCCTAACGTGGCCCTGGTACAAATCAGCGTCCTTACAGGCCGGAGGGTTTTAGGATTCTCCAGCCGAACGTCCAAGAAGACGTATCTTAAGTATCTTGTGTTTCGAAACCTCGGCAGAGCTAAGCCTGCCCAACCAGGTGTGTGGACGGATTCCTTTTAGTGCGGCAGTTTGTTCCTCCGCCGCTCTTTGTCGTTTAGACAGCGGCACCCGGTTTTCTACCAAAGCCTCAGTGACCCAGAAGTTAAGCGGCAGGGATTAGGCCCTTTCCTCCGCTTCCTTCGCGCTCCCTTAGCTGAAGGGGAAGGAGGGAAGGAAGACATAAGGAGGGATACAAGGTAGGCGGGAATGACGAACGTAGGTACGGTAATTTCCACTTAAGAAGCCGTGTAAGGTCGAGTCCTACACTGATTTTTATGTGGAGTTTCCCTCTTAGTTTGGGGTGGCATGAAAGTCCCCAAATGGAACAACCATACCATCACTTAAGCCCCATGCACACGTCAACAATGATGAGGAAGAAACCCAATACATTTTGGTGAATTTGCGAGATGTTGTTGATGAGTTCAGTAGCTCATCCTTCGATATAATGACGAAAATACTTCACGTTTTTATAAATTGCGGTGAGCTCACGGTTATACGGGCTATATATTGATTGAAGAAAATAAAACTTCTTGGAAAAAACGCAAGGGGCTCCCAGGTGTAGCTGTTGTGTTGCTGTTCAACTACTGCAACCATAGCTACGTCGAAGGCGTCTGTAACCTATCGAAGTTGCCCATTTTCTCCAGCCGGATGTGCTAGCAATGTCAGATAAGTCGCTCTTGCATTGTTGAAAAGCGGATTCTGAAGAAGGAGTCCAAACAATAGGTGTTTTGTCATTTTTTTCAAACAAGCTTAAAATTTGTTGAGCGGGGGCACTGCCTGCTTTTGAGAGTGTGCGTTGTAAAAAGGTCATCATTCCCAGGAAGTGTCTTACTTCTTCCACTGTCTGGGGGCTTGGGAAAATTTTCGATTGCCTCAAAGTTTTCGCGTAAGGGTGAAATACCCCTGCTGGATACCTTGTGCCCCAAAAATGTTACCTCATTGGCTCCATATCCACATTTATCGATGTTGACTCTTAAACCGTGATCCTGCAGAAGTTTAAAACCTATTTTTAGGAGCTGAATATGTTCCTCCGGCGAGAACGATGCATTGAGGAAGTCATCAATGCAAGTTTTGATGATTGGTCATTTTCTAAAAATGTCATCGGTGTTACTTTGAAAGGTTTGTGCTGCCCCCGAAAACCAAACTACATGAGTTTGCATTCAAACAGCCGGAGGTCGTAATAAGCGCACTTTTTGGTAATATCTGCTCTTCTTCTGGGATCTGCTGGTAAGCTCGTACCAGGTCTAGGGTGGAAATATGGGTTTTCTACTCAGGTTGTTGATGATGTCCTGATCATGAGGTATAGAGTACCTATTGGGTATGGTGACGCGGTTTAAAAGTCGCCAATCACCAATCTTTTTTCTGACTAATTGAATTAGACTAGCCCATGGGCTACCGGAAGGAAATTCAGCTTTAGCGGTCGGTATACAGGAGCACCGTTTGTAGAGATGAAATGTTCTACCCTTCGCTTAACTACAGAGAGGTTTTGAGCGATAACAGTAATTTTTGAAAATTTATTAAGAGTTTTCTCGAATTCACTATCACAGTCGTTAACTGTTGAAATTTTGAGCTGTTTGGAAGAACTGACAAACCCTTCAGAAGTAGTTGGTTGTAGTTTGGTTGTTTCGTCGATAAGAACTTGACCTCTAAGATCGATGAGCAAGTTGTAGTGCGATAGGAGATCGTCGCTTAGGCTGGCACACGGTACAAAAGCGGTGCAAAGTGTCCACTTGATTGGTCTACGAAGCCCTAGATCGCGTGTAAGATGATTTTCACCGTATGTTGGAATCGTTGTATTGTTGGCTGCGTACAGCTTAAGATTATTTGCGATTTAAGTGGATGAGTACTCTGCCCAGGGTTGAACAAGAATTTTTATCCGGAAAATTTGTGGAATTATGTTAGGCGGTTTTTCAGCTTTCCACTACGAACAACTTGAACGCGTAGCGGTGATTTTAGTGTTCCGAAGTGTTGTTGTTTTGTGTCATGAGGCATGGCTTAGTGCTCTCTTTGCTTGTATACCGTATTTGTTGTGAAAGGAACATATTAATGGATTGTGTCCTTGAGGAATAGGCCCTTCTTTCTTTTGCTGCCAGCTATCGTTGCTTAACGTGGGCGGTCTTGAACTTCTGCGGCTGTTTTTCAGCTTTTTAACCGTGGAAACCAGTTGCACTTCTTTCAATGTTTGTTGTATTTGCTTAGTGAAGACTGGTGTTGGGCGTGTTTGATTCCGAAAACATTTGAGGATGACTGATTCTCCATGATTTTGCCAGCGAGACTGTCATTGTCGCCGGGCGCGCTATCGACAATAATAATTATGACCGAATCTGGTAAATGTTCTAATAATAGCGACTTTAGAACTGTGTTGTTACAGCTACCATTTCATAAAACCATTCAAAATTTTGTATTTTTTTGGGTGCTTAGCATTTGACCTTTAAAAAGCTTACGAAGTTTCATTTCTTATGAGCTAGAAAAAGCTTGAATGACCCTTTCTGGTAATAGTGCATATTTAGTTTTGTCCCCGGGAATATTTTCTTTATAAACGCACGTTGCATAGGGATCGACTTCTGATGGGGCAAATCCACAAACGTAATGGAATTCTGCATTTTCACTTTTTATATTGTTGACGTGAAATATTCATTATAATTTTTCGAACATTGTTTCAGGGTCCTCGGGTAAAAATTCAAGCAATTTGTGTAGTCATAGAAGCATGCTTTCAGTTACGGTGTCTCTGTTAGTCTACAGCGAATTGCAAACTTTTCTGCTAAATCCAGCCACTATATCACATTCCAAATACGAATAAAGTCGGACTATAAAAACTGCTTATAGCAATAACTTAGAACTTAAATTAAGCACCACCTACCGGGGACAATTATGCATCTAAAACATCTACGGACCAACCCGAACGCACGCGCCATTTTTTCATATTTCATATAACTTGTTTATAATTTTATTAAATTATATTTTACAAATATTTGTTAGCCCTCACAGAGTTAGCTATTAACATTCTTAACCATGCACAAGTAGGACAGCAGTTTCTCATAGGTTAGATAGTAATTCTACATAAGATATTGAAGAGGAATATACTAACGATAGGTACAATTAAATGATTTTGTTTGAGAATAGCGTAGAATAATTAGAAGGTAGAGAAATGTGTGAGGAAATATGTATGGGATTAACACCGTGGGTATATTAACATGGAACGCACCACCACACGCCTTTATACCTGGTGTGAAGTCACACACAGGGAAAATATACTTCCATAATGTGTTCAGCAAGAACAGTACATTCAAAGAATGGTGTCTTTTTTCAAAGCGTTTAGCTAAGAACTGATAGTTCTTTTGAATAGAATAGATATAACATTCACAAGGATTTATAAAGTGTGAAATCTTGCTAGAATCCATAAATATTGCGTTGGTTTCTCAATGTTAGTTAGTTTAGTTATTTCTAGTTAATATAATTAATACAAATTTGTAAATCTACGCATGATTTATTCTAAATCTACACCCTTTTTGTAAAATATAATTGGGTTATTCATTATCATTCGCTTGTTTTTACTGTTGAAATATGCAGCAAAACTATAAAATGTACTAAACAATTAAACAATTATCTAAAGGTTATTTTTATATTATGCCAAATTGTATATAAAAGACGCTGAAAATATGATATATTCTTCTTCTTGCTGACAACTTTGATGTGGACACATATCTGCGTCTTTATTTCTAACAGGCTTATGGGCCCATAGAATGAACTATGAACTTGACTATGCATATAGAGAAGTGCGATGATTCCAATTATTCGTCATGGAACATACAAATGAGGAGTATGTCCGTAAAGCCGGAAGAAGTGTCGTCGCCGCAAACGTTATGGCACGTAATATGAATTCAATTTTTCTCTATTTTGAAGCCTAGTGAAGTTAACTGTTTAAAGTCATGCAGAACTTTAACCGAAACGTGGAAAAAGCTTAAGGATATTTACCAACCTAAAGGGCTTGCAAGAAAATTATACTCTTTAAACCTTTACCAGAGCTCCGCAAATCGGACCATATTAACCACTTTACCGAGTTCGTTGAAAGTTTGGCACAAATCGACGTTATAGTTGATGAACGAATACCACATATAATTTTGTGGTCAAAGTTTCTCAAACCTATAAAAATTTTGTTATTTCGATCGAAAGCAATAAAGTTGACGGAAGTCCAGCAGAACAACTTCTTCAAGAACATGCGAACAACAAAAGTGAGCAAAATCAATTTTGGACATCCAACAATGCCAGCGACAAAACGATCAATTCGGCCGAAAAGTTGATATTAATTGCAGTAAATGCTCAAAAAGTAAATTTACTGTCAACCCGTTTAAAAACTCTGTCAAAAATCGGTCTAATGAATTCTTAAAGGTCATACATAGTGACTTATGTGGGTCCGTTTAATATCCCTTCCTTATACGGTTCACGATATTTCGCGCCCTTATCGACGATAAATCAATATATATGTCGGTAAATTTTTTGGAGTCGAAAGATTGTGAGCTAAAGCGTTGAAAGGTGGACGGAAGTACGTGAATAATGCATTTCAAAAGTTCTTAAAAGAAAATACCATCAAATGGCAATTAACTGCCCTTACACTTTCAACTAAAACGGTGCAGTAGAAATGGCGCGAGGTGTGTTAGTGCATGGTAAATTGAGCAAATGTTTTTGAGTCTGTAAGTATAGCCGCTAACTTTCGTAACGGGTCAACAATTAGCTAGAAATGGAAAACACTTTACAGAAATAATGTTGGTCCAGGTCGCCCGAAATTGTTGAGAACAGGTAACTTTTTTGCTAAATATATGCGAATTCTAGTAGCCACTACATCGTATTCGCAATATGAATAAAATCGGACAATAAATACTCCTTGTAGCAACAATTATGCATCTAAACCATCTACGGACCAACCCAAACACACTCGAAATTTCATCCAAAACCGTCCAGCCGGTTAGGCTGTACAGCAGAAATGCTTATATATAGATATAGATATAAAATATAATTAAATTTGGATTTTAAAAAAGGTGGCAGTTCAAAACATACCTATAAACTTTCTGCTAGCGAAGCGATTAGTTTGACAACCATATTTTAATATTTCATAAACTGATGTAAAATTAAATTAAATTCTATTGTCATTCTTGCGGGACCAACCATTTGACACCCATATTTTAATATTTAATACAACTTGCGTATAATTAAATTAAATTCGACTTTTTAACACTTGACAGCCCTCTCCAAAATGTACTTATGAACTTACCCATCGCCGAGACGAACCCTTTGATATTAATGTCCTTAATATTTCGTAAAACTTGTATATAATCTAATTCAATTTGACTTTTTAAACAGGTGGCAGCCATCATAAAAGTTAGATCAATCTTCAGAGAGCCTCAATTGTCTCGAACGAGACAAACAACTGGGTAGGAGACAACAGCTGCTCTCAAAGAATTTTAAATATTTCCTTGTTTCGTTGCCTTTTATGATACACGTATATTTACGTTGTGGAATTTTTGATGTCCATGAAAATTTCAATCACAGTATAACAAGTAGAAAGCCTTTTATGTGGTTAGGTCTTCTAGGGGTGAAAGTAAACGCTCTTGAAAAACAAAAAAAAATTAACAAAATAAATTGTTCAACAATATATAATATAATGCGTCTATTTACGTAAGAACTCGTAGAATAATTTATAAAAAGCATTCAGCTCAAATACTTACTTACTTACTTAATTGGCGCTAAAACCGCTTAGGCGATTTTGGCTGAAGTTTTGTTACAATTTGTGGTGTGCGACTTGATGTAGGAACCCAAATTGAGGGACCTATAGTTTTACGCCAACTCCGAATGGCGAATATTTTATTGTGAGAAGGTTTTCAAGGCCGAAATACGCTCTGAGGTTTACTATTGCCTGCCGAGAGGCGACCGCTATTAGAAAACTTTTCTATAATTTTTGATGTTACTTTCCCCGGCCAGGATTTCAACCCGGGACCCGCGGAATGAAGCGCGCACACGCTACACACTCGGCTACGGCGGCCGCCATCAGCACAAATATTTATCTCAAAAGCTCGCTTCTTCCCATATGTCTTGTGGTCGGCCGGTCTCCACCTGGTTGAAATTCTTGCTTACTTGATGAAGCAAGCGAGATGTCGCTCGTGAATACCGCTAAAAGTTGGAAATATGCCTTTTCTCTTATACCGATCAGTAAACGAACTCTGGCTTGCTTTCAACTGTAATTTTTGTTGTTTAAATTTTTTAAAATCGAGTGTTACGTGTAGTCATAGTCATAGTCGGCTTTGTAGTTGGTAGCAGCTTTATGACATAGGGTGTATTCATAGTCAAGATTAAGTTGGCAACTAAATTTAGTTGTCATTTTTTCAGTGGGTTATCTATCAAAAACGCTAAAACTTACTTTAAGTACCAACTTAACTGTGGCGATGAATAGGCCCCAATGTTAAATAGCTACTACTAACTTTAAGTACCAACTTAATTTTGTTTATGAATACGCCCCATAATTGTTAATGGGCTATCTATCAAATTAACCTGAAAAGAAGTTTAAAGAACCCATTGCATTTGAATTAGATGCTAAAATGTTCACAATTAAAATATGGTAATCTTACCCGTATTGTAACATCTATGAATTAGTTTTCATTTATCCAAAATTTTTGTTTATTTTTTCACATGAGATATATTAATTTAAATACTATTCGATTAAATTTGTTATACAAACTTGTCGAATCTTTTAAAAATTAGTTGGTAGTAGAGAACACTTTGGCTATTTCAGATTACAAAATAATCTTATAAAATGAAAAAGAGCTTGTTCTGTTAGATTTTTAAAGGGGATTTAAGGGAATAAATATTCCATATTTTTTAAATTTTCGCCGCGTTCCTTCTCATATCAAAATTGTGATGAATTTATTTTCAGTACAGATCAATTAAGAAAGCATTTTATCAATGTCTAGTTGAAGTGCATGTTTATATACATAGGTATTTACGATATTTCATAACAAAATGTTTACATCGAAACAAATCGTTTTCATTTAAGCAATACAACTTTTGTCATTAGAGGTTTGGCAACAAATGTTAAAATTATTCATCGTTTTCCTCAACCGGAAAGAAGGCGGAAAACTCACAATTGAAACTCCACAAGCCTTGCGTCGAGATGAGTTTCGATAAAAATTACTACAACAAACTATAAACAATCCAAAAAGGTTTCATACTGGTTATACTGTGATTTTGATTAACACTAAGATTACTTTATAACCACTTCAAATTTCAAATTACCCCGTATATATTTTGTGTGTTTTCATTGCGTAGAAAAACCATACAATTCAAATAAATATGAATAGATTGCTTACGATTTTATCCCAAAGGCATATTTACGTTGTAACATTTTTTAAGCCTTAAGTTCCACGAAAGTTTCAGTTACAATTAAAACCCTTTTTTTACTACTTCTCATTTCCAATTATTTTGATTGTGATTGTGTGTTTCTATTCTATGTAAAAAGCCCCAAAATTTAGAGTAGTACACATTTTAGCATTGCTTGCGTTTAAATCAAAGAAATAAAATTGTTCGAATCAAATGCAAAAAATGAAACGTTGTTGTTAATAAAATAGAACAACGAAAATAAATACTATGTTAATTTTTCAGCCACATAAATTATAATTAAAAAGGAATATACAGAACTTGAGCGTAGCCATCGTTGTTTGACAATGAAAAAACCTGAGAGCCGTTATTGACAGTAACAAGCCAAACAATTTCGTTAACGCCACGTGCTGCTCTCAAAGGATTTTAAATTTTTTGAGATTTATTACTTTTTATCCCAATCATTATGCGTAGTATCTTGCGAGCATTCTGTAGTTAACTATCAATTGATTTCAAAAGCTACACAGTGTACGCTGCCATTAAGCGAAAACAGAAATATGCCGAATAGAGTACATATGTACATAGGTTTAGAAACAAGCGACAAATATAAAGCTACGTTTGTTTTTGCGTAGTTATTTGGTTTGGCACCCAAAACATATGTGTCCTTTCGAATTCACTATCACTTAAAATGTTACTTAATTCCTTTTTTCCGTGGCGTGTTGCCGTACCATTAGCCGCGCGATGACTGTAATATAGACTATGAAAACCAAACGCTTACATACATATATCCCTGTCCATATGTTTCAGCTGTGATTTTAAACTGTAATTCTTCAGCGGTAATGCGATTTGTTTATATTTTCATTTATATACTCATGTTTGCACATGTATACTAATGCAATATGCAGTTTTAGAAGTAATTGTGAGCAATGGCTTGAAAGAACATACAGAGAAATAACAAATACTGGTAATAATTATTTATACAAATAAGTAAGTACAAGGTCCCCAATGATGAAATTACTTTTTTTAAACATTGTTTTTACCTTTAAAACCCACACAGAAAAGTCTCGGGCGGTTAAATTTCGTGATCTTGCTGGCCAGCAGTATCGCCAAAACGCGATATCAAACGGTCTGGAGGAGTATAGCGTTCCGTGGTTTCTTCTACAAATTGTAGTTATGCCCACGCCATTTGCGAAAGCTATTCCATCTTATAATTCGGTCATTTCTTTTGGGCCACACTGTATAAGGCGGCCGCCGTAGGCGAGTGTGTAGCGTGTGCGAGCTTCATTCGGTGGCTCCCAGGTTCAAATCCTGACTGGGGCAAGTTACATCAAAAATTATAGAACAGTTTTTTTCTAAAGCGGTCGCCCGTCGGCAGGCAATGGCAAACCTCCGAGTGTATTTCTGCCATGAAAACAACTTCCCAAAAAAAAAAACCCTCGTCTTTCGGAGTCGGCGTAAAGCTATAGGTTAGGCTATGTTGGAGTGGGAGCCGCCTGCAGCGGCTCACTTAGGCCAGTATTAGGAGGCAAATTGTGTTACCACCAAGAAAAATTTTTGTACCATCCAAGAAGAAGAATTATCCCTCACCAAACAATTTTGCCTCACTGATGAACCTCAACAGGCAAACTTTTTTTAAGTAAATTTTATTTTTCTTTCAAAAATTTAATGTTTTAATAGAACTTTTATCAAGACAGTCTCCTCAACTGCAATCATTGCTCCAGACCAATGCTATCTTAAGCTTGATAAGAAAATAGTGCTAAGCCAAGAAAAGTTGCTTAGCCAAAGCCCACAGATAAATCCATATGTTTGAATGTTCATTTTATTGACGCTTAATTGTAGTCGGTTTTATAGTTCGTAGCTGCTTTAGACATAGAGGTGCATTCATAGTAAAAATTAAGTTGATACTTAAAGTTAGTTGCAGCTTTTTGACCTAATTTTCAATGGGATATCTCCTTTATCCTTTTAATGGGTTATATCCTTTACCGGTATAGTTTTGACTATTAATACGCCCCTATGTCAAAAAGCTGCAACTAAGCTTAAGTACGTGCGAACTTAAATTTGTTTTTGATCACACTCATAATTTTTAATAGGCTAACTATCAAATTATGCCGCAACTAACTTGAAAGTCGATTTTTTGTTACTTTGATCAAGCGGCATTGAATTCGAATTATATTCTTAAGGTTCAGATTTGAACTGGGAGCCGAAATGGTCCCAATCTAGATGTGTGTGTAGTACGTACATATGTATGTGTACACAGATGCCTGTACATACATATATAAACATCGATATTTTTGTATCTGGTGGTACGTTTCACCTAAATCTGTTTTAGTGAAATGTTTTCCACATTGAAGTTTATACAAAAGTTGTTCTTTTCGCGGAATTGGATAACGGTGCACTTGTAAATGGGAGTTGAACCCAACTTTACAGTCAGCACAGGCACGTGTCTTACTGTTATTTTTTCATTCAACGACAATTGGCACAGCCCTTGCTGTAATGGGCTTTAATTCTTTTGCATTCACTAAGCGTAATTCAGAGCCAACTTCTTCGTGATAATCCGTCCCTTAGACACTCAATCCAAAGCAATGCACAATCGCGTTTACAATAACTGCATGCAGCCCAAAAAGAAAAATATGGATCAACAACGCTAAGAAGGTCTCATATATTTCTCACGCACCATCAGCACCAGCAGATGCAGCTAAGCAAATATCACGCTTTTTCCAGTAATGGTCACAAGTACCCATATAAGATACTGGAACAATGTTAAGAAATGACTATGACACATGCTAAGACATTTATAATGGAAGGTGTTGATATGGGCTAAAGGAAACACTGTTCAAACTGACCGAGTTCAACAAGTTGGGCCTGACAATCCGTTTTCCTGCTATTTGGCGCCAATTCGTCTATTCGCACGGCATGTCCCTGCAGCTGTATTCGCTGCACTCATACAGGTCATCGTTCCATCGTCTGCGGTATTCGCCGTCGCAAAGAAGCTGGCAGTGCCCATGCTTCAGCGCCATACAATGGCACGGGCATGATGAGAGACTTATAGAGTGTGGTTTTGGTTTGTCGATAGCAGGCTTTACTGCGCAGTTCCCTACTTAGACCAAAGTAGCACTTGTTGGCAAGATAGATTCTAATTTAGATTTCGGGGTTCCCAGATAAACTAAGTCTTCCACATTATCGAAATTCTAATTGTCAACAGTGATGCGGGAGCCAAGACGTGAGTGCGCTGACTGTTTACTTGATGACAGGAGGTACTTAGTTTTGCCCCCGTTCACAGCCAGACCCTTACGTTTCGCTTCTTTATCTAATTTGGAAAAGGCAGAAGTAACGGCGCGGTTGTTGAGGCCGATGATATCGATTTCATCAGCATACGCCAGAAGCTGCACGCTCTTATCAAATATAGTGGCTGAACGGTTCAACTCTGCAACATTTCAAACTTAAGGTTAAAGAACTCGCACGAAGGAGAGTCGCCCTGTCTGAAACCTCGTTTGGTTTCAAATGGCTCGGAGAGGTTCTTCCCGATTCTACCGTGGCTGGCGGTGTTGCTTAACGTAATTTTACATAGCTTCTTCTCGTGCTATGGAGAGCGGATTTGAAGTAGACAAAAAGATGGCGTGTGTCTGTTCGTTTTTTTTTTGGGTATTTTCCAAGATTTGGCGTATCGTGAATATTTGGTCAGGTCTAAAGCCACACTGATAAGGTACAATCAGTTCGTTCACGGTTTCAGTCGCTCACACAATACGCTCGACAGAACCTTGTATGCTATGCTAATGAGACTGATCCCGCGGTAATTGGCGCATATTGCAGGATCGCCTTTTTCGTGGATTAAGCAGAGTACACTTCATTTCCACTTAATTGGCATTCGTTCGTCCGACCATATTTTGCAGATGAGCTGGTGCATGCACTTTACTATCCCCTCGCCGCCGCACTTGAATAGCTCTGCTGGTAGTCCGTCAGCATTAGCCGCCTTATTGTTTTTCAGCCGCGATATTGCCGTTTCGTCCAGGTCTGATAACGGTACTTCGACTCTGTCTTCATTGATATGAGGCTCGAGGCCATCATCTTCGATGTTTTTCCCGCCACTACCATTCATCAACGTGAAGAAGTGTCCCCTCCACAGTTTGAGTGTGTTCTGTATACTGTGTATTTTCGGGAATTTTCCTATCGGCTAGCAACTCAAGCTCCTCGCACTCGCAATCGCGGCAAATGCGCTTCGCCTCATCCTTCAACTTCCGATATTTCTCCCGCACAGTTCGCGGAAAGCGCGATCGCAGCGTGGCCTTGTAGGCAGCATCTTTCTTTTCAATGGTGTCGCGGAATTCCTCATCGTGTCAGTCGTTTCTTCGGCTCGTGTGGTCCCATTACTCGCAGATATCAGCTTGTTGAACATTGCTATCAGAGAGTTGAAAGGCAAGTCGAGTAGTGAAATGGTCAGATATCTGTTGTGATTGCTGCTTTAGAACATCGAGCTTTCCGTATGTCACTGAGCGCACGTTTTTTTATTTCGATCGAAAGCAAGAAAGTTGACGGAAGTCCAGCAGAACAACTTCTTCAAGAACATGCGAACAACAAAAGTGAGCAAAATCAATTTTGGACATCCAATAATGCCAGCGACAAAACAATCTTACGATCTAGGTATCCGTGGTCACTTTGCAGTTAAATGTAAGGCAAAGAAAATGAGAAGAGAACTGAAATGTATCTAATGATCCTAGAAAATGCAAATGGAGGTATTATCTTAAGTTGCTGAGGTTTGAGATTCGACCGAAAAGTTGATATCAATTGCAGTAAATGCGCAAAAAGTAAAATCACTGTCAAACCGTTTGTACAAATGTCCAGACGCACGGTTGGATATTTGAAAATAGAAATTAAAAGATTTTGTTTAGTTTTAAAATGTATAATGAAGATTTATTCAAAGGTATATATGGCGATATACATGAATGTTGCTTTACCTGTGGTGTGAATCCGTGGTAGACCTGTGTCGCTCTTGAAATCCTGTGAACGAGTGACATTATGCAAAAACGTACGGTTGCCGTCAACCGCAGTTTTATTGGAAAGCAATTAATGGAAATGTTAGCAAAAGGAATTATCCGGCGGGAAATACGGAGTAATTCGCAGTTGCATGTGTATGCGTACATACACGCGTATTAGGGCGGTTAGAAAATATTTACGCTGCGGCGTAAACATGCCGGCCCCCTTGCGGTAAGCAAAAATCCTGAGCGTTGACAACAGTCTACTACCGGTTCACACCACATCACATATTTGATTAAAAAATATTATTTTTTTGTTTGTTTGTTGAGCCGCTTGCTTGTTGTTTCCTTGAGCCGCTCCGTGTTCCTCCGTCATCGTCTCCTGTGCTCTACTAGGAAGGACGGTAATAAAAAAATAGTAGGCTGAACATACGTGTGTTGTCGCGCTAGTTGGGGTTATTGTATGGGGCTTTCGTCGTAGTGATCGGGAAGGACGTGTTCCCGAGTCAACTCGCCGCCAATTCTTTTGGATATCAGATGGTCGGAAAGAACGTGTTCCCGAGCCATCCGTTCGCTGATGCTGAGCTGGTCGGGAAGGACGAGTTCCCACGCCAGTCGCTCGTCGTTTCTTTTTCCTGAGCAGACGGTCTGAAAGGACGGGATCCAAAGCCGCGCTGCCTGGGCCGTCGGAAAGGACTGGTTTCCGAGCCGCGCCTTCGCCGATCATGCTGCAGTGACGGTCGGAAAGTACAGGTTTCCGAGCCGCCACCCGTTGAAAGTGGTCGTAATATTGGGTGGCAAGTGATATGGAACAAAATAACCAAAGAAAAAAAAAATGATTTTATTTTATGAAATTATGCATATATGTATGTATTTTATTATAAATTTTATGTATTTATGTATTTATGTATTTATTATGTATTTGGTGCATTTATGCGCTAAATGTCCAAAAACTTTCATCACCCAATGTAAAAATAGTATTTGGGTGTGATCGCATCGGTTTACTTGCGCCCCCCATCGGTAGATGGTGCCTAACTCCAGTTGCTCTTGAGGGTGGTGGACTTGGCTATGTTTCACAGTTGCGAACGTATATGGCATTACGATATATTTGCATATATCGTAAAAACACCTGATATGATGTTTTAAATATATTTAAAGAAATAAAAAATTGATATGGACTACCTCTTCCTGAATTTCGGTAATCGCGGAAAGTGCCGCCCGCCATGAAATGGCTCAACATTCTGTTTTTTGTGTGGTTTATGTATGTACATTTGATATTTGATTGTGGTGAGGTAGGTCAGCAATCTGGCATCCAGCAATCTGGCCTACCACCCACAAACAGTTTGTATGCCACTGTGCTTAATTTGCTGACCACAGGGCTGTTACAAAAAAATTATTTTACACGTGAATTTTGGCGCGAGTGGTAGTGAATTTTTTTCCATATTTTAAATTAAATTCGGGTTAAAAAAAGTTGTTTATTAAATAAAACAAGTGCAGTGCGGAAGTGTTTAGTGGTGTGGCGATTTGCTAGTAAACGAAGTTTTTTAGCAAGACGCCACGAATTAATGAAAAATCGAATGTGAAGTGATTTTTTATACGACGGCAGCTGAAGCAGCGACGTGGGCAGAATTTTGTTTCATCGTTTTGGGAAGAAGAAAATATATTCCGAATGGGCGTCTTTCCGTATGCTTAGCTGGTTTTGCATTGCGTGGAATCTTCCATCTAAGCACCCGGAAAAAAATACGTGTTTGGAACACGTCCTTTTTGAGGTTGGCGTACATGTCGCCATGTGCAGCTGGCCAACAGTGCCTGCCGTACATATGCGTACATCGCATTCATGGCGATGGTGGACGCATGCATGTGTACGGCGGCGATGATCACGTAAGTGATATTTATATATTTATAATGATAATAATATAATAATTTTTTGTACATAAATTTTTGAGTTTTTTACGTACATATGTAAGTAGGTATGTACATGTGTATGTATTGTATGTATATCGATATATACATATCTACATGCACATGGTGGCGTGTTGCGTTCGATTGCGAGGGCACAGTCGGAGGGAGGAGGGGTATGCCATGCGAAGATGGCGGATGATCGGAAACAAAGAAAGGAGTTTGTAAAGTATTAATGTGGATCGAAATTTTTTTTTTTTTTCAATTTTGTACACTGAACTAATTTGTTTTCTTTCCCAACAGGTGAACAATTAAATGATTTTCACGATGTGAGGAGCAGGACAACAGTGGAGCTGTAACCAAGAAACTGTTTTGTTTCTATACGTATATATACATATATATTTAAAATTTTTATGTGTATAGGGTAAACATTAGTACATAGATGTTTCCAAAAAAAAAAATTTTTTTTTTTTTAACGGATAAAATTGGAAAGATCTGGTACTAGCGAGAATTTGCAAGTTGGTTAAAAAAAAATGATTGAAAATTATTGAGTCGATCCAAAAAAAAAATATAAAGTTATAATTAAAGTTATTAAAATTTGGAAAATGATAAAATATTTAAATATACAAAATGTTTAAATATATCGAAATATTTAAAATATATAAAAAAACTTGCAACCTCTCATTAGTTTTACGTTCTCTCCGCTTCTTGCGTCTTTACGTTTTCTCCGCTTCTTGCGTCTTTACGTTTTCCATTATTGCGTGTTTCTTTCATTGAAAGCAAATTTTCTTTACGCTCTGAAATTTAGTTAGTGGATAGGGTTTTTAGGGTTTAGGGTTTTCACAACTAATGTTAGGGTTGGACCGGGCTGATTTTTGACAATCGGTCATAAATACCGGAAAATTAACTCGAGCTATTGGTTAGTTGTCGGTTAATTTTGAAATAGTTTCGGGTATTAAATGACCACTTTTCAAAATTAACTCAAAACTATTGTTTAGTTTGTCAGTTAGTTTTGTATGGGTATCGGGTACCAAATAACTACTTGATGTATGTAAAAAACATGATTTCGCAGATTTATTTATTTCTGTACGCCATCGTCGTAGGTAATCCATCGGAACATTTTCAAGTTAAGTACTTATATTATTAGAAAAAATGGCAGTACAGATTTCTTTATTTTCTTGTACTTCACGTACTGTTTATGAAATACTTTTTTTTTTTTTTTTTTTTTTTTAAGTACTTATCCTTGGGTAGGGGAAGTAGCGGTACTTTCGATGGAGGACAGCAAAACCAATTTCGTTATTAGTCTGCTGGTTTGTCCCTTCGTAGTATCGATGTCGACGACGCGTACCCGGTTATCCGAGCCTGGGTGTAAGTTGATGACTCGTCCCAGTCTCCACATGTTAGGCGGTAGATTATCCTCTTTTATAACCACAAGATCTCCTGTTTTGATGTTAGTTTGTGGATGTTTCCACTTTGTGCGTTTCTGCATTTCCAGTAGATATTCAGCTTTCCATCTTTTACAAAATGTTTGATGTAGGGCTTTAAGTTTCTGCCATCGGTTTACGATCGAGGCAGGGCTTTCGTTGATTTCTAGTTCAGGTGGAGCTAATAGGTGTCCACCTACTGGGAAGTGACCGGGGGTAAGAGGCTCCAAGTCGGAAGGCTCATTCGAAGAGGGGCTTAACGGACGGGAGTTAAGGCATGACTCGATTCGGCATAGAAGAGTTGTGAACTCTTCGAATGTATAACTGAAGCCGGAAGCGATCTTTTTAAAATGGGTTTTACAACTTTTTACCCCTGCTTCCCACAATCCGCCCATATGAGGCGCTGCAGTGGGTAAGAAATGCCATGTGATTATCTGATGGCTATATTTAATCATTGTATTATTTCGCGCTTCAGTTATAAATGCTTTGAATTCTGATCGTAGAGATCGCGAAGCTCCGACAAAGTTGGTGCCATAGTCGGAGTAAACATTTTTTGGGCATCCTCTCCTGGCTATGAACCTAGCGAAAGCTGCCAAAAAAGATGCAGTGCTAAGGTCATTGGTGGCTTCCAAGTGTATAGCCTTAGTGGCGAAACACACAAACAGGCAGACGTAACCTTTTGAGATGCGACAACCTCTGCCGCGGAAGTTTTTGATATCGAAAGGTCCTGCGAAATCTACACCCGTGTTTGTAAATGCACGCGAATATGAGGTGCTTTATTGAGGAAGCTGCGTTTGGGTTTGTCTTCTGTGGATTGTGCAGACCTTACAATTATGGATGACAGCCTTTACCATATTTTTGACTCGGGGAATCCAGTATTGAGTTCTAATGAGACGCAGCATTAATTGATTCTCGCCATGCAGGGAGATTTTATGGATAAATTGGACAACAAGACGGGCCAATCGGCACTTATAAGGAAGGATTATTGGGTGACGCTCGTTGTACGCTAAATCTAGCGATGCGCCAAGACGACCTCCAGTCCTCATAATCCCATTTTTATCTAAGAAAGGGTTAAGGGGTAGCACTTCGCTTTTTCTATCGATGGGTTTCTTTGACTCTAGATTCGAATATTCATCACTGTAGTATTGCTTCTTATAAAGGATTATTAAGCGTTGTTTCGTTGCCTTAATTTCATCGGATGAAATTAAACAAGACTCTGCTCGAGAGGAAGCTTTTTTGTTCGGATGAGTGCTTTGGTAGAATCTCATGATATATGACAAGATTCTCAAAGCTCTCGGTAAATCTGAAAACCTATCGAGAATGTCATCAAAATTTTGTATTGTTATTGTTGCACATAAATGCGCCCTTTTTTCTTCGATGTTGGTGTTATAGTTTGTCTCTTGTCTTGGCCAACTTTCCTTGTCTTCTTGCAACCAAGAAGGGCCATGCCACCACAGAGTGTTATCGACTAATTCGTAGGCGAGAACTCCTCTGCCTGCCATATCTGCTGGATTTGATGCCGACTCCACATGAAGCCAGTCAGTATTTTCGACTTTGTCGAGAATTTTGGTTATACGATGTGCTACGAACGTTGACCACGAACATGGAGGTTTACGTATCCATGCGTGCACAATTGTGGAATCTGTCCATAGGTGTACTTGTACCTATCCTAGTGGTAGGTTGCCAAGTACCGACTCAATACTTTCGGCGAGCAATACTGCGCCGCAGAGTTCTAATCGGGGCAGGGAAATAGTTTTAACTGGAGTAACTTTTGTTTTTGCTAACAGCAGATTCACTAGAACTTCACTACCCTGCTTAACCCGTAAGTATACCGTAGCTGCATACGCTTTTTCTGAAGCGTCGCAAAAGCCATGTACTTCGACGTCATGGGCGGGAGAAAAATAGACCCAACGCGGTATCTTAGTCCTCTCTATCTCGCGGTAGTGTTTGGTGAAATTTTGCCATTTTTCCAAAGTATTTGAAGACACAGGTTCATCCCACTCTGTGCCTTCCAGCCAAATGTTTTGCATCAATATTTTGGCTACTATTACAATGGGCGCAAGCCATCCTAGCGGATCAAACAGCTTGGCGATGGAGGACAATATCGACCTTTTAGTGATTGTGTCACTATGCTCCATTGGTCTTGTTAGGAAGTAAAAATAATCCGAATGGGCGTTCCATCTTATTCCAAGAGCCTTAACTGTGCTGGTGTCTTCGAATTCCAAAAAAGCTTCGCTTAGTAGATCCTTCTTTGGAATGTCTGCAATTATATCCTCGCAGTTGGCCGTCCATTTTCGTAAGGGAAAACCTGCTGACCGCAGTGCCGTAGAAATTTCGTCCCTTGCCTTGATGGTAGATTCGATGCTGTGTCCTCCTGCAAGTACGGCATCTACGTACATGCATTTTCGCAGAATAATAGCTGCTATTGGATGCGAGCTTTCTACGTCATCGGCCAACTGCAACAGTGTTCTTATCGCCAGGTAAGGAGCACAGTTTATTCCAAACGTAACCGTCTTTAATTCATATAGGCTCGTTGATTCGTTCGGGTTTGTCCGAAAGACGATGCGCTGATATTTCGACTGGTTATCGTTTATCCAGATGTGTCGGTACATTTTCTCAATGTCACTGTTGAAAACGTATCTGTATAATCTCCAGCGTAGAATCAGTATCGGAAGATCTGATTGCCGTACTGGACCTGGTAGGAGGACGTCATTTAAGCTTTTTCCATTAGCGGTTGCACTTGAGGCGTTGAAAACCACGCGAACTTTAGTTGAGGTACTCTCTGCCTTTGTAACGGCGTGATGAGGCAGGAAGTAATTTTCACATGAGTCCGCTGAAATGTTACTATTTATTCTCGTCATGTGTCCTAGTGTCTCATACTCTGCTAACACCCTATTATACTCTTTTTGTAGGACGGGATCCTTGGCTATCCGTGTCTCATTCCGGAAGAATTGAGAGCAGGCTTTTTTAAGAGAAGGGCCTAGTTGTATGGTTACTGGAAATTCCTGTCGGAATGGTAACGAGACTATGTATTTTCCCTCATTAGTTCTGATAGTGGTCTTTTTATAAAGCTCTTCGCAATATTTATCATCTTCATTGAGGCTTTTGGTTTTGGGTAAACCTTCTAACTCCCAGAATGCCGTAAGTTGCTTATCCAGCGCAACTTCGCTGAAGCACGAAACTATATTTCTGTTTGTATTTGTAGTATCCGTACTACCAGTTATAATCCAGCCGAATACGGTTTCTTGGGCTGGAAGTGTCCTCAAGACGTTTTTCTTTATCCCACTTAATATGATTTGTGGAATGTCTCCACCAAGAATGAGGTCTATTTGTTCATTTACAAAAAACCTTTTATCCGCTCATACCAGGTCCGGAAATTCTTGCCTCGTTGTCGCGCTTATATTTGTTGTAGGCAGATTTCCGGTTAGTTGTGGTAAAACCAGGACAGTTGCAGTCAAGCTAAGCAACGGGTCGACGGGGGACCGCAATTGTATAAGACATGGTTCCTTAACCTGGGATTTACGAAATTTGTGATGCCCGAAACTTGGGCATGGATCTTTTTTGCAGATAGATTGATTCTGCGTTTGAGCCTCTCTGTTATAAAGGAACACTCAGAACCAGAATCAATCAGTGCTCGTGCAGCAAAATCTGTGCCATTGAGACGTATGTTTACGCGAGCTGTTCCTAATAGCACACCTGTACTTGAATTCGCAAAGCAGGACTTAAAATTTCTGTTTGCGTTTTCTGTTGCTTTATCGGAATCACGTTGTGCTTGCGCCTGCCTAGATGTCGATGGAGAATCATCGGCAGGCCTTGAAGACGTCCAACGCGTCGTTGCCTTTGGCTGAATTGCATTTAGATGCAGGAGCGTGTGATGTCGCGAGTGACACGTATTGCAATTGTATGAACTTGTGCATCTTGACACAGTATGTCCGGAACTAAGGCAATTCAGGCAACAATTATTTTCCTTTAAAAAGTTCAGTCTGTTTGTAGGTATTAGCTGTAGGAATCGGGAACAGCTGCGCAATTTGTGCTCGTTTGTATGGCACATTTTACAAGTAAAATTGGTCACGCTTACTTGGAAGGTGCCAACCCTTTTTGTCGGGGTTTCGAAAGAATGACGTGTGATTTGCGGCGGCTTTGGAACTCTCACAGCTTTACTATCCTTTAGCTCTGACAACGTCTCAAGGGTTTGAAACCTATTGGACATAAACTTGTCCATATCTTCCCACTTGGGTAGGTATGTCATTTTTATGGTCTATGGTTTGCTCCCATAGAGCCAGTGTGCTGTCAGGCAGCTTCGTCGAGCAGAGATAAACGACAATTGCGTCCCAGTTCGATATGTCAATTTGATGACTCTTAAGGGCTGATAAGCAATTGTTTATCTCCCGCTGCAAACTTTTTATTGAGCTACCACACTCAAATTCTATTGCCTTTAAGTTAAACAATAGTTTTAGTTGCGTGTTGACTAGAATAGGCTTATTTTCATAGCGTTCGCACAGGTTTTTCCACGCTGTAGTAAAGCCTTCATTCGTTAGGGGGCACTTTCTTACTATTTCTTTGGCCTCTCCTTGTGTCTTATGGTTGAGATGAAAAAGTTTCTCAACCGGGGTGAGGCGCTTATTGAGGATGTAGATGGCCGTGAACATATCACGGAATGTTGGCCATGAAAGATAGTCGCCCTTGAACACGTCTGTATCGCACGGTGGAAGGTGGATATTGTGTTCGCGGACGGACTGCTCCGCTACATCCTTTTGTACGTTATTTAATGCTTCTGCTTGAGTCGCCATAGCAGACATGCATTTCACATGTGTCGAAAAACATATTTTATATTTATTTTTTATCGCCCTAACATCTTCCTTACTTAAACCTTCTGAGCTCGTTAGCGTATCGTACGCTGCCTTCGTCTTCTCCCATAACACTTTTAATTCGTCTTGCTGGATAGCAAGACCGTGCTTATTTTGTTCGGAGGCGGGAGTGCTGTTGAAGTCAGCATCGAACTCTGCGACAGATTCTGCTAAACGGATGTATGAATCCATAGTGAAAGCTAAGAAGGATTTACTGAAGTAACCTAAATCTGATATTTTTTTAAAAAGCCCCACAAAATGACAATCACCAGTAAATTTTTATTTGTCTGTATCTTTATTTAATGATTTTCTTTTAATTTCAGTTAAGTGGTTAATTTTTTTTTTAAATGTGTGTGCCACCCTAATGTGTGAAAATGGCACTTGATGCAAAAGAAAAAAACACTTGCCACCCAAAATGTGTCGACGTATATATATAACTGTGTTTTAACAAGTAAAGTGGGTACTTAATTATGTACCAGTGTTATTGTTGATTTACTTGTTAGTTATGTATATATACAAAATTACAACAAAGGCTCAAAAGTGATTATGTGAAAACGCAATAGTGCAATAGAAATAGTGTTGCTCGAATCAGTGAAATAGTGACTTGCAAATAAACAATTGTGCTAAGCCAATGAACAGTATTGAACAAAGAAAATTATACCGATTTACTTTAAAGTAAATAAAAGTGAAAAAATCCAAAATAAAACTGTAAATTAAAATTTGATGGATTGAACTGTTGCAATACCGTACCACTGTTCACTGTTGTGCGTGTGTGTGTACGACCGTTAGTGTTTGTTGTTGTCGCTCGCGGACAAACGGAATTAGCACTGTATTAATTTTACTTGAATTGTATCACTATTTCGTTTTCACAAAAAAAAAATCACTTGCCTTGTAAGGCGTTGTTTCACCAAAAAATTGATTAACGTGTTATAAATGCAATTGATTGCGTTTGCTGTTGGTGTGTATGCAGCTGGTATATGTGTGCCTTGTTTGGTTGTTGATTGTGCGGCTGTGTCTTGTGCGGCTTTTTATCTTGTGCGGCTTTTTTTTTTTAATTTTTGATTTTCTCCGGGCTTTGGTTTGCTTTTGGTTATTAAGTGGACTGTATATTTATCCGGCTCGAAGGACCATGTACAAATGTCCAGACGCACGGTTGGATATTTGAAAATAGAAATTAAAAGATTTTGTTTAGTTTTAAAATGTATAATGAAGATTTATTCAAAGGTATATATGGAGATATACATGAATGTTGCTTTACCTGTGGTGTGAATCCGTGGTAGACCTGTGTCGCTCTTGAAATCCTGTGAACGAGTGACATTATGAAAAAACGTACGGTTGCCGTCAACCGCAGTTTTATTGGAAAGCAATTAATGGAAATGTTAGCAAAAGGAATTATCCGGCGGGGAATACGGAGTAATTCGCAGTTGCATGTGTATGCGTACATACACGCGTATTAGGGCGGTTAGAAAATATTTACGCTGCGGCGTAAACACCGTTTAAAAACTCTGTCAAAAATCGGTCTAATGAATTCTTAAAGGTCATACATAGTGACTTATGAGGGTCCGTTTAATATCCCTTCCTTATACGGTTCACGATATTTCGCGCCCTTATCGACGATAAATCAATATATATGTCGGTAAATTTTTTGGAGTCGAAAGATTGTGTGCTGAAGCGTTGAAAAACCTTTAACAGTGTGCGAGAAACAAACTGGTGAAAAAATTAAATGCATAAGAAGCGAAAATGGACGGAAGTACGTGAATAATGCATTTCAAAAGTTCTTAAAAGAAAATTCCATCAAATGGCAATTAACTGCCCTTACTGTTTCAACTAAAACGGTGTAGTAGAAATGGCGCGAGGTGTGTTAGTGCATGGTAAATTGAGCAAATGTTTTTGAGTCTGTAAGTATAGCCGCTAACTTTCGTAACGGGTCAACAATTAGCTAGAAATGGAAAACACTTTACAGAAATAATGTTGGTCCAGGTCGCCCGAAATTGTTGAGAACAGGTAACTTTTTTGCTAAATATATGCGAATTCTAGTAGCCACTACATCGTATTCGCAATATGAATAAAATCGGACAATAAATACTCCATGTAGCAACAATTATGCATCTAAACCATCAACGGACCAACCCAAACACACTCGAAATTTCATCCAAAACCGTCCAGCCGGTTAGGCTGTACAGCAGAAATGTTTATATATAGATATAGATATAAAATATAATTAAATTGGGCTTTTAAAAAAGGTGGCAGTTCAAAACATACCTATGAACTTTCTGCCATCGAAGCGATTAGTTTGAACACCATATATTAATATTTCATAAGCTGATGTAAAATTAAATTAAGTTCTATTGTCATTCTTGCGAGACCAGCCATTTGACACCCATATTTTAATATTTAATACATCTTGTGTATAATTAAATTAAATTCGACTTTTTAACACTTGACAACCCTCTCCAAAATGTACATATGAACTTACTCATCGCCGAGACGAACCCTTTGATATTAATGTCCTTAATATTTCGTAAAACTTGTGTATAATCTAATTAAATTTGACTTTTTAAACAGCTGGCAGCCATCATAAAAGTTAGGTGAAAGTAAACGCTCTTGAAAAACAAAAAAAAATTAGCAAAATAAATTGTTCAACAATATATAATATAATGCGTCTATTTACGTAAGAACTCGTAGAATAATTTATAAAAAGTATTCAGCACAAATACTTACTTACTTACTTAATTAGCGCTAAAACCGCTAAGACGATTTTGGCTGAAGTTTTGCTACAATTTGTGGTGTGCATCTTGATGTAGGAACGCAAATTGAGGGACCTGTAGTTTTACGCCAACTCCGAATGGCGAATATTTTTTTGTGAGAAGGTTTTCAAAGCTGAAATACACTCTGAGGTTTACTATTGCCTGCCGAGGGGCGACCGATATTAGAAAACTTTTCTATAATTTTTGATGTTACTTTCCCCGGCCAGGATTTCAACCCGGGACCCACGGAATGAAGCGCGCACACGCTACACACTCGGCTACGGCGGCCGCCATCAGCACAAATATTTATCTCAAAAGTTCGCTTCTTCCCATATGTCTTGTGGTCGGCCGGTCTCCACCTGGTTGAAATTCTTGCTTACTTGATGAAGCAAGCGAGATGTCGCTCGTGAATACCGCTAAAAGTTGGAAATATGCCTTTTCTCTTATACCGATCAGTAAACGAACTTTGGCTTGCTTTCAACTGTAATTTTTATTGTTTATCAGCAATTTCTCATTTGGTCTAGTTGAATGAAAAAAACCAAATTTTTTAAAATCGATTGTTACGTGTAAGCGAAGCTGCCTGCAAAAACTGACTGACGCGTAGTCATAGTCGGCTTTGTAGTTGGTAGCAGCTTTATGACTTAGGGTGTATTCATAGTCAAGATTAAGTTGGTAATTAAATTTAGTTGTCCTTTTTTCAGTGGGTTATCTATCAAAAACGCTACAACTTACTTTAAGTACCAACTTAACTGTGGCTCACTGGTTGAGTTTATCGGCCAGCTACTCTGTTGCAAAGTAGTAAGGGCTAAGCTGGGTGGGAGCGATTTGTCACGGCACGTGTCGAGGGGGACGCCACAAGGAGGTGTCCTATCCCCACTCCTATGGAACCTCACCGTAAATACGCTACTGCGAGATACGGCATGGGGTGGCGCAAAAGTCGTCGCGTACGCTGATGACGTCGCGATTGCACTCAGGGGAAAGTTTCCGCAGATATTATTCGAGCTGATGCAACGAGCGCTTCGGGAGGTATCCAAGTGGTCCACCCACTGCGGGCTCAGCGTCAGCTCAAGTAAGGTGGAACTTGTACTTTTCACGAGAAGGTATAAAATGCCTTCGGTGACTCCAACGGTACTAAACGGTATCTGGTTAAGTCTTCCTACAAGTGCCAAATTTCTAGGAGTTATTTTAGATAGGAAGTTAAACTGGAAGGATAATCTAATTCAACGTCATGAGAAGGCTTCCGTAGCCCTCAACACATGTAAGAGAGCCATAGGCAGGAAATGGGGTCCTAATCCCCGGATCTGTCGATGGATTTTCACAGTGGTCGCTAGACCAATACTCCTATATGGGGTGATCGTGTGGTGGCCTGCATAAGAAAAAGAGGTTAACCTTAGACTACTCACCAAGGTGCAAAAATCTAGTATGATCTGCATAAGTGTGGTGCTCAGAACAACTCCAAATGAGACCTTGAAGGTCATTTTAGACCTTATTACTTTAGATTTGGTTGGGCAACAAATGGCAGCGATGACTGCTTTGCGACTAAGAGAGACATCCCAGTGCCACCCGAAAAGCCAAGGGCACTCTTGTATTTTGAATAAGTTCTGCTCTATTCCGAGAGCACGGATCGGTGCGCCTTGAAATAGGTTCCTGAAAGTAACTTTATTACACGTATTCCAAGCAGGGTGGAGTGGAAACTGTAGTTTCATACTCCACCTGATAGCATTGTCATCTATACAGATGGCTCGAAACTCGATAATAAGGTAGGAGGAGGCGTTTTCTCACGAAACCCTCTCCTGCAAATTTCCTTTAGGTTACCAGATCACTGCAGCGTCTTCCAGGCTGAGGTCTCAGCTATCATAGAGGCGGTAGAGAAGATTGGGACCGGGATTATAGGAAGAGACATCTTCATTTTTAGTGACAGCCAGGCTGCCATCAGAGCTCTGAGCTCTTTCACTTTTAACTCGAACATCGCGCTGGACTGCTGCCTATCTCTGCAGGAGATGGCCAAGCAGAACAGACTGTACCTCATTTGGGTCCCTGGTCACCGGGACATAGAGAGAAACTGCATGGCAGACGAACTTGCAAGACAAGGTACGACCAAGCAGATTCTTTAAGATAAAGAACGCATTGGTATGCCGTTTGCCGCTTGCAAACTGCTACTCAGAGATTGTTCATATAAACAAGCTGACAACAGATGGAGGCAAAATACGACCTGCCGAACCTCAAGGCAGACGTGGCCTAAATGGGATCAGAAACGGTCGCGCAGCGTTCTCTTTCTAAGAAGGGAAACATTTCCAACGTCATCGGGGCTCTAACAGGGCACTGTCTGATAGGGAAACATGCTGAAAGGTTAGGAGTACCCTTCCGAAGATGCTGTAGGAGCTGCAAGAACGACGAGGAAGAGGAAACGATCTTGCATTTACTGTGTAAGTGTCCTGCATTGTGCAAAAGCAGAATGCGATATCTGGGATCACCGTTTTTGGATAACGTTAGTGAGGTTTCAAGCACTGAGGTAAATTGCTTGTTGAGGTTCATCAGCGAGGCAAAATGGTTTGGTGAGGGGTAATTTTCCTCTTGGATGGTACAAATTTTTCCTTGTGGTAACACAATATGCCTCCTAATATTGGCCTAAGTGAGCCGCTGTAGGCAGCTGCCACTCCAACCTAACCTAACTGTGGCGATGGATACGCCCCAATGTTAAATAGCTTCAACTAACTTTAAGTACCAACTTAATTTTGTTTATGAATACGCCCCATAATTTTTAATGGGCTGTCTATCAAATTAAGCTGAAAAGAGGTTTAAAATCGCCATTGAATTTGAATTAGATGCTGAAATGTTCATACTTGTTTAAGGTGATAATTTTTAATAGTTGAACGGGGGCCAGAGTTCTTTTCCTTAATGATAAAGATATACTGTTTCCGAATATTACATTCGCTTTCTATCCATCCATGTTTATGAAGGTTTCCACCTCAGCTGTTTATACTACTTCACAATTAAAATATGGTAATCTTACCCGTATTGTAACATCTATGAATTAGTTTTCATTTATCCAAAATTTTTGTTTATTTTTTCACATGAGATTTATTAATTTAAATACTATTCGATTAAATTTGTTATACAAACTTGTCGAATCTTTTAAAAATTAGTTGGTAGTAGAGAACACTTTGGCTATTTCAGATTACAAAATAATCTTATAAAATGGAAAAGAACTTGTTCTGTTAGATTTTTAAAGGGGATTTAAGGGAATAAATATTCCATATTATTTAAATTTTCGCCGCGTTCCTTCTCATATCAAAATTGTGATGAATTTATTTTCAGTACAGATCAATTAAGAAAGCATTTTATCATTGTCTAGTCGAAGTGCATGTTTATATACATAGGTATTTACGATATTTCATAACAAAATGTTTACATCGAAACAAATCGTATTCATTGAAGGAATACAACTTTTGTCATTAGAGGTTTGGCAACAAATGTTAAAATTATTCATCGTTTTCCTCAACAGGAAAGAAGGCGGAAAACTCACAATTGAAACTCCACAAGCCTTGCGTCGAGATGAGTTTCGATAAAAATTACAACAACAAACTATAAACAATCCAAACAGGTTTCATACTGGTTATACTGTGATTTCGATTAACACTAAGATTACTTTATAACCACTTCAAATTTCAAATTATCCCGTAGATATTTTGTGTGTTTTCATTGCGTAGAAAAGCCATACAATTTTAAGAAATATGAATCCATTGCTTACGATTGCATTAAAGAAATGCAGTTGTGCAGATCTGTTAGTTTTTAACGACGCAAATTATAAATAAAAAGTTATATGCAGGTGCATGTACGTAGACATGGTTGTTTGAATATGGAAAAATCCCCAGAGAGCTTCAAATGACTATAACAAGTCAAATAACTACGCTGGAGCCACTTGCTGCTCTTAAAGGAGTTTCCACGATTATTTCAGTTAACACTAAAACCACTTTGCACATTTTCATCTTTCCAAGTATTCCGATTGGTTGTTTGTGTTTTCATTATATAGAAAGTCACAAAATTAAGAGAAGTCTTGCATTGCTTGCGCTTAAATCAAACGGATGCAATTGTTCGAATCGAATCTGGGAATATTTAGCGTTGCTGTGAAAACACTTTGACAACGAAAACCATTGTATTGGTTTGTCAGTCACACAAATTCCTATTTAAAAGTAAGACTGAAATTATTATAACAAGCCAAGCAACTACAATACATTGGAGTCACTTGCTGATCTCTAGGGGATTTTAGTTTTCACTGGTTTGCTACCTTTTATCCCAAAGGCATATTTAGAGTAGTATACATTTTAGCATTGCTTGCGTTTAAATCAAAGAAATGCAATTGTTCGAATCAAATGCAAAAAATGAAACGTTGTTGTTAATAAAATAGAACAACGAAAATAAATACTATGATAATTTTTCAGCCACATAAATCATAATTATAAAGGAATATACAGACACGTTTTTGACTGTGTAGACTTGTGTGTCCTGTCTCCCAAGGGGGCAGTCCAGACGCACAATTGGAGTTTTTAAATAAAATAAAGAAATTCGGTATGGTTAACTCAAATAGAATTTAATCGAATATATATGTATATATATATATAGGCGTATAAAATATATATAATATATACTCGTATAATGAGTTATGTGATATGAAGTAGTAGTCGACGTGTGTTCCTTCAGAGATCCTGAGACGAAGTGATTTTAAAAAAATGTACGGCTGCCGTCAACCGCAATTTAATTGGAAGAAAGGTAAAACGGAAAAATAACAAAAGGAATTATCCGGCGGGTAATACGGTGAACCGGAATAATTCGCGGTTGCATATGTATGCGTATGTATATGTACACGTGTACTAGGGCGGTTAGAAATTATTTACGATGCCGTCGTAAACATGCCGGCCCCCTTGCGGTAAGCGAAATCCTGAGAGTGAACATCCTCAAACTACCAGTTCACACCACATCACATGTTTAATTACAAAATGTGTTGGCGTAGAATACGTCTTACCTTACGGTATGGGCACCAATGTCAGGTTTTTATTGTTGTAATCTCTATTTCTTTAATTATAAGGAAACGGCTCGATTAATTTTTTTTTTTTTTTTTTGTAGTCAAATGAAGATGTTAGCTTTCGTTTGACATACATTTCATGTTGGTTGATATCTTCCTAATATTTAAATTTCTCAAATGAAAATTGTATAAACACATGCACACAAATATGTGTGTGGTGTTTGGTTGAGTGTTTGCTGTTGGGCGATTTAAATGTACTCGTGCAGCCCTTTCTTTGTATTGCATAATTTTAGGCGGGCAAGTTAAAGTAGAGTAAAAGAAGAGAAAATGCTGCCAAGCACTGCAAAAAAAATAATAAAATTGATTCGTTATTTATCATTTATCTTTACTATTGATAACAGCCATTGACTTCGTTTTTGCGAGAAATTTAATTGATAATTTAAAAACATTTTTATCCTATTTTTCCTATCATAAGCTTATGTATAGCATCCAAAGTAACTATCAAATAAAGAAATTCATTTGTTTGTATTATTTATCATTTATTGTTACATATGTTTTCTGTCTTATCGGATGGCGTATTCTACGTTAAACTTAATGGCCGTGTCTCTGACACAGCCTGCTTCTTTTTTTTCTGTTTGTTTCCAATTCTGCCGGTTTCCTTGAGCCGCTCCGTGCTCCTCCGTCAGCGACTCCGGTGCTCTACACGGAAGGGCGGTAAAAGAAAGTAACATTAAGGCTGAACATACGTATGTTGTCGCGCTAGTTGTAGCGTCTCTTCTCCTCGTTGAAGTAATTGTATGGGGCGTTTCGTCGTAGTGATCGGGAAGGACGTTTTTCCGAGTCAACTCGCCGCCAATTTTGTTGGTTATCAGATGGTCGGAAAGAACGTGTTCCCGAGCCGTGCCTTCGCTGTTCATGCTGCATTGGCGGTCGGAAAGTACGGGTTCCCGAGCCGCCACCCGCTGAAAGTGGGACCACCTGGGTCACCGAAGCTTCCTCTGGTTTGATTGATTAATATGGCGGAATATTAGGTGGCAAGTGATGTCACAAAATAACCAAAAAAAAAAACATTAAACCACAAAAAAAAATTTTGTTTAATGAAATTATGAAACTACAAAAAAATTTATACATATACATATGTATTTTATTATAGCTTTGGTGTATTTATATATATACATATGTATGTATCTATTTTTATAAGTTTGATGTATTTATGCACCAGGTGTCCATAAACTTTCATCACCTACTGTAAAAATAATATTTGGGTGTGATCATATCGGCACGCTCGCGCCCCCATCGGAAAATGGTGCCTAACTTAAAGGTGGTGGACTTGGCTATGGTCCAAAGTTGAGAACGTATATGGCAACTTTTACATATATCGTAAAAACACCTGATGGACTTAAAAACTAATATAAACTACCGATGCTTGTATTTTTGTACTCGCGGAAAGTGCCCCCCACCTTGAAATGGCTCAACATTCTTCTTTTTTTTTTTGTTTTTTGTACATCAGTTATTTGATGGTGGTGAGATAGGTCAGTTTTAGATCCAGCAATCTGGCCATCCAGCAATCTGGCCTACCACCCACAAACAGTCTGCACGCTACTGTGCCTAACTTGCTGACCACAGGGCGCATCAGTTACTTAATGTGTTAAAAAAATAATTTTATTACATTTTTTATCATGAAATGAGGTGTGCATGCAATAGGAGCAACGCAATTTGTTTTAGCTGTGTCCTACTTTCATGTCGCCATGGTTTTTTTTTGCTTTATTATTGACATAAATACATTTCCATGCTATCATGTTTCACGGGTAACCATGATTCGCGGAAACTGGTGATAGTTTAGGACACCCTTAACAACCACCATGTGGAGCCTATGATTGCCGACATGCAAATGACTTTTCATATGCTACTTATATGTGTACGTATGTATGTATGTATACCGGCGTCCGTTAAAGTTGTGCAAAACGGGATAGTTTAGCTTATATATCGGTTCGGGTTACATGTGATTAAATTTGGTCGTTATCGATTTCTGTGAAGTGAAATGTGAATAAAAAAGTAAGTGTCGACAATCTAATACCCAGTGTCTAAACGTTGATAACACTACTCGACAAAAAAAATCTCCAAGAATAAAATAGTCCTTTCCTAAAGTGAAATTTTCTCCTGATTCCGAATATGACTTTCATTTTCTTGTGGCAGATCTAGTTTCCGAGATATCGGCGAAAATATGAAAATTCCCATTTTTGCAGAACACTACTTCATATAGGTACGGCAAAAATTTGCATTTTTCATTTTTTCGTTTTTAACTGTTGAATTATGCATTATACTAATTCCCATAAAAATTTCTTGCCTTCTTCGCCCTCAAGTATCTTCAGTAGTTTGGCCACTATGCCAAAAAACGTTCAAAAAATGTTGAAAAAAAAACGAAATTTTTTACACAATTTCAGATTTAACCACTTTAAAATCGGAAAAATTCTATTGACGAAAAAAAGTTAGCCCTCCTATGTTGTAGGTAATTTAACTACGAAAATTTTAAGCATACCAGCACAACAATCGGACGTGCCATTGAAACTATAGCCCCGTTAACTTGCAAGCGTCTATCCTACAATTTTTTTATAGAGAAAATTTTTATTCAAACTAGGTTTTTAATTGGCTTGAGTTATTTTAGGGAAAAATTTTGTTAGGTACTGGAAGGATGGCGCGTCCTTATTTAAAGCCTTTACAAAATTTTTCATTAATCCTAATTTGATGTGAAGTGCTGGCAAAATAACTCGTTCGGGATTTACTAAAGGTGGGTTTGCGATATTGAAGGCACCTGGTTCGTACTCAGCTCTTGGTGGCCAGTTTTCCTGAATATAATGGGTTTCTCTAGCACGGCTGTCCCAAAGACAGAGAAAACAGCAATATTTAGTAAAACCTCCTTGAAGTCCGAGAACTATAGCTACAACCTAGGATGTATTTCATATACTATTTATTTTAAACTGTACCACCGAAACTGCTTACCTTTAAGTCCGCACAAATTTTCCAATTAAATTGTTTATATTGAATGAGCTCAAGTAAATTTGATATGATTAAATAAGTTTCTTTAGTATTCTCAGAATGTGCCACTGGTATTGACGGTAACGAATTTCCTTTATGGAGTAATGCTGCTTTTAAACTATGCTTTGAACTGTCTATAAACAAGCGCCAATCATCCACTTTATTTTCTAATTTTAGTGCTTCAAATAAACCTTGAACATCATTGCAGTAGCAAATATTTTCACTTTTAGTAAAAAAAGAAGAGAAAGTCTTGTGTCTATTTCGAAATTTGGAAGTACTTGTCGAAGGGCCCAGGCTGCCCCATTGCTGCAAACGAGATCCTAGAACTTCGCTATCAAATTTCGATAATTTCAAATCTCTGACCAAGTCATTAAGTTCGGCTTGTGAGACTCGATGTGGGATCTCTCCTTCTTGTCCACTTTCTGAATTATCTGCTTCGGAGTCACTTTCGCTTGAGGCTTCAAAACTTATAGGCGGTCTAGGTATGGGTAAGGTATGGTCATGTAGTTTTGGTTTTTTAGCTGATGCCACATTTGGATAACTTATTAATTTCCTCTTTTTTCTCGTTTTACCTTTAAGGTCTATCACGCAAAAATAGCACTAGTCGTGGTTAAAGGGTTCAGTCCACATCATTGGAACACCAAACTTCATGTTATGACCTTTACCCGATACCCATCTCATTAAAGTTAATCTACAGGAGGCGCAAATAAAATTAGGTGTCCAAGATTTATCGAGATTTTTTACACGGAAACCGAAATAATGAAAGTATGCATCTCTGACAGAATTAGTTATTTTCCGAGCTGAGTTTCCGAAAATATAATGTCCGCAAATAAAGCAAAAATCATCCGGATTATTTTTACATTTAAAATCTCTTTTGCAACAAGCCATTTCGTAAACACATCTACCGATATAGTATGTATAAATTTGCACTACAATTTGCAAAACAAAATTTACAACAAACAGTAGTGACAATTAAATACTTGATGTCTTTTTAAATTTATTAGACCCTAAGGTAGAGTGACCAAATGAAATGTCTCGCCAATTTTATCAGAGTAATACTAAAATTGTTGGATAGACGCTTGCAAG
The DNA here is from genome assembly GCA_951828415.1 of Anomoia purmunda. NCBI lineage: Eukaryota > Metazoa > Arthropoda > Insecta > Diptera > Tephritidae > Anomoia > Anomoia purmunda. The sequence continues at coordinate 4,475,332 of OX639998.1, read as the reverse complement.
TTAACGGGGCTATAGTTTCAATGGCACGTCCGATTGTTGTGCTGGTATGCTTAAAATTTTCGTAGTTAAATTACCTACAACATAGGAGGGCTAACTTTTTTTCGTCAATAGAATTTTTCCGATTTTAAAGTGGTTAAATCTGAAATTGTGTAAAAAATTTCGTTTTTTTTTCAACATTTTTTGAACGTTTTTTGGCATAGTGGCCAAACTACTGAAGATACTTGAGGGCGAAGAAGGCAAGAAATTTTTATGGGAATTAGTATAATGCATAATTCAACAGTTAAAAACGAAAAAATGAAAAATGCAAATTTTTGCCGTACCTATATGAAGTAGTGTTCTGCAAAAATGGGAATTTTCATATTTTCGCCGATATCTCGGAAACTAGATCTGCCACAAGAAAATGGAAGTCATATTCGGAATCAGGAGAAAATTTCACTTTAGGAAAGGACTATTTTATTCTTGGAGACTAAAGTTGATCAAAATTTGTCGAGTAGTGTAATTAGTGAAGTGGAGTTTCAAAAATAAAGAAATATTAATTGAAATGCATCATCAGACGTGTTGCAATTTCGTGTTATTTTGGGAATTGACCACTTGTGTGTGTGTTTGTGAATTTTACAAAAGGTAGAAAATGAAAAATATTATAAGTGTTGCTTTATATTTTCAGCTAAATTTGAAGTGAAGAGCTTGAATTACTAAACAATCTTAAATGAGTTTTATACTCGAAGAAAAAAAACTACTACGAAAAAACTACTACTATCGGTTTTCTTTTTATTGCAAAATTTTTACGCTACAAGTGGTCAATGCGGTTCTAAAATGGAAATTGTGTAACGAGGTGATAACATAGAACCCGCAATGGGTGGGTTATTCGATGTAGCCATTGGTGCTCATCGCGGCCGAGGGTAGACGCGTACCGGTATGCGGTGACGAGGAGCAGGCGGCTGTGGATAAATTCAATGGTAAGTGGTATTGATATGTAATAATAATGATGGAAATATTTTTTTTTTTTTGTACATGAATTCGGAGTTTTTTATGTACATAAGTAGGTACATATGTATGTAGAAATGCATCTGCATACACATGGTGGAGTGCTGTATTTGATTGCGAGAGCACGGTCGAATGATAGCAGATGACCGGAAGCAAAGAGGAGTTGCGAATATAACAATGTGGGGGTTTTTTTTTTTTAATCAACAGGAGTTTTGTAGGAAAGCCAGACATCTATGGAAGTCGCAGTGTGCTGCACGGATCAAGTTGGAAATAATGGTAATATTGTTCGCACTTTTGTACACTGAAAATAATTTGTTTTAATTCCTTTTTCAATATGCGAAAAAATTGGTTTACGTGATGGAGTGCGACACGCTACTTTGCCTGAAACTGGCTGTTCACCACAAATTTTGCATAATCTTTGAGGGAATTGCCACGAGGGAGGTAACCAATAAAGCGAGAATGTACGTAACACCTGCATTTGCCATCACATCCAAGGTAAAAACAAGCTGTTTAGGTTTTAAGAAAAGATAACGTTTATCTGATGATACTTAGTTCTGTTTTCATATTCACTACCTAGTAAAAACCAGCAATAACCAATAATAACACTGTGGAACAAATTCAGGTTAGCAAAAGTTAGGTCGGTTCTGAGAGTGAGGGGTGAAAAAAGAGGCTAAATTAGAAGACCCGTATCGCGGCGTTTGTTTATGTTAGTTCGAATTTTTTTAAATCGACCTTCGAACTTTGCAGTCATATGCCGATTTTCAGCATATTGTTTATATGGTTTTTTGGCAATAACTCGTCGACTAGTTGATATTTTTTCAATCTGTTAAAGCCAATTTATTGCTAGAGACCTGTGCAACAATTAAAATTAAAAAAAAAATTGTTTTAGAAAATTTTTGTAGTGCTTTTGAAGCAAAATGTTGGAATTTTTTTTTTCATTCTCTTTGAACATATTTTCCACAAAACTAAGTCTTTTTTGCTTTCTGTTGGATCTATAATATGCTTCTCAGTTTCTTCAATAAATTTTATTTGAAAAGAAAACAATCATAATACAAAACTTGCGTTTTCCAGCATAATATTAATTTACCTCTCATTTCTTTTGTACCAACTTTTTCAGTGTTGGATTTGAAGAAACATTGAAAAAGAAATTATAAAAATGTGGAAAAAAATATAATTTTGAAATGTTAGTTATGAAAAGTTTTAAGTAAAAAAATTAAATAAATTAAATTAATGATTTGACCAGTTGCCGTTTAGCAGGCGGCTGTGGATCAACATCACTGCTCTCTCTAATATCTTGGTCATCGTCATCATCATCAGAAAGGTCGATAATTTCGTCCAACAGATATTCTGGAATTTCATCTTTGTCTTCCCCTTCTTCCTCTTTTATCTCGTCTTCCTCTTCTTCAAAGGTGTTTTTATACCACCAACAAATTTCAGCGAGTATTGCATCTGGAGATTTCTTTCCCCTGTACCTGTAACGAAAATAGTTTTCAATCGTTAACATGTTTAAATTGTGCACTCTGACAAAGATATTAGAAAAATCTAGGAATTCAAAATACGCACACTCTATAGTTACCTTATTTCAAATGGAAGCGCAGTTTGGTTGGCAACTGTTGAGTGAGTTGATCAAGATGCTGATGCAAGAGATGCATTTTGTACGACATATTAACCCCAATTTCATCGAAAGCTGCCAACATGTTTGCAACAGATTGCCTGTAGTTGTCTTTGCGTTCTTTACCCAAAAGTCCTTTAATGACTGCTTTCAATGCGAGCCATGCATTTAATTCTCGGTCAGTGAGAACTTGGTCAAAATCTTGACGACTCATTAGTTTCCGTATGTCGGGACCATTAACAACCCCTTCCTGAATTTTGGCGTTACTTAGTCCTGGGAAAATGTCTTTTAAGCGGTTGAATACTGCTGGTCTTTTTGCTATACATTTCAAGTTTAATGTGGAGCAACTACAACAAAATTTTCATTTCAGGAACAAGACTTTCATGTAGCCTATTGTCTTTAGGCCATTTCCGTCCAATGCGACTATCCCTGTTATGCTGTTTGTACTGCTTTCTTCCTTTATTTAATACCTTCTTCGTATCGTGAATTCCAATCGCACAAAAAACACGGATACTTTGGACGTTATGTTTCACTACTTCCAGAATGTGTTTCAAATTATTGAAATTTTCACTAGTGTCAGTGCTATACGCAATTGGAACAGAAGGCATTCTATTCGTCTTGTGCAAAAGCTCAACTTTTAAGCTGATTAGTGAACTATCGATAAATAAACGCCGATTATCTTTTTTATAGGTTAACGCTATCGTCTCCATTAAGTTTTCGATATCGTTGCAATATGCGAAATTTTTTGCATCATTCGTCTACTGCAAAATATGCGACATTTTTTGCATCATTCGTCTACTGCAAAATGTTTGGTGTAGGGGTTTAGTTTTTGCCACCGGTTTACGATCGAGGCAGGGCTTTCGTTGACTTCTATTTCAGGTCGAGCTAACAAGTGTCCACCTCCTAAGAAGTGACCGAGGGTGAGAGGCTCCAAGTCGGAAGGTTCATTCGAAGAGGGGCTTAACGGACGGGAGTTGAAGCAAGACTCGATTCGACACAAAAGAGTTGTGAACTATTCGAATGTGTAACTGAAACCGGAAGCAATCTTTTTAAAACGAGTTTTACAACTTTTTACCCCTGCTTCCCACAATCCGCCCATATGAGGCGCTGCAGATGGATGGTAATAAATGCCATGTGACTATCTGGTGGCTATATTTATTCAGTGTACTATTTCGCGCTTCGGATATACAAGTTTTAAATTCTGGCCGTGAGATCGCGAAGCTTCGACAAAGTTGGTGCCATTGTCGGAGTAAACATTTTTTTGGGCTTCCTCTCCTAGCTATGAACCTAGCAAAGGCTGCCAAAAATGATGCAGCGCTAAGGTCATTGGTGGCTTCCAAGTGTAAAGCCTTAGTGGCGAATCACACAAACAGGCAAACGTAACCCTTTGAGATGCGACAACCTCTGCCGCGGAAGTTTTTGATTTCAAAAGGTCCTGCGAAATCTACACCTGTGTTTTTAAACGCACGCGAATATGAGGTGCTTTATTGAGGAAGCACTCCCATAAGCTGCCTTTGGGTTTTCTGTGGATTGTGCAGACCTTACAATTATGGATGACGGACTTTACCATATTTTTGACTCGGGGAATCCAGTATTGCGTTCGAATAAGACGCAGCATTAATTGATTTTCGCCATGCAGGGAGATTTTATGGATAAATTGGACAACAAGATGGGCCAATCGGCACTTATAAGGAAGGATGATTGCGTGACGCTCGTTGTACGCTAAACCTAGCGATGCGCCTAGACGACCTCCAGTCCTCATAATCTTATCTTTATCTAAGAAGGGGTTAAGAGGTAGCACTTCAAGTTCGAATATTCATTACTATAGTACTGCGTCTGGTAAATGATTATTAAGCGTTGTGTCGTTGCCTTAATTTCATCGGATAAAATTAAACAAGACTCTGCTCGAAACGAAGCTTTTTTTCGGATGGGTGCTTTGGTAGAATCTCATAACATACATATTATAAGACTCTTAAAGCTCTCGGTAAATCTGAAAACCTATCGAGAATTTCATCAACATTTTTTATTGTTATGGTTGCACATAAATGCGCCCTTTTTTCTTCGATGTTGGTGATATATGTAGCTTGTCTCTTGTCTTGGCCAATTTTCCTTGTCTTCTTGCAACCAAGAAGGGCCATGCCACCACAGAGTGTTATCGACTAATTCGTAGGCGAGAACTCCTCTGCTTGCCATGTCTGCTAGATTTGATCCCGACTCCACATGAAGCCAGTCCGTATTTCCGACTTTGTCGACAATTTTTGTTATACGATGTGCTATGAATGGTGACCACGAACATGGAAGTTTGCGTATCCATGCAAGCACAATTGGGGAATCTCTCCACAAGTGTACTTTTACATGTCCTAGTGGTAGGTTGCCAAGTACCGACTCAATGCTTTCGGCGAGCAATACCGCGCCGCAAAGTTCTAATCGGGATAGGGAAATAGTTTTAACTGGAGCAACTTTAGTTTTTGCTACCAGCAGATTCACTAAAACTTCACTACCTTGCTTAACCCGTAAGTATACCGTAGCTGCATACGCTTTTTCTGAAGCGTCGCAAAAGCCATGTACTTCGACGTCATGGGCGGGAGAAAAATAAACCCAGCGCGGTATCCTTATCCTCTCTATCTCGCGGTAGTGTTTGGTAAAATTGTCCATTTTTCTAAAGTAGTTGAAGACACAGGTTAATCCCACTCTGTGCCTTCCAGCCAAATATTTTGCATCAATATTTTGGCTACTACTACAATGGGCGCAAGCCATCCTAGCGTATCGAACAGCTTGGCGATGGAGGACAATATCGACCTATTAGTGATTGTGTCACTATGCTCCATTGGTCTTGTTAAGAAGTAAAACAAACCCGAATGGGCGTTCCATATTATTCCAAGTGCTATAACTGTGCTGGTGTCTTCGAATTCCAAAAAATCTTCGCTTACAGAACATTTTTTGGAATGTCTGCTATTACATCCGTGCAGTTGGCCGTCCATTTTCGTAAGGGAAAACCTGCTACCCGCAGTAACGCAGAAATTTCGTCCCTTGCCTTTATGGCAGAGACGATGCTGTGTCCTTCTGCAAGTACGTCATCTACGTACATGCACTTACGCTGAATATTAGCTGCTATTGGATGCGAGCTTTCTACGTCATCGGCCAACTGCAATAGTGTCCTTATCGCCAGGTAAGGAGCACAGTTTATTCCAAACGTAACCGTTTTTAATTCATATAGCCTCGTTGATTCGTTCGGGTTTGCCCGAAAGACGATGCGCGCATCCTTGAAACTGTCGGAACAACACCATCGTCCTACCTTCCAACCCCGCTTCCCTGAATTGCTCAACCGAGCATTTTAAAAGCTGGAAGAGGTGCAAGATCTGAGGGAGATCTCGTCGCCGGATGCCCGCCGCATGTCTCGGATATGAACTTTAATTTGATAGATCTCGACTAATAATAATAGCTCTAAGATTATGAATTAAAAGAATTAAATATTTAATGAAAGGAACAAACTCAATTAATGTAAAACTTAATTATTTTAAGTCTTAATATTTACCTTGATACCGACGTGTTTTTATTCGCTCCGCATTGGTCAGGTACACTAATATCTAATGCGAATTTTAATATCGGTGATAGTATCGTAATATCATATTGAGACAGGGACTCTAAATGCCGAGTACTAAACTCTAATAAAAGTTAAAAAAAAAAAAAATAATCCAATTTGATCTAAAATGCCTTGTGCCTGCGGACATAAGGTTGATCGTTTACAACCGAAAGTGCAGTGGTCAAAGTGCAATGAGTTTTTTCATTTAATATGTGTTGGTATTTTGCCAGCTGATCTTGACTTTTTGCTTACATCAGAGAAGCCTTTCTTTTGAAATATTTGTATGGCTGAGCGCCGATCATCAATTCGCTCGCCTCCCCGTCGGCTGTATCGGAGGAGAGAGCAATCGCTAAAACTGTAAACAATTCAGCATCTTCCCGCGCTCATGTAAATAAATCGGATTCCTACTCGAAGGAGAACAATAATTTGCTACAATTAGCATTAAATACGGTAGTGCAAGAGATTGCTGCTCTTAGAGCAGATAGCGCGCTTGTTTTATCTCTTATAAACTCTCTACATGAAGACAAAATAGAGTTAAAACAAAAATCGGATGCCCTTCATGCCGATGTTCGTACAATGCAAGCTAAACTAGACAGCAAAAATGCGGACATTTCCATGCTAACATCAGAAATAAAAAATTTGCGTAGCGTTGTTTGTAGCTGGAATACTCTCAAGCCATCTCATACTAGTGCTGTAAGTGAGTGTGATGGTGTGAATCGAGTCGCACTGCATGCTGTATTTACTAATACAACCTTTAATTCTGCTGCCCCCGCTTTGTCGACGTCCGCTGCTTCGCTCAATACTGCTGTTAGTAAGGCAGTAGCTGCGAAGCCAAAATTGAACATCGCCGCTGCCGCTCATGCGTTGTCTCCCCTAACTATGCCCATCCAGTCCGCTATGGCTGCTATAAATGATACTACTTCTCCCAGCACTGCTGCTACCAAAGTAAAGGCTGCGAAGAAAAATTCGAGCATCGCTGCCGCCGCTCACAAGTCGTCTGTTCTAACTAAGCCTACTCAGCCCGCTACGCCTGTTTCAACCGCTCTCACTATGGTAGTGACTAATAAACCAACAACGTATGCTAGTGTTGCTGCTGATTCGCCTATTCTCTCATCAATTCCGCTCGCTATGGATGATGCTTCTATTGCAGTTAATGCAAATATGCCAATTGGCAGTCAAACACCCAAGTGAAATACTGTCACAAATGGTATCCGCAGCAAGCTAAACCGACCTCTGATTGTCGGTGCGAACAACAATAATGAACTAAGTGTTGTACCGAAAACGAAATGGCTGCATATTTCCTCGTTTTCTCCTAGTGTTTCCGTGGATGATATCTTGTCTTACGTTTCCAAGCATGCCAGTAGTGAAAAAAATTTCTTGGTTTGCTTTATGCTAATAAAGAATGACAGTAATTTGGAAAACCTGAAAAAAGTCAATTTTAAGCTAGGAGTTGCTGAAAGCTTCTATGATAATGTACTAAATGCAGATATCTGGCCAAAAAATGTTACGGTTAGACCATCTAAGTTTTTTCGGAAAGTAGGTGCTTCTCAGCAAGAGTCGTAGATAACTCAGCGAAAATTGATGCTTTGACCAAATCCATAGCTAGTAATAAATACTTAAAAATTTACTTTCAAAATATGTCAGGCCTTCGGACTAAATGTTCGACAGTATATATGAAGAGTTCTTTCTTAGAGTTTGATATTTTTGTATTGTATTTGTCGAATCTTGGCTGAATGAAAATTTTTTCGACTGTGAAATTTTTGATCCCAATCTGTATGATGTCTTTCGTAAAGACCGTGATCATGTCAAAACTGGATGTTCCAGAGGTGGTGGTGTTCTCATTGGTGTTCGGAGAGCGTTTCGGGCGTCATTGGTAAGACTTATCAATTCTGACACTCTCATTGATCAGCTGTGCGTATGCGTTCCTGGTTCGTCTAGAAATGTTTATGTTTGCGCTTCGTATATTCCGCCGAAAAGCTCCCACTTTGTTTCTTCTGCACATGCTGGCAACGTTGTGTCGTTAGCCTCAAACATTGCTAGTGATAGTCAGCTTTGTGTGCATGGGGATTTTAATTTATGTCATTTGAGTCAGTCTCCACTTCATAGCTCAGCTACATTTATGGCCTCTAACGTCCATTATTCAGCTGAGATTCACGTCATTGATAGTTTTTTAAGTATTGATTTACTTCAAATTTATGGATTTCATAATAACCTTAATAGAATCTTAGATTTAGTTTTTATTTCCAATAATGTTCACTTCACATTGACGGAATGCCTTACACCAATCTCACCAACTGATAAACATCATGTTCCTCTTACTCTCGAGTTGGAGTTGTATGAGTTTGCTGATGTGCCTGATGTGTCTAATATCAGATTCAACTACAACGCATGTGATTTCTCTACATTTAACGAAATTTTGTTAAATATCGCATGGTGTGATGCCTTCCGTGATAGTGATGTTACCTCATGTTTTCATTATCTTAAAACTAAGCTTTTTGAATTGTGTTTGAAGCACGTCCCGATTTATAAAAAGAAATTGTATAAGACACCTTGGCATACTGAACGGTTAAAGCATCTGAAGAATTTGAGGAACAAATTTTGAAAAATGGTATAAACAGACTGGTGATCCAGTGCATTATTCTAAATTTCTGTATTACTCAAAGGTCTTATACAGGAACTATATTCTGAATTTCGAAAACAATATCATTTCGAACTCGAAGGTCTTTTGGCAGTTCATCAAATCAACAAAGTCTTGTTCGACGGTGCCAATTAATGTATTTTTTAATGGTAAATGTGGAAATTCTGCTATTGATTCTGCTAATTTATTTGCTGATTTTTTTTGCTCTAATTTTGAGTCCGACATTGACTTGAATACTAGTCTTCCTTCTCGGAGCAATTCTTCGATAAATTTTGGATATTTGCGCGTATCTGTGATCAACGTTATCAATGGCATTAGTAAACTCAAGACTACGTCTAAAACTGCCTCGAGTGGGCTTTCAGCAATCTTGCTGAAAAACTGTTTGTGCCATGCCGAACCTCTTTCAATTATTTTCAATAAATCATTTGCCTCTGGTATCTTTGTGGATGAGTGGAAGTTGGCATCCATTTCCCCTATATTTAAGTGTGGAAACAAAAATGATGTTCGCAATTATAGGCCGATTTCGAAGCTCTCGTCTGTCTCAAAACTTTTTGAGATAATTGTGAATGGAAAGTTATATTTTGCGGTCAAAAGCCTTATTTCCAATAATCAGCATGATTTTGTTGCGAATCGCTCCACTGTCACTAATTTGTTCATTTTCAGTGAATACTGCATTTCCGCTTTCCAAAAAAAATCACAAGTTAACACAATTTACATGGATTTCTCTAAGGCGTTTGACAAAGTATCCCACCAAATACTCTTGTTGAAACTTGCGTCAATGGGTTTTCACTCCGTGTTTTTGTCGCGTTGATAATGCCACATCCCGTCCGTTTATTGCAACCTCTGGTGTCCCGCAGGGGAGCATTCTAGGACCCCTCTTATTCAATCTCTTTATTAATGATATAGGTTCATGCATTTCGTTTGCTGAATACTTGCTGTATGCTGATGACTTTAAAATGTTTGCGATTATTAACAGCACTCAAGATTCTGAAAGGTTGCAATCCGACCTTCATAAGGTACACAATTGGTGTTATTTAAATCTAAGTTAAATTTCACTAGTCACATTAACGACGTCATAGCACGGTCATACTCGATGCTAGCATTTTTACGTCGAAATTGGTCTGCATTCTCTAACCCACATACTCTCAAAACATTATATTGTGCTTTTGTCAGATCGAGGTTAGAATATGGCGCTGTTATATGGAGGCCCTACCAAATAGGTCTCTCTAAACGCCTTGAGAGAGTTCAAAAAGCTTTTCTACGATTTGCGGTCCGATCCTTAAACTTTTCAGAACCCTTACCATCGTACCGATCTCGATGTTTGTTGATTGACTCAAAAACCCTAGAAAGCAGAAGATCCATTTTATCGTGTTCATTTCTTATTAGTATCATTACTGGGACTATTGATTGTTCTTTCCTTCTTAGTAAAATTCAGTACAATTTTCCTTACAAGAATCTCCGACAATTCGAAACCCTAAAAATTGGTTTCTCCCAATTATGGTATGAATGCTCCTACTTCTCGAGCAATTGGTGATATAAATTTGTTCTTAAATTCTACAGGTGCTGATCTTATGTAGCCGCATGGCACCTTAATGAATCACCTCAGGTCTTTTTTTCATAGTAATTACTATTGTACATTAGCTTTCATACAAATAAATAAATAAATAAATAAACTTACCTTAAATTTACCTTATTTTGAAATTAATAATTCCTCGTACTCACCCTGTATTGTATACTCACCTCAGCTCTCTATTGTGAATAAACTTAAAATCATATGAAAGTTTATCTTTAATGACCAATGTGATCCTTTGAAGGGATTTATTCGTTGTTCCCCACACTTGCTAGAAAGTACTCAAAAATAAAAAACGCGGAAAGCAAAAAATTAGATTCGCTGTTTTGCTGTTTTTTTATTGCTTGTGCGCAGTAAATTTTTCATTGTTCGCAGTAACGCGAACACATGAAATTAAATGTTCCTTATTTATGAAAGGTATATTATATTGTATTAAGAGAAATAAGGCCCTACCTACCGGCTACATTGTCTCCAAATATATTTATATGTTTATTGACAATATATATTCCGAATTTAAGATAAATCAACACATTAATAAGCATTTTATCTATAACTCGACTCAAGTGCCACCTAGCGAATTAATTTTCTGCAATTTTCTGGGATTACCAATACGTACTTCAAATAAGGGTAAAATCGGCCCATAGATACTCATTTTAGTTATAATATGGGGTTCTTGCTAGAGCGTGTACTGGGTCCACAATAAGGAAAAAAAGTATTGACATACAATGTGTTTAATTATATTTATTCAATCTTCAAAAATGTTCATATAGAAATTCTTTCTTCAGATTTTATTTACACTCAATTGCCATTGCGACAGAGAAAAATATATACAAAAACGAACTTAACATACCAATGATAAAAAAGATAATGACTAGTCCCTACAGTATACACCCACAAACTTTGAATTTATTTTAAAGTGGATTGGCAATGTACATAGGTTGCAAATAGAAATTTAAATGTTTAAGATACTAAAATTAAAATGTTATTTTCTTTAATTTTCTCGCTTGAGTTAAATCTGGCAGGCTGGATAATTTTTCGTTAAGCCAGAGCCGCTACAAATGCGCGTGTATAAGTCTCTCTATCAAAACGTTCATAGATTTACCATTGTGTTGATTTTGAAAACCGCGATCCGAAAGTTGAGAGATCACCTGAAAAGGTCCTTCGTAGGGTCTTTCAAGAGATTAGGCATTTTCCTTCAGAAGAAAAATATGCGTGTTAGCTGCAAAGTATTTGTGGCAAAATGGTCGGTGGTAGTTGTGCGCAATTGGAACAAGTTTTAACTCGTACATGTGCTTTCTAAACTCTTCACGAAAGTTTTGTGGATTTCCAACAAACTCGTTGTTGAAAAACTCACCTGGTACTCGCAACGCCGTAAGTACTGTCGGAAAAGTATCGTTCCAGTTAAATCTCGAGCTGTGACGCATGATTGCTGATTTCATGGAACGGTGTCAGCGTTCCTTGAGGCCATTGGATGAACGATGGTAGGCCGCAGTGCGCAAGCGTTCAGTTCCCACGAATTTAATAAGTAAATTCAACAATGCTGATTCGAATTGCGAACCATGGTATGTTGTTATGATTTTTGGTAAGCCAAATCTGCATATCCAGCCGGTATAAAATGTTCAAGCGATCGTATCTGCCGTTTGATCCTTTATAGTGAAAGCCTCCGCCCGCCTGGGAAATCGATCAATTAGAGTTACACAATATCTGTATCCTTGACTTTGTGGAAGACGCTCAAACATATCAATGTGAAGGCGCTCGAAGCGACTTCTGCGGGTTGAATCACGTTACTTTCTTAACAAGTCGACTAACTTTTGATTGTTGACAGATTGTTGGTAGACCTACTGCTTGGATGCAATAAGCGATGAAAACTCTTGAATTTTGTTGCCGCAAAGATGCTGGCAAGTAAGGTCCCCGAACGTCAGTAGATGTTTCTAGAACTATGGGCTTGTCTAACACACACTTAGGTGATAAATAGAAGGTCCATTGTATTACCATGAACATTGACACCATCCACTGAAAGATTACTTCTTGCTAAACCATTTTGGATCGCTGATGAATCTCTTCAGGCAATTATTATCGGTGTTTGGAACCTCACTAAGGTCATCCAGAATTGATGATTTCACATACCTGCTTTTGCACAGTGCAGGACAGTTCCACAGAAGGTGTAAGCCCGTTTCCTTCCCTTTAGTTCTTACAGATCTTGAAGCATCTTCGGAAAGGTACACCTAGCCTTTCAGTATGTTTTTCTATTAGGCAGTGCCCGGTTAGAGCTCCCACCAAGTTAGAAATATTTTAGAGAGTATACACTTCGTGATCCTTCCCGGTCCCATTTAGGCTACGTCTGCCTAGAAGTTCGACAAGTCTTAATTTGAGTCTATCTAACGTCAGCGCGTTCATGAATATATTCTCAAAGTACCAGTTTGAAAGTGGCAAACGGCATACCAATGTGAAACTTGTCTAATATACAAGAATAACCCAGGGTTTCGGGATGTCACTGGGAAGTTTCCCTTAATCGCAGAGCATCGTTTGGTGTCGTTCTGAGCCTCCGTTAATGCAGATCATACTAGATCTTTAAATCTTGATGAGGAGTTTAGGTTAGCATCATTTTCTAATGCAGGCCACCATACGATCACTCCATATAAGATAATTGGTCTCACGACTGCTGTAAAAATCCAGCGACAGTTGCGGGGACCTAGACCCCATTTCCTGCTTAGGGCTACGAAAACCTTTCATAACGTTGAACTATATTATCTTTCAAGTTCAACTTTATATCTAAAATAACGCCTAGACGTTTGGCACTTGTAGAAAAACTTAACCGGATGCCGTTTAGTTTCGGTGGAGCTACCGAAGAAATTGTATACCTTCTCGTTTAGCGTACGAGTTCCACCTTATTTATGCTGATCCTAAGCCCGCAGCGGGTGGACCACTTGGATATATCGCGAAACGTTCGTTGCATCAGCTCGTATAGTGTCATCGTCAGCGTACGCGACTACATTCACGGCACCCCAATTCGAGTCTCGCAGAAGCGTATTTACGGTGAGGTTTCACAGAACCTTTGCGATAGACATGTTGGTCATTAGACAGTAGTCGACTGTCGACGGTATCAGAAAGAAAGCTACTTGCAATCTTTTCAAGTGTTTTAGGAGCTGAGGCGGATGGACTGATAGGCCTAAGGTTCTTTATATTATTGCTCGAGGCCTTTCCGGCTTTAGGAATAAAAATACCCGTGACATTTCTCCTTGCCAACGGTATATGATTCAGTTTGAAACAGGCCCTGGGAATAGTTGAAAGCCATTTTGCAGACACTTTCAGTGTCTTAATTAGTTGTGCAGATATTATACCATATGGTCCTGCAGATTTGTATGGTTTAAAGCATTGGATAGCCCATTTATCATTTTCTTCAGAAACCGGTACGATGACAGCGTTGGAAGAATTAAAAGGAGGGATACTTTGCTCCGCAGTTGTATTCCCAGGAAAGTGGGTATCTAGTAGCAGTTCAAGGGTTTCCTTTCCCGTTGAGGTCCTGGAACCGTCCTGTTTAGGTAAGAAACCTATCGGATCCAGAGAGAATCTTCCTTATCCACGAAGATACCTTTGCCTCCCTTAAAGTTTTTTTGTTGGTCTGCAGAGACTTTTTGTACTCCTGCCGTTTCAGCTCGTGTTTAAGCCTCTTGGATTTGTTGAATTGTTTACTGCAAGATTTGCGTAGAGAGTTCAGCTCGCGTGGCCACCGATGGGGTTTCCTTTTGCTACAGATTCTCTGCAAGCCTGACTTATGGCATTTAGGGTACGTCTTTACGCTGACCTGCTCTCTAGATCCCCAATTGGATTGGGTTCATTGAGGGGATCGCTGTCTAGCTTATCCTCAAATACTTTAATAAGAGCACACATTCGTATTTTTTAGGTTTTAACGCACTTTTTGGACGGTCAGTGAAAAGTTTAGTACAACTTCTATATAACGATGGTGAATGTTTATATAGAACCCGCTAACTCTCAATCAAATCAAAGTGGACCATTTATCTAGAAGGGCCTTCCACATCCTCGACCCGGACGACCCTTCAATCGCTAGTCGGTAGGGCCGAGCTTGTCACCTGAAGCATCTTGAGGATGCTTTCCGGTGCCGATGATGTCGCCGGAACCCATGCCTTCGCCCGGGGTCTGACTGACATGCCTTTCAAGTCCACCTTCTCCTGGTTAGCCCTAGGGTAGACGGTGTCTGGATTTGCAACGGCGGCTTTGTACAGCACCACCGATCGGGTCTTTACAGGCTACCACCCTAACGTGGCCCTGGTACAAATCACCGTCCTTACAGGCCGGAGGGTTTCAGGATTCTCCAACCGAACGTCCAAGAAGACGTATCTTAAGTATCTTGTGTTTCAAAACCTCGGCAGAGCTAAGCCTGCCCAACCAGGTGTGTGGACGGATTCCTTTTAGTGCGGCAGTTTGTTCCTCCGCCGCTCTTTGTCGTTTAGACAGAGGCATCCGGTTTTCTACCAAAGCCTCAGTGACCCAGAAGTTAAGGGGCAGGGATTAGGCCCTTTCCTCCGCTTCCTTCGCGCTCCCTTAGCTGAAGGGGAAGGAGGGAAGGAAGACATAAGGAGGGATACAAGGTAGGCGGGAATGACGAACGTAGGTACGGTAATTTCCACTTAAGAAGCCGTGTAAGGTCGAGTCCTACACTGATTTTTATGTGGAGTTTCCCTCTTAGTTTGGGGTGGCATGAAAGTCCCCAAATGGAACAACCATACCATCACTTAAGCCCCATGCACACGTCAACAATAATGACGAAAATACTTCACGTTTTCATAAATTGCGGTGAGCTCACGGTTATACGGGCTATATATTGATTGAAGAAAATAAAACTTCTTGGAAAAAACGCAAGGGGCTCCCAGGTGCAGCTGTTGTGTTGCTGTTCAACTACTGTAACCATAGCTACGTCGAAGGCGTCTGTAACCTATCGAAGTTGCCCATTTTCTCCAGCCGGATGTGCTAGCAATGTCAGATAAGTCGCTCTTGCATTGTTGAAAAGCGGATTCTGAAGAAGGAGTCCAAACAATAGGTGTTTTGTCATTTTTTTCAAACAAGCTTAAAATTTGTTGAGCGGGGGCACTGCCTGCTTTTGAGAGCGTGCGTTGTAAAAAGGTCATCATTCCCAGGAAGTGTCTTACTTCTTCCACTGTCTGGGGGCTTGGGAAAATTTTCGATTGCCTCAAAGTTTTCGCGTAAAGGTGAAATACCCCTGCTGGATACCTTGTGCCCCAAAAATGTTACCTCATTGGCTCCATATCCACATTTATCGATGTTGACTCTTAAACCGTGATCCTGCAGAAGTTAAAAACCTATTTTTAGGAGCTGAATATGCTCCTCCCGCGAGAACGATGCATTGAGGAAGTCATCAATGCAAGTTTTGATGATTGGTCATTTTCTAAAAATGTCATCGGTGTTACTTTGAAAGGTTTGTGCTGCCCCCGAAAACCAAACTACATGAGTTTGCATTCAAACAGCCGGAGGTCGTAATAAGCGCACTTTTTGGGAATATCTGCTCTTCTTCTGGGATCTGCTGGTAAGCTCGTACCAGGTCTAGGGTGGAAATATGGGTTTTCTACTCAGGTTGTTGATGATGTCCTGATCATGAGGTATAGAGTACCTATTGGGTATGGTGACGCGGTTTAAAAGTCGCCAATCACCAATCTTTTTTCTGACTAATTGAATTAGACTAGCCCATGGGCTACCGGAAGGAAATTCAGCTTTAGCGGTTGGTATACAGGAGCACCGTTTGTTGAGATGAAATGTTCTACCCTTCGCTTAACTACAGAGAGGTTTTGAGCGATAACAGTAATTTCAGAAAATTTATTAAGAGTTTTCTCGAATTCACTATCACAGTCGTTAACTGTTGAAATTTTGAGCTGTTTGGAAGAACTGACAAACCCTCCAGAAGTAGTTGGTTGTAGTTTGGTTGTTTCGTCGATAAGAACTTGACCTCTAAGATCGATGAGCAAGTTGTAGTGCGAAAGGAGATCGTCGCTTAGGCTGGCACACGGTACAAAAGCGGTGCAAAGTGTCCACTTGATTGGTCTACGAAGCCCTAGATTGCGTGTAAGATGATTTTCACCGTATGTTGGAATCGTTGTATTGTTGGCTGCGTACAGCTTAAGATTATTTGCGATTTAAGTGGATGAGTACTCTGCCCAGGGTTGAACAAGAATTTTTATCCGGAAAATTTGTGGAATTATGTTAGGCGGTTTTTCAGCTTTCCACTACGAACAACTTGAACGCGTAGCGGTGATTTTAGTGTTCCGAAGTGTTGTTGTTTTGTGTCATGAGGCATGGCTTAGTGCTCTCTTTGCTTGTATACCGTATTTGTTGTGAAAGGAACATATTAATGGATTGTGTCCTTGAGGAATAGGCCCTTCTTTCTTTTGCTGCCAGCTATCGTTGCTTAACGTGGGCGGTCTTGAACTTCTGCGGCTGTTTTTCAGCTTTTTAACCGTGGAAACCAGTTGCACTTCTTTCAATGTTTGTTGTATTTGCTTAGTGAAGACTGGTGTTGGGCGTGTTTGATTCCGAAAACATTTGAGGATGACTGATTCTCCATGATTTTGCCAGCGAGACTGTCATTGTCGCCGGGCGCGCTATCGACAATAATAATTATGACCGAATCTGGTAAATGTTCTAATAATAGCGACTTTAGAACTGTGTTGTTACAGCTACCATTTCATAAAACCATTCAAAATTTTGTATTTTTTTGGGTGCTTAGCATTTGACCTTTAAAAAGCTTACGAAGTTTCATTTCTTATGAGCTAGAAAAAGCTTGAATGACCCTTTCTGGTAATAGTGCATATTTAGTTTTGTCCCCGGGAATATTTTCTTTATAAACGCACGTTGCATAGGGATCGACTTCTGATGGGGCAAATCCACAAACGTAATGGAATTCTGAATTTTCACTTTTTATATTGTTGACGTGAAATATTCATTATAATTTTTCGAACATTGTTTCAGGGTCCTCGGGTAAAAATTCAAGCAATTTGTGTAGTCATAGAAGCATGCTTTCAGTTACGGTGTCTCTGTTAGTCTACAGCGAATTGCAAACTTTTCTGCTAAATCCATGCGAATTTTTGTAGCCACTATATCGCATTCCAAATACGAATAAAGTCGGACTATAAAAACTGCTTATAGCAATAACTTAGAACTTAAATTAAGCACCACCTACCGGGGACAATTATGCATCTAAAACATCTACGGACCAACCCGAACGCACGCGCCATTTTTTCATATTTCATATAACTTGTTTATAATTTTATTAAATTATATTTTACAAATATTTGTTAGCCCTCACAGAGTTAGCTATTAACATTCTTAACCATGCACAAGTAGGACAGCAGTTTCTCATAGGTTAGATAGTAATTCTACATAAGATATTGAAGAGGAATATACTAACGATAGGTACAATTAAATGATTTTGTTCGAGAATAGCGTAGAATAATTAGAAGGTAGAGAAATGTGTGAGGAAATATGTATGGGATTAACACCGTGGGTATATTAACATGGAACGCACCACCACACGCCTTTATACCTGGTGTGAAGTCACACACAGGGAAAATATACTTCCATAATGTGTTCAGCAAGAACAGTACATTCAAAGAATGGTGTCTTTTTTCAAAGCGTTTAGCTAAGAACTGATAGTTCTTTTGAATAGAATAGATATAACATTCACAAGGATTTATAAAGTGTGAAATCTTGCTAGAATCCATAAATATTGCGTTGGTTTCTCAATGTTAGTTAGTTTAGTTATTTCTAGTTAATATAATTAATACAAATTTGTAAATCTACGCATGATTTATTCTAAATCTACACCCTTTTTGTAAAATATAATTGGGTTATTCATTATCATTCGCTTGTTTTTACTGTTGAAATATGCGGCAAAACTATAAAATGTACTAAACAATTAAACAATTATCTAAAGGTTATTTTTATATTATGCCAAATTGTATATAAAAGACGCTGAAAATATGATATATTCTTCTTCTTGCTGACAACTTTGATGTGGACACATATCTGCGTCTTTATTTCTAACAGGCTTATGGGCCCATAGAATGAACTATGAACTTGACTATGCATATAGAGAAGTGCGATGATTCCAATTATTCGTCATGGAACATACAAATGAGGAGTATGTCCGTAAAGCCGGAAGAAGTGTCGTCGCCGCAAACGTTATGGCACGTAATATGAATTCAATTTTTCTCTATTTTGAAGCCTAGTGAAGTTAACTGTTTAAAGTCATGCAGAACTTTAACCGAAACGTGGAAAAAGCTTAAGGATATTTACCAACCTAAAGGGCTTGCAAGAAAATTATACTCTTTAAACCTTTACCAGAGCTCCGCAAATCGGACCATATTAACCACTTTACCGAGTTCGTTGAAAGTTTGGCACAAATCGACGTTATAGTTGATGAACGAATACAACATATAATTTTGTGGTCAAAGTTTCTCAAACCTATACAAATTTTGTTATTTCGATCGAAAGCAATAAAGTTGACGGAAGTCCAGCAGAACAACTTCTTCAAGAACATGCGAACAACAAAAGTGAGCAAAATCAATTTTGGACATCCAACAATGCCAGCGACAAAACGATCAATTCGGCCGAAAAGTTGATATTAATTGCAGTAAATGCTCAAAAAGTAAATTTACTGTCAACCCGTTTAAAAACTCTGTCAAAAATCGGTCTAATGAATTCTTAAAGGTCATACATAGTGACTTATGTGGGTCCGTTTAATATCCCTTCCTTATACGGTTCACGATATTTCGCGCCCTTATCGACGATAAATCAATATATATGTCGGTAAATTTTTTGGAGTCGAAAGATTGTGAGCTAAAGCGTTGAAAGGTTTTAACAGTGTGCGAGAAACAAACTGGTGAAAAAATTAAATGCATAAGAAGCGAAAATGGACGGAAGTACGTGAATAATGCATTTCAAAAGTTCTTAAAAGAAAATTCCATCAAATGGCAATTAACTGCCCTTACACTTTCAACTAAAACGGTGTAGTAGAAATGGCGCGAGGTGTGTTAGTGCATGGTAAATTGAGCAAATGTTTTTGAGTCTGTAAGTATAGCCGCTAACTTTCGTAACGGGTCAACAATTAGCTAGAAATGGAAAACACTTTACAGAAATAATGTTGGTCCAGGTCGCCCGAAATTGTTGAGAACAGGTAACTTTTTTGCTAAATATATGCGAATTCTAGTAGCCACTACATCGTATTCGCAATATGAATAAAATCGGACAATAAATACTCCTTGTAGCAACAATTATGCATCTAAACCATCTACGGGCCAACCCAAACACACTCGAAATTTCATCCAAAACCGTCCAGCCGGTTAGGCTGTACAGCAGAAATGTTTATATATAGATATAGATATAAAATATAATTAAATTGGGCTTTTAAAAAAGGTGGCAGTTCAAAACATACCTATAAACTTTCTGCCAGCGAAACGATTAGTTTGAACACCATATATTAATATTTCATAAACTGATGTAAAATTAAATTAAATTCTATTATCATTCTTGCGAGACCAGCCATTTGACACCCATATTTTAATATTTAATACATCTTGTGTATAATTAAATTAAATTCGACTTTTTAACACTTGACAACCCTCTCCAAAATGTACATATGAACTTACTCATCGCCGAGACGAACCCTTTGATATTAATGTCCTTAATATTTCGTAAAACTTGTGTATAATCTAATTAAATTTGACTTTTTAAACAGGTGGCAGCCATCATAAAAGTTAGATCAATCTTCAGAGAGCCTCAATTGTCTCGAGCGAGACAAACAACTGGGTAGGAGACAACAGCTGCTCTCAAAGAATTTTAAATTTTTCCTTGTTTCGTTGCTTTTTATGATACACGTATATTTACGTTGTAGAATTTTTGATGTCCATGAAAATTTCAATCACAGTATAACAAGTAGAAAGCCTTTTATGTGGTTAGGTCTTCTAGGGGTGAAAGTAAACGCTCTTGAAAAACAAAAAAAAATTAACAAAATAAATTGTTCAACAATATATAATATAATGCGTCTATTTACGTAAGAACTCGTAGAATAATTTATAAAAAGCATTCAGCACAAATACTTACTTACTTACTTAATTGGCGCTAAAACCGCTTAGGCGATTTTGGCTGAAGTTTTGTTACAATTTGTGGTGTGCGACTTGATGTAGGAACACAAATTGAGGGACCTATAGTTTTACGCCAACTCCGAATGGCGAATATTTTATTGTGAGAAGGTTTTCAAGGCCGAAATACGCTCTGAGGTTTACTATTGCCTGCCGAGAGGCGACCGCTATTAGAAAACTTTTCTATAATTTTTGATGTTACTTTCCCCGGCCAGGATTTCAACCCGGGACCCGCGGAATGAAGCGCGCACACGCTACACACTCGGCTACGGCGGCCGCCATCAGCACAAATATTTATCTCAAAAGCTCGCTTCTTCCCATATGTCTTGTGGTCGGCCGGTCTCCACCTGGTTGAAATTCTTGCTTACTTGATGAAGCAAGCGAGATGTCGCTCGTGAATACCGCTAAAAGTTGGGAATATGCCTTTTCTCTTATACCGATCAGTAAGCGAACTCTGGCTTGCTTTCAACTGTAATTTTTGTTGTTTAACAGCAATTTCTCATTTGGTCTAGTTGAATAAAAAAACCAAATTTTTTAAAATCGATTGTTACGTGTAGTCATAGTCATAGTCGGCTTTGTAGTTGGTAGCAGCTTTATGACATAGGGTGTATTCATAGTCAAGATTAAGTTGGCAACTAAATTTAGTTGTCCTTTTTTCAGTGGGTTATCTATCAAAAACGCTACAACTTATGTACTTTAAGTACCAACTTAACTGTGGCGATGAATAGGCCCCAATGTTAAATAGCTACAACTAACTTTAAGTACCAACTTAATTTTGTTTATGAATACGCCCCATAATTGTTAATGGGCTATCTATCAAATTAACCTGAAAAGAAGTTTAAAGTACCCATTGAATTTGAATTAGATGCTAAAATGTTCACAATTAAAATATGGTAATCTTATCTGCATTTTATCATTGTCTAGTCGAAGTGCATGTTTATATACATAGGTATTTACGATATTTCATAACAAAATGTTTACATCGAAACAAATCGTTTTCATTTAAGGAATACAACTTTTGTCATTAGAGGTTTGGCAACAAATGTTAAAATTATTCATCGTTTTCCTCAACCGGAAAGAAGGCGGAAAACTCACAATTGAAACTCCACAAGCCTTGCGTCGAGATGAGTTTCGATAAAAATTACTACAACAAACTATAAACAATCCAAAAAGGTTTCATACTGGTTATACTGTGATTTCGATTAACACTAAGATTACTTTATAACCACTTCAAATTTCATGTTACCCCGTATATATTTTGTGTGTTTTCATTGCGTAGAAAAACCATACAATTCAAAGAAATATGAATAGATTGCTTACGATTGCATAAAAGAAATGAAGTTGTGCAGATCCGTTAGTTTTTAACGACACAAATTATAAATAAAAAGTTATATGCAGGTACATGTACGTAGACATGGTTGTTTGAAAATGGGAAAATCCCCAGAGAGCTTCAAATGACTATAACAAGTCAAAAAAATACGCTGGAGCCCATTGCTGCTCTTAAAGGAGTTTCCACGATTATTTCAGTTAACACTAAAACCACTTTTACACATTTTCATCTTTCCAAGTATTCCGATTGGCTGTTTGTGTTGTTGTTTGCGCTTATATCAAACGGATGCAATTGTTCGAATCGAATCTGGGAATATTTAGCGTTGCTGTGAAAACACTTTGACAACGAAAACCATTGTATTGATTTGTCAGTCACACAAACTCCTATTTAAAAATAAGACTGCAATTATTATAACAAGCCAAGCAACTACAATACATTGGAGTCACTTGCTGATCTCTAGGGGATTTTAGTTTTCCCTGGTTTGCTACCTTTTATCCCAAAGGCATATTTACGTTGTAACATTTTTTAAGCCTTAAGTTCCACGAAAGTTTCAGTTACAATTAAAACCCTTTTTTTACTACTTCTCATTTCCAATTATTTTGATTGTGATTGTGTGTTTCTATTCTATGTAAAAAGCCCCAAAATTTAGAGTAGTACACATTTTAGCATTGCTTGCGTTTAAATCAAAGAAATAAAATTGTTCGCATCAAATGCAAAAAATGAAACGTTGTTGTTAATAAAATAGAACAACGAAAATAAATACTATGTTAATTTTTCAGCCACATAAATTATAATTAAAAAGGAATATACAGAACTTGAGCGTAGCCATCGCTGTTTGACAATGAAAAAACCTGAGAGCCGTTATTGACAGTAACAAGCCAAACAATTTCGTTAACGCCACGTGCTGCTCTCAAAGGATTTTAAATTTTTTGAGATTTATTACTTTTTATCCCAATCATTATGCGTAGTATCTTGCGAGCATTCTGTAGTTAACTATCAATTGATTTCAAAAGCTACACAGTGTACGCTGCCATTAAGCGAAAACAGAAATATGCCGAATAGAGTACATATGTAGGTTTAGAAACAAGCGACAAATATAAAGCTACGTTTGTTTTTGCGTAGTTATTTGGTTTGGCACCCAAAACATATGTGTCCTTTCGAATTCACTATCACTTAAAATGTTACTTAATTCCTTTTTTCCGAGGCGTGTTGCCGTACCATTAGCCGCGCGATGACTGTAATATAGACTATGAAAACCAAACGCTTACATACATATATCCCTGTCCATATGTTTCAGCTGTGATTTTAAACTGTAATTCTTCAGCGGTAATGCGATTTGTTTATATTTTCATTTATATACTCATGTTTGCACATGTATACTAATGCAATATGCAGTTTTAGAAGTAATTGTGAGCAATGGCTTGAAAGAACATACAGAGAAATAACAAATACTGGTAATAATTATTTATACAAATAAGTAAGTACAAGGTCCCCAATGATGAAATTACTTTTTTTAAACATTGTTTTTACCTTTAAAACCCACACAGAAAAGTCTCGGGCGGTTAAATTTCGTGATCTTGCTGGCCAGCAGTATCGCCAAAACGCGATATCAAACGGTCTGGAGGAGTATAGCGTTCCGTGGTTTCTTCTACAAATTGTAGTTATGCCCACGCCATTTGCGAAAGCTATTCCATCTTATAATTCGGTCATTTCTTTTGGGCCACACTGTATAAGGCGGCCGCCGTAGGCGAGTGTGTAGCGTGTGCGAGCTTCATTCGGTGGCTCCCAGGTTCAAATCCTGACTGGGGCAAGTTACATCAAAAATTATAGAACAGTTTTTTTCTAAAGCGGTCGCCCGTCGGCAGGCAATGGCAAACCTCCGAGTGTATTTCTGCCATGAAAACAACTTCCCAAAAAAAAAAACCCTCGTCTTTCGGAGTCGGCGTAAAGCTATAGGTTAGGCTATGTTGGAGTGGGAGCCGCCTGCAGCGGCTCACTTAGGCCAGTATTAGGAGGCAAATTGTGTTACCACCAAGAAAAATTTTTGTACCATCCAAGAAGAAGAATTATCCCTCACCAAACAATTTTGCCTCACTGATGAACCTCAACAGGCAAACTTTTTTTAAGTAAATTTTATTTTTCTTTCAAAAATTTAATGTTTTAATAGAACTTTTATCAAGACAGTCTCCTCAACTGCAATCATTGCTCCAGACCAATGCTATCTTAAGCTTGATAAGAAAATAGTGCTAAGCCAAGAAAAGTTGCTTAGCCAAAGCCCACAGATAAATCCATATGTTTGAATTTTCATTTTATTGACGCGTAATTGTAGTCGGTTTTATAGTTCGTAGCTGCTTTAGACATAGAGGTGCATTCATAGTAAAAATTAAGTTGATACTTAAAGTTAGTTGCAGCTTTTTGACCTAATTTTCAATGGGATATCTCCTTTATCCTTTTAATGGGTTATATCCTTTACCGGTATAGTTTTGACTATTAATACGCCCCTATGTCAAAAAGCTGCAACTAAGCTTAAGTACGTGCGAACTTAAATTTGTTTTTGATCACACTCATAATTTTTAATAGGCTAACTATCAAATTATGCCGCAACTAACTTGAAAGTCGATTTTTTGTTACTTTGATCAAGCGGCATTGAATTCGAATTATATTCTAAAGGTTCAGATTTGAACTGGGAGCCGAAATGGTCCCAATCTAGATGTGTGTGTAGTACGTACATATGTATGTGTACACAGATGCCTGTACATATGTATATAAACATCGATATTTTTGTATCTGGTGGTACGTTTCACCTTAATCTATTTTAGTGAAATGTTTTCCACATTGAAGTTTATACAAAAGTTGTTCTTTTCGCGGAATTGGATAACGGTCCACTTGTAAATAGGAGTTGAGCCCAACTTACAGTCAGCACAGGCACGTGTCTTACTGTTATTTTTTCATTCAACGACAATTGGCGCAGCCCTTGCTGTAATGGGCTTTAATTCTTTTGCATTCACTAAGCGTAATTCAGAGCCAACTTCTTCGTGATAATCCGTCCCTTAGACACTCAATCCAAAGCAATGCACAATCGCGTTTACAATAACTGCATGCAGCCCAAAAAGAAAAATATGGATCAACAACGCTAAGAAGGTCTCATATATTTCTCACGCACCATCAGCAACAGCAGATGCAGCTAAGCAAATATCACGCTTTTTCCATTAATGGTCACAAGTACCCATATAAGATACTGGAACAATGTTAAGAAATGACTATGACACATGCTAAGACATTTATAATGGAAGGTGTTGATATGGGCTAAAGGAAACACTGTTCAAACTGACCGAGTTCAACAAGTTGCGCCTGACAATCCGTTTTCCTGCTATTTGGCGCCAATTCGTCTATTCGCACGGCATGCCCCAGCAGCTGTATTCGCTGCACTCATACAGGTCATCGTTCCATCGTCTGCGGTATTCGCCGTCGCAAAGAAGCTGGCAGTGCCCATGCTTCAGCGCCATACAATGGCACGGGCATGATGAGAGACTTATAGAGTGTGGTTTTGGTTTGTCGATAGCAGGCTTTACTGCGCAGTTCCCTACTTAGACCAAAGTAGCACTTGTTGGCAAGATAGATTCTAATTGTCAACAGTGATGCGGGAGCCAGGACGTGAGTGCGCTGACTGTTTACTTGATGACAGGAGGTACTTAGTTTTGCCCCCGTTCACAGCCAGACCCTTACGTTTCGCTTCTTTATCTAATTTGGAAAAGGCAGAAGTAACGGCGCGGTTGTTGAGGCCGATGATATCGATTTCATCAGCATACGCCAGAAGCTGCACGCTCTTATCAAATATAGTGGCTGAACGGTTCAACTCTGCAACATTTCAAACTTAAGGTTAAAGAACTCGCACGAAGGAGAGTCGCCCTGTCTGAAACCTCGTTTGGTTTCAAATGGCTCGGAGAGGTTCTTCCCGATTCTACCGTGGCTGGCGGTGTTGCTTAACGTAATTTTACATAGCTTCTTCTCGTGCTATGGAGAGCGGATTTGAAGTAGACAAAAAGATGGCGTGTGTCTGTTCGTTTTTTTTTTGGGTATTTTCCAAGATTTGGCGTATCGTGAATATTTGGTCAGGTCTAAAGCCACACTGATAAGGTACAATCAGTTCGTTCACGGTTTCAGTCGCTCACACAATACGCTCGACAGAACCTTGTATGCTATGCTAATGAGACTGATCCCGCGGTAATTGGCGCATATTGCAGGATCGCCTTTTTCGTGGATTAAGCAGAGTACACTTCATTTCCACTTAATTGGCATTCGTTCGTCCGACCATATTTTGCAGATGAGCTGGTGCATGCACTTTACTATCCCCTCGCCGCCGCACTTGAATAGCTCTGCTGGTAGTCCGTCAGCATTAGCCGCCTTATTGTTTTTCAGCCGCGATATTGCCGTTTCGTCCAGGTCTGATAACGGTACTTCGACTCTGTCTTCATTGATATGAGGCTCGAGGCCATCATCTTCGATGTTTTTCCCGCCACTACCATTCATCAACGTGAAGAAGTGTCCCCTCCACAGTTTGAGTGTGTTCTGTATACTGTGTATTTTCGGGAATTTTCCTATCGGCTAGCAACTCAAGCTCCTCGCACTCGCAATCGCGGCAAATGCGCTTCGCCTCATCCTTCAACTTCCGATATTTCTCCCGCACAGTTCGCGGAAAGCGCGATCGCAGCGTGGCCTTGTAGGCAGCATCTTTCTTTTCAATGGTGTCGCGGAATTCCTCATCGTGTCAGTCGTTTCTTCGGCTCGTGTGGTCCCATTACTCGCAGATATCAGCTTGTTGAACATTGCTATCAGAGAGTTGAAAGGCAAGTCGAGTAGTGAAATGGTCAGATATCTGTTGTGATTGCTGCTTTAGAACATCGAGCTTTCCGTATGTCACTGAGCGCACGTTTTTTTATTTCGATCGAAAGCAAGAAAGTTGACGGAAGTCCAGCAGAACAACTTCTTCAAGAACATGCGAACAACAAAAGTGAGCAAAATCAATTTTGGACATCCAATAATGCCAGCGACAAAACAATCTTACGATCTAGGTATCCGTGGTCACTTTGCAGTTAAATGTAAGGCAAAGAAAATGAGAAGAGAACTGAAATGTATCTAATGATCCTAGAAAATGCAAATGGAGGTATTATCTTAAGTTGCTGAGGTTTGAGATTCGACCGAAAAGTTGATATCAATTGCAGTAAATGCGCAAAAAGTAAAATCACTGTCAAACCGTTTGTACAAATGTCCAGACGCACGGTTGGATATTTGAAAATAGAAATTAAAAGATTTTGTTTAGTTTTAAAATGTATAATGAAGATTTATTCAAAGGTATATATGGCGATATACATGAATGTTGCTTTACCTGTGGTGTGAATCCGTGGTAGACCTGTGTCGCTCTTGAAATCCTGTGAACGAGTGACATTATGCAAAAACGTACGGTTGCCGTCAACCGCAGTTTTATTGGAAAGCAATTAATGGAAATGTTAGCAAAAGGAATTATCCGGCGGGAAATACGGAGTAATTCGCAGTTGCATGTGTATGCGTACATACACGCGTATTAGGGCGGTTAGAAAATATTTACGCTGCGGCGTAAACATGCCGGCCCCCTTGCGGTAAGCAAAAATCCTGAGCGTTGACAACAGTCTACTACCGGTTCACACCACATCACATATTTGATTAAAAAATATTATTTTTTTGTTTGTTTGTTGAGCCGCTTGCTTGTTGTTTCCTTGAGCCGCTCCGTGTTCCTCCGTCATCGTCTCCTGTGCTCTACTAGGAAGGACGGTAATAAAAAAATAGTAGGCTGAACATACGTGTGTTGTCGCGCTAGTTGGGGTTATTGTATGGGGCTTTCGTCGTAGTGATCGGGAAGGACGTGTTCCCGAGTCAACTCGCCGCCAATTCTTTTGGATATCAGATGGTCGGAAAGAACGTGTTCCCGAGCCATCCGTTCGCTGATGCTGAGCTGGTCGGGAAGGACGAGTTCCCACGCCAGTCGCTCGTCGTTTCTTTTTCCTGAGCAGACGGTCTGAAAGGACGGGATCCAAAGCCGCGCTGCCTGGGCCGTCGGAAAGGACTGGTTTCCGAGCCGCGCCTTCGCCGATCATGCTGCAGTGACGGTCGGAAAGTACAGGTTTCCGAGCCGCCACCCGTTGAAAGTGGTCGTAATATTGGGTGGCAAGTGATATGGAACAAAATAACCAAAGAAAAAAAAAATGATTTTATTTTATGAAATTATGCATATATGTATGTATTTTATTATAAATTTTATGTATTTATGTATTTATGTATTTATTATGTATTTGGTGCATTTATGCGCTAAATGTCCAAAAACTTTCATCACCCAATGTAAAAATAGTATTTGGGTGTGATCGCATCGGTTTACTTGCGCCCCCCATCGGTAGATGGTGCCTAACTCCAGTTGCTCTTGAGGGTGGTGGACTTGGCTATGTTTCACAGTTGCGAACGTATATGGCATTACGATATATTTGCATATATCGTAAAAACACCTGATATGATGTTTTAAATATATTTAAAGAAATAAAAAATTGATATGGACTACCTCTTCCTGAATTTCGGTAATCGCGGAAAGTGCCGCCCGCCATGAAATGGCTCAACATTCTGTTTTTTGTGTGGTTTATGTATGAACATTTGATATTTGATTGTGGTGAGGTAGGTCAGCAATCTGGCATCCAGCAATCTGGCCTACCACCCACAAACAGTTTGTATGCCACTGTGCTTAATTTGCTGACCACAGGGCTGTTACAAAAAAATTATTTTACACGTGAATTTCGGCGCGAGTGGTAGTGAATTTTTTTTCCATATTTTAAATTAAATTCGGGTTAAAAAAAGTTGTTTATTAAATAAAACAAGTGTAGTGCGGAAGTGTTTAGTGGTGTGGCGATTTGCTAGTAAACGAAGTTTTTTAGCAAGACGCCACGAATTAATGAAAAATCGAATCTGAAGTGATTTTTTATACGACGGCAGCTGAAGCAGCGACGTGGGCAGAATTTTGTTTCATCGTTTTGGGAAGAAGAAAATATATTCCGAATGGGCGTCTTTCCGTATGCTTAGCTGGTTTTGCATTGCGTGGAATCTTCCAGCTAAGCACCCGGAAAAAAATACGTGTTTGGAACACGTCCTTTTTGAGGTTGGCGTACATGTCGCCATGTGCAGCTAGCCAACAGTGCCTGCCGTACATATGCGTACATCGCATTCATGGCGATGGTGGACGCATGCATGTGTACGGCGGCGATGATCACGTAAGTGATATTTATATATTTATAATGATAATAATATAATAATTTTTTGTACATAAATTTTTGAGTTTTTTACGTACATATGTAAGTAGGTATGTACATGTGTATGTATTGTATGTATATCGATATATACATATCTACATGCACATGGTGGCGTGTTGCGTTCGATTGCGAGGGCACAGTCGGAGGGAGGAGGGGTATGCCATGCGAAGATGGCGGATGATCGGAAGCAAAGAAAGGAGTTTGTAAAGTATTAATGTGGATCGAAATTTTTTTTTTTTTTTTTTTTTTTTCAATTTTGTACACTGAACTAATTTGTTTTCTTTCCCAACAGGTGAACAATTAAATGATTTTCACGATGTGAGGAGCAGGACAACAGTGGAGCTGTAACCAAGTAACTGTTTTGTTTTTATACGTATATATACATATATATTTAAAATTTTTATGTGTATAGGGTAAACATTAACATAGATGTTTCCAAAAAAAAAAATTTTTTTTTTTTTTTTAACGGATAAAATTGGAAAGATCTAGGTACTAGCGAGAATTTGCAAGTTGGTTAAAAAAAAATGATTGAAAATTATTGAGTCGATACAAAAAAAAAATATAAAGTTATAATTAAAGTTGGGATGCTTTAGGAGCTTTTCGGTCGGTAATTATTAAAAGCAAACAAAAAGTTTCTTTTTTTCTTGTACATAAAACATAAAAACAAGTGTTAACAAAATAACAATATTTTTGCTTACAACAATAATTGCACTTACATTTTTAATTACATTGAAAACATTAACAACATCAGAACAAATAAAAATATAAAAACGAAAATAAAAATAAAACTCCACAAATTGAATTGTACACTACGTTTTTGTCTCTCTGTTTATCTATCACTCGTTATTGCTGTTCTGTATGCGCAGTTTATATTATCTACGTCCTCCTTAAAATTCATAGTGTGTCGTATTTGTTGTTGTATTCTCAGCCCTTCTAATGTTAATCTTGTCCTCTCTTTTTTCTCCACGTCTAATATTTTTGTATTTTCGAAATCGGCTGAGTGTCCGCTATTCGTTAAATGTTGTGCCAATGCTGTTGTTGTCTTTTTGTTCTTCGCGTCCGTTTTATGTTCGCTAATTCGAATTCCGAGTGATCGCTTTGTAGTGCCTATGTATACTTTATCGCAATGTTCACCCAATTTGCCATAGCACTTGATATGAAATCACTACGTTGTGTTGTTGTTCCTTGTTAATTCTGTCTTTTGTTTTGGTAAACACCGAATTTTGCGTGCGATGGGTTTTATGTGCAAAGCATATTTTGTCTGTCTGTATACTTCTGCTTATTGTTTTTTTGTCCGTTAGTCCTGGTATGTATGTGATACCTGTGTATTTTTTGTTTTCATTTTTGTTTGTGGTTACAATATTTGTGTGCGCCAATGCCCTTTTGTTGTTTGCAGTTGCTAACAGACTCTCTATTGCTGTATTCGGGTATCCATTTTTGTACAATATATTTTTAATTTTTTTGGTGTTCTCATTTTTGAATTCTTGGTCACTTAAATCGTAAATTTTATTTATTAAATTGATAGCTGTGTTTCTTTTTTGCGTCCACGGGTGGTTTGAATGATAATTAATCATCCTTGACGATGCTATCGATTTTGTGTACCAGTTTGTTGTGATTTTATTGTCAATTCGCTGTATTTCCATGTCTAGGAAGGCTAACTTTTTCCCGTGTTCTGTTTCCGTAGTGAAATTTATTTTAGTATGTTGTGCATTTAGTGTTTTTAGTATGTCTTCCACGTCCTTGATCTTAACAATAGCGAATATATCATCTACATATTTGTTAATGTATTTGATATATATGTCCTTTTGTTTAAGTTCAGCGATGCTGTCGTCCAGTATTTTATCTAATACAATGTCAGCTACGGTGGGTGACAGTGGGTTGCCCATTGGCATTCCTTGTATCTGTTGATAGTGAGTGTCGTCATATTTGAAATAGTTGTTTTCCCGTAGGCAGAATTGTAGTATTGTCAAAAATTGTTTCTTAGTGAGAGTTGTATGTTCTTCTAGGATGGTCCAATGTTGCATAATCGTGTGTATTGCTAGCTGTATCGGTATATTCGTGAATAGGGAAACCACGTCAAATGAAATAAGAATTTCATCCTCTTCTATCGTTATATTTTCTAATCTTTCTTTGAGTTGGAAAGAATTGTTAATGTTGTAGTCCTTCGAAATTATCTGCCTCAGTATTTGTCCAATATGTTTCGAAAGATTGTAGCACGGTACACCAATTGAAGAGCAAATTGGTCTGAGAGGGGAGTTTTCCTTGTGTATTTTCGGAAGGCCATATAGTCTTGGTGCTGTAGCTGCATTGCATGTCAAGTAGTATTTAAGTTTTGCGTCAATTTTCTTTTGTTTGTAGATGTCATTAACTATGGTGTTGTTTTTTCTCTGTAGCTTTTGTGTTGGGTCAATACGGATGGTTTTATATGTAGTTTTGTCGCTTAGAAGATCCTTCATTTTTTGTCTGTATTCCACCTTGTTCATCATCACCGTTTTGTTACCTTTATCTGCGTTCGTTATTATTATTTGGTCCTTTTGTTGTGCGATAATCTTTTTTGTGTCTTCGTAAACTCTCAATATAAATTTGTCTTTTGGGGAATTTGTAAGTTTATTTTTATAATTATTAATTTTAGTCGCAATTTTACATCTCGTAGTGTCCTTGTCTTTTTCGTCTTCCAAAGTTTGAATTCCTTGCTCTATGTCGGCGATCAAATGTATGGGCGAGAACGTTTTCCTCGTTACTGGTAACGCAAATTTATTCCCCAAAGAAAGAAGCCATTTACATTCTTGGGGTACCTCAATATTTGTTTTATTTACGAACCAATCTTCGTTCGTTCTAAAACCAAATTTGTCGAAATTGTTGGTGATTTGTGTTATCAGTTTTGTACTTAGTCGTTCTTCTGTGGTGGTCGTGTAGTATTTTATGAATTGTTTTTGATTTTCTTCAATCATCTTGTAGTCTGTTTCATCCAGTTTATTGTGTAGTACATCCCTAATGTGTCCAATATTTGTACCAATGATTTTCATTTGTATGTTATTAAAATTTGGAAAATGATAAAATATTTAAATATACAAAATGTTTAAATATATCGAAATATTTAAAATATATAAAAAAACTTGCAACCTCTCATTAGTTTTACGTTCTCTCCGCTTCTTGCGTCTTTACGTTTTCTCCGCTTCTTGCGTCTTTACGTTTTCCATTATTGCGTGTTTCTTTCATGAAAGCAAATTTTCGTTACGCTCTGAAATTTAGTTAGTGGATAGGGTTTTTAGGGTTTAGGGTTTTCACAACTAATGTTAGGGTTGGACCGGGCTGATTTTTGACAATCGGTCATAAATACCGGAAAATTAACTCGTGCTATTGGTTAGTTGTCGGTTAATTTTGAAATAGTTTCGGGTATTAAATGACCACTTTTCAAAATTAACTCAAAACTATTGTTTAGTTTGTCAGTTAGTTTTGTATGGGTATCGGGTACCAAATAACTACTTGATGTATGTAAAAAACATGATTTCGCAGATTTATTTATTTCTGTACGCCATCGGAACATTTTCAAGTTAAGTACTTATATTATTAGAAAAAATGGCAGTACAGATTTCTTTATTTTCTTGTACTTCACGTACTGTTTATGAAATATTTTTTTTTTTTTTTTTTTTAAGTACTTATTCTTGGGTAGGGGAAGTAGCGGTACTTTCGATGTAGGACAGCAAAACCAATTTCGTTATTCGTCTGCTGGTTTGTCCCTTCGTAGTATCGATGTCGACGACGCGTACCCGGTTATCCGAGCCTGGGTGTAAGTTGATGACTCGTCCCAGTCTCCACATGTTAGGCGGTAGATTATCCTCTTTTATAACCACAAGATCTCCTGTTTTGATGTTAGTTTGTGGATGTTTCCACTTTGTGCGTTTCTGCATTTCCAGCAGATATTCAGCTTTCCATCTTTGTTTGATGTAGGGCTTTAAGTTTCTGCCATCGGTTTACGATCGAGGCAGGGCTTTCGTTGATTTCTAGTTCAGGTGGAGCTAATAGGTGTCCACCTACTAGGAAGTGACCGGGGTTAAGAGGCTCCAAGTCGGAAGGCTCATTCGAAGAGGGGCTTAACGGACGGGAGTTAAGGCATGACTCGATTCGGCATAGAAGAGTTGTGAACTCTTCGAATGTATAACTGAAGCCGGAAGCGATCTTTTTAAAATGGGTTTTAAAACTTTTTACCCCTGCTTCCCACAATCCGCCCATATGAGGCGCTGCAGTGGGTAAGAAATGCCATGTGATTATCTGATGGCTATATTTAATCATTGTATTATTTCGCGCTTCAGTTATAAATGCTTTGAATTCTGATCGTAGAGATCGCGAAGCTCCGACAAAGTTGGTGCCATTGTCGGAGTAAACATTTTTTGGGCATCCTCTCCTGGCTATGAACCTAGCGAAAGCTGCCAAAAAAGATGCAGTGCTAAGGTCATTGGTGGCTTCCAAGTGTATAGCCTTAGTGGCGAAACACACAAACAGGCAGACGTAACCTTTTGAGATGCGACAACCTCTGCCGCGGAAGTTTTTGATATCGAAAGGTCCTGCGAAATCTGCACGCGAATATGAGGTGCTTTATTGAGGAAGCACTCCCATAAGCTGCATTTGGGTTTGTCTTCTGTGGATTGTGCAGACCTTACAATTATGGATGACAGCCTTTACCATATTTTTGACTCGGGGAATCCAGTATTGAGTTCTAATGAGACGCAGCATTAATTGATTCTCGCCATGCAGGGAGATTTTATGGATAAATTGGACAACAAGACGGGCCAATCGGCACTTATAAGGAAGGATTATTGGGTGACGCTCGTTGTACGCTAAATCTAGCGATGCGCCAAGACGACCTCCATTCCTCATAATCCCATTTTTATCTAAGAAAGGGTTAAGGGGTAGCACTTCGCTTTTTCTATCGATGGGTTTCTTTGACTCTAGATTCGAATATTCATCACTGTAGTATTGCTTCTGATAAAGGATTATTAAGCGTTGTGTCGTTGCCTTAATTTCATCGGATGAAATTAAACAAGACTCTGCTCGAGAGGAAGCTTTTTTGTTCGGATGAGTGCTTTGGTAGAATCTCATGATATATGACAAGATTCTCAAAGCTCTCGGTAAATCTGAAAACCTTGTTATAGTTTGTCTCTTGTCTTGGCCAATTTTCCTTGTCTTCTTGCAACCAAGAAGGGCCATGCCACCACAGAGTGTTATCGACTAATTCGTAGGCGAGAACTCCTCTGCTTGCCATATCTGCTGGATTTGATGCCGACTCCACATGAAGCCAGTCAGTATTTTCGACTTTGTCGAGAATTTTGGTTATACGATGTGCTACGAACGTTGACCACGAACATGGAGGTTTACGTATCCATGCGAGCACAATTGTGGAATCTGTCCATAAGTGTACTTGTACCTATCCTAGTGGTAGGTTGCCAAGTTCCTACTCAATACTTTCGGCGAGCAATACTGCGCCGCAGAGTTCTAATCGGGGCAGGGAAATAGTTTTCACTGGAGCAACTTTTGTTTTTGCTACCAGCAGATTCACTAGAACTTCACTACCCTGCTTAACCCGTAAGTATACCGTAGCTGCCTACGCTTTTTCTGAAGCGTCGCAAAAGCCATGTACTTCGACGTCATGGGCGGGAGAAAAATAGACCCAACGCGGTATCTTAATCCTCTCTATCTCGCGGTAGTGTTTGGTGAAATTTTGCCATTTTTCCAAAGTATTTGAAGACACAGGTTCATCCCACTCTGTGCCTTCCAGCCAAATGTTTTGCATCAATATTTTGGCTACTATTACAATGGGCGCAAGCCATCCTAGCGGATCGAACAGCTTGGCGATGGAGGACAATATCGACCTTTTAGTGATTGTGTCACTATGCTCCATTGGTCTTGTTAGGAAGTAAAAATAATCCGAATTGGCGTTCCATCTTATTCCAAGAGCCTTAACTGTGCTGGTGTCTTCGAATTCCAAAAAATCTTCGCTTAGTAGATCCTTCTTTGGAATGTCTGCAATTATATCCTCGCAGTTGGCCGTCCATTTTCGTAAGGGAAAACCTGCTGACCGCAGTGCCGTAGAAATTTCGTCCCTTGCCTTGATGGTAGATTCGATGCTGTGTCCTCCTGCAAGTACGTCATCTACGTACATGCATTTTCGCAGAATATTAGCTGCTATTGGATGCGAGCTTTCTACGTCATCGGCCAACTGCAACAGTGTTCTTATCGCCAGGTAAGGAGCACAGTTTATTCCAAACGTAACCGTCTTTAATTCATATAGGCTCGTTGATTCGTTCGGGTTTGTCCGAAAGACGATGCGCTGATATTTCGACTGGTTATCGTTTATCCAGATTTGTCGGTACATTTTCTCAATGTCACTGTTGAAAACGTATCTGAATAATCTCCAGCGTAGAATCAGTATCGGAAGATCTGATTGCAGTACTGGACCTGGTAGGAGGACGTCATTTAAGCTTTTTCCATTAGCGGTTGCACTTGAGGCATTGAAAACCACGCGAACTTTAGTTGAGGTACTCTCTGCCTTTGTAACGGCGTGATGAGGCAGGAAGTAATTTTCACATGAGTCCGCTGAAATGTTACTATTTATTCTCGTCATGTGTCCTAGTGTCTCATACTCTGCTAACACCCTATTATACTCTTTTTGTAGGACGGGATCCTTGGCTATCCGTGTCTCATTCCGGAAGAATTGAGAGCAGGCTTTTTTAAGAGAAGGGCCTAGTTGTATGGTTACTGGAAATCCCTTTCGGAATGGTAACAAGACTATGTATTTTCCCTCATTAGTTCTGATAGTGGTCTTTTTATAAAGCTCTTCGCAATATTTATCATCTTCATTGAGGCTTTTGGTTTTGGGTAAACCTTCTAACTCCCAGAATGCCGTAAGTTGCTTATCCAGCGCAACTTCGCTGAAGCACGAAACCATATTTCGGTTTGTATTTGTACTATCCGTACTACCAGTTATAATCCAGCCGAATACGGTTTCTTGGGCTGGAAGTGTCCTCAAGACGTTTTTCTTTATCCCACTTAATATGATTTGTGGAATGTCTCCACCAAGAATGAGGTGTATTTGTTCATTTACAAAACACCTTTTATCCGCTCATACCAGGTCCGGAAATTCTTGCCTCGTTGTCGCGCTTATATTTGTTGTAGGCAGATTTCTGGTTAGTTGTGGTAAAACCAGGACAGTTGCAGTCAAGCTAAGCAACGGGTCGACGGGGGACCGCAATTGTATAAGACATGGTTCCTTAACCTGGGATTTACGAAATTTGTGATGCCCGAAACTTGGGCATGGATCTTTTTTGCAGATAGATTGATTCTGCGTTTGAGCCTCTCTGTTATAAAGGAACACTCAGAACCAGAATCAATCAGTGCTCGTGCAGCAAAATCTGTGCCATTGAGACGTATGTTTACGCGAGCTGTTCCTAATAGCACACCTGTACTTGAATTCGCAAAGCAGGACTTAAAATTTCTGTTTGCGTTTTCTGTTGCTTTATCGGAATCACGTTGTGCTTGCGCCTGCCTAGATGTCGATGGAGAATCATCGGCAGGCCTTGAAGACGTCCAACGCGTCGTTGCCTTTGGCTGAATTGCATTTAGATGCAGGAGCGTGTGATGTCGCGAGTGACACGTATTGCAATTGTATGAACTTGTGCATCTTGACACAGTATGTCCGGAACTAAGGCAATTCAGGCAACAATTATTTTCCTTTAAAAAGTTCAGTCTGTTTGTAGGTATTAGCTGTAGGAATCGGGAACAGCTGCGCAATTTGTGCTCGTTTGTATGGCACATTTTACAAGTAAAATTGGTCACGCTTACTTGGAAGGTGCCAACCCTTTTTGTCGGGGTTTCGAAAGAATGACGTGTGATTTGCGGCGGCTTTGGCACTCTCACAGCTTTACTATCCTTTAGCTCTGACAACGTCTCAAGGGTTTGAAACCTATTGGACATAAACTTGTCCATATCTTCCCACTTGGGTATGTCAGTTTTATGGTCTATGGTTTGCTCCCATAGAGCCAGTGTGCTGTCAGGCAGCTTCGTCGAGCAGAGATAAACGACAATTGCGTCCCAGTTCGATATGTCAATTTGATGACTCTTAAGGGCTGATAAGCAATTGTTTATCTCCCGCTGCAAACTTTTTATTGAGCTACCACACTCAAATTCTAAGTTAAACAATAGTTTTAGTTGCGTGTTGACTAGAATACGCTTATTTTCATAGCGTTCGCACAGGTTTTTCCACGCTGTAGTAAAGCCTTCATTCGCTAGGGGGCACTTTCTTACTATTTCTTTGGCCTCTCCTTGTGTCTTATGGTTGAGATGAAAAAGTTTCTCAACCGGGGTGAGGCGCTTATTGAGGATGTAGATGGCCGTGAACATATCACGGAATGTTGGCCGTGATAGATAGTCGCCCTTGAACACGTCTGTATCGCACGGTGGAAGGTGGATATTGTGTTCGCGGACGGACTGCTCCGCTACATCCTTTTGTACGTTATTTAATGCTTCTGCTTGAGTCGCCATAGCAGACATGCATTTCACATGTGTCGAAAAACATATTTTATATTTATTTTTTATCGCCCTAACATCTTCCTTACTTAAACCTTCTGAGCTCGTTAGCGTATCGTACGCTGCCTTCGTCTTCTCCCATAACACTTTTAATTCGTCTTGCTGGATAGCAAGACCGTGCTTATTTTGTTCGGAGGCGGAAGTGCTGTTGAAGTCAGCATCGAACTCTGCGACAGATTCTGCTAAACGGATGTATGAATCCATAGTGAAAGCTAAGAAGGATTTACTGAAGTAACCTAAATCTGATATTTTTTTAAAAAGTCCCACAAAATGACAATCACCAGTAAATTTTTATTTGTCTGTATCTTTATTTAATGATTTTCTTTTAATTTCAGTTAAGTGGTTAATTTTTTTTTTAAATGTGTGTGCCACCCTAATGTGTGAAAATGGCACTTGATGCAAAAGAAAAAAACACTTGCCACCCAAAATGTGTCGACGTATATATATAACTGTGTTTTAACAAGTAAAGTGGGTACTTAATTATGTACCAGTGTTATTGTTGATTTACTTGTTAGTTATGTATATATACAAAATTACAACAAAGGCTCAAAAGTGATTATGTGAAAACGCAATAGTGCAATAGAAATAGTGTTGCTCGAATCAGTGAAATAGTGACTTGCAAATAAACAATTGTGCTAAGCCAATGAACAGTATTGAACAAAGAAAATTATACCGATTTACTTTAAAGTAAATAAAAGTGAAAAAATCCAAAATAAAACTTTAAATTAAAATTTGATGGATTGAACTGTTGCAATACCGTACCACTGTTCACTGTTGTGCGTGTGTGTGTACGACCGTTAGTGTTTGTTGTTGTCGCTCGCGGACAAACGGAATTAGCACTGTATTAATTTTACTTGAATTGTATCACTATTTCGTTTTCACAAAAAAAAAATCACTTGCCTAGTAAGGCGTTGTTTCACCAAAAAATTGATTAACGTGTTATAAATGCTATTGGAAAATATAACACGTACCTTAATGTTTGTGATTTGTGGTGATGGCAATTGATTGCGTTTGCTGTTGGTGTGTATGCAGCTGGTATATGTGTGCCTTGTTTGGTTGTTGATTGTGCGGCTGTGTCTTGTGCGGCTTTTTATCTTGTGCGGCTTTTTTTTTTTAATTTTTGATTTTTTCCGGGCTTTGGTTTGCTTTTGATAATTAAGTGGACTGTATATTTATCCGGCTCGAAGGACCATGTACAAATGTCCAGACGCACGGTTGGATATTTGAAAATAGAAATTAAAAGATTTTGTTTAGTTTTAAAATGTATAATGAAGATTTATTCAAAGGTATATATGGAGCTATACATGAATGTTGCTTTACCTGTGGTGTGAATCCGTGGTAGACCTGTGTCGCTCTTGAAATCCTGTGAACGAGTGACATTATGAAAAAACGTACGGTTGCCGTCAACCGCAGTTTTATTGGAAAGCAATTAATGGAAATGTTAGCAAAAGGAATTATCCGGCGGGGAATACGGAGTAATTCGCAGTTGCATGTGTATGCGTACATACACGCGTATTAGGGCGGTTAGAAAATATTTACGCTGCGGCGTAAACACCGTTTAAAAACTCTGTCAAAAATCGGTCTAATGAATTCTTAAAGGTCATACAAAGTGACTTATGAGGGTCCGTTTAATATCCCTTCCTTATACGGTTCACGATATTTCGCGCCCTTATCGACGATAAATCAATATATATGTCGGTAAATTTTTTGGAGTCGAAAGATTGTGTGCTGAAGCGTTGAAAAACCTTTAACAGTGTGCGAGAAACAAACTGGTGGAAAAATTAAATGCATAAGAAGCGAAAATGGACGGAAGTACGTGAATAATGCATTTCAAAAGTTCTTAAAAGAAAATTCCATCAAATGGCAATTAACTGCCCTTACACTTTCAACTAAAACGGTGTAGTAGAAATGGCGCGAGGTGTGTTAGTGCATGGTAAATTGAGCAAATGTTTTTGAGTCTGTAAGTATAGCCGCTAACTTTCGTAACGGGTCAACAATTAGCTAGAAATGGAAAACACTTTACAGAAATAATGTTGGTCCAGGTCGCCCGAAATCTTTGAGAACAGGTAACTTTTTTGCTAAATATATGCGAATTCTAGTAGCCACTACATCGTATTCGCAATATGAATAAAATCGGACAATAAATACTCCATGTAGCAACAATTATGCATCTAAACCATCAACGGACCAACCCAAACACACTCGAAATTTCATCCAAAACCGTCCAGCCGGTTAGGCTGTACAGCAGAAATGTTTATATATAGATATAGATATAAAATATAATTAAATTGGGCTTTTAAAAAAGGTGGCAGTTCAAAACATACCTATGAACTTTCTGCCAGCGAAGGGATTAGTTTGAACACCATATATTAATATTTCATAAGCTGATGTAAAATTAAATTAAGTTCTATTGTCATTCTTGCGAGACCAGTCATTTGACACCCATATTTTAATATTTAATACATCTTGTGTATAATTAAATTAAATTCGACTTTTTAACACTTGACAACCCTCTCCAAAATGTACATATGAACTTACTCATCGCCGAGACGAACCCTTTGATATTAATGTCCTTAATATTTCGTAAAACTTGTGTATAATCTAATTAAATTTGACCTTTTAAGCAGGTGGCAGCCATCATAAAAGTTAGATCAATCTTCAGAGAGCCTCAAGTGTCTCGAACAATACAAGCAAATAAGTAGGAGACAACATCTGCTCTCAAAGAATTTTAAATTTTTCCTTGTTTCGTTGCTTTTTATGATACACGTATATTTACGTTGTAGAATTTTTGATGCCCATGAAAATTTCAATCACAGTATAACAAGTAGAAAGCCTTTTATGTGGTTAGGTCTTCTAGGGGTGAAAGTAAACGCTCTTGAAAAACAAAAAAAAATTAACAAAATAAATTGTTCAACAATATATAATATAATGCGTCTATTTACGTAAGAACTCGTAGAATAATTTATAAAAAGCATTCAGCACAAATACTTACTTACTTACTTAATTTAGCGCTAAAACCGCTAAGACGATTTTGGCTGAAGTTTTGCTACAATTTGTGGTG
This sequence comes from Anomoia purmunda, assembly GCA_951828415.1. Taxonomy (NCBI): domain Eukaryota; kingdom Metazoa; phylum Arthropoda; class Insecta; order Diptera; family Tephritidae; genus Anomoia; species Anomoia purmunda. Next base: position 4,434,477 of record OX639998.1, on the reverse strand, counting down.
TGCGTCTTGATGTAGGAACGCAAATTGAGGGACCTGTAGTTTTACGCCAACTCCGAATGGCGAATATTTTTTTGTGAGAAGGTTTTCAAAGCTGAAATACACTCTGAGGTTTACTATTGCCTGCCGAGGGGCGACCGCTATTAGAAAACTTTTCTATAATTTTTGATGTTACTTTCCCCGGCCAGGATTTCAGCCCGGGACCCACGGAATGAAGCGCGCACACGCTACACACTCGGCTACGGCGGCCGCCATCAGCACAAATATTTATCTCAAAAGTTCGCTTCTTCCCATATGTCTTGTGGTCGGCCGGTCTCCACCTGATTCTTGCTTACTTGATGAAGCAAGCGAGATGTCGCTCGTGAATACCGCTAAAAGTTGGAAATATGCCTTTTCTCTTATACCGATCAGTAAACGAACTTTGGCTTGCTTTCAACTGTAATTTTTATTGTTTAACAGCAATTTCTCATTTGGTCTAGTTGAATGAAAAAAACCAAATTTTTTAAAATCGATTGTTACGTGTAAGCGAAGCTGCCTGCAAAAACTGACTGACGCGTAGTCATAGTCGGCTTTGTAGTTGGTAGCAGCTTTATGACTTAGGGTGTATTCATAGTCAAGATTAAGTTGGTAATTAAATTTAGTTGTCCTTTTTTCAGTGGGTTATCTATCAAAAACGCTACAACTTACTTTAACTACCAACTTAACTGTGGCTCACTGGTTGAGTTTATCGGCCAGTTACTCTGTTGCAAAGTAGTAAGGGCTAAGCTGGGTGGGAGCGATTTGTCACGGCACGTGTCGAGGGGGACGCCACAAGCAGGTGTCCTATCCCCACCCCTATGGAACCTTACCGTAAATACGGTACTGCGAAAGTTTCCGCAGATATTATTCGAGCTGATGCAACGAGCGCTTCGGGAGGTATCCAAGTGGTCCACCCACTGCGGGTTCAGCGTCAGCTCAAGTAAGGTGGAACTTGTACTTTTCACGAGAAGGTTTAAAGTGCCTTCGGTGACTCCAACGGTACTAAACGGTATCTGGTTAAGTGTTCCTACAAGTGCCAAATTTCTAGGCGTTATTTTAGATAGGAAGTTGAACTGGAAGGATAATCTAATTCAACGTCATGAGAAGGCTTCCGTAGCCCTCAACACATGTAAGAGAGCCATAGGCAGGAAATGGGGTCCTAATCCTCGGATCTGTCGATGGATTTTCACAGTGGTCGCTAGACCAATACTCCTATATGGGGTGATCGTGTGGTGGCCTGCATAAGAAAAAGAGGTTAACCTTAGACTACTCACCAAGGTGCAAAAATCTAGTATGATCTGCATAAGTGTGGTGCTCAGAACAACTCCAAATGAGACCTTGAAGGTCATTTTAGACCTTATTACTTTAGATTTGGTTGGACAACAAATGGCAGCGATGACTGCTTTGCGACTAAGAGAGACATCCCAGTGCCACCCTGAAAGCCAAAGGCACTCTTGTATTTTGAATAAGTTCTGCTCTATTCCGAGCAGCACGGATCGGTGCGCCTTGAAATAGGTTCCTGAAAGTAACTTTATTACACGTATTCCAAGCAGGGAGGAGTGGAAACTGTAGTTTCATACTCCACCTGATAGCATTGTCATCTATACAGATGGCTCGAAACTCGATAATAAGGTAGGAGGAGGCGTTTTCTCACGAAACCCTCTCCTGCAAATTTCCTTTAGGTTACCAGATCACTGCAGCGTCTTCCAGGCTGAGGTCTCAGCTATCATAGAGGCGGTAGAGAAGATTGGGACCGGGATTATAGGAAGACACATCTTCATTTTTAGTGACAGCCAGGCTGCCACCAGAGCTCTGAGCTCTTTCACTTTTAACTCGAACATCGCGCTGGACTGCTGCCTATCTCTGCAGGAGATGGCCAAGCAGAACAGACTGTACCTCATTTGGGTCCCTGGTCACCGGGACATAGAGAGAAACTGCATGGCAGACGAACTTGCAAGACAAGGTACGACCAAGCAGATTCTTTAAGATAAAGAACGCATTGGTATGCCGTTTGCCGCTTGCAAACTGCTACTCAGAGATTGTTCATATAAACAAGCTGACAACAGATGGAGGCAAAATACGACCTGCCGAACCTCAAGGCAGACGTGGCCTAAATGGGATCAGAAACGGTCGCGCAGCGTTCTCTTTCTAAGAAGGGAAACATTTCCAACGTCATCGGGGCTCTAACAGGGCACTGTCTGATAGGGAAACATGCTGAAAGGTTAGGAGTACCCTTCCGAAGATGCTGTAGGAGCTGCAAGAACGACGAGGAAGAGGAAACGATCTTGCATTTACTGTGTAAGTGTCCTGCATTGTGCAAAAGCAGAATGCGATATCTGGGATCACCGTTTTTGGATAACGTTAGTGAGGTTTCAAGCACTGAGGTAAATTGCCTGTTGAGGTTCATCAGCGAGGCAAAATGGTTTGGTGAGGGGTAATTTTCCTCTTGGATGGTACAAATTTTTCCTTGTGGTAACACAATATGCCTCCTAATATTGGCCTAAGTGAGCCGCTGTAGGCAGCTGCCACTCCAACCTAACCTAACTGTGGCGATGGATACGCCCCAATGTTAAATAGCTTCAACTAACTTTAAGTACCAACTTAATTTTGTTTATGAATACGCCCCATAATTTTTAATGGGCTGTCTATCAAATTAAGCTGAAAAAAGGTTTAAAATCGCCATTGAATTTGAATTAGATGCTGAAATGTTCATACTTGTTTAAGGTGATAATTTTTAATAGTTGAACGGGGGCCAGAGTTCTTTTCCTTAATGATAAAGATATACTGTTTCCGAATATTACATTCGCTTTCTATCCATCCATGTTTATGAAGGTTTCCACCTCAGCTGTTTATACTACTTCACAATTAAACTATGGTAATCTTACCCATATTGTAACATCTATGAATTTGTTTCCATATATCCAAAATTTTTGTTTATTTTTTCACATGAGATATGTTAATTTAAATACTTTTCGATTAAATTTGTTATACAAAGTTGTCGAATCTTTTAAAAATTAGTTGGTAGTAGAGAACACTTTGGCTATTTCAGATTACAAAATAATCTTATAAAATGGAAAAGAACTTGTTCTGTTAGATTTTTAAAGGGGATTTAAGGGAATAAATATTCCATATTTTTTAAATTTTCGCCGCGTTCCTTCTCATATCAAAATTTTGATGAATTGATTTTCAGTACAGATCAATTAAGAAAGCATTTTATCATTGTCTAGTCGAAGTGCATGTTTATATACATAGGTATTTACGATATTTCATAACAAAATGTTTACATCGAAACAAATCGTATTCATTGAAGGAATACAACTTTTGTCATTAGAGGTTTGGCAACAAATGTTAAAATTATTCATCGTTTTCCTCAACAGGAAAGAAGGCGGAAAACTCACAATTGAAACTCCACAAGCCTTGCGTCGAGATGAGTTTCGATAAAAATTACAACAACAAACTATAAACAATCCAAACAGGTTTCATACTGGTTATACTGTGATTTCGATTAACACTAAGATTACTTTATAACCACTTCAAATTTCAAATTATCCCGTAGATATTTTGTGTGTTTTCATTGCGTAGAAAAGCCATACAATTTTAAGAAATATGAATCCATTGCTTACGATTGCATTAAGGAAATGCAGTTGTGCAGATCTGTTAGTTTTTAACGACACAAATTATAAATAAATGCATGTACGTAGACATGGTTGTTTGAATATGGAAAAATCCCCAGAGAGCTTCAAATGACTATAACAAGTCAAATAACTACGCTGGAGCCACTTGCTGCTCTTAAAGGAGTTTCCACGATTATTTCAGTTAACACTAAAACCACTTTGCACATTTTCATCTTTCCAAGTATTCCGATTGGTTGTTTGTGTTTTCATTATATAGAAAGTCACAAAATTAAGAGAAGTCTTGCATTGCTTGCGCTTAAATCAAACGGATGCAATTGTTCGAATCGAATCAGGGAATATTTAGCGTTGCTGTGTCACACAAATTCCTATTTAAAAGTAAGACTGAAATTATTATAACAAGCCAAGCAACTACAATACATTGGAGTCACTTGCTGATCTCTAGGGGATTTTAGTTTTCACTGGTTTGCTACCTTTTATCCCAAAGGCATATTTAGAGTAGTATACATTTTAGCATTGCTTGCGTTTAAATCAAAGAAATGCAATTGTTCGAATCAAATGCAAAAAATGAAACGTTGTTGTTAATAAAATAGAACAACGAAAATAAATACTATGATAATTTTTCAGCCACATAAATCATAATTATAAAGGAATATACTGACACGTTTTTGACTGTGTAGACTTGTGTGTCCTGTCTCCCAAGGGGGCAGTCCAGACGCACAATTGGAGTTTTTAAATAAAATAAAGAAATTCGGTATGGTTAACTCAAATAGAATTTAATCGAATATATATGTATATATATATAGGCGTATAAAATATATATAATATATACTCGTATAATGAGTTATGTGATATGAAGTAGTAGTCGACGTGTGTTCCTTCAGAGATCCTGAGACGAAGTGATTTTAAAAAAATGTACGGCTGCCGTCAACCGTAATTTAATTGGAAGAAAGGTAAAACGGAAAAATAACAAACGGAATTATCCGGCGGGTAATACGGTGAACCGGAATAATTCGCGGTTGCATATGTATGCGTATGTATATGTACACGTGTACTAGGGCGGTTAGAAATTATTTACGATGCCGTCGTAAACATGCCGGCCCCTTGCGGTAAGCGAAATCCTGAGAGTGAACATCCTCAAACTACCAGTTCACACCACATCACATGTTTAATTACATAATGTTTTTCTGTTTGTTTCCAATTCTGCCGGTTTCCTTGAGCCGCTCCGTGCTCCTCCGTCAGCGACTCCGGTGCTCTACACGGAAGGGCGGTAAAAGAAAGTAACATTAAGGCTGAACATACGTATGTTGTCGCGCTAGTTGTAGCGTCTCTTCTCCTCGTTGAAGTAATTGTATGGGGCGTTTCGTCGTAGTGATCGGGAAGGACGTTTTTCCGAGTCAACTCGCCGCCAATTTTGTTGGTTATCAGATGGTCGGAAAGAACGTGTTCCCGAGCCGTGCCTTCGCTGTTCATGCTGCATTGGCGGTCGGAAAGTACGGGTTCCCGAGCCGCCACCCGCTGAAAGTGGGACCACCTGGGTCACCGAAGCTTCCTCTGGTTTGATTGATTAATATGGCGGAATATTAGGTGGCAAGTGATGTCACAAAATAACCAAAAAAAAAAACATTAAACCACAAAAAAAAATTTTGTTTAATGAAATTATGAAACTACAAAAAAATGTATACATATACATATGTATGTATTTTATTATAGCTTTGGTGTATTTATATATATACATATGTATGTATCTATTTTTATAAGTTTGATGTATTTATGCACCAGGTGTCCATAAACTTTCATCACCTACTGTAAAAATAATATTTGGGTGTGATCATATCGGCACGCTCGCGCCCCCATCGGAAAATGGTGCCTAACTTAAAGGTGGTGGACTTGGCTATGGTCCAAAGTTGAGAACGTATATGGCAACTTATGCATATATCGTAAAAACACCTGATGGACTTAAAAACTAATATAAACTACCGATGCTTGTATTTTTGTACTCGCGGAAAGTGCCCCCACCTTGAAATGGCTCAACATTCTTCTTTTTTTTTTTGTTTTTTGTACATCAGTTATTTGATGGTGGTGAGATAGGTCAGTTTTAGATCCAGCAATCTGGCCATCCAGCAATCTGGCCTACCACCCACAAACAGTCTGCACGCTACTGTGCCTAACTTGCTGACCACAGGGCGCATCAGTTACTTAATGTGTTAAAAAAATAATTTTATTACATTTTTTATCATGAAATGAGGTGTGCATGCAATAGGAGCAACGCAATTTGTTTTAGCTGTGTCCTACTTTCATGTCGCCATGGTTTTTTTTTGCTTTATTATTGACATAAATACATTTCCATGCTATCATGTTTCACGGGTAACCATGATTCGCGGAAACTGGTGATAGTTTAGGACACCCTTAACAACCACCATGTGGAGCCTATGATTGCCGACATGCAAATGACTTTTCATATGCTACTTATATGTGTACGTATGTATGTATGTATACCGGCGTCCGTTAAAGTTGTGCAAAACGGGATAGTTTAGCTTATATATCGGTTCGGGTTACATGTGATTAAATTTGGTCGTTATCGATTTCTGTGAAGTGAAATGTGAATAAAAAAAGTAAGTGTCGACAATCTAATACCCAGTGTCTAAACGTTGATAATTAGTGAAGTGGAGTTTCAAAAATAAAGAAATATTAATTGAAATCCATCATCAGACGAGTTGCAATTTCGTGTTATTTTGGGAATTGACCACTTGTGTGTGTGTTTGTGAATTTTACAAAAGGTAGAAAATGAAAAATATTATAAGTGTTGCTTTATATTTTCAGCTAAATTTGAAGTGAAGAGCTTGAATTACTAAACAATCTTAAATGAGTTTTATACTCGAAGAAAAAAAACTACTACGAAAAAACTACTACTATCGGTTTTCTTAAAATGGAAATTGTATAACGAGGTGATAACATAGAACCCGCAATGGGTGGGTTATTCGATGTAGCCGTTGGTGCTCATCGCGGCCGAGGGTAGACGCGTACCGGTATGCGGTGACGAGGAGCAGGCGGCTGTGGATAAATTCAATGGTAAGTGGTATTGATATGTAATAATAATGATGGAAATATTTTTTTTTTTTGTACATGAATTCGGAGTTTTTTATGTACATAAGTAGGTACATATGTATGTAGAAATGCATCTGCATACACATGGTGGAGTGCTGTATTTGATTGCGAGAGCACGGTCGAATGATAGCAGATGACCGGAAGCAAAGGGGAGTTGCGAATATAACAATGTGGGGGTTTTTTTTTTAATCAACAGGAGTTTTGTTGAAATAATGGTAATATTGTTCGCACTTTTGTACACTGAAAATAATTTGTTTTAATTCCTTTTTCAATATGCGAAAAAATTGGTTTACGTGATGGAGTGCGGCACGCTACTTTGCCTGAAACTGGCTGTTCACCACAAATTTTGCATAATCTTTGAGGGAATTGCCACGAGGGAGGTAACCAATAAAGCGAGAATGTACGTAACACCTGCATTTGCCATCACATCCAAGGTGAAAACAAGCTGTTTAGGTTTTAAGAAAAGATAACGTTTATCTGATGATAGTTCTGTTTTCATATTCACTACCTAGTAAAAACCAGCAATAACCAATAATAACACTGTGGAACAAATTCAGGTTAGCAAAAGTTAGGTCGGTTCTGAGAGTGAGGGGTGAAAAAAGAGGCTAAATTAGAAGACCCGTATCGCGGCCTTTGTTTATGTTAGTTCGAATTTTTTTAAATCGACCTTCGAACTTTGCAGTCGAATGCCGATTTTCAGCATATTGTTTATATGGTTTTTTGGCAATAACTCGTCGACTAATTGATATTTTTTCAATCTGTTAAAGCCAATTTATTGCTAGAGACCTGTGCAACAATTAAAATTAAAAAAAATTGTTTTAGAAAATTTTTGTAGTGCTTATGAAGCAAAATGTTGGAAATTTTTTTTTCATTCTCTTTGAACATATTTTCCACAAAACTAAGTCTTTTTTGCTTTCTGTTGGATCTATAATATGCTTCTCAGTTTCTTCAATAAATTTTATTTGAAAAGAAAACAATCATAATACAAAACTTGCGTTTTCCAGCTTAATATTAATTTACCTCTCATTTCTTTTGTACCAACTTTTTCAGTGTTGGATTTGAAGAAACATTGAAAAAGAAATTATAAAAATGTGGAAAAAAATATAATTTTGAAATGTTAGTTATGAAAAGTTTTAAGTAAAAAAATTAAATAAATTAAATTAATGATTTGACCAGTTGCCGTTTAGCAGGCGGCTGTGGATCAACATCACTGCTCTCTCTAATATCTTGGTCATCGTCATCATCATCAGAAAGGTCGATAATTTCGTCCAACAGATATTCTGGAATTTCATCTTTGTCTTCCCCTTCTTTCTCTTTTATCTCGTCTTCCTCTTCTTCAAAGGTATTTTTATACCACCAACAAATTTCAGCGAGTATTGCATATGGAGATTTCTTTCCCCTGTACCTGTAACGAAAATAGTTTTCAATCTATAGTTACCTTATTTCAAATGGAAGCGCAGTTTGGTTGGCAACTGTTGAGCGAGTTGATCAAGATGCTGATGCAAGAGATGCATTTTGTACGACATATTAACCCCAATTTAATCGAAAGCTGCCAACATGTTTGCAACAGATTGCCTGTAGTTGTCTTTGCGTTCTTTACCCAAAAGTCCTTTAATGACTGCTTTCAATGCGAGCCATGCATTTAATTCTCGGCCAGTGAGAACTTGGTCAAAATCTTGACGACTCATTAGTTTCCGTATGTCGGGACCATTAACAACCCCTTCCTGAATTTTGGCGTTACTTAGTCTTGGGAAAATGTCTTTTAAGCGGTTGAATACTGCTGGTCTTTTTGCTATACATTTCAAGTTTAATGTGGAGCAACTACAACAAAATTTTCATTTCAGGAACAAGACTTTCATGTAGCCTATTGTCTTTAGGCCATTTCCGTCAAATGCGACTATCCCTGTTATGCTGTTTGTACTGCTTTCTTCCTTTAATACCTTCTCCGTATCGTGAATTCCAATCGCACAAAAAACACGGATACTTTGGACGTTATGTTTCACTACTTCCAGAATGTGTTTCAAATTATTGAAATTTTCACTAGTGTCAGTGCTATACGCAATTGGAACAGAAGGCATTATATTCGTCTTGTGCAAAAGCTCAACTTTTAAGCTGATTAGTGAACTATCGATAAATAAACGCCGATTATCTTTTTTATAGGTTAACGCTATCGTCTCCATTAAGTTTTCGATATCGTTGCAATATGCGAAATTTTTGCATCATTCGTCTACTGCAAAATGTTTGGTGTAGGGGTTTAGTTTTTGCCACCGGTTTACGATCGAGGCAGGGCTTTCGTTGACTTCTATTTCAGGTCGAGCTAACAAGTGTCCACCTACTAAGAAGTGACCGAGGGTGAGAGGCTCCAAGTCGGAAGGTTCATTCGAAGAGGGGCTTAACGGACGGGAGTTGAAGCAAGACTCGATTCGACACAAAAGAGTTGTGAACTCTTCGAATGTGTAACTGAAACCGGAAGCAATCTTTTTAAAACGAGTTTTACAACTTTTTACCCCTGCTTCCCACAATCCGCCCATATGAGGCGCTGCAGATGGATGGTAATAAATGCCATGTGACTATCTGGTGGCTATATTTATTCAGTGTACTATTTCGCGCTTCGGATATACAAGTTTTAAATTCTGACCGTGAGATCGCGAAGCTTCGACAAAGTTGGTGCCATTGTCGGAGTAAACATTTTTTTGGGTTTCCTCTCCTAGCTATGAACCTAGCAAAGGCTGCCAAAAATGATGCAGCGCTAAGGTCATTGGTGGCTTCCAAGTGTAAAGCCTTAGTGGCGAAACACACAAACAGGCAAACGTAACCCTTTGAGATGCGACAACCTCTGCCGCGGAAGTTTTTGATTTCGAAAGGTCCTGCGAAATCTACACCTGTGTTTTTAAACGCACGCGAATATGAGGTGCTTTATTGAGGAAGCACTCCCATAAGCTGCCTTTGGGTTTTCTGTGGATTGTGCAGACCTTACAATTATGGATGACGGACTTTACCATATTTTTGACTCGGGGAATCCAGTATTGCGTTCGAATAAGACGCAGCATTAATTGATTTTCGCCATGCAGGGAGATTTTATGGATAAATTGGACAACAAGATGGGCCAATCGGCACTTATAAGGAAGGATGATTGCGTGACGCTCGTTGTACGCTAAACCTAGCGATGCGCCTAGACGACCTCCAGTCCTCATAATCTTATCTTTTTCTAAGAAGGGGTTAAGAGGTAGCACTTCGCTTTTTCCATCGATGGGCTTTTTAGACTTCAAGTTCGAATATTCATTACTATAGTACTGCGTCTGGTAAATGATTATTAAGCGTTGTGTCGTTGCCTTAATTTCATCGGATAAAATTAAATAAGACTCTGCTCGAAACGAAGCTTTTTTTCGGATGGGTGCTTTGTTAGAATCTCATAATATACATATTATAAGACTCTTAAAGCTCTCGGTAAATCTGAAAACCTATCGAGAATTTCATCAACATTTTTTATTGTTATGGTTGCACATAAATGCGCCCTTTTTTCTTCGATGTTGGTGATATATGTAGCTTGTCTCTTGTCTCGGCCAATTTTCCTGGTCTTCTTGCAACTAAGAAGAGTCATACCACCACAAGGTGTTGCCGACTAATTCGTAGGCGAGAACTCCTCTGCTTGCCATGTCTGCTAGATTTGATCCCGACTCCACATGAAGCCAGTCCGTATTTCCGACTTTGTCGACAATTTTTGTTATACGATGTGCTATGAATGGTGACCACGAACATGGAAGTTTGCGTATCCATGCAAGCACAATTGGGGAATCTCTCCACAAGTGTACTTTTACATGTCCTAGTGGTAGGTTGCCAAGTACCGACTCAATGCTTTCGGCGAGCAATACCGCGCCGCAAAGTTCTAATCGGGATAGGGAAATAGTTTTAACTGGAGAAACTTTAGTTTTTGCTACCAGCAGATTCACTAAAACTTCACTACCCTGCTTAACCCGTACGTTTACTGTGGCAGCAGACGTCTTCTCCGAAGCATCGCAGAAGCCATTTACTTCGACGTCATGGGCGGGAGAAAAATAAACCCAGCGCGGTATCCTTATCCTCTCTATCTCGCGGTAGTGTTTGGTAAAATTGTCCATTTTTCTAAAGTAGTTGAAGACACAGGTTAATCCCGCTCTGTGCCTTCCAGCCAAATATTTTGCATCAATATTTTGGCTACTACTACAATGGGCGCAAGCCATCCTAGCGTATCGAACAGCTTGGCGATGGAGGACAATATCGACCTTTTAGTGATTGTGTCACTATGCTCCATTGGTCTTGTTAAGAAGTAAAATAAACCCGAATGGGCGTTCCATATTATTCCAAGTGCTATAAATGTGCTGGTGTCTTCGAATTCCAAAAAATCTTCGCTTACAGAACCTTTTTTGGAATGTCTGCTATTACATCCTTGCAGTTGGCCGTCCATTTTCGTAAGGGAAAACCTGCTGCCCGCAGTAACGCAGAAATTTCGTCCCTTGCCTTTATGGCAGAGACGATGCTGTGTCCTTCTGCAAGTACGTCATCTACGTACATGCACTTACGCTGAATATTAGCTGCTATTGGATGCGAGCTTTCTACGTCATCGGCCAACTGCAATAGTGTCCTTATCGCCAGGTAAGGAGCACAGTTTATTCCAAACGTAACCGTTTTTAATTCATATAGCCTCGTTGATTCGTTCGGGTTTGCCCGAAAGACGATGCGCTAATATTTTGACTGGTTATCGTTTATCCAAATTTGTCTGTACATTTTCTCGATTTCACTGTTGAAGATATATCTGTATAACCTGCAGCGTAGAATCAGTATTGTAAGATCTGATTGCAGAACTGGACCTGGTAGGAGGACGCCTTTTAAGCTTGACCCATTAGCGGTTGAACTTGAGGCATTGAAAACCACGCGAACATTAGTTGAAGTACTCTCCGCCTTTGTAACGGAGTGATGAGGCAGGAAATCACATTACTCTGCTGATATGTTACTATTTATTCTCGTCATGTGTCCTAGTGTCTCATACTCTGCTAATACCCTATTGTACTCTTCTTGCAGGACGGGATCCTTGGCTATCCTTGTCTTATTCCGGAAGAATTGAGAGCAGGCTTTTTTAAGAGAAGGGCCTAGGTGTATGATTACAGGAAATTCCTGTCGGAAGGTTAACGAGACTATGTATTTTCCCTCATTAGTTCTGATAGTGGTCTTTTTATAAAGCTCTTCACAATATTTATCAAGATCAGATTTCCGGTTAGTTGTGGTAAAACCAAGACAGTTGCAGTCAAGCTAAACAACGGGTCGACGGGGGACCGCAATTGTATAATGCATGATTCCACAGATATGCAAGATTTTGAACAAGTTCTGACAGACCGAGAATTAAATGCATGGCTCGCATTGACAACTACAGGCAATCTGTTGCAAACATGTTGGCAGCTTTCGATGAAATTGGGGTTAATATGTCGTACAAAATTCATCTCTTGCATCAGCATCTTGATCAACTCGCTCAACAGTTGCCAACTGAATCTGATGAACAAGGTGAACGTTATCACCAAACTGCGCTTCCATTTGAAATAAGGTAGAGTGTGCATATTTTGAATTCCTAGATTTTTCTAATATCTTTGTGAGAGGGCACAATTAAAACATGTTAACGTTTGAAAACTATTTTCGTTTCAGGTAGAGAAGAAAGAAATCTCCAGATGCAATACTCGCCGAAAATTTGTTGGTGGTATAAAAACACCTTTGAACAAGAGGAAGACGAGGAAAAAGAGGAAGAAGGGGAAGACAAAGATGAAATTCCAGAATATCTGTTGGACGAAATTATCGACCTTTCTGATGATGATGACGATGACCAAGATATTAGAGAGAGGAGTGATGTTGATCCACAGCCGCCTGCTAAACGGCAACTGGCTAAATCATTAATTTAATTTATTTAATTTTTTTACTTAAAACTTTTCATAACTAACATTTCAAAATTATATTTTTTTCCACATTTTTATAATTTCTTTTTCAATGTTTCTTCAAATCCAACACTGAAAAAGTTGGTACAAAAGAAATGAGAGGTAAATTAATATTAAGGTGGAAAACGCAAGTTTTGTATTATGATTGTTTTCTTTTCAAATGAAATTTATTGAAGAAACTGAGTAGCGTATTATAGATCAAACAGAAAGCAAAGAAACTTAGTTGCATAAGCACTACAAAAATTTTCTAAATCAATTTTTTTTTAAATTTTAATTGTTGCACAGGTCTCTAGCAATAATTGGCTTTAACAGATTGAAAAAATATCAATTAGTCGACGAGTTATTGCCAAAAAACCATATAAACAATATGCTGAAAATCGGCATTTGACTGCAAAGTTCGAAGGTCGATTAAAATAACATTCGAACTAACATAAACAAACGCCGCGATACGGGTTTTCCAATTTAGCCTCTATTTTCATCCCTCACTCTCAGAATCGACCTAACTTTTGCTAACCTGAATTTGTTCCACAGTGATATCAGAGTTAGATAGACATTAATAACTCCCTTTTAATTTCACAATGGATTCATACGTCCGTTTGGCAGAATCAGTTGCAGAGTTCAATGCTGACTTCAACAGAACTCCTGCCTTAGAACAAAATAAACACGGTCTTGCTATCCAGAAGGATGAATTAAAATTATTGTGGGAGCAGACAAAAGTAGCGTACGATACGCTCACTAGCTCAGAAAGTTTATCTAAGGAAGATATTAGGGCTATTAAAAAGAAGTATAGATTATGTTTTGCGACATATGTATGTTAAGTGCATGTCTGCTATGGCTACTCAAGCAGAAGCATTATCAAAAGTAGAAAAAGATATAGAAGAACAGTCCGTCCGCCAACGCAATATCCACCTTCCACCGTGCGATACAGACGTGTTCAAGGGCGACTATCTTTCATGGCCAACATTCCGTCATATGTTTACGCCCATCTACTTCCTAAATAAGCCCCTCACCCCGGTTGAGAAACTATTTCATCTCAACCATAAGACACAAGGTGAGGCCAAAGAAGTCGTACGAAAGTCCCCACTGCTAATGAAGGCTTTAATACTGCGTGGAAAAACTTGTGTGAACGCTATGAAAATAAGCGTATTTTAGTTAACACACAACTAAAACTATTGTTTAACTTAAAGGCAATAGAGTTTGAGTGTGGTAGATCAATAAAAATTTGCCGCGGGAGATAAACAATTGCTTGTCAGCCCTGAAGAGTCATCAAATTGACATCTCAAACTGGGACGCAATTGTCGTTTATCTCTGCTCGACGAAGCTGCCTGACAGCACACTGGCTCTATGGGAGCAAACCATAGACCATAAAAATGACATACCCAAGTGGGAAGATATGGACAAGTTTATGTCCAATAGGTTTCAAACCCTTGAGACGTTGTCAGAGCTAAAGGATAGTAAAGCTGTGAGAGTGCCAAAGCCGCCGCAAATCACACGTCATTCTTTCGAAACCCCGACAAAAAGAGTTGGCACCTTCCAAGTAAGCGTGACCAATTTTAATTGTAAAGTGTCCCATACAAATGAGCACAAATTGCGCAGCTGTTTCCGTTTCCTACTGTAGGAAGCTAACACCTGCAAACAGAGTAAGTTTCATAAAGGAAGATAATTGTTGCCTGAATTGTCTCAGTTCCATACTGTGTCAAGATGCACTAGTTCATATAACTGCAATACGTGTCACTCGTGCCATCACACGTTCCTGCGTCTAAATAAAATTCAGCCTGCGAGGCCTGCGGATGATTCTCCATCGACATCGAGGCATGCGCAAGCACAACGTGATTCCGATAAAACAACTGAAAATGCAAACAGAAATATTAAGTCCTGATTTGCAAACACAAATACAGGTGTGCTATTAGGAACAGCTCGCGTAAATACACGTCTCAATGGCACAGCTGCACGAGCACTTATTGATTCTGGTTCTGAGTGTTCCTTTATAACAGAGAGGTTCAAATGCAGAATCAATCTATCTGCAAAAAAGATGCATGCCCAAGTTTCGGGCATCACAAATTTCGTAAATCCCAGGTTAAGGAACCATGTCTTATACAATTGCGGTCCCCCGTCGACCCGTTGCTTAGCTTGACTGCAACTGTCCTGGTTTTACCACAACTAACCGGAAATCTGCCGACAACAAATATCAGCGCGGCGACGAGGCAAGAATTTCCGGACCTGGTACTAGAATGGTATGGAATTGGAAACTTTTCTGCTAAATCCATGCGAATTTTTGTAGCCACTATATCGCATTCCAAATACGAATAAAGTCGGACTATAAAAACTGCTTATAGCAATAACTTAGAACTTAAATTAAGCACCACCTACCGGGGACAATTATGCATCTAAAACATCTACGGACCAACCCGAACGCACGCGCCATTTTTTCATATTTCATATAACTTGTTTATAATTTTATTAAATTATATTTTACAAATATTTGTTAGCCCTCACAGAGTTAGCTATTAACATTCTTAACCATGCACAAGTAGGACAGCAGTTTCTCATAGGTTAGATAGTAATTCTACATAAGATATTGAAGAGGAATATACTAACGATAGGTACAATTAAATGATTTTGTTCGAGAATAGCGTAGAATAATTAGAAGGTAGAGAAATTTGTGAGGAAATATGTATGGGATTAACACCGTGGGTATATTTACATGGAACGCACCACCACACGCCTTTATACCTGGTGTGAAGTCACACACAGGGAAAATATACTTCCATAATGTGTTCAGCAAGAACAGTACATTCAAAGAATGGTGTCTTTTTTCAAAGCGTTTAGCTAAGAACTGATAGTTCTTTTGAATAGAATAGATATAACATTCACAAGGATTTATAAAGTGTGAAATCTTGCTAGAATCCATAAATATTGCGTTGGTTTCTCAATGTTAGTTAGTTTAGTTATTTCTAGTTAATATAATTAATACAAATTTATAAATCTACGCATGATTTATTCTAAATCTACACCCTTTTTGTAAAATATAATTGGGTTATTCATTATCATTCGCTTGTTTTTACTGTTGAAATATGCGGCAAAACTATAAAATGTACTAAACAATTATCTAAAGGTTATTTTTATATTATGCCAAATTGTATATAAAAGACGCTGAAAATATGATATATTCTTCTTCTTGCTGACAACTTTGATGTGGACACATATCTGCGTCTTTATTTCTAACACATAGAATGAACTATGAACTTGACTATGCATATAGAGAAGTGCGATGATTCCAATTATTCGTCATGGAACATACAAATGAGGAGTATGTCCGTAAAGCCGGAAGAAGTGTCCTCGCCGCAAACGTTATGGCATGTAATATGAATTCAATTTTTCTCTATTTTGAAGCCTAGTCAAGTTAACTGTTTCAAGTCATGCAGAACTTTAACCGAAACGTGGAAAAAGCTTAAGGATATTTACCAACCTAAAGGGCTTGCAAGAAAATTATACTCTTTAAACCTTTACCAGAGCTCCGCAAATCGGACCATATTAACCACTTTACCGAGTTCGTTGAAAGTTTGGCACAAATCGACGTTATAGTTGATGAACTAATTTTGTGGTCAAAGTTTCTCAAACCTATAAAAATTCTGTTATTTCGATCGAAAGCAATAAAGTTGACGGAAGTCCAGCAGAACAACTTCTTCAAGAACATGCGAACAACAAAAGTGAGCAAAATCAATTTTGGACATCCAACATTGCCAGCGACAAAACAATCAATTCGGCCGAAAAGTTGATATTAATTGTAGTAAATGCGCAAAAAGTAAAGTTACTGTCAACCCGTTGAAAAACTCTGTCAAAAATCGGGCTAATGAATTCTTAAAGGTCATACATAGTGACTTATGTGGGTCCGTTTAATATCCCTTCCTTATACGGTTCACGATATTTCGCGCCCTTATCGACGATAAATCAAGATATATGTCGGTAAATTTTTTGGAGTCGAAAGTTGTGTGCTGAAGCGTTGAAAGGTTATAACAGTGTGCGAGAAACAAACTGGTGAAAAAATTAAATGCATAAGAAGCGAAAATGGACGGAAGTACGTGAATAATGCATTTCAAAAGTTCTTAAAAGAAAATTCCATCAAATGGCAATTAACTGCCCGTACACTTTCAACTAAAACGGTGTAGTAGAAATGGCGCGAGGTGTGTTAGTGCATGGTGAATTGAGCAAATGTTTTTGAGTCTGTAAGTATAGCCGCTAACTTTCGTAACGGGTCAACAATTAGCTAGAAATGGAAAACACTTTACAGAAATAATGTTGGTCCAGGTCGCCCGAAATTTGAGAACAGGTAACTTTTTTGCTAAATATATGCGAATTCTAGTAGCCACTACATCGTATTCGCAATATGAATAAAATCGGACAATAAATACTCCTTGTAGCAACAATTATGCATCTAAACCATCTACGGTTGTGATTGCTGCTTTAGAACATCGAGCTTTCCGTATGTCACTGAGCGCACGTTTTTTTATTTCGATCGAAAGCAAGAAAGTTGACGGAAGTCCAGCAGAACAACTTCTTCAAGAACATGCGAACAACAAAAGTGAGCAAAATCAATTTTGGACATCCAATAATGCCAGCGACAAAACAATCCTACGATCTAGGTATCCGTGGTCACTTTGCAGGTAAATGTAAGGCAAAGAAAATGAGAAGAGAACTGAAATGTATCTAATGATCCTAGAAAATGCAAATGGAGGTATTATCTTAAGTTGCTGAGGTTTGAGATTCGACCGAAAAGTTGATATCAATTGCAGTAAATGCGCAAAAAGTAAAATCACTGTCAAACCGTTTAAAAACTCTGTCAAAAATCGGTCTAATGAATTCTTAAAGGTCATACATAGTGACTTATGTGGGTCTGTTTAATATCCCTTCCTTATACGGTTCACGATATTTCGCGCCCCTATCGACGATAAATCAATATATATGTCGGTAAATTTTTTGGAGTCGAAAGTTGTGTGCTGAAGCGTTGAAAGGTTATAACAGTGTGCGAGAAACAAACTGGTGAAAAAATTAAATGCATAAGAAGCGAAAATGGACGGAAGTACGTGAATAATGCATTTCAAAAGTTCTTAAAAGAAAATTCCATCAAATGGCAATTAACTGCCCTTACACTTTCAACTAAAACGGTGTAGTAGAAATGGCGCGAGGTGTGTTAGTGCATGGTAAATTGAGCAAATGTTTTTGAGTCTGTAAGTATAGCCGTTAACTTTCGTAACGGGTCAACAATTAGCTAGAAATGGAAAACACTTTACAGAAATAATGTTGGTCCAGGTCGCCCGAAATTGTTGAGAACAGGTAACTTTTTTGCTAAATATATGCGAATTCTAGTAGCCACTACATCGTATTCGCAATATGAATAAAATCGGACAATAAATACTCCTTGTAGCAACAATTATGCATCTAAACCATCTACGGACCAACCCAAACACACTCGAAATTTCATCCAAAACCGTCCAGCCGGTTAGGCTGTACAGCAGAAATGTTTATATATAGATATAGATAAAAAATATAATTAAATTGGGCTTTTAAAAAAGGTGGCAGTGCAAAACATACCTATAAACTTTCTGCCAGCGAAGCGATTAGTTTGAACACCATATATTAATATTTCATAAACTGATGTAAAATTAAATTAAATTCTATTATCATTCTTGCGAGACCAGCCATTTGACACCCATATTTTAATATTTAATACATCTTGTGTATAATTAAATTAAATTCGACTTTTTAACACTTGACAACCCTCTCCAAAATGTACATATGAACTTACTCATCGCCGAGACGAACCCTTTGATATTAATGTCCTTAATATTTCGTAAAACTTGTGTATAATCTAATTAAATTTGACTTTTTAAACAGGTGGCAGCCATCATAAAAGTTAGATCAATCTTCAGAGAGCCTCAAGTGTCTCGAACAATACAAACAAATGGGTAGGAGACAACAGCTGCTCTCAAAGAATTTTAAATTTTTCCTTGTTTCGTTGCTTTTTATGATACACTTATATTTACGTAGTAGAATTTTTGATGCCCATGAAAATTTCAATCACAGTATAACAAGTAGAAAGCCTTTTATGTGGTTAGGTCTTCTAGGGGTGAAAGTAAACGCTCTTGAAAAACAAAAAAAAATTAACAAAATAAATTGTTCAACAATATATAATATAATGCGTCTATTTACGTAAGAACTCGTAGAATAATTTATAAAAAGCATTCAGCACAAATACTTACTTACTTACTTAATTGGCGCTAAAACCGCTTAGGCGATTTTGGCTGAAGTTTTGTTACAATTTGTGGTGTGCGTCTTGATGTAGGAACACAAATTGAGGGACCTATAGTTTTACGCCAACTCCGAATGGCGAATATTTTATTGTGAGAAGGTTTTCAAGGCCGAAATACGCTCTGAGGCTTACTATTGCCTGCCGAGAGGCGACCGCTATTAGACAACTTTTCTATAATTTTTGATGTTACTTTCCCCGGCCAGGATTTCAACCCGGGACCCGCGGAATGAAGCGCGCACACGCTACACACTCGGCTACGGCGGCCGCCATCAGCACAAATATTTATCTCAAAAGCTCGCTTCTTCC
Organism: Anomoia purmunda; assembly: GCA_951828415.1. Lineage (NCBI taxonomy): Eukaryota > Metazoa > Arthropoda > Insecta > Diptera > Tephritidae > Anomoia > Anomoia purmunda. Next base: position 4,415,149 of record OX639998.1, on the reverse strand, counting down.
CATATGTCTTGTGGTCGGCCGGTCTCCACCTGGTTGAAATTCTTGCTTACTTGATGAAGCAAGCGAGATGTCGCTCGTGAATACCGCTAAAAGTTGGGAATATGCCTTTTCTCTTATACCGATCAGTAAGCGAACTCTGGCTTGCTTTCAACTGTAATTTTTGTTGTTTAACAGCAATTTCTCATTTGGTCTAGTTGAATAAAAAAACCAAATTTTTTAAAATCGATTGTTACGTGTAGTCATAGTCATAGTCGGCTTTGTAGTTGGTAGCAGCTTTATGACATAGGGTGTATTCATAGTCAAGATTAAGTTGGTAACTAAATTTAGTTGTCCTTTTTTCAGTGGGTTATCTATCAAAAACGCTACAACTTATGTACTTTAAGTACCAACTTAACTGTGGCGATGAATAGGCCCCAATGTTAAATAGCTACAACTAACTTTAAGTACCAACTTAATTTTGTTTATGAATACGCCCCATAATTGTTAATGGGCTATCTATCAAATTAACCTGAAAAGAAGTTTAAAGTACCCATTGAATTTGAATTAGATGCTAAAATGTTCACAATTAAAATATGGTAATCTTATCTGCATTTTATCATTGTCTAGTCGAAGTGCATGTTTATATACATAGGTATTTACGATATTTCATAACAAAATGTTTACATCGAAACAAATCGTTTTCATTTAAGGAATACAACTTTTGTCATTAGAGGTTTGGCAATAAATGTTAAAATTATTCATCGTTTTCCTCAACCGGAAAGAAGGCGGAAAACTCACAATTGAAACTCCACAAGCCTTGCGTCGAGATGAGTTTCGATAAAAATTACTACAACAAACTATAAACAATCCAAAAAGGTTTCATACTGGTTATACTGTGATTTCGATTAACACTAAGATTACTTTATAACCACTTCAAATTTCAAATTACCCCGTATATATTTTGTGTGTTTTCATTGCGTAGAAAACCCATACAATTCAAAGAAATATGAATAGATTGCTTACGATTGCATAAAAGAAATGAAGTTGTGCAGATCTGTTAGTTTTTAACGACACAAATTATAAATAAAAAGTTATATGCAGGTACATGTACGTAGACATGGTTGTTTGAAAATGGGAAAACCTCCAGAGAGCTTCAAATGACTATAACAAGTCAAAAAAATACGCTGGAGCCCATTGCTGCTCTTAAAGGAGTTTCCACGATTTTTTCAGTTAACACTAAAACCGCTTTTACACATTTTCATCTTTCCAAGTATTCCGATTGGTTGTTTGTGTTGTTGTTTGCGCTTATATCAAACGGATGCAATTGTTCGAATCGAATCTGGGAATATTTAGCGTTGCTGTGAAAACACTTTGACAACGAAAACCATTGTATTGATTTGTCAGTCACACAAATTCCTATTTAAAAGTAAGACTGAAATTATTATAATAAGTGAAGCAACTACAATACATTGGAGTCACTTGCTGATCTCTAGGGGATTTTAGTTTTCACTGGTTTGCTACCTTTTATCCCAAAGGCATATTTACGTTGTAACATTTTTTAAGCCTTAAGTTCCACGAAAGTTTCAGTTACAATTAAAACCCTTTTTTTACTACTTCTCATTTCCAATTATTTTGATTGTGATTGTGTGTTTCTATTCTATGTAAAAAGCCCCAAAATTTAGAGTAGTACACATTTTAGCATTGCTTGCGTTTAAATCAAAGAAATAAAATTGTTCGAATCAAATGCAAAAAATGAAACGTTGTTGTTAATAAAATAGAACAACGAAAATAAATACTATGTTAATTTTTTAGCCACATAAATGATAATTAAAAAGGAATATACAGAACTTGAGCGTAGCCATCGTTGTTTGACAATGAAAAAACCTGAGAGCCGTTATTGACAGTAACAAGCCAAACAATTTCGTTAACGCCACGTGCTGCTCTCAAAGGATTTTAAATTTTTTGAGATTTATTACTTTTTATCCCAAGCATTATGCGTAGTATCTTGCGAGCATTCTGTAGTTAACTATCAATTGATTTCAAAAGCTACACAGTGTACGCTGCCATTAAGCGAAAACAGAAATATGCCGAATAGAGTACATACATAGGTTTAGAAACAAGCGACAAATATACATAAAGCTACGTTTGTTTTTGCGTAGTTATTTGGTTTGGCACCCAAAACATATGTGTCCTTTCGAATTCACTATCACTTAAAATGTTACTTAATTCCTTTTTTCCGAGGCGTGTTGCCGTACCATTAGCCGCGCGATGACTGTAATATAGACTATGAAAACCAAACGCTTACATATATCCCTGTCCATATGTTTCAGCTGTGATTTTAAACTGTAATTTTTCAGCGGTAATGCGATTTGTTTATATTTTCATTTATATACTCATGTTTGCACATGTATACTAATGCAATATGCAGTTTTAGAAGTAATTGTGAGCAATGGCTTGAAAGAACATACAGAGAAATAACAAATACTGGTAATAATTATTTATACAAATAAGTAAGTACAAGGTCCCCAATGATGAAAAAGTCTCGGGCGGTTAAATTTCGTGATCTTGCTGGCCAGCAGTATCGCCAAAACGCGATATCAAACGGTCTGGAGGAGTATAGCGTTCCGAAAAGCTATTCCATCTTATAATTCGGTCATTTCTTTTGGGCCACACTGTATAAGGCGGCCGCCGTAGGCGAGTGTGTAGCGTGTGCGAGCTTCATTCGGTGGCTCCCGGGTTCAAATCCTGACTGGGGCAAGTTACATCAAAAATTATAGAACAGTTTTTTTCTAAAGCGGTCGCCCGTCGGCAGGCAATGGCAAATCTCCGAGTGTATTTCTGCCATGAAAACAACTTCCCAAAAACAAAACCCTCGTCTTTCGGAGTCGGCGTAAAGCTATAGGTTAGGTTATGTTGGAGTGGGAGCCGCCTGCAGCGGCTCACTTAGGCCAGTATTAGGAGGCAAATTGTGTTACCACCAAGAAAAATTTTTGTACCATCCAAGAAGAAGAATTATCCCTCACCAAACAATTTTGCCTCACTGATGAACCTCAACAGGCAAACTTTTTTTAAGTAAATTTTATTTTTCTTTCAAAAATTTAATGTTTTAATAGAACTTTTATCAAGACAGTCTCCTCAACTGCAATCATTGCTCCAGACCAATGCTATCTTAAGCTTGATAAGAAAATAGTGCTAAGCCAAGAAAAGTTGCTTAGCCAAAGCCCACAGATAAATCCATATGTTTGAATGTTCATTTTATTGACGCGTAATTGTAGTCGGTTTTATAGTTCGTAGCTGCTTTATGACATAGAGGTGCATTCATAGTAAAAATTAAGTTGATACTTAAAGTTAGTTGCAGCTTTTTGACCTAATTTTCAATGGGATATCTCCTTTATCCTTTTAATGGGTTATATCCTTTACCGGTATAGTTTTGACTATTAATACGCCCCTATGTCTAAGTACGTGCGAAGTTAAATTTGTTTTTGATCACACTCATAATTTTTAATAGGCTATCTATCAAATTAAGCCGCAACTAACTTGAAAGTCGATTTTTTGTTACTTTGATCAAGCGGCATTGAATTCGATATATATTCTAAAGGTTCAGATTTCAACTGGGAGCCGAAATGGTCCGAATCTAGATGTGTGTGTAGTACGTACATATGTATGTGTACACAGATGCCTGTACATACATATATAAACATCGATATTTTTGTATCTGGTGGTACGTTTCACCTAAATCTATTTTAGTGAAATGTTTTCCACATTGAAGTTTATACAAAAGTTGTTCTTTTCGCGGAATTGGATAACGGTCCACTTGTAAATGGGAGTTGAGCCCAACTTTACAGTCAGCACAGGCACGTGTCTTACTGTTATTTTTTCATTCAACGACAATTGGCGCAGCCCTTGCTGTAATGGGCTTTAATTCTTTTGCATTCACTAAGCGTAATTCAGAGCCAACTTCTTCGTGATAATCCGTCCCTTAGACACTCAATCCAAAGCAATGCACAAGAAACATACGCGTTTACAATAACTGCATGCAGCCCAAAAAGAAAAATATGGATCAACAACGCTAAGGAGGTCTCATATATTTCTCACGCACCATCAGCAACAGCAGATGCAGCTAAGCAAATATCACGCTTTTTCCAGTAATGGTCAATGCAGGCAAAGGTTAAATCTCATGAACAACAAACAACAGGGAAAATGAGTATAACCCCACATCTCGACACGCAACTCATGATTGCTTGCAATCGCCATTTTGAAGCAAATCGCCAATCGAGTCAGCAAATTGAAATAAGTTGGTAATTTATGTTTTGAAATGTATAAAATTATACATTACCAACATGCTGCGTTGCAATAAGCAACCATTTCGTTTCGTTTTCTCAAAATAATAAACAACTTTCATTTTTATTCATATTTTTATTTCCGTGGTATGAAATGTTAAGACTGCAAGTACCCATATAAGATACTGGAACAATGTTAAGAAATGAAAATGACACATGCTAAGACATTTATAATGGAAGGGGTTGATATGGGCTAAAGGAAACACTGTTCAGACTGACCGAGTTCAACAAGTTGCGCCTGACAATCCGTTTTCCTGCTATTTGGCGCCAATTCGTCTATTCGCACGGCATGTCCCAGCAGCTGTATTCGCTGCACTCATACAGGTCATCGTTCCATCGTCTGCGGTATTCGCCGTCGCAAAGAAGCTGACAGTGCCCATGCTTCAGCGCCATACAATGGCACGGGCATGATGAGAGACTTATAGAGTGTGGTTTTGGTTTGTCGATAGCAGGCTTTACTGCGCAGTTCTCTACTTAGACCAAAGTAGCACTTGTTGGCAAGATAGATTCTAATTTAGATTTCGGGGTTCCCAGATAAACTAATTCTTCCACATTATCGAAATTCTAATTGCCAACAGTGATGCGGGAGCCAAGACGTGAGTGCGCTGACTGTTTACTTGAGGACAGGAGGTACTTAGTTTTGCCCCCGTTCACAGCCAGACCCTTACGTTTCGCTTCTTTATCTAATTTAGAAAATGCAGAAGTAACGGCGCGGTTGTTGAGGCCGATGATATCGATTTCATCAGCATACGCCAGAAGCTGCACGCTCTTATAAAATATAGTGGCTGAACGGTTCAACTCTGCAACATTTCAAACTTAAGGTTAAAGAACTCGCACGAAGGAGAGTCGCCCTGTCTGAAACCTCGTTTGGTTTCAAATGGCTCGGAGAGGTTCTTCCCGATTCTACCGTGGGTGGCGGTGTTGCTTAACGTAATTTTACATAGCGTCTTCTCGTGCTATGGAGAGCGGATTTGAAGTAAACAAAAAGATGGCGTGTGTCTGTACGTTTTTGTTTTTGGGTATTTTCCAAGATTTGGCGTATCGTGAATATTTGGTCAGGTCTAAAGCCACACTGATAAGGTACAATCAGTTCGTTCACGGTTTCAGTCGCTCACACAATACGCTCGACAGAACCTTGTATGCTATGCTAATGAGACTGATCCCGCGGTAATTGGCGCATATTGCAGGATCGCCTTTTTCGTGGATTAAGCAGAGTACACTTAATTTCCACTTAATTGGCATTCGTTCGTCCGACCATATTTTGCAGATGAGCACTTTACTATCCCCTCGCCGCCGCACTTGAATAGCTCTGCTGGTAGTCCGTCAGCATTAGCCGCCTTATTGTTTTTTAGCCGCGATATTGCCGTTTCGTCCAGGTCTGATAACGGTACTTCGACTCTGTCTTCATTTATATGAGGCTCGGGGTCATCATCTTCGATGTTTTTCCCGCCACTACCATTCATCAACGTGAAGAAGTGCTCCCTCCACAGTTTGAGTGTGTTCTGTATACTGTGTATTTTCGGGAATTTTCCTATCGGCTAGCAACTCAAGCTCCTCGCACTCGCAATCGCGGCAAATGCGCTTCGCCTCATCCTTCAACTTCCGATATTTCTCCCGCACAGTTCGCGTAAAGCGCGATCGCAGCGTGGCCTTGTAGGCAGCATCTTTCTTTTCTATGGTGTCGCGGAATTCCTCATCGTGTCAGTCGTTTCTTCGACTCGTGTGGTCCCATTACTCGCAGATATCAGCTTGTTGAACATTGCTATCAGAGAGTTGAAAGGCAAGCCGAGTAGCGAAATGGTCAGATATCTGTTGTGATTGCTGCTTTAGAACATCGAGCTTTCCGTATGACACTGAGCGCCCGTTTTTTTATTTCGATCGAAAGCAAGAAAGTTGACGGAAGTCCAGCAGAACAACTTCTTCAAGAACATGCGAACAACAAAAGTGAGCAAAATCAATTTTGGACATCCAATAATGCCAGCGACAAAACAATCTTACGATCTAGGTATCCGTGGTCACTTTGCAGTTAAATGTAAGGCAAAGAAAATGAGAAGAGAACTGAAATGTATCTAATGATCCTAGAAAATGCAAATGGAGGTATTATCTTAAGTTGCTGAGGTTTGAGATTCGACCGAAAAGTTGATATCAATTGCAGTAAATGCGCAAAAAGTAAAATCACTGTCAACCCGTTTAAAAACTCTGTCAAAAATCGGTCTAATGAATTCTTAAAGGTCATACATAGTGACTTATGTGGGTCCGTTTAATATCCCTTCCTTATACGGTTCACGATATTTCGCGCCCTTATCGACGATAAATCAATATATATGTCGGTAAATTTTTTGGAGTCGAAAGATTGTGTGCTGAAGCGTTGAAAAACCTTTAACAGTGTGCGAGAAACAAACTGGTGGAAAAATTAAATGCATAAGAAGCGAAAATGGACGGAAGTACGTGAATAATGCATTTCAAAAGTTCTTAAAAGAAAATTCCATCAAATGGCAATTAACTGCCCTTACACTTTCAACTAAAACGGTGTAGTAGAAATGGCGCGAGGTGTGTTAGTGCATGGTAAATTGAGCAAATGTTTTTGAGTCTGTAAGTATAGCCGCTAACTTTCGTAACGGGTCAACAATTAGCTAGAAATGGAAAACACTTTACAGAAATAATGTTGGTCCAGGTCGCCCGAAATTTGAGAACAGGTAACTTTTTTGCTAAATATATGCGAATTCTAGTAGCCACTACATCGTATTCGCAATATGAATAAAATCGGACAATAAATACTCCTTGTAGCAACAATTATGCATCTAAACCATCTACGGTTGTGATTGCTGCTTTAGAACATCGAGCTTTCCGTATGTCACTGAGCGCACGTTTTTTTATTTCGATCGAAAGCAAGAAAGTTGACGGAAGTCCAGCAGAACAACTTCTTCAAGAACATGCGAACAACAAAAGTGAGCAAAATCAATTTTGGACATCCAATAATGCCAGCGACAAAACAATCTTACGATCTAGGTATCCGTGGTCACTTTGCAGTTAAATGTAAGGCAAAGAAAATGAGAAGAGAACTGAAATGTATCTAATGATCCTAGAAAATGCAAATGGAGGTATTATCTTAAGTTGCTGAGGTTTGAGATTCGACCGAAAAGTTGATATCAATTGCAGTAAATGCGCAAAAAGTAAAATCACTGTCAAACCGTTTAAAAACTCTGTCAAAAATCGGTCTAATGAATTCTTAAAGGTCATACATAGTGACTTATGTGGGTCCGTTTAATATCCCTTCCTTATACGGTTCACGATATTTCGCGCCCTTATCGACGATAAGTCAATATATATGTCGGTAAATTTTTTGGAGTCGAAAGATTGTGTGCTGAAGCGTTGAAAGGTTTTAACAGTGTGCGAGAAACAAACTGGTGAAAAAATTAAATGCATAAGAAGCGAAAATGGACGGAAGTACGTGAATAATGCATTTCAAAAGTTCTTAAAAGAAAATTCCGTCAAATGGCAATTAACTGCCCTTACACTTTTAACTAAAACGGTGTAGTAGAAATGGCGCGAGGTGTGTTAGTGCATGGTAAATTGAGCAAATGTTTTTGAGTCTGTAAGTATAGCCGCTAACTTTCGTAACGGGTCAACGATTAGCTAGAAATGGAAAACACTTTACAGAAATAATGTTGGTCCAGGTCGCCCGAAATTGTTGAGAACAGGTAACTTTTTTGCTAAATATATGCGAATTCTAGTAGCCACTACATCGTATTCGCAATATGAATAAAATCGGACAATAAATACTCCTTGTAGCAACAATTATGCATCTAAACCATCTACGGACCAACCCAAACACACTCGAAATTTCATCCAAAACCGTCCAGCCGGTTAGGCTGTACAGCAGATATGTTTGTATATAGATATAGATATAAAATATAATTAAATTGGGCTTTTAAAAAAGGTGGCAGTTCAAAACATACCTATAAACTTTCTACCAGCGAAGCGATTAGTTTGAACACCATATATTAATATTACATAAACTGATGTAAAATTAAATTAAATTCTATTATCATTCTTGCGAGACCAGCCATTTGACACCCATATTTTAATATTTAATACATCTTGTGTATAATTAAATTAAATTCGACTTTTTAACACTTGACAACCCTCTCCAAAATGTACATATGAACTTACTCATCGCCGAGACGAACCCTTTGATATTAATGTCCTTAATATTTCGTAAAACTTGTGTATAATCTAATTAAATTTGACTTTTTAAACAGGTGGCAGCCATCATAAAAGTTAGATCAATCTTCAGAGAGCCTCAAGTGTCTCGAACAATACAAACAAATGGGTAGGAGACAACAGCTGCTCTCAAAGAATTTTAAATTTTTCCTTGTTTCGTTGCTTTTTATGATACACGTATATTTACGTAGTAGAATTTTTGATGTCCATGAAAATTTCAATCACAGTATAACAAGTAGAAAGCCTTTTATGTGGTTAGGTCTTCTAGGGGTGAAAGTAAACGCTCTTGAAAAACAAAAAAAAATTAACAAAATAAATTGTTCAACAATATATAATATAATGCGTCTATTTACGTAAGAGCTCGTAGAATAATTTATAAAAAGCATTCAGCACAAATACTTACTTACTTACTTAATTGGCGCTAAAACCGCTTAGGCGATTTTGGCTGAAGTTTTGTTACAATTTGTGGTGTGCGTCTTGATGTAGGAACACAAATTGAGGGACCTATAGTTTTACGCCAACTCCGAATGGCGAATATTTTATTGTGAGAAGGTTTTCAAGGCCGAAATACGCTCTGAGGCTTACTATTGCCTGCCGAGAGGCGACCGCTATTAGACAACTTTTCTATAATTTTTGATGTTACTTTCCCCGGCCAGGATTTCAACCCGGGACCCGCGGAATGAAGCGCGCACACGCTACACACTCGGCTACGGCGGCCGCCATCAGCACAAATATTTATCTCAAAAGCTCGCTTCTTCCCATATGTCTTGTGGTCGGCCGGTCTCCACCTGGTTGAAATTCTTGCTTACTTGATGAAGCAAGCGAGATGTCGCTCGTGAATACCGCTAAAAGTTGGAAATATGCCTTTTCTCTTATACCGATCAGTAAACGAACTTTGGCTTGCTTTCAACTGTAATTTTTGCTGTTTAAATTTTTTAAAATCGAGTGTTACGTGTAGTCATAGTCATAGTCGGCTTTGTAGTTGGTAGCAGCTTTATGACATAGGGTGTATTCATAGTCAAGATTAAGTTGGCAACTAAATTTAGTTGTCATTTTTTCAGTGGGTTATCTATCAAAAACGCTAAAACTTACTTTAAGTACCAACTTAACTGTGGCGATGAATAGGCCCCAATGTTAAATAGCTACTACTAACTTTAAGTACCAACTTAATTTTGTTTATGAATACGCCCCATAATTGTTAATGGGCTATCTATCAAATTAACCTGAAAAGAAGTTTAAAGAACCCATTGCATTTGAATTAGATGCTAAAATGTTCACAATTAAAATATGGTAATCTTACCCGTATTGTAACATCTATGAATTAGTTTTCATTTATCCAAAATTTTTGTTTATTTTTTCACATGAGATATATTAATTTAAATACTATTCGATTAAATTTGTTATACAAGCTTGTCGAATCTTTTAAAAATTAGTTGGTAGTAGAGAACACTTTGGCTATTTCAGATTACAAAATAATCTTATAAAATGAAAAAGAGCTTGTTCTGTTAGGTTTTTAAAGGGGATTTAAGGGAATAAATATTCCATATTTTTTAAATTTTCGCCGCGTTCCTTCTCATATCAAAATTGTGATGAATTTATTTTCAGTACAGATCAATTAAGAAAGCATTTTATCAATGTCTAGTTGAAGTGCATGTTTATATACATAGGTATTTACGATATTTCATAACAAAATGTTTACATCGAAACAAATCGTTTTCATTTAAGCAATACAACTTTTGTCATTAGAGGTTTGGCAACAAATGTTAAAATTATTCATCGTTTTCCTCAACAGGAAAGAAGGCGGAAAACTCACAATTGAAACTCCACAAGCCTTGCGTCGAGATGAGTTTCGATAAAAATTACTACAACAAACTATAAACAACCCAAAAAGGTTTCATACTGGTTATACTGTGATTTTGATTAACACTAAGATTACTTTATAACCACTTCAAATTTCAAATTACCCCGTATATATTTTGTGTGTTTTCATTGCGTAGAAAAACCATACAATTCAAATAAATATGAATAGATTGCTTACGATTTTATCCCAAAGGCATATTTACGTTGTAACATTTTTTAAGCCTTAAGTTCCACGAAAGTTTCAGTTACAATTAAAACCCTTTTTTTACTACTTCTCATTTCCAATTATTTTGATTGTGATTGTGTGTTTCTATTCTATGTAAAAAGCCCCAAAATTTAGAGTAGTACACATTTTAGCATTGCTTGCGTTTAAATCAAAGAAATAAAATTGTTCGAATCAAATGCAAAAAATGAAACGTTGTTGTTAATAAAATAGAACAACGAAAATAAATACTATGTTAATTTTTCAGCCACATAAATTATAATTAAAAAGGAATATACAGAACTTGAGCGTAGCCATCGTTGTTTGACAATGAAAAAACCTGAGAGCCGTTATTGACAGTAACAAGCCAAACAATTTCGTTAACGCCACGTGCTGCTCTCAAAGGATTTTAAATTTTTTGAGATTTATTACTTTTTATCCCAATCATTATGCGTAGTATCTTGCGAGCATTCTGTAGCTAACTATCAATTGATTTCAAAAGCTACACAGTGTACGCTGCCATTAAGCGAAAACAGAAATATGCCGAATAGAGTACATATGTAGGTTTAGAAACAAGCGACAAATATAAAGCTACGTTTGTTTTTGCGTAGTTATTTGGTTTGGCACCCAAAACATATGTGTCCTTTCGAATTCACTATCACTTAAAATGTTACTTAATTCCTTTTTTCCGTGGCGTGTTGCCGTACCATTAGCCGCGCGATGACTGTAATATAGACTATGAAAACCAAACGCTTACATACATATATCCCTGTCCATATGTTTCAGCTGTGATTTTAAACTGTAATTCTTCAGCGGTAATGCGATTTGTTTATATTTTCATTTATATACTCATGTTTGCACATGTATACTAATGCAATATGCAGTTTTAGAAGTAATTGTGAGCAATGGCTTGAAAGAACATACAGAGAAATAACAAATACTGGTAATAATTATTTATACAAATAAGTAAGTACAAGGTCCCCAATGATGAAATTACTTTTTTTAAACATTGTTTTTACCTTTAAAACCCACACAGAAAAGTCTCGGGCGGTTAAATTTCGTGATCTTGCTGGCCAGCAGTATCGCCAAAACGCGATATCAAACGGTCTGGAGGAGTATAGCGTTCCGTGGTTTCTTCTACAAATTGTAATTATGCCCACGCCATTTGCGAAAGCTATTCCATCTTATAATTCGGTCATTTCTTTTGGGCCACACTGTATAAGGCGGCCGCCGTAGGCGAGTGTGTAGCGTGTGCGAGCTTCATTCGGTGGCTCCCAGGTTCAAATCCTGACTGGGGCAAGTTACATCAAAAATTATAGAACAGTTTTTTTCTAAAGCGGTCGCCCGTCGGCAGGCAATGGCAAACCTCCGAATGTATTTCTGCCATGAAAACAACTTCCCAAAAAAAAAACCCTCGTCTTTCGGAGTCGGCGTAAAGCTATAGGTAAGGCTATGTTGGAGTGGGAGCCGCCTGCAGCGGCTCACTTAGGCCAGTATTAGGAGGCAAATTGTGTTACCACCAAGAAAAATTTTTGTACCATCCAAGAAGAAGAATTATCCCTCACCAAACAATTTTGCCTCACTGATGAACCTCAACAGGCAAACTTTTTTTAAGTAAATTTTATTTTTCTTTCAAAAATTTAATGTTTTAATAGAACTTTTATCAAGACAGTCTCCTCAACTGCAATCATTGCTCCAGACCAATGCTATCTTAATAGCGTGGTTCGCATTGTTGTTTTACAAATCTATAAGCTTTTTGTTCTACTTATAGTTTGCTGTTAGGCTTGCTCATCCTTATTGTAATTACAATTATTTTTGGCCTTATATTTATGAATTGTCTGTATAATTTATAGAGCTGGAGGCCAGGTTTGTATTAGGGAATAATATGCGAAACAACAATTTTTCAAAGTGATAGAAGTGATAGCTGCTATACCGGAGATCACCACATCTCTTCATTAGACTTCTTTCTTTTTAGACTGTACCTGGCTTTGAACCATGGTACGTGGAGTTGCTAGGCGAGCACGCAACCACTCAGCTACGCTAACCGTGTGAAAATTGCTTGTTTTCTCATTATCCCTAACTCCAACCATACCGCTATTAATTGTGACATGACCACTATGTGCTTAATAGCGTGGTTGGCATTGTTGTACTTTAACTCAGGTTTTACTAGTATTTCGTCAAATAAAAGTACGCAAAGACGTTCAGTCTGGGACATTTTGTGCACCACTTAAGCTAAACTTTCGATGACATTGGCGCCAAACCTGGTCACGCATACATTTTTTGCGCCAATGTCTTCTCTTCTTCGCTATATGGGGACGATTTAGTATTGCCGATCACTTTGACGAAATTAATAGCATCTCTGCTAGAAGTTTCATCCGCAATGATCGCACGAGAACACAAATCCCAATGTTTTTTTTTTAATTTTCGATTTCTTGCTCGAGATCTTCAATTTTTTATTTAATTTCAGCGCGTTGCTCTGATAATATCGAGCAGCCTGGGCAAATCTTTCGCGGCTGGTTGTGGCTTCAGAGTCCTTCGAAATTTTCGTCAACATTTGCGCATCTTTTTTCATCTAAAATTGATAATTTTTCAAACTCTTCTAAAGTTAAGTCATCTTCAGTTTTAAGTGCTTTTGCATATGTTTTAGTAACGGGCGGGCAAACCCATTCAGAGCCAATACTAGGAGAGCGACTTCTATGCAATGTTTATACTTTATGATAAATTTCATCTCAAAATGGCGTTAGCAAATAAATAGCCTGCCAGTTTTTAATGGGGGCTGGAATTTGCATCCTAGGGCCCAATTCTTTCGACTATCTTCGTTCCGAAGGAATGCATATAATATGCGTTTCATTGCAGAAACGCAACTCCTGACGCAGCGTCTCCGCTCTGTCATATCCTTATTAATAAAATTGTGATGAAATATTATAGAATTTCAATATTTCGGTAACTGTATCAACTGCTATGAAATTGAACTCAGTAAGCCTATTATATAAAATTTGCAAATAGGTTTATCTTCGATACTTCTGTGTTTACTAAATGATACACAGTTTCATCTATAGGCGTATATACCCACATATCTGCACCGAATAGTCGCGGTCATATTTGTAAAACTACTCATGACAATTACATCACATATAAGTCAAATATAAATAATATAAGTCAAATCGCAAATTTTTGTTCTTCAAATCATTAATAATTTCACACAAAAAAGATATGGAGCGTTGAATAGGTAACACCTCAACTGCCAAACCCTATACATATATACATATGTATGTATATAGGATTAACTGGTTTCAGTACTCCTATTTGAAGGAAAAACTTGCGCTAGGTATTTTATTTTACATATGTAAGTTATGCCAACATCAAAGGCTAAGCACCCTTTCGGAAGTTAAATTAATTTAAAACTATTTTTTTCAATGATTAATTGCCATTTCATACAACAAACTAATTTATTTAATATGCCGATGTCATAGGAACCAGTCAATTACCCTATTTTCAATATGATTTCAATTACTTTATTTGTAATAAAACTGGCTCATGCTACATTTGTATTAAATTAGTTTAAAAGTAGTTGACAAAAAAATTTTTTTTCTCATGCAACTGACTTTTTCCCGGCAAGGCATATTGTACGTGCATACATGCACTGGCATTAAGGCGCATCACCCAAAAAAAAGTTGCTGTTCTGCATCGGAATTAAAAAATTATATAGTATTTATGAAAATTCCTGGAGGATTATAATCAGCCCAGCTCTCCCAAATATTAATATTATAGCGAAATATTTTGATGAAAATATAATAAATTTTATAATTCCGATGCAAAAACCTTATATATTTTATTTTGGTATCGGGATTGATGCACAAACACACACATTCAAATGACTACATACATATGTATGTACCTATGTACACTTCAAGCACCTGTGCACAATCGCCTGCATATTCACATACATATATATGTATGTTTCACACAACCTTACCCAAGTCTAGGGTGGGAATAGCACCTTTTTTAAGGTACTTCGACCCCACATCATCAGCCTTAAAATGCACACGAATATATTGCGAGCTAGCACAAATGCTGGGGTCTTCAAATTCTCCCTCCACTTTTGCTGCAAATAAATAATCTGTGGAAAAAGAAAAAACAATCACTCATATTGCTTTCGCACCCGCGCACACGAAATTTCCTATATTAGACATATTTGTTTCCAATTGTTTTCACCTTTTTTTTAAACTATCGAACACAATTGAACGCTCCGAAAAATTCTCACGGAACTAAATGTCCGTTGACTTCTTCCTTTTGCCATCTTCATATTTACCACAATCAGATGGCGTATATTACAAATAAATATAAAACCAATTCTAAATCTAATTGGTAAAATTGCTTATCAAAACAGAATCAAACTTTTATATAGAACACCTGCATCTCCACGATATACATAGCCAATAACATAATTTTATAAATTATTTTTCTCTCTAATTGAATTTTTTGCACAACCGATGTTAAATTTTGCCCCTTGTAGGGGAAAAATTATTGAGTGGTGAGTTGGACGAGAAATACACCTTTTCCCAAAAACGAGGAACGACTGCAGGAACTTATATTAGACAGAGAACTTATATTAGACAGAGAAGTAGCATCTCGTTTCATTCCTTGTATCGTACCGCGGATTTGAGGGGAACTGTATTCTTTGGCTTATCCCACTACCCGATAATTTTCACCAACTGTCGGCAAAAGTTAACAGCGGTTGAGCGAAAATACAATTTTAGAGAGAGTGAATTTAAAGTATGTATGTATGTTAATATGTACATATTAGGGTAGCAGAAGTTCTTGTCTAAACTTTAATTTTTGTTTAGTTCTTTCAGAATTTTTTTTGGATAAATGTTTTACTTTGTGTTTTAAATGCAAAATCTGAAAATAAATTATGATTAAAAAGTTTTACCAGAAAACTTGTAAGAAATGAGAAGGCGCAAATGTTAAAGGAGCTTTTTCATCAACAAAATTTGCGGGTGAAACCGAGAGAATTCACCTCCGAAAAGTACTGCATTTAATTCTACCATACCAATAAAAACCATTTTCACCATATTTTGCTATATTTAGAGCAGAGGGGCTCTACTGCGGAGGCGAGCGGCTGCATGTGTACAAAAAGAAGATAAAATAAATCAAAACAAAAACCATAGAAGAAAAATAAGTAAACAAAAAAAACCCGTTTCTGGATCGCGAGGAGCAACTTGAGAAGGCAGATGAGTTATGCAACAAGTGTGGATAAGAGAAGGGTTGAAAGGGAAAGGGGACGGTAACCAAAAGAATATTCTTTCGAGTTTTCGGCAATATTTGTGTCGATCGCCATCAGCGCGTGCTCATGTACGCAAATGAATTGATGCGCGCATGAATTATTCAATGAATATGCATATTGATGCATATTATTAATTTAGAATAAATTTTATATAATGTATATGCATGAATTTGCGAATTTGTATGCCTACATGTAATAAATTGGATAAAAATAACTAAAAAAAAAGCAAACCTAAATGGCGCAGAGTGGAAATTGAACTCTGGTCAAAGTAAGATTTCATATTACTTGCCACAACTTAACCAGCAAAGCCACAGGAGGCGTTGCAATGTGCTCGCTTAAAGGACTTATTATTCAAATCTCTACTCAAGGTCGTTTGGACAAAAATCCAAGCAATTTGTCAGACTACGTTGCCAAAATACATTATTGTCTGATATTGCGATGTTGAAACTTTTCAATGACCGTCGATGGTTTGTAAAATAGAAGATTTTACATTTTTGTGTTCGTCGCGAAAAAATATTGCTGAGGGGAACATTTGCGTGCACGGGGAGATGAAATGCTTGCGCTTATGAATGAACAGCATTAGTTTTCAGAAATACACGCGGGCGTTTATGAATGCATTTTTTGTTGTTGTAGGTAGGTATGTAAATATGTACATATGTATGCAAGTTTACGTGAGCAGCCCTTTGTCAACAATTAAGTCCGAGCGTGGCCTGAGTCAGCGAATTCACATTCTCACGCTGACAGGTCAGTCACAGCGCTAGCGTAAGACGATCCGTTCACTATCAACAACAAATTTGCAGCTGGCCAAGTCAGCGAATTCACATTATCACGCTGACGGGTAAGGCACAGCGTTAGCGGTAAACTGCCAACGTAAGCGTCGGCGTCGTATGCGCTGCAATAACTCTACAACTACTACTAACATCGAATTGCGGAACGCAACAACTACAACAAGGCGTACGAAACTATTTAAAACATTAGCTTTAGAATGCAAGCTTCTGTTTGTAACAGAGAACTCATCAGACAGCATGATCTGATTAATAAAGTGATAATAAAGAATCATACAGCGATCTTGTTAATTGGCGCCCAACTATTCGGGCTAAAAATTAAAGTTCGATAAAAAATAGTAAAAACTATTCGGGAACAAAAATTAAAGTTCGATAAAAAGTAGTAAAAGCTATTCGGGAATAATTGTACGGACCCATCAATTAGGAGACGTCATAAAAAAGGAATCACGGACCAAAGGAGATCAGAAATTTCTACGAAAAATTAAACAATAGAATTAAGATTAAAAAATATGTAAGTAGAGTGCAAAGTATAAAAAAATATAGTGAGTTGAATTTTTTTACTAGAATAGAAAACTTGTGTTAAATATAACTTACGCTATTAACTGTAAATCTTTGCACGGGTTTTTGAAAATAAATATATTTTGCCAGGCCAGGTTATTGGTATCGGTTTTGTTTCAAGCTCATGAGTGATCAGGACCTGGACAAAATATTTGAGAGCCTTAACGGAATAGAAGTTAGTAAAAGACAGTGCAACAATAAGGATAATACAGAAAATTGGTGGACAGAATATAGATTAACAGACACAAGACAAGAAATGGCGCTGGAACCAGACCAATTAAGGGCATTAGTAGAAAGCGCAGTTTGTAGTGCACTTGCCATTCAAAGAGAAAGTTTCGAGCAAAAGCTTGCAAGTATTAATCAACGACTAAATGACGTAAAAATCGACACACCGAACAGAGAAACATATAGGGAAACAGAAATTGTACCCGGGAATAGATGTGAGGAGCCACTCGATATTGTAAAATCCTTACCGGAGTTCGACGGTAAGCAGGAATACTATGTAACGTGGCGACAGGCGGCACACACCGCCTACAAAGTTTTTGAAGGCTATGAGGGTAGCAGCAAACATTATCAGGCTGTTGCCATTATTAGAAACAAAGTTAAAGGCCCGGCCGACATGGTTCTGGCCTCATTTAATACCGTTCTAAATTTCAAGGCCATAATCAACCGCCTTGATTTTAGCTATTCCGACAAGCGACCAATTTACTTGATCGAACAGGAGATGTCAACTCTCCGCCAAGGAAGTTTGTCACTACTCCTATACTATGACTTTGGTAGAAAAGAAGTTAAACTTTTTAAATAATAAAACGATAATGGCTTACGAAAAAACCATAGCTGCATCACTAAACGAAAAATTCAGAATGGATGCATTACGCGTATTTATTTCAGGGACTAAGAAACCCCTTAGTGATGTGTTATTCTCAGCCCGGCCTAAAGATCTACCTTCGGCTCTAGCGATAGCACCAGAGGTCGAATCTAACCATGAGCGATACCAGCTCGCAAGCACCTATGCAAGGAGCTTAGAGTATAAAACCCAAAGGCTCGAAACGAAGCAACAACCTAGGGAAAAATTTACAGGTGGAAGATAGTTGTCCGATTCTGATCAAATTAATTTTTTAGACAAGACTCCCTGCTACCTCTCATTGAAAGAACAATTGCAGGAAGAAAAATAAAATTACTCATCGATACAGGGGCATCAAAAAACTATATAAAGCTTCAAAAAGTGCTTAAGCACATAACACCTGTCGATAATTCTTTCTCGGTAAAATCAATCCATGGCTTTACTCACATTAAAGAAAAATGCACGGTCAACCTTTTCGACACAAACAGTACCTTTTTTATACTCCCGTCTCTTTCAACGTTCGACGAAATAATAGGTCTGGATTTGTTAACGCAAACAGACGCAACAATTGGTTTAAAATCAAAAAAAAAAAAAATAATGACCAATAATGGCTAAGAGGAAATAAAGTTTTTAAAGTGTGCAAATGTGAATTTCACACGATTTGAGGACATATAAGTCCCCGAGGTTGTAAGGAGCAAATTTCAAAAAATGGTGAAAAATTTATTACCAGTTTTTTCTGATCCTAATGAAACCCTACCATTTAACACAAATATTGTCGCCACTATTCGCACCGAAAGTGACGACCCGGTCTATTCTAAGCTATACCCTTATCCAATGGGTGTAGCGGGATTCGTGAATACTGAAATTCGTGATTTACTAAAAAGTGGTATTATCCGACCGTCTAAGTCACCATACAACAACCCAATATGGGTTGTAGACAAAAAAGGAACGGACGAACAAGGCAATGTGAAGAAACGTCTTGTAATAGACGTCAGAAAATTAAACCAAAAAACCATCGGCGACAAATACCCCATCCCCAATCTAACCGTAATACTATCAAATCGAGGAAAGGCCAAGTATTTCACAACACTTGACCTGAATCGGGCATCGACGATGTGCTAAGGGAACAAATTGGAAAATGCTGCTACGTCTACGTTGATGATGTAATCATATTCTCAGAAACGGAAGACAAGCATGTCGCTCATATTGAATGGCTTTTGGGAAAGCTATACGAAGCCACGCGAAAAATCGCATTTCTTCAAAGAAAACGTCGAATACTTAGGTTTCGTTGTAGGTAAGGATAGTATCAAAATAAGCCCTAGTAAAGTTGAAGCGATTCGTAATTACGACCAGCCCCCTACTTTGTTCAATGTCCGGTCCTTTTTGGGTCTAGCAAGTTATTGCAGATGTTTTATTAAAGATTTTGCATCAATCGCAAAGCCTTTAACAGATATAAAGTGTGGTTAAATTTTAAGGACCGATGTTGAATGTGAACCACACCTAAATGTCAAGTTTTTTTCTGCATTTCATTTGACATTTCTCAATTGCAGACTAACTCAATTTGAACATGGAAAGATACACAATCGAGAACGTGTTAAAGTTATTCAGACTTATTACGACAATGTTCGTTCAAATCAAAATGCATATCATCTTCAGTGATGAGGCACATTTTCACCTCAGTGGATTCGTCAGTAAGCAGAATTGCCGCATTTGGGCACATGATAATCCAAGAGTGATTGTCGAAAAACCAATGCACCCACAAAGAGTGACTGTTTTGTGCGGTTTATGGGCTGGCGGCATCATCGGGCCGTATTTTTTCCAAAATGAGGCCGGTCAGGCAGTTACTGTGAATGGTGTTCACTATCGTGAGATGATAACGAACTTTTTATGGCCCGAATTGGAACATATGGATGTGGACGATATGTGGTGCCAACAGGATGGTGCCACTTGCCACACAGCCAACGAAACAATGGCTCTTTTGCGCAACAAATTCAATGGCCGTGTGATTTGACACCGTTGGACTACTTTCTTTGGGGTTATTTAAAAGAAAAGGTGTACGTCGATAAGCGAGCAACAATTCAAGAGCTAAAGGATGAGATAATTCGGCACATTGATGGCATAGAACCTCAATTATGCCTCAGCGTCATCGAAAATTTGGACCATCGGATGGAGGTGTGCCGCCGACGTCGCGGCGGACATTTGGCCGATATTTTGTTTTACACATAATTGAACCACACCATATTATCATATTAAAACGAAATTACAATAATTTCCAAAATAATTTGTGTATTATTCAAAATCCACATCGGCCCTTAAAATTTAACCACCCTTTATTAAAGGGCGAAAACGGTAAAGTTGGACCCAACCAATCAAAGAAAATCAAAATAGTTTTTGACGAAAAACAATCAAATGCCTTTAACACACTAAAGGAGGTCCTGGCGTCAGAGGACGTTACGTTACCCTACCCAGACTTCAAAAAGCCATTCGATCTTACGACCGATGCTTCATCGTTGGGTATAGGAGCCGTATTATCTCAGGGTGGAAAACCAATCATTATGATTTCTAAGACCCTGAAGGATCGCGAACAGAATTCCGCTACTAACGAACGCGAATTACTTGCAATCGTCTGGGCTCTTAAAAGCCTTAGAAATTACCTATATGGTGTCAAAAACCTTGATATTTTCACAGACCACCAGCCACTTACGTTTGCAGTTTCTCACCGAAGCCCAAACGCTAAAATTAAGCGCTGGAAGGCATTTATTGATGAGGACATCGGCTCAAATCTTTTATAAACCGGGTAAGGAAAATTATGTTGCTGATGCACTATCACGGCAAAACATCCATGCCCTAGAAGAGGGAGGAGGCACAATCTGATCTTGCTACAATTCATAGCGAAGTATCGCTAACATATACAATCGAAACAACTGAGAAGCCGCTCAATTGTTTCAGAAACCTAATCATATTAGAGGAAACAACCCTCCCTCTAAAGCGAAATTTCATATATTTCGGCGAAAAAACACGCCACATAATTGAATTCACGGATAAGAATGCACTTGTCGGTGATATTAAACCAGTTGTTAACCCGAAAGTAATAATTGCGATATATTGTGACCTACCAATGCTTGCCAGAATTGAACAGAACTGGTCAAGTGCTTTCCGTCAACGAAGTTTTGGCATTGTAAAAATATGGTATCGGATATCACCAACAAAGAAGAACAGAGGGAGATAGTCACTACCGAGCACAATCGTGCCCACATAGCGGCCCAAGAAAATGTGAAGCAAATCCTCTGTGATTACTTTTCCAAAAATGACCAAACTGGCAAACGAAGTTGTCGCAAATTGTAAAATTTGTAACAAGGGCAAATACGACAGACACCCTCGTAAACAGGAACTCGGCGTGACTCCAACGCCATCCTATGCAGGAGAAATTCTGCATATTGATATTTTCTCCACCGATAAGAAATACTTCCTTACTTGTGTAGACAAATTTTCAAAGTTTGCGGTGGTCCAGCCTGTACCTTCTCGCACTATTGTCGACATAAAAGCTCCAATAATACAATTGATGAACCTTTTTCCAAATACAAAGACAATTTATTGCGATAACGAGGCATCGTTCAATTCTGAAACGATAACGTCATTATTAAAAAATCAATTTGGCGTAGACGTGGTAAATGCACCTCCGCTTCATAGTACGTCGAATGGGCAAGTGGAGCGTCTACATAGCACGCTCCTGGAGATCGCAAGATGCCTTAAGTTAGAAGGAAAGTCGAACGAAACAACCGACCTCTTATTACTGGCTACAGTCGAATACAATCGGACAATTCATTCCGTTATCAACAAGAAACCGATTGACGTAATCCATGCCACTCCATTAGAGATAAAGAATGAGATAATTAGCAAAATAACGAAAGCCCAGCAAGAACAACTAGAGAGAAATAACCCGTTCAGACGGAATAGAGTATTCGAAGTGGGGGAAAGAGTAAAGACTAACGGGCGACTCGGAAATAAATTATCCCCTTTATATGTTGAGGAGAATGTTGAGGCAGACTTTGGAACCACGGTTCTCATAAAAGGAAGGGTGGTCCATAAGGACAACCTAAAGTAAGGAAAAATCCTTAGCATATATTTAAATAGCATAAGGTAAATTAATTAAGCTTCTTTCACACTATCTTACAGGATACTGATTGTGATACTCCTTATTCAAACGACGACGGCAAAATTGACGGACTATTCGACTTCCGACTACATACCGATTCAGGATGGTGACGCGACGGTTTGGGAGGAATTTGGCTATTTAAAGCATACAACTAATCTTACAGTATACAGGGGAGTAGTTGAGGAAACCGAAGGCTTAACAACGCAATTCCCTCTATCCCATATGAGAATGTTACTCGACGCAGACATTGCACATATAAAGGTGCTTCTGACAACACTGGACATACATCACAGACAGGCTAGGAGCATTAACATTTTGGGTACTGCCCTAAAGGTTATCGCAGGTACGCCTGACTTTGACGACTTCGAAAACTTGAAGTTCCGGCAACAGGAGCTCGTAGACTCAGAACGACATCAGCTAGAAATAAACACAAGGATACAAGAAAAGATAAATGAACTGACGGAAACGGTTAACCACATCATTAAAAACTCAAAAGCTGGACAGATCGGTACAGGTCACTTGTATGAAATGCTGCTTGCAAGAAATAGGATCATTATAAATGAAATTGAAACTTTAATTTCAACTACTACCCTTGCAAAGATAGGGATAATAAATCCCATGTTGCTAAACTCAAATGATGTAATTAATTAAAACGCTGATGAGTAGCGATTGATTTGAATTGATTCTTTATTTACAATTGCTTTCTTTTTATAGCAAAATTCTTACTCTAATTTACACCAATACATACGAACTACTTATGAATGTAACTACAATACTTACAAACTACTTACGTATACATAATATGCTACATCAGCATATGTGTAATAATATCTTCGCCCGCTGCGGGGTTTAATGGCATTTGAATGTGTCACAATATTATTTGCATGTGCATGCCAAATGTTTGTAAACCGCAGCGTATACAAGTAATACTACACCTTTCCTCCTTAAAAAAAATAGATGTATATATGTAATTGTAGCCAAATATATATCTTTTTTTAAAATGACTTAATGACCCACTTAAGGTTTGCCTGCGTTTACAAAATTTTGATTGCTTTTCGGCTCTTATTGTCATTATTGCATAAAGTGGTTTTTTTTTTTTTTTTTTGGTGTATTTGTTTTCATTTGTTTACATTTGTTTTTATTTTGTTCTTTTTTGTGTGTTGAAAATGATATGTGGTATTTTGCTTTCTTTGGCGTGTGTGCTTGTTTATCTAAATGAGTAAACTGGAGTGCTTATTGTTTTTTTTTTTTTTTTTTTTGTTATTACTAGCGGTGTTAAATTGTTTTGAGTCTGTTTTTATGAATTATAATCTCCTTTTTGTTTATATTGCTATTTGCTATGCTATGTGGTATTAGAGTGAAATTGTTATTCTTATCAATACTTTTAACTTTATAGTGTCCCTTATATCTATTTTCTAACTTATGGGAGGCCTCTTCTCTAACTAATACTAAATCTCCAATGTTAATTTCCTTACTATAGCTACTTTTATCATAATTTATTTTTTGTTTTTCTTTAGCCTCTTGGACTAATTTCCTAGCTCTTTGCTGTGCTATTTGAAGTCTATATTTTATTTCTTTGTCATAAGCTTCGTGGTTGTATAATGGGCTGATTTTATTTTCTTTTAAAAATTCGTATTTCAGTGGGTTCTTTGCAAATATTAATTCAAATGGACAATATTTGTGTGTGGTAGATGGGGTCGTATTGTAACAATACGCGAAATACCTGAGGTATTCATCCCAATCATTTTTGTCACTGGATATGTATGAACGTATATATTCATTGAATGTTCGGTGACTGCGTTCTACAGTACCCAAAGTTTGATGATGATACGGTGTTGAAGATTTATGTTCAATTTTCAACAATTTACACAGTTCTTTAAATAAGCTATTTTTGTATTCTGTGCCCATGTCCGTCATGATTGTTTTCATTTGTCCATAAATCAAGATGAAATGTTCGAACACGGCTTTAGCGACTGTTGTTGCGTGTTTGCTTGGAACTGGGATAGCTACCAAATATTTGGTTACGTCGCATATAATGGTAACTGCATATTCGTTTCCATTTATCGACTTCGGTAATGGGCCTACTGTATCGATTTGTACAATATCGAATGCCTTCGGAGGTGTCTCCGTTATTGTCATTGGTTCTTTTATATGTTTATTTGTCTTATTTTTCTTACAGTGGATGCAGTTTTTTACGTATTTTCTTACGTCATTTTTCATATTCAGCCAGCTGTATTTCTGTTGGATTTTGTTTGTCATGCGATTTATTCCTGGGTGGCCACCACTAATAGGATCGTCGTGATATTTGTGCAGAATTTCTTTAATTTTCCCGGGATGTGTCACATATGTACTATATAACCTCTGGGGTTAGAGCGATTGTTAGATTTTTGAGAACTTTATTACCCATTTGTATAAATTTGCCTACTGCAGTATAATTTCTTTTAAACAATTTGTCTCCTAAGGACAACTGTATTTGTACAAGTCCTAAATTGCCGACTTCTCTCTCAAGCCTGGTAAAGAATTGTCCTAAGTCAATCTTATCCTCAACAATTAGGTTGCTTGTATCCAAATCGCTACAAATCTTCTTTCCTTTTTTGAAATATAATTTCGGAGGATTGAAAACGAGCTCGACATGTCTTTTTACTTCAAATTTATTTAGCGCTTCGTATATTTTGGGGTTCTCTTTGTGACTTTCTTTATTTTCAATATTACTGCTGGTATGTTTTGTTGCTGATCTTGTTGTTATTTTTAGTATTTTAACTACTTGCTTCCACTGACATATCTTTTATGTTTGTAATTGTTATGCGGGATAATGCATCCGCAATGTGATTTTCCTTTCCGGCTATATACTCCACTTCAAAATCGTACTCTTCTAAATCGAGTCTTACTCGTGTCAGCTTGGATGAAGGATTCTTCATTGAGAATAGGTATGTTAAAGGACGATGGTCGGTTTTAACTAGGAATTTTCTGCCATAGACATATGGTCTGAAGAAGGTTATGGCCCAATGGATTGCGGCCAGTTCTTTTTCTATTGTGGCTTTGTTGGTTTCGCCTTTTGAGAAGGACCTAGAGGCGTAAGCAATTGGTAACTGTTTGCCTAAGGACCGCCCCACAAGCGTACCCACTAGCGTCTGTTGTTATGCAGAATTCTTTATCGAAATCTGGGTATTGCAAAAGTTTTGGACTAATTAATGCTTCCTTTAAGTAGACAAAAGCTTTTTGACATTCTTCTGTCCATTTGAAGGAAATATTCTTTTTGCAAAGCCTAGTTAGTTTTCTTGAGTGTTCCGCGAAATTCGGTACAAATCTTCTGTAATAGTTGCAGAAAGCTACGAATCTTTTAACTTCATCGGCTGTTTTTGGTGTTGGGTAATTTTGAACTGTTTCAAATTTGCTCGGGTCGGGTAATATTCCTCTGTTTGTACATTTATGTCCTAAATAAGTTACTTCTTGGCTGAAAAATAGGCATTTATCTGGATGTAATTTTAGGTTGTATTTTCTACAAGTGGAGAACACGTCTCTTAAGTTTTTTATCATATGGTTTTCAGAACAACCTAATACCACCAAATCATCCATGTATAGAAATGCTTGGGATGGTTTGAGACCTGCGAATGCTAATGTCATCATTCTCTGGAATGAATTCGGTGCTACTTTTAATCCATAGGGTAGTCTTTTGAATCTATATGTGCCATTCTCGGCTGTAAATGAGGTTATGTCCCTGGAGTCTGGGTGTAATTCGATTTGATGAAAACCTGACATAAGGTCTAGGCATGAAAAATATTTTGCTCTTCCGAGTTGATCTAAAATGTCATCAATTCTTGGGAGTGGGAATTTATCTGCTGCTAATTTTTTATTTACTTGTCTGTAGTCAAATACCAATCTCCATCTTTTTTCTGTTTTTCCTGGAAGTGATTTTTTAGGAACTAATAAAATTGGACTATTATATTCCGAAATTGAAGGTTCTATTATATCATCTTTGATTAGCTTATTTACTTGTTTGGTTATATCTCCTTTTTGTGTTTGGGGTAATCTATAATTTTTAATGTAAACGGGGTTGTCATCCTTCATATATAATTTTTGTTTATAAAAATTGTTAGAAGTAATTGGTTCTGTTTCCAGTGCAAATATATCTATGAATTCTGTGCAAAGTAATGTTAATTGAGTTTTAACAAAATTTGGAAAATTTTTGGTTAATCTTTTTAATTTTTCTGTATCTGTGCAACTTTTACTGTGTGTGGTTGCTTTAATTAGTGTATAATCGTCTAAATTTTCAGTATTAATTTTATAATTTTGAATAATTGTGTTGTTATGTATCGTGTTAATAATTCTAATGAAAGTTTGCTCGTTATTTGTAATGGTATTTGCAATATAAATGCCTTC
This sequence comes from Anomoia purmunda, assembly GCA_951828415.1. Taxonomy (NCBI): domain Eukaryota; kingdom Metazoa; phylum Arthropoda; class Insecta; order Diptera; family Tephritidae; genus Anomoia; species Anomoia purmunda. The sequence continues at coordinate 4,388,534 of OX639998.1, read as the reverse complement.
GGATAGTTGTTGGTGTGGTATGAAAATGTTTTTATTATTTGTATTTATTTTAATTTGTCTAATAACTTCCGATCTAGCTGGAATTGTGATTGTGTTGACGGACAGGCAGTTTGTTAGGTTCATTGTTATTGTTTGAGGGAAATCATATGGTCTTAGGATTAGTTTATCCTCTGTTTTTTCATAATCTAGAATACAATTGTATTTCTTTATGAAATCTAGGCCTATTATTCCATCACATGGAATTGGAAAGTTGTCTTCTACAACATGAAATTTATGATAAATTAGAAGGTCATCGCCTTTTAGATCTGCTTTGATTGTGCCTAAAGTGCTAGTTATTCCCTGACCAATGCCTTTCAGATCTGTGATTTGTTCAGTATTTATTTTTTCTTTATTATCTATTTGCTGTTTTTTAATTATGGAGATATCGGCTCCAGTATCAATTAAAAAATTTGAGTATGAATTGTTTAATGATGTGGAGTTTCCTGGTTTTCCGATTCGGAGCAACTGCGCACGTTGCGGGTTTGTGTGTATGGTCTGTTTGTATTTCGGGATTGTGATCCTCTTTGATTGCTATTATTGTTATTATTGTTTGATCTAGAATTATTGTTGTAAATTGGCTGTGGTCTGTATCTTCTATTTTGGTAATTTCCATAGTTGTTACTACGGTAACCTCCACGGAAATTACTCCTGTACTGACTTTGCTGTCGTACATTTAAGATCGTGTTTGAGCTGCCAGTGATTTCGGTACAACTGTTAGTGAATTTCGAGATTGCGTCGTTCATCTTAGTGAACGTTCCTGCTTGCATGATCATTTTGACCTTGTCATTAGAGCAGTTTTTACACATGGCTTTAACTGCTGCCTGTGTTGAATATCTCGTGGCTAAGTCTGGGTTTAATCCATCAGAGATATATGCTCCTTCTAATGACCTTGTGATTTTTTCAATTTCCGCTGTGTATTGGTTAGCAGTTTTGCTACGCTGTTGGATGTTCAGTAGTTTAGCGGTCAAAACCTCCACTGATTCACCCTTTATTGCGGTCTTTAATTTGTTTTTTATTTGTTCGATTGTGGTCTCATTACTAATAAAATTCCTTGCTGTACCCTTCAGCTTTGTTTTTATCATGGTAATGGCCAATGCCTCGTGTGTATCCTTGATTTGCTCAAGTATATCGAGTGCATCTAGGAAGCTATGTAGATTTTCTGGTTTACCATCAAACTCTGGTAATACTGACGAAGCAGTTTTAATAAATTCTACTACGGTTTGTGGCATTGTGACGTTTATTATTGGGATGTCTATTTTAAATTCTTCCACCGATGTGGCTTGACTTAATGAAGGTGAGGGGGTTCGGCTAGGAACGCGTTCAGATAGAAGTAATGAAAAATCTATTTGAATTTCCTCTTCTGTTGTATTTGGTACGTCAAATTCTATATTGTGTTTGGCTAGAGCAGATACTAGTTTGTCTCGAACTGCTGAGAAAAATCTGTATGCTTCTTTTTGGTGTTCTTTGGTAAGTATGTTATTTACCGATTTAATCACCCGTCCTATGCTATTTAGAGCTTCTAAAATTATGTTCAAATGCTTTACTATTGTTTCTGTTGTAATAGGAGTATTTTTATTTATGCATTTGTACGACTTACTGGCTTTTGTTTTTTCTTCATATAATGTGTCGTATATTTCCTGCCATTGATTCATTTCTTACTCTATAAAGTTTTTGCTTATACGCGTTGTTGTTCATTATTTAATTGTCTCAATTTATTCTTTATATAGTTTTTTATTAGAATTACAATTGCGACAATTAAACATGTAGTTAAACATGCAAAAACAGTCAACCATTTATTGGGAAGTTCTTCCTTGTTTTCTATAATAGGATGTGGTTCATATTTGACTAATTTATTTTCATAAGTTTTTTTGCTATTCCTATTAGGATACCGTCTAGTGCAATTTTCCACCATGCCATTTTTATAAAAAATAATTTTTTTTTGAAATTATTTGTATTTTTATTTACATTCCAATTTACTCAGTTTGCATTTTGTTGTTTTATAAAAAAAATTTTTCTTAACTCGTTAATTTTTTCTTTTAATTTTAGCCTATCGATAGTATTTGTAGTTAGATTGAGTAGCCTAAAAGTTTCGGCTATTTCTTTTCTTTTTCTAACTTGTTTGCCTCCCCGTTTTCTCTTTTGGATTTTTATAGGGGTAGGTATTTTTGGAATTTCTTCCTTTTTAGTAAGCTTGTTCCTTCGCCGATACTCTTCTATGGTAATCGGTGTAGGGCCTTGCTTTACAGTGTTACGACTCTCAAGAATTTGTTCGGAAATTTCTAAAAATTCTTTAATAGTGTCTTCGCACTTTTTGAATACACTATTAAATTTTTCCTGAGTTGTAATCTCCTGCATATTACTTAAATATTTGTATTATTTATTGTATTCAATTTTATTCATTTTTTTTTGTAAGATATTTTCCTAAGCAAAATGGAAATTTTGCTCATGGTTTAGCGGCCTTGAGGCGTGCTCAATTTATTCTAATATGTTGTGTATAGAAAAATTTTTTTTTTTTTTTTTTTTTTTACTTTTTAAATTTTATCTCTAAGCAAATTAATGCTATTTGGATGGCGGCCATAAGGCGTGCCAAAGTTTTCTAAGTTTTGTTAATATTTGGCGATGTCCGTGACTTTGTTGCCGGGATGTTTTTCCTTGATTTACTCACGAGTCTCATTGAGCCGGGCTCCAGGTTGACAGAGGACGCTTTGCTGACAGAGGACGCTTTGGACATTCACCAGCCATATTTGGTGTTTGTTAGGATTGATTTAATTTGATGACTTCAAGATGTTTCCAATAAACTTTATTAGTCCAGCTAATGTTTTGCAATTTTCAACTGTAGCAAAAACGCTGATATTTGGTTTTCAATTCACGTACTATAATTTAATTTTTCTTCCGTGCTTCCACTGGTTCTATGGCTGCCTTGTAGTATAGCTTTTGAGCCTCCTGGCAGGATCGCCATGTAATTAATTAAAACGCTGATGAGTAGCGATTGATTTGAATTGATTCTTTATTTACAATTGCTTTCTTTTTATAGCAAAATTCTTACTCTAATTTACACCAATACATACGAACTACTTATGAATGTAACTACAATACTTACAAACTACTTACGTATACATAATATGCTACATCAGCATATGTGTAATAATATCTTCTCCCACTGCGGGGTTTAATGGCATTTGAATATGTCACAATATTATTTGCATGTGCATGCCAAATGTTTGTAAACCGCAGCGTATACAAGTAATACTACAATGATATAAAAAACATTCTTGAAATGCGCTCTACAAACACAACTATCACTGATTTAATGGAGGTATCATATATTAAGGTTCTATTAGACAGTAGCCTTCTACATTTTATTATCAAATATCCTAAGCCAGTACTAGTCTGTAAGAAAATTATTATTTTTCCTGTCCAACACAACGGAACAATCCTGGACCTTGGGAATGGCAACAATGTTGCCGATTGTCATAATCAAATTTTGGCGATTGGAAATTGCAGCGTTGCCCACTGCAGCACTCCCCCTAGCCACCTTGAACCAATTATGGTGGTCGATGATGGCATAATCATCATTAACGATAATACCGCTTTAGTCAAGACTACCGCAGACACCGAGAAGACCATAAAAGGAACTTATTTACTTTCCTTCGAAAATGAGATTCAAATTAATGGATCCTACTTCAAAAACCAAAACGGCATTTTAAAAAAATTACCAGGATCAGCAACGACAGCGCTCCTCAATATCACCAGTCATCGACAGATTTTGAGTCTTCCATACCTTCACAAGATAAGTATGGAAAACCTGCGTTTTATCGGGAAAATCGAAGGGAGGACTATGATAGGACCAACGATATCAGGTCTCACTAGCATTGTCATACTGATTTCCTGTTACGGTCTAATTAAACTATACCAGGAGCGAAAAAGAAGAAGAAGGGGAGGAGTTAACATAAGCAGCCCTTTGTCAACAATAAAGTCCGCGCGTGGCCTGAGTCAGCGAATTCACATTCTCACGCTGACAGGTCAGTCACAGCGCTAGCATAAGACGATCCGTTCACTATTAACAACAAACTTGCAGCTGGCCCAAGTCAGCGAATTCACATTATCACGCTGACGGGTAAGGCACAGCGTTAGCGGTAAACTGCCAACGTAAGCGTCGGCGTCGTATGCGCTGCAATAACTCTACAACTACTACTAACATCAAATTGCGGAACACAACAACTACAACAAGGTGTAGGAAACTATTTAAAACATTAGCTTTAGAATGTAAGTTTCAGTTTGAAACAGAGAACTCATCAGACAGCATGATCTGATTAATAAAGTGATAATAAAGAATCATACAGCGCTCTTGTTAATTTGCATGTACAAGGTGGCCCAAATAAGACCAGCTGATGTGAAACACAAATAACTTTTTTATTTTTTCTTTTTGCAGATTATAACTGAACTCTTGGAAATTTAAAATGAATACGTAAAGTCCACAACAACGCATTAAAATTATCAGTTTTTATTATTCTTCTCAACGATCAATTGTTCCGACGCAGCGAAATTATCGCCGTTTTTTTAACGTCAGATCAGCACCCACATCTTCCATGATTACAAGTTTAGTTCGCCGTTTTGAGGAACTGGGTTCAGTTGCCGACCGGCCAATTGGGTATACACAGAACAACATTACAGAGAATTTTAAAGTTGAATCTTAAGATGTATCCATACAAAGTTCAAATTGTGCAACAGCTTCTACCGCAAGACCCCCAACAACGACTACAATACGCTTTTCGCTTTACACAATTAGCCACATAAAATCATTTTTTAAATAATCTTTTGATGACGGATGAAGCGCATTTCCATTTAAGTGGTTATGTGAATAAACAAAACTGTAGGTTGTGGGGCTCCGAATATCCAAGGGCAATACATCAGCATCAGTCGCACCTAATCAGATGCACTGTTTGGTGCGGTGTTATGGCCACAAATATCATCGGCCCATCATTTGCCTCCTCAGGCAGAGGGTGACTTAACAAAACAGGAATTCGAGCAATTCTCCGAGTTGGAAGGAAAACGGCAGCGGTACGATGTACGTCTCACAGAAGAGGATCTGGACAAAAAGGCAGCAATATGCGACCATGAGCCATTCGCTCGAGCAGCTCGCCAATTTCAAAGTAATGCGAAGAAGTTAGAGATTACAATTAGACAGTTAGAAGAAAATTTGAATTTAAAAAAAATCTCTTGATTTAGAGAAACGGGCGATAATATCTTCTGAAAATGCTAGTGTAGATGCAGTGAATTTTGCTAGGATGATAGTTAGTACGATAAATGCTTATACAGAAGAACAAAAAAATTTAGTTCAGAATGTCAATTACACCACCAAGGCCTATAATTTTATGCGCGATGATTTGAAGTTTGGGCTACCTCATAAAAAATCCCTTTTGCGTTGGCGTCCAAATAGATTTGTAACCCCAGATATCGATTTCAAAGTTGTAGAAAATTTGAAGTACGTAGTTAGCGAAATGCCCGATCGTGAGCGTGTTTGTGAAATTATATTTGACGAACTTTCTATTAAAAAAAATCTTGTCTACAATAAAAGTAGAGATATAATTGACGGGTTTGTAGATAGCGGCAGCGATGAAAGAAATCTTGGTATTGCGGACAAATGCTGCTTTTTCATGGTAAAATCCATCGCCTCGAATTGGAAATATGTACTTTCATATTACATGGTTAAAGGGGGAGTGTCAGCTGTAGACATAGTAGATAGTTTGAAAGATAATATAATAGTAGTTGAACAAATATGCCTTAATGTTAAAGCGGTCGTTTGCGACCAAGGACCCGTCAATCTCCGTTTATTTAAACTACTAAATATTTCTGAAGAAAGTCCATTCATATTGTTCAACGGCAAAAAAATCACTGCTTCTTCGATCATTGCCACTTAATAAAATCTGTTCGAAATAACTTAATGAAGCATAATTTGAAAACCATGGACGGCATCGCGAGATTCCATGTTATTCGCGATTTATATGCAATTGACAAAAATAATGCCCAAAACTTTCTTTGTCCCACATATATCCGAATACTTTTGAAAGAAGGAGCGTTTCCCAAGCGACGCAGGTACTGAGAAATTCAGTGATATGGCCATTAAAAAAATTTGATAAAGTCAACCGATTTTACGGTGAACTTTGCGAAAGCGACCCAGATGTTCGTAAAGCGCATGAACGATTTGTTTGATGAACTGGATTGTAAAGGACTTAAAAATAAAAATCCTCTCAGAAGTTCCTTATGGCGCGATTCGAAGAGTAAAATTGACAGGTTGAAGGACCATATTAAATTCATTTCAGAGATTTAACAATGTACGCGCTTCATGTTTTTCGGGTTTTATTTTAACTATTAATGCAATTATAAATTTGAGCGAAGATATATTTGAAAATTGTAAGGATGTAAAGTTTTTATTATTGGGAAAGTTGAATCAAGATGCTTTAGAGAATTTTTTTTATAAAATCCGCGCAACTCAAGTCATCAACACACAACCAACGAGCCACGAAATACAATATATAGTTGCTCGCTTAATTTCCATGAAAATTTTGAGACGAAAGTTTTAAAATAGAGGTAAGAATTGCGAAGATGACGAAGATTTGAAACTGGATTGGAATATTGCTGATGAAGAATCTATAAGAGAAAACTTTGAGCTTTCGGAGCAACTTGCTATGGAAACCGTTGATATTCCAGATGAACATTTTGCTCAGCAAAAATTCAGGTACACAGGCTATTCAAATTTGCCAAAAACTGCTGTGTAAGTTAAGATGCGAAAAATGTATTAAAGCGATGGTGAAGCCTTCAGAAGATTTAGAAAAACATTCCGAGGCTTTGATCTGCTCTAAAAATTATAAAGAGTGCCCCGACTTGAGGCTAGTAAATTCAAGTGACAGAGTATTTGAAATATGCCGGAAGCAGATGTCCTGGTATAAGTTCTTATTTCAAAAACATGCTCACTCATTTGAAGTTCAAAAATTGATTGTATCCGCTATTACCAGGAAAACAGAAGAAGTGTGCCCGGAATGATTTTCCGAATCTGATGAATGCTTGGAACACCGAAAGCAACTATTGAACTCGATGATTACGGTGTTCCTGTTTAAATACACGAAATGGTTGGCTCAAGAGCAAAACCAAGCCAACATCGAACGTTTAAAACAAAATAAATTAAAGAAATTAAATAAGTAACATTTTTAAATTTGAACTCCATTAGTATAATAAATAGTGAGTACGAAAAAGGCATTTTTTGTTACAAGTAACTAGTTCAATGAATAAGAAGGTGGAAAGTGTCGGGCCACATCAATTTCGCGTAAGTGAACTATCAAAATAAAATAAATACTAAATGATATACATACACACATATGTATGCTTCCTACTTATGTATGCACATTATTTTAACTAACTTTATCTACAATTCTTTTTTTTAGATTTTTCTTCTATTCACAGTTTTTTCTTCTATTAACAGTTTTTATTCTTTTTCAGATTATTAATTTTTGTTTAAATGTCTTCTATTTATTTTAAAAAACAGGTGAAGAGAATTTGCTATTAATCGAGGGCGAATTCGTATATCGGGTCCAATTATATATTAATTTTTTCTTCCCAGTTCATTTCAGATGCCTTAAATTTCAGAATTTTTTCTTATTTGCATAACTTAAACTTATTTACTAACTCTTTAAGAAAATTAATATTAGCTTACTTTAAAAAATATATAATTTAGTATGTATGTTTATTTATGTATCAACATGAATATTATCAAAAATTAAAAAAAGGTGAAAATAAAAATGTTCAAAATTTTAACAATGTTGCAATGTTTACAAAATATGAAATTAATAAATAATTACTTTTTTAAATTTTTTATACAAATTTCATGAGAAATTACTCAAAGTAAAAAAGAAAACATTCAAACGCGTATATTTATGTATGTAAATATGTACAATTTAACTTAGGATAAGTCAATACCACCCAAGCCGAGCCAGCACCACCCAGGTCGCCCGTAACACGACCGACCATCCACCAATAAACACAGTTAAATACCAAAACGTCAACTCAAACGAAGCCGATACTGCACATGTTGCCGAAAATATTGCGACAGCGCATGTGCCGCCCGAAATATGATGACCCATCATAATTCAACTGCACTGAACAAGTGTCCAGTCAGACGTCTGCGTAAAGTGGAACGCAATGGGGTAGGTCAGCAACTAGAGGAAAACCAGCGCAGCACTATATCATGCGGCGACCACACACAAGTTGCGCAAGCAGAACTGCCACAGCAAGCATATGGCAACAACAAAGGAAATGGAATAAGGCCGCAACGACAAAATGCAGTTTCAGCGCAGGCTTAGATTTAGTTTAAAAACTGTAAAATATTGTAAACCACAGTTCTTTTTGTCAGAACCTCGCAATAAACGCGGTCGTGCTGCTTTCCCCAGCACCCGCAATAAAATAAAACTCTTTGTTTTATTTAACTGGCGCCCGAGCAAAAGTCTCGAGGCTCGCGAACGCGCTAAGTAAAAAGTCCTGAAAAACGCCAAGTAAGAACTCGCGAACGCAAAAAGTAAAGCCCTGAAAACATAAAGTAAGGACTCGCGAACTCGAGTGAAAAAAATCCTGAAAATAAAAAGTAAGGACCCGTGAAAAAACAAAATAAATATTAATGTGAAAAAAAAAATCCTGAAAGTACAAAGTAAGGATTCGTGTGAACATTGAATATCCAAAAAAAGGATCCGCGAGTGAAAGACTAAACTCGCGATTATAGTGAAAGGCCCCCTAGTAGCCGCAAAGACAAACCGGTGGTACCACGTACCAGCCTTCACTATAAAAAAACAAAAAATAAAGAAAACTCTTACAAGTGAAAAACCGAATGTTTATAAGAAAAAATAATTAAGAAAAAAACACTTATAATTGAAAAACTCTGATGAAAAAACAATAGACATTTTCCAAAAAAAAAAAGGAAGAAGTAACAATTTACTTCTGAGAAAAAATAAAAAATAATCATCTATAACCAAGGCTGTGGGCAAGACAGAAGCAGCAAGGACAACGAGCGCTGCACCGGCACGTTAACAACAGTAACTACAACTGGAGGTCGCAGCAGAGGCAGTCAATAGAGTAAGACGAAACATTATAAATAAGTTATTTACTATTTTAGTTACAAATTGTACACAGTAATATTTAGGAAATTGCTAAAATTTGTTATAGCGGACCAATTAGCAAAGGTTCATATAATTTAACAATAAAAGAAGAATACCATAAAACACGGCTTGTACAGCCCATAACATCACTAGACCAATCCGTAACTCCGGATCATAATATAAGCTTAATTCTGCGATTCTGAATTCCAGACCCTCCAGAGTATAAAAGCCTCCTTTCCTAGAAGGGATCAAAAAGTGAAAAAAAATAATAATAATAAAATATTAAAATAAAGTCTAGTAATCTTACAAAAATGACGGACGCACTACCGACAAACATAGATTTTGACGAATTAGATAAAATAATAGCCCAGATAGAATTAGACGAAATTTCCGGGAAGGAAATAAAAAACATTCAAACAGAACCAACTGACGATGAAAAAATTCAATGTATGACCCAAATATACCAAATCATAGGTGAAGATAAAATAGCCACTGTAGAGGACTTCAATAACCGAGACAATGTAGAAGAGGAACTTATCCGTTTATTTCAGGTAGCGAGGAAAAGGTACCCTAACGAATTTAATTTTTAAAAGCAATAAGTAAAATAAATAAATAAAATAAAGGTGCAAATTCAAACTTAAAAAAGGGGAAAAAATCGATATTTTATTAAACAGGAAATAAGGTTAAAAAATGGCAAATCCTAGTAACTTAATCAGACCTCCGAGTCTTTCTCAGAGTACCCCAGCGCTTCAGGCACCACATAATGCACAGTTGAGTATGAATGACCTGACAGCCCTCATATCTGAAATAGCAGCTAATGTTCTGAGACAACAAGGACCACAAGTAGTTCAAACGGTCTTAAACCCAAATGCAATTTTGGCCACAGCAGTTGACCAAACGATAGAGGAAGGACACAGAGGGAACCTTAGCGAATTAGACAAAATACCAGATGTGGTAAAGTGTCTTAAAGAATTTTCAGGCCGTCCAGGAGAATTTAACTCATGGAAAAAAAGCGTGGATCGTATACTTGATGTCCCACTAAAGGGGACTCCAAAATACTATGGAATCCTAAGCGTGGTTAGAAATAAAATAACTGGCCATGCCGACACAGCACTGGAGTCCTACAATACTCCACTCGATTGGCCGGCAATAACAAAATGCTTGGCCATGCACTATGCAGACAGACGCGACTTGTCCACCCTGGAATACCAGATGACTACATTAGTACAAGGTAACAGGACGACATCTGAATTTTATCAACAGGTATATAAACACCTCTCGTTGATTTTAAATAAATTGGGTTGCGAGGGAATGAGCAACGAAACGTTATGTATGCTAACGCAGTCATATAGAAACAAAGCGTTAGACACTTTCATAAGAGGTTTAAACGGGGACCTAGGTATGAAGGAACCTGTCGACTTACCGCAGGCTCTCCATTTGTGCCAAAAACTGGACAATCAAAGTTTTAGGACGAACCATGCCAATAACGTGAGGCAGTCGTACCAAAACCCCCAAACCACTTTGAAAAAATATCCTCCACGGATACAACCACAAAGCTTTTACCCTCAGTTAACGCACGACCCAAAACCAAACCAACAAGGTTGGCAAACCAAGCGTTACGCAAGTACTAACGTAAACGCGCCACCCAGGCCACCCAAGCCTCAACCGCGACCAGAGCCAATGGATGTAGATCAAACCATGCATTCACGCCGCGTGAATTATATGAACAAACCTCAACAAAATACCCAAGCTGGGAAAAGACCAGGCCAATTTGAGGATAATCAAAAAAACAAAAATCAAAGGTTGTATCACATAAACGCATCACCAGCAGAAGTTGTGCAAAACGAAGAGCACTTAGGTGAGTCAAGCTACCTTAATTTTTTAGTATAATGAGCTCTTCACTACCATACTTCGAAGCTAAGGTGGAGAGCGGAAAAACTTTGAAATTTCTCATAGACACAGGGTCTAGCAAAAATTACGTTAAGCCCGATTTGGTAAAAAAGCGTATACCAAACGAGACTCCATTCTATGCAAACTCGATAGCTGGAGAAATAAAAATAAAAGAGCACACATATGCTCAATTTTTTGATATTAGCGACAGAATAAAATTGTATCTAATGCCCGAATTAAAAGTATTCAATGGCATCATAGGAAATGATACCCTCAAAAGTTTAAAAGCGGTAATACATACAGCCGAAAATTGTATGATATACAGGAATGGTCATAAAGTCCACCTTAAACAACTGCCCACGCAATGCGTTAATGCAATTAATGAAAATAGGCTGTCATATAAACAGAAAAGCATCGTGGAAGAAATAGCAACAATGCACCCCAAGCTTTTCGCTGAACCCGACGAAAAGCTCACATATACAACCAAAGTTGTTGGTCAAATTAGGACAACAACAGATACACCTATAAATTCAAAATTTTACCCTTATCCGGCAGCCCTGAAATCAGAGGTGGAACGCCAGGTAAAACAGCTTCTGAACGATGGCATAATAAGACCATCCAGATCACCATATAACTCTCCTGTATGGATAGTCCCAAAAAAAGAGGATTCAACAGGTAACAAGCAATACCGTATGGTCATTGATTATAGGAAATTGAACGCCGTCACAATTTCAGACAGGTATCCAATTCCTGAAATATCGGAGGTAATATCACAATTAGGTGAAAGTAATTACTTCTCGGTATTAGATTTGAAAAGTGGTTTTCATCAGATTCCACTAAGGAAAGGCGAAATAGAAAAAACCGCATTCTCTATTAATAATGGTAAATACGAATTTACACGTTTACCTTTTGGCCTAAAAAATGCGCCATCAATATTCCAACGCGCATTGGACGATATACTAAGAGAACACATCGGCAAACGCTGCTACGTGTATATCGACGAATTAATAATTTTCAGCAAGACTGAAAAGGAACATTACGAGGATATTAAGAAAATATTCAAAACATTAGAAAATGCCAACATGAAAGTTCAGTTAGATAAATGCGATTTCTTTAAAAAAGAAACGGAATTTTTAGGGTATGTGATTACTCCGATTGGCATAAGAACCAATCCAAAAAAAGTAGAAGCTATTGCAAGCTTTCCAGAGCCGCGAAGCTTAAAAGAACTCCGCAGCTTCCTAGGACTGTCTGGTTATTACCGCAAATTTGTGAAAGATTATGCAAAGATTGCTAAACCAATGACGTCACTTTTAAGAGGGGAAGACGGGAGAATTTCAAAAAATAAATCTGCCAATACAAAGATTTATTTAAACAATGAAGCGAAAGAATCCTTCAGGAAAATTAAAATTAATTTCATTATTTATTAATTAATTTCCGAAGACATTATCCTTGCCTATCCAGATTTAAAAAAAAATTCCAATTGGCAACGGACGCTTCAGACTTCGCCATAGGCGCAGTATTATCACAAAGTGATAGACCGATAGCTTTTATATCGCGAACATTAAGCAAAACTGAAGAGCACTATGCCACTAACGAGAAAGAACTCTTGGCAATAATATGGGCACTGAACACCTTCAGAAATTATCTATATGGTTCCAGCAAAGTTGAAATTACAACGGACCATCAACCATTAACATATGCGCTAAGCAACAAAAACAATAATAGCAAGATGAAAAGGTGGAAGTCAATTCTTGAGGAATATGACTATGAATTAATATATAAGCCCGGCAAAGCAAATGTAGTAGCCGATGCTTTATCAAGAATTCCGCCACAGACATCCCAAGTAAACACGCTATCAACGGCAACGAATTCAGATGAAAGCTCATCTCACAATTTAATATGTAGTGTCGAAACTCCGATAAATGCGTTTAAAAATCAAATTTTCCTCAATAAGGGTATATCACCCAATTATAAATTTAAAATAGTATTCCCTACTTATCATCGACACATTATAACGGAATCAAACTATTACCAACAAAATTTAATTCAAATTTTAAAAAAGTATCTAAACCCATCTGTAATAAATTGCATCAAAGCCGAAGAGAATACAATGGGAATAATACAGGAACTGTATCCGATTCATTTTGGCAAATACAAAAATAGATTTTCTCAGGTACAGGTAGAGGACATAATAAGCAATCAGGATCAACAAGACATTATAATTAAGGAGCATAACAGAGCACACAGAAATTCTAGGGAAAATAAAATACAAATTTTAAGAAAATATTATTTTCAGGCCACTCCTATCCCCGCATTCCCAGGACAAATAGTCCATATCGACATACTCCACATGGGAAGACAACTAATTTTAACCGCGATAGATAAATTTTCTAAATACGCAGTTGTAAAGCCTATCAAGTCTAGAGCAGCGGAGGATATAAGGCAACCTTTAAGGGACATTCTTTTCTCTCTTGTACCAGAAACAGTCGTTATGGACAATGAGAAGTCATTCAAATCAGAGACAATAAACTTTATGATGGAAAACGAGTTCGGTATAGAAATACACCGAACAGCGCCATACACAAGTTGCTCTAACGGACAAGTGGAACGATTCCACTCCACATTGCAAGAAATAATGCGATGCCTCCAGTGCAAGAATACTCACCAATCTTTTAACGAACTTTTAGAAAGATCTGTGAAAGAGTATAATCACTCAGTACATTCCACAACAGGGGAAAACCCAATAGAAACATTCTTTGGGAGAAGAGTTAATAGCGATCCTCTTCTATTAGATAAGCATAGATTAGAAACAACAGATAAACTTAGCAAAAAGCAGATCTCCGATCTCGCTTACCATAATAAAAATAGAGTAGCATTAAAACAGTATCATCAAGGCGAAATAATTTTCGTTAAAATTAATAGGAGATTAGGAAATAAATTAACATCTAGATATAAAAAAGAAATAGTAGCACAAAATTACAACACCACAGTCAAAACACAGTCAGGAAGAATAGTACACAAAAATAATATTAAACAAAGTTAAATCCTTGTAGTTATCATCTGCGAAAAAAAACCCTTTCTAATAACCAAAATGAAGATGAACATAGTCACCCAGATTTTGGCATCAATATTCATCGCCGTCGCCCAACAGATCGATATACAAGATTTGGCAAACAACAATGGCTATATACCCATCAAAATTGGAGAGCAGAAGACCATAAGTCACTACAATAAAGTTCTTCATCTTATCAACTTGACAGCTTACAACGAGACAACCTGGTTAATCGAAAAAAATATCGAAGCCCTGACATCGACAAACTTTGAAGACAGACAGTTACTGGACACGGTAAATAAAAATTGTATACTACTCAAGGCAAAAATAAGCTATCTATACCCACACACTAAAGCAAAACGAGGTTTAGTAAATATTTTAGGCAAAGGACTAAAATATATTGCAGGTAGCATGGACAGTGACGACGAGCAACAGATAATTAGTACACTAGACAGAATGCAAAATAATGCCCAGGATACGGCAGACAACGTAAATAAGCTAATTTACGCTAATAAACATTTAACCGACCAAATTAATAACATTACTACACCATAAATAAACAACAAACTCTTATCCAAAATTACATAAACATATTCAAAAAGACGATACAGAACAAAATCAAAAACATAGAGGACGAATTAGAGTTTATTAAACACATATATCAGATAAATAACGACATATCGCTATTACAGAGTCATATAAACGACATCGGACAAGTAATTTTTTCAAGCAAGATAGGCATAATACCAACAGATATACTTACGCATACTGAACTTGACCTTATCGATGACTTCGACAGTTACAAAAACATACGAGTCGCAGTCATTTTTCAGAATAACAATATTATTATAACCTTGCTAATTCCGCAATATTCCTCTAACATTCTCTCCAAAATAAGATTTGAACAAATTCCAGACTCAAAAAACATGTCAATAGTATTAGACGAATATGAATTATTAATCAATGACAATAATGATATTTATAGCACAAATGTTAAAGAAAACTTAGAAAAAAATTTAATAAAATTAGAAGATAATTGCATAATAAATATTCTTAAGTTTGAAGAAGCCAATTGTAAATTAAAACCATTATTCGAATCGACCATTAAAGAAATATTGCCAGGAATGCTAATATTTAAAAATTTCAATTCAAGCATATCCCATAATTGTAGCAAATTAAAAGTTAAACAGAAAGGAACCTTTTTAATCAAATTTGAAAATTGTAAAATAACATCAATAAATAAAACATACGAAAACATTAAAATCACAATGTACGACACGTTACCAAATAAAATTACAAAAATTAAATCAAATTCAAATACTACAGTGACAGAACTTAAATTAGAAAAACTTTATGTAGAGCAAATAAACCAAGAAAAGCATATACAATTATTACTGAAAAACAACAAAAATGTGCATTTAATTAGTTAGGCTCAGATTTATTAATCGTATTGGTTATCATCATAATAATTTTTATCTTTATTTGTATAAATAAATATAAGAAAAAATTTTATATATCGCCTGAACTGCAATCACAATCTCAAAATACTGCAAACGTAACAACTGGCCCATTCCTGCAACTAAAAACTACGCCATAACAAATACGCAGCTAAACACTACGCCACAACGTTTTGTACACTACAACAATACCGATTGAGGACAATCGACTTAAGAGGGGAAGATTTAACTTAGGATAAGTCAATACCACCCAAGCCGAGCCAGCACCACCCAGGTCGCCCGTAACTCGACCGACCATCCACCAATAAATTAACCACTTGTTCAATACCACCCAAGTCAACAGAAATAAAAGCATTCACAAGAAATAGACCATTCCCAACAAACCAAAAGGGAAGCACTTAAGAAAGCACCATAAATTAGCCGCATTGAGTTGACACATATTCGAATATCAAAGAGTCAACTCAAGCAAAGCCGACGTGTGCGGTACGTCGCTAAAAACTAAACAATCCCGGAAGACTCAACAGCGCACATATCGCCCGAAATATGATTACCAATCATAAATTAGTTGACACACATTTAAATACCAAAAAGTCAACTCAAGCAAAGCCGATATCGCACACGTCGCTAAGAACAAAACATTCCCGGAAGATCCAACAGCGCACATATCGTCCGAAATATGATTACCAATCATAAATTAGTCGACACACAGTTAAATACCAAAACGTCAACTCAAACGAAGCCGATACTGCACATGTTGCCGAAAATATTGCGACAGCGCATTTGCCGCCCGAAATATGATGACCCATCATAATTCAACTGCACTGAACAAGTGTCCAGTCAGACGTCTGCGTAAAGTGGAACGCAATGGGGTAGGTCAGCAACTAGAGGAAAACACTTTTATGTTTGATTTATTTACTAATAAAAAAAAAACAAAGTTTCTCTTTTTAAGAAGCGAAAGCTTCTTACTTTATTTGTTTGAATCTATCTTAAGACTGATTTAATTACTAAAAACAGTGGTACTTATAATTGATTAAATGTCTACCTTGCATATTCCGTCAGTTAAAGTTGGTAAACAATTCTTTGAAATTGTTTACTTCGATTTGCACCTACCGGAAATGCAAATCAGCATTAATAAATGTAATTTAGGAAAAAGGTTCATTGTACTAAGAAGAATGCAAGTTGGCAGAAAGTGCAAGTTGCATATAAGTGCATCGCACTAAAAGTTGGCATGTGCCAGAAATGCTAATTCAGTAATTTTATATTATATTTAAGTTCATATTATATTGAGGGGTTTTGCTATAACACCCCCACCGTTAGATTGAGGCTCCGACGAAATATGCAAGATGGACAGTTTTTTATTTGTTTTATACGTAGTAAATATTGTTAACATTATGATGGTAATGACAATTGTTATGTTTGTGCTTACGTTGATAAAATTAGATTTTTTTGTTTGGTATTGTATTTGTTGAATATATTTTGTATGTTCTATTTGTTCTAAGTATAATGATTCTAACTTTAAATTAGGAAAATTATTAGATTTTTCTTTAATTTTTGTTATAATATTAGGTAGAATAAATTGATCGTAAAATTTTAGTTTAACATTACTAAAAGTTTTGTTGATTGCGTTAATTTCACAGTTTTCAAATTTTATTAAAAAATTTCCGCTTATTTTGATATCAATTTTGTTACAATTATGCTCGACTTTGGAATAGAAGTTTTTAAATATTAATATACCAGGAAGAATTTCTATTACGACTGATTCGTGTAGAATTTGCATATCGCAGTATGCTTCTCATAGTTTAATATTCTTGAAATACATTTATCAGATTTTTGAATTAAATTTTTCTTAAGATTATCTTTAACGTCCACATTAAAAATGTTATTTTTCGAATCTACTAACATTTCATAGGTATTCAATATAATTGATTTGTTGTTTAAATTGGGAATTGGCTCAAATATAATTTTCGATAGAATTTCTTTTGAATATTGTGCAATCCGAAGGATTATAACGATATGCTCTCCATGTAAGGCGACGGCTATTTTAATATTTGTGTAACTGTCAAAATCATTTATCAAGTCAAGCTCTGTGTTTGTTAAAATATCCGTGGGAATTATTCCCAATTTGCTAGAGAATATTATCTGTCCAATATCGTCGACATGGTCCCGTAAGAGGGAAATGTCATTGTTTACTTGGTAAATGTGTTCCATGAACGTTATTTCGTCTTCTATTGTCGCTATTTTATTTTGCATAAAATTCTTAAATTTGTTTAAATAACTTCCTATTAGAATTTGTTTTTGGTTTATGTGTTCGGTAATGTTTTGTATCTGCGAAGATATGAAACGGTTGACGAAGGTGAGATTATTAATTTTGTTTGTTAAGGACTCTTCGTTTTTATATAGTGATTTCAGTGAGTTGCTTAGTTCGAGTTCGTCGTCATTGTCCATAGTACCTGCAATAAGCTTTAATCCTTTTCCCAATACGTTCATCAGTCCTCTTTTTTGTTTAAAGTGTGGATTTAAGCTATTTATTTTTCCATTTAACAGTGCAAAATTTTTACCTATGGTGTCTAATAATGTCTTAGTTTCGACCGTGCTCGCGTTAAGTGTTTGTATATTTTCAGAGATTAAATTTAATGTGTCCGTGTAAGTAGTTATATTGACAATGTGAAGGATTTTGTTATATCGATCAATTACTTTTTGTTCTCCTGTTTTGATCGGTATATATCCGTTATTGTTGGTTAAGTCCTGAATGTCGATAGATTGTGCATAGATGGTCGTTAAAAATGCCACGTCAGAATCCAAAGTGTCATCTAAAATAGTGTATATAATAGTATATGGGCTTTCAATGTTTAGCCTGTATTTTAGGGTTATTTTTGATTTGATATTTTTTATTTTGTTTCACATGTGTTTTATAATATTTTAAACCGTTCTTAGTGTCCTGTATATGTTCGTCATCAATTATACTAGCATCTATTTTCCTATATTTTCTATGGTTCTTACCACCTCTAATTTCTTTTATGAAGTTGGTACCTCCTTGAATATCAACGTCCTTTCTATCCTTATTTAATTTGTTTATGTAATTTTCCTTTTGTTTTAGCATTACATCATGGATTTCTTCATATTTGTCTTCGTGGATTTTCCCATTTATAAAGTCGATTGGTTTAGTTTTTGTAGTACTGTGTATAGTGTTATTATAAAAACCTATTATCCTAAAAATTTTTTCTTCTACTGTCTCATGGCGGCTCCTTTCGTTGTGTCTTAAAAGTCTAATGTGTTCATTAATTGTATTGTGTAACCTTTCAATATCTGCATTTGAGGTGTGGTTACTGTTAGATGTGTAATGTATAATAATATTTTCGTCCTTTAGAAATTGTTGCATTGGTATGGCTTTGAAGCCGAGTTCATTGTCAACAATAATTTTTTCGATTTTACCGTAAGTGTTGAGATAAAGTAATAGTTTGGTTTTGAATTCTATCCAATTCCTCCCATTAATTCTATAGGCTACAGCGAATTTTGTAAATTTATCGATTATCGTCATAAAAATTTGTTTGCCTAATGTGTAGAAAACATCAATGTGAACAATTTCGCGGGGTTTAGAGGGCGTTTCGGTAATTTTATAGGGTATTTTAGGAGGTCTTCTATCATATTTTTCTAAATTACAAATTTCGCAGTTATTTATTAATTGTGCTATTCTTAGTTTTAGTTTAGGGTTGTAGATTTGTGTCTTTAGTTCTTCGAAAACGGCCTGTTTACCTCTATGGTTTTTATCTAAGTGCTCCTTTTCAATGACTTCAGTTAACTTATCTTCATCTTCTATATCCTCTAATAAGGTAGAACATCTTGTAATTTTGAAATCTCTGCTATTAGAAAATAGTTCCTCGTAAGTGGTCTTAAAAACGTCGAAAAATGCGTCATCTATGAAAATTGCATTTAGTTGTGTAGGATTAAAATGGTTTTTAAGTAGGATAATGGTAGTATCTCTATCTAGCTGCTTGATTTGGATGATTTTCCTTGTATTTTTAAAAATTACCTTCTTTTGTGTTCTCATGGATCCTGATGTAATTTTTTTGATAACTATTTGATTCTTGAATAGATTTAGCGGAGCCAAAGTGTCTTTAATTGTCGAAGTGTCGGATTCTAATGTATTTACATATGTTCATAGGTCCATGCTCAATACGGGATAACGCGTCTGCGTTGCTATTTTTCGTTCCTTTTTTGTATTTTATTTCGTAGTCGAATTCAGATAATTTTAATCGCCATCTGACGAGTTTTGAATTTGGTTCCTTAATGGAAAAAAGCCATGTCAAAGGTTTGTGATCGGTTTCGATTAGAAATTTGCGTCCGAAGAGATATGGTCTGAAATATTTGGTTGCCCAAATAATCGCCAAGAGTTCTTTTTCGATAGTACTGTAATTAATTTCGTGCTCGTTAAGGGTACGACTTGCGTAACAAATGGGATGGTTGTCCTGCGAAAGTACTGCACCTAAAGCGTAGTTACTAGCGTCTGTTGTGAGAGTGAATTTCTTTGTAAAGTCGGGATATGCTAGAATTGGGTCGTGAGTTAATAATGTTTTAAGTGTATTAAAGCTTTCTTGATATTGTGGGTCGGAGGTGTTTATTTTTGCATCCTTTTTCAAATACTTAGTCATGGGTTTAGCGATCAAAGAATAGTCCTTTATGAATTTTCTATAATATACGGTTAATCCAAGGAATTGCTTTATTTGTTTAGGGGTCTTAGGGATTGGAAAGTTTTTGACACACTCTATTTTTTTCGGGTTCGCCTTTATACCACTGGGTGTCACTATGTGACCAAGGAATTCAGTTTCTCTTTTTAAAAATTCTGATTTATCTAATTGTACCTTAAGATTGGCTTCTTTTAAACGATTAAAAATTTGTTTTATGGAATCGAGGTGTTCCTGTAGAGAGGTAGAAAAAATAATAATATCATCCAAGTATACGAGGCAGATTTTATTTATGTAATCTTTAAGGATGTTATTCATGAGTCTTTGGAACGTCGCTGGTGCTGTCTTCAGACCAAACGGCATTCGCAAGAATTCGTAATGTCCTCCTTCCACACTGAAGGCGGTCTTATGAATGTCATTTTCCTCGATTTCTATTTGATGAAATCCCTTTGCTAAATCGAGAGTAGTGAAATATTGGCATCTGCCTAATTTGTCTAAAATTTCATCGATATTGGGGATTGGATATTTATCATCTATCGTTACTTCGTTAAGTTTACGATAGTCTATTACAAGTCTCCATTTAGCTTTTCCAATGGCGTCAGCCTTCTTTGCTACGATCCATATGGGTGCTGAATATGGGGAATTGCTGTGCCTTATGATTTTATCATTAAGCATTTCCTGAATTTGGTTTTCTACTTCCTTTTTATGAATATAAGGATATCTATATGATTTGGTAAATATTGGTATGTTATCGGTAGTCCTTATTTTATGTTTGATCGCTGATGTGAAACTCAATTTGGTATTTTCTTGATAAAAAATATCCGAATATTTGCTTATGATGGGCAAAAATTTAGTTTTTTCTTCAAGATTAAGGTGCTGAATCCTAATTTGTTCTTTCAGTGGTTTATATTCTTTTGTTTTAATAACATTAAAAATTGCGTTGCCCACTTTCGGCTTGAATGCATTTTCTGACTTAGAAGTTAAGTCTAATTTCATATTGTAAGAAAGGTCTTTACTTGAAGTTTCGTTTTTCTCCATCTTGTCGCCATCTTCGCTTTTGACAAAAAGAGTTAATATGTGTTTTCCAAATTTAATTGTATTATCTGTGTAATTTATGCTGGCTTTTAAAGACCTTAATAAATCGTTACCTATTAAACCGTCGTAGAAGTCATGAAATTTAGTTATGTAGAACTCGATTACGTCGAGTCCTGTACCGAATTCTTCAAAAGCTTTAATATTTGCTTTTTCGTTTATACAGATTTTATGTTGCAAGGTGTTTATGTAAGTGGGGTTAATTTTCTGAATCCACTTGGGATGACAAATACCAGGATTTAAAATTGAATTAGTTCCACCTGTATCTACTATCAATTTTATATGTCCTAGTTTTGTCTTCACCTTTATATATGGAAGTTCTCCGAGGCAATATAACGAAAATTCTCGTTTTCGGCTATTTCGTGTCTGTTTATGTCCGAGGATTTAGATAATGGAAAGGTCTTGTTTTGTTGAAAGGACTCTCTTTGCATTGGGTTAAATTGTTGCGGAGGATTAGTGGTATAGAGTAAATTTTCAGTTCCATCTATTTCGTATTTGTTTATATCCATGGGTTCAGGTAATGGAAAGCGATTGTTTTGTTGAAAGGACTCTCTTTGCAAGGGGTTAAATTGTCGTGAGGGATTGTACCGATTTTGATAATTAGGGTTTTGTTGGTTAGAATTAAGATGGTTTTGGGAGTTGTTATTACGATAATTTTGTCGATTAAGATTTTCTGGAATGTGTTGATTGAAATTTTGCCCATGGCGTTGGTTATGGTTAAATTGCCTATTTTGTGAATTAGGGGTTTGTGAGTTTTGTTTATTTTGGTAATTAGATTTTGAATGCCTCTGCTCAGATCTAATTTGGGGGAAAAATTGCTGATTATCTACCTTAAGGTGAGCATATCCTGCTTCAAACAGGATATTCATAGCTCCCTCTAAAGTTTCTGGATTTCTACAGGCCAGGATTGTCTTCATTGGCTCTGGAATTTTGGATTTGAAAACGTTAAGGGCTGTACGGCAATTATTTTGAGCTACGGCGTTCGCTGCTTCTTGACCTTGTCCGATGACGAATAGTGTTTTATTGTTAAGACGTCGGAGTTTGTTTTTGATTTCGTCGTAGAAGTCTAGGCTAGTAGTCTTGAAAGTAGTTGCTCTGAGTAGGTCAAACAGGTCATCACAGCTTAGTCTGTCGCGCAATTTCTATTATACACATTTCTTTGGGAATCCATCAAAATAACTTCTCGAGTTATAGCTTTTTTTCTGTCAAGTCCGAAGTATGTATTAATGCTAGAATTTCATTAATTGGGGTATGATTAACTTCCGGTACGTAACTCTGATTTAAATTATTTATATTTTATTATACCTTTTTACTACATATCTAATATTTAATATTTTTTTTCTTTTTTTCGTTAAATTAAAGTTAAAAAATTTGAAAATAACCATTATTTTTATTCACAAAGATGTACAATATAAGAATTGAAATAAATGTTGGTAAGATATGTAAAATCTTCGATCACTTAGGCAATCCCAAGCGTGTATGTAGATAAAAATCATTTCTATAATCATACAAATAAACACATGCTGACATAAATAAATATGAGCGTACAAGTTAACACGCGCTATGTTAATTCTCCAACCAATAACTGCCGACTTGACACTTACGCTATATTTTTGACCAAAGTCAAGTTAACACGCGCTTTGTTAATTTTTAGCCAATAACTGCTGGCTTGACACTTACACTCTTTTCTCCGAACTGGACGAAAAGCTTACATATACAACAAAGGTCTTGGGACAAATTAGAACAATAACTGACTCCTCTGTATATTCAAAGAGGTAGAATCACAGGTAAAACAAATTACTGAATGATGGTATTATAAGACCATCCAGATCTCCATACAATTCACTCGTATGGGTTGTACCTAAGAAACCAGATTCAGAGGGTAACAAACAGTATCGCATGGTCATAGACTATAGGAAACTGAATTCGGTTACAATGGCCGACAGGTACCCAATACCGGAGATATCGGAAGTCATTTCTAACCTTGGAGAAAGCAAATTTTTCTCCGTACTAGACTTGAAGAGCGGATTTCACCATATTCCTTATAAGGAATCTGATATCGAAAGAACAGCATTTTCTTACTCGTTTGCCGTTTGGGCTTAAAAATGCCCATCCATTTTTCAGCGAGCTCTAGACGACATACTTCGGGATCATATAGGGAAGTACTATTACGTCTATATCGATGATATAATCATTTTCAGTAGAACTAAGGACGAACACCTCAATCATATTAGAGACATCTTTGCAACCCTAGAAGAGGCCAACATGAAAGTCCAGTTGGACAAATGCAAATTTTTTAAAAAGGAAGTTGAGTTCCTAAGCTACATTATATCCCCAAATGGCATAAAAACAAACCCTGAGAAGGTTGAAGCGATTGCAAATTTTCCGCAACCCGCAACTCTAAAAGAGCTTCGAAGTTTCCTTGGTATGTCAGGATATTATCGTAGATTTATAAAAGACTACGCAAAGTTAGCAAAACCCCTAACATCTCTTCTAAGAGGGGAAGAAGGGAGAATATCTAAGAACAAATCTTCAAAAGTCAAAATAATCTTAAATGAAGAAGCCATAAGAGTCTTCAAAAACATAAAACTCTCACTTACTTCCGAGGACATTATACTTGCATACCCCGACTACAATAAAAGTTTTCAATTAGTAACAGATGCCTCCAAATTTGCGATTGGAGCCGTCTTATCTCAAGATTATAAGCCATTGGCGTTCATCTCTAGAACTTTAATTAAAGCTGAGGAACATTACGCGGCGAACGAAAAAGAGATGTTAGCCATAATCTGGGTTTTAAACTCATTTAGTAACTTTTTATATGGCTCAGCCAAGGTGGAAATTTTTACCGACCACCAACCACTCACATATGCGCTTAGCAATAGAAACAATTACTCGAAAATGAAAAGATGGAAGGCAGCCTTTGAGGAGTACTCTTACGAATTATTTTACAAACCCGGCAAACAAAATGTCGTGGCTGACGCTTTATCGAGAATATCACATAGGGAAACACAGGTTAACACTTTATCCATGGCCACGAATTCGGATGACAGTTCATCCCACTATCTAATATACAGTGTTGTAGCACCTATTAACGCTTTCAAAAATCAAATATTGCTAAAAATCGACGAAATCTCAACTTACCAAATCAAAATAATATTTCCAACATTCCATCGCCATATAGTTACAGAACCAGAGTTCTCCCAACAAATACTTATTTCAATCCTTAAGAGATTCCTCAACCCATCAGTGATAAACCGCATTAAAACTGACAATTCATAATGGGAAAAATACAGGAGTTATACCCACTGCATTTCAGCAAATATCGCATCAGGTTTACACAAATAGAAGTTCAAGATATAACTGATGAGAAAGAGCAGGAGGAAAAAATTATTAAAACACACTATAGAGCCCGCAGGAATAGTAAAGAAAATAAAACTCAAATTTTAGAAAGATATTACTTTCCCGGAATGGCAAATAAAATTAAGAAACTTATCAAATCATGTGTTACATGCAAGGAAAATAAATACGAGCGCAATCCACCAAAACCTCAAATACAAGCTACACCCATACCTCAATTCCCAGGTCAAATAGTCCATGTAGATATATTATTAATGGGTAAACAGCTTATTCTAACAGCTGTAGATAAATTTTCCAAATATGCAGTAGCAAAAGTTATTCGCTCCAAAGCAACAGAAGACATAAGGCAACCACTAAGGGATATCCTTTTCACCTTAGTACCAGAAGCAATAGTTATGGACAACGAAAGATCCTTTAACTCGGAATCAATAAACTTTATGATTAACAATGAATTCGGTACGGAAATTTATCGAACACCTCCATATACCAGTTGTTCTAACGGGCGCTGTCTGCAAGTTGAGAAGAGCCACCGATCCCTCTGCGAATTATTAGAAAAATCCGTCAAGGAGTACAATCACTCTGTGCATTCTACCACAGGGAAAAGACCAATTGAAATATTTTTTGGGAGAAGAATTAGCAGCGATCCCAACCTCCTAGACAAGGATAGACAAGAAATCAGGGAAAACTTAGAAAGTAAACAAGAACAGGTCCTTTGTTACCACAACAAAGATAGACAAACCCCGAAAAAGTTTTCAGAAGGAGACATTATATTCGTTAAAATAAATAAGAGATTAGGAAATAAGTTGTCAGCTAGATATAAGAAGTAAATCGTAGCAGAAAATTTTAACACAACCATAAAAACGAAGTCAGGCAGGGTAGTTCACAAGAATAACATTAGACAATGTTAAACCAGTAACCCTCACCTTTCACAGGAAAATGCTACTAACGACAATCTTTATCCTGACATTCGAGCTTGGCGTCAAAAGCCAACAACTGGACATACAGGACCTAACGAATAACAATGGATACATAACCATCAAGACAGGGGAATTCAAGACTATTAGCCATTACGACAAGGTACTGCATTTTATCAACTTAACTACATATGAGGACACGATGTTGCGTATTACGGACAATATACTAATTTTAAAAACGACTTCCTCCGAAGACATGCTGGTTTTGGAAACCATTAACCCTTCGTTGGTGTGGTGACTAAAAGTTCCTTGAGTGGTGTGGTGGGGTATGACATACCCCATGCCTATCAATTTCAAATAAATACCAAATTCCAATAATAGCAATATTTTGTGGTGATTTATTATTCTTTAACTAATTTTTAAAAAGTGTTAATTTGAAAACATAACAATTTTTCCTTCGTATTCAATATTATAGCCATAAAAAAAAGACAATATAAATTATTCCAAAAAGTGAGGTTCCAGTTTTCTGAAACATAATTTTTTTTGTATTTAAACAATTTCAAAACTGTTTTTACATTTCAAAAGTAAAAATAACATTTATTTAAAGGAAAGAAAATTCACTGTAATGCATTAATTACATAAAAAGTTATGGCGATCGAATATGATACCCCAGCCCACTTTGAAAGACTGTCCCATGGAACAGAAATATCTGGGATATGTAAAACGTGGCAGATCTCCTGTATTTGAATGTTAATGAAAGCTATTGGGAGCGATAACGTATTCCTTAAACAAAAACATATATATATTTAAGGAAATACATGTGCTGGGGTATGACATACCCCACCACACCTCCGAAGGGTTAACGAAAATTTTCTTCTACTAAGAGCAAAAATAGATAAATTACACCCGCACCCCAAAGCAAAACAAGGACTAATTAACGTACTAGGTAAAGGCTTGAAATTCATAGCAGGCTCTATGGACAGGGACGATGAACGAGAAATTAAAGATGCACTAGATCAGATACACAGCAATGAACGGAGGATCACGGACAATGCAATCAACTTAACGCGCTTCAATAGTTTCTTGACGCAACAGATAGACAATATTACGACCCACATAAATAGGCAACAAACTGTTATAAGCGACTACACAAATACATTCAGGGATTCCACATCGAACAAAATACAAACATTAGAAGATGAGATTCAATGCCAATGCCTCGAATAAGTCAATTGTTTTAAATGAATACGAATTACTTGTTGATGATAATAACTATATTTACAGTATAGTCGTAAAAAATAATTTAGAGAAGAATTTGATTAAGAAAAATGACGAATGTCTCAGTATTATTTTAGAATTCAGGGAAGTTCAATGTAAGCTGAAAAACTTAACAGAACCCTCAGTAATAGAAATCGAAGCAGGAATACTAATACTAAAACATTTTAATGGAAATATATCTCATGATTGTAACAAACTAAAATTTATGCAAAAGGGAACATTTTTAATAAACTTTGAAAATTGTAAAATTACAATATCCAACATAACCTATAACAACCTTAAAAATGTATGATAAATTTGTTCTACCGAATCTAATAGCTCATATCAAAGGTAATAATGAAACAAATTGAAATATAAAGCTCGAGACTTTATACGTAAGCCACCTAGAGCATAAGAGCGACATCCAGTTGCTAGTGAAAGGTAGTAAAACAAAACATGTAATTAGCATAAGTACTGATACAATAATTATTTTAATTTTCGTTATAATCATTCTTATTTTTTGCAACAAAAATAATAAAAAATATCATGTAACTACAGAATACGTAGCAGACGTACCTAAAGGTCAATTTTTTCAAGTCACTCCATAATTTCATAACACTTGTGCCGATTGAGGGCAATCGACTTAAGAGGGGAAGAGTTAACACGCGCTTTGTTAATTCTCCAACCAATAACTGCCGACTTGACACTTACGCTATGTTTTTGACCAAAGTCAAGTTAACACGCGCTTTGTTAATTTTTAGCCAATAACTGCTGATTTGACACTTACACTAGTTATTGACCCAAAAACCAATAATAGTTATGCCTACATTAAGAGTAAAATAGCATAATTGCCAATAAACTGGCAAACATGAAGTTGGTATTCTTTTATTAATATTTGCGAATCTAGTAAACAGGAAAGAGTTACCAAACATATTTGCTACCTCTTTGCTAAATCAGCGTC
Organism: Anomoia purmunda; assembly: GCA_951828415.1. Lineage (NCBI taxonomy): Eukaryota > Metazoa > Arthropoda > Insecta > Diptera > Tephritidae > Anomoia > Anomoia purmunda. The sequence continues at coordinate 4,360,690 of OX639998.1, read as the reverse complement.
TGCTGCATTTATTAAATAAATAATGTTATAGTAAGCAACTTATTATAGTAATAATTAGTATAAAAGACAAGAATTATAAATTCAATTTTAAGTTTATAATTAACTTCAATAAAGTGGACACGCTGTCCGACTGAAAATTCAAATAATTGTATTTATTTGTTCCTCAAAATATAAAGGAACGTAACTTACATATGTACATATGTATGTATGTAGCAAGCTCCCCCGTCCCCTTGGCAGACAACATCTAAGATAAAAGCGAAATAACACTACCAAAATTAACTCAGTTATCACTTTTTTCCTATCAAGCTTAAAATTATAATGTTCCAACCAAGTATTCCAATGGATAGCCAAGCTAATCTATAGTTTAGCAGGTTATCATGGTAAAAGTTAAATAAAAACAAAAAATTTTTGTGCGAAGGATCGCAATTTATAGATTTTAAAATAAATATTATATACCTAAATGAGACGTTGTGTCAAAACTCCAAACAAGTAGTGGCTTCTGCGCGCAAATAGCACGAAAAAGGTGGGTACCGACATGTACCCGACATATTTACATACATATATACATAAATGTGCCATATTTACCCGACATATTTACATACATATATACATAAATGTGCCATATATAAGTATGTACATCTGCACTTGCGCAAAAATTGTAAAATCTTTACGAAAAATGCGACAAATGGTTTCTGGGCTATGGTGCCACATTGCAGTATTGCCCGATATTGCGATGTTGTGACTTTTCAATGACCGTCGATGGTTTGTAAAATTTAGGATTTTAGCATTTTTGTGATCGTTGCGAAAAATATTGTTGAGGAGGGCATTTGCCGTCGCGGGGAGATGAAATGCCCGCATTATGAATGAACGGCATTTGTTCGCAAAAATATGCGCGTGCGATTATGAATGCATTTTTTGTTGTTGTATGTAGTAAATGTAGTTGAAGATTTTTCAGAATTTCACGCTGGTGGAGGGATGAAATGAATGTTGGCAAATATTTACATAAATATGTAAATGTATATCAACAGAAATAGATACTTACATGCATAGGTAAAATCATGTAGATGCATGTGCACTTGTTGACATTTTACTATTCATGATTGCACGTGCAAATGCACTTAAGTACATATATTTACTGATGTAGTATATGTATGTGCATCTGTGAGTATGTATGTATACATATGTACATATTTGTGGATATTTATATTTATGTACATATATACTCAAGTATGATAACGATTGATATGCTTATAAAATAAGTAGATTTCCTATACACATACATACATATACAAAATTGTTGTCAAGTTCTATAATTGTGGGCAAGTAGGTCATATATCATCAAAGTGCCCGAAAACACCTCGTCGTCCACGTTATACAGATTGCAAAAAGGTACTCGATAAAGGCGAAACTCAAGAACCAAAAATATTTCAAAGAAATTAAATTTCACGGTCGATCCGCGATTGCGAAATTCGTAACTGAAATTGAAAAACAAAACAAACGAGAAATTAGCCAAAAATTGATAAACGACCAATCGAGAACACAGACACCGCTTTCAGCAAAACCGAGGTAGAAACCCAAAACAAAATACTAAATTTGATAAACGAATACCGTGACGTATTCGCTGGCGTTTTACATGAAATCGGCAAAACTAACGCAATTGAAATGAGAATTATAATAGCTATGGACGAATTTATAACGAAGCAAGCGTATCGAGTATCAGAACCAAAACGTGCCGTCGTGGCAAAAATTATTAATGAACTCCTGAAAATAATATTGTGCCAAAAACGGAAGAAAAACGGTCGAGATAGGCTTTGCGTTGACTTCCGGAAAGTGAACCAACATACAAAAAAGGAGGTGTATTCAATGCCGAATATTGCTGAAAATTTTACGCGGAATGGTATCGAATATTTTGCGTCTTAAATTTAAATAGCGGTTGCTATCTGGTACCGATTGCAAATTAATGCCGAAAATGCACCGCGTTCGTGACAACGAAGGAATATGAGTTTGAGCGTATGCCTTTCCGGCTGAGAAACGCAACCGCGGTTGATGTCGAAAATTAAAGACAAAACTGAATGGGTGATATGATCCATTATACGGATGACATACTGGTTGCAAATAACACATACGACGAAATTACGCAGCAATTGAGGCACGTTCTCACTGCCATACATACGTGAGTTGTCAATATCGGTAACTGTATTTTGTTACGTGAGACCATCGAGTCTTTGGGTCACCAGACGGCTAACTAAAAACTCTTGCGATTCGCGATTTAAAGCGGCATTGGAAACGATGGTGTCCGCACTCCTTACATCGCTAGCACGTGTTTCTCTCATCGTAGTAGCTGCATGTCTGCTGTGCTTGGCTTCCTTGCTTTTGAGTAACTTGTACTCGTCGGGGAACTCCGTCAATTGTTCGATAGAATGGAATTCGATTCACTTTACAAAAAGCCAATATTGTACGTGCTAGCCATCGTAGTTACGCTCCAGTTGGCCCTCGTTGCACATGGTTGGGTGTTGACGGATCAGTGTCTGGAGGGAAAGGATGTAGTCTCTGGCTTTTTCCCTAATGAACTGCTTCTGCTGGCGAATAGCGTATTCTAATTGGCTTAAATTCCGTCTCGGTATGAAAAATCATTCTGCTTCATTGCGAGGAAACTTACCCATGTGTGTATGTGTTGTCTGAAGAACCATTGGAGTGCCTTGCCATTTGTAGTACCTCTGGAAGGGTGGGAAGGAGCTGGTTTGGCTCTTTAATCCTCTCCAGGAAGTCATGTAGACCGTCACCGCCAGAATAATGTGCGCTCCAGCGAAGAACGGTAGTCATTACCTCGGCGTTGGTCATATCATCGTGGAGCTGCTTGTCTTGCTTTTTCTTCGGGCAGGAGAGATTCCCTTACCTTGGTGGGCTGGATCGGGCCATGTGCCGGCTTCGCAAGGCTACCGTCTTCAGTGGCGAAATCTTGAAATCCAGGAAAAAATTTTCGGTTGACATGCGGTTTCTTGTCAGTTTTATGTAATTGCTTAAAGTTGCATGCAGCTCAGCAATGGTGTTTCCCTCAACCGGTATCGTATATCTTCTGCTCTTCTTTATCATTCTCTCTTTTTTCACAAGGTACATATATCCAGCCAATAGAGATGACGTTCATATTTGTGGTGTTGTTTTCGCTTTAAGGCAAACACACACACATACACGGATTGATGTATTCGTAGGCCAGCAGCTTTCGCAGAGAGTCGCACACTACATTACTAGCGGCTGTAACGGGACTGGTGACGCCAGTCATGGTCTTGTAGGGAGGGCCAAGCACAGGTATCGTAGTAGCCTAAAGGAAAATCGAAGGGCTCGAATATACCTAAGAGGCGTCGGTACCCTTTAACTTATCTAAGTAGACTGGACTCACTGCGACCAGCAAATCCCATGAACATTGTATCGCAACAGAATGTTACGTTCCAACTTGAAAGTGTCTTCCCTGTCATATATTTGGCTTCAATTCCTTCAATATAGCGCAGGTTTTAAATACCCATCCTTTGGAGGTATGGCATGCTATATATATCGTGGTGACCGTTGTATTGAGAAGTGTCGTCATCGTTGAACTAGGCAATTTCCTCAGCATGCCATTATAGTTTTCAAAATAAGTTATTTCCATTAAATTATACCTCATTTCCATAGGAAATTAAATAAGTCCCGGTAACCGTTTTTTCGGAGTCTTCGCTAGTTTTGATCACCGCCGTATTGTCAATCATTAATAATAACGATGCCTTCATCCACAACCACAATAGCATCAAAGTGGCTAGGCCGTGTGCTGCAATGGGCGACTTTACCAAAATGGAGCTGCTGCGCGCAGCTTGCATTGGATGGGGAGGTGTTTTGCAAAATGACGATGTAAATGTCACGCTACAATTTCCGATCGCGGTGATTGGATTCCTACAGTAGGCGATATTGTTGCGGCTGCAAGGTGCAGGATTGTTTCATTATGTTGAAGAGGGAAAATAATAGTTTTCTAACAAACTAACGTAGATTAGGATACTTAATATTAAAACGTAAAAATGTATTGTCCAATAGGACTTTGATAAATGATACCTCCTTTAAATCAGTTATAGTTGTATTAGTAGAGCGCATATCGATAATATTTCTTGCATCATCAGTGTTTAGTATCAGTGGGTTTATTACGCCTATCTTTGCGAGGGCGATGGTCGAAATTAGGGAAATTACAATTCTGTTTCTTGCAGTCAATGTTTCGTATAAATAGCTACTATCTATCTGCTTAGGATTTGAAACTTTAATAATGAGGTTGAATTTTTCTGTTAATTTACTTATTTTTTCTTGTACTTCCGTATTTATGACAATCTGCTGGTCTTCTGAGTTTATGAGCTTCTGTTGTTGAAATTTCAAATTCTCCAAGTCGTCAAAGTCTAGAATACCTGCGATAACTTTCAAAGCAGTTCCAGTTTCTGTAATGGGAGCCTAAAGTTGCCAAGAGTACTTTTATGCGCGCATTGACAGAGTTCAGTTACATTATCATATAAGACAAGGAAACTGTGTCATCATTAGTCCTTTCGTTTCTTTGGTTATTTCCATGCACGTAGTAAAGTTAGTCGTTGCAGATAGTCAAAGTCTTTCCAAACAAGCGCGTCTCCGTCTTGAAGTGGAGTAGTCCGTCAACTTAGGCGTCACCGTCCGAAAAAAGTATCGCCACCAAAATCATAAAAATTGGTAAGTATAAATAAATCATGCTGTATGACAAAGATACTTATTAAACATATGTAAGAAAAATATTTGGCAGAAGCCAAAACGACTTTATTTTAAACTGTCCTTGTGGACCACCCCCCCCCCCCCCGCCCCCCCTTCAATGGGAACCGTGGTTCCTAAGGTCTGACTGGACGTTTTCTTCGACATATAAGGAGGATACTTTGTTGCCTATACTTCTGTTTGTTTTTACTAAAACACGTTTCCCAAAGTCAAACACCGTTCCAGTAGTATGAGGTCAGTTGTCTCGTTAGACTTTCCTCCTAGTTTTAGGCATCTTGCGATCTCCAGGAGCGTGCTATATAGGTGCTCCACTTGTCTATTCGACGTACTCTGAAGCGGGTTGCATTTGCCACGTCGACGCCAAATTGGTTTTTTTAATAACGACGTTATCGTTTCACAATTGAACGATGCCTCGTTATCGCAATAAATGGTCTTTGTATTTGAAAAAGGTTCATCAATTGTATTATCAGAGCTTTTATGTCAACAATACTGCGAGAAGGTGTAGGCTGAACTACCACAAACTTTTAAAATTTGTTCACGCAAGTAAGGAAGTATTTTTTTTATTAGTGGAGAAAATGTCAATATGCAGAATTTCTCCTGTATAGGATAGCGTTGGAGTCTCGCCGAGTTCTCGCTTACGGGGTGTCTGTCGTATTTGCCCTTACTACAAATTTTACACTTTGCGAGAAATTCGTTGGCTAGGTTGGTACTTTTGTTGAACCGTTCAGGCACCATATTTTATAAGAGCGTGCAACTTCTGGCGTATGCTGATTATATCGATATCATCGGCCTCAATAACCGCGCCGTTTCTTCTGCCTTTTCCAAACTGGAAAGAAATGAATCGTATGGATCTGGAGGTGAACGGGGGCAAAACTAAGTACCTCATGTTATCAAATGAACAGTCAGCGCACTCGCGTTTTGGCTCCCGCATCACTGTTGACAATTACAATTTCGAAAAACTTTGTTTATTTGGGAACCAGAATTAACGCCTGCAATAATGTCGGCCTGGAAATCCAACGTAGAATCTATCTTGACAACAAGTGCTTCTTTGGGCGAAGTAGGCAACTGCGCAGTAAAACCCTCTCTCGGTGAACCAAAACTATACTCTGCAAGTCTCTCGTTATGCCTGTGTTGTTGTATGGAGCTGAAACAAGGGCACTGTTAGCGTTGGATGAAACGGCCCTTGAAGTGTTAGAGCGATAGATTCTCCGAAAGATTTATGAATATATGAGTCGGAAGCATGAATTGGCAACACGCCATCTAGTATTTCTTCTTCTATCTGCTGGCTCCATGATTTGTACACAGCCAAAGGACTTGTTGCGCTGGCGCTCCATAGACAGGCAGTTGGCGCTAAAAGGGCCTAGTAACGCTTCCCGCAGACTTTCTTCGGCTGGCTTGATCCTATAAATGTGACATAGTTTTATCGGGTGGTGAGCGTCGCAAAGATGACACTTTCGGGGTTAGCGATGGGCGTTGTATTCGGCCTTCTTCCGTTGGGTGGAGTAGGGAGTCATTTTCCTGTAAATAATTCTCCATTTATATTGGGAGGTCTATATATATATATATATATGTGTTTTTTTTTTTTTTTTACTTTTTAAATTTTATCTCTAAGCAAATTACTGCTATTTGGATGGCGCCCATAAGGCGTGCCAAAGTTTTCTAAGTTTTGTTAATATTTGGCGATGTCCGTGACTTTGTTGCCGGGATGTTTTTCCTTGATTTACTCACGAGTCTCATTGAGCCGGGCTCCAGGTTGACAGAGGACGCTTTGCTGACAGAGGACGCTTTGGACATTCACCAGCCATATTTGGTGTTTGTTAGGATTGATTTAATTTGATGACTTCAAGATGTTTCCAATAAACTTTATTAGTCCAGCTAATGTTTTGCAATTTTCAACTGTAGCAAAAACGCTGATATTTGGTTTTCAATTCACGTACTATAATTTAATTTTTCTTTCGTGCTTCCACTGGTTCTATGGCTGCCTTGTAGTATAGCTTTTGAGCCTCCTGGCAGGATCGCCATGTAATTAATTAAAACGCTGAAGAGTAGCGATTGATTTGAATTGATTCTTTATTTACAATTGCTTTCTTTTTATAGCAAAATTCTTACTCTAATTTACACCAATACATACGAACTACTTATGAATGTAACTACAATACTTACAAACTACTTACGTATACATAATATGCTACATCAGCATATGTGTAATAATATCTTCGCCCGCTGCGGGGTTTAATGGCATTTGAATGTGTCACAATATTATTTGCATGTGCATGCCAAATGTTTGTAAACCGCAGCGTATACAAGTAATACTACAATGATATAAAAAACATTCTTGAAATGCGCTCTACAAACACAACTATCACTGATTTAATGGAGGTATCATATATTAAGGTCCTATTAGACAGTAGCCTTCTACATTTTATTATCAAATATCCTAAGCCAGTACTAGTCTGTAAGAAAATTATTATTTTTCCTGTCCAACACAACGGAACAATCCTGGACCTTGGGAATGACAACAATGTTGCCGATTGTCATAATCAAATTTTGGCGATTGGAAATTGCAGCGTTGCCCACTGCAGCACTCCCCTAGCCACCTTGAACCAATTATGGTGGTCGATGATGGCATAATCATCATTAACGATAATACCGCTTTAGTCAAGACTACCGCAGACACCGAGAAGACCATAAAAGGAACTTATTTACTTTCCTTCGAAAATGAGATTCAAATTAATGGATCCTACTTCAAAAACCAAAACGGCATTTTAAAAAAATTACCAGGATCAGCAACGACAGCGCTCCTCAATATCACCAGTCATCGACAGATTTTGAGTCTTCCATACCTTCACAAGATAAGTATGGAAAACCTGCGTTTTATCGGGAAAATCGAAGGGAGGACTATGATAGGACCAACGATATCAGGTCTCACTAGCATTGTCATACTGATTTCCTGTTACGGTCTAATTAAACTATACCAGGAGCGAAAAAGAAGAAGAAGGGGAGGAGTTAACATAAGCAGCCCTTTATCAACAATAAAGTCCGCGCGTGGCCTGAGTCAGCGAATTCACATTCTCACGCTGACAGGTCAGTCACAGCGCTAGCATAAGACGATCCGTTCACTATTAACAACAAACTTGCAGCTGGCCCAAGTCAGCGAATTCACATTATCACGCTGACGGGTAAGGCACAGCGTTAGCGGTAAACTGCCAACGTAAGCGTCGGCGTCGTATGCGCTGCAATAACTCTACAACTACTACTAACATCGAATTGCGGAACACAACAACTACAACAAGGTGTAGGAAACTATTTAAAACATTAGCATTAGAATGTAATTTTCAGTTTGAAACAGAGAACTCATCAGACAGCATGATCTGATTAATAAAGTGATAATAAAGAATCATACAGCGCTCTTGTTAATTTGCATGTACAAGGTGGCCCAAATAAGACCAGCTGATGTGAAACACAAATAACTTTTTTATTTTTTCTTTTTGCAGATTATAACTGAACTCTTGGAAATTTAAAATAAATACGTAAAGTCCACAACAACGCTTTAAAATTATCAGTTTTTATTATTCTTCTCAACGATCAATTGTTCTGACGCAGCGAAATTATCGCCGTTTTTTTAACGTCAGATCAGCACCCACATCTTCCATGATTACAAGTTTAGTTCGCCGTTTTGAGGAACTGGGTTCAGTTGCCGACCGGCCAATTGGGTATACACAGAACAACATTACAAAGAATTTTAAAGTTGAATCTTAAGATGTATCCATACAAAGTTCAAATTGTGCAACAGCTTCTACCGCAAGACCCCCAACAACGACTACAATACGCTATTCGCTTTACACAATTAGCCACATAAAATCATTTTTTAAATAATCTTTTGATGACGGATGAAGCGCATTTCCATTTAAGTGGTTATGTGAATAAACAAAACTGTAGGTTGTGGGGCTCCGAATATCCAAGGGCAATACATCAGCATCAGTCGCACCTAATCAGATGCACTGTTTGGTGCGGTGTTATACAAACATCATCGGCCCATCATTTGCCTCCTCAGGCAGAGGGTGACTTAACAAAACAGGAATTCGAGCAATTCTCCGAGTTGGAAAGAAAACGGCAGCGGTACGATGTACGTCTCACAGAAGAGGATCTGGACAAAAAGGCAGCAATATGCGACCATGAGCCATTCGCTCGGGCAGCTCGCCAATTTCAAAGTAATGCGAAGAAGTTAGAGATTACAATAAGACAGTTAGAAGAAAATTTGAATTTAAAAAAAATTTCTTGATTTAGAGAAACGGGCGATAATATCTTCTGAAAATGCTAGTGTAGATGCAGTGAATTTTGCTAGGATGATAGTTAGTACGATAAATGCTTATACTGAAGAACAAAAAAATTTAGTTCAGAATGTCAATTACACCACCAAGGCCTATAATTTTATGCGCGATGATTTGAAGTTTGGGCTACCTCATAAAAAATCCCGTTTGCGTTGGCGTCCAAATAGATTTGTAACCCCAGATATCGATTTCAAAGTTGTAGAAAATTTGAAGTACGTAGTTAGCGAAATGCCCGATCATGAGCGTGTTTGTGAAATTATATTTGACAAACTTTCTATTAAAAAAAATCTTGTCTACAATAAAAGTAGAGATATAATTGACGGGTTTGTAGATAGCGGCAGCGATGAAAGAAGTCTTGGTATTGCGGACAAATGCTGCTTTTTCATGGTAAAATCCATCGCCTCGAATTGGAAATATGTACTTTCATATTACATGGTTAAAGGGGGAGTGTCAGCTGTAGACATAGTAGATAGTTTGAAAGATAATATAATAGTAGTTGAACAAATAGGCCTTAATGTTAAAGCGGTCGTTTGCGACCAAGGACCCGTCAATCTCCGTTTATTTAAACTACTAAATATTTCTGAAGAAAGTCCATTCATATTGTTCAACGGCAAAAAAATCACTGCTTCTTCGATTATTGCCACTTAATAAAATCTGTTCGAAATAACTTAATGAAGCATAATTTGAAAACCATGGACGGCATCGCGAGATTCCATGTTATTCGCGATTTATATGCAATTGACAAAAATAATGCCCAAAACTTTCTTTGTCCCACATATATCCGAATACTTTTGAAAGAAGGAGCGTTTCCCAAGCGACGCAGGTACTGAGAAATTCAGTGATATGGCCATTAAAAAAATTTGATAAAGTCAACCGATTTTACGGTGAACTTTGCGAAAGCGACCCAGATGTTCGTAAAGCGCATGAACGATTTGTTTGATGAACTGGATTGTAAAGGACTTAAAAATAAAAATCCTCTCAGAAGTTCCTTATGGCGCGATTCGAAGAGTAAAATTGACAGGTTGAAGGACCATATTAAATTCATTTCAGAGATTCAACAATGTACGCGCTTCATGTTTTTCGGGTTTTATTTTAACTATTAATGCAATTATAAATTTGAGCGAAGATATATTTGAAAATTGTAAGGATGTAAAGTTTTTATTATTGGGAAAGTTGAATCAAGATGCTTTAGAGAATTTTTTTTATAAAATCCGCGCAACTCAAGTCATCAACACACAACCAACGAGCCACGAAATACAATATATAGTTGCTCGCTTAATTTCCATGAAAATTTTGAGACGAAAGTTTTAAAATAGAGGTAAGAATTGCGAAGATGACGAAGATTTGAAACTGGATTGGAATATTGCTGATGAAGAATCTATAAGAGAAAACTTTGAGCTTTCGGAGCAACTTGCTATGGAAACCGTTGATATTCCAGATGAACATTTTGCTCAGCAAAAATTTGCCAAAAACTGCTGTGTAAGTTAAGATGCGAAAAATGTATTAAAGCGATGGTGAAGCCTTCAGAAGATTTAGAAAAACATTCCGAGGCTTTGATCTGCTCTAAAAATTATAAAGAGTGCCCCGACTTGAGGCTAGTAAATTCAAGTGACAGAGTATTTGAAATATGCCGGAAGCAGATGTCCTGGTATAAGTTCTTATTTCAAAAACATGCTCACTCATTTGAAGTTCAAAAATTGATTGTATCCGCTATTACCAGGAAAACAGAAGAAGTGTGCCCGGAATGATTTTCCGAATCTGATGAATGCTTGGAACACCGAAAGCAACTATTGAACTCGATGATTACGGTGTTCCTGTTTAAATACACGAAATGGTTGGCTCAAGAGCAAAACCAAGCCAACATCGAACGTTTAAAACAAAATAAATTAAAGAAATTAAATAAGTAACATTTTTAAATTTGAACTCCATTAGTATAATAAATAGTGAGTACGAAAAAGGCATTTTTTGTTACAAGTAACTAGTTCAATGAATAAGAAGGTGGAAAGTGTCGGGCCACATCAATTTCGCGTAAGTGAACTATCAAAATAAAATAAATACTAAATGATATACATACACACATATGTATGCTTCCTACTTATGTATGCACATTATTTTAACTAACTTTATCTACAATTCTTTTTTTTAGATTTTTCTTCTATTCACAGTTTTTTCTTCTATTAACAGTTTTTATTCTTTTTCAGATAATTAATTTTTGTTTAAATGTCTTCTATTTATTTTAAAAAACAGGTGAAGAGAATTTGCTATTAATCGAGGGCGAATTCGTATATCGTGTCCAATTATATATTAATTTTTTCTTCCCAGTTCATTTCAGATGCCTTAAATTTCAGAATTTTTTCTTATTTGCATAACTTAAACTTATTTACTAACTCTTTAAGAAAATTAATATTAGCTTACTTTAAAAAATATTTAATTTAGTATGTATGTTTATTTATGTATCAACATGAATATTATCAAAAATTAAAAAAAGGTGAAAATAAAAATGTTCAAAATTTTAACAATGCTGCAATGTTTACAAAATATGAAATTAATAAATAATTACTTTTTTAAATTTTTTATACAAATTTCATGAGAAATTACTCAAAGTAAAAAAGAAAACATTCAAACGCGTATATTTATGTATGGAAATATGTACAATTTAACTTAGGATAAGTCAATACCACCCAAGCCGAGCCAGCACCACCCAGGTCGCCCGCAACACGACCGACCATCCACCAATAAATTAACCACTTGTTCAATACCACCCAAGTCAACAGAAATAGAAGCATTCACAAGAAATAGACCATTCCCAACAAACCAAAAGGGAAGCACTTAAGAAAGCACCATAAATTAGCCGCATTGAGTTGACACATATTCGAATATCAAAGAGTCAACTCAAGCAAAGCCGATACCGCACACGTCGCTAAAAACTAAACAATCCCGGAAGACTCAACAGCGCACATATCGCCCGAAATATGATTACCAATCATAAATTAGTCGACACACAGTTAAATACCAAAACGTCAACTCAAACGAAGCCGATACTGCACATGTTGCCGAAAATATTGCGACAGCGCATGTGCCGCCTGAAATATGATGACCCATCATAATTCAACTGCACTGAACAAGTGTCCAGTCAGACGTCTGCGTAAAGTGGAACGCAATGGGGTAGGTCAGCAACTAGAGGAAAACCAGCGCAGCACTATATCATGCGGCGACCACACACAAGTTGCGCAAGCAGAACTGCCACAGCAAGCATATGGCAACAACAAAGGAAATGGAATAAGGCCGCAACGACAAAATGCAGTTTCAGCGCAGGCCTAGATTTAGTTTAAAAACTGTAAAATATTGTAAACCACAGTTCTTTTTGTCAGAACCTCGCAATAAACGCGGTCGTGCTGCTTTCCCCAGCACCCGCAATAAAATAAAACTCTTTGTTTTATTTAACTGGCGCCCGAGCAAAAGTCTCGAGGCTCGCGAACGCGCTAAGTAAAAAGTCCTGAAAAACGCCAAGTAAGAACTCGCGAACGCAAAAAGTAAAGCCCTGAAAACATAAAGTATGGACTCGCGAACTCGAGTGAAAAAAATTCTGAAAATAAAAAGTAAGGACCCGTGAAAAAACAAAATAAATATTAATGTGAAAAAAAAAATCCTGAAAGTACAAAGTAAGGATTCGTGAAACTCGCGATTATAGTGAAAGGCCCCCTAGTAGCCGCAAAGACAAACCGGTGGTACCAAGTACCAGCCTTCACTATGAAAAAACAAAAAATAAAGAAAACTCTTACAAGTGAAAAACCGAATGTTTATAAGAAAAAATAATTAAGAAAAAAACACTTATAATTGAAAAACTCTGATGAAAAAACAATAGACATTTTCCAAAAAAAAAAAAAAACAAAAAGGAAGAAGTAACAATTTAAAAAAAAAAGGGACAGCTCCTAAAAAGTGAGAAAAAATAAAAAATAATCATCTATAACCAAGGCTGTGGGCAAGACAGAAACAGCAAGGACAACGAGCGCTGCACCGGCACGTTAACAACAGTAACTACAACTGGAGGTCGCAGCAGAGGCAGTCAATAGAGTAAGACGAAACAATATAAATAAGTTATTTACTATTTTAGTTACAAATTGTACACAGTAATATTTAGGAAATTGCTAAAATTTGTTATAGCGGACCAATTGGCAAAGGTTCATATAATTTAACAATAAAAGAAGAATACCATAAAACACGGCTTGTACAGCCCATAACATCACTAGACCAATCCGTAACTCCGGATCATAATATAAGCTTAATTCTGCGATTCTGAATTCCAGACCCTCCAGAGTATAAAAGCCTCCTTTCCTAGAAGGGATCAAAAAGTGAAAAAAAATAATAATAATAAAATATTAAAATAAAGTCTAGTAATCTTACAAAAATGACGGACGCACTACCGACAAACATAGATTTTGACGAATTAGATAAAATAATAGCCCAGATAGAATTAGACGAAATTTCCGGGAAGGAAATAAAAAACATTCAAACAGAACCAACTGACGATGAAAAAATTCAATGTATGACCCAAATATACCAAATCATAGGTGAAGATAAAATAGCCACTGTAGAGGACTTCAATAACCGAGACAATGTAGAAGAGGAACTTATCCGTTTATTTCAGGTAGCGAGGAAAAGGTACCCTAACGAATTTAATTTTTAAAAGCAATAAGTAAAATAAATAAATAAAATAAAGGTGCAAATTCAAACTTAAAAAAGGGGAAAAAATCGATATTTTATTAAACAGGAAATAAGGTTAAAAAATGGCAAATCCTAGTAACTTAATCAGACCTCCGAGTCTTTCTCAGAGTACCCCAGCGCTTCAGGCACCACATAATGCACAGTTGAGTATGAATGACCTGACAGCCCTCATATCTGAAATAGCAGCTAATGTTCTGAGACAACAAGGACCACAAGTAGTTCAAACGGTCTTAAACCCAAATGCAATTTTGGCCACAGCAGTTGACCAAACGATAGAGGAAGGACACAGAGGGAACCTTAGCGAATTAGACAAAATACCAGATGTGGTAAAGTGTCTTAAAGAATTTTCAGGCCGTCCAGGAGAATTTAACTCATGGAAAAAAAGCGTGGATCGTATACTTGATGTCCCACTAAAGGGGACTCCAAAATACTATGGAATCCTAAGCGTGGTTAGAAATAAAATAACTGGCCATGCCGACACAGCACTGGAGTCCTACAATACTCCACTCGATTGGCCGGCAATAACAAAATGCTTGGCCATGCACTATGCAGACAGACGCGACTTGTCCACCCTGGAATACCAGATGACTACATTAGTACAAGGTAACAGGACGACATCTGAATTTTATCAACAGGTATATAAACACCTCTCGTTGATTTTAAATAAATTGGGTTGCGAGGGAATGAGCAACGAAACGTTATGTATGCTAACGCAGTCATATAGAAACAAAGCGTTAGACACTTTCATAAGAGGTTTAAACGGGGACCTAGGTATGAAGGAACCTGTCGACTTACCGCAGGCTCTCCATTTGTGCCAAAAACTGGACAATCAAAGTTTTAGGACGAACCATGCCAATAACGTGAGGCAGTCGTACCAAAACCCCCAAACCACTTCGAAAAAATATCCTCCACGGATACAACCACAAAGCTTTTACCCTCAGTTAATGCTCGACCCAAAACCAAACCAACAAGGTTGGCAAACCAAGCGTTACGCAAGTACTAACGTAAACGCGCCACCCAGGCCACCCAAGCCTCAACCGCGACCAGAGCCAATGGATGTAGATCAAACCATGCATTCACGCCGCGTGAATTATATGAACAAACCTCAACAAAATACCCAAGCTGGGAAAAGACCAGGCCAATTTGAGGATAATCAAAAAAACAAAAATCAAAGGTTGTATCACATAAACGCATCACCAGCAGAAGTTGTGCAAAACGAAGAGCACTTAAGTGAGTCAAGCTACCTTAATTTTTTAGTATAATGAGCTCTTCACTACCATACTTCGAAGCTAAGGTGGAGAGCGGAAAAACTTTGAAATTTCTCATAGACACAGGGTCTAGCAAAAATTACGTTAAGCCCGATTTGGTAAAAAAGCGTATACCAAACGAGACTCCATTCTATGCAAACTCGATAGCTGGAGAAATAAAAATAAAAGAGCACACATATGCTCAATTTTTTGATATTAGCGACAGAATAAAATTGTATCTAATGCCCGAATTAAAAGTATTCGATGGCATCATAGGAAATGATACCCTCAAAAGTTTAAAAGCGCTACTACATACAGCCGAAAATTGTATGATATACAGGAATGGTCATAAAGTCCACCTTAAACAACTGCCCACGCAATGCGTTAATGCAATTAATGAAAATAGGCTGTCATATAAACAGAAAAGCATCGTGGAAGAAATAGCAACAATGCACCCCAAGCTTTTCGCTGAACCCGACGAAAAGCTCACATATACAACCAAAGTTGTTGGTCAAATTAGGACAACAACAGATACACCTATAAATTCAAAATTTTACCCTTATCCGGCAGCCCTGAAATCAGAGGTGGAACGCCAGGTAAAACAGCTTCTGAACGATGGCATAATAAGACCATCCAGATCACCATATAACTCTCCTGTATGGATAGTCCCAAAAAAAGAGGATTCAACAGGTAACAAGCAATACCGTATGGTCATTGATTATAGGAAATTGAACGCCGTCACAATTTCAGACAGGTATCCAATTCCTGAAATATCGGAGGTAATATCACAATTAGGTGAAAGTAATTACTTCTCGGTATTAGATTTGAAAAGTGGTTTTCATCAGATTCCACTAAGGAAAGGCGACATAGAAAAAACCGCATTCTCTATTAATAATGGTAAATACGAATTTACACGTTTATCTTTTGGCCCAAAAAATGCGCCATCAATATTCCAACGCGCATTGGACGATATACTAAGAGAACACATCGGCAAACGCTGCTACGTGTATATCGACGACATAATAATTTTCAGCATGACTGAAAAGGAACATTATGAGGATATTAAGAAAATATTCAAAACATTAGAAAATGCCAACATGAAAGTTCAGTTGGATAAATGCGATTTCTTTAAAAAAGAAACGGAATTTTTAGGGTATGTGATTACTCCGATTGGCATAAGAACCAATCCAAAAAAAGTAGAAGCTATTGCAAGCTTTCCAGAGCCGCGACTGTCTGGTTATTACCGCAAATTTGTGAAAGATTATGCAAAGATTGCTAAACCAATGACGTCACTTTTAAGAGGGGAAGACGGGAGAATTTCAAAAAATAAATCTGCCAATACAAAGATTTATTTAAACAATGAAGCGAAAGAATCCTTCAGGAAATTAAAAACTCATTAATTTCCGAAGACATTATCCTTGCCTATCCAGATTTAAAAAAAAAATTCCAATTGGCAACGGACGCTTCACACTTCGCCATAGGCGCAGTATTATCACAAAGTGATAGACCGATAGCTTTTATATCGCGAACATTAAGCAAAACTGAAGAGCACTATGCCACTAACGAGAAAGAACTCTTGGCAATAATATGGGCACTGAACACCTTCAGAAATTATCTATATGGTTCCAGCAAAGTTGAAATTACAACGGACCATCAACCATTAACATATGCGCTAAGCAACAAAAACAATAATAGCAAGATGAAAAGGTGGAAGTCAATTCTTGAGGAATATGACTATGAATTAATATATAAGCCCGGCAAAGCAAATGTGGTAGCCGATGCTTTATCAAGAATTCCGCCACAGACATCCCAAGTAATCACGCTATCAACGGCAACGAATTCAGATGAAAGCTCATCTCACAATTTAATATGTAGTGTCGAAACTCCGATAAATGCGTTTAAAAATCAAATTTTCCTCAATAAGGGTATATCACCCAATTATAAATTTGAAATAGTATTCCCTACTTATCATCGACACATTATAACGGAATCAAACTATTACCAACAAAATTTAATTCAAATTTTAAAAAAGTATCTAAACCCATCTGTAATAAATGGCATCAAAGCCGAAGAGAATACAGTGGGAATAATACAGGAACTGTATCCGATTCATTTTGGCAAATACAAAGTTAGATTTTCTCAGGTACAGGTAGAGGACATAATAAGCAATCAGGATCAACAAGACATTATAATTAAGGAGCATAGCAGAGCACACAGAAATTCTAGGGAAAATAAAATACAAATTTTAAGAAAATATTATTTTCCGGGGATGGCCAGCAAAGTTAAGAAAATTATTAAAATCTGTACGATATGCAAAGAAAATAAATATTACCGGCATCCGGCTAAGCCAAAAATTCAGGCCACTCCTATCCCCGCATTCCCAGGACAAATAGTCCATATCGACATACTCCACATGGGAAGACAACTAATTTTAACCGCGATAGATAAATTTTCTAAATACGCAGTTGTAAAGCCTATCAAGTCTAGAGCAGCGGAGGATATAAGGCAACCTTTAAGGGACATTCTTTTCTCTCTTGTACCAGAAACAGTCGTTATGGACAATGAGAAGTCATTCAAATCAGAGACAATAAACTTTATGATGGAAAACGAGTTCGGTATAGAAATACACCGAACAGCGCCATACACAAGTTGCTCTAACGGACAAGTGGAACGATTCCACTCCACATTGCAAGAAATAATGCGATGCCTCCAGTGCGAGAATACTCACCAATCTTTTAACGAACTTTTAGAAAGATCTGTGAAAGAGTATAATCACTCAGTACATTCCACAACAGGGGAAAACCCAATAGAAACATTCTTTGGGAGAAGAGTTAATAGCGATCCTCTTCTATTAGATAAGCATAGATTAGAAACAACAGATAAACTTAGCAAAAAGCAGATCTCCGATCTCGCTTACCATAATAAAAATAGAGTAGTATTAAAACAGTATCATCAAGGCGAAATAATTTTCGTTAAAATAAATAGGAGATTAGGAAATAAATTAACATCTAGATATAAAATAGAAATAGTAGCACAAAATTACAACACCACAGTCAAAACACAGTCAGGAAGAATAGTACACAAAAATAATATTAAACAAAGTTAAATCCTTGTAGTTATCATCTGCGAAAAAAAACCCTTTCTAATAACCAAAATGAAGATGAACATAGTCACCCAGATTTTGGCATCAATATTCATCGCCGTCGCCCAACAGATCGATATACAAGATTTGGCAAACAACAATGGCTATATACCCATCAAAATTGGAGAGCAGAAGACCATAAGTCACTACAATAAAGTTCTTCATCTTATCAACTTGACAGCTTACGACGAGACAACCTGGTTAATCGAAAAAAATATCGAAGCCCTGACATCAACAAACTTTGAAGACAGACAGTTACTGGACACGGTAAATAAAAATTGTATACTACTCAAGGCAAAAATAAGCTATCTATACCCACACACTAAAGCAAAACGAGGTTTAGTAAATATTTTAGGCAAAGGACTAAAATATATTGCAGGTAGCATGGACAGTGACGACGAGCAACAGATAATTAGTACACTAGACAGAATGCAAAATAATGCCCAGGATACGGCAGACAACGTAAATAAGCTAATTTACGCTAATAAACTTTTAACCGACCAAATTAATAACATTACTACACCATAAATAAACAACAAACTCTTATCCAAAATTACATAAACATATTCAAAAAGACGATACAGAACAAAATCAAAAACATAGAGGACGAATTAGAGTTTATTAAACACATATATCAGATAAATAACGACATATCGCTATTACAGAGTCATATAAACGACATCGGACAAGTAATTTTTTCAAGCAAGATAGGCATAATACCAACAGATATACTTACGCATACTGAACTTGACCTTATCGATGACTTCGACAGTTACAAAAACATACGAGTCGCAGTCATTTTTCAGAATAACAATATTATTATAACCTTGCTAATTCCGCAATATTCCTCTAACATTCTCTCCAAAATAAGATTTGAACAAATTCCAGACTCAAAAAACATGTCAATAGTATTAGACGAATATGAATTATTAATCAATGACAATAATGATATTTATAGCACAAATGTTAAAGAAAACTTAGAAAAAAATTTAATAAAATTAGAAGATAATTGCATAATAAATATTCTTAAGTTTGAAGAAGCCAATTGTAAATTAAAACCATTATTCGAATCGACCATTAAAGAAATATTGCCAGGAATGCTAATATTTAAAAATTTCAATTCAAGCATATCCCATAATTGTAGCAAATTAAAAGTTAAACAGAAAGGAACCTTTTTAATCAAATTTGAAAATTGTAAAATAACATCAATAAATAAAACATACGAAAACATTAAAATCACAATGTACGACACGTTTATATTACCAAATAAAATTACAAAAATTAAATCAAATTCAAATACTACAGTGACAGAACTTAAATTAGAAAAACTTTATGGAGAGCAAATAAACCAAGAAAAGCATATACAATTATTACTGAAAAACAACAAAAATGTGCATTTAAATTGTTTAGGCTCAGATTTATTAATCGTATTGGTTATCATCATAATAATTTTTATCTTTATTTGTATAAATAAATATAAGAAAAAATTTTATATATCGCCTGAACTGCAATCACAATCTCAAAATACTGCAAACGTAACAACTGGCCCATTCCTGCAACTAAAAACTACGCCATAACAAATACGCAGCTAAAAACTACGCCACAACGTTTTGTACACTACAACAATACCGATTGAGGACAATCGACTTAAGAGGGGAAGATTTAACTTAGGATAAGTCAATACCACCCAAGCCGAGCCAGCCCCACCCAGGTCGCCCGTAACTCGACCGACCATCCACCAATAAATTAACCACTTGTTCAATACCACCCAAGTCAACAGAAATAAAAGCATTCACAAGAAATAGACCATTCCCAACAAACCAAAAGGGAAGCACTTAAGAAAGCACCATAAATTAGCCGCATTGAATTGACACATATTCGAATATCAAAGAGTCAACTCAAGCAAAGCCGATATCGCACACGTCGCTAAGAACAAAACATTCCCGGAATATCCAACAGCGCACATATCGTCCGAAATATGATTACCAATCATAAATTAGTCGACACACAGTTAAATACCAAAACGTCAACTCAAACGAAGCCGATACTGCACATGTTGCCGAAAATATTGCGACAGCGCATGTGCCGCCCGAAATATGATGACCCATCATAATTCAACTGCACTGAACAAGTGTCCAGTCAGACGTCTGCGTAAAGTGGAACGCAATGGGGTAGGTCAGCAACTAGAGGAAAACCAGCGCAGCACTATATCATGCGGCGACCACACACAAGTTGCGCAAGCAGAAATGCCACAGCAAGCATATGGCAACAACAAAGGAAATGGAATAAGGCCGCAACGACAAAATGCAGTTGCAGCGCAGGATTAGATTTAGTATAAAAACTGTAAAATATTGTAAACCACAGTTCTTTTTGTCAGAACCTCGCAATAAACGCGGTCGTGCTGCTTTCCCCAGCACCCGCAATAAAATAAAACTCTTTGTTTTATTTAACTGGCGCCCGAGCAAAAGTCTCGAGACGCGCGAACGCGCTAAGTAAAAAGTCCTGAAAAACGCCAAGTAAGAACTCGCGAACGCAAAAAGTAAAGCCCTGAAAACATAAAGTAAGGACTCGCGAACTCGAGTGAAAAAAATCCTGAAAATAAAAAGTAAGGACCCGTGAAAAAACAAAATAAATATTAATGTGAAAAAAAAAATCCTGAAACTACAAAGTAAGGATTCGTGTGAACATTGAATATCCAAAAAAAGGATCCGCGAGTGAAAGACTAAACTCGCGATTATAGTGAAAGGCCCCCTAGTAGCCGCAAAGACATACCGGTGGTACCACATACCAGCCTTCACTATAAAAAAACAAAACATAAAGAAAACTCTTACAACAGAAAAACCGAATGTTTATAAGAAAAAATAATTCAGAAAAAAACACTTATAATTGAAAAACTCTGATGAAAAAACAATAGACATTTTCCAAAAAAAAAAAAAAAAACAAAAAGGAAGAAGTAACAATTTAAAAAAAAAAAAGGGAAAGCTCCTAAAAAGTGAGAAAAAATAAAAAATAATCATCTATAACCAAGGCTGTGGGCAAGACAGAAACAGCAAGGACAACGAGTGCTGCACCGACATTCCCACGACAGTCGGTTCTACGTACCGGAATGACCCGGGTTTCACCCGGCCAAGGACTGTTGTTTCGGCGATCTAACCCTGTTTAGATCGGCCTACCCCATAAGTTGTCTGTCTCTCCTGGAGCAACTCCTTGCAGCAGGGTTGCTTCACCTCCTTCTGGTCAGGGCTGGCATCGAGTCAAACCCTGGTCCAGAAACCTATTTTTGCTGCGTTTGCCAGAAAAAGCTCCATCCGAACTCCACTTCGGTAAGGTGTAATTCGTGCGACGGATGGAGCCATCTTAAGGTCTGCTCAGGCCTTAAGACCCACAAGGAGTGGTCCACAAACTATGTGGCCCCATGTTGTTCGCGCCCTATGGCGCCCACAGCCTCTACGGCTCCCCTAGTTGCACCTAGTGCACCGGTGCCTAGCACCGGCAGAACCTCTACGGTTCGCAGGAGCACACAACAACATGGTCGCTCCCCTCCCCCCCCCAACCTAGCTCCGCACCCCGTGTGGGGAATAGCCAGCAGCTCCTGGTACCCCACACAGTCTGTTCCGTGTGTCAGGCTAGGATATACCGGAATGCGGCATCAGTCAGGTGCAATTCGTGCCAAGGCTGGTGTCACTTTCGGGTGTGTTCTGGCCTGCGCACCACACGTGAATGGTCGGGTGACTACCTGGCTCCCTGTTGTAGAGCCTTGCAACCGCACGCGCCAGTGGCGGCGCTGCCAAACAACACCATAAGGCAGCCCAACGTGCCAATGCATGTGCAGCAGGGTCCAGGTGGGCAACATCACCCTTCCCTCACACCCCTCTCCGCGACGACTCTACCGAGGCAAACGAGACTCCTTCAGCTGAACTGCAATGGGCTGCAGGGCAAGATTGAGGAGATAACCGACTTTATGAGTCGGCATAATCTGTCAATTTGAGTTGCAACGGCTACAATGTGCATCGTAAGGATCGCGAGCGAGGTAATGGTGGTGGCTTAGCATTCATCACCCATCACACAGTGCAGTATCGTCTTATTGAAGAAGACATCGACCGCAGGGACACTACCTTAGAATGTCAAGGAATAGCTGTCCGGTCAGGCGATGTCGAGCTCGAAATATTTAACATTTATATACCCCCTGTCACCTGCTGCCCGGCAGGATATCACCCTGACATAGGTGCGCTCCTCAGAGGTGAAAACCGATTGGTAGTAGGTGACTTTAATGCGCACCACGATCTCTGGCATTCAAGCCTACCAGCTGATCGTAGGGGAAATGATTTGGCAGAGCAGATAGACGATTCGACATTCTGCACGATGAATGATGATGCCCCCACCAGGATTATGGGTAGTTGCAGCAGCTCGCCTGACCTAACGATAGCTAGCGCAGGTCTGATAAATAGCATAACGTGGCGACCTATGCTATCGCTTGCATCAGACCACCTACCTATAATCATCTCGATTGACAGACCTGCTGACTTTGTCTCCGCGGACCATCGGACCTATATCAACTTTAAAAAGGCTGACTGGGTCAGGTTCGCGGAGTTCACCGAAAATGCCTTCAGGTCTCTTCCCGCTCCCACCGACGTTCGAAAAGGCGAACATAAGTTCCGCAAGGTGGTTGCGTCAGCTGCGGCCCGCTTCATTCCGGCAGGGAGGATCCCTGAGATCCGTCCCAACTTCCCGGCTGAAGCGGCCGCTCTAGCGAACGAACGCGACCACCTTCGCCGCTCCGATCCCCGTAATCCTAATATTCAGGATTTAAACGTGGCGATTCGGAGGCTGGTGGACCAACACAAGCGGAACAAGTGGGAGGAGCATCTGAAGTCCTGTAATCTGGTCACGGGTGTTGGTAAGCTTTGGTCTACCGTGAAGTCCTTATCCAACCCGACGAAGCACGACGACCGAGTGGAAATTTCATTCGGGGATCGTGCCTCGTCGGACCCGAAGAGATGCGCGAGCTATTTTAGCCGACAGTTTATACTGCATCCTTCGGGGGATAGGACCAAGCGGAAGGTGACCAGGAGGCTGCGCAAATTACCGAACAATAGCGCGCCTCTTACCTTCACTTGTGGCGAGGTAAAGGAGGTCATCGGGAAGGCGAAAGCCTCCAAGGCCATTGGCCCTGACGGGCTAAGCGTGTTGATGCTGAAAAATTTAGGCCCCGCGGGAGTTGAGTTCCTCACCGGGATCCTCAATTTGTCTATGGCCACCCTCATCATTCCAGACATCTGGAAGGTTGGGAGGGTGGTCCCACTACTGAAACCAGGGAAACCGGCCGACAAGGGTGATTCCTATCGGCCGATTTCCCTGCTTTCACCTGTGGTAAAGACACTTGAGGCCCTACTCCTCCCGTACTATACATACCACCTTGGGTCAGCTAAGCATCAACATGGCTTCCGGAAAGTGCACAGCACAACAACAGCACTTAATGCCATAAACACGCAGGTGAACCGTGGTCTTAACCAAAACCGCCCCTGCGGGAGAACCGTCCTGGTAGCGTTGGACCTGTCGAAAGCTTTCGACACAGTTAGCCACTCCACGCTACTAGCTGACGTGGAATCATCAACTCTCCCGCAGGGACTGAAACGGTGGACCGCGAATTACCTGTGTGGTCGTCAATCATCGGTATGGTTTAGAGACACAACATCGAAACCAAGGAGGATTAAACAAGGGGTACCGCAGGGTGGCGTCCTGTCCCCATTACTGTTTAATCACTACATCTCCAAGCTCCCTCAACCGCCAGAGGGAGTCACGATTGTCTCCTATGCTGATGATTGCTCGATAATGGCAACCGGCAATGCAATTGATGATCTGTGTTTGAAAGTGAACGGATATCTCTCGGATCTTGCCCACTTTTTCACTAGCAGAAACCTGGCGCTGTCCCCTGCCAAGTCCTCGGCGACCCTTTTTACCACCTGGACGAAGGAGGTCAGGCTGGATCTTAACATCCACATCGATGGCACCCCCATTCCGACGGTTAACCACCCGAAGATTCTGGGGGTGACTTTCGACAGCCTGCTCTCCTTCTCCGCGCACACTACCGCAATCGCCAATAGAGTACAGAGCCGCAACAATGTCCTCAAGTCGCTCGCCGGCAGCTCTTGGGGCAAAGACAAAGAAACGTTGTTGGCAACATACAAGGCGATTGGCCGGCCGGTAATAAACTATGCTGCGCCAGTTTGGTCGCCGGGAACCAGCAGGACACAATGGACGAAGCTGCAGACCTGCCAGAACGCCGCACTCCGCACGGTGACGGGATGTCTTCTGATGTCGCCTGAGGAGCATCTCCACCAAGAGGTCAATGTGCTCCGAGTTAAGGAGCACAACCTCTTGCTCAGCAAGCAGTTCCTTGCTGGATGTCACCGCTCGGGGCATCCAAACGGGCACCTGCTTGCAGTGGAACTGCCCCCCAGGCACATTAGAAGACATCTACTAGAACTAAAGGACGAGATCCAGCCACTCATCACACAACCGCTGGATCCGGAGGCGTACCGGCGGGTCCTAAGCAACATCCACAGAGACACAGTCACGAGCATCATTGACTCCCGCCAGGCAAATGCAGTCATCGGAGCCCAACCACCACCTGTAGCAGATGAGGAGTCCCTGCTGCCCCGCGAGTCCCGCGTCACTCTGGCACAACTACGATCTGGATACTGTAGCAGGCTCAACTCCTACTTATCCAGAATCAACCCTGACATACCCAACACATGTCCGGCATGTGGAGATTCTCCGCACGGTACCAACCACCTATTCACATGCCCTCTCAAACCCACTCATCTAACCCCCCTCTCCCTCTGGTCCAACCCTGTCGAAACTGCACGTTTTCTGGGCCTCCCCCTAGATGAGTTTGACGACAACGACCATGGGTGAATCCGCTCTTTACGGGGCGCGACTAGCCGCTACAACAACAACAACAACAACAGCGCTGCACCGGCACGTTAACAACAGTAACTACAACTGGAGGTCGCAGCAGAGGCAGTCAATAGAGTAAGACGAAACATTATAAATAAGTTATTTACTATTTTAGTTACAAATTGTACACAGTAATATTTAGGAAATTGCTAAAATTTGTTATAGCGGACCAATTAGCAAAGGTTCATATAATTTAACAATAAAAGAAGAATACCATAAAACACGGCTTGTACAGCCCATAACATCACTAGACCAATCCGTAACTCCGGATCATAATATAAGCTTAATTCTGCGATTCTGAATTCCAGACCCTCCAGAGTATAAAAGCCTCCTTTCCTAGAAGGGATCAAAAAGTGAAAAACAAAATAATAATAATAAAATATTAAAATAAAGTCTAGTAATCTTACAAAAATGACGGACGCACTACCGACAAACATAGATTTTGACGAATTAGATAAAATAATAGCCCAGATAGAATTAGACGAAATTTCCGGGAAGGAAATAAAAAACATTCAAACAGAACCAACTGACGATGAAAAAATTCAATGTATGACCCAAATATACCAAATCATAGGTGAAGATTAAATAGCCACTGTAGAGGACTTCAATAACCGAGACAATGTAGAAGAGGAACTTATCCGTTTATTTCAGGTAGCGAGGAAAAGGTACCCTAACGAATTTAATTTTTAAAAGCAATAAGTAAAATAAATAAATAAAATAAAGGTGCAAATTCAAACTTAAAAAAGGGGAAAAAATCGATATTTTATTAAACAGGAAATAAGGTTAAAAAATGGCAAATCCTAGTAACTTAATCAGACCTCCGAGTCTTTCTCAGAGTACCCCAGCGCTTCAGGCACCACATAATGCACAGTTGAGTATGAATGACCTGACAGCCCTCATATCTGAAATAGCAGCTAATGTTCTGAGACAACAAGGACCACAAGTAGTTCAAACGGTCTTAAACCCAAATGCAATTTTGGCCACAGCAGTTGACCAAACGATAGAGGAAGGACACAGAGGGAACCTTAGCGAATTAGACAAAATACCAGATGTGGTAAAGTGTCTTAAAGAATTTTCAGGCCGTCCAGGAGAATTTAACTCATGGAAAAAAAGCGTGGATCGTATACTTGATGTCCCACTAAAGGGGACTCCAAAATACTATGGAATCCTAAGCGTGGTTAGAAATAAAATAACTGGCCATGCCGACACAGCACTGGAGTCCTACAATACTCCACTCGATTGGCCGGCAATAACAAAATGCTTGGCCATGCACTATGCAGACAGACGCGACTTGTCCACCCTGGAATACCAGATGACTACATTAGTACAAGGTAACAGGACGACATCTGAATTTTATCAACAGGTATATAAACACCTCTCGTTGATTTTAAATAAATTGGGTTGCGAGGGAATGAGCAACGAAACGTTATGTATGCTAACGCAGTCATATAGAAACAAAGCGTTAGACACTTTCATAAGAGGTTTAAACGGGGACCTAGGTATGAAGGAACCTGTCGACTTACCGCAGGCTCTCCATTTGTGCCAAAAACTGGACAATCAAAGTTTTAGGACGAACCATGCCAATAACGTGAGGCAGTCGTACCAAAACCCCCAAACCACTTCGAAAAAATATCCTCCACGGATACAACCACAAAGCTTTTACCCTCAGTTAATGCTCGACCCAAAACCAAACCAACAAGGTTGGCAAACCAAGCGTTACGCAAGTACTAACGTAAACGCGCCACCCAGGCCACCCAAGCCTCAACCGCGACCAGAGCCAATGGATGTAGATCAAACCATGCATTCACGCCGCGTGAATTATATGAACAAACCTCAACAAAATACCCAAGCTGGGAAAAGACCAGGCCAATTTGAGGATAATCAAAAAAACAAAAATCAAAGGTTGTATCACATAAACGCATCACCAGCAGAAGTTGTGCAAAACGAAGAGCACTTAAGTGAGTCAAGCTACCTTAATTTTTTAGTATAATGAGCTCTTCACTACCATACTTCGAAGCTAAGGTGGAGAGCGGAAAAACTTTGAAATTTCTCATAGACACAGGGTCTAGCAAAAATTACGTTAAGCCCGATTTGGTAAAAAAGCGTATACCAAACGAGACTCCATTCTATGCAAACTCGATAGCTGGAGAAATAAAAATAAAAGAGCACACATATGCTCAATTTTTTGATATTAGCGACAGAATAAAATTGTATCTAATGCCCGAATTAAAAGTATTCGATGGCATCATAGGAAATGATACCCTCAAAAGTTTAAAAGCGCTACTACATACAGCCGAAAATTGTATGATATACAGGAATGGTCATAAAGTCCACCTTAAACAACTGCCCACGCAATGCGTTAATGCAATTAATGAAAATAGGCTGTCATATAAACAGAAAAGCATCGTGGAAGAAATAGCAACAATGCACCCCAAGCTTTTCGCTGAACCCGACGAAAAGCTCACATATACAACCAAAGTTGTTGGTCAAATTAGGACAACAACAGATACACCTATAAATTCAAAATTTTACCCTTATCCGGCAGCCCTGAAATCAGAGGTGGAACGCCAGGTAAAACAGCTTCTGAACGATGGCATAATAAGACCATCCAGATCACCATATAACTCTCCTGTATGGATAGTCCCAAAAAAAGAGGATTCAACAGGTAACAAGCAA
Source organism: Anomoia purmunda (assembly GCA_951828415.1). Taxonomy (NCBI): domain Eukaryota; kingdom Metazoa; phylum Arthropoda; class Insecta; order Diptera; family Tephritidae; genus Anomoia; species Anomoia purmunda. Next base: position 4,332,863 of record OX639998.1, on the reverse strand, counting down.
TACCGTATGGTCATTGATTATAGGAAATTGAACGCCGTCACAATTTCAGACAGGTATCCAATTCCTGAAATATCGGAGGTAATATCACAATTAGGTGAAAGTAATTACTTCTCGGTATTAGATTTGAAAAGTGGTTTTCATCAGATTCCACTAAGGAAAGGCGAAATAGAAAAAACCGCATTCTCTATTAATAATGGTAAATACGAATTTACACGTTTACCTTTTGGCCTAAAAAATGCGCCATCAATATTCCAACGCGCATTGGACGATATACTAAGAGAACACATCGGCAAACGCTGCTACGTGTATATCGACGACATAATAATTTTCAGCATGACTGAAAAGGAACATTACGAGGATATTAAGAAAATATTCAAAACATTAGAAAATGCCAACATGAAAGTTCAGTTAGATAAATGCGATTTCTTTAAAAAAGAAACGGAATTTTTAGGGCATGTGATTACTCCGATTGGCATAAGAACCAATCCAAAAAAAGTAGAAGCTATTGCAAGCTTTCCAGAGCCGCGAAGCTTAAAAGAACTCCGCAGCTTCCTAGGACTGTCTGGTTATTACCGCAAATTTGTGAAAGATTATGCAAAGATTGCTAAACCAATGAAGTCACTTTTAAGAGGGGAAGACGGGAGAATTTCAAAAAATAAATCTGCCAATACAAAGATTTATTTAAACAATGAAGCGAAAGAATCCTTCAGGAAAATTATAAACTCATTAATTTCCGAAGACATTATCCTTGCCTATCCAGATTTAAAAAAAATTCCAATTGGCAACGGACGCTTCAGACTTCGCCATAGGCGCAGTATTATCACAAAGTGATAGACCGATAGCTTTTATATCGCGAACATTCAGCAAAACTGAAGAGCACTATGCCACTAACGAGAAAGAACTCTTGGCAATAATATGGGCACTGAACACCTTCAGAAATTATCTATATGGTTCCAGCAAAGTTGAAATTACAACGGACCATCAACCATTAACATATGCGCTAAGCAACAAAAACAATAATAGCAAGATGAAAAGGTGGAAGTCAATTCTTGAGGAATATGACTATGAATTAATATATAAGCCCGGCAAAGCAAATGTAGTAGCCGATGCTTTATCAAGAATTCCGCCACAGACATCCCAAGTAAACACGCTATCAACGGCAAGGAATTCAGATGAAAGCTCATCTCACAATTTAATATGTAGTGTCGAAACTCCGATAAATGCGTTTAAAAATCAAATTTTCCTCAATAAGGGTATATCACCCAATTATAAATTTAAAATAGTATTCCCTACTTATCATCGACACATTATAACGGAATCAAACTATTACCAACAAAACTTAATTCAAATTTTAAAAAAGTATCTAAACCCATCTGTAATAAATTGCATCAAAGCCGAAGAGAATACAATGGGAATAATACAGGAACTGTATCCGATTCATTTTGGCAAATACAAAAATAGATTTTCTCAGGTACAGGTAGAGGACATAATAAGCAATCAGGATCAACAAGACATTATAATTAAGAATCATAGCAGAGCACACAGAAATTCTAGGGAAAATAAAATACAAATTTTAAGAAAATATTATTTTCAGGCCACTCCTATCCCCGCATTCCCAGGACAAATAGTCCATATCGACATACTCCACATGGGAAGACAACTAATTTTAACCGCGATAGATAAATTTTCTAAATACGCAGTTGTAAAGCCTATCAAGTCTAGAGCAGCGGAGGATATAAGGCAACCTTTAAGGGACATTCTTTTCTCTCTTGTACCAGAAACAGTCGTTATGGACAATGAGAAGTCATTCAAATCAGAGACAATAAACTTTATGATGGAAAACGAGTTCGGTATAGAAATACACCGAACAGCGCCATACACAAGTTGCTCTAACGGACAAGTGGAACGATTCCACTCCACATTGCAAGAAATAATGCGATGCCTCCAGTGCGAGAATACTCACCAATCTTTTAACGAACTTTTAGAAAGATCTGTGAAAGAGTATAATCACTCAGTACATTCCACAACAGGGGAAAACCCAATAGAAACACTCTTTGGGTGAAGAGTTAATAGCGATCCTCTTCTATTAGATAAGCATAGATTAGAAACAACAGATAAACTTAGCAAAAAGCAGATCTCCGATCTCGCTTACCATAATAAAAATAGAGTAGCATTAAAACAGTATCATCAAGGCGAAATAATTTTCGTTAAAATAAATAGGAGATTAGGAAATAAATTAACATCTAGATATAAAAAAGAAATAGTAGCACAAAATTACAACACCACAGTCAAAACACAGTCAGGAAAAATAGTACACAAAAATAATATTAAACAAAGTTAAATCCTTGTAGTTATCATCTGCGAAAAAAAAACCCTTTCTAATAACCAAAATGAAGATGAACATAGTCACCCAGATTTTGGCATCAATATTCATCGCCGTCGCCCAACAGATCGATATACAAGATTTGGCAAACAACAATGGCTATATACCCATCAAAATTGGAGAGCAGAAGACCATAAGTCACTACAATAAAGTTCTTCATCTTATCAACTTGACAGCTTACGACGAGACAACCTGGTTAATCGAAAAAAATATCGAAGCCCTGACATCAACAAACTTTGAAGACAGACAGTTACTGGACACGGTAAATAAAAATTGTATACTACTCAAGGCAAAAATAAGCTATCTATACCCACACACTAAAGCAAAACGAGGTTTAGTAAATATTTTAGGCAAAGGACTAAAATATATTGCAGGTAGCATGGACAGTGACGACGAGCAACAGATAATTAGTACACTAGACAGAATGCAAAATAATGCCCAGGATACGGCAGACAACGTAAATAAGCTTATTTACGCTAATAAACTTTTAACCGACCAAATTAATAACATTACTACACCATAAATAAACAACAAACTCTTATCCAAAATTACATAAACATATTCAAAAAGACGATACAGAACAAAATCAAAAACATAGAGGACGAATTAGAGTTTATTAAACACATATATCAGATAAATAACGACATATCGCTATTACAGAGTCATATAAACGACATCGGACAAGTAATTTTTTCAAGCAAGATAGGCATAATACCAACAGATAAACTTACGCATACTGAACTTGACCTTATCGATGACTTCGACAGTTACAAAAACATACGAGTCGCAGTCATTTTTCAGAATAACAATATTATTATAACCTTGCTAATTCCGCAATATTCCTCTAACATTCTCTCTAAAATAAGATTTGAACAAATTCCAGACTCAAAAAACATGTCAATAGTATTAGACGAATATGAATTTTTAATCAATGACAATAATGATATTTATAGCACAAATGTTAAAGAAAACTTAGAAAAAAATTTAATAAAATTAGAAGATAATTGCATAATAAATATTCTTAAGTTTGAAGAAGCCAATTGTAAATTAAAACCATTATTCGAATCGACCATTAAAGAAATATTGCCAGGAATGCTAATATTTAAAAATTTCAATTCAAGCATATCCCATAATTGTAGCAAATTAAAAGTTAAACAGAAAGGAACCTTTTTAATCAAATTTGAAAATTGTAAAATAACATCAATAAATAAAACATACGAAAACATTAAAATCACAATGTACGACACGTTTATATTACCAAATAAAATTACAAAAATTAAATCAAATTCAAATACTACAGTGACAGAACTTAAATTAGAAAAACTTTATGTAGAGCAAATAAACCAAGAAAAGCATATACAATTATTACTGAAAAACAACATAAATGTGCATTTAAATTGTTTAGGCTCAGATTTATTAATCGTATTGGTTATCATCATAATAATTTTTATCTTTATTTGTATAAATAAATATAAGAAAAAATTTTATATATCGCCTGAACTGCAATCACAATCTCAAAATACTGCAAACGTAACAACTGGCCCATTCCTGCAACTAAAAACTACGCCATAACAAATACGTAGCTAAAAACTACGCCACAACGTTTTGTACACTACAACAATACCGATTGAGGACAATCGACTTAAGAGGGGAAGATTTAACTTAGGATAAGTCAATACCACCCAAGCCGAGCCAGCCCCACCCAGGTCGCCCGTAACACGACCGACCATCCACCAATAAATTAACCACTTGTTCAATACCACCCAAGTCAACAGAAATAAAAGCATTCACAAGAAATAGACCATTCCCAACAAACCAAAAGGGAAGCACTTAAGAAAGCACCATAAATTAGCCGTATTGAATTGACACATATTCGAATATCAAAGAGTCAACTCAAGCAAAGCCGATACCGCACACGTCGCTAAAAACTAAACAATCCCGGAAGACTCAACAGCGCACATATCGCCCGAAATATGATTACCAATCATAAATTAGTTGACACACATTTAAATACCAAAAAGTCAACTCAAGCAAAGCCGATATCGCACACGTCGCTAAGAACAAAACATTCCCGGAAGATCCAACAGCGCACATATCGTCCGAAATATGATTACCAATCATAAATTAGTCGACACACAGTTAAATACCAAAACGTCAACTCAAACGAAGCTGATACTGCACATGTTTCCGAAAATATTGCGACAGCGCATTTGCCGCCCGAAATATGATGACCCATCATAATTCAACTGCACTGAACAAGTGTCCAGTCAGACGTCTGCGTAAAGTGGAACGCAATGGGGTAGGTCAGCAACTAGAGGAAAACACTTTTATGTTTGATTTATTTACTAATAAAAAAAAAACAAAGTTTCTCTTTTTAAGAAGCGAAAGCTTCTTACTTTATTTGTTTGAATCTATCTTAAGACTGACTTAATTACTAAAAACAGTGGTACTTATAATTGATTAAATGTCTACCTTGCATATTCCGTCAGTTAAAGTTGGTAAACAATTCTTTGGAATTGTTTACTTCGATTTGCACCTACCGGAAATGCAAATCAGCATTAATAAATTTAATTGAGGAAAAAGGTTCATTGTACTAAGAAGAATGCAAGTTGGCAGAAAGTGCAAGTTGCATATAAGTGCATCGCACTAAAAGTTGGCATGTGCCAGAAATGCTAATTCAGTAATTTTATATTATATTTAAGTTCATATTATATTGAGGGGTTTTGCTATAACACCCCCACCGTTAGATTGAGGCTCCGACGAAATATGCAAGATGGACAGTTTTTTATTTGTTTTATACATAGTAAATATTGTTAACATTATGATGGTAATGACAATTGTTATGTTTGTGCTTACGTTGATAAAATTAGATTTTTTTATTTGGTATTGTATTTGTTGAATATATTTTGTATGTTCAATTTGTTCTAAGTATAATGATTCTAACTTTAAATTAGGAAAATTATTAGATTTTTCTTTAATTTTTGTTATAATATTAGGTAGAATAAATTGATCGTAAAATTGTAGTTTAACATTACTAAAAGTTTGGTTGATTGCGTTAATTTTACAGTTTTCAAATTTTATTAAAAAATTTCCGCTTATTTTGATATCAATTTTGTTACAATTATGCTCGACTTTGGAATAGAAGTTTTTAAATATTAATATACCAGGAAGAATTTCTATTACGACTGATTCGTGTAGAATTTGCATATCGCAGTATGCTTCTCATAGTTTAATATTCTTGAAATACATTTATCAGATTTTTGAATTAAATTTTTCTTAAGATTATCTTTAACGTCCACATTAAAAATGTTATTTTTCGAATCTACTAACATTTCATAGGCATTCAATATAATTGATTTGTTGTTTAAATTGGGAATTGGCTCAAATATAATTTTCGATAGAATTTCTTTTGAATATTGTGGAATCCGAAGGATTATAACGATATTCTCCTCATGTAAGGCGACGGCTATTTTAATATTTGTGTAACTGTCAAAATCATTTATCAAGTCAAGCTCTGTGTTTGTTAAAATATCCGTGGGAATTATTCCCAATTTGCTAGAGAATATTATCTGTCCAATATCGTCGACATGGTCCCGTAAGAGTGAAATGTCATTGTTTACTTGGTAAATGTGTTCCATGAACGTTATTTCGTCTTCTATTGTCGCTATTTTATTTTGCATAAAATTCTTAAATTTGTTTAAATAACTTCCTATTAGAATTTGTTTTTGGTTTATGTGTTCGGTAATGTTTTGTATCTGCGAAGATATGAAACGGTTGACGAAGGTGAGATTATTAATTTTGTTTGTTTTTATATAGTGACTTCAGTGAGTTGCTTAGTTCGAGTTCGTCGTCATTGTCCATAGTACCTGCAATAAGCTTTAATCCTTTTCCCAATACGTTTATCAGTGCTCTTTTTTGTTTAAAGTGTGGATTTAAGCTATTTATTTTTCCATTTAACAGTGCAAAATTTTTACCTATGGTGTCTAATAATGTCTTAGTTTCGACCGTGCTCGCGTTAAGTGTTTGTATATTTTCAGAGATTAAATTTAATGTGTCCGTGTAAGTAGTTATATTGACAATGTGAAGGATTTTGTTATATCGATCAATTACTTTTTGTTCTCCTGTTTTGATCGGTATATATCCGTTATTGTTGGTTAAGTCCTGAATGTCGATAAATTGTGCATAGATGGTCGTTAAAAATGCAATCTTCAGAATCCAAAGTGTCATCTAAAATAGTGTATATAATAGTATATGGGTTTTCAATGTTTAGCCTGTATTTTAGGGTTATTTTTGATTTGATATTTTTTATTTTGTTTCACATGTGTTTTATAATATTTTAAACCGTTCTTAGTGTCCTGTATATGTTCGTCATCAATTATACTAGCATTTATTTTCCTATATTTTCTACGGTTCTTACCACCTCTAATTTCTTTTATGAAGTTGGTACCTCCTTGAATATCAACGTCCTTTCTATCCTTATTTAATTTGTTTATGTAATTTTCCTTTCTTTTTAGCATTACATCATGGATTTCTTCATATTTGTCTTCGTGGATTTTCCCATTTATAAAGTCGATTGGTTTAGTTTTTGTAGTACTGTGTATAGTGTTATTATAAAAACCTATTATCCTAAAAATTTTTTCTTCTACTGTCTCATGGCGGCTCCTTTCGTTGTGTCTTAAAAGTCTAATGTGTTCATTAATTGTATTGTGTAACCTTTCAATATCTGCATTTGAGGTGTGGTTACTGTTAGATGTGTAATGTATTATAATATTTTCGTCCTTTAGAAATCGTTGCATTGGTATGGCTTTGAAGCCGAGTTCATTGTCAACAATAATTTTTTCGATTTTACCGTAAGTGTTGAGATAAAGTAATAGTTTGGTTTTGAATTCTATCCAATTCCTCCCATTAATTCTATAGGCTACAGCGAATTTTGTAAATTTATCGATTATCGTCATAAAAATTTGTTTTCCTAATGTGTAGAAAACATCAATGTGAACGATTTCGCGGGGTTTAGAGGGCGTTTCGGTAATTTTATAGGGTATTTTAGGAGGTCTTCTATCATATTTTTCTAAATTACAAATCTCGCAGTTATTTATTAATTGTGTTATTCTTAGTTTTAGTTTAGGGTTGTAGATTTGTGTCTTTAGATCTTCGAAAACGGCCTGTTTACCTCTATGGTTTTTATCTAAGTGCTCCTTTTCAATGACTTCAGTTAACTTATCTTCATCTTCTATATCCTCTAATAAGGTAGAACATCTTGTAATTTTGAAATCTCTGCTATTAGAAAATAGTTCCTCGTAAGTGGTCTTAAAAACGTCGAAAAATGCGTCATCTATGAAAATTGCATTTAGTTGTGTAGGATTAAAATGGTTTTTAAGTAGGATAATGGTAGTATCTCTATCTAGCTGCTTGATTTGGATGATTTTCCTTGTATTTTTAAAAATTTGATTCTTGAATAGATTTAGCGGAGCCAAAGTGTCTTTAATTGTCGAAGTGTCGGATTCTAATGTATTTATGTTCATAGGCCCATGCTCAATACGGGATAACGCGTCTGCGTTGCTATTTTTCGTTCCTTTTTTGTATTTTATTTCGTAGTCGAATTCAGATAATTTTAATCGCCATCTGACGAGTTTTGAATTTGGTTCCTTAATGGAAAAAAGCCATGTCAAAGGTTTGTGATCGGTTTCGATTAGAAATTTGCGTCCGAAGAGATATGGTCTGAAATATTTGGTTGCCCAAATAATCGCCAAGAGTTCTTTTTCGATAGTACTGTAATTAATTTCGTGCTCGTTAAGGGTACGACTTGCGTAACAAATGGGATGGTTGTCCTGCGAAAGTACTGCACCTAAAGCGTAGTTACTAGCGTCTGTTGTGAGAGTGAATTTCTTTGTAAAGTCGGGATATGCTAGAATTGGGTCGTGAGTTAATAATGTTTTAAGTGTATTAAAGCTTTCTTGATATTGTGGGTCGGAGGTGTTTATTTTTGCATCCTTTTTTAAATACTTAGTCATGGGTTTAGCGATCAAAGAATAGTCCTTTATGAATTTTCTATAATATCCGGTTAAGCCAAGGAATTGCTTTATTTGTTTAGGGGTCTTAGGGATTGGAAAGTTTTTGACACACTCTATTTTTTTCGGGTTCGCCTTTATACCACTGGGTGTCACTATGTGACCAAGGAATTCAGTTTCTCTTTTTAAAAATTCTGATTTATCTAATTGTACCTTAAGATTGGCTACTTTTAAACGATTAAAAATTTGTTTTATGGAATAGAGGTGTTCCTGTAGAGAGGTAGAAAAAATAATAATATCATCCAAGTATACGAGGCAGATTTTATTTATGTAATCTTTAAGGATGTTATTCATGAGTCTTTGGAACGTCGCTGGTGCTGTCTTCAGACCAAACGGCATTCGCAAGAATTCGTAATGTCCTCCTTCCACACTGAAGGCGGTCTTATGAATGTCATTTTCCTCGATTTCTATTTGATGAAATCCCTTTGCTAAATCGAGAGTAGTGAAATATTGGCATCTGCCTAATTTGTCTAAAATTTCATCGATATTGGGGATTGGATATTTATCATCTATCGTTACTTCGTTAAGTTTACGATAGTCTATTACAAGTCTCCATTTAGCTTTTCCACTGGCGTCAGCCTTCTTTGCTACGATCCATATGGGTGCTGAATATGGGGAATTGCTGTGCCTTATGATTTTATCATTAAGCATTTCCTGAATTTGGTTTTCTACTTCCTTTTTATGAATATAAGGATATCTTTGTGATTTGGTAAATATTGGTATGTTATCGGTAGTCCTTATTTTATGTTTGATCGCTGATGTGAAACTCAATTTGGTATTTTCTTGATAAAAAATATCCGAATATTTGTTTATGATGGGCAAAAGTTTAGTTTTTTCTTCAAGATTTAAGGTGCTGAATCCTACTTTGTTCTTTCAGTGGTTTATATTCTTTTGTTTTAATAACATTAAAAATTGCGTTGCCCACTTTCGGCTTGAATGCATTTTCTGACTTAGAAGTTAAGTCTAATTTCATATTGTAAGAAAGGTCTTTACTTGAAGTTTCGTTTTTCTCCATCTTGTCGCCATCTTCGCTTTTGACAAAAAGAGTTAATATGTGTTTTCCAAATTTAATTGTATTATCTGTGTAATTTATACTGGCTTTTAAAGGCCTTAATAAATCGTTACCTATTAAACCGTCGTAGAAGTCATGAAATTTAGTTATGTAGAACTCGATTACGTCGAGTCCTGTACCGAATTCTTCAAAAGCTTTAATATTTGCTTTTTCGTTTATACAGATTTTATGCTGCAAGGTGTTTATGTAAGTAGGGTTAATTTTCTGAATCCACTTGGGATGACAAATACCAGGATTTAAAATTGAATTAGTTCCACCTGTATCTACTATCAATTTTATATGTCCTAGTTTTGTCTTCACCTTTATATGTATATGGAAGTTCTCCGAGGCAATATAACGAAAATTCTCGTTTTCGGCTATTTCGTGTCTGTTTATGTCCGAGGATTTAGATAATGGAAAGGTCTTGTTTTGTTGAAAGGACTCTCTTTGCATTGGGTTAAATTGTTGCGGAGGATTAGTGGTATAGAGTAAATTTTCAGTTCCATCTATTTCGTATTTGTTTATATCCATGGGTTCAGGTAATGGAAAGCGATTGTTTTGTTGAAAGGACTCTCTTTGCAAGGGGTTAAATTGTCGTGAGGGATTGTACCGATTTTGATAATTAGGGTTTTGTTGGTTAGAATTAAGATGGTTTTGGGAGTTGTTATTACGATAATTTTGTCGATTAAGATTTTCAGGAATGTGTTGATTGAAATTTTGCCCATGGCGTTGGTTATGGTTAAATTGCCTATTTTGTGAATTAGGGGTTTGTGAGTTTTGTTTATTTTGGTAATTAGATTTTGAATGCCTCTGCTCAGATCTAATTTGGGGGAAAAATTGCTGATTATCTACCTTAAGGTGAGCATATCCTGCTTCAAACAGGATATTCATAGCTCCCTCTAAAGTTTCTGGATTTCTACAGGCCAGGATTGTCTTCATTGGCTCTGGAATTTTGGATTTGAAAACGTTAAGGGCTGTACGGCAATTATTTTGAGCTACGGCGTTCGCTGCTTCTTGACCTTGTCCGATGACGAAGAGTGTTTTATTGTTAAGACGTCGGAGTTTGTTTTTGATTTCGTCGTAGAAGTCTAGGCTAGTAGTCTTGAAAGTAGTTGCTCTGAGTAGGTCAAACAGGTCATCACAGCTTAGTCTGTCGCCGAAATTGTTTTGAAGTACCGTCTTTATGCTATGCCATGAAACTGCTTGGCAATTGATTTCTATTATTTCTCTAGCCTTTCCTTTCAGTTTACTTTTAATTATATCAGAAAAGATTGCTTGAGATAGCTCGTCGTACGTTTGTAATATTGGGTGGACTCTGTCAATTAAATTAATAAAAGTCCGTAGGTCCCTAGGGTCGCCATTATATTCGGGTAGGCTTGATAAATATTTAAGAGGATCAAAATTTATCTGAGCCATTTTTATGTCTTAATTTGTTTACGTTTAAATAGTTATACAAATAAAGCTATGTTACTACTATCTTAGTGTTGTTGAAGGCTGCAATTCGGGTACGCTGTCCTCTGCTTGCGGGGCTGTTGTTAAAAGGGTGGTGGTTCCTTTCTCCACTTAATGCTGCTGAACACTGCTGTATGGGTATGCTGTATCGTAGGTTGTTATGTTATCGTTGTTGAAAATGTGACGGTTCCTTCGTCCACTAAGCTTTTTGTTTTAATTTGTGACAAAGTCTTCCTTTTTTTCTTTAACCGAAAGGTCTTTGTTAGAACTAGGACTATCTTTCGTCCATTCAGGTTTTTACACTAAAATTTCGATCTTAGGACAATCTTTTTGACCTTTGCTCCGCGTTTTTTTTTTTTCTTGAGTCCAAAAAATTTTAGCTATGGTTGTGATAATCACAATATTTCGCGCGAGCAATATAACTGTTAAGAGTTCTTCCTTTTTTTAGATTGTGGCAATCTTTTGCTCACAAAAGTTATTTAAAATCTTTTTTCACGATTGAGAACAATCTTTTGCCAGTCACAGTTGTTAAAGTTTTTTTCTATTTTGGTAATCTTTTACCATAAAAGGTTAAAACAATTTTTCGCGATTTTATGGAAAAAGTGGTACTGTGTGCAGCAATCTTTCACTGACTCACTTCTACTTCACTTTTTTCTTTATGTCCACTTCGCGAAAGTTCGTTCTTAATACCGCACTAAGAATTAAAATTCACTTATCTTTTCTTTCTTTATGTTGGATAGGATAATTGCGGTATCCTACCGACTGCGCCACTTTTATGTTTGATTTATTTACTAATAAAAAAAAACAAAGTTTCTCTTTTTAAGAAGCGAAAGCTTCTTACTTTATTTGTTTGAATCTATCTTAAGACTGACTTAATTACTAAAAACAGTGGTACTTATAATTGATTAAATGTCTACCTTGCATATTCCGTCAGTTAAAGTTGGTAAACAATTCTTTGGAATTGTTTACTTCGATTTGCACCTACCGGAAATGCAAATCAGCATTAATAAATTTAATTTAGGAAAAAGGTTCATTGTACTAAGAAGAATGCAAGTTGGCAGAAAGTGCAAGTTGCATATAAGTGCATCGCACTAAAAGTTGGCATGTGCCGGAAATGCTAATTCAGTAATTTTATATTATATTTAAGTTCATATTATATTGAGGGGTTTTGCTATAACAGAAAACCAGCGCAGCACTATAGCATGCGGCGACCACACACAAGTTGCGCAAGCAGAACTGCCACAGCAAGCATATGGCAACAACAAAGGAAATGGAATAAGGCCGCAACGACAAAATGCAGTTGCAGCGCAGGCTTAGATTTAGTATAAAAACTGTAAAATATTGTAAACCACAGTTCTTTTTGTCATAATCTCGCAATAAACGCGGTCGTGCTGCTTTCCCCAGCACCCGCAATAAAATAAAACTCTTTGTTTTATTTAACTTACATACAATGTGCATGTGTATAAATTCAACCTTGAACTACGCTAAATCTTAATCACATCACAGCGCATCGCAACCGCAGCTGCACTTGTGCCTGCACCAGCGCTAAATATTCTGAAATCTCTGAAACTACATATGTACGTACATGCATGCATTTATTAAGCAATTCATGCGCGCATCAATTCATTTGCGTACACGTGCACGCGCTGATGGCGATTGACACAAAAATTGCCGAAAACTCGAAAGAATATTCTTTTGACGATTCCCCCTTTCCCTTTATACCCTTCTCTAAAGCACACTTGCTGCATAACTCATCTGCCGTCTCAAGTTACGTCTCGCGATCCAGAAACAGGTTTTTTTGTTTACTTATTTTTCTTCTTTTGTTTAGATTTATTACTTATCTTCTTTTTGCACACATGCAGCCGCCCGCCTCCGCAATAGAGCCTCTCTGCTCTAAATATAGCAAAATATGGTGAAAATGGTTTTATTGGTATGGTAGAATTAAATTCAGTACTTTTCGGGGGTGAATTCTTTCGGTCGCACGCGCAAATTTTGTTGATGAAAAAGCTCTTTTAACATTTGCGCCTTCTCATTTCATACAAGTTCTCTGCTTACATGTCGCAGAATCTGACTCGGAATTTTCTTTTTTCGAACATAAGCAAATACACAACATACCTATATTTCATAAATATAGCTTAAATAATTCAATGTTATTTGAAAGTTCTGGACTTCGTACGAAATAAAATAATACTAAAAAAAAAAAAGTTTACATCACCATTTCAAACTTTTGTTCACAATTCTATAAACTTTTCTAGTGTTGACTTTTTTCCAATTTCGCGCAATTTCTATTATACACATTTCTTTGGGAATCCATCAAAATAACTTCTCGAGTTATAGCTTTTTTTCTGTCAAGTCCGAAGTATGTATTAATGCTAGAATTTCATTAATTGGGGTATGATTAACTTCCGGTACGTAACTCTGATTTAAATTATTTATATTTTATTATACCTTTTTACTACATATCTAATATTTAATATTTTTTTTCTTTTTTTCGTTAAATTAAAGTTAAAAAATTTGAAAATAACCATTATTTTTATTCACAAAGATTTACAATATAAGAATTGAAATAAATGTTGGTAAGATATGTAAAATCTTCGATCACTTAGGCAATCCCAAGCGTGTATGTAGATAAAAATCATTTCTATAATCATACAAATAAACACATGCTGACATAAATAAATATGAGCGTACAAGTTAACACGCGCTATGTTAATTCTCCAACCAATAACTGCCGACTTGACACTTACGCTATATTTTTGACCAAAGTCAAGTTAACACGCGCTTTGTTAATTTTTAGCCAATAACTGCTGGCTTGACACTTACACTCTTTTCTCCGAACTGGACGAAAAGCTTACATATACAACAAAGGTCTTGGGACAAATTAGAACAATAACTGACTCCTCTGTATATTCAAAGAGGTAGAATCACAGGTAAAACAAATTACTGAATGATGGTATTATAAGACCATCCAGATCTCCATACAATTCACTCGTATGGGTTGTACCTAAGAAACCAGATTCAGAGGGTAACAAACAGTATCGCATGGTCATAGACTATAGGAAACTGAATTCGGTTACAATGGCCGACAGGTACCCAATACCGGAGATATCGGAAGTCATTTCTAACCTTGGAGAAAGCAAATTTTTCTCCGTACTAGACTTGAAGAGCGGATTTCACCATATTCCTTATAAGGAATCTGATATCGAAAGAACAGCATTTTCAATAAAATCCGGCAAATACGAATTTACTCGTTTGCCGTTTGGGCTTAAAAATGCCCATCCATTTTTCAGCGAGCTCTAGACGACATACTTCGCGACCATATAGGGAAGTACTATTACGTCTAAATCGATGATATAATCATTTTCAGTAGAACTAAGGACGAACACCTCAATCATATTAGAGACATCTTTGCAACCCTAGAAGAGGCCAACATGAAAGTCCAGTTGGACAAATGCAAATTTTTTAAAAAGAAAGTTGAGTTCCTAAGCTACATTATATCCCCAAATGGCATAAAAACAAACCCTGAGAAGGTTGAAGCGATTGCAAATTTTCCGCAACCCGCAACTCTAAAAGAGCTTCGAAGTTTCCTTGGTATGTCAGGATATTATCGTAGATTTATAAAAGACTACGCAAAGTTAGCAAAACCCCTAACATCTCTTCTAAGAGGGGAAGAAGGGAGAATATCTAAGAACAAATCTTCAAAAGTCAAAATAATCTTAAATGAAGAAGCCATAAGAGTCTTCAAAAACATAAAACTCTCACTTACTTCCGAGGACATTATACTTGCATACCCCGACTACAATAAAAGTTTTCAATTAGTAACAGATGCCTCCAAATTTGCGATTGGAGCCGTCTTATCTCAAGATTATAAGCCATTGGCGTTCATCTCTAGAACTTTAATTAAAGCTGAGGAACATTACGCGGCGAACGAAAAAGAGATGTTAGCCATAATCTGGGTTTTAAACTCATTTAGTAACTTTTTATATGGCTCAGCCAAGGTGGAAATTTTTACCGACCACCAACCACTCACATATGCGCTTAGCAATAAAAACAATTACTCGAAAATGAAAAGATGGAAGGCAGCCCTTGAGGAGTACTCTTACGAATTATTTTACAAACCCGGCAAACAAAATGTCGTGGCTGACGCTTTATCGAGAATATCACATAGGGAAACACAGGTTAACACTTTATCCATGGCCACGAATTCGGATGACAGTTCATCCCACTATCTAATATACAGTGTTGAAGCACCTATTAACGCTCTCCAAAATCAAATATTGCTAAAAATCGACGAAATCTCAACTTACCAAATCAAAATAATATTTCCAACATTCCATCGCCATATAGTTACAGAACCAGAGTTCTCCCAACAAATACTTATTTCAATCCTTAAGAGATTCCTCAACCCATCAGTGATAAACTGCATTAAAACTGAGGAATTCATAATGGGAAAAATACAGGAGTTATACCCACTGCATTTCAGCAAATATCGCATCAGGTTTACACAAATAGAAGTTCAAGATATAACTGATGAGAAAGAGCAGGAGGAAATAATTATTAAAACACACTATAGAGCCCGCAGGAATAGTAAAGAAAATAAAACTCAAATTTTAGAAAGAAAATTAAGAAACTTATCAAATCATGTGTTACATGCAAGGAAAATAAATACGAGCGCAATCCACCAAAACCTCAAATACAAGCTACACCCATACCTCAATTCCCAGGTCAAATAGTCCATGTAGATATATTATTAATGGGTAAACAGCTTATTCTAACAGCTGTAGATAAATTTTCCAAATATGCAGTAGCAAAAGTTATTCGCTCCAAAGCAACAGAAGACATAAGGCAACCACTAAGGGATATCCTTTTCACCTTAGTACCAGAAGCAATAGTTATGGACAACGAAAGATCCCTTAACTCGGAATCAATAAACTTTATGATTAACAATGAATTCGGTACGGAAATTTATCGAACACCTCCATATACCAGTTTTTCTAACGGGCGCTGTCTGCAAGTTGAGAAGAGCCACCGATCCCTCTGCGAATTATTAGAAAAATCCGTCAAGGAGTACAATCACTCTGTGCATTCTACCACAGGGAAAAGACCAATTGAAATATTTTTTGGGAGAAGAATTAGCAGCGATCCCAACCTCCTAGAGAAGGATAGACAAGAAATCAGGGAAAACTTAGAAAGTAAACAAGAACAGGACCTTTGTTACCACAACAAAGATAGACAAACCCCGAAAAAGTTTTCAGAAGGAGACATTATATTCGTTAAAATAAATAAGAGATTAGGAAATAAGTTGTCAGCTAGATATAAGAAGTAAATCGTAGCAGAAAATTTTAACACAACCATAAAAACGAAGTCAGGCAGGGTAGTTCACAAGAATAACATTAGACAATGTTAAACCAGTAACCCTCACCTTTCACAGGAAAATGCTACTAACGACAATCTTTATCCTGACATTCGAGCTTGGCGTCAAAAGCCAACAACTGGACATACAGGACCTAACGAATAACAATGGATACATAACCATCAAGACAGGGGAATTCAAGACTATTAGCCATTACGACAAGGTACTGCATTTTATCAACTTAACTACATATGAGGATACGATGTTGCGTATTACGGACAATATACTAATTTTAAAAACGACTTCCTCCGAAGACATGCTGGTTTTGGAAACCATTAACGAAAATTTTCTTCTACTAAGAGCAAAAATAGATAAATTACACCCGCACCCCAAAGCAAAACAAGGACTAATTAACGTACTAGGTAAAGGCTTGAAATTCATAGCAGGCTCTATGGACAGGGACGATGAACGAGAAATCAAAGATGCACTAGATCAGATACACAGCAATGAACGGAGGATCACGGACAATGCAATCAACTTAACGCGCTTCAATAGTTTCTTGACGCAACAGATAGACAATATTACGACCCACATAAATAGGCAACAAACTGTTATAAGCGACTACACAAATACATTCAGGGATTCCACATCGAACAAAATACAAACATTAGAAGATGAGATTCAATGCCAATGCCTCGAATAAGTCAATTGTTTTAAATGAATACGAATTACTTGTTGATGATAATAACTATATTTACAGTATAGTCGTAAAAAATAATTTAGAGAAGAATTTGATTAAGAAAAATGACGAATGTCTCAGTAATATTTTAGAATTCAGGGAAGTTCAATGTAAGCTGAAAAACTTAACAGAACCCTCAGTAATAGAAATCGAAGCAGGAATACTAATACTAAAACATTTTAATGGAAATATATCTCATGATTGTAACAAACTAAAATTTATGCAAAAGGGAACATTTTTAATAAACTTTGAAAATTGTAAAATTACAATATCCAACATAACCTATAACAACCTTAAAAATGTATGATAAATTTGTTCTACCGAATCTAATAGCTCATATCAAAGGTAATAATGAAACAAATTTAAATATAAAGCTCGAGACTTTATACGTAAGCCACCTAGAGCATAAGAGCGACATCCAGTTGCTAGTGAAAGGTAGTAAAATAAAACATGTAATTAGCATAAGTACTGATACAATAATTATTTTAATTTTCGTTATAATCAATCTTATTTTTTGCAACAAAAATAATAAAAAATATCATGTAACTACAGAATACGTAGCAGACGTACCTAAAGGTCAATTTTTTCAAGTCACTCCATAATTTCATAACACTTGTGCCGATTGAGGGCAATCGACTTAAGAGGGGAAGAGTTAACACGCGCTTTGTTAATTCTCCAACCAATAACTGCCGACTTGACACTTACGCTATATTTTTGACCAAAGTCAAGTTAACACGCGCTTTGTTAATTTTGAGCCAATAACTGCTGATTTGACACTTACACTAGTTATTGACCCAAAAACCAATAATAGTTATGCCTACGTTAAGAGTAAAATAGCATAATTGCCAATAAACTGGCAAACAGGAAGTTGGTATTCTTTTATTAATATTTGCGAATCTAGTAAACAGGAAAGAGTTACCAAACATATTTGCTACCTCTTTGCTAAATCAGCGTCTGCTACATTTATTAAATAAATAATGTTATAGTAAGCAACTTATTATAGTAATAATTAGTATAAAAGACAAGAATTATAAATTCAATTTTAAGTTTATAATTAACTTCAATAAAGTGGACACGCTGTCCGACTGAAAATACAAATAATTGTATTTATTTGTTCCTCAAAATATAAAGGAACGTAACTTACATATGTACATATGTATGTATGTAGCAAGCTCCCCCGTCCCCTTGGCAGACAACATCTAAGATAAAAGCGAAATAACACTACCAAAATTAACTCAGTTATCACTTTTTTCCTATCAAGCTTAAAATTATAATGTTCCAACCAAGTATTCCAATGGATAGCCAAGCTAATCTATAGTTTAGCAGGTTATCATGGTAAAAGTTAAATAAAAACAAAAAATTTTTGTGCGAAGGATCGCAATTTATAGATTTTAAAATAAATATTATATACCTAAATGAGACGTTGTGTCAAAACTCCAAACAAGTAGTGGCTTCTGCGCGCAAATAGCACGAAAAAGGAGGGTACCGACATGTACCCGACATATTTACATACATATATACATAAATGTGCCATATATAAGTATGTACATCTGCACTTGCGCAAAAATTGTAAAATCTTTACGAAAAATGCGACAAATGGTTTCTGGGCTATGGTGCCACATTGCAGTATTGCCCGATATTGCGATGTTGTGACTTTTCAATGACCGTCGATGGTTTGTAAAATTTAGGATTTTAGCATTTTTGTGATCGTTGCGAAAAATATTGTTGAGGAGGGCATTTGCGTGCGCGGGGAGATGAAATGCCCGCATTATGAATGAACGGCATTTGTTCGCAAAAATATGCGCGTGCGATTATGAATGCATTTTTTGTTGTTGTATGTAGTAAATGTAGTTAAAGATTTTTCAGAATTTCACGCTGGTGGAGGGATGAAATGAATGTTGGCAAATATTTACATAAATATGTAAATGTATATCAACAGAAATAGATACTTACATGCATAGGTAAAATCATGTAGATGCATGTGCACTTGTTGACATTTTACTATTCATGATTGCACGTGCAAATGCACTTAAGTACATATATTTACTGATGTAGTATATGTATGTGCATCTGTGAGTATGTATGTATACATATGTACATATTTGTGGATATTTATATTTATTATATTATACTCATGTATGATAACGATTGATATGCTTATAAAATACTTAAGTAGATTTCCTATACACATACATACATATGTATGTATGCACGTGCAGATTCAATCACTTATTTAGAAGTTTCCATCAAGTTATATTTATATCTTAGCAAAATCTAAAATTCGAGCCAAAATTTTAACATTTATCAGATATCATATTCTATTGAACAAATTTTGTCTTCGCTCACCTCTGTTAATTTCCGACTCTCGGATTTCCCCGGCCGCCATTGCAATGGTGAATTAAGCCAAAATATATTGATGGATTTTGACAATTCACACCGTCATCCTAACTTAGGCCTTCTCTGTCTAATATAAGTTCTCTGGTTCCAACGTAAGCGAACAAGCGATAATAAGATGTATAGGTGATGGTTTACGACATCGCGAGTTACAAATTGCTAGTGCAGCTATGAGATTTGATCCATTAAAGAGATTCGTGATTCGTATTTTTTTTATTACAAGCCGGCTAGTAAGCGCGAATTGGTTGTGAGTAAATCAAAAATTAATAACACGTTTAAAACTATGCCAACAACCTATACAAAATTGTTGTCAAGTTCTATAATTGTGGGCAAGTAGGTCATATATCATCAAAGTGTCCGAAAACACCTCGTCGTCCACGTTATACAGATTGCAAAAAGGTACTCGATAAAGGCGAAACTCAAGAACCAAAAATATTTCAAAGAAATTAAATTTCACGGTCGATCCGCGATTGCAAAATTCGTAACTGAAATTGAAAAACAAAACAAACGAGAAATTAGCCAAAAATTGATAAACGACCAATCGAGAACACAGACACCGCTTTCAGCAAAAACGAGGTAGAAACCCAAAACAAAATACTAAATTTGATAAACGAATACCGTGACGTATTCGCTGGCGTTTTACATGAAATCGGCAAAACTAACGCAATTGAAATGAGAATTATAATAGCTATGGACGAATTTATAACGAAGCAAGCGTATCGAGTATCAGAACCAAAACGTGCCGTCGTGGCAAAAATTATTAATGAACTCCTGAAAATAATATTGTGCCAAAAACGGAAGAAAAACGGTCGAGATAGGCTTTGCGTTGACTTCCGGAAAGTGAACCAACATACAAAAAAGGAGGTGTATTCAATGCCGAATATTGCTGAAAATTTTACGCGGAATGGTATCGAATATTTTGCGTCTTAAATTTAAATAGCGGTTGCTATCTGGTACCGATTGCAAATTAATGCCGAAAATGCACCGCGTTCGTGACAACGAAGGAATATGAGTTTGAGCGTATGCCTTTCCGGCTGAGAAACGCAACCGCGGTTGATGTCGAAAATTAAAGACAAAACTGAATGGGTGATATGATCCATTATACGGATGACATACTGGTTGCAAATAACACATACGACGAAATTACGCAGCAATTGAGGCACGTTCTCACTGCCATACATACGTGAGTTGTCAATATCGGTAACTGTATTTTGTTACGTGAGACCATCGAGTCTTTGGGTCACCAGACGGCTAACTAAAAACTCTTGCGATTCGCGATTTAAAGCGGCATTGGAAACGATGGTGTCCGCACTCCTTACATCGCTAGCACGTGTTTCTCTCATCGTAGTAGCTGCATGTCTGCTGTGCTTGGCTTCCTTGCTTTTGAGTAACTTGTACTCGTCGGGGAACTCCGTCAATTGTTCGATAGAATGGAATTCGATTCACTTTACAAAAAGCCAATATTGTACGTGCAAGCCATCGTAGTTACGCTCCAGTTGGCCCTCGTTGCACATGGTTGGGTGTTGACGGATCAGTGTCTGGAGGGAAAGGATGTAGTCTCTGGCTTTTTCCCTAATGAACTGCTTCTGCTGGCGAATAGCGTATTCTAATTGGCTTAAATTCCGTCTCGGTATGAAAAATCATTCTGCTTCATTGCGAGGAAACTTACCCATGTGTGTATGTGTTGTCTGAAGAACCATTGGAGTGCCTTGCCATTTGTAGTACCTCTGGAAGGGTGGGAAGGAGCTGGTTTGGCTCTTTAATCCTCTCCAGGAAGTCATGTAGACCGTCACCGCCAGAATAATGTGCGCTCCAGCGAAGAACGGTAGTCATTACCTCGGCGTTGGTCATATCATCGTGGAGCTGCTTGTCTTGCTTTTTCTTCGGGCAGGAGAGATTCCCTTACCTTGGTGGGCTGGATCGGGCCATGTGCCGGCTTCGCAAGGCTACCGTCTTCAGTGGCGAAATCTTGAAATCCTGGAAAAAATTTTCGGTTGACATGCGGTTTCTTGTCAGTTTTATGTAATTGCTTAAAGTTGCATGCAGCTCAGCAACGGTGTTTCCCTCAACCGGTATCGTATATCTTCTGCTCTTCTTTATCATTCTCTCTTTTTTCACAAGGTACATATATCCAGCCAATAGAGATGACGTTCATATTTGTGGTGTTGTTTTCGCTTTAAGGCAAACACACACACATACACGGATTGATGTATTCGTAGGCCAGCAGCTTTCGCAGAGAGTCGCACACTACATTACTAGCGGCTGTAACGGGACTGGTGACGCCAGTCATGGTCTTGTAGGGAGGGCCAAGCACAGGTATCGTAGTAGCCTAAAGGAAAATCGAAGGGCTCGAATATGCCTAAGAGGCGTCGGTACCCTTTAACTTATCTAAGTAGACTGGACTCACTGCGACCAGCAAATCCCATGAACATTGTATCGCAACAGAATGTTACGTTCCAACTTGAAAGTGTCTTCCCTGTCATATATTTGGCTTCAATTCCTTCAATATAGCGCAGGTTTTAAATACCCATCCTTTGGAGGTATGGCATGCTATATATATCGTGGTGACCGTTGTATTGAGAAGTGTCGTCATCGTTGAACTAGGCAATTTCCTCAGCATGCCATTATAGTTTTCAAAATAAGTTATTTCCATTAAATTATACCTCATTTCCATAGGAAATTAAATAAGTCCCGGTAACCGTTTTTTCGGAGTCTTCGCTAGTTTTGATCACCGCCGTATTGTCAATCATTAATAATAACGATGCCTTCATCCACAACCACAATAGCATCAAAGTGGCTAGGCCGTGTGCTGCAATGGGCGACTTTACCAAAATGGAGCTGCTGCGCGCAGCTTGCATTGGATGGGGAGGTGTTTTGCAAAATGACGATGTAAATGTCACGCTACAATTTCCGATCGCGGTGATTGGATTCCTACAGTAGGCGATATTGTTGCGGCTGCAAGGTGCAGGATTGTTTCATTATGTTGAAGAGGGAAAATAATAGTTTTCTAACAAACTAACGTAGATTAGGATACTTAATATTAAAACGTAAAAATGTATTGTCCAATAGGACTTTGATAAATGATACCTCCTTTAAATCAGTTATAGTTGTATTAGTAGAGCGCATATCGATAATATTTCTTGCATCATCAGTGTTTAGTATCAGTGGGTTTATTACGCCTATCTTTGCGAGGGCGATGGTCGAAATTAGGGAAATTACAATTCTGTTTCTTGCAGTCAATGTTTCGTATAAATAGCTACTATCTATCTGCTTAGGATTTGAAACTTTAATAATGAGGTTGAATTTTTCTGTTAATTTACTTATTTTTTCTTGTACTTCCGTATTTATGACAATCTGCTGGTCTTCTGAGTTTATGAGCTTCTGTTGTTGAAATTTCAAATTCTCCAAGTCGTCAAAGTCTAGAATACCTGCGATAACTTTCAAAGCAGTTCCAGTTTCTGTAATGGGAGCCTAAAGTTGCCAAGAGTACTTTTATGCGCGCATTGACAGAGTTCAGTTACATTATCATATAAGACAAGGAAACTGTGTCATCATTAGTCCTTTCGTTTCTTTGGTTATTTCCATGCACGTAGTAAAGTTAGTCGTTGCAGATAGTCAAAGTCTTTCCAAACAAGCGCGTCTCCGTCTTGAAGTGGAACATTATCGAAGTTCGAGTAGTCCGTCAACTTAGGCGTCACCGTCCGAAAAAAGTATCGCCACCAAAATCATAAAAATTGGTAAGTATAAATAAATCATGCTGTATGACAAAGATACTTATTAAACATATGTAAGAAAAATATTTGGCAGAAGCCAAAACGACTTTATTTTAAACTGTCCTTGTGCACCACCCCCCTTAAATGGGAACCGTGGTTCCTAAAGTCTGACTGGACGTTTTCTTCGACATATAAGGAGGATACTTTGTTGCCTATACTTCTGTTTGTTTTTACTAAAACACGTTTCCCAAAGTCAAACACCGTTCCAGTAGTATGAGGTCAGTTGTCTCGTTAGACTTTCCTCCTAGTTTTAGGCATCTTGCGATCTCCAGGAGCGTGCTATATAGGTGCTCCACTTGTCTATTCGACGTACTCTGAAGCGGGTTGCATTTGCCACGTCGACGCCAAATTGGTTTTTTTAATAACGACGTTATCGTTTCACAATTGAACGATGCCTCGTTATCGCAATAAATGGTCTTTGTATTTGAAAAAGGTTCATCAATTGTATTATCAGAGCTTTTATGTCAACAATACTGCGAGAAGGTGTAGGCTGAACTACCACAAACTTTTAAAATTTGTTCACGCAAGTAAGGAAGTATTTTTTTTATTAGTGGAGAAAATGTCAATATGCAGAATTTCTCCTGTATAGGATAGCGTTGGAGTCTCGCCGAGTTCTCGCTTAAGGGGTGTCTGTCGTATTTGCCCTTACTACAAATTTTACACTTTGCGAGAAATTCGTTGGCTAGGTTGGTACTTTTGTTGAACCGTTCAGGCACCATATTTTATAAGAGCGTGCAACTTCTGGCGTATGCTGATTATATCGATATCATCGGCCTCAATAACCGCGCCGTTTCTTCTGCCTTTTCCAAACTGGAAAGAAACGAATCGTATGGATCTGGGGTGAACGGGGGCAAAACTAAGTACCTCATGTTATCAAATGAACAGTCAGCGCACTCGCGTTTTGGCTCCCGCATCACTGTTGACAATTACAATTTCGAAAAACTTTGTTTATTTGGGAACCAGAATTAACGCCTGCAATAATGTCGGCCTGGAAATCCAACGTAGAATCTATCTTGACAACAAGTGCTTCTTTGGGCGAAGTAGGCAACTGCGCAGTAAAACCCTCTCTCGGTGAACCAAAACTATACTCTGCAAGTCTCTCGTTATGCCTGTGTTGTTGTATGGAGCTGAAACAAGGGCACTGTTAGCGTTGGATGAAACGGCCCTTGAAGTGTTAGAGCGATAGATTCTCCGAAAGATTTATGAATATATGAGTCGGAAGCATGAATTGGCAACACGCCATCTAGTATTTCTTCTTCTATCTGCTGGCTCCATGATTTGTACACAGCCAAAGGACTTGTTGCGCTGGCGCTCCATAGACAGGCAGTTGGCGCTAAAAGAGCCTAGTAACGCTTCCCGCAGACTTTCTTCGGCTGGCTTTATCCTTTAAATGTGACATAGTTTTATCGGGTGGTGAGCGTCGCAAAGATGACACTTTCGGGGTTAGCGATGGGCGTTGTATTCGGCCTTCTTCCGTTGGGTGGAGTAGGGAGTCATTTTCCTGTAAATAATTCTCCATTTATATTGGGAGGTCTATATATATATATATATATATATGTATGTGTTAGCCATCCTAATTAAAAACGTAAATTTCTTAACCAGATTGAACATTTAAGCTGTGTTAGTTATAAATATGGCGTAACAAATGCAAGTAAATCTGGCCTGTGTGCATTTGGCATAATTATTAAGTGGAGTGCATGCATCTCATTCCGCAGAGAATACTCGGTTGTGAAGAAGAAGAAAAATAAAAAAATAAAACCGAAGTTACTTGTATTTCTGAATACAGGTAATAAATGTTCGGCTGTACTCGTGGAAAGGGCCCCACCGTGATTCTCAGAATTAGCTCAACATTCTCTTTTTTTCTACATCCATTAGCTGATGATGGTGAGATAGCGCCTGAAACTGCCTACTAGACTATAGGACAGTTTGACATCCAGGAATCTGGCCTACCACCCGCAAACAGTTTATATGCCACTGTGCTTGAGTTGCTGATCACAGGATGCATCAGATAGCAAATTACAAGATCTTCATTAGTTATTTAGTTTTTTTTGTTAAATGAGGTGTACCCCATTTTGTTTTAGCTGTGTCCTACTTGCATTCCCCCATTTTTTTTTTGATTTACCATAAATCCATTTCCATGCCAACATATTTCACGAGTAACCATGATTGACGGAAACTTGTGATAGTTTAGGGAACCGTTGTGACGGTTGCTATGTGGAACCAATGTTTATATATGCTGGCATGCAATGCCAGAGTATATCTGTGGAGACTTTTTAATTTTCTGAATACCAATAGCACTTGTATTCAACACTCTGCGGGGGGAGCCGTAATATTTCAGGCGGATAGAGGAAGAGCACTTTCCGTGTTAATTATTAGGAATATACATACATACCTGGTGGCTGATGAATTTTGCTACATTAAGAAACTCAAATAATTTTTTTTTCAGTGTATGGAATTCATTTTTCTTTTATTCATGTTAAAGCTCATTCAATTTTATTAAATATAGCTTAATTAGTTTTAAAAATAATGGAATTTAAATGCCCCCCCCTGCTCGTTGATGCATGTGCGGCATCTTACCAAAAAGTTGTTCATTACTGCTTGGAGAGTTGAGACAGGAATAGCCGCAATTGTTTCTCGAATGGATTGCCTTAGTTCATTCAAATTTGTTGGTTTTGCTTTATAGACTTCCTGTTTGCAATAACCCCACAAGAAAAAGTCAGGTGCAGTAAGGTCAGGAGACCTGGGTGGCCAACGGAATGTGGAGTTTCTGGATATCAGCTTATTGGGAAATTTTCGTCGCAATTCTGTCATAACAGGTTGGGCTATGTGAGGAGCTGCACCATCTTGCTGAAACTACACAGAGTTGAAAGAAATTCTCATTCGGCGTAATTCTGGATAGAAAAACTCTCTCAACATGCTCAAGTAACGGTCTCCAGTAACCGTAACGGTGTGACCGTTTTCTTCGAAGAAGTAGGGCCCGACAATGCAGCGTGATGAAAAATTCGACAATTTTGTTTGTTTATGTTGCCGTTTAAATCGAAATGGGCCTCGTCAGACATGAAAAGACAGTTCAACATGTTTCCATCCTCTTCCACCATTTGAAGCATCTTCTGGCAAAATTCCAAGCGAATCGGCAAGTCTGCAGCGTTCAGTTTGTTGGCCATTTGAATTTTATATGGGAATAAGTCCAAATCTTTGTGCATAATTGACTGTAATGACTGTCTGCTTATACCCATTTGAGCAGATAAGCTTCTTGTCGAAACACGTGGATTGTTTTGTATGGCTGCAGCTACAGCAGTGCGTGATAGCGGCGGACAATCCAAATTCTTGCTTCAGTGTCCCAGTTATCCATTTTTGTTAAATGTAAAAGTCAATCTACAAAATAAAAAAAAAATTAACCAGATTCATTAAATAGAAAAAAGGTTATTTCATTTTTTTTTGGTAGCGGCTTTCATCAGCCACCCTGTACATACATAAAGAAAGTGCGACGTTTGTCCTCAAAAATCGTGAAAATATGTGAAGTTGAGACAATAACGAAAATCGCCAAGTCACTCACAATGTATCCTTTAATTCTGGAAAGGTATCACTCACACAGTCAACAACAATACCATCTCGGGCTTTGCAACTATATTGAATACCTTCGCGCAAGAATCTAAATCTGAAATGGCACCAAGTAGTTACCAAGTAGGAGAATGTGTAAGTATTTATTTGAAATCACTTATTGTATTACATACTAAAGTATGCTTCACCCTTTACACGGTTTATAATTTGGATGTAAGTAAAAATGTCAAAGCAACTGGAAGTTCTTCGCATTTTAAATTCAGTATTTTCCAAGCTAATTAATATTGTTGAAGTAAATTTTAATCGACAAATGATTACTTTTCCAAATAGTTTTAATTTTCTTTTGTAACATAAAGTTGCACATAAATTAATGAATAAAAACATCTGCAACTGCTTAAGAAGAGCGATCTGTTGTAAAATACATTAAATATATGTAAACAAATTAACTGAAATAAAATAATCGGCCCTTAAAGTAAACATCTTGATGCATACAATTTAGCATAATAATCTAGTATATGACCTACTTCCAGATGAAGACATTTTATATAACACATTTGTGTACATACATATGTATGTATATACCTGTGTACATATACATCCTGCTTGGTGAGTAATTCAGAGGGTGGGCCAGAAAATACCAACAGTGGGTGGTGCCAAGCAGGTGCAGCTTTTGACGAAATGTACCAGGACAGAAACAGACGATAGAGCCTAGTGCTCAAAACCGCCTCCCGACGAAATACCTAACGGTAGTACCGGGGGGATATATAAACGGTACAGGACACACAAGGAGTTTTAGTTTGGGTTAAAGTCCTACTCTACGGGGGTCAGGCTTTCGATGCGTTCTCCTTGTATACAAAAAAAAAATATGTACATATACATATGTACATATAGTTATCGTGTGCCGGCTGTGTATGTTCGTTAAATAAATTCGCATACTATTCAATTTTGACGTAAAGAAATTTTTAGATGGGAAAATCGCCTTGGACTGTGTATGTCTCAGTTGTAAAGTATATA
Source organism: Anomoia purmunda (assembly GCA_951828415.1). Classification (NCBI taxonomy): domain Eukaryota; kingdom Metazoa; phylum Arthropoda; class Insecta; order Diptera; family Tephritidae; genus Anomoia; species Anomoia purmunda. Next base: position 4,305,075 of record OX639998.1, on the reverse strand, counting down.
TGTACATACATACATATGTATACAATTAGAAGAATCGACTAAGAACAATCCATAATTGCCTGTAAAAAATGTGCAAACATTAACCTCGCATTAAGAAGTGACTTTGAGAATAATTGGCAACTTTGCTACGGTATGCATTTGAACTAATGTAAACAAATATAAAAATTGTATTAATATTTAATTCAAACATAAATTCAAAATGTGCAACTAGACTCAGTAGCCGACGCTCAGTACTGGGTTGCCACGCACAATACAAACTTTAGTATTGCCATTAAAGGGATAACACAGCTTGAAGACGATGACGAACCACCATCTCATTTCCCTAACGATTTTACGCCAAGCTCGTTCTCTCCACGATTGCTCAGGCTACCAATAATTCGCCTTGAATGTATGTATGAACCACAAACCAGACAGGACAAGTGACCTAACGCGAACTTCGCTTATATAGATATACTTATGCATGTATGTATGTATGTATGTAGGTAATACTTTGAAGATGCAATATGAATTTATTTCTATATGTTTCGTTGCAATTACCTCGTTACTCCAACAAAAGAGTATGTGGGCTATTAGGGACACATTCATAAATTCGATGTTTTAATATTGCCATTTGGAACAGTGGGAACCAAAATCGTGGTTCGGCGCGGTTAAACAACAGGGTCGACGGGTTTATATAGCAGCAAGTGCTTCATGTTAATACATAAATGCATACCTACATATGCCTGTAGGTACCTATGTAGCTATTTTGTGGGTTTGCATTAAACTTTTACATACGCAAATTCGGGTATGTAAATATGTATACGAATAAAAAAAGTCCGAAACTAATGGACAATTATAAACATACCATATCTAATCCGTATTTCGTATTTTGTTATACCCCTCTTCTGCCTTATCTTTTAATATAATTTACCAAAGAAAAAATGTAATGCCCCACAAGTTAGCCTGCTGTCAATATCCAACACACATATCATTTTTCATACATACGTGCATAATTTAAAAGCTTCCCAATAAACTCCACTTTTGAGCCGAATCATTTCGTCTTGTGAAACATAGAGGTGGAATAGCGTAGTTTGTTGAGAAGTAGAATGATTTGGTAGGAGAATTAGCTGAATAAGATTCATTTGAAGGGGGGCTCAGTGGTCGGGAGTTGAGGCACGCCTCAATACGACATAAAAATATATTGAAACCCTCAAATGTATACTCATGATCAGATGCAATATTTTTAAAATGGCTTTTAAAACTTTTTACACTCGCCTCCCAAAGACCCCCTATATGAGGAGAAGCGGTGTGTATGAAATGTCATATGAACATTTGGTAATTATACGAGTATTTGGAAATGGGGTTTTCACGCGCATCAGATAGAAATACCGTAAAACTGATCGTAAAGATCGTGAAGCTCCGACAAAATTGGTGCAGATGTCGGAGTATATATTTCTTGCGCAACTTCTTCGAGTTATGAGCTTAGCAAATGCGGCTAAAAAGACGGGATACTTAAATCGCTAGTGGCTTCTAAGTGAATCACTTTTGTCGTAAAACATACGAACAGATAGACGTATCTTTTAGAAGTTCCGCAACCTCGGCCGCTATAACTTTTGGTATCAAAGGGCCCTGCAAAATTTACCCCTGTATTCGTGTATGTGCACGAGAAGGTGGTTCGCTCCCGTGGGAAATTAATTTTAAGAAGCCTTATTTATATTTACCCATTTTCGCATAATTATTGATTAAGTCGTTCACTATCTGCTCGTAGTTAGGGCTTTTGTGTCTACCGAGAAAAGAAGCAACGACCTTTTCAAAGGATTCCCACGCTGCTGCCTCAACTGATGAGAGTAGTCCTTTGAATTGATTATTGTTGATCAACTTTTTTATTTGTGGTCCAACAAAAATACCTTCCTTTATCTTAGCTTGAGAAATACCTGGAAAAATTGTTTTCAAATAGTCGAATGCTTCGCCTTCTTTGTCCAAAGCCTTAACAAAGTTTTTAATGAGACCGAGCTTGATGTGTAAGGGTGGAAGTATGATTTTCTCTTTCTTGACAAGAGCGGTGTATTTGATGTTATCCACACCAACGGTAAACTCGACTCTTTCCGGCCAATCCTTTCTGACGTAGTGGTCCTTACGAGCTCGGCTATCCCACTTGCACAGGAAGCAGCAGTACTTGGTGTAGCCACTTTGTAGACCGCATAGCATTTCAACAACTTTGAGATCAGAACATATTTTCCAATCATGCTCTTCATATTTGATAAATTTGAGTATTTTTTGCATTTCCTCGTAGGTTTCCTTTGTATTTACTGCATGTGCGATCGGGATAGAAGGCTTTTTGTTACCAATATGCAATAATACAGCCTTCAAACTCAGTTTATTGCTGTCTATGAACAATCGCCACTCTTTTGAATCATATGTTTGACCAAACTCTTTGAATAAACCAGGAATGTCGTTGCAGTAGCATATACTGTCGTTCTTGGTATAGTGTTCGGAAAATGGTTCGTGACGAGTTGTACAATATATCACCTTTACATCGGATGACACAAATTTAAATTGTTGCATACGAGAAGTGTGGATCTCGTCCTTTTCCTTGGATAGTTCCAAATCTCTTATCCAATCATAAGTTGTGCTTGTAACAGAACGTTTCTCTCGTTTCCCATGCGAAATTCAGTACAATTTGATTCCCCGCACTCAGATATTACTGTTGACAATGGAACTGGACCCGCAACTGCCGTTGAATGTAGTACTGGTAATGTCACGGTAGGTACGCTAGCATTAGTTACTCTTCTTGATCTTCCAACGCCAAGTACTTTTGTTTGACAAATATAACACTCTATTGAATGGCAAGTAGGTTCTCTCCATATCATTGGTGTCTCAAATTTTATTTGTTGTCCTGATTCCGACTGAATCAATTCTACTCGACTCGATGTACACAAAGTGTTCGGTGTCCATGGTTTTTCAGCATTTTTGGGCTCAATGCCAAAATACTTGGAGTATAAAGTTTTGATATGATCTGAGAACACTCGTCGTCGCCTTATGATAGTATATTGGCCACACATGAAACAGCACATATCTGGATCGTTATTACACTCACATTCTCGCGTCCTTTTACTCATTTTATTTTTTTTAATAAATCACGGTTTTGAAATTTGACTTATGAACTGAACTATCTCCGGCGAGCCTTGCAGACGTTATGAAATTTCAAGGCACATTAACTCATATTTATACTCGGAACAAGAATAAAATTGAAAAAATCAAGTCTTACCTAGACAGAAAAGTTCCTTTTTATACGAAGCCGGGAAAAGAAAATACTACCTGCTTTAGATGTAGGCTTTAAAAATTTTCTGTGTCTTATAATTTTGAAAATCTACCTGCATACTTACCCATAAGTGACGGAAATACATGTTTACACCTACATGCCTACAGCAGGTTTCGAACCCAACCACTCTTCCTTTCGATGCAACCACTCTACCTACTATAAAACAATTCGAGTCTTAAAAGTACTATTTGATTTATTTAAAGAAAAAGTATTATCATTGTTATGGTGTTATTCGTTTATCCGGATAATATCCCATTTGCACTTTATACCTTTAATATATGTATGTATACATACATTGAAGTTGCGCAACCTGGGTATTTTTAGTTGATCGTTTATAACTTACGTAGTTTTGCATCGATTTTCTTCGATGATAGCTTATCTATTTTCTAATTAAACAGAGAAAAAATATATGGAAAAAAAGCTGTGGTTTTGGAATGCTGCCCTCGCAAAGAGTAATTTTTTTCATATTTTTTCATAAAAAAAAAACAAAAATCTAAAATGATAAGCTAATATCTCGAAAACTATCTGGTTGAGAAAAAAACAATGTATCATGCATTTATAGCAAATTTTATCGTCTTTCTGATTCTGTAAACTTTTTGCTTGACCCGTTCGTGAGATATACGTAATTAAAAAGACCCACCTTTTTGGTTTTTTCGAATAACGGTAAATTGCAAATATCTCGAAAACTGTACCATAGAATCAAAAATGAATTCGATTTTCGAAATCAGGGGGTGGTTTTACATACGAATTTCATAACGGCGTCTCTGGTAAATTTTGGCCGTCGACCAGTGTTATTGGATTGGCGCTCGTTATACGCTAGGTCCTGCGATGCTCCAAGCGCCCCCAGCCCTAATGATGTCATGCCTATCTAAAATGGATTGAGAGGGAGAAGTTCACTCTTGGCGTCGATGGATTCTTTGAAAGAATCTGATTACATATGATAATACTCTCAAAGCTCTCGGTAGACCTGAGAAACGGCCTAAAATATCAACATAATTCACTTTTGCTGTATAAACGTGCGTTCTTAGTTCTTAACTAAAGTACTGTAGTCTGTTTCTTATGTGAGCAGTTAGAGTGAGTATTTTGCTCGTAACCATTATTATTATTATTTATTGTAAAGGATAATAAAATTATGCCTTAACAATATGGGATAAGCATGAGCAACTAAGGCCATCAGCTTCTTATATACAACATTAATAAATTTAGTTCATTAACTACTGGATATTTGTGTAATAAGATATTTAAATACTTATGGATAACTATCACACTTCGAAATATATGTTTAATTTGTATATGTATTTTATAAAATCTTCAATATTTGAATGTGTTACATTTCTAAGCATTTCTGATAGACTACGGCAACTGTTGTTTTGGCGTGCTTGTTCCAATTTCGGACATCCTACAATTATGTGTGTGACTGTAAGGCAGTTGCTATTGCAGAATGGACAAATAGGTGGAAGTGTTTTTTCAAGGTAGTGTTTATGTGTTATTCTGGTGTGTCCTAGGCGAAAACGCGTGTAAATTATGCAGTGTTTTCTCGGTAGAGTAGACGGAATAGACGGCGATTGACGTGAAGGGTTTATTGTTTTGTAAAAATGACTATAGTTTGACCATTGATGACTTGCGGATTTTCGACAGTATTCCAATGTTACCTTTTTTATGTCTTTTTTGTTTGTTGTGGTGATCAGTTTCAGTGGCGATTTTGTTGACAGTTTAGCTGCAGAATCAGCTAGTGTATTTCCTTGAATACCAATGTGACTGGGTACCCAAAGGAGCTTTATTTTTCCATGGCTGGATATCAGAATATCTCTGATCTGACAAATTGTTGGGTCCATGCAGTTTATTTTCTTCACAGCTAACAGAGAGGATAACGAGTCGCTGCAGATTAAGTATTTGTGTCTGCTTTTTCTTGCTATTTGGCAAGCGCTCATTATAGCTGTAGCTTCGGCAGTAAAAACAGATGCGTACGAAGGAAGTATGGCAGCCATAAGAGTGGAATTATTGTCTACCTTTTTATACTTGGACAAAGTAAGTAAGATGGCGCTTTTTTGAAGTCCCCACGGAGTTGCAGCTAGGCGAGTTCCTGGGTAAGTGTGAATGGGTACGCCCATTTCTTCTGCTAAATCTATCACATTTTGTAGCGTGGACTTTTTTCTAGATCCTCTTTTTCTCCTAAGTCTGTTTCTTAGTGAGTGGTGAGTAATTCAGAGGGTGGGCCAGAAAATACCAACAGTGGGTGGTGCCGAGCAGGTGCAGCTTTTGACGAAATGTACCAGGACAGAAACAGACGATAGAGCCTAGTGCTCAAAACCGCCTCCCGACGAAATACCTAACGGTAGTACCGGGGGGATATATAAACGGTACAGGACACACAAGGAGTTTTAGTTTGGGTTAAAGTCCTACTCTACGGGGGTCAGGCTTTCGATGCGTTCTCCTTGTATACAAAAAAAAATATGTACATATACATATGTACATATAGTTATCGTGTGCCGGCTGTGTATGTTCGTTAAATAAATTCGCATACTATTCAATTTTGACGTAAAGAAATTTTTAGATGGGAAAATCGCCTTGGACTGTGTATGTCTCAGTTGTAAAGTATATATGTACATACATACATATGTATACAATTAGAAGAATCGACTAAGAACAATCCATAATTGCCTGTAAAAAATGTGCAAACATTAACCTCGCATTAAGAAGTGACTTTGAGAATAATTGGCAACTTTGCTACGGTATGCATTTGAACTAATGTAAACAAATATAAAAATTGTATTAATATTTAATTCAAACATAAATTCAAAATGTGCAACTAGACTCAGTAGCCGACGCTCAGTACTGGGTTGCCAGGCACAATACAAACTTTAGTATTGCCATTAAAGGGATAACACAGCTTGAAGACGATGACGAACCACCATCTCATTTCCCTAACGATTTTACGCCAAGCTCGTTCTCTCCACGATTGCTCAGGCTACCAATAATTCGCCTTGAATGTATGTATGAACCACAAACCAGACAGGACAAGTGACCTAACGCGAACTTCGCTTATATAGATATACTTATGCATGTATGTATGTATGTAGGTAATACTTTGAAGATGCAATATGAATTTATTTCTATATGTTTCGTTGCAATTACCTCGTTACTCCAACAAAAGAGTATGTGGGCTATTAGGGACACATTCATAAATTCGATGTTTTAATATTGCCATTTGGAACAGTGGGAACCAAAATCGTGGTTCGGCGCGGTTAAACAACAGGGTCGACGGGTTTATATAGCAGCAAGTGCTTCATGTTAATACATAGGGTAAAGCCGAGATAGATGCCCCAGGGGGATAGATGCCCCATATTCAAAAAACCTAACTTCCCGAACTCGTGACAAATTTTTTTTTTAATTATTAATAGGCTTAGTCATACCACAATTTATTTACCAAAGGTCATTCATGTAGTGTGGACGCTTTCGGTGATACGTACAATTATATCCGCGGCGAAGTTAAAAAACGCGTAAAAGTTTTAAAGGTAAATTTTTGAAGTGACATAACTTTATAGTGAGAAATTATTTCGATTAAATTTTTGTTTCCCTCAATATATTGATTCATTGAGACTGCATCTACGTATTAATAAATGTATTTTTGTTAATAATTTATTTAAAAAATACGAGGGCATCTATCCCTGTCAAAAAGGATAGTTGCCCTGATTTTTCGAGGTATAGATGCCCCTAAGGGCATGTATCCCTCCCAACATCACACATGAGGAGTTCCAAACTAAAGCGCAATAAGTGTAGGCTAATTCACTGTATTCTGGTTTGGGGCTCCTCTTGTGTGATGTTAGTAGGTAAGTACCTATATAATTTTGAAATATTCCTAGAGTCCGATACATATATTTTATATAGTATTTACATTTGCGTTTTTACAGATTTCAAACTAATAGACAAGGTATACGAATGTTAGCTTATCAATTTGCTAAAAAACTAGGGATAAAATACAATTTTAACCACGAAACCGAAATGGCTGGAAGTGCATGGTGCAAAAGTTTTATTGAACGAAATTCAGAGCTGTCCATCAGACAAGCTGAGGGTTTATCCGTGGCTAGAGCTAAAGGTCTTAATAGAGAAGAAGTTAATAGCTTCTATGATCTTTTGATCAAAGTTTTGACCGAAAATGATCAGGTGGACAAACCAGAAAAAATATTCAATATGGATGAATCTGGAATTCAATTAAATAATAAACCCGGCAAAGTCATAGCAAAAAAAGGTACAAAAGTCGTCAATTCCGTCACATCCGCCGAGAAAGGTGAAACCATGACGATTGTTGCATATTGCAATGCAATTGGAAGTTTCCTTCCACCAACTGTTATAATAAAAGGTGTGAATAAGAAACCTGAATTTGAGGAGGGACTTCCGTTGGGAACAAAAGTCTTCATAAACAAAAAGTCAGCTTATATCAACACTGAGTTTTTCTATAAATGGTTAACAACTCATTTCATACCTTTGAAGCCCCAAGGTAAGGTTCTGCTGATTTTAGACGGCCACTCGTCACACTCAACTGCACCAGACATGCTGCAAGCTGCTTTTGATAATGATATAATTTTATTGTGTTTGCCAAGTCACACAACTTCAGCCTTACAGCCTTTAGACAGGTCGGTATTTGGGCCACTTAAAACGTATTTCAATCATGAAACTAATCAATTCATGCGCTTGAATCCTAATAAAAAGATCAGCCGTTACAATGTTGGAAAGCTTATACATAATGCTTGGTCTCGCGCTTCTATCCCTGCAAACGCTCTAGGGGGCTTCAGAGGTAGTGGAATTTACCCAGTGGACCGAAATGCATTGCCAGATACTACGTTTCTGATATCAGATACTGCGCTGGATGGTGAAAATCCTGAAGCTTCCCGTGAGACTCATTCGGCCGAACAAGGAATAGAAACATCTCTACCTCAGGTTTCTGCTTCTGTAATTAGTGGACTAGAGCTGAACAATCAAACAGAAAATATTCGCGAACATATACACAATAAGACACCACCAAATCCGATACGTAATCCAATTGACAGAGAATCTCCTAGTCTATTGCTCGATTCGGATATTTAGATGATATAAGTATTGTTGATATTGGTGATTCTACAATTGCAGAGATTTTAGGAAGCGACATTGAGGAAGAAAAAGAAACACCATCAAAAATTCTAATGGACGCATCACCTATTCCCAAAACTCCTTTGACCATGGCTAAGAGGGCGAAACAATCAGCAGATATTTTGAATTCAAAAGAAAATATAAAACGCAAGAAGGATGTGGCTGAAAGAAAGGACCAGCAAATAAAAGTTGGGTTAGACAAGAAAAACAAGACTGAAACTACCAAAAAACTTAAGAAGACAAAGGAAAGAACTACCAATAAAGGCAACAAAAATAAACAAAGTAAACAAAAGAAAGCAAACCAACGCCGAGCACTACTGAAGAAACAAACTAATTACAGTTCAAGCGAAGATGAAGACAATCCAGAGAATACTGATAACTGCATTGAATGTTTTGAAAACTATTTAAGTACGACGTCGCATTCCGACTGGATCCAATGTGTAAGCTGTCATATGTGGCTACATGAAACCTGTACACTTTTTTAAAATTATTGCATACGTTGTGGAAAAGTTAAAACAGGCTGAACTTCAATAAAATTGGAATTACTTTTATTTATTTTTATTTTACTGTTTATTTTTATTTTATTTTTTTATAAAAATGTACGTGCAATGTGACACTTAAAATGAATTTTTATTACAAGTTTCTATTTTTGTTTTTTAAAAGCGTTTAAAATTGAATTTTATAAAAAAATATAACTATGAATTTTAAAACTCAATGATTTATTGTTTAGTTAAGTAAACGCCCATTATTGGCCATAAACATGTTCTAATGATAACAAATAAAATATTTAAAAAACACACCATGTTTTCTTTATTAGGTATGGTTCTGGAGTAGGAGTCGAACTACCTTACATTTTGTGTAGGTTTTGCGCATACATATTACAGAGGGCATCTATCCTCCACTGTGGGCATCTATCCTTCTCAATATTTTCAGGGTGGGGCAACTATCCGTAGGGTAGGCATCTATCCCTCAAACAGAAGGTTTCAGGAAAACCTAATTTCTGAAAAAACTGTGTATGATAGGTAAACCAAACTTTCAGTTATTCAAGTTTAAATATTGAACTAGCTATATCAAAAAAAAATTATTTATAAAACACTAATATTTTAAAAGTTATGCGGGTTTTCCAAAAAGTGGGGCATATATCCCGGTTTTACCCTAAATGCATACCTACATATGCCTGTAGGTACCTATGTAGCTATTTTGTGGGTTTGCATTAAACTTTTACATACGCAAATTCGGGTATGTAAATATGTATACGAATAAAAAAAGTCCGAAACTAATGGACAATTATAAACATACCATATCTAATCCGTATTTCGTATTTTGTTATACCCCTCTTCTGCCTTATCTTTTAATATAATTTACCAAAGGAAAAATGTAATGCCCCACAAGTTAGCCTGCTGTCAATATCCAACACACATATCATTTTTCATACATACGTGCATAATTTAAAAGCTTCCCAATAAACTCCACTTTTGAGCCGAATCATTTCGTCTTGTGAAACATAGAGGTGGAATAGCGTAGTTTGTTGAGAAGTAGAATGATTTGGTAGGAGAATTAGCTGAATAAGATTCATTTGAAGAGGGGCTCAGTGGTCGGGAGTTGAGGCACGCCTCAATACGACATAAAAATATATTGAAACCCTCAAATGTATACTCATGATCAGATGCAATATTTTTAAAATGGCTTTTAAAACTTTTTACACTCGCCTCCCAAAGACCCCCTATATGAGGAGAAGCGGTGTGTATGAAATGTCATATGAACATTTGGTAATTATACGAGTATTTGGAAATGGGGTTTTCACGCGCATCAGATAGAAATACCGTAAAACTGATCGTAAAGATCGTGAAGCTCCGACAAAATTGGTGCAGATGTCGGAGTATATATTTCTTGCGCAACTTCTTCGAGTTATGAGCTTAGCAAATGCGGCTAAAAAGACGGGATACTTAAATCGCTAGTGGCTTCTAAGTGAATCACTTTTGTCGTAAAACATACGAACAGATAGACGTATCTTTTAGAAGTTCCGCAACCTCGGCCGCTATAACTTTTGGTATCAAAGGGCCCTGCAAAATTTACCCCTGTATTCGTGTATGTGCACGAGAAGGTGGTTCGCTCCCGTGGGAGAATTCGCATCAGTTGAGTTTAAGTTCGTTTTTTGTATATTGTCCAGGCCTTACAGTTATAAGTTGTAGACTTTACCAGATTTTTGACTCTTGGAATCCAATATTGTGTTCGCATAATGCGAAGCATATGCTGATTTTCTCCATGCAAGGAAATTTGGTGTATAAACAAAATGATTAAATGGACAACCTGCAGTTGTATGGAATGATTACACTGGACCACGAATTTCAACTTTTTCTCTTTACCAGAAACGCCGTTATGAAATTCGCATGTAAAATCACCCCTTGATTTCGAAAATTGAGTTCATTTTTGATTCTATGGTACCGTTTTTGAGATATTTGCAATTTACCATTATTCGAAAAAACCAAAAAGATGGCTCCCTTTAATTACGTATATCTCACGAACGGGTCAAGCAAAAAGTTTACAGAATCAGAAAGACGATAAAATTTGCTATAAATGCATGATACATTGTTTTTTTCTCAACCAGATAGTTTTCGAGATATTAGCTTATCATTTTAGATTTTTGTTTTTTTTTATGAAAAAATATGAAAAAAATTACTCTTTGCGAGGGCAGCATTCCAAAACCACAGCTTTTTTTCCAGATATTTTTTCTCTGTTTAATTAGAAAAAAGATAAGCTATCATCGAAGAAAATCGATGCAAAACTACGTAAGTTATAAACGATCAACTAAAAATACCCAGGTTGCGCAACTTCAATGTATGTATACATACATATATTAAAGGTATAAAGTGCAAATGGGATATTATCCGGATAAACGAATAACACCATAACAATGATAATACTTCTTTAAATAAATCAAATAGTACTTTTAATACTCGAATTGTTTTATAGTAGGTAGAGTGGTTGCATCGAAAGGAAGAGTGGTTGGGTTCGAAACCTGCTGTAGGCATGTAGTTATAAACATGTATTTCCGTCACTTATGGGTAAGTATGCAGGTAGATTTTCAAAATTATAAGACACAGAAAATTTTTAAAGCCTACATCTAAAGCAGGTAGTATTTTCTTTTCCCGGCTTCGTATAAAAAGGAACTTTTCTGTCTAGGTAAGACTTGATTTTTTCAATTTTATTCTTGTTCCGAGTATAAACATGAGTTAATGCGCCTTGAAATTTCATAACGTCTGCAAGGCTCGCCGGAGATAGTTCAGTTCATAAGTCAAATTTCAAAACCGTGATTTATTAAAAAAAATAAAATGAGTAAAAGGACGCGAGAATGTGAGTGTAATAACGATCCAGATATGTTCTGTTTCATGTGTGGCCAATATACTATCATAAGGCGACGACGAGTGTTCTCAGATCATATCAAAACTTTATACTCCAAGTATTTTGGCATTGAGCCCAAAAATGCTGAAAAACCATGGACACCGAACATTTTGTGTACATCGAGTCGAGTAGAATTGATTCAGTCGGAATCAGGACAACAAATAAAATTTGAGACACCAATGATATGGAGAGAACCTACTTGCCATTCAATAGAGTGTTATATTTGTCAAACAAAAGTACTTGGCGTTGGAAGATCAAGAAGAGTAACCTATGCTAGCGTACCTATTGTGACATTACCAGTACTACATTCAACGGCAGTTGCGGATCCAGTTCCATTGTCAACAGTAATATCTGAGTGCGGGGAATCAAATTGTACTGAATTTCGCATGGGAAACGAGAGAAACGTTCTGTTACAAGCACAACTTATGATTGGATAAGAGATTTGGAACTATCCAAGGAAAAGGACGAGATCCACACTTCTCGTATGCAACAATTTAAATTTGTGTCATCCGATGTAAAGGTGATATATTGTAGAACTCGTCACGAACCATTTTCCAAACACTATACCAAGAACGACAGTATATGCTACTGCAACGACATTCCTGGTTTATTCAAAGAGTTTGGTCAAACATATGATTCAAAAGAGTGGCGATTGTTCATAGACAGCAATAAACTGAGTTTGAAGGCTGTATTATTGCATTTTGGTAACAAAAAGCCTTCTATTCCGATCGCACATGCAGTAAATACAAAGGAAACCTACGAGGAAATGCAAAAAATACTCAAATTTATCAAATATGAAGAGCATGATTGGAAAATATGTTCTGATCTCAAAGTCGTTGCAATGCTATGCGGTCTACAAAGTGGCTACACCAAGCACTGCTGCTTCCTGTGCAAGTGGGATAGCCGAGCTCGTAAGGACCACTACGTCAGAAAGGATTGGCCGGAAAGAGTCGAGTTTACCGTTGGTGTGGATAACATCAAATACACCCCTCTTGTCAAGAAAGAGAAAAGACATATTTACGCCTGGAAAGAAAATATTAGTTAGGTAAACAAGTTATAAAATTTTGGGAAATTAATTTTAAGAAGCCTTTAATATTTACCCATTTTCGCATAATTATTGATTAAGTCGTTCACTATCTGCTCGTAGTTAGGGCTTTTGTGTCTACCGAGAAAAGAAGCAACGACCTTTTCAAAGGATTCCCACGCTGCTGCCTCAACTGATGAGAGTAGTCCTTTGAATTGATTATTGTTGATCAACTTTTTTATTTGTGGTCCAACAAAAATACCTTCCTTTATCTTAGCTTGAGAAATACCTGGAAAAATTGTTTTCAAATAGTCGAATGCTTCGCCTTCTTTGTCCAAAGCCTTAACAAAGTTTTTAATGAGACCGAGCTTGATGTGTAAGGGTGGAAGTATGATTTTCTCTTTCTTGACAAGAGCGGTGTATTTGATGTTATCCACACCAACGGTAAACTCGACTCTTTCCGGCCAATCCTTTCTGACGTAGTGGTCCTTACGAGCTCGGCTATCCCACTTGCACAGGAAGCAGCAGTACTTGGTGTAGCCACTTTGTAGACCGCATAGCATTTCAACAACTTTGAGATCAGAACATATTTTCCAATCATGCTCTTCATATTTGATAAATGTGAGTATTTTTTGCATTTCCTCGTAGGTTTCCTTTGTATTTACTGCATGTGCGATCGGGATAGAAGGCTTTTTGTTACCAATATGCAATAATACAGCCTTCAAACTCAGTTTATTGCTGTCTATGAACAATCGCCACTCTTTTGAATCATATGTTTGACCAAACTCTTTGAATAAACCAGGAATGTCGTTGCAGTAGCATATACTGTCGTTCTTGGTATAGTGTTTGGAAAATGGTTCGTGACGAGTTCTACAATATATCACCTTTACATCGGATGACACAAATTTAAATTGTTGCATACGAGAAGTGTGGATCTCGTCCTTTTCCTTGGATAGTTCCAAATCTCTTATCCAATCATAAGTTGTGCTTGTAACAGAACGTTTCTCTCGTTTCCCATGCGAAATTCAGTACAATTTGATTCCCCGCACTCAGATATTACTGTTGACAATGGAACTGGATCCGCAACTGCCGTTGAATGTAGTACTGGTAATGTCACAATAGGTACGCTAGCATAGGTTACTCTTCTTGATCTTCCAACGCCAAGTACTTTTGTTTGACAAATATAACACTCTATTGAATGGCAAGTAGGTTCTCTCCATATCATTGGTGTCTCAAATTTTATTTGTTGTCCTGATTCCGACTGAATCAATTCTACTCGACTCGATGTACACAAAGTGTTCGGTGTCCATGGTTTTTCAGCATTTTTGGGCTCAATGCCAAAATACTTGGAGTATAAAGTTTTGATATGATCTGAGAACACTCGTCGTCGCCTTATGATAGTATATTGGCCACACATGAAACAGCACATATCTGGATCGTTATTACACTCACATTCTCGCGTCCTTTTACTCATTTTATTTTTTTTAATAAATCACGGTTTTGAAATTTGACTTATGAACTGAACTATCTCCGGCGAGCCTTGCAGACGTTATGAAATTTCAAGGCACATTAACTCATATTTATACTCGGAACAAGAATAAAATTGAAAAAATCAAGTCTTACCTAGACAGAAAAGTTCCTTTTTATACGAAGCCGGGAAAAGAAAATACTACCTGCTTTAGATGTAGGCTTTAAAAATTTTCTGTGTCTTATAATTTTGAAAATCTACCTGCATACTTACCCATAAGTGACGGAAATACATGTTTATAACTACATGCCTACAGCAGGTTTCGAACCCAACCACTCTTCCTTTCGATGCAACCACTCTACCTACTATAAAACAATTCGAGTATTAAAAGTACTATTTGATTTATTTAAAGAAAAAGTATTATCATTGTTATGGTGTTATTCGTTTATCCGGATAATATCCCATTTGCACTTTATACCTTTAATATATGTATGTATACATACATTGAAGTTGCACAACCTGGGTATTTTTAGTTGATCGTTTATAACTTACGTAGTTTTGCATCGATTTTCTTCGATGATAGCTTATCTATTTTCTAATTAAACAGAGAAAAAATATATGGAAAAAAAGCTGTGGTTTTGGAATGCTGCCCTCGCAAAGAGTAATTTTTTTCATATTTTTTCATAAAAAAAAAACAAAAATCTAAAATGATAAGCTAATATCTCGAAAACTATCTGGTTGAGAAAAAAACAATGTATCATGCATTTATAGCAAATTTTATCGTCTTTCTGATTCTGTAAACTTTTTGCTTGACCCGTTCGTGAGATATACGTAATTAAAAAGACCCACCTTTTTGGTTTTTTCGAATAACGGTAAATTGCAAATATCTCAAAAACGGTACCATAGAATCAAAAATGAATTCGATTTTCGAAATCAGGGGGTGGTTTTACATACGAATTTCATAACGGCGTCTCTGGTAAATTTTGGCCGTCGACCAGTGTTATTGGATTGGCGCTCGTTATACGCTAGGTCCTGCGATGCTCCAAGCGCCCCCAGCCCTAATGATGTCATGCCTATCTAAAATGGATTGAGAGGGAGAAGTTCACTCTTGGCGTCGATGGATTCTTTGAAAGAATCTGATTACATATGATAATACTCTCAAAGCTCTCGGTAGACCTGAGAAACGGCCTAAAATATCAACATAATTCACTTTTGCTGTATAAACGTGCGTTCTTAGTTCTTAACTAAAGTACTGTAGTCTGTTTCTTATGTGAGCAGTTAGAGTGAGTATTTTGCTCGTAACCATTATTATTATTATTTATTGTAAAGGATAATAAAATTATGCCTTAACAATATGGGATAAGCATGAGCAACTAAGGCCATCAGCTTCTTATATACAACATTAATAAATTTAGTTCATTAACTACTGGATATTTGTGTAATAAGATATATAAATACTTATGGATAACTATCACACTTCGAAATATATGTTTAATTTGTATATGTATTTTATAAAATCTTCAATATTTGAATGTGTTACATTTCTAAGCATTTCTGATAGACTACGGCAACTGTTGTTTTGGCGTGCTTGTTCCAATTTCGGACATCCTACAATTATGTGTGTGACTGTAAGGCAGTTGCTATTGCAGAATGGACAAATAGGTGGAAGTGTTTTTTCAAGGTAGTGTTTATGTGTTATTCTGGTGTGTCCTAGGCGAAAACGCGTGTAAATTATGCAGTGTTTTCTCGGTAGAGTAGACGGAATAGACGGCGATTGACGTGAAGGGTTTATTGTTTTGTAAAAATGACTATAGTTTGACCATTGATGACTTGCGGATTTTCGACAGTATTCCAATGTTACCTTTTTTATGTCTTTTTTGTTTGTTGTGGTGATCAGTTTCAGTGGCGATTTTGTTGACAGTTTAGCTGCAGAATCAGCTAGTGTATTTCCTTGAATACCAATGTGACTGGGTACCCAAAGGAGCTTTATTTTTCCATGGCTGGATATCAGAATATCTCTGATCTGACAAATTGTTGGGTCCATGCAGTTTATTTTCTTCACAGCTAACAGAGAGGATAACGAGTCGCTGCAGATTAAGTATTTGTGTCTGCTTTTTCTTGCTATTTGGCAAGCGCTCATTATAGCTGTAGCTTCGGCAGTAAAAACAGATGCGTACGAAGGAAGTATGGCAGCCATAAGAGTGGAATTATTGTCTACCTTTTTATACTTGGACAAAGTAAGTAAGATGGCGCTTTTTTGAAGTCCCCACGGAGTTGCAGCTAGGCGAGTTCCTGGGTAACTGTGAATGGGTACGCCCATTTCTTCTGCTAAATCTATCACATTTTGTAGCGTGGACTTTTTTCTAGTTCCTCTTTTTCTCCTAAGTCTGTTTCTTATTATATCTCTTACTGGGGACCCTTCTGAGTAAATTAATTTTGGGATCAAACAACCTGTCATATACGTTAGCCTCTGTTTTAACTGAGGTAGTCCGGCCTCCACTAGAATGTTTGTAAAAGGTGTAGTTCGGAAGGCTCCTAATGATAGTCGAGCAGCAGAGTAGTAAATCGATGCTATTTTTGCCAGATTCCTTTGGGAAGTTAACCCGAATATTGGAAAGCCGTAGTCTATCTTTGATAGAATTGTTGCTTTTACAATTTTAATAAGTGAGTTAGAGTTACTTTCAAGTTTCTGATTACTAAGGCATTTTATCACGTTAAGTCTATTCTGAAGTGATTTACATAGTTGTTTAACATGATCATTCCAAGTGTATTTGTAGTTAAAAACTAAGCCCAAAATCTTAAGACTATAAACATTCGTTATATTGTTATTATTAATATTAAGTTGAAAACTATTACATTTGATTTTATTACAAAAGTGAATGTGTTTAGATTTTGTAACCGAGATTAAGGCTCCGTTGTCTTGACACCAACGCAATATGTTGTCCATTAGTATGTTTATTTCAAATTTAAAATTTTCTATGTTTTGGACTTTTGCAAAAATACAAATATCGTCGGCATAGATAAAGTGTTTGAAATATTTATTTTCTTGAATGATACGACTAAGACGATCATACGATATGAGAAAAAGCACAACGGAAAGGGGAGAGCCTTATGGAATCCCATTATCGAGGGCCCATTGCTCTGATATGACGCCATTTACTTTTACGCGAATTTTTCTATGTGTAAGATAATGTCGTATATAATTAATGATCTTAGGCCCCATTTTCCAACACATTAGCTGTTCCAATACAGTGTGCAAACCCACCCTGTCAAACGCTTTTTCCATATCTAAGGAGAGAAGAGAGATGTGTCCTTTGGAAGAAAGTGAGTTTACAATGTGCTCATCGAGAGTGAGAAGGGCATCCATAGTACCGCAACCTGGCTTATAGGCGGTTTGAAAATTTGAAATCAGATGTAGATGAAGATGTAGGAACCACATCAATCTTCTAGCGATCATTTTTTCCATAACCTTAGATAGACAGGAAATGAGCGATATAGGGCGATATCCTTCTGGGCTGTCTTTCGGTTTGTTTGATTATGGTATTGGAACAACTAAGGTGGTTTTCCACTGCTGTGGTATTACACTGGAATTAAAAATTGTTTTGTAAAGTTCACATAATTTGTGTTTACCTATTGCTGGAAGTTTAGATAACAAAGGGTATGGTATATTGTCCAACCCAGGCGTTTTTCCACTAAGGGTTGACAGGCATGAATTAAGCTCCAGAAGAGAAAATGGTAATTCTATTTGTTCAGATTTTTTATCCGGTGGATAGTTAATGCAAATTGGGTTAAGGTGGTCTGCTTTTTTATTAACAAAGTCCGAAGAGAAATTACTATCCTTGCAGTAGTCCGACCATGTTTTGGCCAGTATATTAGCTATATCTCTAGGGCTTGAGACAATGCAGTTGTGGGGGCCTTGCATTACGTGAATTTTGTTAGGTGAAAAGTGACCGTATAGAGTTCTTACTTTGCTCCAGAGAACTTTGGATGGTGTATTATAGTTTATGTCTCGGGTAAAATCGACAAATGCAGATCTTTTGGCAGTTTTGACTTCTCTTTTGAATTTGGCGTTAGCTTTTTTATATGTAAGAATGTTTTCTTTTAATGGGTTTCGCTTAGCGATTTTCCAAAGGTTTACTTTATTCTGTCTAAGTGAAGCTAAGTTTTCATTCCACCAATATGTGACTCGGCTATTTCGAAATGGATGTAGTATCGGAATTGCCACATTGGCGCTTTGCATAATTTTTCTTTGAAGAACTGCTGCGGAGCGGTTGACATTGGTGCCACAGAGAGTTAAATTGTGAAAGTGATTCTCTATTGACTTTTGGTAGGACGGCCAATCTGCCAAATCTAATTTGTACCTAAGTGTGCACCTTGCCCTTTCCGGAGTGTCCGTACTAAAAAGATGGAGTGAAATGGGATAGTGGTCACTTCCGTGTGGATGATCGTTGTTATCATATTGAGAGGTGGGTTGCAAATGCTTACGTATTGATAAAATGTTAGTGTTTAGGTTTATGTTGGAGTGTTCTAGAGAGTTGTGAATTAAGAGAGCTACACCTCTCTTAGCATGTTCGTTTGGCTGTATGTCGTTGTTGGTGTATATAGAGAAGTTTTTTGGTATGTTACACAGTGGCGGGTTTGCTGAAAGATGAGTCTCTTGAAGAGCTATTACGTGCTAAGTTTTTTCTCTTAGCAGTAAACAGAGCTCAATGTAATTATTTAGGTAGCCGTTAATATTCCACTGTAGAATATTAAGTACCATGTGAAGCAGTGAGCGAAGAAAACGTAAAAACTCCACTATAGAAAGCGTGCGTTTTCCGTAGTAGAGCTTTTATGTTCCCATGTCTGGAGATGTGACAGAGCTGTGCTGGAGAGCAGGTAAGTAGGTAAATTGATGTAGGTTAGAGAGTATGGTGTTGTTGTCTGTGGTGTGTTGTGCATTGTGATTGTACATCATTTGGTTAATTAAAGTTTGAGCATTGGGAGTAGAGGGGTCGATATGAGTGTTGGATATGTTAAGATTTGTGATTGTATTTTGATGTGTTGGAGGTGAGAAATTTGTTCTGAATTTTTCATGCTGAGCCGATGATAGGTTTTCTGTATGCAAATTAGTTTGGATGTTGTCAGTTTCTGATTGTGTGACTTGTCTATTGTTGTTTGTGGCTGTGTTTTCATTATGTTCTTTTGTTTTCTTCTTTATTTTTTGGACTGCTCCATTTAATTCTTCTTTTGGTGATTCGTATTCGGTATTGGTTGTATTGATTGCTTCAGTTGCTTCGCGAAAGGAAGATTTGTGAATAGTTTTATAGGTTAGAATGTCTTTACGTTTCTGAAAAGTTGGGCATTTTTTGTTATCTGATCTATGTTGCTGTTTGCAATTGATACATTCTACTTTAGTGCAGGGCGAGGGGTCATGGGTAGCAGTCGAACAAACGTTGCATTTGGGTTCACTTTTACAATGCTTGGCTGTATGACCTATTAAGAAACAATTTTTGCACTGCATAGGCGACGGAATATATGGCTCAACCTTTACTTTTAGCCAACCCACGTTTACCTCTTTTGGTAGTTCGTAAGAGTCAAAGGAAATGATATGGAGAGGTGTATTTATAATTTTACCATCTATCACTTTTGTAATTTTCTTGCAGTCTATAGCACCCTGCTGTCTGAGTCCGTCTACAATTTCCTTTTCGTCCAGATTGGTCAGGTAGTTTGAGTATATGATTCCTTTAATTGTATTCAGATTTGGGTGCAGCGTGACCGTAATTTCACAAAGGTTTGATAGTTTAGTTGCCTTTAGAAACTTTGTTGCTTGCTGTCCGTTTTTTGCTAGAAGCAGAATATTACCGTCTCTGGTGAATGATATAGAAAGTGGTTGCTCAGTCGTAATTGATTCCAGGGCTTTTTGGAGTAGGAATATATTAAAGGTTTGTAGGGATTTATTTTCTTTATTTTTAATAATTAGGAATTTCGGGCAGGAAGAGGGGTGTTTAGTGGATGAACTGGAGGATTTCTTAAGGGGCGGAAAGTCGTGGGTATTTTTAAGGTTGGGGTTTCTTCGTTTAGGTGGAGGTTCCTCTCCTAAAATAGCGAAGGAGTTGTGGTCCCTGCCTCCAGATTCATGAGTCATTTTAAAGTTTTTATTTCTTTTCAACACTCGCGAAGTCACTTGTCAATGCAAGAAGAGAAGTTTGTTGAAATTATCACGAAACGTGGAAAAAATAATGTGCACAACAACACTACTTAGATAGCGAAAGAAAATGCGAAAGAGACAGTAAGTACGTGCGATCTGTACGACAGTCAATTACTCACTGTGCTCGTAACCAAGAAGGTGGTGGCAGGGCCACAAAGGATTGTTAAGCAATTCGTGTGCTGGTAGTCCTCTGCTTGCTAAGTCGGCTGGATTAGATGCTGAATGAACATGCAGTCTTGCTTCCGACTTTCTCAAACATTTTTGTAATTCTGTGTGATACGAACGTAGCCCATGAACACGGAGGTTTCCGTATCCAAGCTACCACGATTGTGGAATCGGTTCACATATTTACGTTGATATGTCCTAAGTCGAGATGGTTGATTAACGGGTCAACAATATCCGCAAGTAGTTCCACTCCGCACAGTTTCAGTCGTGGAAGCGATACTGTTGTGGCCGGGGCGACTCTGGTCTGTGCCAAAAAGAGGCTAACAAAAACTTTGCCATCTCTTTTGACATGTATACAGTACCCAAATAAGTCTTTTTCGACGCATCACAAAATCCATGGAGTTTGATGTCGTCTGTTGGGGAAAAGTGTTCCCATCGTGATGTCTTTATACTTTCTATTTCGTGGTAGTGTTGGATAAAATTCTGCCATCGTTCCAAAGTCGTGGAAGTCACAGTTTCATCCCACTCTGTGCCAAGGTGGAAGGTGGACATTGGATGGACGGACTGCACCTCTACATCTTTTCCTACTTTTGGCAATACTTCGACCTGAGTAGCCATAGCAGACATGCACTTGACATAGGTCGCGAAGCATACTCTATTCGTTTTCCAAATTGCCCTAATGCCTTCCTTAGATAAGCCTTCTGAATTTGTAAGCGTATCCTACGCTACTCTGGTTTTCTCCCACAATGCTTTTAACTCGTCTTGTTGGATAGCAAGACCTTGTTTGTTTTGCTCTGAGGTAGGAGTGCTGTTGAAATCAGCATCAAATTCTGCAACCGATTCTGCCAAACGGATATATGAATTCATACCAGTAACCGCTCTGATATTGCCAGAAAAAAATCTACAAAAAGCAATTTCAATAATTTTGTAAATTGTTAATAAATCTTTTCTGTATTTAAAAACTCCTTTTTGCATTAATTTTTGATGATTATTCTATGTATGTAACAAAAAAAATTATCCACCCAACTGTGTCGCCGTCTATAGTATGTGTCTTAAAACGTAATGCAGGTACTTAATAATGTACCCGTAATAGTGCGATTCACGATTTTTGATAAGTAAAAAAAAAACAAGACAAATTCAACGCTCTAATGTGATTCTGTGATTCTGTGAAAACGCACTAGTGCAGTAGAGGTATGTATCCCCGAAACAGTGAACAAGTGACATGCAAATTATCAATTGTGCTATACCAATGAGCAGTATTGAATAAAATTAATACAAATTAAATTTGAAATGCAACAATAAAAAACTAAAAAATTTAAATTCAAATTTGGTAGAACGAATTGTTGCATTGTTGCGCGTGTGTGTGCACGAACGTTACTTGTTGTTCTCGGTCGCGGATAGAAAAAATTAAATCAGTTACTATGTGATTTATGTTTTATTTAGTGCAGCACTCTTTCGTTTTTACAAACAATCACTTTTCTTGAAAGGCGATATCTCACAAATATAAATTATGTTTTTGCAGTTGTTGGTGTCACTTTAAAATTTTGTTCTGTTGATGCTGGAGTGGCATACTTCAATCATGTGGCAAGTTGATGTGTTGTTGTTGCGCTACTAAAGTAGCAAGCTTAAATCTTGTGGCAAGCTGATTACGTTGTGGCAAATACATATGTTGTGTAGCTGCAGATTTCTGTGTTTTTAGCAAAAATGTTAGAAGCTGTTGTCGCAAATATGAACAGAGCTGCTGGTTGATGTTAGCAAACGTGCTGTTGTGTTTAAATGGACTGTATAGGATCCGGCTCGAAGGACCATGTAAAAAGAGTTGATGTCCCGTTAATAAATAACCGCAATAATTTTTATTCTTTGGTATATAATAAAAGTGGTGCTCACACAATATTACCTTTTGAAAGTGGTGGCTGCTGCAAGAAAACAACCGTCTCTACCATAGTGAATCTCGAACAATAAGAAGCAAAGGAAAAAACTGTTCATCGCAATTTAGCCTGGACCGATCTACTAAAGGGAAACTTAACGACAGTTTGTTATCCGGCAGTTTGTTATACGTAATGTGGTAGAATTTGACAAAGAAGTATCAGAGGTATATCTATTTGCTCTAAGGTGGGCGATACCATGGGCTTTCCCAACGTTTATGATTCCATGTATTTCATAATCAACTTTGTCTTTCCAAATTGAACAAATTTCCTTGTAGACTTATGAAACATCGGAGTTTTTTGCTGTTATATAAGAGGTATGGCATGGTTTTTGTACGATTCTTACAATTTTCGAAGTTTTAGTTATTGACTTGAAATGCAATGTGGGCATCAAATTTGGTGGAGTTTGATGGCATAATTTTTGAGATATACCTGGCTGTTCGAAAATGAGTAGTACCACGCCTTTTACCTTTTTATATGATAGGTGGACGTAGTTTTGGTCCGGTTTCTACCATTTGAGAAATTTTGCTTACTTACATCAAATGTGATGGGTCTACCAAATGTGATAGAATCTGGGGACATGGCTTCTGAGATATGCATATATATTTGCTCTAAAACGGGCGATGGCACCCCCCTTTCCAACTTTTTTTGATTCGTTTGCTAGTGTAGCCTCATCCTTCATATTGAATTTGAGCGATTTGTCTCTAGAGCTGACTTAAATATCGCGTTTTTTAAGATTTTGGTAAACTACAGTTATATGAAAGGTGAGCGTGGTTTTTGTCCGATTTTAAAATTTTTCGAAATACTACATACTGGTTTAAAATTCAATATGGGTACAAAATTGCAAGACTTTGGCCCAGTAGTTTCGTAGATATAAGTTTGCAAAAAAAAATTGTACGCGTATTCCTTTCTCAAACCCAATCCTATTCGTCATATTCGAGAAAATCAGCTGGAATAGTTATTGTTATGTGGGCGTGGTCATTGTCCGATTTTGGCCATTTGCCATACCAAAGTACCTCGTGTCCAGGGCAATGTTTCATCAAGATTACTCGAGTTCTCCGGCTGACAGACGGTTGGACAGTATGACATGGTTTAATCAAATTCGCTATAATTTGTAAGAATTTCGGTATATATACGTCTACATCTATCACGTTTTTTATGCTGTTATAAAAAACCGTAAGGTGAACAAAGTTATAATACCCTGGGCACCTGTGCGCTCGGGTATAAAAAACACACTTTTTAGTGAAGTACTTTTTTCGTGTGAACTAGTGTGAACACTCATCCGATGCGAAAAGCGCCATACAGTAGGACGCGCATGATAAGATACTTTAAAAAAGTGGTTTTGGCTTGTATACAGTGCTTTACTTTGCAATTTTTTATTCTGGCCCAGGTAGCACTCGTTGGCAAGAGAGATTTCTCATTAGTTTTAGATCAGTATTTAAAAATTTGTTTCAATAAAAAAAGCAACACTGATAAGGTCCAATCATTTTGTGGACGGTTTGCTTCAGTCCTTCTCAAAATACGCCAGATAGAACCTTATAGAAAATCTTAAGGTGGCTGATTGCGCGGTAATTGATGTATATTGCAGAATCACCGTTCTTATGGATTGGGCAGACCACACTTTAATTCCAAATGGCCGCCATGCATATGTACGTCTGACTATATGCTGGGCTTGTGCATACGCCTTTCCAGCCCTTCACCACCATAATAAATAGCTCAGCTGGTAATCCATCGATGTGAGCGATTTTATTGGCTTGAAGCCGAATTTGATTCCGACCTCCCACAACAGCAAAATTGCCAAAATTCAACATTCGAGACGGTTAACAGGCGTAAAGAAATTGCTAGTGACCAAACGCAACAAGTGACCATGCAATCTGTATTAAAAGAGTTTACCGCCCTTCGTGCCGAGATTGCCCCTGTTATTGCTGTAGTCAGTGCTCTTCTAGTGGATAAAAAATGCTTGATCGAAAAAACGGAATACTTGCAAGCAGAATTTCACTCACTGCAGAGTGACCAATATTTGCTCCCTTGCTAACAACAATATTTCTATTCCTATGCCGACTGAAAAAAACCTTCTCTACATTTACCTATGCTACTGCTGCTGCTGCTATCCCATCCATGGTGCACGCAGCATACCTTCTGCTTCCTTGTGGTAGCGCTGCATCTCATGCGTCGCCAGAAGTCGCTGCTTGCCCAGCATTAGTTTTTTAAAGCATTAGGCGTAAAAAACCAAAAAGGTCTAAAAATGCAAAAAGGTCAACAAATGTACTAATCGGCCGCGATGATAGCACTAAGTTGTTCCGACAAAGAAATGTAAACAGCTGTCTTCCTATAAAAACACAGTTACTGAAGAATATTAAGAGTGACCAATTGTCCTGTTTAAAGCTGGTGAGAAAATATGCGCTTATTGATTCATTAAAGAAAATCAACTGTAAACTTGGCGTGACAGAATCTCTGTTTGAGCGGATATTCAATCCGTTATTGTAGCCTGCAAGTGTGAAAGTTCGGCCTTTTAAATTTTTTCAAATAGAAAAAGAAACGTAGACGCATACTTCAAAGGCTCTGTGGGAACACGACACATGAGTCACATCTGATGCAAATAAACAGTCCTGTTAATGAACTTGACAGAATTTTAGATTTCGTGTTCGTTAGTGACAATATTAAGTTACTATTTCACAATATTTTTCGCCACTTCGACACCAGATACGCACCACGTACCCTTAGAAGTGTGGAGTGAGGGGAGACTTTCTTCAAATTTTTCAACTTGCGGTGTCTCAAAACTTAATACTTTTTTACTTAATACCAATTGGGATTTTTTTGTGGGCGTCAATATTGCGGACTACTACTCATCTCTTAAATCACAGTTATTTGATATTGCTCGAAATAATATCTTCGTAATTAAAAATAGCACGAATAAACCTCCATGTTACACTAGTGAAAAAATAAAAATAAGCGCAATAAATTTCATAAGAAATTTAAAAATACTGAAAATCAATGCTATTTATCGATGCATCAATATTGGCAAAAACGGTGTAAAAAACTCTTCATAAGAACTATATATCAAATATCAAATCAAATCCTCCACAGTCTTCCTAGATGATGTTTCTCCTGATAATTCTGCTAATTTTGATTCATTTACCGACCCAAGTTCAATGAACTTTGGTAACTTGAATCTCTCTTCAGATGATATATCTTATTGAGTTTTAAGATTAAGGTCATCCAGTCAAACTGATATTGATGGCCTTTCAGCAGTTTCTAACCAAGCAGAGTTTAGTGATTATAGCATAAAATCATTTTCAGTCGGGTCTTAAGCAGAGCTGTTAACTAATGATTAGTAATCTTAATGAATAATAATCGAATTAAAATATTTTTGATGCCCTTTTAATTGATTAATTAAGACTAATTCCCAAAATTTGGAATCAATAATCGATTATGATTAAATTTTTGTCAGGATTAATGAGGATTACTTAGGATTAATACATTTTGAGAATTAATCCGAGGATTTATTCACTTACTCCAAAATTATAATTACTGCAAGAGGATTTATTCACTTACTCCAAAACTATAATTACTGCAAGAGAATCTAAATATACAAATTTATTTTTATTCAATATTTTAATTTTATTATTTTTTTGTTTTAAGTTTTGGCAGAATAAACTTATCCATATTTTATTCGTTTTTTTAAGTAGTTCCATTACAACTTTTTTTTGGATTTGAGTTGAGGCTAGCAACCTGAACGATTGCAGGCGGAAGTTTATTTATTATATTATACTTCATTAATTTATTTTTCTATATAAGTTGGTTTTTTGTATTTATATAATAGTTGAATAACGCTTTCTTTCATTGATTGAATTTTTTTGTTTAAATCTATGAAAGGTGTAATCGCAAGTGAAAGTAATTAAATAATGATAAATTGCTTATAAAAAAAAATGTAAAATATATATTAAGATTAACATAGTGTCAAATGCCATCTCTAGTATAAAATTAAAAAGTGCTTAATAACAGACTATTTGTAAATTAAAACAATAAATGATAAAAATATTTATAAAGTTACTCCAATTAACTTTGAATATTATCGATCAATTTTCGATTGAACAAAATCTGAGAAAAATCTCAAATTAATTAATAGTCTATAGGGAAACTTCGATTTCTTTTGTAGTTCATTCTCGATAACTCAAAGCTCATGTAGAAGCTCTTAACTTTAATTTATTTTGTTTCTTATAGTTTACTATTGCCATGGTTCTTTTCTTCTGGGTTATTTTGTTTGGGTAATATAATGTGGGTTGAGGATTCGAGAGAAATGTCATGCGAAGGTTTTTTGGTCCTTTACGTCTCTGAATATCGCAGACGGTGAAACAATGAGCTGTATGAGGTATATGACGACATGTCATAGTCCAGCGAAATGAAATCCACCGGCTACGTTGGCTAGGTTATGTAACGCGAATGTACGACAGTGTTAGGTTAGGTTGGAGTGGCTGCCGCCTGGGGCGGCTCACTTGGGCCAGTAATAGGAGGCCCATTGTATTACCACAATAAAATTATTACCATCCGAAGAAGAATTACCCCTCACCAAACCATTTTGCCTCGCTGATGAATCTCAACAGGCGATTTACCTCGGTGCTTAAAACCTCACTAAGGTCATCCAAAAACGGTGATCCCAGATAACGCATCCTGCTTCTACACAGTAAATGCAAGACCGTTTCCTCTTCCTCGTCATTCGTGCACCTCCTGCAGCATCTTCGGAAGGGTACGTCGAACTTTTCAGCGTGTTTTCCTATCAGACAGCGAGCTGTTAGAGCCCCGATCCCTCTATGCCCCGGTGACCAGGGACCCAAAGGTACAGTCTGTAGATATAGGCAGCAGTCCAGCGCGATATTCGAGTTGAACGTGAAAGAGCTCAGAGCTTTGATTGCAGCCTGACTATCACTAAAAATGAAGATATGTCTTCCTAGAATCCCGGTCCCAAGCTTCTCTATAGCCTCCATGATAGCTGAGACCTCAGCCTGGAAGACACTGTAGTGATCTGGCAACCTAAAGGAAATTTGCAGGAGAGGGCTTCGTGAGAAAACGCCTCCTCCTACCTTATTATCGAGTTTCGAACCATCTGTATAGATGACAATCCTATCAGGTGGAGTATGAAACTCAAGTTTCCACTCATCCCTGCTTGGGGTTCGTGTAATAAAGTTACTTTCAGGAACCGATGTCGAAGCACACCGATGCGTGCTGCTTTGATTAGAGCAAAACTTGTTCAAAATACAAGAGTGCTCTTGGCTTTCAGGATGCCACTGGGATGTCTCTGTTAGTCGCAAAGCAGTTATCACTGCCATCTGTTGTTCAACCCAATCTAAAGGAAGAAGATCTAAAATAGAGTTCGAGGCCCCATTTGGCGTGGTTTTGAGTGCCCCACTTATACAGATCATTCTAGATCTTTGCACGTTGGTGAGTAGTCTGAGGTTAACCTCCTTTTCAAATGCAGGTCACCATACGATCACGCCATATAGGAGAATTGGTCTTACTACTGCTATAAAGATCCGCCGACAAATCTGGGGATTAAGGACCCATTTCTTGCCTATGGCTCTCTTGCAGGTGTAGAGGGCTACAGAAGCCTTTTCTTAGCATTGAACTGTATTCTCTTTCCAGTTCAGCTTCTTATCTAAGATATTATTGTAGCAAGATTTAAAGGGATGCCATTAAGTTCCGGTGGAGTTACCGAAGGCACTTTATACCACCTCGTAAAGAGAACGAGTTCCACCTTACTTGAGCTGACCCTAAGCTCGCAGCGGGGGGAAACATCCCGGAGCGTTCGTTGCATCAGCTCACACAGTGTTTGCGGAAACTTCCTCCTTAGCGCGATTGCGACATAATCAGCGTATGCGACAGCTTTAGCTCCTCTCCAATCCAATCCGTGTCCCGAAAAAGTGTATTTACGGTTAGGTTCCACAGAATTGGCGATAGAACTCCCCCTTGGGACGTCCCCCTCGACACGCGCCTCGACAAATCGCTCCCTCCCAATCTTGCCTTTACCACTCTACCGCAGAGCAGTTGTCCGATAAACTCCACCAGTGAGCTCACTACCCCTAGAACTCTAACAACGTCCGTTATAGCCTCTGGAAACACGTTGTTAAAAGCGCCCTCAATGTTGAGGAAGGCTACGAGACAGAAGTCCTTAACTCTGAGAGTTCTCTGAATATAGCCGACCAGACTATGGAGTGCGGCCTCAGTAGGTTTGCCTTTGCTGTAGGCATGTTGGTCATTAGACAGCAGTCGACTAGGGATGGTATCAGAAAGGAGGATGCTAACAATCCTCTCGAGTGTCTTAAGAGCAAAGGAAGATGGACTTCGCCCTTCGGTTGTGCTCTCAGGGGAGTGGGTGTCCATTAGCAATTCAAGGGTTTCCTTCCCCGTTGAGGTACAGGACCCGTCCTGCTTTTGTAAGAAGCTCATCGGATTTGAGGATCCGGAGAGAATCTTTCGTAGCCTGGCAGTCTCGGAAATATCCTCGATGCCGCCACAAAAACTTCTCCACGAGGTTATCTTTGCCTCCCTCAAAGCTTTTTTATAGGTTCAAAGATGCTGTTTGTGTTCATGCCATTCCAGCTCACAGCTAAGTCTCTTGGCTTTATTGAATTGCTACGAAAGTGTTACGGCCCTGGTGGTAGCGCCTCCTCTACGTTGGAAATACCAGGTGGAAAAGGACTTGGCTCCAATATAAATTGACTTGGCTTCATTTGGCATTTCCAACAGTTAGCAGGGACTAGCTAAATAAATAATATTACTTATGATCTCGGAGTCAAAGTTTTTTAATTGAAAAAGCGATGCCACATAAAAAGTGTTGGCTTTCCGCGACGTTTGAAACTTTGTATCGAGAATCGGAATTATCGGCGCCGATCTAGTGAGGGCTATCCAACTTGAGCATATTGCCACTGGACAACATTCGACCCCAAAGTTGCGGCGCAATTCCAATTTATACAGTTGGCTGATCCGCATTTTTATACACCCGCCCCGATCCCACTCACCTTGGGCATCGACGTGTATGCTCACATCATGATTAGCGGTACGCCTCCATCTTCCATTGAATGATTATTGAACCAGGCGACCATATTTGAGCTGGTCATCTGTAGAGCTCACTTAACAGGCTCAGTAATCGCCGTAATTTTAAGTTATATTTAATAACAAAATGAATAATGGAAAACTAAAGGCATACATTTACTCAACTAACCGTTTTTTTTTAATCAAAGTCTTAAATTGAAGTTTACATTGTAACGGAAAGTACAGTATGTTACAAAACACGAATAAAGTTCTTGATTTGGCTTTTCAAAAACAGTACAGGCTGTCAAATTTTTGAAAAGTCAAATCGAAGGACTGAACATCGGCTTCGGCTTGAGCCATTTTCTTTAGAAACAAGTCAAATAAGCCTTTCCGATTTTCAAGATAACGATATGATTTGCAGTAATAATACTGAAAGAAATCATTTATTACCTAACTAATTGTACAATTTTCTCAAAAAACATCTGCTGCTAAAGAATTGTGACATTTTTTAATACTTTTTGGAGCACATATTTTCTGTTGGAAAAATTGCTCTAAAAAATCTGTCTGCTCCTCCGTGAATCTAGTGACAAATTATTCAGAGTGGCAGATCAGCTTTGTACCGATATACAGAATTAGTTGCAAGGTGAAATGGTGGAATAAAAAATCAAGGATTTTAAAAATTCTTTGTTTATTTGCAGTATTATAGACCTTGAAACATATTTTGACAGATGTAGCAAAGAAATAATTAATAGTCAGGAAAGAGAATGCAGAAGAATATTGTAAGTTTTTCCGAAAAGTCGGTCAGATTGAGGAAACTCAGAATAAATTCTCGTCAGATTCTCCGGTGCAATATGCGACTAGCGATTATCGGATTCCTTCGTACATACTTTATCTGGATGTATTCGTAACTCATCTCGAAGACCGTTTTTTAAAGCACCATAAAATACTTTCGAATTTAGTATGTATTTTTCTATCGAAAACTCCAATTCTAGATGAAAAAGCCTGCAAGCAATTATTTGAAAAATACTTCTCGATGGTTCTCTAGCATTTGTCGACGAAGTAAAACTTTGGCGAAGACGAATTTTGGATAAAAATATCCACAATTCTGTTAATGGTGTCTGCAACGAAAATGCTTTCCTTAAGCTTCATCAAATCGTGCTGCTCTACCAGTAACGACATAGACGAAAGAATGCTCTTTTGCAAACTGCGTAAACTGAAAAATTATCTCCGGTCTGCCATAAATGAAAATCGACTAAACGGATTGCTTGCACTTAACATTCATCCAGACGTAAAAGTATTGGAAGACTTTTTTCCTCTGTCCTGACGCATTAATTTGCTAAATGAATATTTCTTTCGAATTTTTGTAGTCTTAAGTTATCTCTATTTATAAATTATGTAAATACGTTTTTATTCACATTCACATTGAAGAACTCCTTCCATTTTATTGCATTTTTGCTACCTAGGAGACGACAGCAACATGCAATAATCGTTATTTCTGTAGTTTTTTTTTGCTTAAGAAATAATCGTTATTTCTTGAAGTATTGGTTTTTTGTGAAAAAACCTAAGATAAATAAAACTTAAGAAATAACGAATATTTTCTAACCGAATTATAAAACTAAAAAAAAATCAATTAATTGTCATATGTTTTTTTTTAATAACCCAAAAAAATAAATATCAATGTTACTGAAGGTAGTCCTTGTTACTTACAGCTAAACCAACGGTAACAATAACAACAGCAACTGGGACGGTAGCAGCGTAAAAACTGTAAAAACGACGAGTGAGCATGGCAGAAGTAGGTAATAATCTAGAGCACGACAGTAGTAAGAAATCGTCTGAGAATATTTGGCTAATTAATTATTCAATTTTCATTTTAAAAGTTACACTTTGGTTGACACGAACGGTACGGTTTACCTTTTATGGTTGCTTCTACATAGTAGGAGAAATACAGAATTGTAAAGTACAAAAAATCGTTTTTAATTCACTACTACTTACGCACTAGGAGAAATAAAGATTCGTAAAATACCAACAAATCGTGCTCAAGTAACTTATAAAAAAGTAAGGACGAGTCTTGTTGCATGCAATCAAAAAGTTATCTTTATATGTGAAAATTAATGAGTGCCCTTTATAGGCGTCCAAAATACTCAACCGATATCTATGAAATTTTTAACATAGGATATGTATAAATTTGGAAAAGCGGGCGGTGTCGCGTCCCTATGGAAGATGCAATTTTAATTCTAATCGGCGCAGATTAATCATATTTGGGTATATACATACATATGTACGTCTATTTGATCAAACAATAAAGAAGCTTAATTCCTTATAACTCCGCAATAACCCTATATATCAGGCTATATATTACTTGTTGAAAAAAGCGGACTCCTGCCCCATATCTTTCCAACTATTTGAGATAGATGTGTATATATATATTTTCTTCTATCAAGGTATAAAAAATATTTTAGTCCAAGAGCACTGATCAATGTCTTGTTAAGTCTTTACTGGCGCAGGAAAGCAAGACAGTTATGTTAGTATAACATCATTTTAGACGCTCAAACGGATTTTATTGATTTGAATAAACACAAAAAGCAATTAGTATGATTTACACGTACCAAATTCATTTTGAAAAATTTGGAGTTTTACGTATTTATCACTCTATTTAAATTATTTGTAACAACGAACGAACGGATTCGCTATGATTTAGTAAAATATCGAATAGTGTGAGTCTTTTTATATCTATTACCCGTATATAAGAGTTGGCCGTGGCTATCGTGTGATTTCTATAATTTTCTAAATTTTGCTTTCTGACAAGAAATGCAGTATTAACGAAAGTTGGTAGAATTTGTCAATGAAGTTCGGAGATATACACACCAATTTGCTCTAAGGTTGAAAGGCCACGCCTATTCCCAACATTTTTGATTCAATGTATCTCAGTATAAAACCCCATCTTGTAAATCAAATGTATAGTTACTCGTCTTTCTCTCCCTAACCAATTTCTGTGTATTTGAGCAATTTACTTGTTGTAGCTACTGAAATATGGCTTGTTTCTGAAATGATGATTGTTAAGTTGAAGTTTATGTTGAAATTGCTAGAGTTTGCTCATGGTAGTTTAACTTACTTTTGGCTCACTTTTTCTCACGGAGGAAAATGTTATAAGGGGAATTTGAAATCATCCACTCAAACTGATGTAGATGTTCTGTCTCCTATTCTCTTCAAGAATCACTCTGCTCTTATTAAGCCTTTATTGTTAATTTTTAACATGTCGCTTTCTACGGGAGCGTTTATAAGTGAGTGGAAAAGTGCACACATTACCCAAATTGTAAAAAATGGAAATAAAAACGATGGCTCGAATTATAGGCCGATTGCGAAATTGACAAGATTGTTCGAAAGCATTGTCAAGCATAACATTTTTCTGCGATTCAAAATGTAATTTACCAGAATCAGCATGGGTTTGTTAAAGGGAGATTTACTATTTCAAATCTTGTCATTTTTTAAAGATGATTGCATTAAAGGTTTTGAGACTGGGTATCAAATCGATACAGTATATACGAATTTTGTCAAGCCGTTTGATAGGGTGTCCCATAAACTCTTACGTAATAAATCAGAAGTGATGGGCGTTTACTCCACGTTTGTCTAATAGCTAAATTCTTAGCTAAAGGGAAAGTATTGTACGTTGCGATTCGATAACATAACATCACACTCCTTTCATACTAGGTAAGGAGTTCCTCACCTTAGTACACTTGGACCTATTTTATTTATAATCTTTATAAATAACATAAGCTCGTGCTTCTTAGTGTCGAAATTTCTTTTGTGAGCTGATATTCTCAAAGTTTATTCGATTGATAGATTAAGATAGAATAGAGATACTCTCAGTGTAAAGGAAACCACCTTTTCTTAAATTTTTTGAGTTTGGTTTTAGCTAGAGTTTTGCAATTTTAAAACATTTGTTTATTGACTTGAAATACAATGTGTGTTGTAGAGTTTGATAACATAGTTTCGGAGATATGCCTATTTGCTCTAAATCCTCTTTAATGCTTACCTAACTATGGATTTTATTTTTTTTTCAATTTGGAAAATGGCCTTGGTATGAGAAGTGGGCGGGGTGTTCCTCCGATTTTCCGAATTTGGCTTATTGGCTTAAAATGCAACGTGCATACCAAATTTGGTACAGTTTTGCAACATAGTTTTCGAGATATACCTATGTATTTCATTTTCTTTTTCATTTATTGGTAAAAAAATTATTAGTACAAGAAGATTTAAGATGATCTTTTGTAGTACAACAGTTTTAAAGTAAAAGTAAAGTAACAAAAGATATTAAAACTAACATATAAAACAATAAGTATTCATATATGACTAGATTACACGTACATTTGTGCTTAGGTAGCGAAACTCATCATTATGCTATAGAACATTCTTAAAGTTGCTTTTGTTTAATCTACTGCGAACAGAAGCTGGAATAGAATTCCAAATACGAGTAGCGTTGACAAAGAATAGCCTTGCAGAAGTTGGGTAATTATATTTAGGCACTATAAGGTCAGTTATCCGTGCAGACTTTGGGAATTCTAGTTTACTATATAGATAACTAGGTTCTTTATTCCGCAAAAGACGATACAAGAAAATACTATTTCTAGCTTCCAGATGGTCAGAAATTTCCCAACCCAAAAGTCGCGATCTCCAGCCAGAAATATGGCAAAATCTCGCTAGTCCAAACACATCAATACGTCAATGTTATGCGCAGACTGAGAACTCAATTTACTATAGATTAGTTCTGGATAACAGATAATAGGTAAAATTAATTGTACGCCTAGCTTTCTCCTAATTTCAAGCGGAGTAAAATTTGCAGACATTCTTAAATTCCGTAAGATGTAATACACTTTACTTACGGTGGAGTTTACATGATCGCCACAAGTAATTCTAGAATTGATGATAAACCCAAAATTTGTGACCTTAGGTACAAGTTTAAGACTCTTTTCATCTATGTATAGGGGCGGAATATCAGAGAAATCGATACGACTTTTAGATATGGGAAGGACATACGACTTTTCACTATTAAGACAGAGACCGTTTTTAGACGCCCAAAGTGAGATGGATAACAAGTCATCATTAAACTTAGAGCATATACTACCAGTTTGCTCAATAGTTCCCGACACATAGAGTTGTATATCGTCCGCATAAGCATGCATATGTGCATGCTGGCAAGGATTAAAAATATCGTTTATAAATAAACTAAATAACAACGGTCCCAAGATAGTATTTACTTATGGAATAAGTTATCAATCGGTACTTATGAATTAGTTGCAAACGTATTTAAGGAGAAGAATTTGTGAAATAAATATAAAATAAGATATTTAACTTTATACTTAATCAAATTTTATTTTTTGAAAATATGTAGGTGTGTACATGTAAGTATGTGCATATGAGCATACATACATATGTAGGCAAGCAAAATATCGTGAGGAAGTATGTAGGCAAAACAAAAGTTTCAAATGCTAAAACAATTATTAAACGCCTTGGGGTGAATGACATACGCATACCTGACCTTGAATATATTTTAGGTATATAATAAATAGATGACAAGTGCATATGACTAACGAATGCAGTGGTTCCCTATCGGTGATCTAACAATAAGTTTATTTTATTTTATTTTATTATTGGTACGACTTTACACCTATCTGCACTTCACACTTAACTGCACGTTCATATTGTATATTCATATGCAAATATTTGACAGAAAAAAAAACAACTATTTAACGGGCAAAGCCACGTGCAGAACTAATCAAACATAAGCAATTTATCATAGAGTTATCAAACAGCAAATAATAAAATTCTAATCGGGTGTTCATAGTTACACAGAATGTAAAATATTTCATTAATTTTAAGATTAAATGTGTTTTAATCGTGATAAATCAAAATTAATCTAAAATTTTAATCGAATTATAATTTTGGAATAAGTGAATAAATCCTAGGATTAATTCTCAAAATGTATTAATCCTAAATAATCCTCATTAAATCCTGACAAAAATTTTATCCAAATCGATTAATAATAGAAAAAAATAAAATAATTATTAATTAATCGATTACATTTAAAAATTATATTCAATTCAAAGATAGTTAATTTTAATCTAAGTTTAACAGCTCTGGTCTTAAGCACGAACCATAAACATGTTGAAAAATATCATTCCTAAGTTTTGGCATGTTTAGCTCAAATCCATGTATGTACATATGTATGTACGTATGTATGAAGGACAGTGCAGTCCCGTCGCTCACACACATCTCGTTCGTGTTTGATCGGCACTGATGTACAGAATTTACGCCTCGCTATATGCTGTATTTGGCGACCAAATAGTCCCAATGCTTGTGCGTCTTCATATTTTTTTGTAATTTTAAAGCCCGGGCGCAGTATCGTGATTTATGGCTCATTCTTAGCCATGAATGACGATGAAACTAAGTAATTTCGCCTTGTAAAATCGGTAAATAAACTAAGATGAAAGAAGGTACTTTATCATAAATCAAGAACGAAATCACGAACAAATAGTGTCGGCTTTAAATTTTATCGAAACTTGACGCCGCATTTTGAAATATTAGCATTTCACTCAACTGTTCTTTAATTTTTACTGCCTCTAGAAGCTTTCTTTCATGGCTGTAAATTTAAAAAAAGGATATAATCACCACAAAATTTACATATGTATATTTAAAATGTATATATCTCAAATTTTTTCCTTTGATCGAAGGACTAAGCAACCTTGTCGCTCCAGAGCTGTCAATACAAAGTAGGAATTGCAAATGAAGACGCACTTAGTTTATGCGAAGTTATTTGGACGAAAATACATAATTGACGTTGTAGTGTGTCTCGCATATTACACCCAAATATTTCAGGAACGAATACACTAATTAGTATTTTTTAATTTTGTGCCAGGTATAAGCGTTATTTCGGAAAAATATAAATTTTTAGTTATAAAAAGTAGCTATTGGGACATACAAATTTTGTGTTAATGATCAAATACCTCGAAAATCTTTATATCGCATAACTTTGTCGTGTAAATATGTATACAAATATAAAATTTTCCACAAATTATTCTGTAAATATCTCCTGTTTTTTAAGATATGTTCTGTTCTTTTTCTGTTTTAATATTCTTAAGTTATTGAATTTGTACACTTATAATTACTGCAAGAGAATCTAAATATACAAATTTATTTTTATTCAATATTTTAATTTTATTATTTTTTTGTTTTAAGTTTTGGCAGAATAAACTTATCCATATTTTATTCGTTTTTTTAAGTAGTTCCATTACAACTTTTTTTTGGATTTGAGTTGAGGCTAGCAACCTGAACGATTGCAGGCGGAAGTTTATTTATTATATTATACTTCATTAATTTATTTTCCTATATAAGTTGGTTTTTTGTATTTATATAATAGTTGAATAACGCTTTCTTTCATTGATTGAATTTTTTTGTTTAAATCTATGAAAGGTGTAATCGCAAGTGAAAGTAATTAAATAATGATAAATTGCTTATAAAAAAAATGTAAAATATATATTAAGATTAACATAGTGTCAAATGTCATCTCTAGTATAAAATTAAAAAGTGCTTAATAACAGACTATTTGTAAATTAAAACAATAAATGATAAAAGTATTTATAAAGTTACTCCAATTAACCTTGAATATTATCGATCAATTTTCGATTGAACAAAATCTGAGAAAAATCTCAAATTAATTAATAGTCTATAGGAAAACTTCGATTTCTTTTGTAGTTCATTCTCGATAACTCAAAGCTCATGTAGAAGCTCTTAACTTTAATTTATTTTGTTTCTTATAGTTTACTATTGCCATGGTTCTTTTCTTCTGGGTTATTTTGTTTGGGTAATATAATGTGGGTTGAGGATTCGAGAGAAATGTCATGCGAAGGTTTTTTGGTCCTTTACGTCTCTGAATATCGCAGACGGTGAAACAATGAGCTGTATGAGGTATATGACGACATGTCATAGTCCAGCGAAATGAAATCCACCGGCTACGTTGGCTAGGTTATGTAACGCGAATGTACGACAGTGTTAGGTTAGGTTGGAGTGGCTGCCGCCTGGGGCGGCTCACTTGGGCCAGTAATAGGAGGCCCATTGTATTACCACAATAAAATTATTACCATCGGAAGAAGAATTACCCCTCACCAAACCATTTTGCCTCGCTGATGAATCTCAACAGGCGATTTACCTCGGTGCTTAAAACCTCACTAAGGTCATCCAAAAACGGTGATCCCAGATAACGCATCCTGCTTCTACACAGTAAATGCAAGACCGTTTCCTCTTCCTCGTCATTCGTGCACCTCCTGCAGCATCTTCGGAAGGGTACGTCGAACTTTTCAGCGTGTTTTCCTATCAGACAGTGAGCTGTTAGAGGCCCGATCCCTCTATGCCCCGGTGACCAGGGACCCAAAGGTACAGTCTGTAGATATAGGCAGCAGTCCAGCGCGATATTCGAGTTGAACGTGAAAGAGCTCAGAGCTTTGATTGCAGCCTGACTATCACTAAAAATGAAGATATGTCTTCCTAGAATCCCGGTCCCAAGCTTCTCTAACGCCTCCATGATAGCTGAGACCTCAGCCTGGAAGACACTGTAGTGATCTGGCAACCTAAAGGAAATTTGCAGGAGAGGGCTTCGGGAGAAAACGCCTCCTCCTACCTTATTATCGAGTTTCGAACCATCTGTATAGATGACAATCCTATCAGGTGGAGTATGAAACTCAAGTTTCCACTCATCCCTGCTTGGAGTTCGTGTAATAAAGTTACTTTCAGGAACCGATGTCGAAGCACACCGATGCGTGCTGCTTTGATTAGAGCAAAACTTGTTCAAAATACAAGAGTGCTCTTGGCTTTCAGGATGCCACTGGGATGTCTCTGTTAGTCGCAAAGCAGGTATCACTGCCATCTGTTGTTCAACCCAATCTAAAGGAAGAAGATCTAAAATAGAGTTCGAGGCCCCATTTGGCGTGGTTTTGAGTGCCCCACTTATACAGATCATTCTAGATCTTTGCACGTTGGTGAGTAGTCTGAGGTTAACCTCTTTTTCAAATGCAGGTCACCATACGATCACGCCATATAGGAGAATTGGTCTTACTACTGCTATAAAGATCCGCCGACAAATCTGGGGATTAAGGACCCATTTCTTGCCTATGGCTCTCTTGCAGGTGTGGAGGGCTACAGAAGCCTTTTCTTAGCATTGAACTGTATTCTCTTTCCAGTTCAGCTTCTTATCTAAGATATTATTGTAGCAAGATTTAAAGGGATGCCATTAAGTTCCGGTGGAGTTACCGAAGGCACTTTATACCACCTCGTAAAGAGAACGAGTTCCACCTTACTTGAGCTGACCCTAAGCTCGCAGCGGGGGGAAACATCCCGGAGCGTTCGTTGCATCAGCTCACACAGTGTTTGCGGAAACTTCCTCCTTAGCGCGATTGCGACATAATCAGCGTATGCGACAGCTTTAGCTCCTCTCCAATCCAATCCGTGTCCCGAAAAAGTGTATTTACGGTTAGGTTCCACAGAATTGGCGATAGAACTCCCCCTTGGGACGTCCCCCTCGACACGCGCCTCGACAAATCGCTCCCTCCCAATCTTGCCTTTACCACTCTACCGCAGAGCAGTTGTCCGATAAACTCCACCAGTGAGCTCACTACCCCTAGAACTCTAACAACGTCCGTTATAGCCTCTGGAAACACGTTGTTAAAAGCGCCTCCAATGTTGAGGAAGGCTACGAGACAGAAGTCCTTAACTCTGAGAGTTCTCTGAATATAGCCGACCAGACTATGGAGTGCGGCCTCAGTAGGTTTGCCTTTGCTGTAGGCATGTTGGTCATTAGACAGCAGTCGACTAGGGATGGTATCAGAAAGGAGGATGCTAACAATCCGCTCGAGTGTCTTAAGAGCAAAGGAAGATGGACTTCGCCCTTCGGTTGTGCTCTCAGGGGAGTGGGTGTCCATTAGCAATTCAAGGGTTGCCTTCCCCGTTGAGGTACAGGACCCGTCCTGCTTTTGTAAGAAGCTCATCAGATTTGAGGATCCCGAGAGAATCTTTCGTAGCCTGGCAGTCTCGGAAATATCCTCGATGCCGCCACAAAAACTTCTCCACGAGGTTATCTTTGCCTCCCTCAAAGCTTTTTTATGGGTTCAAAGATGCTGTTTGTGTTCATGCCATTCCAGCTCACAGCTAAGTCTCTTGGCTTTATTGAATTGCTACGAAAGTGTTACGGCCCTGGTGGTAGCGCCTCCTCTACGTTGGAAATACCAGGTGGAAAAGGACTTGGCTCCAATATAAATCGACTTGGTTTCATTTGGCATTTCCAACAGTTAGCAGGGACTAGCTAAATAAATAATATTACTTATGATCTCGGAGTCAAAGTTTTTTAATTGAAAAAGCGATGCCACATAAAAAGTGTTGGCTTTCCGCGACGTTTGAAACTTTGTATCGAGAATCGGAATTATCGGCGCCGATCTAGTGAGGGCTATCCAACTTGAGCATATTGCCACTGGACAACATTCGACCCCAAAGTTGCGGCGCAATTCCAATTTATACAGTTGGCTGATCCGCATTTTTATACACCCGCCCCGATCCCACTCACCTTGGGCATCGACGTGTATGCTCACATCATGATTAGCGGTACGCCTCCATCTTCCATTGAATGATTATTGAACCAGGCGACCATATTTGAGCTGGTCATCTGTAGAGCTCACTTAACAGGCTCAGTAATCGCCGTAATTTTAAGTTATATTTAATAACAAAATGAATAATGGAAAACTAAAGGCATACATTTACTCAACTAACCGTTTTTTTTAATCAAAGTCTTAAATTGAAGTTTACATTGTAACGGAAGGTACAGTATGTTACAAAACACGAATAAAGTTCTTGATTTGGCTTTTCAAAAACAGTACAGACTGTCAAATTTTTGAAAAGTCAAATCGAAGGACTGAACATCGGCTTCGGCTTGAGCCATTTTCTTTAGAAAAAAGTCAAATAAGCCTTTCCGATTTTCAAGATAACGATATGATTTGCAGTAATAATACTGAAAGAAATCATTTATTACCTAACTAATTGTACAATTTTCTCAAAAAACATCTGCTGCTAAAGAATTGTGACATTTTTTAATACTTTTTGGAGCACATATTTTCTGTTGGAAAACTTGCTCTAAAAAATCTGTCTGCTCCTCCGTGAATCTAGTGACAAATTATTCAGAGTGGCAGATCAGCTTCGTACCGATATACAGAATTAGTTGCAAGGTGAAATGGTGGAATAAAAAATCAAGGATTTTAAAAATTCTTTGTTTATTTGCAGTATTATAGACCTTGAAACATATTTTGACAGATGTAGCAAAGAAATAATTAATAGTCAGGAAAGAGAATGCAGAAGAATATTGTAAGTTTTTCCGAAAAGTCGGTCAGATTGAGGAAACTCAGAATAAATTCTCGTCAGATTCTCCGGTGCAATATGCGACTAGCGATTATCGGATTCCTTCGTACATACTTTATCTGGATGTATTCGTAACTCATCTCGAAGACCGTTTTTTAAAGCACCATAAAATACTTTCGAATTTAGTATGTATTTTTCTATCGAAAACTCCAATTCTAGATGAAAAAACCTGCAAGCAATTATTTGAAAAATACTTCTCGATGGTTCTCTAGCATTTGTCGACGAAGTAAAACTTTGGCGAAGACGAATTTTGGATAAAAATATCCACAATTCTGTTAATGGTGTCTGCAACGAAAATGCTTTCCTTAAGCTTCATCAAATCGTGCTGCTCTACCAGTAACGACATAGACGAAAGAATGCTCTTTTGCAAACTGCGTAAACTGAAAAATTATCTCCGGTCTGCCATAAATGAAAATCGACTAAACGGATTGCTTGCACTTAACATTCATCCAGACGTAAAAGTATTGGAAGACTTTTTTCCTCTGTCCTGACGCACTAATTTGCTAAATGAATATTTCTTTCGAATTTTTGTAGTCTTAAGTTATTTCTATTTATAAATTATGTAAATACGTTTTTGTACACATTCACATTGAAGAACTCCTTCCATTTTATTGCATTTTTGCTACCTAGGAGACGACAGCAACATGCAATAATCGTTATTTCTGTAGTTTTTTTTTTGCTTAAGAAATAATCGTTATTTCTTGAAGTATTGGTTTTTTGTGAAAAAAACCTAAGATAAATAAAACTTAAGAAATAACGAATATTTTCTAACCGAATTATAAAACTAAAAAAAAAAACAATTAATTGTCATATGTTTTTTTTTAATAACCCAAAAAAATAAATATCAATGTTACTGAAGGTAGTCCTTGTTACTTACAGCTAAACCAACGGTAACAATAACAACAGCAACTGAGACGGTAGCAGCGTAAAAACTGTAAAAACGACGAGTGAGCATAGCAGAAGTAGGTAATAATCTAGAGCACGACAGTAGTAAGAAATCGTCTGAGAATATTTGGCTAATTAATTATTCAATTTTCATTTTAAAAGTTACACTTTGGTGGACACGAACGGTACGGTTTACCTTTTATGGTTGCTTCTACATAGTAGGAGAAATACAGAATTGTAAAGTACAAAAA
The DNA here is from genome assembly GCA_951828415.1 of Anomoia purmunda. NCBI lineage: Eukaryota > Metazoa > Arthropoda > Insecta > Diptera > Tephritidae > Anomoia > Anomoia purmunda. Next base: position 4,262,860 of record OX639998.1, on the reverse strand, counting down.
ATCATTTTTAATTCACTACTACTTACGCACTAGGAGAAATAAAGATTCGTAAAATACCAACAAATCGTGCTCAAGTAACTTATAAAAAAGTAAGGACGAGTCTTGTTGCATGCAATCAAAAAGTTATCTTTATATGTGAAAATTAATGAGTGCCCTTTATAGGCGTCCAAAATACTCAACCGATATCTATGAAATTTTTAACATAGGATATGTATAAATTTGGAAAAGCGGGCGGTGTCGCGTCCCTATGGAAGATGCAATTTTAATTCTAATCGGCGCAGATTAATCATATTTGGGTATATACATACATATGTACGTCTATTTGATCAAAAAAAAAAGAAGCTTAATTCCTTATAACTCCGCAATAACCCTATATATCAGGCTATATATTACTTGTTGAAAAAGCGGACTCCTGCCCCATATCTTTCCAACTATTTGAGATAGATGTGTATATATATATTTTCTTCTATCAAGGTATAAAAAATATTTTAGTCCAAGAGCACTGATCAATGTCTTGTTAAGTCTTTACTGGCGCAGGAAAGCAAGACAGTTATGTTAGTATAACATCATTTTAGACGCTCAAACGAATTTTATTGATTTGAATAAACACAAAAAGCAATTAGTATGATTTACACGTACCAAATTCATTTTGAAAAATTTGGAGTTTTACGTATTTATCACTCTATTTAAATTATTTGTAACAACGAACGAACGGATTCGCTATGATTTAGTAAAATATCGAATAGTGTGAGTCTTTTTATATCTATTACCCGTATATAAGAGTTGGCCGTGGCTATCGTGTGATTTCTATAATTTTCTAAATTTTGCTTTCTGACAAGAAATGCAGTATTAACGAAAGTTGGTAGAATTTGTCAATGAAGTTCGGAGATATACACACCAATTTGCTCTAAGGTTGAAAGGCCACGCCTATTCCCAACATTTTTGATTCAATGTATCTCAGTATAAAACCCCATCTTGTAAATCAAATGTATAGTTACTCGTCTTTCTCTCCCTAACCAATTTCTGTGTATTTGAGCAATTTACTTGTTGTAGCTACTGAAATATGGCTTGTTTCTGAAATGATGATTGTTAAGTTGAAGTTTATGTTGAAATTGCTAGAGTTTGCTCATGGTAGTTTAACTTACTTTTGGCTCACTTTTTCTCACGGAGGAAAATGTTATAAGGGGAATTTGAAATCATCCACTCAAACTGATGTAGATGTTCTGTCTCCTATTCTCTTCAAGAATCACTCTGCTCTTATTAAGCCTTTATTGTTAATTTTTAACATGTCGCTTTCTACGGGAGCGTTTATAAGTGAGTGGAAAAGTGCACACATTACCCAAATTGTAAAAAATGGAAATAAAAACGATGGCTCGAATTATAGGCCGATTGCGAAATTGACAAGATTGTTCGAAAGCATTGTCAAGCATAACATTTTTCTGCGATTCAAAATGTAATTTACCAGAATCAGCATGGGTTTGTTAAAGGGAGATTTACTATTTCAAATCTTGTCATTTTTTAAAGATGATTGCATTAAAGGTTTTGAGACTGGGTATCAAATCGATACAGTATATACGAATTTTGTCAAGCCGTTTGATAGGGTGTCCCATAAACTCTTACGTAATAAATCAGAAGTGATGGGCGTTTACTCCACGTTTGTCTAATAGCTAAATTCTTAGCTAAAGGGAAAGTATTGTACGTTGCGATTCGATAACATAACATCACACTCCTTTCATACTAGGTAAGGAGTTCCTCACCTTAGTACACTTGGACCTATTTTATTTATAATCTTTATAAATAACATAAGCTCGTGCTTCTTAGTGTCGAAATTTCTTTTGTGTGCTGATATTCTCAAAGTTTATTCGATTGATAGATTAAGATAGAATAGAGATACTCTCAGTGTAAAGGAAACCACCTTTTCTTAAATTTTTTGAGTTTCGTTTTAGCTAGAGTTTTGCAATTTTAAAACATTTGTTTATTGACTTGAAATACAATGTGTGTTGTAGAGTTTGATAACATAGTTTCGGAGATATGCCTATTTGCTCTAAATCCTCTTTAATGCTTACCTAACTATGGATTTTATTTTTTTTCAATTTGGAAAATGGCCTTGGTATGAGAAGTGGGCGGGGTGTTCCTCCGATTTTCCGAATTTGGCTTATTGGCTTAAAATGCAACGTGCATACCAAATTTGGTACAGTTTTGCAACATAGTTTTCGAGATATACCTATGTATTTCATTTTATTTTTCATTTATTGGTAAAAAAATTATTAGTACAAGAAGATTTAAGATGATCTTTTGTAGTACAACAGTTTTAAAGTAAAAGTAAAGTAACAAAAGATATTAAAACTAACATATAAAACAATAAGTATTCATATATGACTAGATTACACGTACATTTGTGCTTAGGTAGCGAAACTCATCATTATGCTATAGAACATTCTTAAAGTTGCTTTTGTTTAATCTACTGCGAACAGAAGCTGGAATAGAATTCCAAATACGAGTAGCGTTGACAAAGAATAGCCTTGCAGAAGTTGGGTAATTATATTTAGGCACTATAAGGTCAGTTATCCGTGCAGACTTTGGGAATTCTAGTTTACTATATAGATAACTAGGTTCTTTATTCCGCAAAAGACGATACAAGAAAATACTATTTCTAGCTTTCAGATGGTCAGAAATTTCCCAACCCAAAAGTCGCGATCTCCAGCCAGAAATATGGCAAAATCTCGCTAGTCCAAACACATCAATACGTCAATGTTATGCGCAGACTGAGAACTCAATTTACTATAGATTAGTTCTGGATAACAGATAATAGGTAAAATTAATTGTACGCCTAGCTTTCTCCTAATTTCAAGCGGAGTAAAATTTGCAGACATTCTTAAATTCCGTAAGATGTAATACACTTTACTTACGGTGGAGTTTACATGATCGCCACAAGTAATTCTAGAATTGATGATAAAACCAAAATTTGTGACCTTAGGGACAAGTTTAAGACTCTTTTCATCTATGTATAGGGGCGGAATATCAGAGAAATCGATACGACTTTTAGATATGGGAAGGACATACGACTTTTCACTATTAAGACAGAGACCGTTTTTAGACGCCCAAAGTGAGATGGATAACAAGTCATCATTAAACTTAGAGCATATACTACCAGTTTGCTCAATAGTTCCCGACACATAGAGTTGTATATCGTCCGCATAAGCATGCATATGTGCATGCTGACAAGGATTAAAAATATCGTTTATAAATAAACTAAATAACAACGGTCCCAAGATAGAACCTTGCGGCACACCCATTACCAGTGGTTTAAGACTAGAGAATTGTTCACCATTTTTCAAACGCTGAGTCCTCCTACCTACCAAATAGCTCCTCATGAGACGAACTGCATAGTCCCCAAACCCAAAATAATTTTTTAATTTTAAGCGAAGTATGTTATGGTCCACAGAGTCAAAAGCCTTAGAAAAGTCAAGCAGGCATAGTAAGGTCAGTTGGTTTTTGTCAAAAGGTATTCTTATGTCATCCAAAATCTTAATAACAGCTATGGAACAACTATGATTAACTCTAAAGCCAGATTGAGACGGTGATAGTAAACTAAATTTGTTTAAATGACCATAAATTTGTTCAGCCATTAGGGATTCAAAGGCTTTGGGGAGTGCAGGTAAAATGCTTATAGGACGAAAATCACTGGGATTACATGCATGCTTACTTTTAGCAATTGGTAGCACAGTTGCAACCTTCCACATTTCGGGGAAACATGACATGGTAATACTGTGATTGATCACATGGGTGAGAGTTGGCAAGATGTTTGATAAAATTATTTTAATAAATTTAATAGGTATGCCGTTCTCACCGATTGCATTTGACCGTATTTTATAGATACACCTTGCCACATCTAATCCCGATACCGTACAGAACTCAAATACCTCACCAACAGAAATTGAAGAAGAAGGCATACCTGTGGAGTGGGTGGAAATACTGGGAGGGGTGACACGATTGACAAAGGCATCAATAAGGACTTCAGGGTTAATAGAACAATTAGGACTATCACTAACATGAACACGAAGATTTTTGAATTGCGCCATAGGGCATTATTCGGAAGCAAGGGATTTAACATTTTACTAAAATAGATTCTTTTTATACGCTTTATAGCTGCAGTAGTGTCATTTCTTACGGACTTGTATGTACGCCAATTTATATCCATTCGATTTTTTCCATATATAATACTGCTTATTACGTTTTATAATCAGTGTACGGATTGTATTATTGAACAACGACGGCACGACGGGGAAATATTTGGAAGGGTACGAGTCGGAGCATGGGTCCTAAAAAGTCTTAATATAATCTCATTCAAGAAATTAAGTTTATCATACCCAGAGCTTATTCTCCAACAGTCTGGCCAGTTAATGCAGGCCAAGTCATTTAACAAGTCATTCAAATTTAAAAAGCGATAGTCAGGATAGTGGGATGGGCTAACTACTATACTATGATGTTCAAGATTAATATTAAATGCACAGAAAATTAAATCATGGTCAGATATTAACGAAATTTGGTCCAATTTTAATACAATAGACGGATCAGAGACAATGAAATAATCAAGCAGACTCGTACAACATTTATTTCCATATCTCGTCGGTACGGACACATTCACCAAAGACAAACCAGCACTAGAAACGTTATCATTTTAACGGAGGCTATACAAGTCACAGCATAACAAATTTACATTAAAATCGCCACATACAATGATATCATCGTAGTCAGTAGCCACGGAAGACAACATAGTAAAATAGTAAAATATTAATCGACATTGTTACATTTGTGGGGGTTATAAACGCAAGACCAGAGGACACTTCGACCAACAGAAACTCGGTAGTAGTACCGAGAGCATGAGAAACCAAACGAGCTTTTGAATGGCTTTTACAATATATAGCGACCCCACCACCCTTCTTAGTAATTCTATCAGTCCAAAACAGTTTGTAGCCAGGCGATCTCTGTTACTGTTTTCTTTACGTTCTCCTCAAATAAAACAATGCGGACAGAGGACTCAGTCACCGTAGAAGTGAGCACCAATATCTTCTCGTCAATTCGTTTGGTTAACTTATTTTCTACCTCAGTTAGTCTGCTTGATATGCTTTCAATAAGCGGTCGCAACTGCTCTGTCTGTTGCAGAACCCTCTCCTCAACTTCTTTTAATTTGGCGAAAACCGCTGCAAGTGTAATGCCTTCATCGAGTTTCGCTGCCTTAGCAGAAGGGGAACCTTTGCTCAGTCGACGTTTGAGCGACGAAGCAGTAGTTGACGACATAACCGTTTACACTTACAAAGAATTTTGTAAAATAATTTTTGTTTGGTTAACCAAATTAATTATATTAGCCGGGCACCGCACTTGTACAAGCAGGAATGACAGGGATATAAATCCACACAATTACGATAAAATAATTATAATAATTCGGAACACAGCAAGGCCAATATTGCAGGAATTAGCAAGAGCGCGATGAAAACACGTCCGTTCCGTTCGACTACAATATGTGTATATTTGCTCTAAAATAGGGTGCCACGGTGACATTCCCGAAATTTTGTATTTCGGTATATTTGTTAGTGCAACCCCGTCCTACATATTAAATTGAAGCAAATTTTCTTTGGTGCTTAGTAAATTTGAATTCAATTTCTTGATTCTGATAAATCGCAAAAAAAGGGAAAGGGGGTTTGCTGTGGTAGTTTTGGTCTGCGAATTTTGCTTATTCACTCAAATTTTGTAGAGTTTGGTTACATAATTTCGGAGATATACAAATTAAAGTGAGCGGCGGCACGGCCATACCAAACATTTTTTAATTCCTTAAAGCGGGAGCGGGGTTTGTCCGATTTTTTAAATTTAAAGTTGTTTGCATACTGACTTAAAGTACTTTGTTTGATAACATAGTTTATATAGCCTTTTTTCAATAAAAGTGGGCGAACCACGCGCATTTCCAAAAAAAAGTTACGAACATATTCCTTTCTCTAACCCAATCATATGTGTTAAATTTCAGCAAATGTTCTTTACTGCTTACTGAAATATTGCATTGCTTTGGTTTTTACAAAACACCGTTATATCGGCGTGGTTATTATCCGATTTCGTCCATTTACAATATCAAACTACCTTGGCTTAATCAATGTCGCTATTATTTCTAAGAATTTTGGTACATACTTATATGTGCTGTTACAAAAACCGTAGGTAAACAAAGTTATAATGCGCTGGGCACCAGTGCACCTGGGTCTAAAAATAATAATAGTAATAATATCAATAACAATTTAACGGACTTTCTGGGATGCAAGCTTCGATTGTCCGTGGTCCTGGTAAAGAAAAGCACCTAACTGCTCAACATAAAACGTTAACTTTTTAGGGTATAAATACTCATAAATGTAATGTAGGGTATTCATACTTCATTAATTTTAAATAGTGAGAATGTAAAATATTAAATATATTTCCTGGAATCAACATACTTATAAATTTTATAATATGATATCATATCAATTGATATATTGGCGATCCTGAAAACCACTCTAAATTTTCTTGCCATACGATTAAATTTTAATGTATTTTGTTAAAACTTTACATAACTTATTTTCAAACTATTTAAACTGAAAAAGTATTCCTGTGTTAATACTAATAATAATAATATTATTGTTATTTATCCTCCAACTATAATTATTACTATTTTTCATTAAATTTGTTCAACTCGAAATAAATAATATTTTAGACGATAATATTTCAAAATGTATTAGTAGTTCTACAAAGTACAAATATGAAAGTTCAGTGCGAAAGATTTTCACTAGTGAAAAATAGACTAGAACAACTGTTTTCTAATACTTTGCTTGGTTATCGTTCACCTTCAGATTTGTATAGGCATATGAAATGCTTGATTGGTTCTAAATCAATAGTTCGGCAAGTACTTTTATTCAAATTGTGGATTAGATAATTACCACAGCAGATTCGAATTCATCTGACTTCTTGTGGTGATCAGAGCAAAAAAGAAATAATTATTTTAGCAGACAATCTTTTGGATTTATTAAATAAATCTCAAACATTTAGATGTACTGATATTGCATGCGTTCAAAATAATAATACTATTCTTGAACAGTGTATCCAAAATTTAATTGATTTGACAGCGGCAATTTATCAACACTTCAAAAAATTACTGATGATATTAATGGATTACAAATTAGATCAAGATATAGAGATAGAGGTAGAAGTAAATCAAGATCAAGATTTTCTGGATCAAAAGATTTGTTGGTATCATGGAAAATTAAAAAAAAATGCTTTCACATGTAGTCAACCATGTAATTTTAACTCAAATAGAAACGAATCAAAATCTAGCGATTTAAACTAAAGCGTTCCATTATGACTACGGCTAGTAATGGACGTGACGCTAGGCGACCTCCCGGTCTATTCATTTCTGATAAATTTAATAAACTTAATTTTTTTATTGATACTGGCACAATTGTTTCAGCCATTCCTTATTCCAAATTCAAATCATTCAAAATAAATTCGGATCTTAATTTTACTGCAGCTAATGAGTATTCAATTAAAACTTATAGCACACAACTTTTGAGCAATTCCTCGTTGGCCCCTTCGCACTCATCATCAATGGTCGCGCGGCCTTGATAATTCGTCGTTTGCAGGCCGCTGGGAGGCGCGCGATCGTCGGACGGGCGGTTTTCTTGCGCGGCGGTTACAAAGCATGCTAGCAGCAGTTGTGCGCCTTCTTCCACCCTAGCTGCGCGTTGGTTGCGCGCACCCTTGGTGTTGTACGCGCATTCCGGGCAGATGCGCGTTGCGTCGTGTGCTGCCGCTTCTTTGTGTGCGCTGCCTTGTGCGTAAAGTGCGCGAACCCACTTGCCTTACAACTGCCTGTGGAGTCGCGGAGTGGTGTGGGTGAGTACCAGACAGTTTAAGTAGTACCCCTGCGCTCGGGCCGCAGCTTGCCTCTGCGACGGCTTCATCGCCCTGAAATCCGGGCATATCATTTAGGCGTGGTATTTGTAGCAGAGCCGACGCTGGAGGCAATTGAACACAGAAAAGGGAAATATTTGGGTACATCACATAAAACGAGACCCTTAAACCCTTAATAAACATGGGGGAACGTATATTATTTTGTACTGTGCTTTGAGCTAAGACTGCTCCTTTGGAATGAAGCACAGTTTAACGAGAGGGCGCGTGACAATCCCATTTTGAGTAAGGACCTTCACTACACGTACTTTGTTATCGGGCCCGTGGCGCACGTTTTCGATTCGTCTCAATCACCACTCGGTGGGTGAGAGCGAATCTTCCTAAATGACGATAATGTCTACAAGTTGAGTAACGCATTGTGGATCTTTTCACTTATATCGATTTTTTTTCAGGTAGTCGTCTTTCCAGCGGCGATTGAAGTGGTAGCGGGGCAATTTGACTTTCTCGTACCGATTTTAAAAAGAGAGGTACTCCGCGTACGGACCGGGAAAGGCCAGTAGCAGTGCCCCTCAACTTAAGTGACCCGTAGAAAGTGCTGCGAAATCCGTTCGGTCTTAGGATAGTGCGGACTGAAGTCTTGAGTAGAGTACTGCCTTAATTTGCACCAGAAGAATCGTGAACTTGTGGGATGCAGCGGGTTTCTTTAGATGGATCTTAAAACTTTTCACTGCCGATTCCCACAAGCCTCTCATGTAGAAGGCGCTACGTGGTATATACTGCCAATTAATGCCTTGAGGAGTATTCGTTAATAAATTTAACGAAATCGTCATCATTTTGAGGGGAATCACCGTCTGCCAACGAAACGGGCAAATGCTGCTCGAAAAGACTTGGTGGTAAGGCATAGCTCGAGATGCACTGCTTTTGTGGAAGGCTAGCCAAACACTGCAAAGTATCCCTTGAGGAGGGTGTTTGATCTTAGCACCGATGCTTTAATTTGGAACGACCCTGTAAAACGTACTCCGGTGGTGAAAAAGGGGAGTAAAAAACTAAAGAGATAGAGCGGTCATTATTTGGGTGCGCAATTGCTGCTGGCAAAGCGTGCACACTTTTCATTCGAAAATGCATTTTTTAATTAAAGGTTTCAGTTTCGGTACGTAATACTCTTGCCATACCATTTGTAGCACTAGCCGCGTTTCTGCATGAAGGGCCAGCATGTGTTAGAACTCCAAATAAAACTGGCAGAACCCCGATTATATGGGAAGAAGAATTGGGTGTCTTTCATTGTGTCTCAACGTGGAATCTGCTAATCTGCCGTCAACTCGTAAAAATCCGGCTTTATCCACGAGCGGATTAAGAAAAAGAAGAGGACTTTTTTGGTTGATGACCCTTTTATCATGCAGCGCGCTCTTTTCGCTCGGGAAATGGCTTGTCTGCGCTGCATCGATAAGACGATCTTTCTCCTGATGGAGTTCGTCAGGTGTCAGATGTCGACTGGATATTATTGCTGTCTTCTTTCGGGCATTGTTAACGAAGCGGAAAATGTACGCAGTCACGCGGATGGCTCGCGAGAACGAAGAGAAGCGATCAAGAAAATCGAACTCCAGCAACATGGCGCCATGTACCGTATAGAAGATGCTCCCGGATTATGGAGGTAAGGTTTGAAACATACGTCTTCCTTCCAGCCGAGTCAAAAAGTCGTGCAATAGAAGACAAAACTTATCGTTTTGTGACGACATTTGTTGTCGACGTGTGCAGAATGGCGTTCGAAAATGTTTCAGTGACCAAATTAATTATTATAGTTCACCGGTATAGACGTGGTTGAAATATACAAATAGATATTTAACGTGATATATGTAAATGAATAATATGTAAATGCTGAAAAGGTATTTTATTATCTATCGCTATCTAGACAAATACAAATAAGAAGTTTTCCTACTGTGTTGCATCTATCTAAATATCCCAAACTCGCTCCTTATCTCTGTTAGGATAATCGTGCGTTAATATTTTTTGTAAGTTAACACATAATAAGTTAACACATAATAAATTATATTAATTGTATCACCCTTAAGGTAATAATAAATTGGATCACCCTTAAGGTGAAATATGCTAAATTATAACAAACTTCAGGTTGCACAAAAATACCGACGTAGCATCATAGAGCCATGCCTGTCTGTCCGTCCGCCCGTCGGACAACTCGAGTAAATACTAAGCTACTTTAACGAGACTTGGTATAAGTATATCTCCGAAACCATGCTACCAATTGCAAGTCAATGAGCAAAAGTTGGAAAATTGTAAAAACCGGACAAAAACGCCCACCTCGCATATAATTATATATGTTGAGAATGGCCATAGCATCTCCCAGCTTAGAGCAAATAGCATACATACATACATATGTATACCTGCCAAACTTCTTTATCAAATTCTATCATATTACGTACACTTTGTATTTCTCGTCAGACAGCACAACTTCGAAAATTATAGAAATTAGACTAAAGCCACGCTTATCTATTATATAACGGTAATTAAAAAAAAAACAAAATATTCTATATTTTATTAAATCATGTCGCGGATTCTTTCAAATTTGGTATAAAGGATTTAATTGGGGAGACAAATAATTAAAGCATCAAAATTTTTGAAAATGAGAGTGGTCGTTAAAATCAGAACAAAATATATGGGGCCCTTTGTCGACAATTTTATCAAAAATTAAAAATCACGAAAAATATTTTTAATGTGCGATTACTCATATTTATTTATGACATACAATTTATAGAATACAATTAATACACTATTTTATATGCACTTATAATTATGAACTACACTAATCGTTAATTGTTGCTTATATAATATTGATTAGTGCCTAAACTAGAGTACCTGCTGAAATTCTGATTTCACGGAAGCAAATTTGTCGTACGCTTTATTAAAATCAGTTTTGCGTGCTTTTTGATTCTCAATGGATAATAGTGACAAGTAACTCCGCTTTTCTTGTGCCGTCGTGCTTCGCAAGTAATTTTTAATCAAATTTAAGTTTGAAAAAGCTCGCTCAGCTTTTGCCGTAGTGACGGGAGTTGTGAGAAACATAAGGTGCAAACATTTGCATAACTCGAAGATAATGAGGCATTCTGAAAAATCAAGAACCGAGCCAACTCTCTGACATCTTTCATAAGGATAGAAAGCAATTCAGAGGAAAATAAATACGTCATCCGAAAATTTGTTTGATAACTCATCAGATTTTTCCTCTTTATTTTTAATCGAAGCATGTGCTAGGAACTGTGCTTGTAACACTCGATAGTCATCCAAAACATCTTTCATTCCAGCAACTCTATTTGGTAGTTGCGAAGATATGGTATCAATCATCGGATAGAAAATTGTCACTCGGAAGCGCTGTCCAGGATCATTAAATATTCCAAATTGGGACTGTTCATCGAAATGACTCTTGATGTTACCTGATCTTTTATCCACAAACTTTTTCGGTATTTTCCACACATCGCATATTCTTTAAACATCTCGAAATGATGAATCAAATCCGTCCCTCAGCTTCTTTATACCTAGCAAGGCATTTTGCAATTGATCATGTGCGAACATAAGATCAATTTGTTCCGACTGCAATTGCTTTGAAGGTAAATTAATTGTTCGCAAAATTTCATCTTGAATAACAAGAAGGAACACAAAATCAAAAATCTCGATTTTTTCTAAATCCCCAATACGACGAAATCGGCTGAGATTTTTTGGTTTTTAATATTATCTGGCTTGAAGATTTGAGAACATCACAAAACCTTTGTTTCAAAGCATGAACCGGGTCGAACCTTCCAGCAAAGCGAGTTGGAATCCAGGGTTTTAGACTCTGTGCATGTGTAGAGTCTCGTAATCGCTTTGTAGTTGATCCCAACGGCTTATACTGTGACTTAAAAAATCATTCACAGATTGAATAGCTTCGAGGAATTCTTCAATTTCAATATTGCTTGTTACTACGTTTTTCAAATCAAGGTTCAAGTTATAACTAGCGCAATGAACTAAGTTTTTATGAGGAACGTAATCTTTGATTCTCTGTGGTAAAACTGTATAAGCGTCACTCATGACTCCTGCACCATCGTATGCTTGGCCTCGAAACTTTTGAAGATCAAGACCTTTCTTCTGTATAGAATCGATGAAGCAGATTGAGATTTTACAGCAGTAAAAGAAGTAAATACCTCGTTGATTTGTATATCAACTCTCCTTTATCATTGTAAATGATACTCACGTAACGAAAAACCTGACTCAATTGATCAATTTTGCTGGCGTCTTGAGATGTATCCAAAATAAATGCAACGGTTTTGTTTTTCTGAGCCATCTCATAAGTTGTGCAAGATTCTACATGACATCCAGATGTTTCGTGAGATTTAATGCGCTCAGATAGGTGTTTCCATTATCTGACGCCGGTGGTTCTCCATGGATCCCTTTTGAGGAAATGGCAAGCAAGGCAGACAATAAACAAAGTCTGTCTTGACAGAAAATGGATCCCTGGACCTGATTTAGTTACCATATAATAATACTTCTCTGAGAAACTGCGATTATTCTGCTGAAAATCTTTTGGAAAAGGTCTTCGGGGTTGAATAGGCCCGAAAGCAATCAAATTCATTTTTACTGATGAATCAGTATCTGTATCGGGATAGAATCCGAAAAGTTTAATGATCGCAGGGCATACTTTACGAAAATTTTTGAATATTTTCAATCCTATTGATAGAAGGCCTCCAAAAAAAGCGGCATATTCCAACCTCGAACGGACGAAAGTTGTAAAAAAGAAGTTTAAAAACCTCTGTTTCAAAGCATGAACCGGGTCGAACCTTCCAGCAAAGCGAGTTGGAATCCAGGGTTTTAGACTCTGTGCATGTGTAGAGTCTCGTAAGCGCTTTGTAGTTGATCCCAACGGCTTATACTGTGACTTAAAAATCATTCACAGATTGAATAGCTTCGAGGAATTCTTCAATTTCAATATTGCTTGTTACTGCGTTTTTCAAATCAAGGTTCAAGTTATAACTAGCGCAATGAACTAAATTTGTATGAGAAACGTAATCTTTGATTCTCTGTGGTAAAACTGTATAAGCGTCACTCATGACTCCTGCACCATCGTATGCTTGGCCTCGAAACTTTTGAAGATCAAGACCTTTCTTCTGTATAGAATCGATGAAGCAGATTGAGATTTTACAGCAGTAAAAGAAGTAAATACCTCGTTGATTTGTATATCAACTCTCCTTTATCATTGTAAATGATACTCACGTAACGAAAAACCTGACTCAATTGATCAATTTTGCTGGCGTCTTGAGATGTATCCAAAATAAATGCAACGGTTTTGTTTTTCTGAGCCATCTCATAAGTTGTGCAAGATTCTACATGACATCCAGATGTTTCGTGAGATTTAATGCGCTCAGATAGGTGTTTCCATTATCTGACGCCGGTGGTACTCCATGGATCCCTTTTGAGGAAATGGCAAGCAAGGCAGACAATAAACAAAGTCTTTCTTGACAGAAAATGGATCCCTGGACCTGATTTAGTTACCATATAATAATACTTCTTGAATAGGCCCGAAAGCAATCAAATTCATTTTTACTGATGAATCAGTATCTGTATCGGGATAGAATCCGAAAAGTTTAATGATCGCAGCGCATACTTTACGAAAATTTTTGAATATTTTCAATCCTATTGATAGACGGCCTCCAAAAAAAGCGGCATATTCCAACCTCGAACGGACGAAAGTTGTAAAAAAGAAGTTTAAGGGTATAGGGATACGAAAAAATTGAGCTGTTTCTTCCTACGAAACGTATAATTGAATATGCTTTTGCTAAAATAAAATTTATAAGACTATTAAATAAAAAATGAATGGGTATCAAAAATTACTCGCAGATCTTTAATTTCGTCCACAAATTGAAGCACCTTATTGGAGATTAATTAGGACGTTTTTAAAATAGTTTGACTTTTAGAAAAAGTTGTTTGAAAGCACTTTTGCGTTTAATGGAAGACTTGACTTCTGGCACCAAAGGATCAATTTATCAAATTCCGCATGAAGATATCCCACATCGGCCAAGTTATTTACAACGTAAGATATTTTTAAGTCGTCGGCGTACAATAAAAAGTTGGCGATAGAAAAAACAACTAGTAACGTGATTAATGAACAGAACAAACAGTAGTGGACCCAAATTGCTTCCTTGAGGAATTCCCGAAGAGTCGATGAAAGAATCAAAAGAAACGCCACATACTGTCACCACACACCGCTTATTGCATTGGTAGGATTATATCCATTGAGGAAAAATAAAATGAAATCCCAAAAGTCTTAGTTTGTGTAATCAAATTTTATGTGACTTTGTCAAACGCTTTGGAAAAAAATCTGTGAAAAACAACTAAAACGCTTTTGTCACTTCTGAAAAGTAGAAAAGAAGATGTGATTATTGGTTTTTTAAAACTTTTTTGTAAAACTATTGCGCCGTTTCTTAAGCGATTTAAGTAAGTGAGTAGCTTGTATGATCTATTTTTAATTAAAAGGATATTTTTAAAAAACAGCTCCTTCAGTTCAGGTTTAAAATTAGAATAACACAAAACAATCTCTCCCAGTCAATATCACCTAAAAGGGTATTCTCCTTTAAACAGTCGCAGGAAGAAAAATTGAATGCAATTATTTCTTCAGACTTAGGGGTAACGTGGTGTTTGCCAGCAGGCAAGAGCGGAAAAAGCATTAGGAAAAATCAATATTGATGTTATCACTAACAAGCCAAGATCAGAATTCTGCCAAGACTGCTTACAAAGTTGTTAGTTTGAACTAACCCACTACTTAAGATATTAACAATAACATACGATTCAAGCGAGGTAGTTATGTTAGTTGGAATAAGACCTAACTTTAAAAAATTTGTAGACCAAATAATATCTGGAAGATTAAAGTCCCAAAAAAATGAAAATTTGGTTATCGCTTGTTTTGAACTAACGATGTAATATTGTCTATATGCGCTTTATAGATATTGAAATTACTAGTTGGTGAGATGTACTGGCTAGCAAGTACAAGTGACCATATTCAGATGTACCATTTACATAAACGCACAATTTATCCAGAATAGGATCTTAATTTTTTAGCGTAACTAGATGCAACTTAGCGGCCGCCGTAGCCGAGTGGGTAGCGTGTGCGCATGCGGTGGGTCCCAGGTTCGAATCCGGAAAACGTTTTTTCTAATAGCGGTCGCCCCTCGGCAGGCAACGGCAAACCTCTAAGTGAATTTCTGCCACGAAAAAACTTCTCACAAAAACATTCGTCGTTCGGATCCGGCGTAAAATTGTAGGTCCCTCAATTTGTGTTACAACATCAAGACGCTCACCACAAATTGTAGGAGAAGTTCAGCCAAAATCGATTAAGCGGTTATAGCGCCATCTTAGTAAGTAAGTAAGTAAGTAACTAGATGCACTCGCAGATTACAATGACCATCAAACATGACACCTCCACACAGTGAGCAGCCCGTTCTCTCAATGTCACGATCTTTACGAAAGACGTCATATTGTGGTCAAGGTATTCATCATCGTAAAAATTATTATTTAGCTAAGTCTCAACAAAGATAAAGGTATCATAATCTAGATGAACGGTAGTAGTACGTATGACACTAGATTTGGTACGAATGCCACCCATGTTTTGGAAATAAATCTTCAATTCGTTAACTGTTTGTTTAATTGACCTTTTACGCGAAAAAATTTTAAGGGGCGAAGCTTAACATCTTGCAGACCAAAGCGTAGGTCTCAGAATCTGGTCAAAAAGGGCCGCAGTAACACATAGTTTAAGATCAATCTTTTTCAATTATTTAATACACACATCTTTTTTCACAAGTTTAAAACAATCCAAATGAAAGCGATCAATATTCGTGTTTTTCGAAACATAATTAATGATATGTATTTTCCTCAGTGACCGCATTTTTAAAAGACCCAATATGAAGCCATTTTTTGGTAGCTACAACATCAAGTTCGATACTTTTACTTAGGTCAATCACAACAATTTGTGCCACTTTTAGCTTTCTGGGCCTCTGGGAGCAGCACCACAAGAGAGGGAAAGAGCACTCTTTATTGACGGAAAATTGTTAACATCAGCAGCAGCAGCATAAGAGATTGGGCGAGTATCACAACTAAAACATGTTAGCGAAGTTGGCGAATCAGCGGGCAATGCAATTGACCGCACATTTTTATCAATAGCAGAAGAAGCATAGGAGAGTGAGCGAATATCAGGAGAAGCATCAGTGAGTGCAGAAATAGCGGCAGAAGCAAAATTAGTGTATTGACAAAGGCTTTTAACACCTGATGTTAGCGTAGAAACTGCAGTTGTCAACTCATCATAATATAGGGTTGAGTGAATCTCAGCTTGGAGATGTTCAATTTTCTTTAACAAGCATTGCTTATCTTCTTGAAGTACGCAGACCAAAGAGATAATACAAACGTTATCCTCTCTAAGGGTGGTGATTCCCCCCGAACCCGGAGTAAAAATTGACAAAGGAATGTAATAAGAGTCGGCATAACAACCGCCAACCGAGCCCACTACAATTTTCAGCGTGTTTTCTTCGCGTTAAGACACCTTACGCATGTACACTATAGGATAGTTCCTCCCCACCATCGTATGCCACCAGATGCTTCCCTACTCGTTTAGAACACTCTGGGCGAAATGCATGCGCGTCAGTCGGAAAAATACATTTAACTTTAACAGTGACATTGACGTTTCCAAATTAAGAATTTACGACTTTGTTTGAAGTTTTTCGTGTTCCATGAATGTTGTTATGTTATGCTCGGTGCTTCGAGAATGAAATTGATCCGCCAGAGGCCAGAGCAATTTTGTGAACTTAGAGTTGGAAAGCTGACCTTAAGGTGAGTTGAAACATTTAATTCACAAACAAGTTTGCATCGCTTTCAGAAAATATTCGTGACTCACTAGGACCCGTATAAAGGGCCCATATAAGCAGCTGGAAATAAGAGCCCTTTGCTTGTTTGCTGATAAATAAATATTGTAGGAAAATGTGTTTAAAAAAAATGTTGTAGAGTTGAAAATTTCCGTTTTTATCGGAAAAGTGGCAATCGATACAAGGTCGCGCATTTTCAGCGACCGCAATTTTCCCAATAATAGCGGAAATCGTCGTCTTCTTGTGGATCTTTTTCCGCGAAACATTTCTACAATTTTTTCTAATTTTCGAAATTTTAAATAAATGGCGAATTTAGTTAAATGAAAGCAATCGCAAGATTTTCTTTGTTGACATGCACGCGTGCACTGCTCTGTTTACTTAGTGCTCATTTCCCGAAAACTTAGGTTCCGTATACAAATAGGAATTCGAGATTTACTATCAACTATAAAGCAAATTTAATGCAGATGTGATAAACTGATGAGAGCAAAAAACGTCGTATTTGACTTATTCTTTAAAAACATTGAAGTAGTAAGTAGAAAGATAGTTGATGAAATTGATGAAGTATTCGAAACTTTTATGTAGAAAGGGGGCCCACCTTTTTACCCCTGGGCCCGGATTTCCTTTCGGCGGTCCTGATTACAGGCGACAAGAGTTACAACGAGCAGCAGCGCACAATTTGCAAAAGAACAGCTTATCAGAGCTAGACAGAAATTCAGCATCAGCCGGCTAAATGTTAACACATTCCAAATGCTAAAAATTACCAATTTCGCGCACAATATTTTAGGTTGTGCGCGTTCTACTTTTTGGCCACACGACATGTTTTTACACGTTATCAAATAAGAGTCACTGTTTTACCATTTATTGGACTGAAAAACTTGTATTAAAAAAACGTAGGGAGCTAGCAAAAAACACGTCTGCGCTGTACGACACTTTAACTGTTGTTATCCACTTTGTAGCAGTTTTACCTGGTTCTAAGTCCGCGGAAATTTTCTTCCTGGGCAGGTATTATATCTTGAAGTTCTTCATTCTCCCCATCAACATCTGAATTTTACTTCTGTTCTAGTGTTTCTGACCTAACCTATTAAGAGGATCTTTGTCCTCTGCACGATATGTTAGCGTTCGCAGGTAAACAAAAACTTAAATAATTGGACAAAATAATATATGATTGCTTTTAAAATTCGTAACAAATAGTTTGGACAGAAAACTTTACTTACTCATTTTGATAGAAACGTAAATTGTCACTTGCTGTAGATGCTTCAAATTGCATTTCAAATTCGTGCAGTTTTACAACAAAATAGTAACAACACTTTAGAACCACTTGCCAATTTTTTCTCAGAAATTATCTTCAACAGAAATGAATTAATCAACGTTCGATAGAGAACTTTTAGCGATATATAATTCAATTAAACATTTTAAGCATTTGCTTGAAGGTAGAGCTTTCACTCTGTACCTCGATTATAAACCTGTCACACATAATCTAAATGCAAAAACGTATAGATCACCTCGATAAATTCGGCGTCTTGAGTGCAATGCGCAATTTACAAATGACATTCAGTACATTTTCTGAAAAGAAAACATTATTGCTGGCACACTTTCACGCATTTCACTCATTAACACAATTTTAGGTCAATATATTAATTTTCGAAAATACCAATTTTTTATTGATATTATATCTGATCATAATTCTAACAGTAATTTAAAAGAGATTAATATTCCGGTCCTTAATCTCAATATTGGGTGAGATATTTCGCGACAACTTTTTAGACTATTTGTTCCAAATTCTATGAGGAAAATCATTTATGATAAAATTCACTTTCTATCTCATCCAAGTGTCCGTATTACTAGACGTTTGATTGAATCGAAATATTTTTGACCCAATATGCGTAAAGAAATAAATAATTGGGCTTCCATTTGTATTAACTGTCAAAAATCTAAAACACCAGTACAAAAAATAAATATGCCATCTGAATGATTCGAATACATTCATATGGATCTTGTTGGTCCATTACCTGTGTCAAAAGACAATCCTTACATTTTAACTATTATTGATAGGTGTACGCGTTGGACAGAAGCATATCCGCTTAGGGACATTTCAGAAAATACTATACCGTTAACATTTGTTCAAAATTATGCTTCTCATTCTGGTCTTTCAACTAAAATAGCAGAAGATTAGGGATCACAATCAACATATGTACATACATACATAAATATTTTATTACAAGCGTTCATATTAATTAATATAAACTTTGCTTTATACTCTTTATTTATTCCACTTCCCCTAAACTTCGCTCTTACAAGCGTAAGAGCTGGAATAGGTTAAAACCATACAACTAGCACAAGCCTCGGTGGTTCAAAACTTTCCGGATATAAAATAATAGTCTCGGAGGTTTGATTCCTCCTTCCCGTATGATGCATGTTGCGACGCGTATCACGCATGATTCATCCTTTTATTTCATCGCCGCTCCTTTTACACTATTGCGTACGTACGCAGACAATTACTCTTTATATTATAACTAACCTAACTTACATACATGTGTATAAGTACATTTGTATGGAAGTTAGTACGCTCTGCGCTCTCTCCTTAAGCCAGCCTCGTTCACGTTTTAACCGATGTAGAGTTTTCTTCATCGGCCATTGGGACACCGGGTCGTATATCCTGATGCGTATGTGTACGTGTCGCGCATACTCAACGTAACCGTCACTGATTTCCTTGCTGTCTTTGGTGTGGACCTAGAAATCGCTTTGCCTCGGAAAACAAAGTGCTTGTCGGTTGTTGTTGTTCTAGCCCTGTAAAGAGCGGATTCACCCATGGTCGTTGTCGTCAAACTCATCTAGGGGAGGCCCAGGAAGCCAGCTGTTTCGACAAGGTTGGGCCAGAGGGAGAGGGGGGTTAGATGAGTGGGTTTGAGAGGGGATGTGAATAGGTGATTGGTATCGTGCGGAGAACCTCCACATGCCGGACATGTGTTGGGTATGTCAGGGTTGATTGTGGATAGGTAGGAGTTGAGCCTACTGCAATACCCAGATCTCAATTGTGCCAGAGTGGCGCGGGACTCGCGAGGCAGCAGGGACTCCTCATCTGCTATTGGTGGTGATTGGTTTGGGTGCCCCGATCGGTGACACCCAGCAAGGATGGTGGTCAAATGTAACCCCCAGAATCCTTGGGTGATTAACCGTCGGAATGGGGGTGCCGCCATCGATGTGAAGGTTGAGATCCAGCCTGAGCTCCTTCGTCCAGGGGTAAAGAGGGCCGCCGAGGACTTAGCAGGGGACAACGCCAGGCAAGGTCGGAGAGATATCCGTTCACTTTCGAACACAGGTCATTAGAGACTATTGTGACTCCCTCTGGTGGTTGATGGAGCTTAGAGATGTAGCGATAGATGTTGAGTCTCTGAATAATGCCGATTATTGGAGACCACACAGGTAATTCGGTAAGTGCTTGTCGGTGTCGGTGCTCGCTCTTTTTCACGCTCACCATCTTGTACGCTGTTGTCCATTGTGAATGAATACAAGTGAGAAGTCTTCTAAATTAAAGATGGCGGCGGCTGATATTAAATGTAACAAATTGCCAATATTAATTGTCAAATATAGAAATTCGCTCTGTGAATGACGCAAGAATGTTGTGGGTTGCTATATCAGGTGATCTCCGCTGTGCAAAATTTTGATGTCTATGCGGTAAGATTTATCACTTGTATTTATTCACAATGCTGTTGTCAGACGATACACTTACATGCTCCATCCAGTGATCGTCGCTGATCAAGAGTGGCGTGTTTTTAGCAGGGTACTGTGCGCCCTCATAGGTCGCCATCACGGTTGTATTCAGGCAGAACAAACGGCTGCGTGTTTTCAGTGCTGTCGTTGTCCCCGAAATCTTGCTGGTCTGCTTCGATGATGTCACCCTCGCTTTGCTTTCTTGGTCGGTCTTCACTGCCAAATTTCGGTTGCACCCGAACTTAGACTCTTCCTTACTTGTTTTTACATTATATTAATTATTTATTTTGATATTTTTTATTAATCCTAGAATACTAATGGTCGCCTGTGAGTCGGAACGAATTGAATTTTTTCGCAATACTTCGCGAACCCTTTTAACGATCAAGGCAAGCGTTCACGCAAGCTCAGTTCAGCGCTGCACAGTGGCATTTCGGCGGAAAAAATAGGATTTTCCAACATCTGATTTCAAAATTTTAATGATTTGGTTTTGTAAAGAAATATTTGGATATGAAAAATTCAACAAGGTTTTTTATGAAAAGTGAAATTTTGTAGTTAAAAAAACTAACAGAAGTCAACGGAAATTTATTCAATGAAATTAGATTAAATTATTTTTCAAAATGTAGAACTTTTTTTGTGTACGTTTATAGCTATGGCTTTTGTTTTATTTTTTAGTGAAAATATAGCACTTCCCTTTTTATAAAAAAAAAATTATTGAAATTGGAAAAGTAAACTAATTATTATAATTTATCAAAAATTATACTAAAAAATATCAACTTTTCTCTTTTTGATGGAAAAAAACTTTATGTGCTTTGCCTTGCTTAGCCCTCTAACTATAAAAAAATGAAAGGTGCGAGTCTGTACTTTCAATTAAGAAAAAAAACCGTCAAATACCGTCCCTTTTAGTAACATCGATTTTAATTTCAAAAGTCACTGGTCAATAAGACAAAAAATTGAGTATACTTTCAGGCATTCGGGAATTAAAGCTTGAAGCGATTTATAAGTGAAACATTTAGGGAGTTCACAAGCCGTGTTATTTGTCGTATTTCTTTAATCGTGTTATTCCAATACAACAGTTGTAAACTTGTTGTTTTTGTTTCATATGTAAAATTGTCTTATTTCAATACAACTCTGAAAGGTATGTTTAGTGTTTTATTTGTGTGTGTTATTCGATGAGCTGTTTCTCTTTATCGTCACTTTTTGTTTATATTATTTTTGCAAAAGCGGCCAGTGAAACAATTGAAGGAGATATATTAAAAAAAAAGAATGGAAATACATCTACATATGTAAATGACGAAGTAAGTGATTTTGAATAAAAAACAAACACATCTGGCTTATACTTTTATTTCGTTTTGTTTTCTCTTCTTCTACTCAGCTGATTAATTGCTTGAATACGACATACAATAGTTAACGAAATAGCACAGTGCGTTCACACGTTCCACTGTTATTTCAATAACGGACTAAATATATACGACATATAACACGGCTTGTGAACTCCCTAATTATTTTTGTTTACGAATATGTAGGCGTATCGAAATAGAATGGCATTTCAATCGAAATAAAAACATATAGTTTTCACGGCTTAAAATATATTAAATGTCATTCATATACTTATATCATATTAATATGAGTACTTTTTCGTTTTTATACAAAGAATTAAGCGAGGAGCTCATTAACAGTGCTCGCAATGTTGAGTCATTGACTGAATATATAAAATCGAGAAACTCAGGTGTAACTGATGAAGATTTTGCATACATATGTAAAAAGAAATATATCGCAGCGGGTTTTACCTTTATTTAATAAAAGGTGGTTTGCCGCAACTCAAAACATTGCTCGTTTTTTGCAAGCAATTCAGTTTGGCTTACAAGTGAATTTTCGGGTAACAAGTGTAATAAACTATCTTATTATGTTTTTTTCCTTAGAACTAGATCCCATTGTTAAAGATATGGTTTTTGAATAGTATTACAAATAAAAAAATTTCCATATGATTCTAGACAGGGAAGAAAAACACCTAAAATCTACAACTTTCAATGGGCGTAAATTCCAAAGTAGGTGTGGCATCCCCAATATGTTTAATTTTTTTTCTCAATTAAGAAGTGTTCCGAATTTCAAGTCCCTAGGTCCAAAAATAAAAATTTTGGTAAGTGCAGTCATATGGGAGGTGGGTGTGGCAGTGGGCGGTTTTCCAAGATTTTTTCAAAATTTCTCAATTTAGCCCAGAGAAGTATTTCTGCAAAATTTCATTGCTGTACGACCCACTCCTTCTATTTATTTCCAAGAAATGTATGGGGCGGTGCCACTGTGCGCTGTACGATTTCGTGACCAGACGCACATTATACAGTGCCTTTCCACGGCTTAGTTACACGCCCTCTTCACGCTTGATAGGCGAACGTTAATATTAAAGGCAAGGCTTCTGAGAATCAAGAGATAGTACTGACGGGTTTGAAATAAAAAAGGAAACCACTCCCTTTGTTGCTTTTGTCCAGCCAAGAACAAACGTATATACGTGTATTACTGAGTCAAATGTAAAAAAACTTACTGCTCATAGCATAGATCATCAAATCAATATAACACAAAAAAAGTCTGATTTCTTTTTTATGTACAACTGATAACAGAAACGACAAACTTTTGACACTTTAGTTTGGAAGTGGGACGAATGTTTTTAAAATAATTATATGAGTTCATTTGCTTTAGACCGTTTTTATTACTTAAAATGCTCTCTTTCAAAAAGATCATAACACGTGTGATGCTTACGAATGATTTTTAATAATATTAAAAAGGAAAAATGGAATTATCTATTTTTTTGATTTAAACATATGTATATTAAATATGTTTAAGTCCATTTTTTGAACAATCTGAAGGTTAAACCTTACAGAAGAAATTTGTATTTTCTAGCAAGGTAGCCTCGTAGGCAAACGTTAGTATTAAAGGAAGACAAGCGTTGTTATTTATTAGATGGACGGTTATTGTGTCGCTCTTGTCACTTACAACGTTTGGCTATGCAACAGTCTTCGCCACATGTGCGACATCAGGAGCAGGTGCGCGCCTCATATCAGTACATGGTTTAGGGTCATTTATTATTAACTGATACATTATGCATTCCTCTTTGGTAACTATTGTATTGTTATCGTTGCGTTGTTATTATTATTCCATACATTTTTTTTTTAAGAAAAACAAATTGTTTCTTCAAAGGCTTTATCACGAAGTTTTCAGCTCACTGAACTGTTCCCTTCTCCTCTTGTCCCTGTGAATTTTGTCCAACTCGACGATCAGCGGTGGCACGAAGTTCATTACCCGATGTGGGCCGATACCAAATGCCTGTTTATCACAGAGAGCATTCCGAACTCTCAGCTCTCTTTATTGTATTCGTACACGTTCTTGTTTAGCGCCAGCGACAACTCTGGCAATAGCTCGTCCCAGTCCCGCTGGTCCTTTACGGTGAATTGAACCATCATTCTCTTATTCTGCAGGAAGTTCTTAAACCATCCGCTGGTGAACTGTGCTTCATTGTCCGTAATAAGTACCTTCGGGATATCAAACGGCACCAGAATTCGATCTATTAACGCCCGAATGAGACTTTCTGTCATCGCTTTGCTGATTTCCAAAATTTCGACCCATTTCGCAAATCGGTTCAGGACAACGAAATCCACTGTGTTGTCATGATTTGAACGTGGTAGTGGTAACACAAATACTGCACTCAACATCGCCCAAGGTTCTTCTGTTATTTAAGTTAGCAGCTTACCGGCAGCTTGTTGTTGGCTGGATTTGCGTATCTGGCATTCATGACACTACCGCAAGTGCTTCCTTATATTCATGAACATGCTAGGTCAAAAGTAATGCATCATCTCCCGTGTAATCGTTTTTCAGATGCCCATATGCCTCGCAATTTATGCATCGTGAATTTCCATGAGAACTCTATGTCTTTGGAGCGCCCGCACGCACAGCTTCATTATCTATCTGAGTTATTATTCGCCTATACAGGTTGTCTTCTTTCACCGGAAATTTATGTGGGCTTTCCTCACCATCACCATTTTTTCCGTGAGCTATTACAATCCATTTTGTCCTGTTGTATGGTCATCATGTCATCATGTCATCTGTTCCTCCTGCGGTTGCCGCGAGAGTTCGTCCGTCTTGACATTTACACAACTTCTGCTTTTGGTCGGCCTGATGAACTCCCAATTGCGTTTGGCCATTTGTACGCCAGGTGATTGGTGATAACCGTAAAGATGTACCCTTCTAGGTAAAGTCTCTTTTCGTTATTGCCCAAACTATAGTCGGGCATTCCATTTCTTTCGGATAATAATTCGTTTCTACTATCGCCGCAGTTGAAACCGCTCGCATAAATTTGTAGCGTAAACTTCTTCGTGAAATCCGGGCAAGCAAGTACAGGCGCTGCGAACGTGTGCTTACAAATCGGTTGGTTGGTTGATTAGTGTAAGTGAATTGGCACTCTGTTGACAAACAATTCTCAAATGTGCCATTTTGAACCCATAAGTCATGCAACCTAAAGACAGAGAGCCGGCTGCACTCTGAAATGTTCCGAAATAATAGTTTACTGTTTGCTGCATCCTCATCCTGGTGGTGGTAAGTGTTCGACTGCCTTCCATGATTTTGGGTCCTCCTAGATGCATCAGGACCTATTCTAGGGTAAGCCGATTCTTTTGGCATGTACACCTAAAAACAAGGGCTCTGTGCAGACTGCCGAGAGTTAAGGTATTTTCATTGCAAATCCAAAATAGCCCAGGTTGAAGGCAGCCCATAGGACGCCCAAATCTGCCGGGTAATTCTATGCCATCCCGTACGATTCCACCTCTGTCTAACTTTTGAGTAGTAAAATTTGAAAATTTTGCTTTTTGAGCTGAGCTGAGTTTTCGATAAAGATATCTATCGGTAATAAATCAAGCAGAACGATCAAGCCATCCATTGAACATTATCTCATAGCACCCGTTACATAAACGGCTCCTGTCTTTGGAACTCCACCTAGTTTCTTAACAACGTAATCCTTAGTATGGCACTAGACCAGCGCCGCATTTGGGTTCCAGGATAGGTAAGCAGGTCGATAGGAGTGGCTGCCGCCTGCGGCGGGACACTTAGGCCATAGCTACAAGGCCCATTGTGTTACTACAAACATTGACAACATCCGGCGAAAGATTACCCCTTGCTAAACCACTTTGCCCCGCTGATGAATTTCATCAGGAAATTAAACTAGGTGTTTGAAACCTCACTAAGGCTATCCAGAAACGGTGATCCCAGATACCGCATACTGCTTTTACACAGTGCAGGACAATTACACAGTAGGTGTAAGTACGCCTAGCTTTCAGCATGTTTTCTTATTAGACAGAACCCAGTTAGAGGTCCACCCACGTTGGAAACATCTTCTCTTTTTAGAGAGTATACGCTTCGTGACCGTTTCCAATCCCATGCAGGCTACGGCTGCCTAGAAGTTAGAAAAGTCTTAAGTTGACTCGTCAACTTGTTCATATAGATATTCTCTAAGTAGCAGTTTGAAAGTGGGAAACGGCATACCAATGCATTTTTTTCCCAGACGAATCTGCTTCGTCGTACCTTGTGTTGCAAGTTCGTCTGCCACGCAGTTTCCCTCTATATCCGTGTGTCCAAGGACCCAAATGAGGTACAGTTTCTTCTGCTTGGCCATCTCCTGTAGAGGTAGGCGGCAGTTCAGTGCGATGTTTAAATTCAACATGAAAGAGCTACAAGCTTTGATTGCAGCCTGGGTGTCGCTTAAAATGAAGATGTTTCTTCCTAGAATTCCGATTCCAAGTTTCTCTACTGCTTCCATATTAGCTAACACCTCAGCCTGGAAAACCCTGCAGTGGTCTGGTAACCTAGAGGAAATTTGCAAGAGAGGATCTCGCGTTAAAACGCCTTATCTCCCTTACCAGATTCCACTCCTTTCTACTAATAGTTCTTGTTATAAAACTATTTTCAGGACCCGACTTCGAAGCACAGCGATCCGCGCTACTCGGAATAAAGCGAGACTTGTTTAATATACAAGAATGTCCCTGGGTTCCGGGATGCCACTGGGATATCTCTCTTAATCGCAGAGCAGTCATCTAAGATAGCGTTTAAAACATCATTTGGCGCGGTTCTAAACGTCACCCTGATGCAGATCATACTAGATCTTTGCACCTTGGTGACTATCATGAGGTTTGCATCTTTTTCTAATGCAGGCCACCATGTGGGCACTCCATATACGAGAATTGATTTGACGACTGTTATAAATATCCACCGATAGATCCAGGGACTTAGGCCCCATTTTCTGCGCCTATGGGTCTCTTATAGGTATGAAGGTCTAGCGTAGCCTTTTCATAACGTTCCACTATATTCTCTTTCAAGTTCAACTTCTTACATAAATTGACGCCTAAAAATTTGGTACTTGTAGCAAGACTTAACTGCACGTAGTTATGTTTCGGCGGAGTTACCGAAGGCATTTTATCCTTTTTCGTAAAGAGAACGAGTTCCACCTTATTTGACTTGACCTTAAGTCCGCAGCAGGGGGACCATTTGGATACATCGCAAAGCGTTCTCTGCATCAGCTCGCATATTATTTGCGAACGCTTTCCCGGAGTGCCTCGACAATTTGCTTGCTCCCAGTTTCCTCCTTATCACTCTGCGGTAGAGTAGTTTGCCAATAAACCAGTGAGTTATCAACCCTTAGAGGCCTAACGGCTCCAGTTATAGGCTTTGGAAGTAAGTTGTTAAAAGTGCCTTCGTTGCCCAGGAAAGCTACGAGACAGAAATCCTTAACTCTGAGAGACTTCTCGATTTAACTAACAAGGCCATGGAGTGCGATCTCAGTAGATTTGTCTTTGCGGTAGACATATTGGTTATTAGATAAAAGTCGACTGTCGATGGTATCAGAGGGGAAGCTACTAGCAACTGTAATATACTTACGAACGCAGTTACCAATATTCGAAATAAATGGTATTCACAAACACGATTTGTAAGTTAAATTCATTTATAATGATTTTATTCACATTCAATGTGGATATACATATATAAAGTATTTTTAATAGAATGAAAGCTTTAGAAAATGTTCTCACGTACACGGTCGGCTTCACTCGAAAACTGTTGAGCAGCTATGTTAGCTCCGACAGAGTTGTAATTAGGACGAGGAGAGGGTTGCCAAGTGAAGTGACAGCTCGGCCACTCCTGCAAGTAAATCGACCTCGATTTCACTGTCGAAGTCATTGTCATCAAGATCAGGTGCACTACTGCACCAACGTTTAATTTTATCCGACGTAAATACAGAGCAGAATTTCTTTTTCTTTAGCTGCATCCCTGGAATATCTTCGATAAGGTATCTGTCGTTGCCGAGAACCTTGGCTACGATGTACGGACCACGGTATGTCGGTTCTAACTTTCGAGATTCACCTACAGCGGAAGGCTCGTTTTCGATCACCACAAGATCGTTCTCGTCATATTTGGTTGGTTTAGCATGTCGTTGATCGAAATGCAGTTTCCATTTAGTACGTTCGTCGTTTATGTTTACAACAGCTTGTTCACGTTTCTGGTCTATAGAGATGGCGGTATCAGGTTCAAATAAATCTTCCTGAATTGTGGCAAGTAGACGGTTTTGTACTGCGTCGCGTAAATTAAAATCGAATACTAGTTCATTCGGGATATAACCTGTAGTTGAGTTACGTTGCGAGTTGATCGTCCATTGTAGATCTTTCAGCTTCAAGTCCCAATCCTTAGGGTTTTCGGTAGTCGTACGAAGAAAATTTAAAATAATTTGGTTGGCGCGTTCAACCTGACCGTTAGCGCACGGCGGTTTTGATGTGTTTAATCCCGTTTTCATCGCAGTAGTTTTCAAAAACTTTTGACGTGAACGCGGTACCTCGGTCGCTTACAATTTGGTTCGGTAAGCCAAAATAGCTTGATATTTCGTTGAGGACGTTGATTACAGGCACGGTTTTGATATCGCGCACAGCTTTCACGATTAAGAATTTTGTAAACGCGTCTGATATTGCGAGAACGTAACAATTTCCACGTTTACTACGAACGAACGGACCCATATGATCGATATGAATCAAGCGGAACGGAACGGGATCGATTTGACCGAAATGCATACTTCCTTCAGTTTTTCCCGGCCGATGCTTTTGGTAGCAACACGGTACACAAGCGCTGATGTAGCTTTTCACGTAGCGTCGTAGGTTTGGAAACCAATAAATTTTCCTAATTCGTTCGATTGTCTATTCAAGCGCGGGATGACCTGCATCATCGTGACTCGATTTTCCAACACGCCATCGTACAGCTTTTGGAACAACAAACGTTAAACCGTCGGATTTTTTTCGATAAAGTCTTTGATTTTTGATTTGGTAGTCCTTTCGCACTTGTTTTTCGCGTTCAGATTTCATTTCACCATTGAGTATTTTTATTATTTCACGGAGCGCATCGTCTTGTAGCTGCATCGTTAGAAGCCAGCCGTGTGCATCGACATTTACATTAAGTACGAAACCAGCAGGTTCTATTTCTTTCGGCGGTTCTACTGGCATGCGGCTGAGCGCGTCCACGTGCGACAAAGAATTTCCTTGACGATGGATACATTCAAAGTCGAACTCGAGTAGCCTTAGCCACCAACGCGCGATTTTCGGTTTAAGTTCTTTATTTTCCTTAATTGTTGCGAGCGCAGAACAGTCAGTTACGAGACTGTTTTTACGGTAACCTTATTTAGGCTACGATAATCGACACACAAGCGATGTTCGCCATTCTTTTTCTCGACAAGAACGACAGGCGCGGCGTATGAAGATTCGCTAGGGCGAATTATAATATTTTCCAATAGATTGGATACGATTTCCGACACAATTTTACGTTTGGCGAATGGAATACGATATGGTTTCAAACAAATAGGTATAGCGGTAGTTAATTCAAAAGTCATTTTAGATATATCACACTTACCAATTTCGGATAAATTGTTTGCAAACACGTTAGAGTATTGTGTTAACAACTGCTCAAAGTTCTGACGATCGATCGAATTTAGCTCATTTGTATCAATTTGATGTATTTTTTCTATGCGACAATGATCTTGTTCAATAACCAAACGATTACCCGCGCGGCAAAGTATATCTCTTCCTAACAAGACGGATTTACACAACAACTCATCATCAATGATTGGCATGTCAGTCGAATTATTTTTACCATCAATCTCGAGGATTGCACTTAGAACTTCGGTACTAGAATATTGTCCACCCGCGAAGCCCTTCAAAATAGTTAGCTGCTCTCGCGCTTCTCCGATTTGCTGCGCGAACGTTTTCCGAATAAGAGTGCGACTACTACCCAGATCGACAAATGCAAGCGTTTCCATTCCGTTTACTTTGATCGTTTTCACTATCACGTCACGCGTCGCTGATCGATTTTCTTGACGCGGTTGTTCATTTTTACATTACAGTCTGCGGTTTTATGTGTTGTACGTTGGCACTTTTCACAGCGCGGTTTACGTTGAGGTTCGGTACAATTTATCGAATAATGTCCGAGTTTGAAACAATTATAACATTTAACTCTCTCGAGTGGTAATGATGTTAACGGCTTTTGATTTTCAACCATCGATGGTCTTCGATTAATCACTTTTTCGACCGACGCGTTTGCTTTGTATACGGATTTAGGCGGCGCGATTTTAATGTCATAATAAATATTAAAATTTATTATGTCACTCAATAATAATAATTAGAAATTTTTTTATGTAAATCCGAGTTATTTATACCGTTTATAATGTGACGCGCAATACTACAGTCGGATAACCCACCTTTCGTACCCAAGGCAAGCATACGGTAATAAAACTGTTGCGCGGACTCGTTGGTTTGGCGTTTCGTCTGCGACATCTTAAGATGCACATCGGCTTCATTTTCAATGCATGGAAAACCCATCAAAAATTTGTTAACAAATTCTGACCACGAAATAAAAACATCTTGCAGAGAATCAACCCAGTATTTAGCTGATCCTCGCATCTTTTGCTGTACGGCAAACAAAAATGTGGGTTCTCTCCATCCGTAAACACTTCTAAGATTCTCTACGCGCTTTACGAACTGCTTAGAATTTAGCGAACGATCGGATGATTGAACGAAAAACGGTAATAGTTCAATAATATCACGCACATTATCATATGGATTGTAGTAATTCGGTACTACCGGAGGTGCGCGAACATGATCGAATGTATATGGAACTGATGGATTACGGAACGTTGTATAAGGTGCGGTTGTTGTTGGTGGTACGAATGACGGCGGTGCGAATGTTGGCGGTACTTGCGTATAAGCTTGCGAAACATATGCACTTGATTGCGGCACAAATGCAATATGAGAATTCGGAAAAATAATCAACATTGCTGGGCTCTTGAGCGGTTGTCCACAGCGAGTGTTGGTTATTATATGCTGTTGGTACCACTTCCGGATGCGATACTGTATACGTACTGGTTACGGTTGAAACTGGATTTGCCATCGTTTCAACAGTATCTAACGGCGAAGATGATATGAACGGGTCAAAATTCATTGACGTCGATACACTTTGTTTTTGTTGTAAAACTAAATTAGAAATAGTTTTCTCTAACGATGAGATACGTTGCAACACCACAGTTTGACTACCACTTGTGCTATCAGATGAATTATTTCCTAACAATCGTTCAATTAATTGATTTTTATTACCCGTCGTTGGTAACCCGGCATAGCGACACTTCTTTTTCAAATCACATACTTTCAGGCTCCGTAATGCCATTCTTGTTTCGTACTATTCTTCGACTTCGAATTTTACCGATTGTTAGAAGTATTATTCGTTCACTTTTTTTTCGATTTGGAATTTTTTGAATTGCACACCGACGTTTTCGGTCATCATATTGCGTTCGTTGAATAGCGCAACAACAAACACATATGTATACACGAAGCAATCCAAACGAATGTTCCCGGCGGAGTCTCAAGTTAACGGAACTTGTCAGCGGAGTCTCAAATTAGCGGCACTTGTCTACGGAGTCTCAGGCGTTTGTTCACAGCCCCTTCTGAATATTGTCATATACTTACGAACGCAGTTACCAATATTCGAAATAAATGGTATTCACAAACACGATTTGTAAGTTAAATTCATTTAAAATTTTTAATAGAATGAAAGCTTTGGGAAATGTTCTCGCGTACACGGTCGGCTTCACTCAAAAACTGTTGAGCTGCTATGTTAGCTCCGACAGAGTTGTAATTAGGAGGAGGAGAGGGTTGCCAAGTGAGGTGACACAACCCTTTCGAGTGTCTTGAGAGGCAAGGTGAATAGACTGATAGGCCTAGGGTCCTTTGAATAAATATGGGAGGACTTTCTGGCTTTAGCAATAAAACCGGCAGTGATGAGAAGAACTTATGGCCCAACAATTCACTATAATTTAAATGTATTCTATTTATAACCATGAGATATAATAAAGGTGCTAGCACATCCACTGCGGAGTTCCATTCTCCGCACAAACGGCCCTGGTCTATTATCCTGATTCAGCGTAAATTGGTCTTCACATTAGGCTCACTTCCGTGTAACCGACTCGCAAAAGAACACTAGATAGGATAACGAACTGTATGTATGTATGTAAAGCAACATCACTAATTCGGAAAAATATGCGAGTTGAGCCGCCTGAGTAAAGTGTTGGAAAGTGAAAAAACTACGACATTGTTAACGAATTAGCCATAAGAAAACACATGCCAAATTTTAGCTTAATATCTAATAAATTTTTATTTGCGTAGTATAAAGAAAATTTTATACGAGCTGAAGCGTTCCTAAGCAAATCGGGTGCACTAAAATGGAACTATTTTTGAAGGCCTTCTGAGAAAAAAGGACATTAGGCTTATTGGCCTAAAATCTTTAGCATGACAGTGCATGACACTTTTTTTCGCCTTAGGAATAAAAAATAAGCACCCTCTGAAAATTGTTGTCAGGATCGCAATCACCATTTCTGAGGCTTCCTAGGTAACATTATTGGTAATGTTCCGTTTATACCTGATGGTTTAAAGGGGAGAAGCTAAAACTAGCAAATTTTATCTTTCCCTCGAAATTAGAAAGGTTTGGTGAATAGTTCAGTGCAGTTTCTAATTCATTTATTCTGCACCCTGGAAAATGAGTATTTAAAAGGATGTTCAGCGACTCACCAGCCGACTCAGTACACGAGCCATTTGACCTCTTTATATATGTATGTTGGCTGGAAGTGCCCTATGGCCGCACCCTCGATGGATTCACAATGCTTCCACCAGGATGCTTCCTTAGCATTCCGGATCATAAAGCAAAAGGCAGCAGTCGCGAGAGTCAAATGCAAAAAATAACAATTCACTTTATTAGGAAAAACTGGTATTTATGTAGTAAAATATATAATACAATCGTATGATAATCTAGCGTTACGTTTTCATTGCTGTATAATAAAGAGCATGTATGTTAGGAAAAATAAAAACCAAGTCAGCTGATTGGGTGACCAACCATATGAAATTGCCAGATCCCCAGTTAACAATGGTTGGTACTGTAGCATTCGTTGGAGGTGGTGGTAGTATTTTAAGCGATTGTCAGGAACATCTGGAATAGGCCGTAAATACAGAGGCTGTCCAATAATGAAATCTCCAGGCGGTAAAGCCACTCCGCCTTCCTGGTAATGGTAGAGAGTTATGATAGGTCTCGAGTAAAGACACGCTTTATTGCGTAGCATTAGATTGCTTAGTTGAAAACTAGGCTTGACCGCGGATCCAGTCCACTAAATCGTCTTTTAGCTGATGGTTGGAACCGAACAATTGCGTGCCTTTGTCTCTATAAAGATTTCTTCAATACCCTCAACGGCCCTCAACGGCATACAAAGAGATCGAACACATCCAGGAACACTCGCGTACTTAAGTCCTCCGTCAAATCTATGTGTACATCCTTTGTGCACATTCATATAGAGATAGTAGCATACGTCTTTGTAGTGGCAATTGAGCATTTGCCACCGGGACAAACAATGAAAGGTCCTGTATAATCTAGCCCGGTGTTGGAGAACGGCGGGGCAACTATAACTCGAGAGCGAGGCAAAGCAGTCATTTGTTGTTGTTTTACATTGATATATACCAGGATTTACAAACTCTGGCGTGCATAATACACAATTCCCGTCGTAGGCATTCTGTCAGGAGTATGATGGGATTGTGTTGCTCATAGGTGAGATGCCCCAAATCATCCAACCTAGGGCTCAGCGGAATAAATTTACTCGAGACAGCGATGCCTCAAGAGGTACGGAAATAGTGAATCTCTGAATCATATGTGGTAAAATAGCGGATGTGCGTCAGTGGGGCTTACCAGCCGGTCGAAAACGTAATATATAGGCAGTGGTGTCCAAAACTCGTTGAATTGAACTGAAACGCTCTATGAGTGGGATAAGTGTAACCGACGAGGCAATCGAAGTTCTTACTTACTTATTGTCTAGGTATAGTAAGAGTGCATAGATGTGTGCGTATTGGTCGCAATTCGGCATCATGAAGTTGTTGTTGCGTGTCTTCGAATGCCTTCTCCTGGAAAATGTTGTTCGCATATGAGTAAGCTCTCTTCCACCACAAGGATATATTGCGAGGAGCCGGTTATCCCTTGACTGGCACAATCGGTAAAATAGAATAGTAATAGTAAAAGTGAATCGATAATTATTATAGTAGGATACAATTTTTTCGAGTAATCCATAACCATTATTCGAAAACTTATATTAAAAAAGTTCTTCATAATAGCTATAAGCGACATAAATAATTTCAAGTCTTCAAGGACCTTTATTTTGGTATTTATGGTATAAAAGTTTTCACAAAATAATTATCACCGAGATAGACGTTTTAAGTCTTCAAAGACTTTTATATTGAGATCTATAGTATAAAAGTCTTTTCATAATAGTTATGAGTCAGAAAAAAATCTTTAGGTATCGAAGAACGGGACTTTTTTTAGGACCCTTTCAGAATAAATTCGGAACTAATTCGAAACTAGGTAGGTAGGTAGGTAAGATGGCCCATGTCACCCAAGTAGCAAAACCACTGCCGTTTTAATGCCATATACCCGATAAAACTTACAAAGTAATAGAAGAATGTGCATTACAACCAGCCGGAGTTGTTAATGAAATCTTCAGTGTTCAGAGGTCTCGATCCTAGATACCTGCCCTAGATTATCAGGAGAAGGACTTCTTAAGAAGGTTAGACTAATGCGGGCTAGAGCTGGGCATTTGCACAAGAAATGCTCGACCATTTCCTTCGCAACCCATTCTTCGCGTTTGCGTGCCCAAAGTCGATTGGCCCGTGTGTACTGCAATAAGTTTATGGGTAACGCGCAAAGAAGACCTCGGGACCTCTTCTCATTGTAGTACGGCCAGGTAGTTCTTGATACCCTGGAGGTAGTGGCAGCTTTAAATTTCCGTTGCGCCTTGTTGAGATCGAAGTTTCGTGTATTTCCCTTCGCTGCGGCGTTTGCCTCCTAACCCGTATTGATACTGATTGTTACTTCAGCCTCTGCCGAGCAGCACCGGGCTAGCTCATCAGCGTTCTTGTTATCTTCGATTTCATTGTGCCAGTAAAGCCATATGACAGATATTTCTTGATCGGTTAAAGAGACAATCAGTTGTTTACAAGTACCCACTACCTTTTAGCCAATACTTAGTGCCGCTATCATTTTTATTGCTGCCTGAAGTTTTCTTCTTCTTAATGGTTCTTACCCGTTACGTTCCTCTCTTCAAGCGATTTACTGGCCAGCCAAATAGCGAAAACTTGAGCCTGAAACACACTGCAGTAAGCGAGGAGTTTCGGAGTAGATGCCAGCTCTGACTCCAGAGTCCATCTTGGAACCGTGTGAATATTTTTATTCCGCTCTCAGGGAGAGCCTCCCCCTCTTCCATACATTTCTTCTAGAATACACAGCTTGATTTTGTGCTCAAACTCCAGTGTGCGAGGGCTGAAATCCGTCCGAGTGTTTACTGTGTTTCAAAGTATTTGATTAAGGATACTACTGTGCCCTTGCTGTGTATTCTTCGAACACCCAGTTTCCCTAAGTCTAAGTCTAAGTGCTATCTGTGAAGATGTGCTTAGTATATATAAGTCAATTGGAAGCAAGTATAAGGCGGGACACACGCAGTGCGTTGAACCTTCTATATACCGCTGAGGATGTAGTTCTTCCGGTCGCATCACCGCTTGGTACATCCAGAGTATCATCTTCGGCTTGAAACCCCACTTCTCCCAAACATCGATTTTCAAGCGTAGAAAGCAACACAGGTTTTCCGTACTCGCTTCTCAATCTATATTTTCCAATTTAACTTATAGTCGATAATCCCTGATCATCTCGTGCCCCCCTTCTACCAGAATTTGAAATAAAAACCACCCTTGTTTTCCACCAGGTAGTCGGAATATGGTTATAAGGAATGCAGACGGTGCAGGATTTCCTTCAGTTCCCTTACCAAAGATTTTTGAGTTTTCTGCAGCATAGAAGGGAGGATACCCTCCCCCCTGGTGATTTCTCTTCAGTTATGATTTGACCCAGCAGCCCTGTCGGTATAACCTGCAGCACCGGCCAGAAAGTGGGTATCAGCTAGATATTCCCGAGTTTCGGCTGATAATTCCGCCTAATTACCGTCAACTTATTTTACGAATGTATAATATGATTAGTTTTTCGGCGAAACTATGCAGTTCCTCACTACAAGAACGGGTGAGTTTGATAACAACAATAAACTCACCATAGTAGATATAAGTAGACATTAAGTGGCCTCACCTTCGGTCGGGCACTCACCTGAACAGATTACGGCGACGTATGCCTTTTCGCTGGCATCGCAAAACATGTAGCGTGATGATTGCTATCTCGGTTATGACGATCGAGCGTGAAATGCGTGGTTCAGTGCTTCGAAACTTTACCCAGTGGAGGTAGTGGCGTATACCAATCTTGCGCATGTCATCTGCATCAGTAGCTTGGCTACTATCGACAGTGTAGCCAGAAGTCTTAGAGAATCGAAGCTATTTGCCACCTCGCTCAGCAAATGACGTTTATTAGGAACTAAGTTTATTTTATTTATTTATTTATATAAAATTGGCTTATAACATAAATCTTATAAGCTAATTGTGTTAGGAGCTATAGCAGTTAAGCCTTAAGCTCAATATGTACATAACATTTCTACTCTTATGTATAAATACATAGATTCATTTTATTTTATATTCTATGATAGAGGTTGGTTCTTTTAAGGAATTTAGTTATTAGGGATATTGATTCAGCAGAAGGAACTGAGAGGTGTGAGATTGGGTTTGTGTTGGTAAATATTAGCTGTCTGCATGTGGCATGCAGTGGGCAGCTCATCAGAAGATGGGGAATTGTGGCTATGGTATCTGGGTTGCAGATGCAGTGTGTTGGGGTTGTGTTATTCATAAGATGACCGTGTGTTATTTTTGTGTGTCCTAACCGAAGACGTTCAAATTTTATAATGTCTAGTCGTGTAGGTGTGTTTTTGGACTTTTGTAGGAAGTCTGTTATATGGACCTTTGTGTAGTTTATATTTTTGTACCAGTCGTTGGTTAGATTCCATTCGAGGTGTTGTTTGTTGTAGAAGTATTGTTTAATATTATTTTTGGTATCGAGTAAGTTAAAGTTGTCTGTGCTAGTTAGTGGACTTTGGTGCGCTTGTTTAGCGGGTTGGTCGGCGAGATTGTTGCCAACTATATTGCTATGACCTGGCACCCATATTAAAATGATGTTTGGGTAATACTGTGTGATCGTATTTCTGATTGTGGTTGTATAGTAGTTCCTGTTGTTTATATCGGCTATGGAATTAAGAGCAGAGAGTGAATCTGAACATATAGCAATTTTTTTCCTCTTATATTTTACCAGGTTTATTGCTTCAGATATGGCGATAATTTCGGCTGAATATACCGAGCTGTAGTTTGGAATGCTTGAAATTTTAATAATTTTATTTTCTAAGGTTATGCTATATGAGGTGTTATGGAGGACCTTTGATCCATCTGTGTAAATAAAAATAAGTTATCATTCCGTTTTCTTTGAAAAAAATCTCGTATTTTACTGGTTTCCAATGTAGGCACAAAAGCATTTGTATTAGTGTCGCGGAAGTCATGTACTGTACTGGATGACTCTGAACCAGCAATCACCAAAAGGACACCTCTAATGTTGGAGTTCCATTTGTAAAGGCGGAAATGCTCCTGTTGCATAATGTTGTTATACCATGCGCCAATGTGATTGCCTCTGGTGGTGTATCAGTACTATCCAGCAGGCCGATCATGTAGAAGTTGACATCTGCAATCGCTGACTGGTTATCACTAGTTAACACAATGTATAAAACCGCACGCTGCGTTGTACGGGCTGGATGTAGTGAGTAGTAAAGTATCGGCTGCCAACATCGATGCCTGGAGTCAACTTCAACCTGCCGAAACAACTTTTCGATGTCAGCAGTGATAGCTATACGAAATCTCCGAAAACGTGGGAGGATATGTCCCAGTGGATCTTGAACGATTGGCCCAACTATAAATTACCATGAAATACCACCCGAAACTTCACTGGAGCTGCATGGTGAGGTATAAAAAACTTGGCAAGGATCTTCCCGTTGTGGTGGACTCTTTTCCATGAGACTGAGTGTTTCACATTCGCGCCTGAATTGAATGTACATACATATGTTGCTCCTCATCTTTGCTTAAATATCGTTCTGAGCTGCAAAAGTTGCACAGCCCTTTAACGTTGGATTTACCGAGATCAGGAGTATCTGGTGAACATTACATATGCATGATATATCAGCCATCAGATGTACGAGATGCTTATTGCAAAATCTCCTCGGATATATGGTCCGCCGTAGTAGGGCGAGGAGCCTCGTCCAGCTCTCAAGAGTGTTTTAATATATCATATAGTCGCTCCTCCTCAGCAACGCCTGTTGTCAGTGAACGTTAGGCAGGAAGTGGCACACAGCGTGGCGAAGTAGGTCCGCAGATGACCCAGCCGGATCAGAAAGTTGTATACCATACAAATGTTGGTAACGATGCATGTCAACGGATGATGCCGGAATAGCGGGAGTAATATTAGGTTAGATATGAATATCAAACGAGCATTCAAAGCCTGTATCATAGTACGACCGCATTATCAAAGTTGTCTGGCCCTGTGAAACAGAGGGGCTATGAGAACCCATATCTGCCGTAGTAAGCGCGCTTCGTTTTCTGTGGAGACCTAACGATAAAAATTACTCCGTAATAAAGCTTACCTCTGAACCTATGTCACATAAAATACGACATTCAACTCCCCCATCCATCTACAAGAGGGGCCTTAGCAGTGGCCAAGATAACGATTTCCTCAGATTGAGCCAAAAGAAAGTGTAGCGCATCCATACGAGGTAGAGTTTGACACGTAGTGGCGCCTGCCAATGATGAATGATGAAGTTCAGGTATGGTTGAGGAGTCTTACATAACAAAGTGTTGTGCTTTTGCTTGCAGTTTTTATAGTTGCCCCATTTACACTCACGTACGGTATGACTTGTGCCCAAACTATTGTAGCAAAGATTCGGTTAGCATACCAGATTTAACACCTGATCTTCAATCAGCGTTCAAAATTTTGGAGATCTTGAAATACGATATGACACTGCGCACCGTGGGCAGGCCACTTGAGGTTAGCCTCTCAAGTCTTTAGCATAACCACATCCGTATGAGCCATACGATACTCCGTCGACTGTAGGAATGGGGTAACTGGATCTTGGCCATCTTAATGTGTTAACGTGGATCTGATGGATGAAGTGACTCAGAACCGACCAGTGCATAACTGTTGGCGGTGGTAATTTACGCTAAATTACAGGATTAACTGTGACATCTCATTGGTCAGTGCATTACATCTACTACATTTCGAACATTCTGTTACGAAAGTATTGGATGTTCCGGTAAATTTTATTACCGGCTCACATGCGATTCAACAAACGATATCGGACTATCATAGTATCTTTCTATTTCCTCACATAGCTGTTTGTATCGACCTGTATATGCGCTACCAACTAAAGGTACTGCTTGAGCATCGACGCACTGCCTTAAACGACTGAGCTTGCATGCATCATCTAGTTTGGCGCGGTTGTGGACGGGGGATTCGAATATGAAATTTAACATTAACCAATTTTGGATTGACTATCAAAGGTGGGCAGCTAGACGTGATCTAATCGACATTCTGACTAGCACCGAACTGAGACAGCATGCGGTGAGGTTTGTGCAGAAGCTGGTATGCGTTGCATCTCTGT
The DNA here is from genome assembly GCA_951828415.1 of Anomoia purmunda. Taxonomy (NCBI): domain Eukaryota; kingdom Metazoa; phylum Arthropoda; class Insecta; order Diptera; family Tephritidae; genus Anomoia; species Anomoia purmunda. The sequence continues at coordinate 4,223,134 of OX639998.1, read as the reverse complement.
CACGATAACACCATAAGCTAAACAGCGCCAGTAATTGATCATGGGCGTCCAATTCTTTCGCAGAGGTTGCACCCACCAAAGCTATGTAACGCTCCGAAAATCGGTTATAATGACCAGACAGTGTATTCATGGTGTGGCCCATTGTACCATCAATTGTACCAATTTTGAAATAGTCTTCAGTTTGGGTTGCTAAAGGGACTAACCTTATCTGGCTCAATATTCAACTGAAAGAGTATACAACAGCCCTCCGAGAGGATATAATGCTCTTCATTTAGTGGCCTTTAGGTTTCCCTCGGTTAGTAATGTTAGATCTAAGACTTCCTCCCAGCCACAAAACTTTAGGAGTACCAGAAAAATAAAGGAAATATTACCCCCATTACAAATCCTAGCTTATAATTAGTAATAAATTAAAATATGTTTCGCAGCCAAGTAAAACTGGGCTAGTACTTGCTAGCCTCTGTAGAGCTGCAGCCTCTTGTGGTGGTCACGGCCTCTCGTGCGCCATGTATTGAGGATATTAAGTCGAATGGTTGTTGGTCAACTCCAAGTTGACGACAGTCGTGCCCGGAGAGCTGAAATTAGAACATAAGAAGGCTTCACTATGTTTTTATCGGTATGCAAATGCAAGGTTTACCTACCCAGCTGGTGTAAAATAGGTTATACCGGACGTCGGTTAGTCCCTTAATCTTTAGTTACCTATTGTTACTGAATTAGTGAGACGTCGATGTCTCCCTTCTCCAGCTGCCTTCAGCCATCTCCACTAGTCCTACGGTATAGACCCGAGTTCGTTGACTCGGTCCAGAATCCGTTCAAGTATCCTGCCTTCGCAACCGCGATAAAACTAGGCCTGCTTAGCCAGGAGAGTGGCCGGATTCCCTGCAGTTCACGATTTTGCCCCTTCGCGCTCTTGGGTGGCGTTTCCAATGGCACCGCATCATATTTTCTTAAATTCTTCGCTGACTTGTGCATTTGAGCGAACTTGAACCGTTGCCACGCCCTGGGTATTTTCATTTGCAGGTGCTTGTCACCATTAAAACACACTGGCCCGGACGTGAAGCTTCTGCCTTTGTGGATCTAGGCTTCGCAGCCGCGGCATTGTCTGATGGGCCCTAGTCCACCACAGATGTATCTGCTGTTTGCAGCACAATCTCCGCTTCTTTACTAGTAGAAGTGCTCTTTCTGGAGCGAAGCGACGCATGTGGCGCTATGAGCTGTCGCCTGCTGTCCCGAAGTCTAATCTAATTTTTCTTTTTTGTCAGTTATCGTCCATTACTCGGTGCCATCGGGCGCTATCGGACAATTATTATCAGTTTTTGTTATTCTCACATAATTTCAAGTCCTAAACTTACAAGTGATACAAGTATACATTTTTCGTACCAATGGCCCAAAGGGCCGTTAATTTCGGGCCAATAATGACAGTCCAAAATTCTTCATAATAAAAGCCACCGATGGATAAACCTCTCAGCTCATATTCGATTTTCGCAGTACATAAGTCACTGCAGGCAATCTTATAAGCTAATTGTGTTAGGAGCTATAGCAGTTAAGCCTTAAGCTCAATATGTACATAACATTTCTACTCTTATGTATAAATACATAGATTCATTTTATTTTATATTCTATGATAGAGGTTGGTTCTTTTAAGGAATTTAGTTATTAGGGATATTGATTCAGCAGAAGGAACTGAGAGGTGTGAGATTGGGTTTGTGTTGGTAAATATTAGCTGTCTGCATGTGGCATGCAGTGGGCAGCTCATCAGAAGATGGGGAATTGTGGCTATGGTATCTGGGTTGCAGATGCAGTGTGTTGGGGTTGTGTTATTCATAAGATGACCGTGTGTTATTTTTGTGTGTCCTAACCGAAGACGTTCAAATTTTATAATGTCTAGTCGTGTAGGTGTGTTTTTGGACTTTTGTAGGAAGTCTGTTATATGGACCTTTGTGTAGTTTATATTTTTGTACCAGTCGTTGGTTAGATTCCATTCGAGGTGTTGTTTGTTGTAGAAGTATTGTTTAATATTATTTTTGGTATCGAGTAAGTTAAAGTTGTCTGTGCTAGTTAGTGGACTTTGGTGCGCTTGTTTAGCGGGTTGGTCGGCGAGATTGTTGCCAACTATATTGCTATGACCTGGCACCCATATTAAAATGATGTTTGGGTAATACTGTGTGATCGTATTTCTGATTGTGGTTGTATAGTAGTTCCTGTTGTTTATATCGGCTATGGAATTAAGAGCAGAGAGTGAATCTGAACATATAGCAATTTTTTTCCTCTTATATTTTACCAGGTTTATTGCTTCAGATATGGCGATAATTTCGGCTGAATATACCGAGCTGTAGTTTGGAATGCTTGAAATTTTAATAATTTTATTTTCTAAGGTTATGCTATATGAGGTGTTATGGAGGACCTTTGATCCATCTGTGTAAATAAAAGTAAGTTATCATTCCGTTTTCTTTGAAAAAAATCTCGTATTTTACTGGTTTCCAATGTAGGCACAAAAGCATTTGTATTAGTGTCGCGGAAGTCATGTACTGTACTGGATGACTCTGAACCAGCAATCACCAAAAGGACACCTCTAATGTTGGAGTTCCATTTGTAAAGGCGGAAATGCTCCTGTTGCATAATGTTGTTATACCATGCGCCAATGTGATTGCCTCTGGTGGTGTATCAGTACTATCCAGCAGGCCGATCATGTAGAAGTTGACATCTGCAATCGCTGACTGGTTATCACTAGTTAACACAATGTATAAAACCGCACGCTGCGTTGTACGGGCTGGATGTAGTGAGTAGTAAAGTATCGGCTGCCAACATCGATGCCTGGAGTCAACTTCAACCTGCCGAAACAACTTTTCGATGTCAGCAGTGATAGCTATACGAAATCTCCGAAAACGTGGGAGGATATGTCCCAGTGGATCTTGAACGATTGGCCCAACTATAAATTACCATGAAATACCACCCGAAACTTCACTGGAGCTGCATGGTGAGGTATAAAAAACTTGGCAAGGATCTTCCCGTTGTGGTGGACTCTTTTCCATGAGACTGAGTGTTTCACATTCGCGCCTGAATTGAATGTACATACATATGTTGCTCCTCATCTTTGCTTAAATATCGTTCTGAGCTGCAAAAGTTGCACAGCCCTTTAACGTTGGATTTACCGAGATCAGGAGTATCTGGTGAACATTACATATGCATGATATATCAGCCATCAGATGTACGAGATGCTTATTGCAAAATCTCCTCGGATATATGGTCCGCCGTAGTAGGGCGAGGAGCCTCGTCCAGCTCTCAAGAGTGTTTTAATATATCATATAGTCGCTCCTCCTCAGCAACGCCTGTTGTCAGTGAACGTTAGGCAGGAAGTGGCACACAGCGTGGCGAAGTAGGTCCGCAGATGACCCAGCCGGATCAGAAAGTTGTATACCATACAAATGTTGGTAACGATTCATGTCAACGGATGATGCCGGAATAGCGGGAGTAATATTAGGTTAGATATGAATATCAAACGAGCATTCAAAGCCTGTATCATAGTACGACCGCATTATCAAAGTTGTCTGGCCCTGTGAAACAGAGGGGCTATGAGAACCCATATCTGCCGTAGTAAGCGCGCTTCGTTTTCTGTGGAGACCTAACGATAAAAATTACTCCGTAATAAAGCTTACCTCTGAACCTATGTCACATAAAATACGACATTCAACTCCCCCATCCATCTACAAGAGGGGCCTTAGCAGTGGCCAAGATAACGATTTCCTCAGATTGAGCCAAAAGAAAGTGTAGCGCATCCATACGAGGTAGAGTTTGACACGTAGTGGCGCCTGCCAATGATGAATGATGAAGTTCAGGTATGGTTGAGGAGTCTTACATAACAAAGTGTTGTGCTTTTGCTTGCAGTTTTTATAGTTGCCCCATTTACACTCACGTACGGTATGACTTGTGCCCAAACTATTGTAGCAAAGATTCGGTTAGCATACCAGATTTAACACCTGATCTTCAATCAGCGTTCAAAATTTTGGAGATCTTGAAATACGATATGACACTGCGCACCGTGGGCAGGCCACTTGAGGTTAGCCTCTCAAGTCTTTAGCATAACCACATCCGTATGAGCCATACGATACTCCGTCGACTGTAGGAATGGGGTAACTGGATCTTGGCCATCTTAATGTGTTAACGTGGATCTGATGGATGAAGTGACTCAGAACCGACCAGTGCATAACTGTTGGCGGTGGTAATTTACGCTAAATTACAGGATTAACTGTGACATCTCATTGGTCAGTGCATTACATCTACTACATTTCGAACATTCTGTTACGAAAGTATTGGATGTTCCGGTAAATTTTATTACCGGCTCACATGCGATTCAACAAACGATATCGGACTATCATAGTATCTTTCTATTTCCTCACATAGCTGTTTGTATCGACCTGTATATGCGCTACCAACTAAAGGTACTGCTTGAGCATCGACGCACTGCCTTAAACGACTGAGCTTGCATGCATCATCTAGTTTGGCGCGGTTGTGGACGGGGGATTCGAATATGAAATTTAACATTAACCAATTTTGGATTGACTATCAAAGGTGGGCAGCTAGACGTGATCTAATCGACATTCTGACTAGCACCGAACTGAGACAGCATGCGGTGAGGTTTGTGCAGAAGCTGGTATGCGTTGCATCTCTGTCACGATAACACCATAAGCTAAACAGCGCCAGTAATTGATCATGGGCGTCCAATTCTTTCGCAGAGGTTGCACCCACCAAAGCTATGTAACGCTCCGAAAATCGGTTATAATGACCAGACAGTGTATTCATGGTGTGGCCCATTGTACCATCAATTGTACCAATTTTGAAATAGTCTTCAGTTTGGGTTGCTAAAGGGACTAACCTTATCTGGCTCAATATTCAACTGAAAGAGTATACAACAGCCCTCCGAGAGGATATAATGCTCTTCATTTAGTGGCCTTTAGGTTTCCCTCGGTTAGTAATGTTAGATCTAAGACTTCCTCCCAGCCACAAAACTTTAGGAGTACCAGAAAAATAAAGGAAATATTACCCCCATTACAAATCCTAGCTTATAATTAGTAATAAATTAAAATATGTTTCGCAGCCAAGTAAAACTGGGCTAGTACTTGCTAGCCTCTGTAGAGCTGCAGCCTCTTGTGGTGGTCACGGCCTCTCGTGCGCCATGTATTGAGGATATTAAGTCGAATGGTTGTTGGTCAACTCCAAGTTGACGACAGTCGTGCCCGGAGAGCTGAAATTAGAACATAAGAAGGCTTCACTATGTTTTTATCGGTATGCAAATGCAAGGTTTACCTACCCAGCTGGTGTAAAATAGGTTATACCGGACGTCGGTTAGTCCCTTAATCTTTAGTTACCTATTGTTACTGAATTAGTGAGACGTCGATGTCTCCCTTCTCCAGCTGCCTTCAGCCATCTCCACTAGTCCTACGGTATAGACCCGAGTTCGTTGACTCGGTCCAGAATCCGTTCAAGTATCCTGCCTTCGCAACCGCGATAAAACTAGGCCTGCTTAGCCAGGAGAGTGGCCGGATTCCCTGCAGTTCACGATTTTGCCCCTTCGCGCTCTTGGGTGGCGTTTCCAATGGCACCGCATCATATTTTCTTAAATTCTTCGCTGACTTGTGCATTTGAGCGAACTTGAACCGTTGCCACGCCCTGGGTATTTTCATTTGCAGGTGCTTGTCACCATTAAAACACACTGGCCCGGACGTGAAGCTTCTGCCTTTGTGGATCTAGGCTTCGCAGCCGCGGCATTGTCTGATGGGCCCTAGTCCACCACAGATGTATCTGCTGTTTGCAGCACAATCTCCGCTTCTTTACTAGTAGAAGTGCTCTTTCTGGAGCGAAGCGACGCATGTGGCGCTATGAGCTGTCGCCTGCTGTCCCGAAGTCTAATCTAATTTTTCTTTTTTGTCAGTTATCGTCCATTACTCGGTGCCATCGGGCGCTATCGGACAATTATTATCAGTTTTTGTTATTCTCACATAATTTCAAGTCCTAAACTTACAAGTGATACAAGTATACATTTTTCGTACCAATGGCCCAAAGGGCCGTTAATTTCGGGCCAATAATGACAGTCCAAAATTCTTCATAATAAAAGCCACCGATGGATAAACCTCTCAGCTCATATTCGATTTTCGCAGTACATAAGTCACTGCAGGCAATTAATATTGGCATCAACAACATTACACCCTTGCGTGAGGGTAATCTACTACTACTTGTGAAAACTAGGGAAATAGCGAACAAGTTTTTGGCTGCCCATTCGCGGTACTGGGTGGTTGTAGAATTTCATTGAAACTGCCTAAAACCTGAACTATGTTAAAGATTCTTCCTTTCTAAACCACGTTCCTGGCAACGTAATAATCGAGGGTCTCAAAGAATACAATATAGTTGGTATACACAAGTTCCCCGCCTAATTTGCGCCAAATTTCAGCAAGCCAAAGACATATTGAAAATTAAAACCGAAGGGAAATGTTCAATGAGCGATGCTACAAAGATTTACAAAACACAAAGTCCATATCAATTACAAAACTTATTAGCATTCGATAACGGAATGAAAGAAAACGAAAATAGCGCAAATAATAAAACATAAGCAACATTACTTCAGACCTAGCGCTAAAAATTAAAATAGAAATTCGCCCACACCAACAACTTTATTCTACTCCGAGAGTATAACACGATCATTAGAATACAAAAACCAACGAAACAATAAACCTGAACAAATAACAACAAATCTTTCAACAATCTTGTCATCCATCGAGCAAAGAATAACAAATAAACAAGAATACTGGAAACGAAAAAACAGCAAACTCCGCTATTCGTAGAATGGAAATTTATACGCTTAATACAACAGCAAATATAGGATATGAAACACAATAAAATGAATGGCATGTATAGTTTAACTAGATATCGTATATCGAATTCTTAATTTAAGTCTAAATAATATATTGTAATTTGTTTAAAAAGTTTATTGCTGGAATGCCTTTACGAATGATACAGTGGAATATAAGTGGCTAATTTAATAACTACAATGAGCTAAAGGAATTAATAACAGCTTTTCAGCCACACATTATTTGTCTCCAGGAGACACACATTCCATTCAATACAAAGGATATTGTAGTTCCCAAAACATACATGGGTTATTTTTTCAACAATAGTAACACTTTTTTAAAACAAGGCGTTGCATTATTAGTTAAAAGTAGCATTCCACACAACCTATATGGTTATTCTCCAATCTAATTCGTAGTAATAGAAATTCTTTTAAGCCCCTCCATTGCCATAATTAATTCATATATTCCTCTTAAGCAAAGCTTCACGGCAAATGATCTAACTTGTTTGCTCTGCCAAAACCGATTCGAACCACTATTCATCGGCGACTTCAAGCTTGGAGTCCACTCTGGGGTTCGGCGAAAGCTAACCTTAGAGGAACGCTGATAGAAAACATGATTCTAAGCGAAAACTCAGTTGTTATCAATAATGGATGGGGATAATACGCACCACCACGTCGATATTACTTTGGTAGCCTCTCGGTTGAGTCCTAAATTATCGTGGAAGGTTCTAAGCGAATATTTTAATTGAGCTTCAAAACAACTTCATTTCATCAAATATAAAAACAAACTGTCCAAATTTCTAACAGGCCTCGCTGGTTGGTCTCTCTTTCAAAGCGTATGCTCAGGCCAATTTCGGCATGGTCCGAATGTTCAAAGGACGCATACTTCCCAGCTGAATTTATAAAGCGAAAAAAGTTTATACTGAATCAAACTTTTCATCCCCCGGAACTTTCAGAAGATGCCAAGAGCCTAGAGATTAATATTTCCATTTTGGAATTTGAAATAGCTCTTCAGCATGCCATACCCGATGATTCATAACTTACCACCAAGCTCAAAACATACAGTGCTATCCTTATACAATTTAATAATGCATAAGGGAACTTTCCCTCCCATGTGGCCTCTCGCTTTAATTACTCCCATTCAGAAACCCAATAAAATCACTCTTGTCCTGCCTAAGCAGGATCCTTGAAAAAATGTTAGCAAGAAGGCTAATGTGGTTTATCTTAAAAAATAAACTAGTTAGTCACAACCAATTTGCTTTTAAACAAAATCATGGAACGGTTGGTGCATTGCTACATATACAGCACTTTATCGCAGATGCTCTTTCAACAAAAAACCACTCCACGATATAGGCCACAGATTTTGAGGAAGCTTACGATCGCGCCGGTGTTCACATTACCCTGGAGTAATTACAAAACTGGCAAGTTGGTATCAAATTATAAAACACCGTAAAGTCATTTATGTCCGGGCGACACTTCAAAGTTAGGGTTAATGGTGCTCTATCCAAATCTTACCCACTAATGGAAGAGGTTCCGCAAGGTTCACCTCTATCGGTAGTTTTATTCATTGCTGCATTCGAGGAGTTAAACAAAGGAGCGACAAGCAAAACCATTAATTTTAGTACCTACGCGGATAATGCAGTATTTTACACTAAAGCCAAAGACATGGCCAAGATTGAAAACGATTTTTGCAAACTTTTAATGGATGTAAAACGATGAGGCCTGAAATCCGCAAGCGAAATTTCAGTTCGTTCAATGTTAGTGCAGATAATATAAAAACAACCAATGTGAATAGCCTAAAAATTCTTGGCGTAACTTTCAATTCGAAATTTACTTGCTATTTATGGGTGGCCAATACCCACATAAATTTTTTTGAAGCACCGTATCACACAGCTGTCCTTCTAAGTTTAAACTCTTTCCCGTCGTAAGATGCATATTGGCTGAAGCCGGACTTCCAACCATCACGGATAGAAGGGACTTAGCCTCATACAAACCAATTGCAACACTTTTTCACACCTTCAAGTCGGCCGCTACACACAAACGTAATTTTTCGGTGGTGTCAACCATAAGGCGTTGCGTAACACTTTGTAAAATAGTAGAAATACAAATACCATCGTCCTGTACGAAAATCACCCGTGAGGCTCCATGGCTGTTTCCTATAAACTCCTTAAATACTACGTTGAACGCGCACCCAAAAACTTTAACTGGCAATAGAATATACCAGTCTTTTTTTGCAGCAAATGAATGACCATATAAATTGGACCCTAATATTCACGGATGGCTGCAAATCCGCTCAAAGCACAACTTCACGCTGTAGTTCATCGTGATGGTACACTAATACCTGCCGGATGCTTACCGTCACACTGGTCCATTTTTATCACGGAAGCAATGGAAATAATAGCAGTGCTCGAATCCGTAGAAATTAATAAAGGAAAGTACATCATTTGTACGGCCAACATGTCGGTGATCACAGCCATTATTAATATTTACAACGATAACTTCGTTATTTAACCAATAAGAGACATGCACATTCCTGGGCACAAAGGTATCCCAGGTAATGAGTACGCGGATGAAGAACACATTATGCCCTGGGGATTTGCGTAAATACTTATATATGCACTGGTGTGACTTATAAATGAAGGAATGGGCTCAGTTTCAACATGGGCACACTGCAATTAATACGAACTTCAATCTTTCACCATAACTTATATATTCATACGCCTTCGGCTTGGACATACTACGTTGTCGCATGCCCACCTACTTGAAGGTGGAAGCCCGGATTCATGCCCATTTTACCAAGGATAACGTTCTGCAAAACATATACTCGAGGAGTGTGAAGCGTTAAATACAATACGTTCACAAACATTTGGATCAATACCACCCTTCTTCCAAAGGAAATAAATTACAACAATGTTAAAGCTAAAGTCAACTATATAAATAATATTAAGTTTAGTGTCAATATTTGAAACATAGTCTAAATCTTCTTATGCACCTACGCTTAATTTGATATTGCTATTTTAAGTAAACATTTACATACATATATAAAACGCACCGTGGGCCCTGGTAGCAAGTGAACTGTATTATGGTAGCTCAATATTTTATGTTACACTAACAATACATAATAATAATAATAATTGTATTGGTTTTGTGTTGTTGTGGTTCATCATCTCGGTCGTGCGACCACCTGTTCGAGGCGAGTACTGTGGTCAGAGTAAAATATAGGAGATTCAGATGGTATACCAGGGCAGCGCCGCTTGCCGCGGACAGGCCAGCTTACTCCATGAGGCGACCCGGTATCAGGAAAGCGCCGGTAAAATACAGACGGACTGTTAAACTCCCAAGTTGCAAACCGTCCAAAAGGACATTAGGCGTTGGGATGCTTTAGGAGCTTTTCGGTCGGTAATATTTTAAAACAAACAAAAAGTTTCTTTTTTCTCCTACGCGTTTCGGCGTCTTCCGCGCCTTCATCAGGGAGTCTGCATTTTATTGTACATAAAACATAAAAACAAGTGTTGACAAATTAACAATATTTTTTCTTACAACAATGATTGCACTTACATTTTTAATTACATTGAAAACAGTAACAACATCAAAACAAACAAAAATATAACAATAAAACTCCACATATTGAATTACACACTACTTTTTTGTCTCTCTGTTATACCATCACTCGTTATTGCTGTTCTGTATGCGCAGTTTATATTGGCTACATCTTCCTTAAAATTCATCGTGTTTCGTATTTGTTGTTGTATTCTCAGCCCTTATAATGTTAATCTTGTCCTCTCTTTTTTCTCCACGTCTAATATTTTTGTATTTTCGAAATCGGCTGAGTGTCTGCTATTCGTTAAATGTTGTGCCAATGCTGTTGTTGTCTTTTTGTTCTTCGCGTCCGTTTAATGTTCACTAATTCGAATTCCGAGTGATCGCTTTGTAGTGCCTATGTATACTTTATCGCAATTTTCGCCCAATTTACCATTGCACTTGATTTCATATACTATGTTTTGTTGTTGTTCCTTGCTGATTCTGTCTTTTGTTTTGGTAAACACCGAGTTTAGCGTGCGATGTGTTTTATGTGAAAATCATATTTTGTCTGTCTGTATACTTCTGCTTATTGTTTTTTTGTCCGTTAGTCCTGGTATGTATGTGATACCTGTGTATTTTTTATTTTCGTTTTTGTTTGTGGTTTCAGTATTTATGTGCGCCAATGCCCTTAGGCTTATTTGTCTCAAATCTTTAGCACTGTCATGTTCACGTTTCTTCGCCTTGGGAATAAAAAATACCTTAACATTTCTCCAACTTAGGGGAAAGTGGCTCAATATCAACCACCCTCTGGAAATTGATGCCAGGATCGCAATCACTATTTCTGAGGCTTCTTGGGCCATTATTGCTAATATTCCGTTTATTCTTGGCGGTTTAAAGGGGAGAAGCAAAATCTTGTAAATTTTATCTCTTCTCTCTATAGTAGTTCCTCCAAGGGAACTTCTGAGAGGATTGGTGAATAGTTCAGGGCAGTTTCTAATCCATTTATTCTGCACCCTGGAAGACTTTTGCGCACAAATGATTGGCGACTCACTCATGGGTATACATTTATCAGTACGGATTTTCAAACAGCCAGTAGTTTTGACTAGATTTCGACCGACCTCTCTTGAAAGAGCTTTCCGCCGCCTGCGGCTTTAACGACTAGGGCGACCTGGACGACCCTGGCCACCTCATAGTACCGACCTTTTGGCGGTGGTTCTTCCAGCTTGGGAGTGCTCTTCTTGTCCACTATTTTTCCTGCTTGCTCCACTGCAAACCCGTCCTTTGATCTGCAATGCTTAACAGCCTCAGGTTTCGAGAGCAAAGTACTTCCTGTATTCTTCTACCACCTCTAAACACTTGGCTTTGCGCTAACCACGCTTCGGAGAGCTCCCGGAGCACTCAACTCAGCCATCGAAATGCTTGGCATTTCTTCGGGAATCCTTAGCATTCATCGGTACCGCCGCAGAGCGTGCCGAATCCTGTCTGGGCACTAGGAGCATATTCTCGCCTGCGCTTAAGATGTCTTCCGAGTCAGCTCTGTGTTTGTTGATTTTATTGCTTTATGTATTATATTTAGTGGAGGATGATTCCGTAGGCAGAAGTTCACGTAAGTGGGGGAAGTCTTTATTTACCATTCACCTAAGAGTGGTCAGAACGATTTTTCTGCATGCGGCACAAGCAACTCACGACTTCCGTGAGATTTCGTCTTAGTCTCCTCTGGGTAGGCCCCCAACATCCGTTTGTTTGTGAGTTAAACTGAGAAAGCGAACCTGATGTTTTCACTCCGACGTTTTCGGTTTGAGGGCTCACCAGGGTTTTGCAACGCCTGTTCACCGCTATGTGCAGCTGCGAGCGGTCATCTGATTTTAAACAAAACAAATGGCCCTTAAATAATTGTGTTCTGGATTTTAGACCCGCCCCGTAAAAAATTATAATCAATGAAAAATTCTAGTAAGCCTTGGATTAGATCCCCCTTTTTTGACGACGATCATAGGCAACGTATTAAGGACTATGATTTGAGGGCATACATCTGGAACGCTTAATAGAGAAGGCGTCGCTGTGGGCGTTTCGCCACGATTGGCATCAACGCGAGATTCTTTAACATCTCGCTGATTTGTGCCCACGATCAAATATAACTTAAAGGAGCACCTAGAATGCACTCACGTGGGCTGCCCTCGTCACGATATCAAAAATGTGCTTGACTACTTCAACTCCAGGGTGGGCCAGGAAGTTATCTTTGGTCATACTGAAGAAGGACTTATTATTGAAATAAATAAAAGAGAGGCCAAAATACTTTGCTAAGTGGTGACAGCGAAAGCGTAGCCGGAGAAGGTGAAGATTGCGAACCCAAAATCGCTAATGACGGCCTTTATATCCAACCCCGAAGCCGCGAGCGCTGATAGATTACCTACTCAAGAGTGGTGGCGAAGAGCTGGTGCTTGCACCAGCTTCTTTGCACAATATAGTTCGACGTATACCTACCCGCCGATTGGAATTAAAGTGTGACTTTAAACCTTGTAAATCTACTATCGACCATGTATTCACGATAAAAAGACCCGTGAGAAGACGATCGACACACACCATCTTTTTGTGCACTTTAAATCTGGGTTTGACAGGCACACGAAGAAGCTGCCTATATACCACAATATCTAAATTTTGTACCTCTGTAAAACTAATACGGCATTCATATTATGTTGAAAAAGGTAATTCGAGCAGCAGCATTAAAACGTTCAGGCAGCGTTTTTTATAAGAGTGTGCAACTGCTGGCATTTGCCGATACATCGACAACATTGGCCTCAACAACCGCGCCGTTATTTCTGACTTTTCCAAGTTGCATAAGAAAGCGAAGCGAATGGGTCTGGAAGTGAACGAGGGCAAACCTAAGTAACTTCTGTGATCAAATAAACAGTCAGCGAATTCGCATTTCCGCTCCACATCACTGTCGACATTTTGAATTAACGAAGAATCTCTCTTGCCAATAAGTGCTACTTTTGTTTGCTAGGTTGGAGCTGCTTCGGCTGAAAAAAGTAAAACGAAAAGTTTAATTTTCTGTTTTCCTCCTACGCGTTTCAACGCTTTTTGCGTCTTCCTCAGGAAGTCTGTTTTATTAAACAATAAACAATAACATAAATTACAATTACAATAGATACATTTGGACTATTTTTATAAACTCACATTGAATTTAATAATTATTAAAATATCTCAAGCGAATGTGTGTATGTACATACTTGGCACTAGTTTAATAATATTTGAAACATATTTTCTAAATTACTCTTATTTATATTCATGTTTGGTCACAGCTGTGTATGCGTTATTTGTTTTGTCCACATCTTCTTTAAAGTTCAGCGCGTTCTCCAGGCTTTCCAATGTCATTCTGCTCCTTGTGTGAAGCCAAGGCTGTTGTCATTTTTTTTATTTCTTTCGTCCGCCTTATGTTCGCCAATCCTTATACCCAACGCTCTTTTTGTCGTGCCCACACAGCATTTGTTACAGTTTCGTTTTCTTTGCCTTTGCACCTTATTTCATATACAACATTGTGTTGTTGCTCTTTTTCAATTTTGTCTTTTGTTTTCGTAAGTTCAGCGTGTTATGTGGCAAGTGTGCATATATAATATTTTCATTTTTAATAATTTTTCTAAGTGCCTTATTATTTGTTAAGCTTGGTATGTATGTCCAATATGTATTTTGTTTTTGTTTTCTATGGTTTCTTTTTTGTTGTTGCGTGGGTTACGAACTTTGTTTTCCGTTGTCTCTATTAGTCTTTGCATTGTTGCTCTGGGGTAGCTGTTTTTATCGAATATACTTTTTATTATCTTGCTGTTTTCTTCTATGAATTCTTCGGCACAAAGTATGTGTATTTCTCTAATCATACCAGTAGCTGTATACATTTTTTGCTTCCATGGATGTATTTTTTGATAAAAGGTGTCGAATCATTTGAAATAATTAAAATCACGTAAACAAAATTCGAGAGCCGTCTGGAATTGTCTTTTTGTAATGTGAGTGTGCTTGCTTAATATATCCCATTTTTTCATGATGGTTTGTATAGCTAAATGTATTGGTATAATTATGAATAATAAAATTACGTCAAACTACTGCTACTTATGGCTGAATACGCAAATGAACACTCAAACCCTCTTTCAATGAACAAAAACCACGCTCTGTAAGTTCCTCATCATGCCTGTGCTATTGTATGGCGCAGAAGCGTGGACGCTATCAACATCAGATTAGATGGCCCTTGGAGTGTTTGAGAGAAAGATTCCCCGAAAAACTTTTGGGCCTTTATGTTTTCGCGACGGCAAATGCCTAAGTTCATGGAACCGTGCCCTATACACAGCAGTATAACTGATATAACAAAATTTAGGGTCCCTCCCCAGCGACAAGGGGACCGTGACAATTATTTCGTCTAAATAGGCAAATGTTGCCTCCCACTGGAACAGCCCGCGTCCAGGCAATGTGAATGTGGGGCACTGCATGCTATTCATCTGCATGAGAACTTGTCAATATCTATTCTTCAGATATAGACTGCTGGTAATAGCAATTTGGCGCTTACCTCATATAGCTCGATGTTTGCCCGAACTTCTCCTACGATTTGCGGGTGTGTGTCTTGCTGTTGTACCACAAAATGTGGGACCTACAGTTTTACGCCGACCCCGAAAGCAAATGACTTTTGTGAAATTTTTTTTATTGCCTGCTGTGGAGTGACCGCTATTAAAAACAACTTTTCTATAATTTTTCACGTTACTTTTCCACTCCCATTGGCATTAAGTCGGCTAATGACAAAAATTGGAGGCCCCAAGCTTTGACGAAGAAAGCTTTTGATGCCGACTATCCAATCGGTGCTCCTGTACGGGAAGAAATATGGTGTGACGCCTTAAAAAGAAAGAAATACCGAGTTCGAATGTCGTCGGTTCAGCGCAGAGGGGCACTGTTTGTCAGAAGACACGGTTCTAGTTATTTCCTGGGTAATGCCAATTGATCTACTTGCTTTCGAGCGGAAGGAAATATATACTTCCAGCGCAGAGACAGACCGAGGAACAGCCGCGCGAGAGCACGTAACCGAATGATCCAAAAATTGCAGCATAACTGCAAAGCGAGCACGAAGTTTCGATGGACGTACAGGGTAATATCCAACCTCGAGACATGATTGAAGCGATTACGTGGAGAGGTTATCTTCTATCTGATCTAACTCGAAGGTACTTTTTTGGAATATTTGTACAGAATGGGTAGGGTGGACTCAGCACTCTGCTCGTACTGTAAATCTGTTAAAGATGATGTATACCACACTTTATTCGGATGTGGAAATTTTGCCGCCTTCCGGGAGAATGTGGAAAACGTTGTGGGTACTTTGATTTCTGGCAGGATCATAGGTACAATGATATTCAGCATCGAAATATGGAAAGTTATGGGGGAATGCGTAAGGAACACACTCAAACGAGAAGATGGTTGTGGTTTAAGAACAACCGCAATAAGCGCTCAATAAAGAGAGGAGTTCTGAGGCTCATGTAGCGCGTCTGAAGTAATGCTTCTGCGGTTCCGGATGCGGGAATTTCACGCGGGCGGTGGGATTTCAGGTTTTCGTGGGTATACCAACGACACTCGATTTGAGTCCCACACTCGGGAAGGCTAGTATAGAAACTAGTATTCTCGCATTTTATTACAAATGCTATAAGGAGTCAAAAGAAGAGATCTTCGTAGAATTAGTTAGCCTTAGTTCGGGCGTAAGTTTTGTTATCTCAAATCAACAGCACTTCTAGTATACAGCTAATATAAATTTTGAAAACTTAAACGAATTTGGTTTACTTCAATATAAACAAAAATAAATTAATGTGCTTTTTACGTACCAATGTGCTTTCAACGTACTATTTGATATTCACACATTTCTCTCTCTAATGGAATTGTTCGCAACCTTTGGTAGTTTCCACGGAATTCTATATTTTTTCAAATAATTGCTTACTAAGGTAAACCTATGTATTTGCCCCTAATTGGGTGCTGTCACCCTATTTCCGAAATTGTTAACCCACGTGCACCTTTCTCCAACCCAAGCCTTTGTACAAAACTTGATCATATTACTTTTGATAGTTACTAAAATTTCTCATTTGTCTATTGTAAATTAATGCTATTTGTCAAGTGGACATGGGCAATTTTCAAAATTTTGCTCAAAGACTTGAAATGCAATGAGTGTATCAAATTTTCTAGAGTTTGATATGGTAGTTTAAGAGGTATATCTGCCTATTTGCTCTATAGCGGGCAGCGCCTCGTCTACTTCCGAACATGTTTGATTCCGCGTATTCCCTAATCCAACGCCACCCTGTACACTAAATTCCAGCAAATAACACCCGTTTAAAAATATAATATAATCGCATAAAACAACCGAGATATAAGTATACGCCAAAATCTTAGAATAAATAGCAAAATTGATTAAGTCATGTCTGTCTGTCCGTCCGTCCGTACAAGTAAATGGGCGACATCGGATAGTAATAAGATAATTTGCTAAAATTTTATTGAGTTAAGAATAGGAATAATTGAGCAATTCTTTTTTTTTTAAGGGCGTGGCACCGGCCACTTCAAAAGAAAAAGGTTCAGCACTAAAACTACTTGACCAAACTGTTGTAAATTTAGTACACATATTGCATTTGAAGTCAGTAAGCAAACTTTTGAAAATTATAAAAATTGGCCAAAACCACCTCTCATATAACGGTAATTTAAAAACAAAAAGCCATATTTAACTAGCTATTAAAGAGAATTTCATAAAATTTAATATGCAGAATGTAGTTGCATTATTATTATGCTACCAATTTCAACCAAATTTGATACACACAATGCATTTCGAGTCAATAAGCAAACAATTTCTCATATAACGGTATTTACAAACATCAAAAAACTTGATATTTTATTAATTATTACAGACAATTTGCTTAGCACTGCCAACTATAAGCAAACAAGTGCCTTCTAAACTTCTTTATCAAATTCTACCAAACTATGTGCCCACTAGGGTGTGGTACGTTAAAAAGATACTCATTTCTTTTTATTTTCGCCTGTTCTTAACAAGTAATACATATATAGGCTATTATAGGCTGAAAGCGGAGTTGTAAAACATTAGTCTTTTCATTGTGTAGAGCGTAGCACCGCCTATTTTTTCAAAATAGTTGCGGATATAAGACATAAATTCAAACTTTATCTTCACGGGGGGCATGGCGCCGCCTACTATTCCAAATAAATTCCACACATGAATTATCTTTAATCATTACATTTTACCTTCTATCACTCTCTAATAAATCGCCGCTATGAAATTTTAGGGAGATAATTGAATGCATTTTCTTAGGCTATAACAAAAAAAAAAACCAAATATTTTTATGAAGCATATTTAAAATTTCAGCACAACTCCGTGTATCTAATAATCAGAACCAGATATCGAAAATAACGCGGCCATTTATCAAAGTATCGAAAATTGTGATTACTTTGTTTTTGTTTTTGTTGTGAAAAATTAATAACTATTTATAACTGCTATACAAAGTTGTTCGCTTCGGTTAGACTTATAGTTGATTTATTTTTTCTTTTACGATTCCAGCTGATTTTTAATTTTATTTTTTGTTTACATGTTACACTATATATGTGAACAACGCCTAGTGAAGTGTTTCTATTATTCTACTTCTTCTTAATTGGTGCTATAATCCCCTAGGCGATGTTGGCTGATTCCAACATAGTCGCTCCTCTACTTTGCGAACTAATGTCAACTAGAGATCCCAAATGAAGCCAAGTGCTTTTCTACCTCGTCTTTCCACCGTAGAGGATGCCATCCTCTTGCTCTGCCACCACCAGCGGGTACCGCCGTGAATACATTCAAGGCATTTGGTTCCACACGTACAACATGACCTAGCCGAATCTTAATCCGCTGAAGCATGTCTATATCGTGAAAATTGTGTCATACATAAGTAAGGGTAATAGTCTTTCTCTCGAACTCCCCAAGAGCCATCTCCTCAGATGTTGATAGCGTCCTTGCTTCTGTGCCATTAGCGATGTGCCAAGTGGAGCCTTTCGAAGTACTCAGGTACTCGAGTAAGCAAAATTTCGTATTCGGGTACACTGCCTCGAGTGCGGTTCTCGATTACTTATAGTATCCAAATTACGAATCGATCACTTTTGAAATACAAATCGCGGTTTAGTGGCATCCATTGTCTGCCGATACACTTTTTCTCATATCGACAGTTGTCAATGCACCGACACCTTTGCATTTGAAAGTCTTTTTTACCTTTGGATAATCTTTCTTTCGAACACTCCAAGGGCCATCTCAGCAAACGTCGACAGCTTCTGTGACGTTAGTGATGTGCCGAGTCGAGCCAACTCAAATACAAACCCGAGTACTTTTGAAGTACTCAGGTACCCCGAGTAAGCAAATTTAAGTATTCGGATACACAGCCTCGAGTACGAGTCTCGTGTACTTATATTATCTTAATAACGAATCGATCTCTTTCGATATACAAATCGTGGTTTTGCGGTATCCATTGTCTATCGATACCCTTTTTCTCATATCTTTGTTATATTATAAATTGCCAATTTTCAACTATGTATATCTGAAATTTTTTAGTTTGGCTCCGAAACGTTCGTCAGATATTTGGAATTTCTTTAATAAACTTGGAAATAAGAAAGTGGTGTGCACAGAATGTAAAAAAAATTGTTGCAATTTGTTGAAACATTTTAGAAAAGAACATTATTTCATATATCTAACTTTTGTTAAAAAACTTCGTAAAGCAGATCAAAGAGAAAACCGTAATTCAGATATAACTTTGGTCCCATCTAGCAGTCAGTTACTGGAGGCAAGAGCAGATTATCCAATCGAATATCAAAGTGAAGGTGCTCAAACTCGTAGAATACCGTGACGGATGACATTTTTATCAAAAGGGGCAGTGCAGCAGAAAAATTATTACCTCAACAATATAATACTTCAAGAGCAGCACTAATTGAAATTTTACAATAGGTAGATTTTATAGCAGAGCAAACTGATTTATGGACATCGGACAGTAATAAGAATTTTTTAACTTGAACAATCTATTTCGTTCAGAACCACGGGTATCGTCCACAAAAAAATTAAAGAGTCACATATATCAGAAAATATAACAGTTTAATGCGCCAAGTATTTATTACTACTGTTAACGCCAGTAAGATGAAAAAAGCAGTAATCGATGTTTCGCAGAAACGTCATCATTCTTGTGTGGCTACTACTTAAAGTTTAACAGTTTCTGATTGATTGAAAGATAATGAGCAAATGTCTCTTCTAACGGGGAAATGTCGAGAATGATTACTTATTTTAAAAGAAGTAATGTGGCGTTCTACAAGATTCATAAAATTGAAGAGCAGATGAATTTAGACAAACTTAAACTACAACAAGAGCAAACACGCTGGAACTCAACCTGTATCATGCTTGATATATTAGAGAGACTCAAGATTCCCCAAGCGACTGCGTTGTTGCCCCTGCCTTCATCTCCTGATAACTTGATCAGTGGTGAATGGAACATGTTACAGGAGTGCGTGATTATTTTCGGACCAGTGGAACAACTTACTACTATTTTATATGGCCAACAGTACCCTACATTGTCGCGTGATATCTCGCTTATCCGAGGTATTCAATCATCCCTCAAGAAATATTCAAAGTCCACCATTACGGCGATATCTTTACACAATAATCCATTAATAGGCGTTTAGGTGCTTATGAAACTAATAGAACTGCAGCTAAAGCCTCATTTCTTGATCATATTCACGCCTCCAACAGCGGCATCGGTTGAGTTCTGTGCCTCATTTGTCTCTCCAGGTCAAAACAATGAAAATACAATGAATCTGGAATATTGGTCACTATACTTTTAAGTACTAGATGTACTTTTGAAGTACTGAAGATTTTTTTGATATCCTTCACAACTATTTGCTTTGGATTTTTTGTTCTACTTATATCTATTATACAATTCTAGTAGTTTGTTTATACTAAACGGTAATAAAAATGATACATTAAACAAGTGTTGTCTCAATAGTTACTTCATTTTAATTGTACGATGCGACAGTGAAAATAACGAAATAGCTTAATAATAAATCTTCTGACGTTGTATTCGACCTTACCTATAATCTCCAGTAAGTTATTTCTTGGGAGTATTCCAATTTTTTTTGGAGCACTCTGCTATTATTTCTTATTTCAGGCTTCTTCTTCTTATATGGCACTATAACCGCCAATGCGATTTTTGCCCATTTCAACTAGAGACACCAAGTGTAGCCAAGTCTTTCTCCACCTGGTCTTTCCAACGTAGAGGAGGCCTTCCTCTTCCTCTGCCCACACCAACAGGTACCCCGTTAAATACTTTTAGGGCTGGAGCATTTTCTTCCATACGTACATAATGACGTAACCAACGTAGTCGTTAAATCTTAATTCGCTGTCATTGTAAAGCTCATACACCTCATCGTCTGCAGTTTTCGCCATCCCACAGATGTAGAGGAGGATGGGGCTGTGTGTAGAAGTCCACGCAAATATGGAAAGTCTCCAATCGCCATTCAGCCGGGAGTGGCCAAAACGATTCTTCTGCGTACGGGTTAAACACCTCACAACTTCCGGGTGATTTCACCCAAGTGTCTTCTGGGTAGCTCCCGTACATCCGTTTGGGAGTGAGCTTAAGTGAGAAGGCGAATCTGGTGGGTCACTCCGACGTTTTCGGTTTAAGGGCCTTCCAGGGTTTTGTAGCGTCTGTTCATCAGTAGACGCGGCTGCGTGCAGGCTTGGACTTGGAGCAATCGGCTCGCTATATAAATGTGCCGTACATTGAAAAAAATCCCCAGAATCTCGTTTTGCGCTGGGCTTGGCACCCGCCACGTAAAAACAGCTTCCAGTTAAAAATTTCAACAAAAAGCCTCGGATGAGCCCCCTTTTTCTGATGACGACCACGGCAAACGTTTAAAGGATTATGATTTAAGGGACTGCACCTGGAATGTCCGGACCCTTAATTGGGTAGGTGCCTCCGCCCGGCTAGTGGATGTCCTCGTAAAAGCAAATGTTGACATAACCGCCATCGACGAGATGCGATTTACGGGGCAAGGAATGAAGAGGATCGGACTTTGCGACGTTTACTACAGCTGAGTCAAATTTTCTCAAGAGGGCCGCCCAAAAATGAGTTTTCGAATTTCAGACGTATTTTCCCATATAATATAAATTCAAGGTATAAGAAATAACACTACATAATCATTTCACAAAATATCAATTCTTGTAAAAGTTATTAACAATTGAATTTTTCGGACAACTTTTTTTCTTTTCGAAATGTGTTTGCTAATACTTAACGAAATCAAACACTTTTACATTCTGCGTGTTCGTAAAGGTTTCGCGAGTAAAATTTTATTTTTATCATTTTGCAATAAACAATTGAAAAATTTTT
This sequence comes from Anomoia purmunda, assembly GCA_951828415.1. NCBI lineage: Eukaryota > Metazoa > Arthropoda > Insecta > Diptera > Tephritidae > Anomoia > Anomoia purmunda. The sequence continues at coordinate 4,201,372 of OX639998.1, read as the reverse complement.
ATTGTTCTCATAAGTTTACAATAAAATTTGAAATACCATATGATTCTGGAAATCAACTAATAAAAATGGATGGACTAAGCATTTTAGTGTACCTCTACGAATAACCACGCAGCAGGCCAGGCATTTTGAATTGTATTATGGTGAGATTTCATCGCACACCCAAATCTGCAATTACGTGTGTGGACTCATGCAACTGGTCCCTACGGCTTCAAATAATTATACTCTGTCTTCGTACAGCACATAAACCACATATCAACTCCACACCGAGAGAGCTGGTATACGGAGGAACCCTATGATTACCAGGCGACTTATTCGAGGAGACAAAGTACATCCCGCAGTCTGAATTCGTCCAGCAACTAATTGAGAACATGCACAATATTCAACCAAAGGATACAGCAGAAAGAACCATTCATATACCAGACTTAGAAAAAACAACTCACGCCTTTGTTCGAAATGACGCTATGAGACCACCACTAACGCCAACGTGCGATGCACCATGGAAAGTAGAACACCGTAACGAGGAAGTGTATAAGGTTTGGTTACGAAACAAACTGGTTAACGGTTCAATAGACAGAGTGAAGTCAGCGTACATTCTCAATGAAGAGAACACAGTAACAATACCATACGAAAGATGTTACATGGACCCGCAGTGGTCGTAAAGTTCGACTTCCACTCCGCTTCGCTTCATAAAAGTTCAACAGGCGGAGTGTTTCGTAACCTTAAAGTTTGTGTTGAAATCGTACACGATATGACAACTTCACTTTTAGCATATTTCTTTGCGATAACAGTCTCATTTAAACAGCAACGTTACTAGCTGCGTACTTTCGCGAAACTTTTACATTTGGAAACCGGAATACTCGCACTTCAAAAAATTAGTTCCCATTATCGGTTTCAATCTTATCACGTGAATTACTACATATTGTATAAAACATTTTTAAAGATAGTTAAGAATTTAAAATAAAGACAAGTAAAGTATTTTTACTCGCTGCGAAGTTTCTAGAAGCTTTTACATTTTGAAACCGGAGTACTTAAGCTCGCGTTTCAACAAATTCATTCTCATTATAGGTTTCAATCTTGTCACGTGAATTATTTCATATTGTACAAAACATTTATAAGATGTAAAGTATTGTGACAACTTTGAACTCTCCAATGATGAATATGAACTAAACACTTGAATTGCCGTCATTTAACGAACGATTGCGTTTAGCACAGAAACATTTTATAAAGATGAGGTGAAAAAACACACAAAAAAAGAGCGAATTAGAATTTTTTTCTTTTTGTTAAGTTAATGGAAATGAAAAAACAAACCCAATCAAAAATAAAAAGAAGAATTATTATTTGATAGAGAAAGTGTTAAAAGCGAGGAGGAAATTGCCGAGTCAAGTCAATTGCCGAAAAGCGAAAAACGAAAAACGTGTTAGAGACGAAGGCGAATTCGTATAAGGTGTTGTTGAGTTAGCAGCTGCGTGAATACTCTTGCAGGACTCAATGTCTAAACTATGTGTTTGTTGTGATTCTCTAATTCGTTAGTGTACATTGCTTTTTCCTTGGACTTAACATATAACCAAAGGGATATAAAAATGCCAAATAGTTTTATTGGAATAATGGTGATTGTTCTGGATATAACGATAGAATTTATGCAAGGGAGTTTCAGACGAACTGAATTCATGAGAATTCTGAATGATTATTATAACCCCAAGAGGAAAAACGTTCAGAGCGATATAAATTGTTCAATGAAATGCAGGAAGAATGTGAGGCGATTTCTACTTATGTATATTGTGAGGTTAAAATTTGATAATTTCATTACAACTGAACATGCTAAAGATGCCGCATATTTACAATAAAATCACCTCAATGAGGAATTATTGGATCAGCTAATTAGAGGTATTAAAAGTGGGCAAATTCAACAAAAAGCAATGAATGACCTATCCTGAAATTTTGATAAATTCGTTCGAATGCTGTCAATGCGTTGGCACTTCTTTAGTTTGTACATCATCAGAATTGATTAAGATCATCAAAATCATCAAAAGTGCCAGTGAAGCATGCTGTATTTGTTGTTATGTTAACAACACCCTTATTGAAATGGATGTGGATAGTGGAGCTTGTACCTCGATCATTTCAAAGGATGAGTTCGGTGAAAACTTTGAAAACGTTAAATTAGTTAGGCCTAATAATAATTTAATAAGTTTTTCAATTCACAAAATAATGGAATGTGGTGACTCATCGTGATATAGTTGCCAATTTAAAACTGTCTGTTGTTGGCATCGAAAAAAAAGTTCAAACCATTAATGGGAAGACCCTGGCTGGACAAACTGTTTCATGGATGGCGTGACAGGTTTGAAAGCAATATGATAACCAACTCAATCGAATAGATTAGTGTCTTTGAAAATATTAAGAAAAGATATCCCAACATTGCTGATGAATAATTGAATGAAGTTATTAGAGATTTTGAAGTTGACTTAGTATTAAACGAAAATAAGACGCCAATTTTTCATGGAGCGTAAACTTTTCCATTTAAATAACATGAAAAGGTCAGTCTAGAACTTATATAAAGAAAATATTTTGGAACCTATTCAATATTGCCATTGGGCTAGTCCAATTGTAATTGTTGCGAATCTAGCGGAGAAATGAGGATTTGTCCCGATGCATCGTGAAATAGGTATCTCGAAATTTTCCATTATCCCTTGCCGTTAGTTCACGATATATATTTTCAAACTGCAAATTTTGTTCGGTTATTAATTTGAAAGGCGCATATCTACAGTAAGAAAATTCTTGTCATCAACACACAAAATGCTCTATATGCATACAGGCGATTAACGTTTGGTGTCAATTGCGCTTTCAGTCTGTCATGGACCTAATAGTAAATGGTATGCAATTTCCTAGAGCCTTTCAGGATGATATAATTATTAGTGTATTAAATCAAAATCAAGTCATTGATAATGTTTGTACTGTTTGCGATCTGTCAAACTACAATGTTAAAATTAATATGGAAAAAGACGTTTTTTAAAAACATATGTTGAATATTTGGGTCATTGTTTAACAGATTGTTGGTAAAACCTAATGCAAGTAAAATTAGGGCTATTAAAAATGCACCAGCACCAAGTAATTTGCAGCAATTGTTATCATATTTAGGTCTTATAAATTATTATAGAAAATTCGTTCCAAATATGTCTGCTGAACTTGTCGTATTGTACCTTTTGCTACTAAAAGAATGTCCATTCAATTGTAGTAATGAGTATCAAAAGATATTCGAAAAAAGTAAACAATTCATTGATAACAGTAACATATTGGAAGTATGTAACATATTGGAACCTAAAAATGTAACCATTATATCAACTGGCGCAGTCCTCTCGCATAATGTAAATGGTAAGGAAAAGCCAGTTATGTTTATTTCGTCTACGCTATCGCCGGCGGAACAAAACTATTCTCAAGTACACCGAGAGGGATTTGCAATTATTTTTTAAACAAGAAAATTTCACACATATTCATTTGGAAAATGAAACAACGGGCATCCAAACTGTATGCCTCAATTAACATTTTAAATGTTTCCAATGAAATATTTTTGGATTTAAATGAAAACGCTAAACAGAAAAGGCTTGACCCACTTTTATTGCATATTTAATCCCTCGTTAAAGAGAAGTGGCAAATAAAATTGAAGAGAAGTTTAAAAAATATTTTTCCAATAGTTGGTCAGTATATTCGAATACTTCGGTTATCCAAAAAATATCGTTAGTGATAAGGCCACCATTTCAAAGATTCGAATTCATTCGGTTTTGTAAAAACAATGGCATTAATATATGCAAAATTCCATGGTATCATCCGGAGTCTAGCGGATTAGCGGAAAGTTGTGTTCCAACAATTAAAACAGTACTAAAAAATTTTGCTTGAGCAAAGAAGGGTCCTTAGTCATGGTACAGAAAGTAAAAAAAACTTACTTTATTATCATAATTCACCAACAACACCAACGGGTCAGTCACTTTCGTCAATGTTATTCGCACACAAGCCTAGAATTGTATTAGATTTATTAAGAAGTGAGAAAATTATGAATTCGAAGAAGACTTATGGTAAAAAAATAAATTTGGGAAATAACTTATTCCAACACTGATAAAAACGAAAAATTTAAATCTGTGAAATGGATACCTGTTATTGAAAACAGATATCAGATTTAAGATACCTAATGAAAGAAAATAATCACGTTCATTATGTGCATGTAAATCAAATACGAAAAAAGAAAGTTAGCAATTTTTAATTTCAGAAGAAGTAGAAGAATTGCCAGCATGATTCAGCTAATAGCATACTGAACAATGATCAAACCGAGAAGGAGTTAACAGAAAATGAAGATGAAATTTTACAAAATATTAATGAGCTCTACGCCTCTTCTCGTCCGATGCTGGCAGTGCCCATGCTGCTTTTGATTCGTCGAGAGAGTACTTTATTTCGCAGTTTCCCACTCAGCCCAAAGTAGAGATGCTGGAACCTAGACACCAATGCGCTGACTGCTTATTTGATGGCGGGAGGTACTTCGTTTTGTTCATGTTCATTTGCAGACAAAATTCCTCAACATGCCAGTCGTTCTTTCGGGCTCGCTGAAAACCAATGACTTCTTCAGCGGCGGTACGTAGAGAGCAAGATATATGGTATCATTGCCTGCAGATATCACTTTGTTGAGCGTTGCTTATGTAGCGTCAAAAAGACAAAATTCCTCAACATGCCAGTCGTTCTTTCAGGCTCGCTGAAAACCAATGACTTCTTCAGCGGCGGTACGTAAAGAGCAAGAAATATGGTATCATTGCCTGCAGATATCACTTTGTTGAGCGTTGCTTTCAGAGATATGGGGTGCAAGTCGTGTGCCGAAGCGGTTGCCTATCTGTTGTGAATCCACTGCTTCGAGCTATCCTCGTTCTATTGGGCACGCGCACTTTTCTGAACAGCAGCACGTGCGAATCTTGATAATGATCCAAGTCGATGTTAGCCTCTCGAATAATGCGCACTTTTCTGAACAGCAGTGCGTGCGAATCTTGATAATGATCCAAGTCGATGTTAGCCTCTCGAATAGTGCGCACTACGAAGACACTGGAACCATGGCTTCCATCTACTACAACATGGTCTATTTGGTTCGTGTTTTTCCAAAAGGAGATAGCCATGTACCTTGATGGATCTTTTGAATCTGCTTGAACCTGTGGTGAATGGCGGCATATTCTTTCTCCGAGCATCCGACCCCGAATTCGTGCTCCTTTACATGATAGCTGTAGTAGACGTCGCAAGGTCCATTCGTCTTCATTCCTTGCCCATCCATCACATCTCTGGATGGCGGTAATGCCAGCTTTTACTCTCGTGAGGGCATTCACCAGCCGGGCAGATGCACCTTACCGGTCCGGACATTCCTAGTCGGTGTCCCCAAGTCAAAGTCTTCATAACGATTGCCGTGGACGTCATCAGAATAGGGGAGTCTCACCCGAGACTTTTTGAAATTTTTCATTGATAGCTACATATTTTACGTGCTGGGTACCAAGCCCAGCGCACCCAGAGGCATTTTTAGGTAAGGGCACAACTATATAGCAAGCCGCTTGCTCCCAGTCAGACGACCGCTAGCAGTTGCACCTACTGGTGAACAGACGCAGCAAAACCGTGGTGAGCTCTTGATTGAAAAAGTGACCCACCGGGTTCGTCTTCTCACTTTAACTTACTCTTAAATTTATATTTGGAGGTTACCCAGAGAATCAACAAACACAGGGCCGGGCCAGAGTGGATAAAGCCACGTCACTCAAAAAATCAAGCCAGAGCGCTTCAAGTTCACTGAAAATCGGAAGCCTGCGAAGACGTTAAGAAAATGTGATGGGGTTCCCTTGAACGCGCTTCCCCAGAGAATGAAGGAAGCAATGGAAAGGGTGAGTGCCGCGCTACCAAGTTTCCAGGTCATTGGGTTTCGGTGGGAAACCAGTGCCCTTCGTCTAAACGCCAGAGATCAGTGGATGAGCAACATTTTGCACCGAAAATAATCTGGCCACACTTCTGGGTGGGCAGGCCTAATTTTGTCGAGGTTACGAAGGATAGGATCCTTTGGATCCGAGCTCGGGTCCATACCGAAGGACCAGTGGACGTTCTCCTAAGCATCCTAAAGATGAAACCGGCCCTCCCGACCTTATGCCTTATGATGCTGATCATCCTTCTCACTCGACGGTGCGGAACTTGGTATCCAAGTATGTGAACGGAAATTTTCTGTTCGGCAGCGAAGTGACCGCTCACCGCATTCAGTGTGGAAGCACGGACATAAATGATCGAGGTGAGTTACTTTCCATCTACCTTCTAACAATTAACCTACTTATATGCAACAAAGGTAAGGAGCCCACCTTCGTTACTAAAAACAGTAAGGAAGTATTAGTTATAACTATATGTAGTGTTAGCCTATATGAATTGATTGAGAGAGTTCTAGATTAACATTCCTTTTCTCTGACTATCCCAAAAGTGAGTAAAATTCTAAACAAAACTGACTGATGCTCTTATAGCAAGTTATTTGAGGATAAGCTAACCTGCGAAGCCAGGCCCGTGCGAAGGGACTGTCTTTGAGGGTGTTTTAAACTTTTGGATGCTCAGAGAATATTATGATTTTTGATAACGAATTCTTTTGACATGGTGTATGCCAAATTGAAACTGAAGATGAACATTGATTTTATAAAGCATTCGTTATCGAAAAGTCTTGCTTTGTGAATACAATTTATGATATTTGCTAATAAAAATTATAACAGTAACGGAAAACAAAAATGAAAGACTTTCAATAGTGAAAAATTGCATATTTATTAACCGTTGAGTCAAAAGAAAAATAGCGAATAATACCACAGTTATTGGCTTTCAGTCAACAAACGGACTCTTCGAGGTACCGAAAAAAATTCATCCAAAACCCTTTGAACATCAATCTTGACATCCCGATGTACATATATTCAAGGAAGCTACGAGTAAACCGTTTAGTCGATCTTCAGTCATATTTCGTCGAAGATACGTCTTCAGACGACGTAACGTTGAAAAGGGGCGTTCATTCGTCGCCGTAGTTACGGGAAAAACTGCCATTATTCGAAGAATTTGATGAACATTTGGAAAAGCCTCTGCGTTATAAATGTCAAGTGCTTCAAGGGAATGGTTGATTTCCTCCCTAGCAATCCGTCGTCGCCAAAGTTGAACTTCAGCAATCCATATTTCACTGAAATTGTCGTGTAGAATCGCAGAGTATGATTTGAATAATTCAACACATGAGTTTTCATCAAAAATTTTCATCTTGTTTGCGAATAAGCAGCCGAAATTCAGTAAAATATTCAGATGATCCAAAAATCGATCTTGTAAATTTGAGATAAAAGTATCGAGGTAAGGTATGTAAATGGTGATTCGATAGTAATCTTCGACTGAATCAGCTGGTGCGTTGTAGCGCTGAGATTGTTTCGAAGCAAGTCTTGGCTTCCACAACTCAAAGTAATGTTCTTCGCTAATTTTTCTCACATCTTCAAAGATTTCTCTGAATCTCTCTACAGCACATTCTCTTCTTTTGGTCAATTCCTTTTTTGTAAAACTCGAAAACCAGTTCTTATAGAAAATTCAGACAAAATGGTTTAAGGGGTAATTGTTCGTCGGCTGATGTCAATGTTAGTGGTGACAAAATTAGCCATCTATTTATGGCTTAACTGTGCCGGCCACTCCTAGCTACCTACCTGCATGTCAATATCTATCTTGGTTTCTTTTTGCTGTTACAAACAACCATTAGGTGCACAAAAATATAATAGTTTTGGCACTAGTGATGGTATAATAATAAATAAAAATAATAACAACAATAGTGAAACGAATAATATAACCATCTATTAGCAATAATAATAACAAGAGCTAATGTGTTTGGGAATTTTCGAACGCCGACACCGACCGGATGACCGTTATTCAACATCATCATTAATTCTAATATTTATAATAATAATTATTAATATATACATAACAACTATTATTATTGTTATCATAAAGTAAATATAGTAATAATAATAACATTAATATTTATTTCACAATTTTTCACCAGAAAGACAAGTTAGTTTTTCTGAGCATAACTTCTCGAATATGCGCAGAAGGATTCAGATTGTTTAGTTATTGACTTTATTACTGTTAATGTCGAAAGAGCCCGCCGAAAATCAACGAGGCCTAGAGTAAAAAAATAATGAATAAAACAATTTTCACAAATGGCTGGTCGAGTGCTAATAACTGCGCTCCTTGAAAAACTACTGCAGCTGTATATCTGTAAAATAGAGAATGAAAGAAAACGAAAGTTTCTTGGATACCTGCAGCAGATGATACTTTTATAGATTTGCGGGAGGAAAAAGCCAGCGGATTTCACGGTCACCAGTAACTTCAGTGGAAACGTAAGATTACTCTTTTTAGGGAAATTATCAGCTGGGGATGTGTAACAGATTTTCCGATAAATCACAGAATTTTGGCATCTATTGGGTGTCTAAAAGAAGTGCAAAGATTCGTAATACTAGGGTCTTTACATAGAGATTACTATATGTGGATACGTTTTTAATCTTCGATCGTCTGCATTAAAACACTCTTCCGGAAAGTGTTAAGTATTTTTGTAAATTATAAAAACATAAAAGAAAGCTACGCTCAAAGTTGCATTCATGATATAATAAAACCAATGAAAGACAGTTTGAAGATTGTTATCCTTTGTAAACCATTTAGTCTCACACTCTCATTTTGTCTGATATTTTGGTTCTGTTTTTCCATTCATATAAATTATAAACATTGAATCTTTTTATGCTTATAAGTGAAATCAAAGAACCTACACCTACATTGCCCACATACCGCCGAAGTCTCTTGGTCACACATGTATAACTAAATCTTCAGCCCAATACTCGCCGCAAAGAGCTGAATCGTGCTAATAAAATAAATGAAATTTATGTGTAGACTTCCTGGGTTATATTAAAATATATGTATGTACATCAGTGTCCACTGTGAAATTATTTGGAGCACAAATACATATGTAAACGTTCGCTCTAAAACCATATATTTATATATTTACTTTACGTTTTTGTGCACTTGGCACTTGGTCAATATTTTTATCATTGTTGTATTGCTTGTGAATAGGTTAAGAGTAGGCGCAAGAGTTATCTCTGTCTCACTTTTTCATTTTCAAAACTTTCGTTTCATCAACAATTTTTTATGATTGCTATAGGTACTTTTTTTAATATTTACGCTTTATCTTCTTCACACGGATTTTCAGCCGATTGTTTCGTGTATGTAAATACTCATAATTATCTTGGCAGAGTGCGAATACTTTTTGTTGCTTTAGTCGTCGTTACCTACTGTTGACTTGGTCATAATAAACTTTGTTACTTATACTAATTTATAACATCATTGGGGCTGGTTTTAAACCGACGAGGTGACATTTCTGGCGCTATCAATAGTTAAACTGGAAGCACGCAGGCTCAGCGATGCCAGTGATAGGTTGCTGCGATATAAAGGTTTAGGTGAAGAACTTGCTGTCGATAGCAAAACGGCACTATCAATATTGGATGCTATATAGCCTAACCCATTGCAGATGATTGTTTTTTCGTTGGCATTACCCACACCACCGTTCTCTGCGCGAGGTGGAAGAATATCGAGTGGTGGAAGAATATCGGCCATATCGAGAGACAATGATCGATCTGAAGCAACTCCGCTGGAATTACAGATGTTGCGCGCATCGCAGCCAGGTCCACTGACGCCGCCAAGACCGGCAGCACTTTCACTCCCACACAGATGTAAACGAGAACTCAATAATTTATTACACGCTGGACAAGATCTAGAAACACCCTTTTCTCGTCGTCGCAAAAGCTCATATGCACACCTGTATAAAATTAGAAGCAGAAAGGAAAAAATATCTACTGTAAAAAGTATGCTTGATAAATATGGTTTTTATGAGATACCAATTCTAATCAATTCATGACAAAAATTTTAAAAATTTTGTGATGTTTCTCTGGGGCCGACCAAAAGGTAATAATACATTAGCCCATTTTCAATAATTTACATTCAATCATTATCGTTGAGTTGAGCTCAAGGCCAGATTTTAAGTTTAAACTAATTACTGTACATTTTAATTATTTGATTTTATCGATATCTCAACTTCAGTCTGAAGTCATCATCAACAAATATACAGTCAAATGGTTGCCTTACAAAGCAAGCAAATGTGTTTTACTACTAAATTTTGGTTTGGTTATTTTCGTTATATGTTCATATGATAATATATCATTGTGTTAAAATTTAGTAATTCCGGATATTTGGGACTTTTAACGTAACCTTGATTTAACTCTCCATGTGAACATCGTCAAGTATGGGCGTGTTTTTTATCTGCTCTGCGACTCCATTTTAAATTCCGTTCACGTTATTCAATAACCTAAATTAATGTAAAGTGGTTTTCAACAGGGACGCTACAAAAGTAGACCGATAGTGACAGCAAACGACGCCATAGTTTTGCCCGCTCTTTTGATATTTCTCTTCAGTAAGGTTACCATTTCATCATGGAAAGATATGCGATCCAACAACGAGTCGAAATTATTAAAATTTACTACCGAAATTCGGAGTCAATGGCCTCAACTATAACAGCGCTACGTCCAATTTATGGTCGTCGTCATTTCTGGCTGAATGGCTTCGTCAATAAGCAAAATATGCGTTATTGGACAGGGAGCAATCCACACGTACTCCATGAGTCAACATTGTATCCTGAAAAAATTACGGTTTGGTGCGGTTTATGGGCCGGCGGCGTCATTGGGCCGTACTTCTTCCGTGATGATCAAGACCGGCACGTTACTGTGAATGGGAATCGCTACCGCTGATTCGCTGATCGATGAAAGTCCATGTCACTTCCGTACTAGAGCGCAGACTCACCGTACACAGCTTGCACTGTCGGAATGCAAACTTAACCATTATAAGTTCTACACAAAAAACAGAAAGCAACAAGGCTAAGAAAATTTTTCCAGCTAACACTAATGTACCAGCAATGCAGCTGAACAAAGAGCTAAGATCTGCTCGCTTTTAAAAGAATTTGTGTGTGGACACATCACTAAAATTAGCTAGCTGAATTCAGCGATGGCGACTAAGGTGACACCTCATTAAACTCGTCGAACTCGTTTCCTGCAATGCAGCCATTTTTTTCGCATATATTAGACAAATTTATATTTAAATAAATTACACGAGTTATGTATTTAAATAAATTACATGAGCTATGTATTTAAATAAATTACATGAGTTATGTATTTAAATAAATTACACGTATTAAGTACGAGTAGCTTTAGCTCCTTTTATTTTGAGGGTGATTTTAAGACTCACTAATACAAAATTTACTTAACTCTAAGAAAACAAAAACGTAAGTTAGAATGCAAATATTCAATAACGGTATACTGATTTAACATAGAGTAGTGGGAGTGTGATATTGTTGTTGTTAAATAAAATATAATTAAATAGAGAGTCGTTATATTATTTGTAAAGCTAAAGAAAAAAGAGAGATTTAATTGTTGTTATTGTTAAATATATATGTAACTTCCCCATCGTTAAATTTGACGAATACCGAGAGAAAAGAAACTGGAACTCTTTACGTACTTATACTAAAACTAATCACTAATGCTACTGTAAATTTATGTATATATGTATTTATACATTTACATATAGTAAGCTTAAAATTCATATGCCATTGTCTTACTTATAACTTAACTAATCTCGTTAATATTAAATTTGTCTGCATATTTATTTTGCCTTTTCTGAATTCATTATAAGTTTTTCTATGCAGATTCCTTTTGTTTATATACCTTTTTTTCGTTTATTATATTTATATGTATATTTGACTTATTACAATTTCCTGATTCCACGTTAATTGGTTTTTCTTTTGTAATGGAATGATATGAGGTATTTTAATATTCGATATATTTACTTAATTTTTCTTTAATTGTAAGTGAATTATTTTCAAAATTCAACATTCTAAATTTTTCAGTTAATGTGCTATATAAAATTTCAATGTCAGAATTTCCAGTATGATTGTTCGGCTTCGTTAAATGTAAAGTTATATTTTCCTTCTTTAGGTAATCTCTAATATTTACGCTTCTGAACTCATTATCTGTTATCAGTACTTTAAAATATCCCTTTTGTGATTTCTATTGTCTTAATTTTTCAATTATCGTTTGGTTAGTCCTGTCTTCCAGGTAGTAAGCAGTGGCAAATTTAGAAAATCGATCTATAAAAATAAAAAAAAAATTACTTTGCGTTAGTATATATGTATGTATAACCTGGTTAATAACTTTCGGTGTTTCAGTTAAAATAAATTTAGGCTTTATTGTATTACGATCGTATTTTGCTCTATTACAAACGTCGCAATTATTGATATATTTTTGAATTAAAGTCTTTAAATTTTTATAGTATGTACATATATTTTTTCAGCCCTTGATAATTTTCGTTAATGCCAGCATGTCCTGTCTCATTTCTTTGCTACAAGTCAATTTGTTTAAAAGTTTCCTCTTCCGAATTCATATCTTTTGCCATGTAAGAACACTTAAAAAACTTCACATTTGGTTCATATTCATATAACTTTATTATTCTTTTTTGTAAAATATTGTAAATATTTGCTGTCGTCAAGATCTGTGTACATTCCTATTTTCCCATTTGTTATATGTTGTCTCAATTTTTCTTCTAAATCACTATTAAGATTTTCTTGATTTATATATATTTTTTTCTTGTCGTTATTTATTTCAAAATCCCGCATTTTTGTCTTTTCGTCTTTTCCTTGCCTTTTTGTATACAACCACTTGAGTGGCTGATGATCAGAGGAAATAGTACAGTTAACTCCTTTTCCGAGACCGAATAATTACGCTCATGATAACTTAAGGTTCTGCTGGCGAAACAGGGTGCATGTCTTGTTGCAGCACTGCTCCTACTGCAAAAGAGCTTGCGTCAGTGGCCAACTCGAAAAGTTTATTAAAATCGGGATACTTAAATGCCGGTGCTTCGGTAATGATTCGTTTCAGCTTTTCGAATGAATTTATAAAATTTGGACCATTTATACTAATTTAAGCGTCTCTCTTAAGAAATTTTAAAATTGGATATGCTACATTCGCAAAGTCCTTAACGAATTTCCTGTAATAACCACACATACCCAGAAATGAAATAATATGTTTTATGGTTTTTGTAATCTTTAGACCCAATATATGTTAAACTTTTCCGGGGTTTGGCTTTGCACCTTCGGGTGTCAAAACGTGACCTAGATAAAGAGTTTCCTAAGAGAAAAATTTGCATTTATTTATTTGAATTTTTAATTCTGCTTCTCTTAACTTGGACTTAACTCTTTTAATACTTTCAATATGTTCGCTTAAACTTGTGAAAAATATGAGTATATCATCCAAATATACTACGCATATTTTATTGATTAAGTCTTTTAGTACCTGATTAATTAACCTTCGGAACGTTGCTGGAGCATTTTTTAAACCAAAAGGCATCCGAACGTACTCATAATGTCCGCGGGCTGTGGAAAAGGCAGTTTTCAACCGGTCTTCTTCTTTAACAAGAATTTGGTGAAACCCTTTTGCCAAATCCAATGTCGGAAAATATTGTGAACGTCCAAATTTGTCTAGGAAACTGTCAATATTCGGAATCCAGAATTTATCGTCCGTTGTAATTTCATTTAACTTGCGATAACCCACCACAAGTCTCCATTTCTTCTCTCCATTAATGTCTGTCTTTTTAGGTACAACCCAGAGGGGGCTATTTTAAGGGGAAGTGCTTTCTTTTATAATACCTTGTCTCAGCATATCTTTTATTTGTTTATTTACCTCTTGTTCATGTATTTGTGGTTATTTATATATTTTTGAATAAATGGGTCTGTTAGTAACTGTTTTTATTTCGTGCTGTACTATGCTTGTATTTGTTAAGTGTTGACCCTCAGTACAAATTAAATCTTGATATTTATGTAATATACTTTTTAACTCATTTCTTTCCTCACAATTTAAGTTTTCATATCAATGTTTTGTAAGTGTTTCATCCAAGTTTATACTATCTTATTTGTGAATCTCATCTACTTTATAGGAATATTCTAGAATTTGTGCTAATATATCGTTGCTATTGATTAAAATTTTGGGATCTAAACTGGTTCAAATGCCGTGCATATCTATTGAACGAAGGATTGTTACTTTGTCTAAAATTGTTATTTTGTCTAAAACTGTTATTTTGTTGGAAATTTTGATTATTTGTATTTAATTCTTGTTGTCTATTAGAATGCTGTTGATATTTGTTATTGTTATTTGTATGTGAGTGTTTACATAACTACTCATACCAATTCCAAATCTATTAATACGAATCAGGCCCTCACTTTCTAATAAGCCGTAAGCTTTTCTTAAACTATTTACTGGTGTACTAATAACAACAGAAGCTAAATTTGCACCAATATTATTTAAAAATGTACGTAAAATAATTTTTTCTCTATTTAAGGGGCTAAATTCTAATGGTTTAGTTGTATCATACTCAAATTTTTCGTTTAGTTTTGATAATCAGCTTAACAATAACTGTTGAACAGAGATAAATACACGCAGCTGAACTGTAAGATGGCGACTGACTTTATTGAGTATAAAGAAACATATAATACAGAGGAATCAAAGAAAGAAAAAAAGTGATAACTAGAGTTGCCAGATTTATATGGCTTTACAATACTTCCCTTTAATAGAACATCTGACAACATTGCAAAACATATTTAATTTTAAGTTAACAAACATTAATTCATTTTCATTTCAATTATTTTACTAATTACATATTTTTACTGAAAACCTATCTTGGCATTAATAGATTTATTCTTAACTGCTGGTACCGCTTTCGTTAAACCATTTGCCAACATGTCACTTGTGGGAATGAACTCCAGCTTTACAGATTTATTTTCAAGTGTTTCTCGTATAAACTTCACCTTAATGTCCAATGTTGTTGCGAACAATGTGGATTGCGCTCTTGTTGTCGCAATGTAGAATCAACTCCGATACTAGCCGATAAAACCAAATGACTTCTTGCATTGCACACATAACCGACATTAATTCTGCTTCAGTCGACGACAATGCAACCGTCCGCTGCCTATACGTTGACCAAGAAATCGCTCCACCCTGCATAACAAACACGTAACCAGACGTTGATCGTCTTTCGTCAAGATCTCCTGCCCAGTCAGCATCACAAAAACCAGTAAGACCTTCAGCTGATTTCTGATAAACGATGCCTTTGTCAACAGTACCCCTCAAATACCGCATCACACGCTTCATTGCAATCCAATGAGCTTTACCGGGGTTTTGTGAAAAACGACAAAGCAAATTGACAGCAAAGCTAATATCGGGACGAGTATTTTGTGCTGCATACAGAAGACAACCAATTGCTTCCATATACGGAACGTTTCCCATTTGTTTCTTTGCGTCTTCAGTTTGTGGACACATTTCTGCAGTTAGCTTTTGCGACAAGTCAATTGGCGTTGAGACAGGATTACAATCGTCCATTCCAAAACGTTTAAATCCGCCGCAAATATATTCAGATTGATCAAGTTTAATTAGTTTTTTAACCTCGTGTCGCTGAACTCGCATGCGAAGTACCGATGAAGCTTAACCCACGCCTTTCATTTTAAATCTAGAAGACAACTCGTTCTTAATACGCTGCGTGGCCTTTTTGCCATTGGAGCACACCAAGACGTCGTCAACATAAATCACCGTCACCGCATCTAATTGATGTACTGACAAATCATGCTTCGCTGCCAATGCGAACAAAAATCGTAGTGAATTGCATCTCACAACAGGTGAAAAAGTTTCTGAATAAGCTATGCCCTGTTTCTGCGAACAGCCTTTCACAACAAGTCTTGCTTTGTAACGAACCAGCGCACCATTGGAATTTCGTTTAACTTTGAAAACCCATTTCGAATTTATGGCTCTTTTACCCACAGGACAGGCAATTTCGTAAGCAAGTGTTGTTTGATTTAAGAGAATCCACCTCCTATTCCATCGCTCGTTTCCAAGCGCACGCATCAGCACTAGGGGTGGACAATATACATCGATAGTTTGAAATCACTCGATGTATTGTGTCGATGCATCGAACTGAACCGATGCAATGTTTAGGCTTCGATGTACTGCTTTTTATTCGATGTAATGAATTTTTTCAGTATTAGTCGAAATCACTAACAACAGAATCGCGAAGTTGCAACTCAACGAAATTTTAAATCGAGCGTGGTTATTAATATTTGAAGCGTAATTACACTGTTTACATTAAGAATACTGAGTGCCCTATTGCAAATAAGGTAAAATTAAGTTATTTTATTCAATTGTGTGAGAAGGGGAATGATGTTATTATAATTAGTTTCAGCTTGTAAGAATATGACAATGGTGCCGAAACAAAAAAGCACAGTTTGGCAGTTTTTTTCCAAAACCGACGACAAGACAGCCAAATGTAAATTGTATCAAAAGAGCATCAAGTCCTCCAGAAACACCACTAACTTGATTGGGCACGTAATAAATTGCCACAAGCCTTGTTTTTTCGAACATTTTCACTTGCAAAAAACTACGGTGGAAGATAAAAAACGTGCAGAATGCATTTTGCTGACACCTTCATCTTCTAAGGAGTCAGGTTACGAAGAAGTAATAGTTGATAGTGCAATGGATGTTCGATCAAATGCTTCACAAGACTCATCTCAAGATGTTGCACGTAAGACCTCGAATGGATTGGAAACTCTAGACTCGTATTTTGGCGTAGCCCCTATAAAACGGCAAAAAACCATATAGGGATGAAAACAAGTAAAGTTAATAATTTACTGTTGTATATGATTTGTAAGGACAACCAGCCTTTTTCAATCGTTGAGAATGAAGGATTTAGAAATCTCATGAAGACCCTTGCGCCGCAATATAAAATTCCGAGTAGGACAACCCTCAGGCGTTGGCTTGACCAAAAATATGAATCTATTTCAGAAATATTTAAAAAGAAACTGTCCACTACCGAATATATAACCTTAATAACCTTAATAACAATTGCGGCCCATAGAAGCTGCTACAAAAGAAGCATCTGGTGGAAAATATTGCACAAGTAGCAAAATAATACCGCTTGTGCGTTGCATGATTTCAAAAATTAATGTGGCTGCCGCTGATACGATTGTTGCAAGAGAGCTCAAGAAACTTGCGCTTATGGCAATTCATAGGAAAATGAGTGCCATAGAATATGTTTCACCACTTGCCATTTCGAATATTCTTGATCCCTGCTTTAAAAAAATACATTTTAAAGACCCATTAGCTTGTCCGAAGCTATTGCAAAGATAAAAGATTTAATGGAATTTCAGTTGAACCAGACTGATGAAACTGATTCTGACTCCGATATTTCTAACAGAAGTAACGAAGATACATTTTCATTGTGGAGTGATCACCAGAAATTGGTTCATCATAATTGGAAAACCAATAAATCAGATGAGAGTTTGTCCGATGAGCTTTCGATCTATTTAAGAACTCCAGTAGGTCGACTTAATGAAAATCCATTGGTGATATGGGAGGACATAAAAATACAGTTTCCCAAGCTCTATAGAATAGCTTATAGATTCCTAACAATGGTCGGAACTTCTGTCCCATCAGAAAGGCTATTTTCGAAAGAAAAGGTTAAGCAAAATTTTATTTTTACAAAGCATTGATAAAAAGTTTTGGGACATTTAAAATTAATTTTGAGTGCATATTTCTCTTATATACACCACTTGCATTTATATGTGTTTTACATGTACAAAAGCTTCAATATTTAAATAAAATAAAATTCATTAATGCTCTAATTAAATACAGTTGATTAACACTATACTTTAGCATGACTATAGCATTCATTAGTACATAAATAATACATACTGCATAAAATTGAATTTAAAATATGAAGAAAATTATAATTATTTCATTGAATAAAAAAATACTCGATGCATCGAAAATATCGATGTATTTAACAGATACTCGATGCCAACACCGACGCAGTGATGCGATGCTTTACATCGAGAAAAATATCGATGTATTTTGTAAATGTCCATCCCTAATCAGCACTACTTAACGCCTGTTGAACACTTATAGGGTCATCAGCATCAGACACTGCACTCAATAACAAATTATTTTTTACCTTACTTGCAATACGCTCTGATCGACGAACTGGACTAATTTTATTGTTATTTATTGCATACTGATCAGCTACTTCGCTTTCGTATTCACTGTCTGAAGATTTGTTGACATCTGACAATTCGCTATAATCTTCCTCCTTTGAATTGATAATGTCACAAACTTCCCTTGCAGCATCAATATCAACATACAAATTTGGTTCTGCATGCTCTGTTACGTTGCTTGTACTTTCTAAAAATGTAACACCGCGGGTTACAATAAACTTATGTATAATCAGATTTTCGGTAAAATCGGTATGCTTTAGAAGCTGTGCTATACCCTACGAATATACACTCTTCTGACTTTGCATAAAGCTTCAATCGCTTCTGTTTTGGTACATGAACCATCGCCGTGCAATCAAATATACGTAAATGCCTTAAATTCGGTTTTACTCTTATACTATATTTCTCCAGACTTCGACTGTTGCCTCTACACGGAATGTGATTTACCAAGTAGGCTTCTGCCCAGAATATGTTTCCCAGACCAGAATCTAGCAACATGCTCCTGACACGTTCAATCAACGTACGGTTCATTCGTTCAGCCACACCATTTTGTTCGGGCGTGTATGGAACTGTCTTTTGATGAACAATACCACAATCGCTCATAAACTTTTTAAATTGCTCAATGCAATATTCAGTGCCATTATCTGTTCTTAGCACGTTAATTTTACGGCCACACTGTGTCCCGACTTCGCTCTTGAATTGCTTCATTTTCTCAAATACGTCGGACTTGCGCACGATTGGTGCAGCAAAAGCCTTGCGAGGAAAATCCTCAACAAACTCCAACAAAAATCTTGCACCGCTGAACGACTTTGTATTAATTGGACCAAGAACATCCGAATGTACGATGTCCAATACATTATGTGCGTGTGCTCAAGCAGATTTATTAATTGTTCTCGTTTGTTTACCCTTGCAGCATACAATGCACCCTTTATCACTTGTATCGCTGTAATTAACTCCAACTGTTGAATTTGCCCCTGCTTCATACTTTGTGTACAAATATGAGCTAACCTACGGTGCCAAAGCTCAAAGCTGTCAATCGCTGTCATTGCTCTTCCAATTGTTGATTTTTCGCAGTCTAACTTATACAAATCGATATGTGCATGCGCTGTTGCAATCATTTCTCCCTTCGGATCGAAAATCTTACACATATTGCCTTCGAACACCACCTTTTTGTTTTGCTTAGTTATTTGCCGCACTGACAAAAGGTTAGCGCAAAGAGTAGGAGCACATTCTTCATTTCTAACATTAGTTGGACACTGACAAAAGGTTAGCGCAAAGAGTAGGAGCATATTCTTCATTTCTAACATTAGTTGGAATTTTTCTATTGTTTACGTTCAGATCTAAACTCACTTCGCCTGCGCTTTTGACAGTCACTCGTTCTTTATTCGCCAAAATTACTTCGCTATGCTCTGCCGCTCTCTCTTTCGAAATCAACCGCTGATCATTTGTCATATGTGACGTTGCGCCTGAGTCGACATACCACAAGCTTTCGCCGCTCTGAGAGTGAAAACACGAATTTGCTTACAGGGAGTTGGAAACCATCGCCTTCCTGTCTTTACCTTCGTTTTCGCTAGCTTTTTTTTTAAAAGAACTTCAGTCGTTTGTTTTCTGGTAGTAATTTTTGGAATACAAAGCATTTTCCGTTAAATCATAATGCTGTCGACAGTTAACTTTGCTTTCGAATTTTTTACTGCCATAACGAGTGCTTGACATTCGTTAGGCAACCCAGCGAGCAATAATGAAGCGACGACTTCGTCACCAAGATTAAAGTCATTACTACTTCGTTCACATAATCCTGTATGCATTGGAACTGCTCCAGTTTCAACTGCACTTGCTTTTTCAAAAGCTCTACCTTGGGAGTTAAGCCACTGTCTGCATATGCTGCCATTGATGAGTCCCACGCGTCTTTTGCACTTTGTGCATTTGCTACGTGCGAAAAATTACTCGGCTCCACCATGAGGGTAATCTCCGCCATCGCCCGTTCATTTTAATCACGATACTTTTCCGAAGACTTCACAGACAAACCACTATTGGTAATCTTCAAGCAACTTTTCAACACCAAGTAGGATTTGGCATTTCTCCTCCATACGTCGAAGTTTTCGCGTCCATGAAGTTTTTCAAATGTTGCCATTTTTAATGAATTCAAAGATTTTTAAATATTTTTCCGATTAGTGCATAAGCCCATAACCTGTTGAGCAGAGATAAATACACGCAGCTGAACTGTAAGATGGCGACTGACTTTATTCAGTATAAAGAAGCATATAATACAGAGGAATCAAGGAAAGAAGGAAAGTTATAATTAGAGTTGCAAGATTTATATTATTTTACAATAATAACTTATAATATTCACTTATCCTATTACAACGAGCAGCAAACGCCTCTTGGTACGGTTGATGCTATGACTCTTTTACGCCAAAGTATTGTACTAGGATCTCCTTAATTGTACCCCAATTTGCACTTACCGGTAATGTTCTCACCGTGTGTAAAGCCTCGCCTTGTATTTTGTTGCTTATTATTCTGCGGAGAACATATTCGGATGCCATTGGATTAGTGTATGTCATGGCTAAAATAGCATCCACCTCTCTTAAAAACGAGGAGAGGGCATATACACCATCTCCCCTGAACTCATGCACTCTGTATGCATCTTTAATGATATCGTTAATTCAGAGCTGAAACATTGCTTGCTCACCATTCGCATTGGGTTGTGCCATTGTTGGTGCTGTTGGGGGCAATTCGCATCAACTTCTCCAATTAACTGTTTATAGTAACATAAACTTTTCAATATAATGTTGTCACGGCACTAATTGCACTTTGCACTGTTTTTGGTTTTTTTTATGTTTTTGTCGCGAACAGTGGAAATTTGCTAAGACCACGTTTTAAAATGATCATAACCTTAAACATTTTTGCCTTTTTTTAGGTTATCAAAGTACTGCTTGTAATGTACATATATGAATTTTTATATTTCTATTGATTTTTTCTGTTTGTTTCAAATAGGTTTTTATTTATTGTAATTTTCATAATTTGGGAAACAGTTTCTTAAAAATCAGTACGTTCTCTTATCGTGCATCAGTGTATATATTACGTGTTTTATACTTAATTAAATATGTATATTAATTTTTCTTTCTTCTTGCTCTTTTATTTTATTTTATTATTTTTTTTTTATTGTCTATGCATCCGGTTCTTTTTCTTTTTTCGACCGCGCCAGTTATGTATTTAAATAAATTACACGTATTAACTAGCTTTAGCTCCTTTTATTTTGAGGGTGATCTTAAGACTCACTAATACAAATATTCAATAGCGGTATGCTGATTTAATATAGAGTAGTGGGAGTATGATGCTGTTGTTAAATAAAATATAGCTAAATAGAGAGTCGTTATATTGTTGTTATATTTGTAAAGCTAAAGAAAAAAGAGAGATTTAATTGTTGTTATTGGTGAATACATATGTAACTCGCGCACACGTGCTTGCAGTTTTGGTGCATACACGGCATACACTAAAGATGAAGGGAGGTAAAATCAACAACTTAACAAACTGGGGTCGATCGCTATATGTAAACAAAATGACAAGGAACTCCGGAAAAAATATTAAAGACAGTCCGAAGAATAAAATAATGAAAACGATCGCATCAAAAATGTATACGAGTAATGCAAAGAGTAATCGATTTATCATTCTCGCTGAAGTAGACAATGCTACTGACTTTAGTAAATAATCTCTTAACCCTTCGTCGGGCGCAACTGATCTGTTGTCGAATATAATGTGAACAATACCAGTCGGATTCGGTCATGGCAGCCAACGAAAAAACATATTCATATTTTGGTTTGGTCTTGTGCGCTAGTGTTTTTCGGTTAAACGTTGGTGCGATTCACTAACTTTAAACGATGCGACAATTGTTATTTTTTACGGCAATATTTGCCGTTTGCACTAACGATTGTGCGATTCACTAACTTATTCTTAACGACACTTAGCAGCTGTCTCGTTGTATTTATTCAAAGTGGTAAAGAGTGGCACCTCTGTCAAACTAAATGTCAAAATAAGCGAAACGCACAAAGGTGAATAGAGAAAAAAACAAACGAACGCCTGCTGCCAAATATAAATTTCAGCGTTTTTATTATATTTCATTAAAGTGAAATAAGATACTATTTTGTTTAAAACTACAAACGTTTATACGTTTCTTTTTATATATAACAATGTTCCATTGTAGCAGAATTCCGAACTCTCCTCTGAGTGGTTTGCTAGAATAAGCATTATCTCGACTCCAAGGAATATCCTGAATCACCTGCAAATATGCCATGATTTTCGTTTTCAAAATTTTTCGTATTTAGGATTTACATTGTACAATATATTTAAATTTTTTTAATTAGAACCATTTATCTTTTATATAGATAGGTTCTAGCGGCTTTGAGATTCTTCGTAACTGGTTGCTATCAACGACCCTTAAGTGAGCAATGGGTAATATCCATGCGCCAGTCAGTCATCCGTAAGCCGGTATTCATCGGGTAACCGATGCAATCTATGATTCGTTGTTTCACTATGCCTCCTCATTATTAAAACTAAACTATACTTTTGTTTTTATACTTGGATTCTTGATAAAAGTTTGTGCGAGCTACTTGGTGCTCCACTCGGGTCATAGGAAACCTCACCTCCTGGTGAAACAATGAATGATTGCATCCGTTACACGATGAATGCTACGGCTTACGGATGACTGGCTCATGGATATTCCCCATTGTTCACCTACGGGTCGTTGATAGCAACCAGTTGCGAAGAACCTTAAAGCCGCTAAAGCCTACCAATATAAAAGTAAAATTTAAAATTGCATACAGTCTTAAAGATTACACGAGCTACCTGTTTCTCAGTTGATATTGCTGTTATTCTGGAGCCTCTTAATAACATCAAATTTGTTGTCGTTTAGTTTTCGGTCATCGACTAGCTAACATCAACAGCTGATTCGGCGAATGCGAAAATCGTTAAGAAATGGCTGCTGAATAGCAGGGTCGTTAAAATTTTCGTTAAGTTGAGTTAACCAATCGAATATCTTTAAAATAAGTTAGTGAATCGCACTACAGTTAAGGATTTGTGGGCTGCATATATGCGAGCAATCAATATATTTATAATTATAAGTATAACTAGATATGCCGGCTTTGATAATGGTGCAAATCGTGCACACCGTCTACTTACCAGCAAATTTGCCCCATAGATGAAATTTGGTGTAGAGTATATATAGGGATTAAAGTAACATACTTCTTGTAACAAACACTGTCTTCAGCGATATTGGTTTTTATTGTTTCAAAAATCAAGCTTAACCGTTTTTTCTAGAGTTGTACTTATTACTTAAAAAATATTGGGGTTTTAGCGTAAGCAGGGTCTGAATAAAACGTAACACAGCACCCAGAGCTACTCTTTGTAAGTCCCTTAGGTGCCTAACTACTGTCACATCAATACCGTAGAATCGCATTCTTCCAAACAACCGGTGGAAGTGCCCAAAGGGCGCGGGGATGCAACCAAGACCTGCACGGCCATCCCCGAATTGCAAAACCTCTCGTCAGGGACGTCCGCGAACAAGCCCCTCGAGGGAAGTACTCAAAGGAAACCGGACACGGTTCCAAAGCTGGCAATCCCATCCGTGTACCATCAGCGGACTCAAAACTATTCTTTGGACGGGGATCGATCGCCCCCAAGGAGGCGGTGCCATCGACCTCCATCCGAGCTGCTCACGGAGAGCTAGAGACGTGCTCCCGGACATCAGGGCTCAGCGAAATCCAGAGCGGCCGCCAGGCTGCTGAGAAAGTTCGGCGAGGGCCTTGTAAATTGATATTTGAGGGAATTGGTAGAGCGAGCGAAGAGCCTGCTAGCGGTTAGAAGAAAGCGACAAAATAGGATGGTCTTGGACGTATCCCCATCGAAAAAGCAAACAGGCCCTAAGAGGCGATGGTCTGGAGACAATACCGTCAATGAATCGAATAGGCCTAGACCCTCAAATAGCTCTGGCCCGCATAAACCTTCACGGGAGGCTAGCGCTTTTAACGAAGTCTCCAGAGATCATCTGGTTCTAGCCGTTATGGACAGAGGACACCCAGAAAACCGCACATTAGAGATGGTGGTGAGGGAAAAGGGACGGTAGCCAAAATAATATCCTTTTGAGTTTTTGTGTTGATCCGGCAACTGCGCATATACTATACATGTACGACAGTTAATTAAAATTAGGAGGTCGTGAATAAAATTATAGACTTGGCTTTTCAAAAACCTTATAGATTGTAAAGTTTTTGAAAAGTCAAATTGAAAACTTTATTAATTTGAAAAAGCGCGTGTGTGGTGTTATAAGTAGAGAACGACCGCTGCCAAATAATTGTGACTATTTTAATACTTATTCAAGAGCATATTTTCTCTTGAAAAAATTGCTCTAAAAAATCTGTCTGCTCCTCCATCGAGTGCATCTAGTGACAAATTACTCAGAGGTCCAGGTCAACTTTATACCGATGTTCGGCATCAGCTGCAAGGTGGAATAATAATCTAGAATTTTTGAATTTTTTTTGTTTATTTCCAATATTTTGTTTAAATGAAGGTAATATGAGGTCATTGTTAGTAATGTGGTATGCTGCGTCGTTTTTTCTTTATGAATCCAAAATAAAAAAAATTATGGTTATCTCATATAATGTTTGCTAGATATAAACATGTGTGTGTAATCAAAAATTACCTAAAAACCAGGGGTTGTTTAAAACAGCAGTGGGAAAATACCACCGGTTATCAGTGCCTTTTATCATTTATCTATATATATGTGTATGTAGGCAAAAGCAGGCGCTTGGTTTTTTGCATCGCACACAACAGCGCATTTCTTTCTACCTATCAGTCTCGAAGGCGAAAAATCTGAATTTTTTTCATCTTATCGTCCACGAAAGTGAATACAGCAGAGAATGTTGAAACCCAGGAAAAATTTAAAAAATTTGGTATACGGTGTATACCTAATTTAATATTCAATGAGTTAAACTACAACTACTCATTAAAAATGGGCATTCGTAAATTTTTAAGTAAAAGTCCTCGTCTCGAACAAGCTTTTACGTAATTATAGAGGTTATTTATACATAACTTACATATATTAAACATTCTAAAGCTTCCATTATTGAATTTTGCTCTCGCTTATTGTTTCAATTTATTTCTGATATCATCTATGTACACTCAAATACTATTTATTTGGTTTTTGTCTATTAATTAACAGTTCAAAGCTGAACCTGCGATATAAAATCGCAACTGAGAGCCGAAATTGATCCATTGATGCACAATTATTGGAGGGAAGAGTCGAATTTTTAAATAAGAGCAGAAATCACATGGAGCCCATGGCCCAAAACATAATTCTTTGCGGTCGACAAGGCTTACCACTTCGCGGCAGTGATACTGAAATAATCACTTTAGAAAAACCCAATCATAATGAAGGATAATAAGATATCGAGAGTTGAGTGATTTGGAACTTAGAATTATTTACCATGACTTGATATTAAAACAGCTCATCGATAGGATTAACAGTTCCAAAGCTTTCACGATCTTGGCAGATGAGTTGGCGGACACTTCGGGAGTCGAACAAATTTCATTTTGTATCCGGAGCATTGATTTAAAAATGTCATACATGCGGTTTGTGAGGATTTCTTAAGTTTTGTTCGGACTACGCAGTTTACTGAAAAAGGAATGAATCTTCGGGAATAGACTGTAAGTACTTTATCGCCTAATTTTATGACGCTGCAAGTGCAATGAATGGAGAATTTCACGGAGCACAAGGTTACGTTCAGAAAAAATACAAACTCGCTATGGATTAGCACTGTGCTGCTCACAGTTTCAATTATCCTAAACGTTTGCTCGCCATTAAAGATGTCATTTCTAAAAACGAAAACCTTCGAAATGGTTCAAGGACTAAATGAAAATTTCCTGTGCAACGAGGCGAGCGGAACATCACGAATCAGTCAAAATTTATCTCCATTTACAAGCAGCAGTCATAAGCGTCTCCGAAAATATCTCGAATATCTGGACAGATTCAAAAATAACTGCTGCAGCAATTCAGCTTCTAACAGCGCTTAAAACCTTAGGTTTCGATGCAAGTGCTCGCTTCGATTCATTATCTGGCTTTATCATTGACTCGAGTTCTGCAAACAGAAAATCAAGATCTCGATAAAGCTATAAAGTTGACACATGCAGCAAAGAAAGAATTAATAGTCAGGAGAGAGAATGCAGAAAGATTTTCCAAAAACTTGGCCAGATTTATACTGATGCAATATGGAGACTAGCGATTATCGAATTTTTTCCTACAAACTAACTCATCTTGACGACCGTTTTTTAAAGCACCGTAAAATACTTTAATATTTCGAATGTATTATTTGGAAAATACTTCCCGATTTTGCATGACGATTGTGCTGTAGTATTTGTCGACTAAGTAAAACTTTGGGTAGAACGAATTGTGCACAAAAATATCCACAATTCTTTTAATGATGTCTGCAACGAAAATTCTTTCCTTATTCCTCATCAAATTGTGTTTACAATGGCTACTCTACCAGTATCGATATCGATGAAAGAATGCTCTTTTGCAACAGTGCGTCAACTGGCTGTACTAATCAAGTGTATGATGACCTTTTTGCGGCCGCACACTATT
The DNA here is from genome assembly GCA_951828415.1 of Anomoia purmunda. NCBI lineage: Eukaryota > Metazoa > Arthropoda > Insecta > Diptera > Tephritidae > Anomoia > Anomoia purmunda. Next base: position 4,174,577 of record OX639998.1, on the reverse strand, counting down.
CATAAGTACATTTGTATTTATGTGTATATATTTATGTACACATATGAAGAAAAAATGAAAAAAGTTTGCGTGTGGCACCGAACCCGTGACACAAGAGAAAAATTGAGAGTAAGAGAGATTTGGTGATCGAGGCAGAGAAAAAGAATAAACATATTACGTTTATTCAATATTTACAAAGTCATTGGTTAGTTTTACAATTGCCTGATTTTATTAGCTTATGGAAACTAAATGAAATATGTGTTCACCACATTTAAAAAAAAATTATATACATTTTTTCTTTTCTCAAAATGTTGAACTCTGGCCCGACTAAAGTGCAACCAAAGAACGTAGATTACGAAGAAGTTGCATGCCCGTCCAATTCCGCCACACCAGAAACCAAATGAATCTCGTCAGATTTGAATATCAATAAGAAAAACTCAAATTAGTTATGTTATGGTGAAATTGGACGAGATTTTCTCTTAAAAGAACGGTGAGAGTAATGCAACTTCTGATCTACGTTCTCTGGTGCAATATTTTCAACCTGCTACCTAATTGTTTCTTTTTTTGGTTGAGAGGAAAAATCTTCGAAAGTCAATATTATCCCCACAACAGTAGTGTAAGACTTCCCATTAAAGAAACACCTCGAATTCTTCGGCTTTGGAAATTGGCATGCGGTACGACCGTCAAGTATTTCAACGCAATGCAAGCTTAGCATATTGCGTATGTGTTCCATTAATGGATCTAGCCTTGCTAATTTGGAATCTTTTTAATCTGCGCTGTTCTTGAAGAACCCTAGCGGTCATCTCTTTAAAATTTTGCCACATTTGTTTTGATTGCAACATATGGGTCACTATATTATCTGCAGTGCTATTACCTTTGATCTGACATTCTAGAGTCGATCACTCCGCTTCATACCTAGGGCTGGAGAAGAAATATAAAAGCTGCGTCATATAAAAATCAATTTCACTCGCCCTTCGGTTGCTGCATCTCACCATTGTTGCCAGTCATTCAGACTCTTTTGCCTTTCGTCGTTCCGTTCTTCTGTTCTTAGACGCCAGCCTGTAGTATTTCTTCTTCTTTCGTAGACTCTCTTGAGTTCAAAAGCCATTATATTGGGAAGCATTATGCCAGATATTACTTCAATCGCTTCGTGGGAATGGCACTCAGATTGTATAACGACTTTACAGTCAGGTCCCCATACCGGCGTGGCATACATCACTATGGATTGGCCACCCTTGGATAATAATAGAGTGACAGCCTTCTGCTTTGATTTTGGCCCGCCAATATTGGCCATCATTCGAGATAAACCCGCGTTAACTCGCGCTGCTCTCTCACTCTCTTTTTCGATATTTGTTGTAAGTTCAGCCCCGCATCTATCATCACACCCAAGTATCTTAACAATGGTTGTGAGGGGTTGTTTTATCTGCCAAGTTCTAATGTAATGACATCCAGTTTTTCCTGCTTGTTATTAGGGCCGCTTCCGTTCTTCTTGTATTTAACAGTACGATGTCAAGTGAGGGAAAACGGTCTAAGCAGTGCATCTCCTCCCTGGTTTGTGCTTCTGCTACCCCATTCTAGTGAGCAAACGTTAAAATCTTCAGCTATTATATTCGGTCGGCAAGAACTTTACTGATCTTTTCCTTGAAGCCCTTAGTATTGCCTTTTTGTGCTTTCTTTTATTCGATCAAGATCTCACCCTTGATTGTTTTTCTTATTCGTGAGACGTCTTCTTCAAGCTCTTTCAGTTTTCATCGTTCTTCACTGCTCTCAATATATCCTAATATGAAATTTATCCAAGTTTTTGCAATAACTAGTGCGTCTTGTCTTTAAAGGGAATTACTGCTCTTCTTCTTGACAGTATTCAGTTTGCTTCTGACTTGCATCCAGCCACTTTCCTTTTCCGGGCGGGGCTATTGTCTATACACTTCGTGTTCGTAGCGGCCATCGATTTTTCCACTTCATCGTATGTGGTTTTATTCTTTTTAGGTGGGTTGCTTCTATGAGGTATTGCGTTGCCTCGGGCCGCTTCGGTGTTGTTTCGACAACTGCTATTCTGAGAGGAACATTTCGTCTATATCTTCATTATCGAGATGAGCAGATCCCTGATATTGTTGTTGATGGAGCGTTGCGGCAGTTTTGAAGCACGTCAAAATGTATCTATGTGCATAGTTCTACCTGCGCTAGGAGTTTTGCTGCTTGATCCACGAGTGGGTAGCTCGAAAACGGTCCGCTTGCCAGCGCTTCCTTCGAAGTTACTGCTGCTGTTTGTGTTTGTTCTCTGCCGCTCTAACGGATCAGCGCATTCGACTACTACCGCGTCCAATACACACTCCCTGACTAAGACCCGAAGGGGCTGGTCACTGATACCCGGTTAACACCTCTTCTGAGCAAACTCACAGCACCCCTATATCTCACCAGCCGAGAACACTGTTAAGGTTTCGAGGAACTTCCACTGCGCCGCAGAGTGTACCGGTCAATTCAACAACCGCACCTAACATGGTGAACCAGGAAGCCGTCCAATATGGAAACCGTGGCGCCTGAATTTTTACGTCGCTCATCATACCCATGCATGATGAGGGGCACTTACTTCAAAGAGGCGGTGTCTACTCGCCACTGTCAGAGAAACTTTATCCATCCATCCATGCATCCTCCATTCCTGTCGCCCATTGTCGGGGATTGCTTGTTCGCTTAAACTTATTTAGCAACTAACATGCTACTAAAGGCCGTCCGGCTATTCGCGATCTGCCGAAAATTTTTGAATTGTTAATTTATATTTTTAGTCTAAAACAAATTTTGATTCAAACTTTTTCGGCATTCTTAGTTTTTTTTCAAAAAGACTTGGCAACACTGTGATAATCCAAAAATGATGTAATATTATTTTCACTATGATGATTATGTATATGTAGATATATATACATTTATTCTCAGACTACTCTAACAATAAACTTATTCTCAGAGGTACACAAAGTACGTGTATGACATTGAGACTTATAAATTGTAATTGCGAGCTCTACAATAAATGGGAATTGGCGATGCTTGACAAATACATACATAAATTAATTAACGAAAATCGATTCTTAATTTATTTATTGATAGAACACAACGTAATCTTACGATAGTGCAATTTGGAAGTCTAATTATATCCTTCTAGTGTTACACTGCTGAACCTCAATCTGATATACAGACAGCTCAGGTGGTTTCATAATTCCAGCTAGTCAGTCCTTCAGTGCTAAGGATTTCTACAATTTTTTACAAATCGTAATTAAATCAAAAGTGTGTATTTGCGAAACCATATTCAAAACCTTTTTTCATAACTATTAAATTTTGTTGTACTTTCTTTTACTTAAACCGAAAATTTTTCTTTAAATTTGTTACGGTAGCTCTTTTCTAAACCGCTTTCAAAAAAAAGTTTCTGAGGTGAAACTTCTTAGGCGGCGAATAGAAAATGGAGAATGAAATTTTTAAAGCAGATTTCATTGCAAAGTTGAGAGCAAAGGTATAATGCAGAAAAGGGAGAATGGGAATGAAAAATAAATGTATGTTGTCCGTCTAGGAAAAATCGGTAATTCAAAAGAATACCGGTAGGAATAAACTAGTATACATATTTAATATGTTTGTGTTTTGTGACTGACTATGGGATTCGGTACATAAAAAGAAATCTGACATAATGAAAATAAAAAACATATATTCTAATAATCAAGCCGATATGGTTTTTATGAGCTTCAAGCCAACCTCTCAACGTTCCTGAGCAACTGGAACAGTATACAGATATATATATTTGACCAGATTTGGTTTTATATTTCGCAGTGTCTCCAACGTGAATTCACCATATATGCAGCGAAAAACAGACTGCAGAATTCTAGCAAGTTTGCGACATTCTATAAAAATAATTTTAAAATTGCGATCATATATTTATTGACACTGCTCTTTGAAAAATAACTTAACTACACATAAAATACTTTAATAGAATACATATAATATTGACTTTCTGCAAAACTTCATAAAAAAATTGATTTAGATTGTAAACGATTAAAAGCGAAGTTCTTAACTAACTGCAAGCCCATTGCTTTAAAAATGTCACTCACGGGTCTCTTCTTATTTCTTTTACTACTGGCTGAAACCCATTTCGAATGTAAGTAGGTTTATACACTATTTATCATGTTTCGCAAAAATGGAAAAAAAATCATAACACAAAATCAAATCTAGACGTGATGGAAAAAATCGGTCAACGCGCGCAGACTTATATCATTAAAATTTTCATATCTATGGGACAATTTTTTGAAGTAGGATTTTGTTACTGACCGGAGTAATCGAAAGGAAGTAGAGACTGTTGATTCAGAAAAATTAAGAAATTGTGGGGAGACAATTTCCTTTTTTCCGGGTATTTCCGGCAGATTCTAGCGGTTATACGCAGAATACAAGAGCGGATGAGCACTTAAATAGTTGCTATTTGTGGGTGCAAATTACGAGAACGCACTTAACTGTGAACAGTGCACGAATTAGAAACAACAGAAAGATGGTAAAATTGTTCGGCCTAAAAATGTTTGTCGTACAGTTCATTCTTTACATTACGAGAACTTATTTCCTCCATTTATGATGCTCAGTAGCAAGGAGATCGTGTTTTTATACCACGAATACCGCTTATACTTAACCATTCTCTTTTCGATTTAAACGTATACGATTCCTAGTTAGTCTATGTTATGCTATGACCATAAATAAAGCGCAAGGACAGACGATGTATGTTCTGGGCGTGGACTAGTGTGAGTTGGACCTCTAACGGGCGAATCCAGCAGATAACTTTGTTCATGTTCCCGATACTACGACATCAAATCTTGTATGCACGGAAGCTTTTTAAACCAATACGTTTCCTGAGGTAATGTTGTAGAATGGTGTTTTACGTACATCTGTCTAAGTATGTATTTACATTTATTCTTACAATACAATACCCAGGCTGAAACATACGATCCAGAAGGCGATGTGGATTTGGATGAAGGACCATCAGCACATGTCCAAGATCTTCCTCCAACTAAACGAGGGCCATATACTGCTAGATACGATGCTTTCAATATTGCAATGATGTGTGACAGATTTGGTGTGCCTGATAGAGTGGCTTCAGCATTTCCGACATCGCTAATTAGAGATATGGGTGTAAAAGATGATGATTCGCCGAAAATATCATGGGCCCAATTTAATTTCATTTTCACTCGGCGGTAAAAAAATGATTCAGCTTACAATAGAAAAATCGACCAAAAACTTCATCCACGTATGGTGAAAGAGCCTCTTCAGGTTGTTTTGAAGGAACCAAATTCACAATTGTTAGGCTACACAAAACTGGAACATGAAGATGCTGAAAGTAAAGTCGTCAGTTTGAATCAATTTTCGCCAATAAAGAAATATATCTGGGTTCTTTGATTGGCATTTGATGTGATGGTCAGTCATCAAATACTGGCATAAGAAATGGAATTTTGCGACGATACAAAATGCATTTAAAGAGATCACTGCATTGGTTTGTATGCCATCTCCACTTCATTGAACTTCCACTTCCGCATTTGTTTGACAATTTGTAAAAAATCATCGACAAAAGGAACACGAACAACAACGAGACGGTTGAGCAAACAAATTGAAACTTGTGAAACTCGTCCGGTGTGTAATTGTTATAACTTATTTATTACCCATTTTAAATGTATCTCTCCGCTATTATACTTCAATAATAAATGATAAAACTATATTTAATTCATATAATCTTTTCTTTTTTCAGCTGGTGACCATTTTGAGCCAGTCCCATTGGAATATATAGCTGATTTGGGTGCTGCCAAATTCACTACTGACTCCAATTACTAGTTCAGAATGGCGGTTGCAATTTCTTCTGGTGAGGTTTCGCCGGATTTGGCCAATATTAAGCCAGAAGTAATTGCACATTCCCGCTGGCTCACCAAGGCCATTCAATTATTGCGATTGTATGTGACCACCGGTAAGCCATCCAAAAATTAAACCATTCTGTTAAATTATATAATGAAAGTGTACACGCCGATGAACTTCCACATTAAACTTTACAGCTCTGTCGTGTACGGTAGGGTATACTTTCATAAATTCATTCGTTGGACACAATATTTAGATTATAATTTAAGAAGACTTGTGAATAATGTTGCAAAAGAAAACGCGTGCTTCGCTCACTCGGAAACCATTTTATTAGCAATTTTGTTGAATTTGAAAAAAACTCGCGATTTGGCTATCAAAAAATAATACACTGCTGCAATTATGAGGAAGATCCGATACAACTGAGAGTTTACAAAAAACTAATTATAAACTTCAATTGCACGGATTACTTGAGTATGAATGGCATGAATGATTACACAGTGCTACAATATGAAAAACAAAATATGCAGGGACTCTCGCATGGATTTTTGGTTTCGTCATGTCCCATAAAACACTTCCTCATTTGCGGTTTTTCTCCATCACTTCGTTTTTAAATTTTCTGCGTAGAAATATAATACAACTCTGAAATTCTTAAAATTACAATTTCGAGATGCTATAACTTTCTTCTTTCTTGATCGAATTCAATTTTCTGTTTTTTTTATTTGAAAGATGTTTCTTTTACCCTTCAAACAAGCAAAATAGTTTGCAAATCGACCGAAAAATTACCAAGTTTTGGTCATTTATTCCAAAAAAAAAATTTAAGTTTTCTAAAAATTTTCGTTTTCTGTACGTTTTTATTGGATATTGAAGTTACAAACAATGGCTTTTAAACCTTTATAACAAAACACATAAAATCAGCTTTCCAAAAAGCAATAGTAAATGAAAATTGATTCAAGATTATCGTAGTAGCGCTTTATAAAATGAGCGTGTCTTTTTTTTTTTTTTTTAAAATGTTTTCGTTTGGTTAGTTTTTTATGTTCGGCGCTGCTTGAATCTCTTAAAAGAGACCAACAGTAATCAGATGGCATATTTATTGTATTTTTGCCAACATAACGCTGTTCAATCTTTAGTATTTCCTGGTGGAATCGTTCTCCTTGCTCATCGCTCATCAGGCCCAAATTTGATGGAAACATGTCCAAATGAGCGTGCAGATGGTGTAGCTTAATTGACATGTTGCAACCCAAGTTATGGTAGGCAGACAACATGTCACTTACTACTGCTTCATAATTTTGTGTTTTTGTGTTTCCTAGAAAACATTCACACACAGAAGAAAACCCTTGCCATGCTTTTTTTTCAACTTCGGTCATTTGTTGTACAAAGTTAGTATCGCTAAATAGTTCGCGAATTTGTGGACCGACAAATATTCCTGTTGGAAAAGGTAACTTTGTTTTAAATCGTGCAATTAAAATACATACTTGCTTACCTTCTTTCAATTTTGCGTATGTTATTCGCGGAAACTTTTTTACAATATAGTTGAAGGCTCGACCATTTTTATCCAGTGCTTTGGCAAACTGTTTTATTAAGCCCAGTTTAATGTACTTTGAAGTGGTATCCTTTTGTAATCGTCAAACAGAAATAACAATTATTTGGTCGGTGGATACGTTGTGGAAGCCAAGGAACTGGCTCATCAAAAGTGAATGCTTCACTGCGATTTATCTTCCAAGACCTTAACGACAAATAGCACGACGAGCAACAAACTGTGGGTATATACCACTTATCGTATATTTGGTATTCTTTTAAAATGTTGTGAGCACACATCCGTGCAGCTTTAGTTTATTATCAAAAAAGGAAAGAAAAATGTACAAAATTCAGCTTATGCTACAAATGTCAAAAATGATCGCTCTCACTCTCCAACAAAGTACATTGGCAAGTCTATGAATTATCGCTCTCAGTGCTGAATAGGGTTGCATTGGCAAGTTCACAATTTTATCCAAAAGTGGTGTTGCCACAGTACTCCCCTCCTAGAGATTACCATCGGGTATTTGGAATGCTGGCTTCAGACGATCGATGGAGATATTAAGTTTTTTCTTGTTGACCTCTAAGGAAAAATACTTTGGGTTTCGGTTCGTTACTCTGTAGGGCCCTTTGTATGGTGGTGATAGGGATGGACGCACGGAGTCATCGCGGATAAAAACTTGTTTGCATGTTTGAAGACTTCTATGTACAAACGGTTTGGGGGCTGTGTGCCAGGCAGTGTCGACTGGCCTGATTTTTTGCATAATCAGCCGCAATTGTTGAACCATCTCTGTTTCGCCTGTTTGTTCTTCACAAGCTATGAAAAATTCGGAAGGCAGACGGAGGGACTCACCAAATACGAGCTCTGCCGGTGTACATCCTATATCGTCTTTAAATGGTGAGCGTAGACCCAATAGTATGAGAGGCAGGTATGTTGTCCAACGATCAATTTGGTGGCACAAAATGGCCGATTTCAAAGTTCGGTGCCACCTCTCTATGACTCCATTTGCCTGCGGATGATAGGGCGTTGTTCGTAAATGTGAAATTCCCAGATAGTACAGCAGTTGTTTAAAGACAGCGCTCTCGAATTGGCGTCCCAAATCGGATGTAATGTCTATTGGAACGCCGAATCTAGCAATCCAACCGCTCATCAAAGCTTTCGCTACAGTTAGAGCTGTCATATCTGCTATAGGTATGGCTTCTGGCCAGCGGGTAAGGCGGTCGATTATTGTGAGACAATAACGACTTCCTTCCGAAAGCGGAAACGGACCTACAATATCGATATGTAAATGCCCAAATCGTTGTGTTGGGCGATCGCGTCGTTGCAGTAAGCTTCTGTTGTATCGAATAATTTTGCTGCGTTGGCATTGCAAGCAACCTCTAGCGAACTGCTTGCTATCGTGCTGGATACCAGGCCACACGAATCGCTCAGTCATAATCTTCTGCGTGCCACGAATACCTGGATGCGCCAAATTATGCGTTGCTTGTAGGAAGGTTGAGCGGAACTTCTTTGTTATGAAGGGACGCAAACGGCCTGTTGATACGTCACAGAAGAGTTTGTTGTCACTGCAAGGAAATGCAAAACTTTGTAACTTTAAAGAGTGAGCGTTATCTTTATTGAGGTGCAGCTCCGCGTCGTTTGCTTGGTCTGCGGCAAGCTGTTCGTAGTTTATTGCGGTTGCCGTAAGGGTTTGAACCCGCGAAAATAAGTCTGCTGTGACGTTGTTCTTGCCATCGACATGTCTTATGTCGGTTGTAATTTGTGCAATAAAGTCCAGTTGCCTGACCTGCCTGTCAGAGGCTTTATCAGAGCGTTGTTGAAAAGCGAAGATAAGCGGTTTATGGTCGGTGTATACGTGGCAGATGCGGCCTTCAAGCATGTAACGAAAGTATTTCAAGGTGCTATACAAAGCAGTCAGTTCACGATCATAAGTGCTGTAACGCGTTTCGGCTTTCGAAAATTTTCGTGAGAAAAAACCTAGTGGCTGGAGGCAGCCGTCCACAACTTGATTAAGTGCCGCGCCGGCTGCGTAGTCTGACGCGTCGACCCCTAACTAGAGCTCGGTATCCGGCGTTGGGTGTGCAAGCATGGCGCACGAAGCTACTTGTTTTTTGCACGCTTGGAAATGAGTTTTGTTTTCCTCAGACCAAATAAGCTTTGTATTGTCGTTCTTTCTGTTGCCAGGAATCATTGCAATAAGAGGCGCCTGATGCTCCAGTGCTTTTGGCAGAAATCTGCGGTAAAAGTTTATCGGTCGTATTCCATCTTTTGTAATAGAATGGCCCAGGAAGTCGAGTTGAGTGACGCCGAATTGCGATTTTGCCACATTAATCGTAAGGTTGTAATTCCTCAGTCGATCGAAAACCAGGCGAAGATGGTGCTTGTGCTCGTCCACCGAGCGTGATGCAATGCAAACGTCATCTAAGTATACGAATACGAAATCTATACCGCGAAAGACCTCATTGATGAGACGCTGAAACGTCTGGGCGGCGTTTGTTAACCCAAACGTCATATGGGTAAACTCGTACAGCCCAAAGGGTGTAGTGATGGCGGTCTTGCAGATGTCATCAGGGTGTATCGGAACCTGGTGGAAGGCTTTTTGTAGATCTATTTTTGAAAATACACATTTACCCGGCAATATTACTGAAAAGTCTTGCAGAAACGGTAGGGGATAGCGGTCCGGGACCGTAATGGAATTCAGTGCCCTATAATCCCCGCAAGGTTTCCAGGTGCCATCAGCTTTGCGAACCATGTGCAAAGGACTAGCCCAATTGCTGCTGGAAGGGCGACATATGCCAAGATTAATTAGAAGGTCGAACTCCGCCCGTGCAGCAACAAGTTTCTCCGGTGACAACCGTCGAGGCCGCGAGAATGTAGGCTGGTCAGAGGTGGTTATGCGATGAACGACCGATGTTTTTGTTCTGACACCCAGATGCGCAGGGCGTGTAATTTCGGCAAACTCCAAGAGGATGCTTGAAAACGCGTCATGAGTGTTAATGGTGGAAACATTCATTGTATTAATTCGTTTGATTCTACATGATGTATGGAGCAGTGTTGAGCTGTCGATAAGGCGTTGGCCTTTTAAATCTACCAAAATGCCATGCTTGCTGAGAAAGTCCGCTCCGAGTATAGGTTGGGACACGTCTGCTATGATAAAGGTCCATAAGAATTCGCGTTGAAGATTTAAATTTAGTTTAATTAAGACTTGACCATAAACTGATACGGGGGAACCATTTGCGGCAAACAATTTCATAGAGGAAGGTTTTGCTCGTGCTTATTTTGTTGACTTGGGTATGACTGACACATCGGTTTCCGAAATAGAATTAGCAGAGCAGACCTACTCAGTGCTGGTCGCCACGTGCGACTGGGTAAATGTGCATGGTTGCCTGCACCTAGTCGCCTTTGCGCCGAATTTGGCATGATACCAGCAAAAACCGTTAGAAGTAGAACCTCCAGAAGCAGATTGCGAGATGCGACGAGCATTCTTTCGTTGGTCACTGGATGCGGACTGTTTTAATGTGTCGAAGCGTTTGTTCAAAGCAGCAATGTCGGTTTTCAGGATAGAAATTTCATTAGGCATATTATGCAACGCGCTTACCTCAAAACCATTCTGTTTTTGTGTTTCATTTGCCTCCGCAATCGAGTCGGCGATTTTTAGCTTTTGGGGGGTCGGGACGCTAGTAGCGATAATGGCTGCTTGCATAAACGAAGGAAGTTTGCTGATCCAGAAGCCTTCTAAAATTGCATCACTAAGCGCAGCCCCTGCTGTGCATTTTAAGTCGTAAAAAAATTCACTCGGTCTTCGGTCACCTAATTCTTGCGTTTTCAGCAGACGCTGAAGGCGGCTTTGGATGTTGCCATTAAAATGTTCAATAAATGTTTTGCGGATATATTGGTATTTTGCAGTCGCTGGAGTCGCTTCGATCAGTGGTTGTAGCTCTAGCAGCTTAAGAGGCGGCACATTCGCGAGAACAATGTTGAACTTGTTTAAGTCCGCAGTAACACCGCATGCTTGAAACCAAAAATCTAAAGAGTAGAAATATGCCTCCACATTTTCGGTGGTCATTGCTGGTAGAGCTATACGTGGGTGTCTATCCAAAGGCATATCGTCCCAAGCTTGTCCACCTGTGATGGCTGCGCTGTCGTTGAGTGACATTGTCTGGGGTCACCAATTTGGTATTCTTCTAAAATGTTGTGAGCACACGTCCGTGCAGCTTTAGTTTATTATCAAAAAAGGAAAGAAAAATGTACAAAATTCAGCTTATGCTACAAATGTCAAAAATGATCGCTCTCACTCTCCAACAAAGTACATTGGCAAGTCTATGAATTATCGCTCTCAGTGCTGAGTAGGGTTGCATTGGCAAGCTCACAATTTTATCCAAAAGTGGTGTTGCCACATATATATAGTATCGACCGAAATATTCTTCATACAGCGAAATAAGCTGTTTGTTTGACGACGCGGCAATTTTGTGCCGTGAATCCACATATAATCCGCAAATGAAGCAAACAATTATCCTTTTTATCACACATTTCACAGTTAAGGTGTAAATATTTCTCAATTCTTTATTTCACAATAAATTCCGCGAATTTAATACAAAACTTTTATAGAAAAAATTTGAAGTAAACTGTCCAATTTTGACAAGTCACAAAGAGGACACTCAGATCGCTCTATACTCAGTTTTGTGAAAGTTCATACCTGCTATATGCAAATATTAATCTATATATATAGAATTGTAAAGTGTTTTTTGTAAAAATTGGCTCAAACACTACTGAACCGTTTTTTGTCAAGTTTGGACAGTTTATTTTTTGGATAAGTACTCTCAACATAGGATATATTTGATTCCGCTACATGGCGCTGGTATCGCTATCTTTACAAAATCCGTATTTATGGTCCGATTTTATTCATATTTGGCACGTATGTTCGATAAATGTAATTAGAACCTCTGTTGCTAGGTGGCGCAGAAGTCGTATTTATGGTCCACTCTTTTAAGTTTCGTACACAAAGTCGCTGACGACAAATAAAACGAAAACATTAAAAAAAGGCTTACTCACTTTATAAAGCACTACTACGCTAATTTTGAATCAATTTTCATTTACTATTGCTTTTTGGAAAGCTGATTTTATGTGTTTTGTTATAAAGGTTTAAGAATCATTGTTTGTAACCTTAATATCCAATAAAAACGTACAGAAAACGAAAATTTTTAGAAAACTTAAATTTTTTTTTTGGAATAAAAGACCAAAACTTGCAAACTATTTTGATGGTTTGAAGGGTAAAAGAATCATCTTTCAAATAAAAAAAAGAAAATTGAATTCGATCAAGAAAGAAGAAAGTTATAGCATCTCGATGTTGTAATTTTAAGAATTTCAGAGTTGTATTATATTTCTACGCAGAAAATTTAAAAACGAAGTGATGAAGAAAAGCCGCAAATGAGGAAGTGTTTTATGGGCCATGACGAAACCAAAAATCCATTTGAGAGCCCCTGCATATTTTTGGTGTAGCACAGTGTTATTCAAATATATTCGAACCACCATCCATTCAAAATATTTCATACGAACATCTGGAGCAATATCTAGATACTAATGATCCATCACTGCCTGATCCGAAAATTCCTTTACAAGGAAAGGAAATAGATTCCCGACCCACAAAAAACCCGTATACATATTGTTAATGAGTTTCTTTTGCAATTGAAATGCACTAAATAGATCGACTTTTTCGTATTTTTTAAAATAACATTTTAGAGGTATGGTTCCTTCCGAATCGCCTTAATGCTTTGTACAAATGTCGGTCACATAGAATAGGTTATTTTAATTTATAGCATAATACTACATGAAAAATATTTATAAAAGTAAAAGTAAATACTTGGGTAGATGCGCGTAAAACACTATTATACAACTTTATTTCTGTAAACGAATTAGTTTATAAAGCTTCTTTGTATACAACATTTGATGTCGTAGTATCGGGAACATGAACAAAGTTATCTGCTTCACTCGCCCGTGAGAGGGCTAACTCACACTAGTCCACGGCCACAACATGAATTGTCTGTCCTTGCGCTTTGTTTATGGTCATAGCATAAAATAGACTAGCTACAGGAATCGTATACGTTTAAATCGAAATGAGAATGGTTGGGTGTAAGCGGCATTTGAGGCATAAAAACACGATCTCCTTGCTACTTAAATGATGGTGGGTCGAGTGCGCTAAGGGGGATTAAAAACTCGACAGGATAATTGATTGAGTCCTCGTTTTCAAAACTCAGTTGATGTATGTACTCAACTTCTTCGCAGTCAATACGCCCAAATATATATATCCGAATTAATTCCTACAACTTGACAACTTTGTGGGGTCAAAATAGCTCTCTCACAAAGTCAAGAGTTTTCTAAATGTGGTTGGTTTGAGCATCATAAATCATCATACTCAACTTCTTCGCCGTCAATCAAGCCGAACAATTTTACTATTTTTCTGTTGCTTCTAATTCATGCACTGTTCATTGTTAAATGCATTCTCGTAATTTGCATCCACAAATTTTAACCCTTCAAGTGCGCTCTTATCTCACCCGCTCTTATCTCATCCGCTAGTATCTGCCGGAAATACCCACAAAAAAGGAAATTAACACCCCATAATTTCTGAATTTTTCTGAATCAACAGTATCTACTTCTTTTCGATTACTCCGGTCTGTAACAAAATCCTATTTCAAAAAATTGTCCCATAGATATGAAAATTTTAATGATCTAAATCTACTTCCGTTGACCGATTTTTTCCATCACGTCTAGATTTTGTGTTATGCTTACCATTGCGAAACATGATAAATAGTGCATAAGCCTACATACATCCGAAATATGTAGGTCTCAGCGAGTAGTAAAAGAAATAAGAAGATTACCGTGAATGACTTATATTATAGTAGCAATGGTCTTGCAGTTAGTTAACAACTTCGCTTTTAATTGTTTACATTCTATATCAAATATTTTGGGAAGTTTTGCACAAAGTCAATATTATATGTATTCTATTAAAGTATTTTATTTGCAGTTAAGGTATTTTTCTATGATCGAAATTTTAAAATTATTTTTATAGAATGTCGCTAACTTGTAAGAATTCTGCAGTCTGTTTTTCGTCGCATTTATGGTGAATTCACTTTGAAGACACAGCGAAATATAAAAACAGATCTGGTCAAATAAACTTATCGGCTTTATTTTGGATTTCCTATCGAAACATGCTGGCCAAATTAGACTGTACCAGTTGTTCAAGAATGTTGAGCTTGAAGCTCATAAAAACAATATCGGCTTAATTAATAGAATATATGCTCTTTTAATGAGAGCATTTTCTTAATGTCAAACCTCTTTTTAGGTACCGAATCCCATAATCAGACACAAAACGCAAACAAATTAAATATGTATATCAATTTATACCTGTAGGTATTCTTTTGAATTACCGATTTTTCTAGACGGACAACTGACATTTATTTTTATTTCATGTGCGAATTTTCAGCAAAAAAAAAAAAATACACGGCAACGTTGACGTTATTGAAAAAAATTGTATAAAGAAAATAATTCTCAACCATTTCTAATTAATTTTTGTTTTTTCCATTTAGTATTTAAATAAAATATTACCTTTAATTTTTTAATAACATGTATCCTTGTTTCATTCTGGTTACCCTATCGTTAAAGCCCCATGAAAATCCGTTCAGTACTTACTGCGTTCAAACATGCAGACAGACATACATTTAATGGTATAGATATATTCTATTACATTCCTGCATTAGCTTTAGTATTTTTTTTAAAGAAGTTTTCAATATACCCACACGACTTAGATTTATTATAGTATAGAAGAAGAAGATAGATTGATGTACGGTTGCGATGTGATACGCTAATAATATACTTGGTTTATTTAAACTTTGTTAATGTTACGATTTTAGATAAAAAGTATGTAGTGAACTGTTAAAAATGCTGTTTTCAAGTTTTGAAACATATGTAAGAATGTTATTATTAAGAAAATATTATTTTTTCAGTATGCAAATTTTAAAAACGAATTAAATCTTCTGTTCGTTGAAAATTTCTTTAAAAGAATTGCCAATGGTGATGCAGTTAATGTAATAGAATTCATCTGGACAATTTTTTTGTCTGGTTAGGAAAAATTCGTTTTGTTTTAGAGCATGCTTGGAGAGTTCCAATTTGGGGATATACTTAAAAATTACGAGAATGCACTTAACAGTGAACATGCGTACTTCCGATTAGAAATATTCAAATGCTGTCCAATATATTGTTAAAAATTTGAAATAGTACATATTCCGAAGAAGACGGTTAGATAACACAGTGTGGCACTCAAAAATACCTGGGAAGTAACATCATCATGTAGGTCTTATCGAGTAGAAAGAGAATCCAATTTTGGAATTTGTCAAACACCCCCAATATCTCGACTTAACCTTAAAAAACCGATTTTTCGTGCTCTTGCGCACTTCTTAGCCCATATCTTAGCTAATTAAAAACCGATTTCCATCCAAAGAACGGGTTAGGAAAGAAGAAACTTAGACGTTTTGAAGGATATATTGGCGATATTTTCACACACTATTTTATAAAAACACAAAATGAGTTTTGATTATATTCAATGAGCACGTTTAATACCGAGTTCAAAGAATGTTTCTTTTAAAAAATCGGCCAAAAAGTGACAGAGTTATTTTACTTTTTATAAGAACGAATTTTTGCAAAAATGTGCTTCTGTTGTCCCCAAGGAAATTATCACTTAATTTTTGAGTTTTTACTCAATTTTGAAGTCTTTATAAATTTCCGTTATACTGAAGTGCACGTGTTGTTTATCTTTTGTTGTGTTTGCTGTTAAATTGGATAAAAATCGTGGTAAAGTAAAACTAAAATGTGCGACAAGCGTAATAAGTTTTGCTACATTTGTGGCTTATTTACGGATACAAGTCAAGTTATATATATACATTTATATTCATTCTATATGCAAAAAAGAAAAAAAGTATTATAAGGGGTTTTTCAATAGGAACGCACAAAAGTTTTTTTTAAATAAAACAAAAACGGTTTGGGATATGAATTAAATTCTTTATTCCTGTGAAAGTACTTTCGATGCCATTATGTATGGAACTCGATTTCTTTTGCATGGGCACCACCAGCACGCTTGCAGAAGTCCAGATGCTGAACCCAATTTTCGACGGTTTTCAAGCATAAATCGGCCGATACTGCTGCAATTTCAGGTTTGATATTTGTACGAAGTTCATCAATCGTCGCTGGCTTGTTGGCGTAGACCATAAACTTGACGTAGCCCCACAGGAAACAGTCTAACGGCGTCAAATCGCACGACTGAGGCGGCCAATTTACTGGGTCATTTCGTGAGATAACACGTTCACCAAACTTGGTTTTCAATAAATCGATTGTGACATTCGCTGTGTGGGTTGTGGCGCCGTCCTGTTGGATCAACATATTGTCCAAGTCCATATCATCATCAATTCGGGCCAAAAATATTCGGTTATCATTGAGCGGTAGCGATTCCCATTCACAGTAACGTGCCGGTCTTGATCATCACGGAAGAAGTACGGCCCAATGACGCCGCCAGCCCATAAACCGCACCAACCCGTAATTTTTTCGGGATGCAATGTTGACTCATGGAGTACGTGTGGATTGCTGCCTGTCCAATAACGCATATTTTGCTTATTGACGAAGCCATTCAGCCAGAAATGACGACGACCATAAATTGGACGTAGCGCTGTTATAGTTGAGGCCATTGACTCCGAATTTCGGTAGTAAATTTTAACAATGTCGACTCGTTGTTGGATCGTATATCTTTCCATGATGAAATGGCAAACCATAATGAAGAGAAACGTCAAAAGAGCGGGGAAAAATATGGCGTCGTTTGCTGTCACTGTCGGTCTACTTTTGTAGCGTCCCTATTGAAAACCCCGTTATATACAATGTTAATATCGTATGCACCTAGTTTATGTACCCAACGTTGAAGTCTTGGATTAATATCTTTCCCCTTGCGTTTTGTTTGTAAGCACTTTAATGGTTGTTGATCAGTCATAAGGTCAAAACTTCTACCATATACATATGTAGGGTTGCCAATAATACTTTTTCCGTTGTGGAATATTTATTTCATTCATTCAATGTTCGGCTGACCTAGCAGATAGGATGGTTGTCCTGTGTTAACAGTACTCCTATAGGAAAGTCGCTAACGTCTTTGCTACTTTGTACTTCTTTTTAAAGTCCGGATAAGCAGTCAATAATCTTTTTAATTTGTAAAATGAATCTATGTATTGAAGTGGTCCTTTTTATTTTTCTGTCCTTTTTTAAATATTTTGTCAGGCCATGAGCAGCTTTTGCGAAGTCTTTAAATTTTCCATAGTATCCAGTTAATCCTGAAAATTATTTTATTTGCTTTTAAGTTTCAGCTTCAGTTTTTGAATAATTTCAACTATTCTTCGATTAAGTTGTGCCCCTTAAGGCCTTGACATTGAAATTTTTTTAATGTTATTCCTATGTTCTTGTATTGTACTACTGAAAGTGGAAATATCATCCAAGTATACTACATATATTTTGTTAATGTATTTTCTAAGGTCAAAGTTTGTTAGTGTCTGGAAAATAGCTGGAACAGTCTTCAAGCTGAAAGGCATACGAATGAATTCGTAGTGACCTAGTGAAATAGAGAACGCCGTTTTCTTTAATAACGATTTGGTGGAAGCTTAAAATGGAGTGTTGTAAAGTATTGCGCTCATCCTAATTTTTCAGAAATGGTTTCGATATTCGGATTTGGAAATTTGTAGCTAATTGTTTCATTTAAGGCTCAATAACACAGTGTGACACTCAAAAATACCTGGGAAGTGATGTTATTTTTCTTGTGGGTCTTATCGAGTAGAACGAGAATCCAATTTTGGAATTTGTCAAACACCCCCAAAATCTCGACTTAACCTTAAAAAAACCGATTTTTCGTGCTTTTGCGCACTTCTTAGCCCATATCTTAGCTAATTAACAACCGATTTTCATTCTAAGAACGGTTTAAGAAAGAAGAAACTCAGACCTATTGAAAGATTCATAGACGTCTTAATAAAGCTGAAGAAATTTACTTGTTTTTGCACAACAAACTTAAATTTTGCTACCCTTTTTCTTCTTTTTTTGAATTTGGCGATATTTTCACACACTATTTTATAAAAACACAAAATTAGTTTTGATTAGATTCAACGAATACGTTTAATACCGAGTTCAACGAATGTTTCTTTTAAAAAATCGGCCAAAAATTGACGGAGTTATTTTACTTTTTATAAGAACAAAATTTTTGCAAAAATTTGCTTCTGTTGTTCCCAAGGAATTTATCACTTAATTTTTGAGTTTTTACTCAATTTTGAAGTCTTTATAAATTTCCGTTATACTGAAGTTAAATTGGATAAAATCGTGGTAAAGTAAAACTAAAATGTGCGACAAGCGTAATAAGTTTTGCTACATTTGTGGCTTATTTACGGATACAAGTCATCGGCGTGATTTTAAAAAAAATATTGGTGTTGTAAATATATATAACAAGATTTTCGAAAGGTTTTATAGTGCGAGTCGCTGGTACGAGCCAGAATTTATTTGTGAATATTGCTGCACAACATTCAAAAAATGTAAAGTTCATCAATCAATTACTTTGCCCTTTTCTCGGTATATGACTTGGCATCGTCAGGCATATCATAAACAAGACGATTGCTAATTTTGCAAAACAAACGTTTCAGGTCACAATTTTAAATCGCAGAAAAACGTAAAGTATGCGAATGTTGTTACGGTTACAAAACCAAAATACTTAAATGCCGAAGTGCCTACAAAAAGTGAGTCCATTGATGCTGGTGAAACATATTTAGTAGAGGAAGAATTCCTTCCATGTAAATCAAAATCAACGGAAAGGCATTTGGTTTCAAATTCTGGTTTCGCCGATCTCGTGCGTGATTTGCATATATCGAAACGAGAATCTGAAGTCCTCGGTTCACGACTAAAGCAGTGGAATTTAGTGAAAAAATATTTTCAAATAACATCGGGTAGAAAAAGCGACCGCACTTTGATACTTAGAGAAAGTTTTAAAACTCATGACAATGACTGTGATCTAGTACATTGTGTAAATGTACCCAAATTCATTTCGGCTTTAAATTATAATTATAATGCAGATGAATGGCGACTTTTCCTTGATGGATCGTGTAAAAGTATGTACTCTAAAAAAAAATACATTCGTGTTCCCTTAATGAAGTCTGTAATGTCACCCTTAGGTTTAAAACCTGTGTTATTACACAATGAAAATCTCTTACCATCAGTTCCAATCGCGTATGGGGTTAACAAGAAAGAAACGTATGAAATGATGGAAAAAATTTTACGGTTGACCGACTATGCCACGCATAAATGGAAAGTCATCGCTGCTAACTTTGTGAATGGGATAGTCGGGCATCTTAAAAGTGTCTTCCTAAAATTAAGTGGAGCTAAAATAAAAGCCGGTATTTATTAATTTGTTTTCATACCTACTTGTTTCTTATTTTTTTATAGTATGTGTATATAGGTATTTTCATTGGATCTCAAATTCGCAAAATTATGAGCGACGTTACCTTTATGAACAAGTTAAGCTGTGTTGAGAAACGTGCATGGAAGAGTTTTGTAGCGCTATGTGATAATTTCTTTGGGAACAACAGAAGCGACGACGATCCCACGGTTGTAAACGAATTTTTAAGTGCATATGGTGAAATGGGTTGCAACATGTCGATAAAAATTCATTTCTTGCATTCGCATTTGGACTTCTTCCCACATAATCTGGGCCAGTTCAGTGATGAACAAGGCGAACACTTCCACCAAGAAATGGCTACGATCGAAAAACGTTTCGAAGGAAAAAACAAAATAAATATGATGGCAGAATATTGCTGGTCAGTACAACGCGAAACTGACGGTGCTGACCTAAGGAAAAAACGGTCAAAAAAGCACTTTTGATCTATATATTTTCATTTAATAATATTTATTAATAAATTAAGTTCGTTGTAAATTTTTGCAAAAATTTCGTTTATATAAAAAGTAAAATAACTCAGTCACGTTTTGGCCGATTTTTTAAAAGAAACATTCGTTGAGCTCGGTATTAAACGTACTTTTCGAAAAAAGTGTGTGAAAATATCGCCAAAGTCAAAAAAAGAAGAAAAAGGGTAGCAAAATTTAAGTTTGTTGTGCAAAAACAAGTAAATTTCTTCAGCTCTATTAAGACATCTATATATCTTGGTCTGAGTTTCTTCTTTCTTAAACCGTTCTTAGAATGAAAATCGGTTGTTAGTTAGCTAAGATATGGGCTAAAAAGTGCGCAAAAGCACGAAAAATCGGTTTTTTAAGGTTAAGTCGAGATATTGGGGGTGTTTGACAAATTCCAAAATTGGATTCTCTCTCTACTCGATAAGACCTACAAGAAAAATAACATCACTTCCCAGGTATTTCGACTTCATTCTGTTTTGTAGCACTGTGTAATTTGTGCCGTACAATTCATTCATTACGAGAACTTATTTCGTCCGTTTATCTTAAGAAAACTCTTGGTTGTGTGATAGAGCTATGTTGGTAGCACGAAAGATCAAGGTGCAAGAACTAACTCGGATATATATACTTATATTTAGTCGTTTTAAGGGCGAAGCTAAATATATATTTATATATTAACAGAGTTTTAGAACAAGATGACTCTGCGATGGCCTACCATCACATAAAATCACTCTAAGAAGCGGCGTATCAATTATTCTTTAGCGAAATTTAAGCTCACCAAAAATGTGAAATAGGAACCTTAAAGATACGTATCTCCAACATAACGCCAGAAAAGCGGACATTTTGACGGGTAGCAGCGTGTTTTTATATCTCGAATGCCGCTTATAGCTAACAATTCCCAATTCGAGGTCAGACAATGCGTGTTCTGGGCGTAGCCCTTGGTGTGAGTTGGCCCTCTCACATGTTAGTGAAGCATATAACTATTTGTTCATGTTCGAAATACATACATCAAATTTTGTATTCTAAGAAGCTTTACAAACTAATTCTTTTACTGAAACAAAGTTGTAGAATGGCATTTGATGTTCACCTATCTAAGTGTTTACTTTTATTCTATGATATATCATCTGCCTAAATATAACTAATTTATTTCTCATTTCTCAGGTACTAATAAATGAAAGTAGCTTTTCTCAATGATCTACATATTTATATTCGTATGCGCGATGAAAATTAAAAAAATTACAATTTATATGTATTGGTTAAAAGAGAATGACAGAAATTATTTGGAAAAATTAAAGTGTAGTGGAGCTTTAATATAGGATACATTTTTATTTAGCGTCTAGAAAACACATTGTCTTCACATTTGCCAGTAAACTATAAAAATAACAAGTCCAAATGTTAAAAAGGTTTATAGGCTTATTAATTTTCTATGTTTGTTGTTAAATAATTAAATGAACTTAATTTTAGTATACATACTTAATTTGAAAGTTAAGAAAAAATCCCACATTTCATCTCCCATGAAAATTTTCACATCTCCGTTGTTATGCTTAACGTGCTTCCTGTGGACATTGCAGGTAGGGTTGCAGCAGCACATGCAGCAGCACGGCTAGAGTGCAACGGATACAGATTCCGCTCGGCCTTTGGGCATTCTAGGATTCTTGCCAGTTTCGACTTTGTACCTCCGGAAACAGATTACTGTCTGCCTGCTCCAGCTCGTAGTTGCTCCCTATCCAATTACATCCCGCGTAGGGAGGAGTAGAAGGAGGGGGGCTTGTGGGGCGGTGGGACGGTGAACCTTTTCACGGATGGCTCGAAGCTGGATGGTAAGGTTGGGGGAGGGGTCTTCTGCGATGAGTTCTCCCTCAACCGTAAATTTAGGCTTCCGGACCACTGCAGTGTATTTCAAGCAGAGGTGGCCGCAATAAAGGAGGCAGCCGATTGGCTACTTACCAATGTAATGCCATCTATTAAGGCCTTAGGATCGCTAATGGTGAGATCAAAACTGGTCAGGGAATGCCTGACTTCCCTCGCAGCCACCTCGGAATATCTCGACGTTAGACTAATACCGGGCCATAGCGACATCGCAGGGAACTGCATGACTGATGAGCTTGCTCGGCAAGGTACCCTAGAAGTCATTTCTCCTTGCAGGGAGGGGGTGGGGGCTCCTTTGACTGCCTACGGGCTTCTCCTGGACAGATGGGCTTTATGTCGTCTCAGCGAGCGCTGGGAAATTGCCACGACATGCAGAATTGCAAGGTCCCTCTGGCCGAGAGTGGATCGTGGTCGCTCAAGGGAGCTGATGTCGCTTACTAAGCGGCAACTCTCGACCCTGGTTGGTGTTTTGACTGGGCATTGTCCGTTGGGTATTCACGCGGTTAGGCTGAAAATAGTCTCTGACCCTTTCTGCCGCAGCTGTATGGAGGAGGATGAGGTGGATTCATCTTGTCATTTTCTGCTCAGCTGCCCTGCATTTGCGAGACTGAGGTTCAAGTACCTGGGCTCGTACTTCTTTAGCTCTCCATAAGACCTTTCTGGAGTGGAGATTGGTAATTTGCGTGACTTCATTCGGGGCACGCAACGTTTCTCAGGTTAATCTTTCCTGACTTTCCGATTCACGTTACCGTTCATAAATTAGGTGGTATCACAACGGACTCTTACTATGTCTAAGTGAGTCCCCTTTGGGGAACTACCACAGTAACCTAACCTAACCTAGATACTGCAGTACATGTAATTGAAAAGCGCTACTTCTTGGCGAGCGTGAAATTTAGAAAAAAAGTTCTCGAAAACTTCGCGTTACATATTGATATAGAAAAATACATATCGAATATTTTCGCCTGTAAAACAAAAAAGAAGTATTCAACACTATTTTTGTACTTAGAAACTTTATATGACTTTAGAATTTTAGTTACACTTTTCATTCTGTGAAGTAAAACTTAATACCATCTTATGAATTGTACATATTTTATGTTAGTAGTTTCCTTCAGACCTTTATCTATTTGATCTAGAAGCAATATTTGCATTCTACTCCCTTTTTTCTCCTACCTACTTCAAATAAAAATCTGTTAAACTCAACCCTGATTAATAATGGCGGCTTTGAAAAGCAGCTTTTACTTGTGAGTTGCGGACAGAAGCTACTGTTCCTGTGGAGTTTTGACAACACAGCTTAAAGTTTAATATTTAAATACCAGCTTAACACAGATGACCTGCTAAACTAAAGCTTTATTTAAATATTTCTTAAAATATTTCGTCAGAACATTGTATATTGATAGTTCAAAAGAAAAAGTTATTGCTGGAGATATGATGTTTTGTCATATTTAGAGTTCAGTAGAATACGTGCGCATATAACAAGCTTACATAAATGCATGCATGTACAAATAACAATAAATACAAAATGTGTTGCTTATCAACGAAAACTTTAATAAATGCACACAAAAATTGCGTATGCAAATATGCATCAGTGTACATGCATGCACTACTATCAAGAACAGATTGACTACATACATATCTGCAAATGTATATACATACATAAGTATTTATGCAATCAAAAAATGCATACACACTTGTTTAATATGACCAAGTCAAGTTTATATCATTTAATATTTTTATTTAATTGCATTATAATTATAACAAAATGCTAAACGCCAGAAACCAATTGGGTCAAATAAGATTATATTATCAATCAGCAATAGTCAAATAAGTTCTGGTATGGTGAAATTGGGCGAGATTTTCTGTTAGAGGACCGGCGGGAGTGATGCAATTTCTTCGTAATCTAAGTTCTTTTGTTATGCATACATCGCTTTTTTCTCCTCCTATTTCTCTCTACTTTACATATTTCGTCTCAACTATGTAACGAAATCAGCTTTAAAAAGTTCACTGAAAAGGTATCTGTAGAAATAGTCAAGTAAAAAATACGAAACCAACTGTGGGATTCTCCAATTTATAAGTGGATTTATGCAAATGTATACATTCAACTTGTGCTCAAAAGTAAAGTTTTTTGAAAATAATGTTAGGTACTTATAATATCCTGATATTGAAAACAAATATGCATGTACATATGTGCATACATATGTAGGCTCGCATATGTTTTATTTAGGGTATACCCAAAAATTGTTGTAAATGTGTTTGAGATGTTTTTTTTAGAAGAAGGGGCATAGGGTACCTTTTGTTTCGCTGCCTCGATCAGTTCGGGAGATATAGCTTAAAACGTGGTCCTCAAAGGGCAAGATGGTATCCAATACCAGCCTGCAGAGAAATAGTTGTAGCATACTTATCTTCATATCTTACTGACTCGCACAAGGAACGAGTCTGATGTCAGCACGGACAGCCAGATAGGGCATTCGTAAACGTTCTTACGCAGGTCTGCCCCTTGAGGTATAGCAAAAAGGCTCACACACCTTGCTGGAAGGAGAACCTCACAGAGCTACGGAAGCAATTAAGGAAATCCTTCAACGAACGCTTTAGAAGTAATAGCTGCAACTTATACAAAGTGAACCTATATAAATATAAAAAAGGCGGTCCGGGATATTAAGGACGGGTCTTGAAGAAAGTTTTTTGAACTCATCGACGATGCGATGGAGTCTGCCAGGCATAGTAGAATCCTAAGCTGGATAAAAATTAAGGTAATTTTTAAACCCAAAGAAGAGAAAAGTGGACAGAAGAATGCTAAAGATTGCAGCCCAATACACATAATGTCCTCTGTACTCAAGATCCTAGAGAGGGTTCTATATATGAATATTTATTTATTTATTTAAATAGAAATTAATCAACAAATCAAAATTATCGTACAGACTAATGTAGATATTAAGAAAACAAATCTTAATGAATAAGAAGGATATAAATTGATTGAATAGTGATATAGAGGGATATCTTTAGGAATATCATATTTAATTCTAGTGTGGATTAGAAGCATATTTTAAGGGAAATATTATTTAGCCCTAACAAAATGATATCAAAAAGATATCGTATTTAATGCCACGTGCATCATAAGGCATATCTTATTTAACGCTTACAAAAGGATATCAAAAGGAATACCATATTACGTTTCAGTTCTATTACTTATAGGCGTAATTAAGAAGGCTTATGAAAGAGTGTTTTGACGAAGCAAAATCTATCTCACAAGATTTAGAGACTGTATTGAGTTATATAAGGCTCTAGTCGTGAGTGCATTTGTTGCATAAAGAGTTCTTATAAAGCCGATATAAAAAAAATCAAAGTTACGAAGCGATCTAGAAGGAGCGTTGAAATAAATCCGTCCACGAAGTGAGGGGTAATCCACAACTCCGCGAATAATAACATACATGAAAGATAAGGATGAAATAGATCTTCTAGATTCCAGTGACTTTAAATTAATAGGAAAGCGTTTCAAATTTTTACACTCTCAACATACCTACATGAAAGGGAGGTCAAGGGAGACCACCCTGCATGAGGTAGTGAGCACGACTGGGAGTTCGCTCTACTATAAACAATTTACTATGGCTAGAGTCTCAGAGAATCAGGTCTGTGGATTGCACCGATGATGTAGCAATACTGGTTTCATACATAAGCGGAATTATAGATTGAGTAATGGGAAGGTGAATTCCTGGGAAATATGGGGCTTAAGACCAAAAACTATACACTAGATGTACACAGCTATAGTACGGCCCATACTTTCATATGAGGCGCTGCTCTGGTAGTCAGCCTTTACTAAGGATTACGAATCGCAGTATTCAAAGAACACCAGTAGTTGGCGTAACGGGTGCTTTGAGATCCTGTCCAATGAATGTTTTGGCGTTTTGCTCGATTTATTACCGTTAGAAATCTTTATCGCAAACCCAGCTGCAAACAGCGCTATTAGATTGCATGCCTTGGGGCTCTGGAAGGAAACCCGTGCGGACACAACTCTTCATACTACCGTCTGAGATTAAAGCGATGCCCACTAACTATATCCTGAGAAATATGTGGGTTAACTATAAACCCTGCACGAAGTTCCCAGGCCGCATGTACTGTTCTCAGAGAAGGGGCCAATCATTGGATGCTTAACTGTCTTTACAGACGGTTCACAGATGGAATGTGGGGTTGGAGCAGGTATTTTCATTGAGAAATATAATCTAAAGTTAACCTTTCGCCTGCCGGTCCAAGCAAGCGTTTTTTAGGCCGAAAGGGTTCCAATAAAGGAATTGCTTACATAAAGCGGAATCACCCACAAGAATACAGGTGAATATCTTCTCAGATAGCCAAGCGGTTATTCAGGCAATATATTTTACCTCAGTCTGACTCCAACTACTGGATAAGTGTAGAGAAGATCTGGCTTCAACTTCTGACAAATATGACATTCCCTAATTTGGATACCGGGGCATAGGGACACGGTGCCTTCCTTGGGGAGATCAAAAGCAGAGTTGCTAAAATTTGCTTTAATGAAGTCAAACAGAGGTGGAACCATACGGGACCATATATGATTACCCGACAGCTATAGGTTTCCCGTAACCCACCTAAAACCAGGGCTCGGCTAGGAATGCATGAAGGTAATACCTACAAACTCGCGGCAGTATACACAGGGTAGTGGCCCTTAGGCTGCCTACGGACTTCTCTCGGATGGGTGGGCTCTCGGTCGACTCAGCGAGCGCTGGGAGCTACTACGGCATGCAGAATCGCAAGGACCCTCTGGCCGAGAGTGGACCATGGGCGCTCAAAGGAACTGAGGTCGCTAACGAAGCGGCACCTCTCGATCCTCGTAGGAGTATTGACTGGTCATTGTCCTATTGGTATTCTTGCGGTTGGGCTGAATATAGTCTCTGGCCCTTTCTGCGGCAGCTGGAGTATGATGAGGTGGAGTCATCTTTTCATTTTCTGCTCAGCTGCCCTACCTTTGCGAGACTGAGGTCCAAGTACCTAGGCTCTTACTTCTCTAATACCCCAGAAGAGATTTCTGGGGTGGAAATTTACGTTACCGTTCAAATTACAGGTGGTATCACAATGAACTTCTCTACTATGTCGAAGTGAGCTCCCACTACGGGACTACCACATTAACCTGCACTAGCCTTAGTATTTTCTATATTTCGTTGGAATATAACAATTTACAATGCGTTTTTACCCCTTCAAGTACTCCAGATCAAAAAAATTCAGTTATTTTAAAAGTCTTAAAATTATTCGCTTTTTTCTGAGGAATAATAAAAACAGCTTCCGTTATAAAATTTTTTAAGAGGCTGTAACTACATCATCTTACCTTACGTTCCTTGAGCGCTATATATATGTAGCAATCTCTGTACTTACATAAAACATACAGGTAGCACGGGTGCATGTTTTTCCCGCGACCAGCTATATGTAGCATGCTCGTGTGTGCCCAATGTCTCAGCGTTCTGAAATTTTCTATGCCCAGGATTTCAACGCCCATGAGTAAGCGGAGTTTAATAAGGGATGTTAATAAACTGTTAGTTAGAATTAATATGGAGTGAAATCTTCATTTCCCGCTAAGGCAGAACCTATGATCCAACTGACACAAATATCTCCACATTCTTGATTTCCATATACGGTATAGTTTATTTCCTTTTTTCTTTTGTAACACTTTAATTTCTACATGTATTAACAAGCAACCTGAATTTTAAATAAAGTTCATAGTTTGCAATATGTATCGACCAACTATCTGAACTGATTGACAAAATCTACATAACGTGTGCGACTTACAGATAAACCAGTAATTCTGTAACTGCATGCATTTACTTACCTAGCATGTAGGATATGAGCACAGGGTAGTGCCTCAATCGAGTCTGGCTCAAGGCCAAATGTTTCACCGCACGCACCGCAAAACAGCCCGAGGGCTGCATCTGTTTGACCAGCTAGGCGTGAATGTATATTATACTGTTCCTCATCTCCTAAAGCACGGTAAATAAGAGCCAGCCGGCTACGTATCCTTCGCACTAAGAGCTTTAAATACCGGGTGATTGAAAAAGTAGATAGGCATAAGGTGATTATGTACCAGTATTGCCAGATTAGCTTTTTTGAAGCTAGGTCTAAACTTTTTTTCTTATTGCCTTGGAACTTTATGCTAACTTCGCTGATATTTTCTAATATCTTTCTTATTCACGAAATGTTCTTCGTATAATTCAAATAAAATACGTGCGCTATCAAAACGTCTGAATCTGAGGTCATAAACAAATTTTGCTTATATTTTCCCACATTGTCTTTCATATCTGCGGCAATTAAATTCAATTTTTAGAAATTTGAAATGTCCTATTCAAATCGAAATTTGATTTCTTAAATAGCGGATTCAAAACTAAATATTGTTTGCCTTTTAATGTGGAGAATGGTTTAGTAATTTTATTAATTACAAGCCCAATATTTCGTCCACAATATTCATTTTTTCTTTTCCTTGTCGGAAAAAATATAAATAAAGTTTTAAAAGTTGGGCTTCCCCTTCTAGCGTAATAATATTTTTAATTTCACATTTTCTGACTTTTGATTTAGTATTTAGCCTCTACTTTGAAAACTTTCTGACAACACTGTTCAATATTACTATTTCTAGGTAAATTAAACTCAAAATCCTACCTTTGCGCCAATGGAGCTAGCGACCTCAAGTAAGCGCGTATTGAACTCAAGTGGGCGGCAGTTGCAAATTTTCCGCTGCATACGCAAACCTTCTAAACAGCGTGCTGCTCCGTCCATTGCCTCCATTTGCGCCATACGATCCCCAAGAGCTGCAGAAGTACCCATAGCTTGTTGGTAGTGCCGAAAGGCACGCTGAAACATTTTGGTGTAGATGTGCAAATTAATATAATGTACAAATTTGAAACAGCTTCCTTTTAAATGTAATATAAACTTACTTCCATGTCCACTTTCTTGCGGTAAATGTCTCCCATAACTCGTAAACTACGCGTAAATGTCGCTTGATCTCCAGAGATTAAGGAAAGACGTGTAGCTTCCTGTAATAAAGATAGGCCACTGTAATACTATTTGCAAAAAGTATATCCAATACCCACCATACAATAATCATGTGCGTCTCCTAGATCACCTTGTTTGCGAAGAGCTGCTGCCATGCGCAATAGTGCGGCTCGATGATGTGATGAATTGAGATCCCCCAGCTGCAATGAACGTGATAAATCATACGCTTTAGATGCGTAGGTTGCACTTTTATCATTGTCTTGCAGACGACCGAAAAGCTCAGAGAGAGCAACGTACACCTGCAACTCAAGAGCTGGGTCACCAATAGCTGTGGCTATCTTATGCGCTCCTTGTAAACCTTCAAGCGCGCGCGAGAATCCACCCATTTCCAAATAAACACGAGCCACTGTCAAATGAACTAGGCCCCCAGTGCGACACTGGGTACCACATTCATTGTACAATGAGTGGCGAGCATAGCTGAGTGCGCGATCCAGACCACCTAGGCGTTCATGAGCCCTTGCCAAGTTCAAATAAGTCTCTGCCCGTAACGACGGCGAGTCCAACTCCTCGGAAATACCTAACTGTCTATGCCCATACTCGATAGCATCGCGGTATTTGCCCCAATCCATGTGCGCCTGATAGAGGTAACCAAGTAATTGAAAACAATCTTCACGGCGATTGGTAGATTTTAAAGCGCTACGCCAAATGCGTACGGCAGCGTTTTGGTTATGCTGTTCATATAAGCGCAATCCTCGCTCTATCTATGGACGGGGCAGTTGAGGAAAGTTGATTTAACTTTTCAGTATATAAATAACAATAAAATACTTACCTTTCGCCGTGCCATATACTGCTTTACACTGCGTTGGCAGACTAAAAAACAGTTTATTATGGAATTGTGAGAGCTGGCTATACTATGTCGCGCCCAGAGCGATGGGCCATCTGGACTTGACCCACAACCAGCGAGCCGTGAATAGCTCTCATCTAATTGGCTCAGATCTGCAAAATTATTTACAAATAATTAGAATAGTTGAATATGGGATATCATTACTTACCATTGCAATTTTCCAATAAGTAACGTGAACCATCCGGGGAGCCAAGTAAATGTGTTGCTGATAAATTGTGGCTATGCGGTATACTAACCCAAAATACGCTTTATTACTATAGAATTTAATACCATTAATGCAAGTTGAATTATTTTAGTGTTTTAAATTAATAAAAAAACAATTTTTATTTTTTTATGGTGCACTAGGCACGTCTTTATTTATTCAACTGCAACTTAGAACTCTCTTAAAAGCTAACATAAAGTTTTACATCTACCTATCACGGCACTGCCAAGACACGCTGTTGCCGCATGATCGCTACCGCTCCAGACATAGCGTCAGCGTATTTCATGCTCAGGTGGGAACGTAGCTACTGGTGCAATATGAATTCCGCGGCAGCGTTATTGCGCGTGGAATATTCGATGTCAGCGTTTTCGCCGGTAAGTTCAGCGGATGAGGCGTTGCCTCTTCCTCCTTTAAGTTCAGCAACGTCCTCGTTGTCGTGATCCTTTGCAATATCCTTTGTTGTAACGGTCACTTCGTTCTTCCTCTTAGAAATGTAAGCTCTGTAGGAGATGAGGCTAACGACAGCGATGAAAATTATGAGGTTGGCTACAAGGCTAGCACCATATTTGTGTTTGAATTTCTTGAGTGTTGGTATTGTACAGTTCCTTGAGCGTCAGTAATGATAAGGATTCTTCGAAGGTAGTTGTGACATTTGTATATTGAGCTATGGCTGGTAATGGTTTTGCTGCTGAGATTCCTCTATTCCAGTATATCTGATTTTGTACGGTAAGTGTAGAGTTCTCGTGGTGGATCAAAAATGTTCCTTGTAGTGGCATGCTTTGATTATCAATTTGAATGTCTCCATTGAAGTTGTTAAGGAGCAATATGATCGGTGTTAGTTCTTCGGCGAGAGCCATATGTTGATTGTTTGTGGTGGCGCATTTTGATGGCCCGCTTCTGAATAGATACGATGGGAGGCAGTGATATTTACAATGTTCATACGTATACAAAGTGATATGTTGTTTAGAGTTTTACAATTATTCCTTATTCCTAATATTTGATCTTTACATAAAATAACAAGTTTTATACTAACATTTCCTTTTTTACAGATTTGATCAAAATTTTTTGGCAATTTTCTTTACTTGTTTTTGGCAACGTTGCGATATATAGCAATGTTGTTTCATTTGATGCAATTTTGACTTCGCTAAATTTTGAAGCTTCAATTAAGTTAACAAATGGCATATCCTGGTCATCGAAAAATATTTTTGTTACATTTATTTCAAAGTTCGATAGCATAAAGGAATTTATAATGTTTGCTTTTGCCCACTATATCGAATAATCTATTTGGGTTAACTAGTTTTTTATTACTTTCAACCTACGCTCTAGTTACTTAATATTTCCCTTTTAGCAATTTCACTTGATTGAACTGTATTTAGTAGAGTGTTGGTTATTTTTGAAATTTCGTCTAGTCGCTGAATAGCCAATTTATTAATCACTACCTGTTTTTCATTGTTGGTCAGTAAATTATTGGTCTTGTCAACTATTAACTGAAAATCGTCATGGTCGGGTGAACCTGCTAACCACTTCCGAGCAATTCCCAGGATGTTCAAGGATCGTTTTTGCGGTATAGGTTTCAGTCCCTTAAGAATGTCCTTGATTTCCTCAATGTCATGTTTAAAAAATAAATAGCTACTGTCTCTCGGGGTCATGTATTTCTGTACCGTAACTTCTATGTCCTGTATTGCGTCATTATATTGATTAATGGTCAATTACATGTATCAATTTAAAGGTTCCAATTTGTAGTCGTGCGATTCCAGTATCGACTGCGATGCTTTGAGAGGCCAAAATTTGTGTTTCAGATAGACTGTTCCTCCAATAGGTCAATATTACGATAAAAAATGTCACCTGTTGTATGTCCATTTTGTACCTGTAAAGGAAATTTTTACTTCATATTTTCTAATTTCTTATTACTCCTTTATGAACTATCCTGCTGGAGGTTGTAACTACTATGCTGTTTTTATTTTCTGCTACTTCTTCTTCCTTATAACGACAAGTAAGCTTATTCCCTATTCTCTTATTTGTTTTGACGAAAATGACGACACCTATATTGTAATTTTTATATGGTTTCTCTTTTTGTTATGGTAATTAAGGTCAGCTTCATTGTTTGTTTTCAAGCCTTTGCCTATTTTTTTGCTTTTCATTTTCAATTAGCTGCGGGTCTGAGCTTACAATTCGCCCAAAAAATACTTTGACTGGCTTCTGCTTAGTAGTGGAGTGGATTGAGTAGTTATATCTGCAAATTGATTTATATAATAAATCTGTGAAAGATGTGTGAACTATTTCTGCTTTTAGGCATCGCATAATTTCTGATAAGGTGCTATGGAAACGTTCGACTTGACCGTTCACGGTACTAGTGTAAGGCGGAGTTTTGAATATTTGAATACCTAATTGATCTTCCAAAAGGTGTATTATCGGTGCTGCTCCTGAAGACTTTTCGTTGTCAATGACAATTTTTTCTGAAATTCCGAAAAACATCAAGAGTCTTCTAAGTGGTTCTTTCATATGTTGCGTCGCTCTTGACCTCACTAGTTTGGCTTGTGCGTATTTTGAAACTTATCTTTGGCTGTAAGGATTATTCTATCATTCGTGTAATAGATATCGAGATGTACAATTTGTCCTGCGTATTGCGGAGTTGGTGTTGGTTGTAAAACATGCTTTGGAGGGTTGCGTTCATATTTTTTCTTTTTTACAAATTTTGCATTGTTTTACTATTGTTTCTATTTTGGCTTGCATTTTCGGGAAATAAAATGTTCGTATAAGCTGTAATTTATTTTCACGAGCGTTGCGATGGGCGCGTTTATGTTCTTTTAATATTTCGTTTTCCTGCTCGGTTTCATCGGGTAGGTCAGTTAACATTTTGCGCGAAAATCTTATATTGTAATTTCTGAAATAAATGGGGTAAATTTCTTGTATTTTCCCCAAGGACATGTTCTTCTGTACTCAGGCCATTTACGACGGATGGATTAAGGTATTTTCTCATAATTTCAACAAATATTATAGGAGAGTAATCTGGTTCTGTAATCGTATGCCTGTGATACGTAGGAAAAATTATATCAAGTCAATGGGAGGAATTTGCATCGATATTCAAGAAAATTTGATTTTTAAATACATTAATCGGTGCTTCGGTAATGGGTATTAAAGTGTGTGAGGAGTTTTCGTCGCTGTGCATGGTTGCTGTTAATGAGTTTAATTGAGGTGGTCTTGAAAGCGTATCGGCGATCACATTTGATTTTACGGGTTTGTATTGCAAAACATAATTATATTCTTCCAGAATTGCCTTCCAGCGTTTCATTTTATTATTATTATTTTTGTTACTGAAAGCGTAAGTTAAAGGTTGGTGATCACTGAAAATCTTTATTTTCGCTGATCCATAAAGGTTATTCCTTAAAGTGTCATGTGCCCATATGATTGAGACCATTTCCTTCTCATTTGTTGCGTAATGTTCTTCTGCGCTAGTTAGTGTCCTTAAGATGAATATTATAGGTTTGTCGCCTTGTGCCAAAACTGCTCCGATAGCATAATCTGATGAAAGTACTGGGAGCAGTCGCGCTGGAGGAACTCGCTAAACTTGCAGGGAGTTTTTCCTCTTTCCGAATTTCACACACGAGTTCTGTCACTACTATAGGGACCTTCTGGACTTTTATTTTCGGTATACGTAGAAGTTCCTGCAACTACTTGAGGGGGCCTTTGGGATACTTCTTTCACTCGCGACTGCGTCCGTCTCGGGGCTGCAACTTTCGCGTGTTTTTATAAGTTCCGCAAAATTTTCGCGACGCACTACTTTAGGACGATTTATGCGATTTATTTGAGTGTTTCCGCGACGCACTACTTAAGGAGGATTTATGCTATAACACGTCAATTTTATTTGGAAGTGGTTTCTTTACAACGCGCTACTTGAGGCCGATTTATGGTTATTTTCAGTTTTAAACACTTTTAAAATGTTTAATTTTAACACGCCAGTGCGGCCCCACCTTGGGCGCCAGTTAAATTATTTAGTGTTTTAAATTAATAAGAAAATTTTTTTTTATTTTTTTATGGTGCACTAGGCACGTCTTTACTTGTTCAACTGCAACTTAGAACTCTCTTGAAAGCTAACATAAAGTTTTAGATATACCTATCACGGCACTGCCAAGACACGCTGTTGCCGCATGATCGCTACCGCTCCAGACATAGCGTCAGGTGAGAGCGTAGCTGCTGGTGCAATATGAATTACGCGGCAGCGCTGTTGCGCGTGTAATATTTTCGATGTCAGCGTTTCGCCGTTAACTTCAGCGGATGTGGGGTTAACTTGTGTATGTGAGAATGTTCATTAGAGTGAAGCCGGCAGCCCCCACGCACGTAAAAAATATGTTAAAACGCTTATATTATTATATATTTATTTATTTATTTACTTATCAAACGTGAAACAGTAATATAATTATTATTACACGGAAAAAGGATCACTGGCTGCCAGGGCCTTCGGCTCGCTCATATAGCTATAAAAAAACACTTAATAACTTAATTAGATAATACATGCCAAGTACAATTAAAAAAGTTGTTAATAATTATGGAATATTATTAATAATTCCTAAAATTATTATTAATAAATCTGATACCTAGTGGATGTGTTTATATAAAATGTAAATGAACAAAAATATTAAGCTGAGGCTATTGCAGTGGGGAATTCGTCAGCTACCTGCGTAAACATGCACAAAATATCCATTTAGTGGCATTATAGTATGAAAGCTGATAGTTGGTGAAGTGATTATGAACATTAAGGAATAATGGATCGAATAAGATATCGAACTTTTTGGTTGGTGAGAGCGCGGTCAAAAAACGCAAATTTTATACCATTTGTCAATGGCGTCACGTTGGAACAAATCAAATTGGGAATTTTGATAGTATTTTTTAGGAGATTTTGCTGCTTTCACACTTCCGTTTAGTAGGAGCAGTATAACATAAAAATATCATAAACATTTACTGGTTATCTAGAACTTATAATGCCTATATAAAGTTTATTTATTTGTATATATAATACAGCACATATTTATTTATATATACATATGTATTTAGAAGAATTTGAAAATCAATAAATACCCAGTTCGTTTTTTAATATAAACAATAATTGTATGCCAAATTAAGCACAATATTCTGCACTATCCTTCAAAAATTAAATACATATCCTTTTTAATATTTTGATACAAATATCACGATATTTTAGCAAAGCAACATTCACTCCCTTTTTTATATCCAACTAGAAAACGCAATGCTTTTTCAAATTATTTCGCGTATTTTCCTAAGACAAACCGCCTTTTTGCCTGTCTGCTGATAATAAGCTCCCAAGTAGCAATGCCGCCATGATCAAATCTGAGTTCAGTCCCCCTGTTTTGTAGGGGGCTGTTGGCTCTCAATTGTGTTACATTAAGACGCACACCACAAATTGTAGAAGAAACTCGGCAAAAATCAAGTTGTTATTAATATTATTATTATTTTCACGGTGTCAATTTGAAGTGCATTTTTGGATGACTTATGGCTTTAAATAAGTCATCTGTTGGTTCTAACGACTCCAACCTAAAAATATTGTTGAAAGTCGTGAGTAGTTATCACCCCGTACTTCAAGTTTGCCAGACGTCTAAGTAAGCATGGTGGTGATATAGCCATATGTAATTCATAAGTCGCATGATCTTGATCCAATGGAGTTTTTGATGGTTGAATTATTCATTAATGCCCAATTTAATATAGTAATATCATCCCTTGTCAAGTTTGGTTTGGAGACAAACCGGTTTCAGCTTTGTGCCATCTTCAGTGCCATTTTTATAAATTCAACACAATTTATGACCACATAATGTTGTGCGGTGATTTGAATGTCGATTTTCTTATGGAAAACGACCGTACCACGTGTTTGTTGGATAATATGGCAAAAGCAGGAATAAATGTAGTAAACAAGCTGTCCACTCGTTTGGATCTCCATTGGCGTGAACAATGTGTTACATTTTGGGAAATTTCCCCTCAATGGCGTTACTGATCACGATTTAATTTTTCTTGTCTCTAACTTAGTGTTAAGACCTTTAGTCGAGAGACTAAATGATCGTATTTTCAAAATTAACTTAATATTAGTCTCTCGCCCAGCTCGCCAACAGCTTGGAGTCAAACCCAATTTGAAATCTGAATGTATGATAGATAGTGTAGCCATGAAGGACTATTTTGCAATTGAATTACTTAAGGAGAATGACGTTTATTTTATTTTGGCTGGCGATTTAACTTTTCAAATGCTACCGAGTCCGAAGTAATACCCCTGCATTCCTTCAATAAAATTAAATGCCGTCGGAGAAGACAAAATAAGTTGAAGGTCTATACAATTTTATTCGTTTTTCCTTACATTATATCACCCTTAACGCATTTTATACATTATTCGTTAACTTCATTAATATATCCTTGTGGATGGAAAGCACCTCACATTATACTTGCTGCGAAAAGAGTTAGTCCCTGACATCCCTATGTGTACCTGAAGGTTCTATCCTCAAAATGCTGCAAACATGTTTGATTTCAGCTTTATGCCGACGGAGCCCAGATATACTTCTCTGTCCTTTTAGGATTAACAGAAGACTTAGTTTTCCGATTGAATTACAAGGAGGGCTGAGAATTCCATGCGGATTTTTCAACTATTTCGATAATCTGAATTTACGGGTATCCGGATATTTAAACGAAAAATATATAATATCCAAATAGGATATTAATATCCGGATATCAGAAATTAATGAATGCAACATAGGACAAATAATAAATTGATATCCAAGTATGGGGATAGTCCCAGTCAGGAATGGAAAATGAAATTTTAAAATTGTACCTAATTTGGCAAAAATAGTGTACTTAAAAGCGGACAAATGTTCCTAAAATGTTAAAGCAAGTTCATACATACATACATATGTACGTATGTATATTCAGGCTTGATTAAAAAAATCCATTAGAAATGTTATTATGTCGGTGCGGGTCAAGTAACATAAAAAATTATAGAAACGCTGGATTCTAATAGCGGCCACCCCCCGGACCCTAGTGTCCTTCTAGGGACTGCCTTGAGCGAGATTGACTTTTATTTTCTGAGCTTTATGTTTCGCTCAGAAAATAAGCGTTATTTCTTAAGTTTTATTTATTGCTCAGAAAATAATCGATATTTCATGAGCTTTATTTATAGCTCTGAAAATAAAACTTGAGTTGTAGAGCTTTTTCTGAGACAATTATGGCCACTAATATCGTACCACCAGCTGATGTATAGTGGTCTGGATAAAGATTCCCTGGGAAAATATCAATTATTATTGAAAAATAGCGCAATATATTTATATATGTATATATATATATACATATAGCTATTTCTTAAGCGTAAATTTGGTCATGTCTCCTCCTTTCCTCTACGTCGTTTTGTGATATTTGTATATAAAGTAATGTACACCCATTGCCCAAGGAACCTGTTTTTAAAACTAACATTTGCACAGTTAACTCGCCCTTGCAATCTTAACGTACCTTAGTTTAAGTATTCAACTACATCGAGAATGGTTTTCGTTAGAACATTGTGGAATTCTTTGTCAAGATAATTAAAACTAGAATCTGGTTCAAGGTGTGTATACTTTCTTCCCAAACTAAATCTTTTAATCTGCAATATCTTATTAAAATTCTGCTTTGCACTGTATCATTTCTATCTTGAAATAAAAAGTATATAAGTATATGGAAGATTCAACAATAGGTTTACGAAGTGACTTGCTTACATAAATAAACTAGCTAACCCCGGAGGGGCTGCCCTACATAAAATTGTATCTTCTAAACTAAATTTCTAATAACCGCCTCTCTGATAATGTGTGAAGCCGCCGATCTTTATATCGTTTGGTACGAAAAAGATGATTTCGAAAATTGACCACCAGTGTGATAGCTGGCTAATGCCAAAGATTTATTGTTAGCAATAAAAAGACTCATTCACATTTATGAAATTTATTCATGAACTGAATACTCAAAGCGACTTAAAATAATCAAAATTGAAAATAGAAATCAAAAGCGTTTTCGTGATATTGAACATTGATGTAGGCAATCTGAAACTGACTGCCAAATGTTAGACTGGAGAAATTGGAACTTTTCAATATCGTTTCTGAAAAGTATGACAATCCGCAATCATTTCAAATTGCAGAAAATCTGTGGTCAGATGTCCATTGCAATTGATACTTTGTGTTAAAATGCTTGCTCGATAGGTTGCGGTCGGGTCAATTTTGAATTGTATTTCCTCTCACTGAAGCACTATGTGATCAACGATATTTTTCGATTCGAAAACGATCAAAACGGATGGATTTCCGACTTGGGAACAAGCGTCATACAGTTGACCGTGTGAAAACCATTCGTTTTCCAAATTCAGGCCATAAACACTCAATGATTGGCCATGTGATTTATTGATTGTTATGGCGAATTGGAAATTGGATTGGTTTAAACTCGAATGACATATCAGTAGGGAACATTAGAATTCCCGGAATAAGAACCTCCTCACCTTTGAACTTTCCTTTTAGGGATCTCGCGTGGATCACATTGCTCATGAGTTTTGTGACCGCTAAACGCGTCCCATTCCATAATTTTGGTTGATTGAGATTGCAAACCATGACGACGATTGAACCAACTTTCAATAGTATATTGTGCGGTGGCAAGCCTGGCACATCCAATGAATTCAAAAACTCAGTTGGATAGTTGGTTGCTTCGTCTTCGTTTGTAACACACTCGATAGATTTGAAGGAATGCAGGGCACCGAAGATTTGATTTTGAATTGTGTAGTTTAAGTGATCCACATTCTTGTTCTTTGCCTCTAAAATTGCTCTTTCACTCAACCAATCGTAGTTTCTGTGGTTAGCAATGATGTTCGGAAACACTTTGTGGATGAGCTCCTCTTTCGTTGAGACGAAATTGCAGAAATTTGGCGTCAACGAAATCAATCCATTTGATGCGTCGACAGGAACACGACCATCGCCGATAGCAGTTGATTGGAGAACACTTCGGTAGATGGATCGTTTATCAATGCAACTCGCATGTTTGTCGTCAGCTCAAGTTTCTTCATATAACGCCACAATGGTGATGATTTGAGGCAAGCATTGATCTCATCGACAGCGGTCGATCGTGGTATTACTGGTAGTGATTGCCGGAAATCGCCTGGGAGTAAAAAAGTGCATTCGTCCCAGTAATAATTTTGGCCATTGCTGAATGTTTCGAAATGTTACATGTTGGTTCTTCAGCCACTTGAAGATTTAATGGCAATTTTAATGCCGAATGAGCGGTTCGGCAACCTTCCAGCAGCGTAGCCGCTATTCCAGAAGAAGCAACTACTTCAGCAATTTCTGATCTTGCCAATACAGAAATGTCTCTGACCTAAAGCACTATGTTCCTCCTCGATTATCATAGCTCCAAATGAAGAAGGTAGCTGCTCACCGACAAACCATTTAAACTCTAATTTGTTATCCTTTACTTCCAACCTGTAATCAGTAGGATAGAATTCAGTTGGAATAGCAAAGTTTTCATTGACATAAATATTGCCAAGGTACGTTGAACTTAGTAAAGTGGATGGTGGTTACCAGATAAACATAGTCCACCTTTTCGAAATTGTAATTGTCAACAGTGATGCGGGAGCCGCAACGCGAGTGCGCTGACTGTTTATTTGATGACAGGAGGTACTTAGTTTTGCCGTCGTCCACCTCCAGACCCATGCGTTTCGCCTCTTTATCCAGTTTGTAAAGGCAGAAGTAAAGGCGCGGTTGTTGAGACCGATGGTATCGATAACATCAGCATACCCCAGAAGTTGCACGCTCTTATAAAATATGGTGCCTGAACGGTTTAACTCTGCAGCTCAAATTATATTTTCTAACGTAAAGTTAAAGAAGTCGCACGAAAGAGAGTCACCCTGTCTGAAACCTCGTTGGCTCGGAGAGGTGCTTCCCAAATCTGGCGGAACTGGTGGTGTTGTTCAACGTCATTTTACATAGCCGTATTAATTTTGTTGGAATATCAAATTCAGACATTGCGAAAAAGAGGTAGCTTCTCCTCGTGCTATTGAAAGAGGATTTGAACTCGACAAAAAGATAGTGTGTGTCTATTCTTCTTTCTCGGGTTCTTTTCCAAGATGGTCGCTGGCAGATTTGCCAAGTTTAAAGCCACTCTGATAGTGTCAAATCAGTACGTCCACGGTGGGCTTCAGTCGTTCACACAACACGTTCGGCAGAACCTTATATGCTTTGCGCTATTGCCGTTCAAGTTTTGTCCAGGTCTGGTAACATTCTTCATCTCTGTCTTCTTTGATTGGACGTTCGGGTTCATCATCTTCCCAGTTTTCCGCGCCACTAGTCATTTTTTCAGTACGTAATGAGCGAGAAATATGGTCCCATTGCGCGCAGATATCCGCGTTTTGAACATTGCTGTCAGAGAGCTGGGATACAAGTCGAGTGGCGAAATGGTCGCCTATGTGTTGTGATAGTAGCTTTTGGAGGTCGAGCTTTTCTCGTGTTTCCGAGTGCGCGCTTGTTGATGCTCAGAGATGGGTGGGACTCTTGGCTGCGACAAGATAATGATAATGGTGTGCATGTCTAAGATACTGGAATCACGCCTTACATGATTAATTTGATGCCGTGTTTTTCCATCAGGAGATAGCCTTACATCTTGATGTTTTTTTTATGCTTGAACCTGGTACTACACTACAATGTTTCGGGCCCCGGCGAAGTCGATCGACTTCAGTCGTTTAAAGGATGTTTCGTCGTGTAGGCTGGATTTACCGACTGTGGGACCAAAATCTCTTCCCTTCCCACCTTGACATTAAAATCGCCTAGCACGAGTTTTATATCGTGATGGAGGTACCCCGTTCGTACGCGCACATCGTCCTTTACCGTAGGTGAGTGGCCGCAAATCAGTGAGATGTTGAAGAATCTAGCTGTGATGAGAATCGTGGCGAGACGTTCGTCCACCGGAGTGAACGACAGTACTTGGCGACGAAGTCTCTCCTCAACCACTAAGCCAACACCGAACTTGCGTTCCGTTACATAGCAGCTGTAGTAGACGTCGCAAAGTCCGATCCTCTTCATTCCTTGCCCCATCCATCGCATCTCGTCGATGGCGGTTATGTCAGCCTTTGCTTTTACGAGGACATACACTAGCCGGGCAGAGGCACCTTCCTAATTAAGGGTCCGGACATTCCAGGTGCAGTCCCTTAAATCATAATCCTTTAAACGTTTGCCGTGGTCGTCATCAGGAAAGGGGGCTCATCCGAGGCTGTTTGTTGAAATTTTTCATTGGAAGCTGTTGCTGATTGATATTAGAAACTGATTCGAGCCAACTGTGTGTAGTGAATTCGACGAGAGTTCTTGCCACAGAAAACCAAAGACCATGCAACTTCTTTCTAATCTACGTTCTTTGGCAGAAAGTCAGACGTCTGCTCGCAGCCGCAACTACTGATGAACAGACGCTGCAAAATTCTGGTGAGCCCTCAAACCGACAACGTCGGAGTGACCCCATCAGGTTCGCCTTCTAACTTCAGGAGCTACCCAGAGGGCACTTGAATATAAGGCTTAACTATCACCTCTGCAAAGCAAGCACATATGTATATGCAAACCCATTTACAATATATTTTTGCTCTTGTATATTTTGTGTAGTGTAGTATTTCTAATTGCTTGTATTTTTGTTATTTATCCGAGCCAAATTAACTAAGCCAAATTTGCAGTATTTACAATTTACAATAACAAAGGCAACTCGTAAATTACCCTATTATTACACAGTACGACAGTGGTTGGTACACATGAGAAATGTTAACAGAATAAGAAAATAGGCTTAAAATAAAGAAATACGTGTCTCGGCGTTTTGCTGTAGCACGTCATAATTTTGAGAAAATCGTGGAGGTTCACTTCCAATGTAATACTTTTATTTTATTAATATTTCATTTAAATATTCATATGTATATTATATAAGTAATATTATCGTTTAATATATATTTTTCCATAATTTCATTTCAAACTAACATACGTACTTTAAATAACATTTTTATATGAACCATACTGTTTGGGCCAAGTTTAATTTAATTTAAATTCAATTGCTTCCGCCCAAAGAGCGCCACCGCCCTTCATTGCACGAGGGCGCCCTGGAGCCTAGGAACACGCACACACACTGCACGTTATTAATTGGTGGGAAACAGTAGTAAATAAAGCGTTTTTAAATATAAATATAAATAAACAAAATAAAATTACAATAAAATAAAATAAAAGGAATTGTCCAAATCGAAATCATTTTTATTTTGTTTGTGGTTTATACGCACCTACTAAAAATTTTCGTAATATAACTCGTAGTGTTGTTACTGGATATGAAGGTTATTTTGTTGTTGC
Organism: Anomoia purmunda; assembly: GCA_951828415.1. Taxonomy (NCBI): domain Eukaryota; kingdom Metazoa; phylum Arthropoda; class Insecta; order Diptera; family Tephritidae; genus Anomoia; species Anomoia purmunda. The sequence goes on along the minus strand of OX639998.1, from coordinate 4,131,948 downwards.
ATGCGCTCCGAATTCATGGTATGTTCCAGAAGTTGTTTGTGATTATTGTTATCGTGGTTTGGTAGAATGGGGAGAGGTCAAAACATCATTTAAAATTCGTTCAACCATTTATTTGGCTACCACGTACAGAACATTCACCTGATGCTTGTTATTTTTGTTTATTATATCCAAAAACAGTTGGTTTAAAATACATATACGTGAAAAATTGAATATGCTGATTTTGATTCGTTCTGAACAAAATCCAACGGCTCCTTCTGAAGAAACATTTGAAATAGAAAGTAATATTGATATGCTTTCTGAACCATCTGTGCCAACAACATCTTCTGAATTTGTGCCATCAACAAGTGAATTAGGATACAAAGTACCACATTGTATTACACAAAAAGATTTTAATGACCTAGTTCGTGATTCACGTACGACAAAAGAAATTAGTGAGGTTGTTGGTTCACGTTTGAAACAATGGAATTTGGTAGGCAATGATTTTAAAATAACTGCTGGACGTAAACGTGGGCATACTGTTCAATTTGATGAACATTTTGATTTATATGAAGATAAAACAAAAAAAAATTGGTTACTGCAATAATGTTGATGAATTGTTGAAAGAATTGGGACAACGACGTATTTCAAATGAATGGCGTCTGTTCATCGATTCGTCTGTGGAAAGGCTAAAAGGAGTGTTATTGCACAATGGAAACAAACATCCATCAGTTCCAATCGTTTACTCATCAATACGTCAGAAAATTATGAAACGAATTCTTGGGTTAATTAATTGCAATCAACATATGTAAGTGGATGATTTGTTGTGGTCTCAAAGTTGTTGGAATTTTAACTGGTGTAAAAAAGGTTTTTCAAGTTACCAATGTTTTTTATGTGTTTGGGAGGGGCATCTACATTATACTAATCATAAATGGAATGCACGTGTACACTTCAAACTTGGTCAATTCAGCATCGATCACATTCCTTTGGTAGAGTCCAACAAAGTTATTTTACCGCCATTACATATCAAATTAGGATTAATTAGAAGTTTCATTTGTGCATTGGATCATGAAAGTGAAGCCTTCAAGTATTTATGATAAAAACTGTTTTTCCTGATTTAAGTGACGCCAAAATTAAAGCAGGTAAAACAAATTTAAAATTTATAATTTATTTTTGAACTAACTTAATTGTTTTTATTTTTATTTTCTTGCAGGTGTATTCGATGGTCCACGGACAAAAACACTAATTCAAACTGATGTTTTTAGGAGTTTATTGAATCCTGTTGAAAAACGTGCATGGGATGGTTTCATTGAAGTCGTAAAAATTTTTTTGGGAAATAAGAAAACGGATAACTACAAAGATATTTTTAAAGAAATGGTTTCTGCGTATGGTGAAATGAAAGTTAACATGTCTCTCAAAATCATTTTTTGCACAACCATTTAGACTTTTTTTCTTCAAACATGGGTGATTTAAGTGATGAGCGTGGAGAAAGTTTCGATGAAGATATTGTTACAATAGAAAATCGTTTCAAAGGAAAATACATGACTCACATGCTTGCTGAACATTGTTGGAATTTATGCCGTGATACAAACCCTGAAGCTTACACACGAAAAAATAAACGACCAACATTTTTAACACAAAATAATAGCTAAGATTTCTTATTCAATTTTGTATTGTTATAATTTTTTTTTGTATTGTTAATGAATTTCGTACATTTTGGGTTATTTTTTAAATGTACATGAAAATTAAAGCTCAATCTACCAGAGAAAAAAAATTGTTTTGGAAATAAAAACAAATCCAAATTTAATTACCTTTCCAAATCTGGCTCAAGCATTTAAACCGGTGCATCCATTCTGTTTTTATAGAGCTTTTTATAATAGTATTACATTAGAAGGGAACCTCCACGGTCCTTTGAAGCTTAAAAATCGATTTTCTCAAAATTCTGGCGTGCCACAGCAAAGCCGAGGCACGTACATATTTCTCTATTTTAAGCCTACATATTTTCATATTCTGTTGAAACTTAACATGTGTACCAAAATTTGATTTTGTCGTACTGTTTTATACTTCGTTAGAGATTCTAATAACCTGACAGTTTTATGAGAATTTCGGTCTAACATCGAGTTAGTAAATGATGTAAGATCCAAATAATTATTTGTATTGTTAGATGCACTGAGAATTGATCTTTGCAACAGTAAAATGAATACTAGTTAACTTTCTCAGCTTCATAAAAAAGGAATGACTTTTTAGCGGTAGAAAAGTTACGAGGACGACGATAGAGCGCGTGACTAATGGGATTGGGTAGCAAATTAATGAAATCTGATACCGAAATTATTATTGTTGGCAGTTAATTGGTAACGAGTTTGATGAATGTTGGAATGGGTGGTTAACCTAATTTCTCCACCGTTTGACTGAAACCTCTCCTGAGTTTTATTGTTATTTATGCTGAACGGCTATCAAATTTTTTATATGCGAAAAGTATGACTACTGTCCTTAGCGCTCAGAGGCTAAAAGGTAGGGTTATGCCATTGAAGTTGTAATTAAATTTTTTTATGGATTGGCTTTTCCTCGATTTTCACAATGTATTCCAATCTGATTAAACATTTTTTCATCAAAAGTTAGATGAGAGCTAGTATTATTTATACTACGTTTACTAGTAATCGAAAAGTGTTCCTAAACTTATCATCAAAATTACAATAAAATTTGCCGTTTATTTAAAATTCACTGTCGTTACATCTCATTAAATGATTTACACTTAACCTATGTTGTCTGTTATTGCAAATACTATTCACTGCAGAATTTGAGCGATTTAATACAGTTATTATGATATATATTTGATCATTTATTAAATTCGTGCATAGCCCTATGCTCCAATGAGAGAAACAGGAACCGATGATGATGATGATGACATAAGTATTATTTATTTTTAGAATTTGTCTAGCTTCGAAAATAAGTTCATCTTGATTCTTATTTGGTACGGGTGCAAAAACTAATATTTTTATTTTTCTAATATCTTCTGGTATTTGAATTACAATTTTTTTCCTTGTATTTGGCTGCATATAGCTTATGACATTGTTCTTCATTTTGTTAAGGTCAATATTGTATCTAATTATTTCGTCACCATGTATTAACATGGTGGCCGCCGTAACCAAGTGTGTAGCGGGGGTGCGCTTCATTGGGGGGGTCCCGGGTTCAAACTCTGGGCGGGGCAGGTAACATCAAAAATTATAGGAAAGCAATGACAAACCTCCGAGTGTATTTCTGCCATGAAAAAAAAACTTCTCCGTTAGGAGTCGGCGTAAAACTGCAGGTCTCTCAATTTGTGTTACAACACCAATACGCATACCAGAAGTACGGCTTTCTTTGGTGGTCTTCAGAAGGTCACAAAATCCATCTTTGTCTACTTTTTCAATCGCTATGTCTATTGGCTTTGCTAAAGAATGAACCGATGTGTTATAGCATTCGGAGCATATATGTATATATATTTTTTCTTGATAGTTCTGAGTTTTCTATTCTTGTCATTGTAAATCTTTCATTGAAGGTGTTATGGAATCTTTCGATATCCGCATTTCCTATATAAAGAGTTTGGTTGTGTAAAATACGTTTATATTTCTTCTCGTCTTAGAAAATCGTTTACATTTTTTAACTAAAGGCATTGTCAGCAACTAGTGGATTTCGTTTTGATTGGAGAAAAGTATAAGCGAAGTTCTCTATCTTCCAGATAAATTGTTGTTGCTTATTTAGAAAATTGATCAAAAATTTTCATAAAACTGAGTTTTATGATGACGCTAGTTTCTATATGTATTATCTCATTAGTGTCTTTAGGTGTTTTTGCAATGAAGTAATTTGGCTTAATTGGTTTCCTGCCGTATTTGTCTCTGCAACAAATATTGCAATTATTTATATATTTTTAGATAAGGTTTTTAAGAAATTTTATGTATGTATATTGACTTGTTTCTTCTCTATGATATTTATGTATATATCTGATTGCTTCCTCTTCATTTCTCATCTCTTTAGCATGGTACGATCATCTAAAAAATTTTATATTTTTGTTAAAAGGTTCTATCAGTTTTTGCTGAACTATATTGTAGTCAGAGTCAGATATTTCTGGGTATATTCCTCTCTTTTCTGCTTTGATGTATTTCTAAAAATATCTGGCATAAAAGCCCTCCTAAAGTCGTAGATGCTAACGTATTGTTTTCGTTTGGTATCAACTAATTTAACTTCTTCGGTCGTACTTTCTGTCAGTATTATTTACATGTGAAAGCGATTGACAACGGCGTCCAAAATCGGAAAATGGTCGTCTCTTTATTCTTCTTCATAATATACTTATAGTTCCTGTTGTGCTCATATTATCTAAGTTAGCATCTAAGCAAGACTATTTTTCTTATATATATACATATATATTCATTCTATATGCAAAAAAGAAAAAAAAGTATTATAAGGGGATTTTCAATTTTTAAAATCACGCCGATGACTTGTATCCGTAAATAAGCCACAAATGTAGCAAAACTTATTACGCTTGTCGCACATTTTAGTTTTACTTTACCACGATTTTATCCAATTTAACTTCAGTATAACGGAAATTTATAAAGACTTCAAAATTGAGTAAAAACTCAAAAATTAAGTGATAAATTCCTTGGGAACAACAGAAGCAAATTTTTGCAAAAATTTTGTTCTTATATAAAGTAAAATAACTCCGTCAATTTTTGGCCGATTTTTTAAAAGAAACATTCGTTGAACTCGATATTAAACGTATTCGTTGAATCTAATCAAAACTAATTTTGTGTTTTTATAAAATAGTGTGTGAAAATATCGCCAAATTCAAAAAAAGAAGAAAAAGGGTAGCAAAATTTAAGTTTGTTGTGCAAAAACAAGTAAATTTCTTCAGCTTTATTAAGACGTCTATAAATCTTTCAAAAGGTCTGAGTTTCTTCTTTCTTAAACCGTTCTTAGAATGAAAATCGGTTGTTAATTAGCTAAGATATGGGCTAAGAAGTGCGCAAAAGCACGAAAAATCGGTTTTTTTAAGGTTAAGTCGAGATTTTGGGGGTGTTTGACAAATTCCAAAATTGGATTCTCGTTCTACTCGATAAGACCCACAAGAAAAATAACATCACTTCCCAGGTATTTCGACTTCATTCTTTTTTGTAGCACCGTGCAATCAGTCGCAATTCTCCATTTATTTTTTCTTGAATTTTCTGACTTCTTGGGCACAATTCATAGCGGTAAGTTAAATGGAGATATGCTTTCTCTGATTATGCCCTGCTCTTACCTTTCCCGATTTTATCTAATTATTTCATCCTCGTCTAAATTGTAAATCTTTGAATACATACACTGGCTTACATGCTGTTGTTGTTATCTCATTCCTTCATGAATATGTGTGAACTGATCCAAATTTTTTGAAGTAAGTTGTCCTCAAACGGTCACTTCTTCTATATTCATATTCTCTCGTTTCAGCTTATCTAACATCGTGGTACCGGATTGTGGTTCTAGAGTTTGAATTTCATCTGAGTTAAATGGATATGAGTCTATAAACTGAAGTTTTTATTTGTTTATTTGCACAAGGTTTTATTCTACATTTATTCTTGCTGGCAGGGGCTTTAATAAGTTTTGTCCTACCATCATGTTTTTTGGTATTGAAGTTGGTTAATTTTCAACGCATGAGATTGTCCTCTTTGAATTCTTTGTATAAAGGCGTAACAATTTTTTCATCAATGCGGAAATCGCCATTAACCAATACCAATGCATTAGCTGCAGTAATATTGTCATTATTGTAAGCTTCTCTAAGAATAGGCACATTCCTACTATAAACTTTACTTGACATAGTTGGGTGAATTCCGTTCATTTAATCTGAAAATTCTTGCAGTATTCGCTAATAAAAACTAATTCATACTTGGCATTTAATTCATCTAACATGTGACTTAGATTTCTAAAATATTTACAGACATTAGGATTTTTTAGGTTGATAGCACGATGATAGGGGCTGTATTTGCTTTCCCTGATCCCAAAATGTTTCACTAGCTCTTCCTTAATATGGGTCCGATTAGAAGTTTGTCCCCCTGTCCTTACAACTTGCGGGACGCGAAGCTCGAAGACAAATTGTTGAATAAACGAGTTTTCCCAAAAGAGTGGCATAATGAGTTCCACTTCTCCTATGAATGATGTTCCTCGAAAACTTTTATTCGGGCTGCTTCCTTCAAGTGATCTGTTCCAGGTTATCCTGTTAGTTGGCTTTCTGTAGACATGGCTGATTTTTTCTTTTCTTTGAGGTTTATGGTTTATAGTTCTTCAGAATGTGAATATAGATTTGAAACACTGTGGTTTCCTTTGTTATTGGAATAGGGTTTCTTTTTTTTGTTTTTGCTTTCTGAACTCGAGGTATTGATTGCTTCACTTAAGTGCTTAAACTTATAAATTCTTCGGAATATAATTCGCGGTGGTAAACTTTGGTTTTCCCATCTTGTTCGATGATCGACTGCGCCAATTATGGGATCGGGGAGGAAATCTTTATATATTTTATTGAATTTGCTTAATTCTATTTTGCTCTTTGCTTGTTGACTCAGCTGACGTTTACTGAAACGTGAATGTTGATTACACATAAAATGATTTCACAATAAGCAGAACGAGCTAAATGCTCACTTGACATAAAGCATTTTGTAATAAGTTAAATGTAAGAAATTTTAATTAGGCAATTTAAGTTTGAACGGTTTGCTATTATTTAAGTTAAGGTACAATTAATGATTATTCTATTGCGAAATATGAATGAATGAAATTAATGAAATCTGATACCGAAATGATTACTGTTGTCAGTTAATTGGTAACGAGGATGAAACTGTTGTAATGAGTGGTTGACTAACCCCGCGCGCATGACATCGTTCATACACCTGATGCTGATGCCTTTTCCACTGCCATTAAGCCAGCAGATTGTTTTTTCCACTAAATGACTTTTTGGTATGTGTTTAGGATGACAGCTGACGTATTTTGAACCACTATAGACTCAGCTTACTAGTTTTGTTCATTTACATGCAAGGTGAAAAACACATCCACTAAGTATCAGTTTTCTTACTATGGGTTTTTTAACAAATGTTTCATGTGTGTGAGTGGCTACCGCAGTCACAACCACCACTAATGCGCTGGCTCTTGCATAAAAAGCAGTGCCTTGTCGCCAGCTATTTATCCGGGCTCGTGAAATATTTGTTTTTTGTGGCAGCCAATTCGTCATTGAATACGAAGGAAGTATGTAGATTAACGAGCAGCTAGTGGTCGTCCCTAACGAAGTGATAAACAACCCTGTTCAGAATCCTATCAAGGCGCCACAATGCAAAATAATGCAAAGGACACATCGGTGGAGTAGCATGCTATTGTATCACTAAATCCAGTGATAATATAAATAAAAAAAAACCATTACGAGCCCATTGTGATGTTGTATTCACAGCGCCCTAGTTCCTTTACAGTTCATTTAACATAGAAATACTAGAAGAATACTAGATGATGGTTCTGTCCTACCACAGCAGAATACGTGATGATTGGATAAATTAAACATGTGCATATACAAAGTACTGCAGTTGGAACCAGACCTAAAGTCTTACTAAAGGTTCTCCATACCTCCCCGAAAATTTCCAATGCTATATTTTACTCCAGCCCGACGGGAGTTTTATTCGTCCCCTTCTTATATAAAGTTACTCTCTTTGATTTTATACTTAGCAAAAACTTGTCTATATGTAATAGGGGGGAGCGACGTTTGTAACTTCGGTAAGGGAGGAGGTCCTGGACCTTACCCTGGTTTCGTCTGAATTGGTATCACGTATCTCGAATTGGAGAGATCTTAACGATCACTCCTTCTCTGATCATAGGTATATTCAATTCTCCTTGGGCGATACGCGTCCCCAAAATCGTCCCATTAGGAATCTGAGGAATACAGATTGGGATCTTTACTGTAAAAAGCTGCAGGAGTTTCTTCCTGAGGAACCTCAGGGAAGTTCACTCCTGTCGGAAAGTTCGATCGACAGCTTAGTGGAAAAATTCACCGTAGCTTGTAATAAAGCGATTAATATTTCGTGTCCGCTGAGGAGGCCTTCGGGCAAATCTAAGCCGTAATGGTGGACTTAGGAAATTTCGGAGATCAGGGCTTCGAGTAGAAGACTTTTTAACCAGGCGAGGAAGAGCAAAAAACCCTCGGATTGGGAACTCTATAAGATCGGATTGGGAATATATAAGTCCGAAATAAGGAAGGCTAAGCTGGAATCGTGGAGAAGTTTCTGTGACAACGTCGAAGGATGCCACGAGTCCTCCAGGCTAAGGCGGGTGCTCGCGAGGGCTCCCGTCCCCTTGGGATGTCTCAGGGACGACTCAGGAAATTGGGCGATGAGCAGTGAGGAGTCGCTCAAACTTCTCCTCGATTCCCATTTCCCCAGAAATCCTGAACCTTGTGAGATTACAGGCATGGAACCAGGTGCCATCTATGTCCCTCCTGGTGACATGTTAGAAGAGCGTCGCCTACTCTGGGCGTTACGCTCCTTCAAAGCGTTCAAATCGCCGGGACCTGATGGTATCATTTCCTGCCCCTGCATAAGTAGGGGCTATATTCCTAGACTTTGGAGGAATGTGAGGGTTATATTTATTCCCAAGGCGGGTAAGAGCTCTCATGTTACCCCAAAGGACTTTAGGCCTATCAGCCTCTCTACTTTTCTTTTGAAGACCCTGGAGAGGCTGATTGATCTTCATATAAGAGAGGAAATACTGCGGGAGCGGCTGTCGCATGCTCAGCATGCCTACTCGAAGGGCAGGTCGGTGGATACGGCCCTGCATACGGTTGTTAACGTCATTGAGGAGTCTCTTGAACACAAGGACTTTGCAGTTGGTGCCTTTCTAGATATAGAAGGTGCCTTTAATAACATTCAGCCACAGGCAATAGTCGGATCCTTGGCGGAACTTGGGGTTGAGCCGGGTCTGATAAGGCTCATCAATCACCTTCTCCGGGACAGTACTGTCGTGGCGGAACGGGGCAGCGCCTCCATCCAGAGAAAGGTGAGTAGAGGCACTCCACAAGGAGGGTTCTCTCGCCACTCCTTTGGGTCGTTGCTATCAATGGCGTACTGAAGGAGCTGGAAAGGGAAGGCTGCACGGTTATTGCCTATGCTGACGATGTTGCTCTCATTGTCAGGGGTAAGTTTTTGAGCACCCTGTTTGATATCATGCAGGGGTACCTTAATCTGAGCGTGAAGTGGTCAACAGGGTGTGGGCTCGCGATTAATCCTAGCAAGACAGAGCTGGTACTATTTACCAGGAGGTACACAGTACCGGTCGCCCATCCTCCCTCAATAGGTGGCGTCCCGTTGGTGCTTTCTGACAGGGTCAAGTATCTTGGTTTGATCCTGGATAGGAAACTCTCCTGGGGGCCAAATATTGAGGAAAGGGTGAAAAAGGCTTCGGTTGCGGGGTACTGTTGTCGGGATGCGATTGGGAAGAGATGGGGCCTTTCTCCCAAGGTAAACTATTGGCTTTATGAGACGATTATAAGGCCTATAATGTTTTATGGAGTGGTGGTCTGGTGGAACTCACTAGACAGGGCATCTAACGTTAAGCAGCTAGAGCGGGTGCAGCGGTCCGCGCTCATTGGGATCAGTGGGGCGCTAAGGACCACACCCACTCTCGCGCTCAATGTTATGCTTAACGTGCTACCTGTGGACATTGCAGGCAGGGTTGCAGCAGCCCATGCCGCAGCCCGGCTTGAGTGCAATGATTACAGATTCAGCTCGGCATTTGGGCATTCTAGGATTCTTGCCAACTTCGACTTTGTCCCTCCGGAAGCAGATTACTGTCTGCCGACTCCAGCTCAGAGTCGCTCCTTCTCCACTTACATCCCGCCTAGGGAGGAGTGGAAGGAGGGTGGCCTGTGGGGCGGTGGGACGGTGAACTTCTTCACGGATGGCTCGAAGCTGGATGGTAAGGTTGGGGGAGGGGTATTCTGCGATGAGTTTTCCCTCAGCCGTAAATTTAGGCTTCCGGACTATTGCAGTGTATTTCAAGCAGAGGTGGCCGCAATAAAGGAGGCAGCCGATTGGCTACTTACCAATGTAATGCCCTCTAGACGGGCCAACATTTATTCGGATAGTCAGGCCGCTATTAAGGCCTTAGGATCGCTAATGGTGAAATCAAAATTGGTCAGGGAATGCCTGACTTCTCTCGCAGCCGCCTCGGAATATCTCGACGTTAGACTAATTTGGGTACCGGGCCATAGCGACATTGCAGGGAACTGCATGGCTGATGAGCTTGCTCGGCAAGGTACCCTGGAAGTCATTTCTCCTTGCAGGGAGGGGGTTGGGGCTCCTTTGACTGCCTACGGGCTTCTCCTGGACAGATGGGCTTTTTGTCGTCTCAGCGAGCGCTGGGAAATTGCCACGACATGCAGAATTGCAAGGTCCTTCTGGCCGAGAGTGGATCTTGGGCGCTCAAGGGAGCTGATGTCGCTTACTAAGTGGCAACTCTCGACCCTGGTTGATGTTTTGACTGGGCATTGTCCGTTGGGTATTCACGCGGTTAGGCTGAAAATAGTCTCTGACGCTTTCTGCCGCAGCTGTATGGAGGAGGATGAGGTGGATTCATCTTGTCATTTTCTGCTCAGCTGCCCTGCATTTGCGAGACTGAGGTTCAAGTACCTAGGCTCGTACTTCTTTAGCTCTCCAGAAGACCTTTCTGGAGTGGAGATTGGTAGTTCGCGTGACTTCATTCGGGGCACGCAACGTTTCTCAGGTTAATCGTTCCTGACTTTCCGATTCACGTTACCGTTCATAAATTAGGTGGTATCACAACGGACTCCTACTATGTCTAAGTGAGTTCCCCTTTGGGGAACTACCACAGTAACCTAACCTAACCTATATAAAGTTACTCTCAAATGTTTCACTTCTCTGAAAATTCCTAGACTTACACCTATGAACACTGGTTAGTAACTTCCAACGTTCTTTTCAGAATAAACAAGACCAGGGTTCCTTTACCAAACATAAGACCGAGATTTTACTTATGTAACAGGCTCCATGCATCAATCTTACCCAGACTTTTTCGAAAGCTTGGGTAGCGAGATATATCGAGACTTGTTAGGAAAACAAATGATCTCAGTAATAAGGATTATTAGAATCATATTTGTCATAATTATATTATACTTTAATCAAACACAGGATTTCAGATTGTAAATTGCAAATTTCATTATGATCATTGTTCTTTGTTCAAATTTTACTTATACATATATCCTTACATTCAAAACCCGATTACTAGTAATACCACGTCCAGACATTATTCGTTAATGAACTTTATTTGAACAAGGAACGGTAGTTCTCCTTCAGGGTCATATATTTGGTTTTGAATTGTAGTAAACGGATGCAAATACAAATCTAAAAGCAAACAGAATAAAAAAACGCAACTTCTTGCTTTGGAGTTTTTTTAATTTCCTAAGTTAAAGCGTGATCTAATATTCGAAGAAAACCAAATCAACAGCCGAGCGTGATATTAATTTCATCAAAATGCAGACTGAATCAGAATTGGCTGCGTCCTCTCTGTACATGTATACGATCACGAGTACGTTTTGCCCATCCATGCTGTAGAAATACTATAGTACCGAGCTTTTGATTGGTATCTGTTTCGAAATCGCGACCACATATTCATATATATATATATATATATATTTAAAGTTTGTTTTCAGTTAGCTTCCATTACTCATCTATGTATACTTAAAGAGTTAGCTTAACATTTTTTGTTAATAACTTTACAATATTTAGAAACTTGCTTACCTAAAAAGGTCTTTCGAAGCTATGCTCTCCCATGACATGATTCTATTGTGAAAATATGTACAAAATTAAAAAAAAAGTTATTTAGTATTGGATTCATTAATTAAGCATGCGTGTTAAAATAAAGTCGATAATTTAAATAATTAAGTGAACTATCTTAACCTATGTAACATTTCTACACTTCCAAAGCAATTTTATCGATATCAAATCAATTAATATCAAACAGGTGGTGCATCATATAATTGGATCATATGATGATATCGATGATATGATAATATGATTGGACCAAACGAGTATTTCACGGCAACTGCAAAAAGAAAGAAACGTTCACTTTTGAGCCAATTTAAAAAATCTCAACAACGTTAGACATACGTATCTATATGTATATATATATATAAATGGATGCTTAAAACTTGAAAACGACTAGGGCAAATTGTGAACCGCCTTCTGCGAGTTTGTTCGTAATTGGTACGCGAAGGTTAGGAAAAAACAAAAGTGGAAAACTTCTCAACAGATGGCGCTGTATCGCCACATTTGGTTTTTAGTTCTATTAAATTAAGGTTCAACACGTGCCGTTAAATCACATATGAGTCAAATTTTCCCAAGTGGGCCAACCACAAATGAGTTTTCGAATTTCAGACGTATTTTGCCATATAATATAAATTCAAGGTATAAGAAATAACACTACATAATCATTTCACAAAATATCAATTTTTGTAAAAGTTATTAACAATTAAATTTTTCGGACAACTTTTTTTCTTTTCGAAATATCTTTGCTAATAGTTAACGAAATCAAACACTTTTACATTCTGCGTGTTCGTAAACGATTCGCGAGTAAAGTTTTATTGAGTATTTAAATATCCGGTCATTTGTTCGATAAAAAAATTCATTTTGCAATATCCAATTGAAAAATTTTTATTGTTCTCATAAGTTTACAATAAAATTTGGAATACCATATGTTTCTGGTAATCAACTTATAATTTTCTGCAAAATAAAATTTTTGATCTTTTAAAATACGCAAAAATGCCAATCGTTATTTCGAAAAGAAAAAAAATTCTCCGAAAAATTCAATTGTTAATAACTTTTACAAAAATTGATATTTTGTGAAATGATTATGTAGTGTTATTTCTTATACCTTAAATTTACATTATATGGCAAAATACGTCTGAAATTCGAAAACTCATTTTTGGGTGACCCACTTGAGAAAATTTGGCTCATATAGCTAAATGACGATCGGACAGATGTTAATAAGATTTGACACATACATATGTATGTATTTACAAATATTGTAGTTTGTTGTATTCGTTCTCATATAAGCAGTTTTTAAAGAGAGTTGTCACCTTATTAAAGGCTTGAATTCAATTAAAGTAATCAAAAGGTTTAAGAAACCTTAATATCAAAAATACTTTTGTTTAGAAACTGAAACTGTATATAGCTATGTGTTTCTACCCCGGGAAGGTTTTTGGCATGTTTTTGCTTGCTTGGGAGAGGGTTGTCACTGTTTTAAAAGTCAAAAGCTATGTGGGTTACCTACCACCTGCTTGAACAATCCAATTTAATTAAATTATACACAGGTTGTAGTTATACAGTACACCATGGGTGTACAAACTGTTCATCTCGCTAGGAGATAGTTTATATGTATTCTGTATTATAGAGGGATATAATTTAAATGCCACTTTAGTTATAAGCGTCAGCGAAAACCAATAGTTCTGGACTTATAACATAAATAAGTAAATGTTTTTAAGGGCGTTGCCATCTTTTTGAAAAGTCAAGACTAATTTAATTCTGCACAAGTTGTACGTGAGAGAACCCGAAATGCGATGTAATTAAATTTAAGATATTTTTAGGAACCGTGTTTATGGCCCCATTTAATTCAAATCCAGATTATGTATTTGCCAAATTAATTAAAATTAAATTTGAAAGTTGGAGCAATAGGTGGTGTTGTAGTCGCGATATTGCTAAAAGCCGTATTTACAGCCCGATTTGACTCAAACTCAAAACACGTATTAGCTACAAAAATATAAACATTTTATTTAAAAATTGAATTGATAGGTGGTGCCTGACCCGAGATATACTTATAATATATGTACCAAAACATTTAGAATCATTATCCCATTATTGCAATTGGAAGTGTGTAGCGAAGCGCGCCAGGCCAGTTAGTGTGCATCCATATACATATGTATATACAAATGTAATTATTTGCGTTGAATAGAATCGATACTTAAAGTAGTAAGTACTCGATTTAACAAATCGATAGTGCGCAGCACTCAGTATTGGTACATGCACATAGAATCGATCCTAGTATTCAGCACCGACACTTGTACTCAGTATCAATACCAGTACTAAGAATCGGCAATTGCACTCAATATCGATACTAGCACATAGTACGATTTGTTGATGAGTTTAGAATCCACAACGAAATCTACTTACACTTTTCCCAAATCATGTATTCAATTCAACACGCTCTTTATTCAAAGTATATTTTTGCGGGAATATGTATTCATGACAAAAAATTTTGTTAAAAATACTTCCGCCGATTTGCTTAACAGTATTATAAATATCTTAAAGCTTTAAAAAAAAACAAGTACGGGCGAGTCTAAGCTCGGGTGTCATTAATTTCAAGATATTACTACAATATAAAGATTTAGGGAGGGGTTGGAACTTAGAATCCTTATACTCAAATCCGACATTGCTGTAAATTGGCGGAAATTTTGTGCAAAGAGAAATTGGTATCAGAGCTAAACGAGTTTTACAGAAACGGTAATAAAAAGTATACATAAAAACACAAAAATAACTCAAAAATATGGAACATAAATTTTTATAAGAAAAGGTTTATAACGCATATTTACTAGATTTTTTCACTTAGCCCTGGCTCTTTCCCCATGGTACTTAAGAAGCTTTTAAATCTGGCTCTTAAAATTGTATACAAATCGCATTTAAACCATTAAATATTGATATATAAGTGAAACAAATTAAACAACTTACATTCGGCCAATTAATCTAAATGCTTCTATTACATACATTTTCCCTGCATTTCCATGCAAATTTTTGGCTTACTAATGTTTTTCCTCAAAAGGCAAATGCAGCTACAGAATTCATTATATTTGAATTATATAAAAACTCCTTACAAATTTCCAATAAATATGGTTTTAAATATCATTCTTCATTTGAAATAATATTTGTTTATTTATATCTTGCAAAACACCTTATTAAGAACTTCGAACCCTCTGTGGTGAATTCGGATTCGATAGTAGAGATGATAATGTTTAAAGAGGGCATCCATGGGACAAAGGTGGTACATGTGCAATGTACTTAGGAATGTATTTGTATATGCAATAATAATAATCACCATCTTTTCTGCCAAACTTCTTATTGTGAATAATGAATTCACCCGTAGTCGTGAACTTCGACAGGATCGGACCAGAGAGAGATGGGTGTTAGATAATTTGGTTTGAGAGAGCATGTGAATAGTTGATTGGTATCATGCGAAGAGTCTCGCATGCTGGACTCTATACATTGTTGACAATTGCGGTAGTGTTCGCAGAGAAAGAGAGCATATGTAAAGCCCAATATCCTAGGGTAATTAACCGTGGGTTTGTCGAGGTTTAGCCAAGGCCGAAGAAATGTCCGTTTACCTTCGAAAACAGGTCATCAATTGCATTGCCGGTGGCCATTATCAAGCAATCTCTCCTTCCGGTTGAGAGAGCTTAGAGATGTAGTGGCTTAACAAGAGAGGGATAGGATGCCATCCCGTGGTACCCCTTGTTTAACTCTCCTTAGCTTTGATGATAAGCCTCTAAATAATACCGATGATTGTCGACCACACAGAAAATTCGCGGCGCACCGTTTCATTCCCTGTGACTTACCATGTCAAAAGCCTTTGACAGGTTAAACACCACCAGGACGGTTTCCTCGCAGGGGCGGTCGCGGTGTCAACGTGTCAACGTCAACGTATTTAAGTCACACACCTACCTTAAAGCGGCAGTATGTTACTACCTTGAATGATATTCCTAGCAGAGACGAACCTACCAAGAAATCCGCTTTCGCTTCTCGGATTAGCTGTGCAGACATGCCTCTGCTTCAATTGCCTCTTTGCCTCAGAAGAAAACGGTACACCACAGTTTCGGTGCAGCTCTCTTGTATTTTCAGTACAGGTTCTCGAACTAAAGGTTCTGGTCCAATACGCACTAGGTATGCTTGCTGTGCTTTATGAACTGTCAAAATTTAATAATATTAATTTTAATTCAAAATTTAATGCACTAACTTCATACAAATTAGTCAAATTACGTTTTCTCTTCAATCGCTTTAGATTCTTCATAGTTTCAAATAGCGCAAAACTCTATCTGACAGCGCTGTATTGGTTTTGCTAGGATGGCCTGTATTCGTTTCTCTAAACAATTCGTACAAAATATTAAACGACAATATTAGTTTTGGAGCTCAAGGCCAGTGTAAGGAAAAGTATTTTGGAAAAAATACAGCAACAGTCAGGAGTTGTATGAAGATTTGAAATGGATGAGCACACCAAACACAGGCCCGACGAGAGGGGGAGGGGTCGAGGGTGATTCCCCCCGGGCCCGGAGTTCTCGAAGGGGCCCGTATTTTTCAAGAAATTGAGTGAATGGTTAAATTAGAATGCTTTTGATAGTCGATTAGTTCAAACATTTATTTGAAATTTCTATGTTCCAAATAATTGAAGATTGGAGGATTTTAAACTGCATGTTCAAAAACTTAATCATGATAGCCAACAGACTTCGAAAGAACTGTTTTTTAAATTAATCAGATCGATAAATAAATGTTTGGATAATAACATGTTTCTGTCTTCTTATTAACTATCAAGTCCATTTGGTATGAAAGCAATACAGTGGCATTTAGGCAACTAGCCAATTTGTGCGATATCAACGATGTGAGTGATGAAAATACGTTTGCACTTGATGAAGGTTTTGAAGAATGAAACCTAGACGCAGCCCTTGACAGAAGGCAAACCCTTTTTAATTATTTAAGACAACAAAATATTATTTAAAACTTTCACTGGATATACATATATATTTATATCTTTGAATTCACTACTAAAAATATTTACAAGAATTCATTGCATTTCATTCAACTTAAAATCTATAAAACTAAAACAAATTCACAAGGAGTATCACATATAAAATTGAATTCAGATAATTTCTTATTCTAATTACAAGTAAAATAAAAACCAAAAGCAAATTTAAAAAAAATCCAGTTTTAGTGAAAACATTTTATTGAAGTTTTTGCAATGGTTTTGATGTAAATTCTTTGTGCTCGTTTTTATAAAACCCTTGTACATTCTACAGCAAAATGTAACCGATGTATTTTGAAAAATTGTTAAGTGGATGCTGTTCCGCATGTACAAGGGTTTTATAAAAACGAGCACGAAGAATTTACATCAAAAACATTGCAAAAAATTCACTAAACGGTTTTCACTGAAACTCACTGTAACGTTTTAAAAAGCTGTTGCTAGACAGAGTAATTTCTGTTAGCTATTTTTTCCACATCACATTTACCGAAAGTGTCTCAAATGGTCTGTAACCCACATGAAAAGGGTGGTCGTTTGAAATAATCGAACTTCTTCCAAATATTTCTTCCATTTGCTCCATATAAGGGGCAAAGCACGGGCAGGCGCCAGTTCTGCTGTTGTTGTCCCGTGCTGCCTCATAGGCCTGGAGATGACTGCGCATCTTCGACTCCAAACACAGCGGCGTCCTTTCTAAGTCGTTGAAGTGGATTGTGTATATAAATATAATTTGTTCAAACATATATTTCTTGAACCTTCCTCGATCGCCATTGGCACCATGTCTTCCAACACGATCGCATAGGCAAACCTCTTTCTTTTTGGGTGCTCCAACTCCGCTTTCCGGGCGAGGTAGCATCTCAAATACTCATTTGTCTCCTCACATGACCATCTCTTTCGCCTTTTTTCTTGCATTCTGAAATAACAAACATGTTTTAATTCATAATTTTATGTGAAATATACGAAAAGCAATTTTACTTACCCTTGTTCCATTTTTATTTGTTTTGTTTATGCATCCATAAAACAAACAAGATTTGACAGCTGATTGAAATTTCCCAAGTATTTTTCCAGAGTCCATTCACAATAGAGCGGTTTTTTTGCTTCACAACACTACATCTCAGGTCGGATATCATATAACCGAGTCGGCTCAACTCGCATATTTTTCCGAGTTAGTGTTTTTGTTTTACATGCTATTTCGTATCCTACCTAGTGTTTTTTTCAACTAGGTTACATTAAATCGGGCCCAGTGTATCAATATATTTATAAAAAGTCACAGTTATAATATTTGATTGTTTTTCGTGGAAATAATAAAAAATTTTCCAAATTTCTTAGCTTAATTTTTCTAGTGAGCTGATAGAAACTAACAGACTTTGAGTTTCCAGGCTCACGGCTGCTTGCATTATTGACAAGATGAAAAGCTAAGATTTGGTCATCGAAACTTTCAAAGCAAAGTAAAGCAAAACAAAGCCAGCAAGGCGAGCAAAGCAGACCTGCATTGAGACAGTACCTTTAGACTTTCTTCAGCTGATGAAATGCATTAAGGTCCGCTTCAAACTTGCAAAACAAACCTGTCAATCCCAACAAATACTGCACGGTTTTAACAGTTTGTGGAACTGCAAATTTGGCGGCACTTGTTTTCTCCTTGCCAGACCATATTTTACCATTTTCAATCCTGGGACCCAACAAAAAATCTGCGTCCGCAGAAAGTGGCATTTCTTTCATTTTATTTTCAGGCCGTTAACTGCCGCTGTGTCGCAAATTTTCCTCATCTTCGTTAGACATTCGTCCGCTGTCACTCCAAGAATGACAATATCATCCATGTATAAACTTAGTACATATATCCCTGTTTATGCGGCATTGAAAGGCAGGCGTGGTTTACAAACGTACGGAAACGGCGACTGAGTGATAGAATCGGAACGGACTGCGACTGAAACCAAAAAGTACTTCCTTCGTAAAGAAAACGGTAAATGTGGGGATAATTTTCTCATTTACGACGTGAAAAAAGTCGTGCTAGTAGAGTACTTCTCTTCTGGTAGCTGAATCTTAACTCGCTGTACTATGTTAGCTTCGCTATAAAGCTCATCGTTCCATCACCGTCGCAAAGATGTCAAGCGCCATAAATCTTTCAAACCAACCTCAAGGGAAATCACTTCTGATATTGATAACGGCCGAGCTTTTGCGCCTTATAATACCACGGACGTGATGAGAGACTTATAGAGCGTGGTTTTCGTTTGCCGAGAGCGGGATTTACTGCTCATTTGTCTACTCAGCCACTTCGTTTTGCCCTCATTTACCTCAAAACCCATCCTTTCTTCCTTATCCAGCTCACTCGGAAAAGGCAGAACTAACGGCGTGGTTGTTGAGGCCAATGATATCGATGTCATCGCCAGTAGTTGCACACATTTAAAAAAGATGGTGCCTGGCCGGTTTAAATCTGGACCTTGAATTATTTTTTCTAGCATAATGTTACAGAAATCGCATTAGTACCAAACTGCTCGGAGAGGTCGTATTGGTTTTGAAAGGATACCGGCTTTAGACATCGCGGTATGTAGGCAACTTCTTCTCGTGCTGTCGGAAACTGATTTCAGGTCGACAAAGAGATGGTGTGTGTCGATCCTCTTTTCACAGGACATTTTCAATATTTGGCGTGTCGTGGATATCTAGTCGATGGTAGATTTACCTGATCTAAGGACACACTCAGGCACAAATTGAAGTGTACACGAGCTACTTCTGTTCACGTGTTTTTTGTTTATGAAATAATAATGAAAATAATTCGTGGACGCGGAGGAAATATTGGTATACGAAACTCACAAATAGTTCACATCCAGCGAGCAACAAATCAACCTTCAAATCCTTCAAATGAAAGTTGGGAGCACTACCGTTCCTAAGTATTGTGACAAAATCAAGCGCGTAAACGAGCTACCGACCTGAATAACAGCGCTTTCAAGTGCATCGCGCATTGACGCGTACATCACTTCTCCACCTTGCGTTCGAATGTCATTCGAGCATCGAATATTTGTGATGTACACAAATTGTCATTGGCATTAATAATGTTAATACTGTCTTGCATTGAAAGATATCTAAAGGTTTTTTCTGTATAGTGGCGAAAACGAGGGTTGCTTCATGCACATATTTTAATTAAGTTCTTCGTTAGCAAAGTGCGAACAGAAGAAGTTGATAAAATAATTCCAGAAGAAATTCCGGATCGGCATACAGATTGTTTGATGGCTTAAAGGGTGCTTTGAATGTTTCCCAAAAAGCTGATTTCCTGTGACGACAGTAGGTCAGTTGGTTTATATAAAGCTGCAATTGACAGAGTAGTCGAGATGCATCCGGGAGTCCGCCTAAAGGTTATGAAGGCAAGCGACATTCCGCCCCATCCCACAGCAAGAGCCTGAGTTCCAGTAACGCCATCAGAACAGGCGAAAATCCTGGAAATGCTGCAGGAATTCAATCCCAGCGTCCATACATATAAGTGGTTAATACGGAGCCGACAGACCATGCAACAATGCTCCTGAACAAGGAAAGCCTGGAAGCAAAACAGACACCGAGGCCCTGGTGAACCTGGGAGCTTGTGTAGAGACGGATGAGTCACCAACCGACCAGGAGATGGAGTAAGATGGCAAATCAATTGGAACCAAGTAAGACCTTACGAAGGCTATACTCGGAGTGTGAGCTTCTTAGTGAGGGGAAAGCTAAAGTAACTATATTAGAATGAAGGGACGCACGTGATAATGACGCTTGTTCAGATAAACCTTTGTCATTGTAAAGCAGCATCCGCTCCGCATCATCTTGGTATGAGGTGAAGTAGATATAGCTTGTCCAAGATCCTGGATCACTGGTCATAAGATCTGGGTCTTGCGGACCCTGAAGTATAAGTTATTTAGTGCTCAGGGTAAAGGCACCTGCATCTTAGTTAAAACAAATATAAATTATTTTATCTTACCTGGCACGTAAAATTTAGCCTGAAGTACCGGCTGGCCTTCTTCTACTTGGCCCATGTCCATTCCGGTCCTTATCCGCTTACTGAACTAATGGAAAGTCCCGAAATACACCTATTTTTCGAACCATAGTTTCATAAAATTTAGTATAGCAGCTTGCCCCTCTCCTCTAAAGAGATATTACAGAAACTTGTCTATAAAAGCCTGCCTTCTGAACACCCTAACATACCGGAAACACGGGAGGAATTTGATCATTTAGTTAATGTTTTTGTTAGAAGCTGCCATGCAGCGCTGATCAAAGCATGGTCCAAGACATACATACTACTTTTAGATAATCACTTCCCAGCAGGGACGGAAAATAATCATTATTTTTCAAATTTTAAACAAAAAAATCAACATGTTGTAAATGCCGTACAGGAGTTTTAAATACACTCACATATTTGTTATTGCATGTCCTACAGTAATATGGAGTGATTTTTATTTTTCGAGGTTAATCAATAAAAATTATAAATAATAAATAAGATTTGATTTTTATTTTATTGCTCAAAAGTAATTGTTATTATTTGATTTATATCTTTTCGATCAAAAATAATTCTTACTTTTTAATTTCAATATTTTTGATTGAGAGTAATGATTATGTTTCAATATATATTTTTTCACTCAGCAATAATGATTATTTTTTTATTTTTATTTTTTCACTCAAAAATAATACTCTGCTTTTGATTTTTATTTTGTCAATCAAACATAATGATTACTTTTGATTTTTATTTTTTCGCTCAGGAATAATGATTATTTTGTGATTTTTATTTTTTTCACTTAATATTAATGATTATCTTATGATTTTTATTTCCCAACCCCAATATAACACTCAAACCCTTACACAACCCATAAAATACGACCTATTGAGTTGAAATTTCAGAGAAACATACCTTTTATCAAGATTTACCTCAATATGATAACTAAATGCTTTCTACTCTACTTTCAAGACTGGAAAATCCGCATAGAAATAAAACAAAATAGCTTTCACGCCTTTTGCTTGTGTACATTTACATATATGTATGTATGTATATATGTCTGCACGTTGGAGAAACTGGATTAAAAATAATGTTTTCTTTTAATTACCTTCATGAATGTGATATTTAGCGTTTAAACAACTGCTTTTATAAATTTTTTCTACCAGATTAGAGGAAAACATCCGAATCATATTGAATCTCCTAAAAGAGAACTCTATGCACAAAATTTTAGTGTTTATTCTTGTAATACCTTCTTTTCAATATTAATTAAACTTATATCATTTTACCAAGTGAAATACTCTTCAAAAATCAACCATGAATAGTAATTTTATTATATGTAAATTAATATCAGACGTGTTTTCATGTGACTCTTAAACGAATATTTTCAATATCTTAATTTGAGTGTCTTAGCAATGCTGGCGTGAGTTCTTTGACATACATAAGTGGATACCTGGCGTCTATTTCAGACAACATCAATGTATTTTGATTGAAAAAATCTTTATTGTTACTTACATACATATCTACACATTGTCGTAGTCATATACCCAGCAAACATTGAAAAAACATCTTGAAGGCTTGAGCATAAGTTATTTTTCAACAAAATTGTCTGCATTGTTTATATTTCAAACGGTGAAATTTCTGGAATTTTCCCCAGCATTGTTTTCAACTTGCGAGCGGTTTGAAAAACACTAGAGAATATTTTGTTTAGCATTTCGTCGGCAACACTATATACTTAAATATTCCAGTAAGAGTAAAATATTCACGTTAAAAATATCTTTTAGTTTGAGAACAGTTATTTCAGACGCATTTCAGGGCTAATGTTCGAGATTTGAGAAAACAATTGACTTCGAAACGCAACTCAAATTGGAATGTTACAAAAATGCTTATTGGGATAATAATATTACTACTAATTCTGATTAGCCTACCGCTAGCATGAAGCAACAATGTTCTAATCTCTGAGCACTCAAAGGCTTTTTGTACTGAATGTTTTACTGTTAGCCGCACACATATCTGTGCTGAAAGGAAAAAGTGCTTAAGTCGGATTTTGTGGTATTGGAAAAAAGTACTCTTAAAATTGAAGGCATATTTATTTATTAATGTCAGTTATGATAAAATCTTTTGCGTCCATATATGTAGTTCGTGTTTATTAAGAAACAAATCGTTACAAGAAGAAACTAAGCATAACATCATTGTAATTGAACAAATTTTTGCACTTTGTCGTTTATATCATGCATTTTCTTGGATCTACTTAGACACCTTTTACTTTTAAATGAGGTTACCATGGCTTGAAATATATTTTATTCCATTTCTAATACAAAGTTTAGTTTTATCAAGAACTGCTACTTAACAGGTAGTGCAAAATGGGCCGAAAACGAGAATTAGTGTATCGTGAAAAGTTTGCGTATGATTCCGAGAAAAATGAATCCACGTGTTTGATATGCAAAAAAAAACGTTTTTAGGAAATTACCTATGTATGTAATTTGAAAAGGTACTTCCAAATATCTCATAAGGAAGAACATAATCAGATAATTGATGAAATAAAATCAAGTGGAAATCAAGTTACTGTGCCAAAAAAGCTAAAATTTAGTGTGAATATAAGTGTAAGAGAAGTGAAAGACGCTTGCATAGACATGGTTACTCATGAGAAGCTACCTTTTTCATTTTTTAATTCTAAACCATTTAAAGTTTTAACCGAACAAATATTTGCTGGGCTAGGTATTCCAGCCGTAACTCCAAAAAACATTCATGAGCTCCTAAACGAAAAATATGGCGTAGTGTTAGAGCAGATGACAGCTAAGTTTAAAGGAAAAATGCTTTCTTTAAAAATAGATACTGCAACGCGTCATAATCGTGGTATACTGGGAGTTAACGTTCAGACGTGTGTTAATTCTATCGTTTGCGTACACACATTAGGCATGATAGAATTGAACAAAAAGCACACCGCTATCAACTTAAAAACCGAGATTGAAGATATTTTAAGAAAATTTCTAATCAAAAAGAGGCAAATTTACTCAGTGACGACAGATAATGGTCGAAATATGGTGAAAGCTGTAGAGCTCTTAAATTCTGATAGTGAGGAAATTGAAGTTACCGAAGATGTATTTGATGAAGAAGTTTTAACTAGAAGTATTGATATTTTGTCAGTAACTTCTGTAAGATGTGCAGCTCATAGCCTTCAATTATGCGTAAAAGACTTCTTGTCAGATGCCAATTGCGATGCAACTGTACAACGTGGCAGAAAGCTTATTAAATTATTACGAACTCCCTCGTATAGGTAAGTAAAATCTTGCTCAGTAAATCATTCGCTTTGACTTAGAATGCCTTTATCTAAAACTAACGAGTAAACCGCATTTCAATTTGCTTTCATTAAAAAGCAGATTACTGATAGTTTCTCAAATGTAAACATGTGGATATAGCGTTGATATATTCGAATTCTTTTGTTAAGGGTAGTGTATCATGTTGTAGTATAGGGGCTTATATTTAAAATGATGATTTCTATTTATATAAAACAATGTTAATAAAATATAAAATAAGAAATTAAAATTGAGAAAAAGAGAGAGCAAAACGTATTTTAATGTCCAACTTCTTGACCGCTCCACTAACCCAAATAAGATTTTATATCAATTCCACCACAATCGCATTTCAATAGGAAAAGCGGTATTTGAACTGAGTAGAAATGAATATAGAAAAAAATCATTCCTCCAGCAAAAAGCATAAGAATAAGCAACAGTAACAGTATTGTTTCAGGTGCGTGTATAAAGGTCATTCTTAATGATGTAAACAGATTGTATGTCCGAAAATATCTACATTCCTACAACTTTTGATCCCCTTAATGGTTGTATGTATAAACATAAATATATACATACATACATATACATACATAGTATTACTTTCATACATATAATGATATTTATTAATGCTTTTAAGGTACACAATGTCAGCCCAGGGACTTCGTCGTCCAGTTATTGATATTGTCACGAGGTGGAATTCGACATTTGATATGCTGAAAAGCCTGTTAGATTACAGGGAATTTTGTTCTAATAATATCGACGAAAAACTGCAGCTTTCTCTGACAGAATGGAATGAAATAAGCGAGCTTATCGAAATATTGGAGCCAGTAAGTGTTGCAACTTTAAAACTGCAGTCCATTCAACTCTTTTTAGGAGACTTTTGCATTTTGTGGATGCAGCTAAAATTACAATTGCAAACCAACAACAGCTTAAGTAGCCAACTGCTATTTAAGTGCTTCGAAAAACGCGAGCTACAAATATTCGATAATCCATCGGTGCTGTCTTGTTTGTATTTGGACCCTCGAATACGACGCCTCATAATAACTAACCCCATAAAAATGATGTATGCCAAGATCTATTTAAAGCAATTAGTTCGTCAGATGATCTATTTGAAAGTAATGTTAATGATTTTTATTCCCTTATATAACTGCCTATTTTTTTCTTTTTTTAAGAATAATATATCTTTTGAAAATGAAAACGGCTCAGGTGACAGTCAGGAGTTCCCATTGTCAGTGCCAAATGAAGATTCGAATCGTGAAGTGCAGGAATCATATTCGCAAAGTTCAACTTCATTGCTTGGATCGTTTTTGAATTCAATTAATGTTTCACCTGCAGATGACGAATCAGGAGATGAAGAGGAAGATGCCCAACTAAAGAGTGCGTTTAACGAAATAGACAGCTATGCACCTAAACCAGTTGATTTAAATATTAAATTGATGGACTACGAAAAAAAAAATGTTTACCCATATCTCTGGTCTCTGGCGCAAGTATGTAGTTCATAGCGTTCCAGCCACACAAGTGAGTGTGGAGCGTTCGTTTTCTGCTCTAAAACTTGTCTTAAGTGACCTTCGTTGCAATCTGTCAGCCGAAATTTTGGAAAAGATAATGTTTTTAAATACAAATTAAATAAAAAACTCTAAACAAAAATATTATATATTATATACATATATGAATGAAATCAACAATTTGATTTATTTATTTTTACATTAAGTGAATGACTGATTTCCTCTGCTTTCTTTTGTATCGCGTGTATTTGATTTTTTCTTTAACAAATAATTCGCTGCACAAGATTTTGCTCATAAATATTAGCTAACGATATGTGCATAAGCATAAGGCGTGAAAGCTATTTTGCTTTATTTCTATGCGGATTTTCCAGTCTTGAAAGTAGAGTAGAAAGCATTTAGTTATCATATTGAGGTAAATCTTGATCGTATTTTATGGGTTGTATAAGGTTTTGAGTGTTATATTGGGGTTGGGAAATAAAAATCATAAGATAATCATTAATATTAAGTGAAAAAAATAAAAATCACAAAATAATCATTATTCCTGAGCGAAAAAATAAAAATCAAAAGTAATCATTATGTTTGATTGACAAAATAAAAATCAAAAGCAGAGTATTATTTTTGAGTGAAAAAATAAAAATAAAAAAATAATCGTTATTCCTGAGTGAAAAAATATATATTGAAACATAATCATTACTCTCAATCAAAAATATTGAAATTAAAAAGTAAGAATTATTTTTGAGCGAAAAGATATAAATCAAATAATAATTATTATTTCTAATCGAAAAAGTAGAAATCAGTAAATAATTATTAATTATGAAAAAAAAAATTGAAATTGCTTATAATAATTAAACGCTGATTAATATTTTTTAACTTATAATGATTACCATCCCTGCTTCCCAGAATGTGCTGATGACTCATTGAATGCTCTAGAAGTAGCAGAAGCTTCACCTCAACTAAAGGTAGTGTTCATACCGAAGGCGAGGAGAGCCTCCCACTCTCAAGCCGGCGATTCAGACCTATAAGTCTAAGAATTATAAAATAATAATACCAAAACGCCAGGACTGGAACACCAGGCTTCATCGCGTAGGCAACGCCATGAGCATGTTCTCTGATGGCTCCAAATTCGACAGCTACACCTACTATAGTGTATATCAGGGGAAGGTACTGGCTATCCGCGAGGCCACTTTTCACCTAGTCAAAAGACCCAAGGAGAAAGTAGAGGTATTCATCTTCTCTGACAGCCAAGCATTATAGAATGCGTCTCATAAGGTTGTCTGAATGCCGTTACAATGAGGGCAACTTCTAGGTCGACATGCTGGCGAAGGAAGATATGACCACCCCCATCATTCCGGAGAAGGACACTTTTAAACTAACGTGGCCCTCATTTGACAAAAAGCACACGCCTGAATTATGGGTTTGGTTGTTCAAACCCCAAAAAAAAATCACAAGTTTAGGTTTTGGAACTTACTTTATTGAACTCATAATTTTAATTGAATTACTTAATTCATATTTACAATATTTATAGCTTTTTGTTTGCTGGCTCAGCGAACGTTTAGTGAAACGTGAATGTTGATGTTGCATAAAAGCGTTTTGCAACAAGTAGAATGAAAGAAATGCTTATTTGAGAAGAAATATTTCGTAATGAATTAAATGAAAGAAATGTTGATTAGGCAATTTAATGTTAAACGATTTGTTGTTTTTTAAGTAAGCGTAAAATTGATGACTACTTGTAAATGAAATATGATTATTATTGTTGCCAATTAATTCTTTATGTGTGTTTTATGGACCCTTTTGCCCTCGTTTGTTGAAATTGTAACTCTATTGTTTCTTCTTACGATTTCTTTTCTGTAAAGCGGTTTCTGCTTTCCTTTTATTTGCTTATTTTTTACGTATATCACATCTCCTCGCTCATACTTTTTACGCACCCACCGATCCATTCAACTCGGTTACCGTTTGAGCCAAGGAATCCATTAAAACAAAATTTTTGAATAGGGATAAAAAGGAGAAAACTTTAACTCACCGATTTGGCTGCTGGGCTAAAGAATTTTATTCCATTTTTTGTATTTCAATTTCATTCACTTTTTTGCCTCTAAATTTGATTTAAAATTTTCTTAAAAGAATTTTTTCCAATTTTTCACAGATTTTCCGTATTTTTCATTACACAATTTTCCCCATTTCTAAGTTTTCTTAAAATTTCTGGATTCTTTGAACAGTTTTTCCTGTATTTTTTAACTAAATAAAACACTTTTTTTTACAATTTCAACTATTCCTGCATTTTTTCAATTCTCTTAACAGTTTTTTCTGTATTTTTCAATAAGATTTTTTTGCAAATTTAAATTTTCTTCAAGAAATTCTTTTGAATTTTTCGAACCGTTTTCTGTATTTGTATAATTCAGTCACTCTTACACAGGACTTAGAGAGATGATGGCAATAGCTTCCATAAGTTTTCCAGTCTGCAAGTACACGTACAAAAAGAAACAAATTTTGTGATTTTTTATTTTTACTTTATATACTTTTTCATTGGTATGCAGTGTGGATGAATCACGTGCATTTTTCTTTAAAAAAAAGAAAATGGTTTTTAATGGCGCGCATCTAAGGATTAATCACGCTCCTGTCAAGGAAGGGCCCTTATCCCGTTTGTTTGCCGACAATCAGATTGAAGGCATCCTACTAGGGCAGGGCTTGCTTCACATCATTATTTGGATCTATCGCGATCTCCAAGCGTGTTCCCATGTGAACGCTGGAATATTTCTACAGTGACCAAGGAATATCTGTCGTGTTCCCATGTGAACGACAGCCTGCACCCAACTAGGGCGTACCTTGGACACTATATGGCAGCTATCGCAGAATCACTAAATTGTAAACCATTCACCCAGCCGGTTGAAGTGCGACGACGGTCACCGGGGATGCTTATGGAGAGTTATGCTGCACTTGTGTAATAATTTTATGTTTTTCATTAAAGGAGGCTTTCTAAGATTTTTTTTTTTTTGCATCACAGAATTTATTTCGCACAATTTCTCAATTATGTTTTTGTTTATTTTACTTTATTTAAAAATTTAGTAAATTATACCTTTGAGTTACCCCGTAGGACTCGCAAGTTATTTATGCTCACTTTATAGTTTTTCCATCTATTTAAATCATTTACTTTAAATTACTTCAGTTTTATAAGCCTCTTTTGGCATGCACCTTATTTGCCTTTTTGGGCAGACACCGCTTAGCTTATAGCATTAAATTAATTTGACATTCTGGCCACACTTTAATTTATCGAAATTTAAATTTATTTTTTTTTATTCTAAATCTATTTAAATTTTTCCAAAAATAAATTTTCCAATTATTTCCGCATCTCTTTTCCCCGATAACACTGCCAAACCTATTTGCCAAGGATATCCTCCAAGGACTTTCCAGGACCTCCATTTAAATGAAAATCCCTGCTCGGGCGCCAGTTAAGGTGCTACCATCAGGGAGCACCAAAAAATTAAAGTTGGGGGCCAACCACAGGCTCCTTTATTCCAATCTCAAAGTGAAAGGAAACTCAAAGTTTAAATTATTACAACACTTTATTACTTTTCTGCTTCAGCGCACAAATAGAAGTGAAGTCACAAAATATTCTTAGCTTAAACCTAAGCTTTCTTGCTACCCTAAAGCTGCTGACGCTGCGATTCCCACGATGCAGTTATACACCGTTCCTGCGTTGCAATATTAAACCGGAAACGCGTGTAAGGTGCTAGACGCAGTGTCAGCATATTTGCCCCTAAGCTTACTTGCTACCCTAAAGCTGCTGACGCTGCGATTCCCACGATGCAGTAGTGTAACGCTCTTGCGTTGCAATATTGCGCCCGATGCGCGTGCAAGGTGCTAGACGCAGTGTCAGCATATTTGCTCAGGTGAGTGAGCCGGCCAGCGTGTTAACTTTTATTTATTTACTTGGATGATATAGCCAATGAATACAAAATTATTCTTACTGACTAATAAAATAATTCAAACAATCATTTATACGTCCTGTAAAATCAGTATCTCTACACTTCTCAATGCGGTTAATATTTATTTATTTATTTCAGTCTACAAAGAAATTTCTTACAGACTAATTGAAGAATTTAATTAAATAAAGAGAATAAACTTAATTTAAACCTGTCTAAGTTAACATTAAAATCAATAACATTATTGTAGGTATTACATAAACGCAGGCATCTAGCTATCGGCTCGTTATATGAGTAATTATTCTTATGAAAAGATTCGAAAAATAAGCGCTTGTTCCTAAGATCTCTTTCAGAATTATACATATTGAGAAAGTTATAAA
The DNA here is from genome assembly GCA_951828415.1 of Anomoia purmunda. Taxonomy (NCBI): domain Eukaryota; kingdom Metazoa; phylum Arthropoda; class Insecta; order Diptera; family Tephritidae; genus Anomoia; species Anomoia purmunda. The sequence continues at coordinate 4,102,110 of OX639998.1, read as the reverse complement.
GTTGTTAGCAATTTATGCTGCCATTAATTAATTTATAAACGAAGGACAATGAAAGACAAATTCTTCTCTCGTGGAGAGATTGCAGACCAAGCAGTTTCCTTCTACCAATATAAGAAGGAGGGCCATCCTGCCAGTGCAACTTCAACAAAGCAAATTTAGTAAATAACCTTTGAACTTTCTCAATTTTATTTGAGTGGATCCAATAGTAGGGGTTCCAGACCAAGGCACAATATTCCAGACGACTTCTTACTAAAGAAATGTAAAGATATTTTAAAGTAGTGGGGTCCTTGAAGTCTTCAGAATTTCTTCGTATGAACCCAAGCATAGCGAATGACTTGGAGACAACGTAATCAATATGTTTTGAAAATAAAAATTTCGAATCAAAAATAACCCCCAGATCCTTGACTTCATAGCTACGTTTAAGAGAACAATGGCCTAGAATATAACTATATAGAATACTCACTGGCATCTGGAATAAGTCACAACGCAACATTTATTAATATTAAGGGATAGTTGGTTGTTGATTATTATTTCTCAAATTCTATAAGATCGGCTTGAAGATTGATGCAATCTGCCAAATGGCGAACTTTCAGGAACAGCTTGACGTCGTCGGCAAACATTAAACATTTAGAAAACTTAAAACAGTTTGGCAAATCGTTAATAAAAATTAGAAATAGCAGCGGACCGAGGTGAGTCCCTTGGGGTATGCCTGACCATGCGTCAACTAAAACTTAAGACTCGAGTGAGTCAACTTTAACAACAAGCTTACGATCGTTCAGGAAACTAAAGAAAAAATGAAGGAGCTTCCCACTTATACCGTATCTACACAATTTATCCAAGAGGATCGTATGGTTTACTTTATCGAACGCTTTAGATAAGTCCGTGTAAACAACGTCGATTTGAGCTTGTTGCTCCAGAGAACTTATTATATTATTCGTAATAAGAGTCAGGTTGGTTTCTGTTGACCTACCCGGAAAAAACCCATGCTGGTATTCTGAAATGGCACAGTGGACGTGATCAAATAATTTATTATTGATTATAAAGTCGAACAATTTTGCCAGCGTGCTTTGTTTGGCAATAGGTCTATAATTATTAATGTCATTACGATCGCCAGATTTGAATATAGGGACTATGGAGCATAGTTTCCAATGATGGAGATAAATTTCATTATTTAGACAGTTTTGAAAAAGGAAAGAACTGGTTTAGCTACTTCCTCTGAAAATTTTTTGAAAAATATTGGAGAGAGTCCTTCTACATCAACTTTCGGGCTAGATTTCAGATTTGAGATTCAGATAGTACGTCGCCCGCAGAGATATCAAGAAAATTCAAAGTATTTGCAGAAGGCAACCTATTATTAATAAAGGGCGTATCATACTTAACATACACTTTTTGAAAGAATTTTGCAAAAAGATTGCACGAGTCCAACACATTGTCGGATACTATACCATCGTACTCGAGGGTAGATGGAAGACCAGTAATTTTCCTTCTACAATTAACATAGTCCCAAAAACTAGAAGGGTTGTATTTCAGTTTCGATTCAACATTGAGTATATATTGCCTAAACAGAAAATTATGTAAACAGTCAAGTTGTTTTCTCAAGTTTATGAAATTACGACGCTCATTTTCATTATTGCTTGATTTAAACTTCTTAAAGTTCTTATATTTAACATTTTTTAAATGACAAAGTCTGCGATTAAACCAGGGTGGTTTGTTCCTAATCGTCGAGTATCTCATTGGGACAAAGTTATGGATGGATTTCGCAAATTTCTGACGCATGACGTCATAGGAGGAAATAAGACAATGTGAAGACATTAACAACATACAATCAATATTATTTAAAAAATCCTTGATTGCAGTACCATTTGCCTTGGAGTAATCGTATTCCCGCTTAATGTCGGCTGTTGCACTGGCAAATTTATAAAATGAAAACTTAAGAACAAGTGCTTTGTGGTGAATGCTATTTATTAACATTGGTGCTAGACAATCATCGCAATTGACCTTCAAATCGTACGTTGCAAATATGAGATTTAAAGTTTTATCATTATCGTTTAAAATGGAATTACATTGGTTCAGGCCATTAGAAAACAGTGTACTAATGACTTGCAAATCGATGTCTGATTTAACGTTAGATGGTATAAGACTATTTTTAGATCTTAACCAAGAGATGTTAGGTAAGTTAAAGTCACTAAGGAAAATAATCTCATCACTATCCTTAAAATTATTGACAATAAAGTTAAAATTATCCAAATGATTTTGGTAGATATTGATATCACTGCTCGGTGGAATAAAGGATAATAAAAATATAACTGACCTACTCTCAAATTTAACCTTAACACAAATCTGTTCAATCAGCTTATCAACAATATGTAAACTAATAATATTACTAAATAAGTCGGCTCTCACCGCAAAAAGAACACCGCCACCTCTTTCCAGGCCCGATGCTCTCGGACACCGATCAGTGCGATACACAACGTAGTAGTCATCAAAAAATTCGGATGACGATATAGCATCATTTAGCCAAGTTTCCGTGATAGCTATAAAATCATACTCATGCAAAGATAGTTCACGCCGAAACTACGAAGATTTTGTACGCATACCACTAACATTCTTTTAATACAATGTATAATTAGTAAGTAGCGTATTTGCATTGAGGTTGTGAGTTGAATCCGCATTCATGTGGTTGGCGTTAACTCTATGGGCTTTGGAAAAAAAGTGAAAGGGCGCACTTCAACGCTGGATGGCCAAAGATTCGGATTCAGTTAAGGCTCTTGTTATTGGCGCATTTAATGCAAAAGCAGTGTTAAGCGAGCCAATATAAAATGGTACAAAGTGCCGCAAATTTCTTAGAGGCGCATTAAAATGAATACGTTCAAGGAGGGAGGACAAACTACACTCCCAGAGATAATATCAAAAACAAAAGATAATGACAATATCAGTCTCTTACTCTCGAGTGATTTTAGATTTATCAGCGTATATCTTGCTTGGTACGAAGTATCGGTTCAATAAAATGAAACGTTCGAAGAGCAAAGCGAGTAAAAACCTTTTTAATTTTTTTATATGATTTGTATAGCTCCAGATAAAAGGAGTGTACTCTAGTCCAGACCTGACAAGTGCAGAAAAAGTAACTCTCAAGTGTACCTATCTGAAAGTTATGAAATATTTCGTCGCATAAATGCCAAAATTGCATACGACTTTGAAGCAATGTACTTAATTTGATTGACGAAAGTAAATTCGCTCTCAAAAACTACACAAAGGTCCTTAGTTTCATGGACGGATTTTAGATAGGTATTGGAAAAAATTGTCAGCCTAGAAAGCTAAGCGAGAGAAGTGAAACTTCATGGATCTCTATGGGCATTTGAAATGAAAATACTCACCCTAGCCAGCAAGTTTTATAAGATAGAAATATTTCCGCGATAACAGAAGCCACTATTCATTATTCTGGAATTTTTAAGGGTGTTAGGTTAATGAAAAAAGATAGTTGATGTTTTCGCCTCCATTTATAAAAAATCTATTCATTCACTTCCATACTTTCATGTTCAAGAAAAGATACAATTGGTTTGTGGTATGAAAAATATGAAATGAAAACTCGTGATTGTAAATTATTTAAATATCTTGAGAAAATTGCATCTATTGTCGTGCCTGTTCTGGTTATTGAGTCTTTGGGATTATTATTCATTTTTAAATTAAATTTACTTTCTAAAAATTGTACAAGTGGTTGAGCTTCTTCCAAGGCAAAATTGACATTAAAATCACCGCTTAAAATCATTGGAATAGTGTGCAAATCTTCTCCTAATTCTGCTGCACCAGAGGGAGTATATGCCAATAATGCTCTATGTATGAATTTTATTATATCGTTAATTCTCTGGTTCGGAGTGATGTAGAGAACAATCATTGCCACACTCTGTCCGCTTTGCTACCCCTCTCTCGTTTTTTTATACTTCGAATCTGTCGCGTTTTCGTTTCTCTCCCATGTCTCCTTCCGCCCGACTGCCCCACCACGCGCGCCATCCCCTCCCTTTTCCTGTCGCTTTTTCGTTTCATTCGATATTGGAATTACAGCCCAACGAGCGCAAAGAAGTTTCACTTCAAAAATGAAAAACTATTCTACGTTTTCTATATGTGACGTGATAGCATTTATCAATATTCACAGATAAACGCATTTATCAAATTCACCACGATTTAAGATTATTAAGCTCTTCTTGCAGAATCTCTGAATCGAGTTGACACTTAATAGTGGTGTAAACTTTTAAGTCATTACCATACAGTACGAATTTTATGAGAATAAAGAACCCAATACACTAACTTGAGGAAGCAATAAAAGGATACGATAACGAAATGTCAACTTTAACAACACAGCGACGATTACGTAGACATGATTTTACCCAATTCAGAAAAGTTGAGTGAAACCCTATAACTGCAAACTTGTTTACTAAAATCGATTGAGAGACCCTGTCGAAGGCATCAGAAACGTTCCCACGACAGTCGGTTCTAGGATACCGGAACGACCCAATTTATACCCGGCCAAGGGCTGTCACTTCTGCTGCATTCCCCAAAATTTTATGGGGAATGTTTTATGCTGTTGCGACAACAACAACAAGGTTTTAGAAAAATCAGTATAAGCAACATCTACCTGCAAACCATCTTTGAAAGAAATGAAATCTCTGTAAAAACAGCAAGGTTAGAATTGGTGGAACGATTCGTAATAAACACATTTTGGCAAGTAATACCTCTAACTTCACATGTAAGATTTTCTTGAATAATGCATTCAAAAAGTTTCGAAACAGTGAAGTTTTTATAACCACTTTTGAGGGTTAATGATGGCAATTTTCCAATCATCAAGAAATATGCCTGTTGACCGCGGTCAACGTCTGTTTGCTTTCAATACTTAGGCCGTGCAATGCCATTAGGTATGTCAGTTGTACTCAAGGTTAGGGATCCGTTTTGAGACGATTTTAGTGAACTGGTAAAATTTGATCTGGGATCATTAGAGTTAACAGGCCTATCGTTTAGAAATAATTGGGACGGAATGCTAGAGCAACACTTCTTCGAGTTATTAAGTCGCCTTGTACGTCTTGTTGCACAAGAGTGGAACGTTGCTGTGGCATAATTCCCTCCCCCCCCCCCCCCCCCCCTCCCTTAGATTTAAATAAATTATAACAAGATGACGCACTTAGGTTAAGGAACAAGCTGTCCCAGTCTAAATTTAGAAATAACTTATGTATTATTATGTAGTAAAAGTTACAATTACTTGATGCTTTTGCATTTTCACGATTTATACTAAGGTATATATAAAAGTTTACATCTAACACCAAAGGAGCATGATGCATATCGTATTCCTGTAGTTATAATTATTTCTAATAAAGATTATCTCCAAAAGCCGATAAAACTTGTTGTGAAATACATTAATTTGTTTAATATATATGCTTAAGAATTTATCAATTAAGTACATCTCGCTACTAATATTGACATTCATTGGTACAAGGATCGAGGTATTAACAATATAAGACCACGTAAAATTGCTTAAATTAAAATCTCGGAAGGCAATAAGATCAATATAAACAATATAATCAAGTACACAATTTGAGTGCAGCGACAAAATATTATCTACATGGAACTTATACAGACCTTCTGAGCTATTCGGCAGAATATATGAAGCGCAAATAGAAAGAGGGGCTCATTTGTACACACACACAGAATTGGCCAAGTACTGTGTTACTATTACACATCCCTATTCCGGAAGCCATGACGTTTCAAGTTTTGGGGGTGTCATTGCATTCTCGTTGCAAAATTTAGTGTCATTAGTTATTACACGATCCTTGAACGCAACCAGGTAGGTACCATTTACTGTAATCGGAGCCTCATTATTTTCTTCTATGATAACCAGTTCATCGTTAATTACACCACGAATTTCAACTTTTTCTCTTTACCAGAAACGCCGTTATGAAATTCGTATGTAAAACCACCGCCTGATTTCGAAAATCGAGTTCATTTTTGATTCTATGGTACCGTTTTTGAGATATTTGCAATTTACCGTTATTCGAAAAAACCAAAAAGATGGCTCCCTTTAATTACTTATATCTCACGAATGGGTCAAGCAATTGCAAAAGAGTTTACAGAATCAGAAAGACGATAAAATTTGCTATAAATGCATGATACATTGTTTTTTGCTCAACCAGTTAGATTTCGAGATTTCGAGATATTAGCTTATCATTTTAGATTTTTGTTTTTTTTTTATGAAAAAATATGAAAAAAATTACTTTTGCGAGGGCAGCATTCCAAAACCACAACTTTTTTTCCAGATATTTTTTCTTTACGTAAAGCTCTGTTTAATTGGAAAAAAGATAGGCTATCATCGAAGAAAATCGTTGCAAAACTACGTAAGTTATAAGCGATCAAATAAAAATACCCAGGTTGCGAAATTTCAACGTATACCTCAAAACGTATGTATGGTATAAAGAAGAGTGAAATATCTGGCTATGCTCTGTTTCTATTGAGTTAAAAGTTCAATTTATGAATGAAATTACCCATATTTTTAAATTTTTTTTAAATTTATTTATGTTTATACTATATTCTAACAATCTTTATCTTAATTTGATTTTACTATGTAGTCGAAATAATTATGTGTTCTACTTTGACGCTTATTCAGTTTAGGATCGGTTTCTCTTATGAGAAACCAGCAGTAATCACCCATCATTGCGACGTCACAGAATCCTTGATATCGATTCTCAATAAATTTCATTTGCTGATGAAACCTTTCGCCATGTTCGTCACTTTCGTTGCCATGATTTGCCGGAAAAAAGCTCAAATGTGAGTGGAGAAAGTGAATTTTTAAAGACATATTTACGCCTGGAAAGAAAATATTAGTTAGGTAAACAAGTTATAAAATTTTGGGAAATTAATTTTAAGAAGCCTTTAATATTTACCCAATTTCGCATAATTATTGATTAAGTCGTTCACTATCTGCTCGTAGTTAGGGCTTTTGTGTCTACCGAGAAAAGAAGCAACGACCTTTTCAAAGGATTCCCACGCTGCTGCCTCAACTGATGAGAGTAGTCCTTTGAATTGATTATTGTTGATCAACTTTTTTATTTGTGGTTTAACAAAAATACCTTCCTTTATCTTGGCTTGAGAAATATCTGGAAAAATTGTTTTCAAATAGTCGAATGCTTCGCCTTCTTTGTCCAAAGCCTTAACAAAGTTTTTAATGAGACCGAGCTTGATGAGTAAGGGTGGAAGTATGACTTTCTCTTTCTTGACAAGAGCGGTGTATTTGATGTTATCCACACCAACGGTAAACTCGACTCTTTCCGGCCAATCCTTTCTGACGTAGTGGTCCTTACGAGCTCGGCTATCCCACTTGCACAGGAAGCAGCAGTACTTGGTGTAGCCACTTTGTAGACCGCATAGCATTTCAACAACTTTGAGATCAGAACATATTTTCCAATCATGCTCTTCATATTTGATAAATTTGAGTATTTTTTGCATTTCCTCGTAGGTTTCCTTTGTATTTACTGCATGTGCGATCGGGATAGAAGGCTTTTTGTTACCAATATGCAATAATACAGCCTTCAAACTCAGTTTATTGCTGTCTATGGACAATCGTCACTCTTTTGATTCATATGTTTGACCAAATTCTTTGAATAAACCAGGAATGTCGTTGCAGTAGCATATACTGTCGTTCTTGGTATAGTGTTTGGAAAATGGTTCGTGACGAGTTCTACAATATATCACCTTTACATCGGATGACACAAATTTAAATTGTGGCATACGAGAAGTGTGGATCTCGGCCTTTTCCTTGGATAGTTCCAAATCTCTTATCCAATCATTAAGTTGTGCTTGTGACAGAACGTTTCTCTCTTTCCCCATGCGAAATTCAGTACAACTTGATTCCCCGCACTCAGATATTACTGTTGACAATGGAACTCGATCCGCAACTGCCATTGAATGTAGTACTGGTAATGTCACTGTAGGTACGCTAGCATAGGTTACTCTTCTTGATCTTCCAACGCCAAGTACTTTTGTTTGACAAATATAACACTCTATTGAATGGCAAGTAGGTTCTCTCCATATCATTGGTGTCTCAAATTTTATTTGTTGTCCTGATTCCGACTGAATCAATTCTACTCGACACGATGTACACAAAGTGTTCGGTGTCCATGGTTTTTCAGCATTTTTGGGCTCAATGCCAAAATACTTGGAGTATAAAGTTTTGATATGATCTGAGAACACTCGTCGTCGCCTTATGATAGTATATTGGCCACACATGAAACAGAACATATCTGGATCGTTATTACACTCACATTCTCGCGTCCTTTTACTCATTTTATTTTTTTTAATAAATCACGGTTTTGAAATTTGACTTATGAACTGAACTATCTCCGGCGAGCCTTGCAGACGTTATGAAATTTCAAGGCGCATTAACTCATATTTATACTCGGAACAAGAATAAAATTGAAAAAATCAAGTCTTACCTAGACAGAAAAGTTCCTTTTTATACGAAGCCGGGAAAAGAAAACACTACCTGCTTTAGATGTAGGCTTTAAAAATTTTCTGTGTCTTATAGTTTTGAAAATCTACCTGCATACTTACCCATAAGTGACGGAAATACATGTTTATAACTACATGCCTACAGCAGGTTTCGAACCCAACCACTCTTCCTTTCGATGCAACCACTCTACCTACTATAAAACAATTCGAGTATTAAAAGTACTATTTGATTTATTTAAAGAAAAAGTATTATCATTGTTATGGTGTTATTCGTTTATCCGGATAATATCCCATTTGCACTTTATACCTTTAATATATGTATGTATACATACATTGAAGTTGCGCAACCTGGGTATTTTTAGTTGATCGTTTATAACTTACGTAGTTTTGCATCGATTTTCTTCGATGATAGCTTATCTTTTTTCTAATTAAACAGAGAAAAAATATCTGGAAAAAAAGCTGTGATTTTGGAATGCTGCCCTCGCAAAGAGTAATTTTTTTCATATTTTTTCATAAAAAAAAAACGAAAATCTAAAATGATAAGCTAATATCTCGAAAACTATCTGGTTGAGAAAAAAAACAATGTATCATGCATTTATAGCAAATTTTATTGTCTTTCTGATTCTGTAAACTTTTTTGCAATTGCTTGACCCGTTCGTGAGATATACGTAATTAAAGGGAGCCACCTTTTTGGTTTTTTCGAATAACGGTAAATTGCAAATATCTCAAAAACGGTACCATAGAATCAAAAATGAACTCGATTTTCAAAATCAGGCGGTGGTTTTACATACGAATTTCATAACGGCGTTTCTGGTAAAGAGAAAAAGTTGAAATTCGTGGTCCAGTGTAATTAACGATGAACTGGTTATCATAGAAGAAAATAATGAGGCTCCGATTACAGTAAATGGTACCTACCTGGTTGCGTTCAAGGATCGTGTAATAACTAATGGCACTAAATTTTGCAACGAGAATGCAATGACACCCCCAAAACTTGAAACGTCATGGCTTCCGGAATAGGGATGTGTAATAGTAACACAGTACTTGGCCAATTCTGTGTGTGTGTACAAATGAGCCCCTCTTTCTATTTGCGCTTCATATATTCCGCCGAATAGCTCAGAAGGTCTGTATAAGTTCCATGTAGATAATATTTTGTCACTGCACTCAAATTGTGTACTTGATTATATTGTTTATATTGATCTTATTGCCTTCCGAGATTTTAATTTAAGCAATTTTACGTGGTCTTATATTGTTAATACCTCGATCCTTGTACCAATGAATGTCAATATTAGTAGCGAGATGTACTTAATTGATAAATTCTTAAGCATATATATTAAACAAATTAATGTATTTCACAACAAGTTTTATCGGCTTTTGGAGATAATCTTTATTAGAAATAATAATAACTACAGGAATACGATATGCATCATGCTCCTTTGGTGTTAGATGTAAACTTTTATATATACCTTAGTATAAATCGTGAAAATGCAAAAGCATCAACTAATTGTAACTTTTACTACATAATAATACATACATAAGTTATTTCTAAATTTAGACTGGGACAGCTTGTTCCTTAACCTAAGTGCGTCATCTTGTTATAATGCGGTTATAAAGACTCTGCTTAGTGATTACAGGCAACAGTACCCAAGATTACTTCGGAGAAAGATGTCAGGCTGAATGTAATAGAGGAAGCTGACATAGCGCAGTCTGAAGGTTATGTTGGATTCTTTCCAGAGTCAAGCTCAACCAAAGAGGGCATTATTAGCCTCCTGAAAGCTCAAAACAATGAACTAAGATTGGCGAATACTGAAAAGAGTGCGAAAAGCCGCTGTGATTGAGCCTACCTTCGCCTTTACCCCTGCTTCTGCCGACGCCATTTAAACGACTCCGCCCTGGTTAAACAGCGGGTTTGCTAAAGTTTAATTCGATCCGAAAAGGTCCAGGAGGCGCCAAAGGGTGTTGCTTCGGCCGGAATAACCAAAGAGGCTACAAAAAGCCCAAACGATGAAGTGTCCCGCTACATCTATGGCCCCACAAGCCAAACTGGACAAGCAACAGCTGGCCACAACTACACTCGTAGGAAACCAGGCCACAACTGACCACTTTAAAGCTGCTACTCCACATACAATAATCGTTACGCTTGAACGCAGGGTGACCCTGTAGGCGGCATCTTTACTTTTCGTAGCGGCGCGGTATTCCCCGTCGTACCAGTAGTTACTGCGGTAGGGGAATGTGTTCCCTATGTTCCCGAATTCCGGTTTGTTGCCAAGTGCACTTAGTGAGCAGGTTTGAGAGTCCAGTGGCGAAGTTAGAAGCTGCCTTTTCTGATTGAAGCTTTCCGACGTCGAGCTTTCCTTGTGTACTCGGAGGTTTGCCATTGCCTGCCTAAGGGGCGACCCCCATTAGAAAAAAACTTTTCAATAGTTTTTTATGTTGCTTGCCCCGGCCAAGATTTGAACCCGGGACCCACCGAATGAAGCGCGCACAGGCTATACACTCGACTAAGGTGGTGCCACCCTCTATGGAAAAGAAAATTTCGCTGTCAAACTGTGCATTTTAATAACATTTTCTAGTAGTGCCACTACCTTTAAAATTTAATAATTAAAAATGCGATAGAAAAAATAAAACTGAGTATAAGGAATAAATGGGGTTTTGTGAAAAAATGGGGAAAATATGAAATCAACATTAACATATCAAAGAAATTTACCAGTTTTCAACAACTTATATTTTGTATTTTATTATAACCGACTTGCAAAAAAAAACGCTCCAGCTTGGATAAAATGTCCTTTACTTGCAAAAGCAACCCTATTAGCATCTCTCATGAAACATGAGAATTCTTTAGTGCTATTTAAGAACGGAAAATAGCTGTGATATCACAATTTTTATGGATTTAGTGATGTATTTAAAAAAATACTGTATAAATAAAAATGGGTTTGGTGTTAAATTGAAATTTCCCATGTATTTCCTTCGGGCTGATTCACAATTACACAGTTTTTTCACTTCCCAACACTACATCTAAGGTTGGATATCATTTTAACGAGTTGGGTCAACTCGCATATTTTTCCAAGTTAGTGTTGCTGCTTTGCATGTAAATCGTTATCCTACTTATCATTATCCGGATACAAAGAAACGGGCCTTATGTATATATCTCGTACACCAGATGAAAAAATTATAAGTCCATGCAAGTTTAAATATTTTATTTCTTATTTCAGAGCTAACAAATTTTATTTTTATGATCTATACTTAGGTTGACGACAGAGTACACGCTATAAGCGGAGCAAAGCAGTAAAGCTATATCGTGCTATAAATAGCATCATGTATTTTCTTATGTGTTTGCTTGATGCATGTCAGAGTGTAAGCGAAGAGCAAAGCGTATTCATGCTATAAATGAAGCGTGAAGCTACAAAGTATGTTGTGAACTGCTTTATAGCATGAATTTGCTTGAATTTTTGATATTCTTCTTGTTTTTTTTTTTTACTAGCATACACTATGCCATGTGATAGCTTTGATTATAGCAAGAAATATTATCGCTTCAATCTTCGCTCCGCTTATAGCGTGTACTCTGCCGTCAACCTTAGACGCCTAAATATTTAAAATAAAAAACAAAGATATGCTTTCCATTTTACTTAATTAATAAAAAATTCGAAAATTCTTAGAACGAACAAATTATAACGGCAATATCGTTATATTTACATCTAAATGCTGCGTTGGCTTCTTGGAAAATCCATTCCCGTTACAAATATCACCACCAAAATTCATAAGTATTTCGTCTAGAAGTTTTATATACTTGGAGCTATTCATTTTTGTAGATATATACCATATGGGTGTTCTTTTTATGAAACCAATGTGTACCTAGATCATAACAGAACCTCCTCCGAAATGACGAGTCACTCTTTCCTCTTTTTTCTTACGTTTATCATGCCAATAAATTTGGCATCCATCGGGTTCATCCAATTTGAATTTCTTTTCCCCACAATTGGTAATTTTCAGCAAATTTCTATCTGGCATGCTTATAACGCTATAGCGCTAACTTCGGTTTAGGGGGACGTTTTATATATTCTAGATTGAAATCGGCTCTTGAAAGTTGTTAAATACGACGGTTAGTCACTTCCATATTAAGACTGCGTTAATTTTCAGCAGGGCTATATGATTCATTTACGGCAAAACAACCGTTTTGCTTCTCTTTAATTTTGAAGCAATTTCCAAAATTGTATGCTCTTTCTCTCCCCATGCTAAAATTTTTCAATTCTCAAATTCAGACAAATATTTTCCGCGCGGTATATTTCTTAATATCTAAACAAAAGCAACCAACTATAACTAGAAGGTACAATCAGTGTCTTCTAATGTAAATATTTTATGGGAATAATATCGATAAATTCAGCATAACTCCTGCCGTTATACAGTTTTGCACACACAATGTAGGAAATAATATAGCAACATTTTTATATTTGAGGTATGGTAGTAATCATAATAACCATATTGGTCTTATATTTTTTCGTATGGTGTAATACAGCATACATACCATACATATATTAATGTATATAGCATTTCAAAATAAATATTTAATCGGCATTTTTAACGGACTTTTTTTATTGTTAACAATAATTGCATCTCAAATTAAGCACTATGCATATTCTTTACTACCCTTCAAAAGCCAAACGCATGTACTCTTTAATATTTCAATACAAATATTACGATTTTTTAGCAAAACAACATTAACTCCCTACTTTTTTCGAACTGGAAAGCGCACTGCTTTTGCCAATTACATCGCGTATTTGCCTCTGGCAGCCCCCTTTTTGCCTGTCAGCTGATAATAGGGGAAGTGCAGTGCTAATGTTGCCATCATCAAAGCCCAGTTTAGTCCCCTATTTTGTCAGCAATACAGTGAGTTTCTTTTCTAGTGATCGGTGTCTAAAATGAACCGTTGTGCATAAGTACCGACGGAGCAACTATCGCACAAATAATAAATTTTTAGTAGACGAAATTTAGAGCCGAGTGAAGCACGTCCAATCAACTCAACACTCGAACTACTTGAATTCATACTAATTTCCCTTTTTATTTAAATCAGTGAACGTAGTTTAAAATTTTATTATACTAAAAAACCCGTTTTACTTTGATGCGCCAATAAAGACATATTTTTTCAGATATTGAACATTTCTTTTCTGCATCAAATATCTTTTACAGCCTGCTCAAATATCTTCCTCGAATAGCTGTAAAGATATTGTGAATAGTAGTTTCGTCTTAAGCGGAGTCATGCCCTTCAATTTTTCTCTAAACAACTAATGTATAGCCTCATATATAGGATTTATATACCAAATATTGGGCATCTGCATTAAATAGTTGTGGAGTTACAAAGAAATTCGGCCTTTCTATTGTATGGGGCGTGGCACAATCCAATTTTCCAAAATGATACACAGATAGATCAAAATCTATATGATCTATAGAAATATATACCCAAATATCATTCATTGGCACCGAATAGTTGCGAATATAAGACGAATTCAAATTTTCTGTTCCATGTTTTCCAAATTTATGTATGTATACCTCAGGTTCGGCCCGCAGACCACGCGCACCTACTGTAAAAATTGCATAAAGGACTCAGATTAATTTTTATATATAAGATTATCTTTGAAATAAAAACCTGCACTGGGTAGTTAAGGTTCGGTTGAATCCGAACTTAGACTCTTCCATACTTTTCACACCCGAGCGCAGTGGCGCCCAGGGCTTTATAACTTTATTAACTTAACGAGGTTTTTAACTGCATAAAACAGGCCAGATAGATTTACTTTTTTAAGTTAACACACCACAGTAGCCAGCAGCAATAAGAACAACTACACATCGGAGTGAAATACGCTTCCGTCCAATTCCACCGAAATCGCTGACGATGCGTCTGGAGCTGAGCGTGCGAAAATGATTTACCTGACTAAAGAAGCCAGGTACTCCACTGCCAACGATATTGCTGACAACGCGCCTAACGAGTTGCGCGTGACAGCAACAAACACCTATCGCTGCGGATTGCAGTCGGCAAGTCACGCGGCAGAACATGTGTAGGGTTATTGTAAGAAGTAGCCAGGTATTTAGGCGTAGTCGCCGCTGTAATTAATTTATGAAGATCATTTTTATTTACTCACCCAACGATAACGGCTGCCCTTGTTCCATACAATGGAAATAAAGAATCATATCATGCAGAGACTTGTCGTTATCATTACTGGCGCCCAACGTGGGGCCACAAAAAAGTCCTTGTCAATGATAATCGTGGCCGCGGTGCTCGAACGCACATCGAAGAACAATCTTAATAAAAAGTTCGCTATCAATGAAGTGTTGCGAAAAACGCGTACGTATCCGCGTAAACATTTAAAGCACATTTTAGTGCGAGCAAAAATCAATAAAAAACAAAAATTTGAATAAGGCCTTGCACGCCAAGTATAGGCGTTGCTATCGAGGGAGGATAGAAGTTCCAACAAAGTTCGCACGCGAAGCGTGGGCGTAGCCACCCGGGGACGGATGAAATCTCGAAACACAACCATCAAGGGACGAAGGCGAATAATGTACTATTTTACTATGAAAGAATCTATGTAAGTAGAGTGCTCATATTCGTGATTAGGATTAATTGAATTAAAGCAGCAGTCTATCTGAAATAATTTGAGTAAAAATTGTGACATATTTGTGATTAGGATTAATCGACCTAAAGCGTCAGCCTTTCTGAAATAATTTAAGTAAAAATTGTGGTTTGAATTGGAAATAAAAAATTAAAGTATATAATTGAAGCCAAGAAATATCAGAGACCATGGACGAAAATAGTCTTCGGGGCATGCTGGGTGCCGCTGTACGGACAGCAACGGAGCAGACGAGACGTGACTTCCAAACGACTATTAACGAACTTACCGCTAGATCAACACTGATCGAAAGACCGGTTCAGGTAGAGGAATACAGGGAGGTCACAATCGACCCCACTGTCAGGTGCGATCAATCGCTGGATGTCGTGAAATCATTGCCAGAGTTTAATGGCGACCATCCACGATACGTGTCGTGGCGCCAGGCGGCTCATACCTCATATCAAATTTTTGAAAGTGCGCAGGATAGCTCGAAACACTATCAGGCAGTGGCTGTCATTAGAAACAAAGTCGTCGGATCAGCGGATTCGACATTGTCGTCATTCAATACAACCCCTAATTTTAAAGCAATAATACCAAGGCTAAATTTCATCTACTCAGACAAGAAACCCGTCTACATCTTGGAGCAGGAAATGTCTACCCTCCGACAGGGAAGACTGTCTATTACAGCGTTTTACGATGAGGTGGGAAGGAAACTAAACGCTATTATCAACAAAAATTTAATGACCTACGAAAACAACACGGATGTCCTGGAATCACTAAATACCAAATATCGTCAGGATGCATTAAGGGTATTCATATCGGGCCTCAACCACCTGCTATGCGATATCCTATTTTCGTCAAGGCCATCCGATATGGCATCGGCCTTGGCACTAGCGCAAGAACTGGAATCCAACCAGACGCGCTCGTTATTTGCCCAAAGGTTTTTCAGAAAATAAATTCCCAGCTAACGGCATGCATTCACGTAACATCACCGAAATGCCGTTAATTAGCCCTCATTTCTATAGACAGCCAGGCGGACAACCGCAACAGAAGTCTATTTCGAGGCCCACTGCCATGGATGTAGATCCAAGCCTCTCGAGATTCAGATATCCACAGCAGAATATAGGTTCCAATATTAAGGCTGCACCACAAGTGGTACAACCATCAACTTCTTCTCCTTCCACAAGGAATTTCCTTTCTGGAAGGACAGCTTTCGGGAATCAATACCCAAGAAATACCATAACTTCCGATACAGGCACAGAAAAGACAACGTGACAGCGACCGTACTAACCTCAATAAAATACAACGCTTAAACCATTTAGGGCAAAGTACCGTGACGGACGATACTAATGAGGATCCCAACTGTTATTACCAACCCGAATATTTTGATGACTGTGCAGACAACGAAAACTCTTATACTGACTGTCCGTCCCAGGAAGAAACTACAGACGAGATAAAGTTTTTAGGGGCAGATCCCTGCTTCCATACGTTAGGAGGACATTCGGAAGAAAGCAATTAAATTTATTAATAGATACAGGTGCGTCTAAAAACTACATTAAAGAATTCAACTGGAAGGGTATCAAACATCTATCGCCTTCTTTGTTACGTCAATGCATGGCAAGAACGAAATCACCAAAAAATGCACTATAAATATTTTCAATACAAATACTTCATTTTTTATTTTACCGACTCTGCATACTTTCGACGGTATAATCATCAATTTTCACCACAATAGATTTGAAATCCGGTTTCCACCAAATCACGCTGGCAGAAAAGGATAGGAAAAAAACCGCATTCTCCGTAAACAACGGAAAATATGAGTTTTGCAGGCTACCATTTGGTCTAAAAAATGGCCCAGCATTTTCCAGCGCGCCATCGACGACGTCCTTAGGGACGAAATCGGTAGGAGCTGTCACGTCTATATAGACGACATAATTATATTCTCCAGCAACTACAAAACACACCTGCCAGATGTGAGCCGGATTATTGACAAATTGTACTTGGCCAATATGAGAGCATCCTTGAAAAAAAATCAGTTCTCTAAAACTGAGGTTGAATTTCTTGGATTTGTTGTCTCCAAAGATGGTATTCGAACATCGAAGGAGAAAGTAAAAGACATTGTGAACAACGAGGTTCCTAAAACGCTGCGCGCCTTCCGCTCCTTCCTAGGGTTGTCTGGTTACTACCGGCGCTTCATTAAAGACTACGCGCAAATTGCTAAACCCTTAACAAAGTATTTGGGGGGTGAAAATGGAACGATTGGCGAAAATGTTTCCAAAAAGATAGAAATTGTATTTGACTATGAAGCCCATAAAGCTTTCCAGAAAATTAAAAATATTTTGTCCTCAGAGGACATTCTTCTTCTCTACCCAGACTATGATAAGCCCTTCGATTTAACAACAGATGCATCCCCTCATGCCTTAGGCGCCGTGCTTTCACAGGGAGGTAGGCCTATTACTATGATATCGCGAACCCTATCTTAGACAGAGGAACATTATACAACTAACGAGCGAGAGCTCCTCGCAATTGTCTGGGCTCTTCAGTAACTTAGAAATTACCTATATGGTGCAAATAACATTAACATTTATACTGACCATCAACCCCTTACCTTCTCGATATCGGATAAGAATCCCAATGCTAAGTTAAAACGATGGAGGGCTTTCGTGGAAGAATTTTCAACGGACGTTATCGCCACGTCTCCGAACCCCATTAATTCCTTTAGAAATCAGATAATCCTTGAAGAAGAAACCACAAGCTCGAGAACCACGAAAATCTTGTTTAAGTCGCAAGTTAGGCACCATATAACCTTTCCAAGCGTATATGCAATTTTTGAACAAATAAAGGACTGTATTAACCCCAATACTACTAACGGATTGCTATGCGAACTTTCTGTCCTGATAAGAATCCAAAACAAAATCAAAAGTGATTATCCAGCCGTGAAATTCGTCCACAAAAAGTTTTTGGTCACAGACATCTTTAATGAGGACGACCAAAAAGAAATTCTTCATACAGAGCACAGCAGAGTGCATCGCTCCCTTAGGGAAAACATGGTGCAAATCTTGCGAGATTACTTTTTCCCGCATATGCGTAAAATGCTGAAGGAAATAATCCTAAACTGCAAAATTTGCCAGGAAGCAAAATTCCAACGTCATCCAGCAAACCCCGAAATAGGACGCACACCGATTCCTAGCGAACCTGGTGAAATACTTCATATAGACATTTTTTCGACGGACGGCAAACATTACTTGACCTGCATAGACAAATTTTCAAAATTTGCCTTAGTCCAATCAATTGCTTCTAGATCAATAGCAGGTATAAAAGAACCTATAATCCGTATCATAAATTTTTTCAAAAATACCAAAATACTGTAAAATCCCTACTGAGAGATAATTTCAATATTTCGATTTCTACAACCCCACCTCACCATAACACAACGAATGGACAGATAGAGCGGTTTCACGGCACGCTTTCGGAAATTAGTAGATGTATTAAATTAGGCCAGGGTTTAAACGACACGAATGACCTTTTACTGCTCGCCGCATATAAATACAATAGAACGATTCATTCAGTGACAAGACAACGACCCATAGACATTATTCATTCTGCCACACAGAAATTCCTAGATGAAATTAAATACAGCCTGACCAAAGCACAAAATTCTGACCTTAAATACCACAACCGAAAAAGAGTAACAAAAATTTTGAAGCCAGGTGAAAAGGTTTTTATAAAATCCAACAGGAGACTTTATAATAAACTTAGCAAATTTTACACAGAAAAAATAGTTCAAAAAGATTTGGGAACGACCGTCCTTATCGGCGGCAAACAAATTCACAAAGGTAATCTAAGATAATCTTGTTTTATCATTAGAATCCTGATTTTGATGGCGGCCGCGTTATCTCGGTCAGAAATTTTAAATTTTACTGATTCTCTCTACATCCCTATTTCGGACGGAGAGGTTGCAATTTTCCGCCAATATAAACATATCATTCACCACCTGAATTTGACAATTTACGAGAACTTAGTCGGAGAAACGCATGACCTTCTTGAGAATTTCCCACAGTCTCACATTAGAAAAACCATCCATCCCGAGGCCGCACCCGCACAATTTGTGAACCTGACAAATCATACCACTCTTTTGTCACTTCCTTACCTGCACAACATTAATCAAAAAAATCTGCGACACATTGCATCGTTGAGGGGACTTGTCGAAGCACAATCGTTTCAATGGCTTATAGCCTACATCTAAACAGTGGTATTTTTTATTGTTCTCAGATCAGCCTACATAATCTATAAAAGACGGATGCGCATTGCTAGTATTGCAATATTGAGCAGCGTTCTTAAAAATCCGTGGCCGTGCCCTCTTCTAGCGGGGGAGTAGTTAACACACCACAGTAGCCAGCAACAATAAGAACAACTACACATCGGAGTGAAACACGCTTCCGTCCAATTTTACCGAAATCGCTGACGATGCGTCTGGAGCTGAGCGTGCGAAAATTATTTACCTGACTAAAGAAGCCAGGTACTCCACTGCCAACGATATTGCTGACAACGCGCCTAACGAGTTGCGCGTGACAGCAACAAACACCTATCGCTGCGGATTGCAGTCGGCAAGTCACGCAGCAGAACATGTGTAGGGTTATTGTAAGAAGCAGCCAGGTATTTAGGCGTAGTCGCCGCTGTAATTAATTTATGAAGATCAGTTTTATTTACTCACCCAACGATAACGGCTGCCCTTGTTCCATACAATGGAAATAAAGAATCATATCATTCAGAAACTTGTCGCTATCATTACTTATACAAAGGCACGCTTTGCATTTCAACAGAGTGAGAAACCTTTTGAAAATTATATAAGCCTCGATATTCTTATTCATGACCTTTGTAATCAGAAAGTCATAAGTTTTCTGGATTTTAATCTTTTTGTAAAGTCTACTGAGAATAGAATTAAAAAGTTTTTTTTAAAGAAAGTAGTTTTATATCGCTGTTGGGTATAGAATGTTCTACCACACCTGCAGGGACGCAGGACTGGGTGTTTTCAAATTTGGATGGCATATGGTTAACGCAATTACTTATGAAACGGTTCACAGTTACCACGATAGTATTTGTATTTCTCTCTTTGACTAAATTCCCCTATTTTCATTTTAAGAATAGAATAAGTAAATTTTATATATACCTATACCTTAGTAGAAAGGCATATGGAATTTGTTTAATATAATAAATAGTAAGTATGTACAATTAAAAAATATTTTGAATATAATATTTCAATATAGCGAATAGAACAATACTTTCTTATGTATATAACTCAGCTGCCATGCATTTGCGAGACTGAGTACCTGGGCTCGTACTTCTTTAGCTCTCCAGAAGACCTTTCTGGAGTGGAGATTGGTAATTTGCGTGACTTCATTCGGGGCACGCAACGTTTCTCAGGGTAATCTTTCCTGACTTTCCGATTCACGTTACCGTTCATAAATTAGGTGGTATCACAACGGACTCTTACTATGCCTAAGTGAGTTCCCTTTGGGGAACTACCACAGTAACCTAACCTAACCTAAGTATATAACTGTACGTAAACACATACATGAAAAGCACACCAATTTATTTTATTTTATTTATTTATAATAATTCATATAACAAAAAGAGTTTTATTATATAAATACATAAACGCAGCACTGGCTACGAGGCCTTCAGCCGCCTTGTAATTATAGCTAGGTAAAAATTCTATTTGCTAAGGGTTAGTAAAGATGTAAGTTGCTTAAATATGTTTTAACAAATCGTTGGTTTTTAAGAATCTATATACAATCATAACGTTTTTTTCTGAAGGTTCACTTAGTAGTTTTATGAGATCAATGTTGCCAGAGTTGTGGGCTGTTGAGTGAAGCATCGGACAGAGTGTGAGTAAGTGTTTGATAGAAGCGGTGTCATCGCAAAGGGGGCAAATGGATGGGCTTTTACCCGATAGTAAGTGGGCGTGTGTTATGATAGTGTGTCCAATCCTTAATCGAGTAGTATTCATTGCGCTAGTTGGAACTGTTGACGGGTAGAATATTCGATTTCTGGCTGGGTTTATGACCGCGTAGTGATGTTTAAATGTTTTCCATTCGCTTGCGTTTTTTTGATGCCTTTTGTGCTTAATAAGGTTAGAAATGTCTTGCTTGGTTGAGACATAGTATGTTAAGGCAGGAGTCCTGGCTACATTTTTCGCAGCGAGGTCTGCAAAGTGGTTGCCTGTAATACCAGCATGGCCAGGAATCGACATTACTTGGATTTTCTGAGGGGCACCAATGACCGCGTCCCTGATAACTTCTATTATGGGATTGCGATTGGAAGGAGCCGTTATTGCAGACATACACGATTTGCTGTCTGTACCGATGAGGAACTTTCCTTTAGTCTTTTTTGCGTGATTAACTGCATGAAGGATAGCAGATCCTTCAGTGGTAAATACAGAGCTCGTTGAGGGGAGAAGCCAATTGCAAATAATTTCTCCTGTGGCAGTGACAACTGCTAACGATGTGGAATCGATGGACTTGGAGCTAACCGTAAACAATAACTTCCAGCCATTATTTATATAATTAGATTCCAGTTCAGCAAACCTAACCTAAGTATATAACTGTACGTAAACACATACATTAAGAGCACACAAATTTATTTTGGTTTTTATTTAAACAAAAAAAATTATTTAGTTTTCGAAATAAAGATTTTTAGATTCACTAGTTTTATTGCATACAACAAGCACTGTTTATTTGAAATAAAATTTGTGCTGAGTATTAAATTTCGGTTGCATCCGAACTTTGACTGTTCCTTACTTGTTGTTTTTACATTTTTTCATTTCGGCTTTCACTTCTGAAGATACATGTGTTTTTTTCGAATTGAATTACACTTTATTTCTAAAGAAATTAGTTGTACATAAAATACACAACAAATATCAAATTAATATTCCCCTGCGCCAAATGGCTAAAACACGCATATCTGACGGCGGTGGGTCCCGGGTTCAAATACTAGCCAGGGTAAGTAACATCAAAAATTATAGAAAAGTTTTTTCTGATAGCCGTCGCCTCCGCGGCAGGCATCGTCATACCTCCGAATGTATTTCTACCAAGAAAAAAACTTCTCACAAAAAACATTCGCCGTTCGGAGTCGGCGTAAAACTGTAGGTCCCTCGAATTGCGTAACAACATCAAGACGCACATCACAAATTGTAGGAGAAGTTCGGCCAAAATCGATTAAACGGTTAAAGCGCCAATTAAACTTTTAAAAACATATGCCAATAGTTGTTTTTTGGTAGTATTGATTTTAAATACTCTTCAAAAACATATAACGGGGAATGCCTTCTTGATAGGTTAAACACAAGTTTTAATTCAGTGTTTTGACATGACTGCAGGGACTTAAGTTCATTGGTTACTTCATGGGCATACACCAGAGGTGGGCACAAGTTGATCAAGCAACACCACGCTGCGCTATTTCAAATATACAGTGAGAGCTAACAATGTTTATGCGCGAATGGGAAGAAGATTTTTTCTTTATAGAAAATTTGGATGGAAGAGCACAATGTCTTATTTGTTACGACATTGTTGGTCGCAATTCTAAATTTTGTTTAAGCCGACATTATTAATTAAATAATTAATAAATAAATAATAATAATGAAAAATAATAATAAAATAAATATTAATAATGAAAAATAATAAATAATAATAATAAAAAAAGTAATAATAATGAATAATAATAAATAATAGTAATAATAATAAATAATAATGAATAACAATACTAATAAAAAGTAATAATAATGAATAATAATAAATGATAATAATAATAATAATAATAAATAATAATGAATAATAATACTAATAACAAGTAAAAATAATGTATAATTATAAATAATAATAAGAATAAAAAGTAATAACAATAAATAATAATCATGAATAGCACATTTGTACGCTAACTTGCAAGACTCAGTGTACACTGTTGTTGTGCCGAACGACATGCTCAAATTCGTGCTTTCGCTGCTTCACACACAAATAGTAATAGTATGCGTGTAAAAATGTAACAATATGTGTGAGTGCCCACCTCTGGCATACACTATCGGAAGATACGTTAAACGACTAATAACACTGTGATAGTCAAAAAAAAAGACAAGACCAAACTCGACGGTTTCCCCCTATTTCGGGTCCTACGAATCGAACTGCATCATTACTTTTTTGAGTTACAATCATGGTTTCATACAAAAATTTTTGTTGAAGTTTTTCATCAAAGTGGCCCATTGTAAGAGAAAGGCACATTTTTCTTCGGTCTCTAACTTTTTTAATGTTGACTTTTTTGGTAAACTTTCTTTGGCAAAGCTTCTCAGAATAAGTCCGTCTTTAAGTTCTTAGATGACTGTAAACCCCAAAATCAATGTTTTTTGTGTCCTTATAGCCAATATGTCGAAAAAACTGAAATTTAATCCATTTTTTTTAATGTTTTTTCCCTCACGTTTCGTCAATATTTTAATTTACCCTTTGATACTTATACATTAAGTGACATCTTGTAATAGTAAGAAACTTAAGCAAAGACAACGTTCTGAGCAAACTAACCATTAGAAAAAAAACTTAACAAAATTTGTAACTATGTTTGTGTGCTGTTTTATTTTTTTTGTATATTATTATCAATAAGTATCATAAATTTGTACACAATATTTAAATTAAATTTAATAAGACTCATCTATCAATGTCCAACACAAATCAGCAAGCAACGAGTCAAGCTTTTTGCCGCTGTACCAATGCTCAAGGGGGGCGGCGACTTGGTGAAATCTTTCTCCATGCTCATCGGATTCAGTCGGAACTTGCTGCTCAAAATGGTCCTTGTGATGGTGAAGGAAATGAATTTTTAAGGACATATTCACACCTATTTCTTCAAAAGCGTCTACCATGTCATCCACATATTTTTTCCAATCTTCAGACCGGTGCACTCCTAAGCAATGGTTTATAACGGTCATAACGGAGTTCCAGGAAATTTTTTCATTTGGCCTTAGAAGTTCTCCGAATTTTGCGTTCTTCATAAGTTTTCTTATATCGGGGTCATTGAGAACACCTGAAAATAATGTATCAACATAACATTCGTTCTATTAAAAGACTTAAAATACCTTCTTTTATTTTCGCAACACTTAGTCTTGGAAATATTTCTGTCAAACATTTAAAAGCTTCGGCATCTCGATTTATTGCTTTTATGAAATTTTTGACAATTCCCAATTTTATGTGCAGTGGTGGTAGCAAAATGTTATTAGCTGGTATCAGCGGAATATGGATAACATTTGCCACATTTAAATGAAATTCTGTGCGGAGCTTCCAATCACGCATTCTATATTGGCTTCCGCGGTACCTTGTGTCCCAATGACAAATAAAGCACATATTTTTTGTGTATCCTGTCTGCAAACCAGTAAGCAAGGCGATAACTTTTAAATCCGCACATATCTTCCATTGATGCTGCTGATACTGAACTCTGTCCAAAATTAATTTCATTGCTTCGTATGTTTCCTTTGTGTTGGAGCTTATGGCGATTGGAACCGGATTTTTTGTGTTATCCACATACAGCAATACTGCTTTTAAACTATTTTTCGACGAGTCAATAAACAAGCGCCATTGCTCTGGTTTGTACTCACAGTTCATGTATTGCATAAGACCAGGAATATTTCTACAATACGAAAAAGTATTGTCGCCATTAACCTCAAAGAAATCTAAAAGCTCCTCCTGTCTTTTGCGGTATCCATACACCTTCACATCTTTAGACAATATATTTACCGATCGAAGATGATGTGCTAGGCAAATCGCTTGTCTTTGCGATAATTTCAGCTGTCGTACCATCGTATTCAAACGGGCTTGGGAAATCTCCAAGTGACGACATGGGCTTTCAACTTCGGTTGGGTTATACATTGAGAGTAGATCTGTAGGCTCGGTGGAAAATGTTGGCGAAATATATCTCTCAGTTGGACTTGGACATCTTGGTATCGGAACATTTTCTGAGTGAGATACTGGTAGCTGTGCAGATTGAACACTTTTGTAAACTGTGTTTTTTTTGTTGAGTCTTGCAAATTTGTTCTTGCACGCGTAGCAGTTACCAGTATGATGCCCTTGTGGATCTATCCAAATCATTGGGATGCCGAACCCCATTTTTAGGCACAGTCTTTTTGACCAGTTATGCAGGTTGTTGTTGCATTGCGTGCAAATGGTATTTGGCACCCAATCTACGTCTCTTATAACGGGCAAATCGAAATATTCCTCGTAGATGCCGGCAGTTCCCGAAGATATTTTGCGTCTACTCCGAGGGCTTGTAAATTTTCCACATACGTAGCAGAACAACGATAGGCCAATTGGACACTTATTCATTTTAATTTATTTTCTTAATATACAAGGCACTAAAACAATGTTCTTTCCGCGAAGTCAAAGTCAAATTAACTACTGCAATCTATGCTTAAATTTTGACTCTTAGGCAAGCATTTAACGTTTCTTTCAAACGTTACTTGTTGTTATTTCTTATCAGTGCAGTGGTTAAAAGCTTGACTCGTTGCTTGCAGATTTGTGTTGGACATTGATAGATGAGTCTTATTAAATTTAATTTAAATATTGTGTACAAATTTATGATACCTATTGATAACACTTATAAGATACAAAAAAAATAAAACAGCACACAAACATAGTTAGTGTAGCTTTTTTAAAAAATAAAAATTTTGTTAAGTTTTTTTTTCTAATGGCTAGTTTGCTCAGAACGTTGTCTTTGCTTAAGTTTCTTACTATTACAAGATGTCACTTAATGTATAAGTATCAAAGGGTAAATTAAAATATTGACGAAACGTGAGGGAAAAAACATTAAAAAAAATTGATTAAATTTCAGTTTTTTCGACATATTGGCTATAAGGACACAAAAAACCTTGATTTTGGTGTTTACAGTCATCTAAGAACTTAAAGACGGACTTATTCTGAGAAGCTTTGCCAAAGAAAGTTTACCAAAAAAGTCAACATTAAAAAAGTTAGAGACCGAAGAAAAATGTGCCTTTCTCTTACAATGGGCCACTTTGATGAAAAACTTCAACAAAAATTTTTGTATGAAACCATGATTGTAACTCAAAAAAGTAATGATGCAGTTCGACTCGTAGGACCCGAAATAGGGGGAAACCGTCGAGTTTGGTCTTGTCTTTTTTTTGTTTGAAAAAAGCTATCACAGTGTAATAAGTGATTGGTATAAGAAATATATAACTTAATGTGTTCACTTTTTCTGGAATTTATAACGAACCACATTAGCGCGAGAAATGTTTGCTTTTACAAAATCAATATGGGCACTTTAAGATAAATTCTGGCAAAGATGTACTCCTAAATATTTAACCGAGACGACTTCTTTGATCTCGTCTCCTTCAACATACACGCTGATACTTTGATTCGGTTTCTTTGCATTTAAGACCAATTTATATAACGTAAGAACGCAGAAAACGCAATGGCATCCTGTTCAATCTGAGCCTTTGAAACTGCTGTGTGTTTGTAGGCATAAAACAAGCTAATACCATCAGCAAACATTACAGGTCGACCATTCAAATCAAGATTTTTGTGTCGATAATGTATAACAATACAACGGACCCAAGACACTACCCCATGGCACACCACAGGTAATAATTTTTAAATTACTTTTTAATCGATTTATTTCCACATATTGGTTTCGTCTCGAAAGATAATTGGTTATTAACCTATGTTTTTAATCCCTTATACCTAACATTTCAAGTTTTAGTAATAAGTTACTATGATCAACCAGATCAAAAGCTTTGCTAAAGGCGAAACATTCCAGCTACACAGAATATCCATTATCCAAACCATCACAGACAATATTGATAATTGGCAAGACAGCAACCTGCCTAAAATCTTCAGCTTTCTTAGTGTGAGTAATTTTTGGAATTGGTACAACTTTGTGAATTTTGAGTATTTCTGGAAACGTAGAATTTATGATCATATTATTGAAAACCATCGCTAAGATGGGTGATATAAGATCTCTTGTTAAATAAATAGCTTTTTGGCAGAATTTTATCGTGCCCGCAATCTTTATTTACTTCAACGTTAGATAAAGCAAGTTCCTTATCATGTGTGTCAACATCTTTTAAAACAAAATTATTTTGAACCTTCGTTGAAACTCTAAATATACGACATCCATCATCAGAGTGAACTTCAATGCTATTCCGAAGTTTATTTACAGACTCTAGGAAAGAATCATTTAAATATTTAGCTTTTTCTGGAACAAGTTTTGGATTTGAACCAAACTTTTTAAGATTTGAAGAAAAATTGTTCATTGACAATCTTGTGTCATTTTTTATGAACCCGCTTATTCTTCTTAACCTTTCCCGAACACCTCTATAGTATCTAGTATTTTTCCTAAGATTCAGAAGCTTATTTTTTTTAGCTCTAGTGGGGCCTGTATATTATTGTAGCGTAGAGGGGATTTATGTTTTATTTTTGTCGTAGATAGTTCCACCGCACCTGAAATGTCCTCTATCTTTACATTTGATAAGTTTGGCTAGTCAACTTTTAGATACATTCTTATCTTCTCTTTTAATTAGTTTCTTACGTGATCATAGTCAACGCGGTAGAATACCTTCTCAAGAAAACAATTACTAAATGTTCATAAAAAAGTTTACAAATTAATAGATTATGGTCAATCGATAGAATCAATTGCAGGTTTTTTGTTTAAGTTACTAGAAACATTATCTATAGATATCCCGCTTGCCCGACGAGTAACTAATGAATGGCAGCTATACAAGTCATACATACTAAACAAACTACTATGTTCATAAAGACCGACTTCAAGAGTTTTCGGTTAATAAATCGATGTTTGAGTCCCCCAAATAAATCGTGTTCGTGGACAATAAGTTGTTGATGGACTTGATTAACAAACTCTCAGCACATTTTTGCGATCGATACGTGGAAACAATGCTAAGCGGTCTTCCGTCTATTTTAATCATATTAAGACTAATAGAGATGCAATCGATGCGATGTAACTTTCATTAACTACATAATTTAACTTAGTGCTTATGTCAATCGACTTGCCACCATAACCATCTACTTTCCAGGAGTGTACACTATTATAACCTGATGCTCATCGCGAGTGGACGTTTATTTCTGACTGTGTTTTTCTCTCTCCGTTGGTTGCTTAGAAAGTAACTTTCTTCCCTTCAAGCGCTTACTCAGTGTTCGCAAATTACATTTTGCACGTGTAATCATAAACATAATTTTGAATACTTAGAGTTAGAGTTTAACTATGGCCCCGGGCCACCAAATCTTGAAGACAACAGGCTTGCCCTGCTTGCCTCTAACCCAAATCCAAAAAGAAAAAAAACCTCGTATACACCTTACGCGACGGTAATTTGCTTTTGCTAGTAAAATCTCCATCTATTGCACAAAAATTCTTAGCTACTAAGAAATTGAATGGAATATGTGACGTTAAGGTGAGTCTGCATGAAAATCTTAATTGCTCGAAAGGCACAATATTTGTTCCATGCCTTAATGACGTAGCGGATGCAGAAATAGTGGAAAACATGAAAGAGCAGGGAGTGGTAGCTGTGCATAAATTTAAAAAGAATATTAATAGCGCACTTGTGCCTACTGGCGTACTGTTATTAACATTTGATTTGTACAAACTTCTCGAAAAGGTTGAGGATTCATGGCGTACGGCTCGAGTAAGACCCTATTTTCCTAACCCCATGAGGTGTAAATCTGGCCAGTTGTTGGGTCACACCATCAAAAGGTGCAACAATAAAGCTGCTTGTGTTAGGTGTAACCTACCGCGAACACGTGCCCAAGGTATGTCCAAGCAAAAGAAATTTAGAGAATAGAAACTGAGAACAAGTGCTCAATGCGCGATGCTGCCAAATAAGAAAAGTCCCAAGCAACCACTCTCCCTAACACCTCGTTCGCGCAAACTCTAAAAAAACAACACACAATATAAGAAAACAAACTCTAACACAAACATCCACCCAATTCAAGCCCCAAACTCCGAACCCACCTGTCAACAGGCTTCTCAATCCAACACTGCCATTAACTCCAACATTTGCTCTTCCAAGCCTACTCAACAACACAATGACAATTCACTTTTACACATCCTCACTTCTTCTGATTCGAATTCATTCAATATTACAAACAAAGACAATTCATCAAATCCCGCTTTTCAATCCTTGAGTCTTCCCTCGCTCGACTCAACTTTCAGTAACGCGCTTAAGAGTTGCATAGAAAACTCTAACTTTCAATTAACCGACAATAACCCACTCAGTACACTCCAATCGCAATCCCTTTCCACTCTAAACTCACCAACCAAACTCTTTGCAAAACCACTCAACACTCAAACAACAACACTCGCCACTCCAAAGAGAACATACTATGACAATCTCTGATGGCGAAGTATAATTAACTCATCCCACTTACGTCTTTGCTTTATTTCTAATATTATGTTCAAAATTTTACAGTGGAATATAAAAAGATTCCTCAACAATTAGAAATTCCCATCAAAGAATTTCATAGCACTTCAAGAAACTCACCTCGCTGCAAATAAAAATGCATTCCTTCCCAACCAATTCGAGGGCTATTTTCTTAACCTACCACAGAATACTACAAACAAACAAGGCGTTGCTTGCTTAATTAGAAAAGACGTTAAACATAATGTGATACAGATTCAATCAAATATTGCAGCATTAGCAATAGAACTTTTCATTGGCTTTAAAGTAACTATCATTTGCATTTACATTCCACCACAGCAGAATTTTTCTCTAGGAGAACTTAGACATGTTTTGAATTCTCCCGTAATTTAGTGGGCGACTTTACCTCTTGCTCTCCATTCTGGGATTCCCCATATTCTAATCAAAGAGGAAGGATTCTGGAGGACTTCATCCTCACGGAGAATCTAATTGTTTTAAATGATGGAGCTCGCATGTCGACCTTGCCATTTGTTCCTCAAACATTGCTCCTAAAGTAAATAGCAACACCCTAGATTGTTTATCTGGCAGTGAACATTTTCCAGTTGTTACAGAAGTAGCTACACCCACATCGAATAAAGGTTTTTATAAGCCAGAATTTTTAACAGATAAAGCGGACTGGTCCGAATTTCTTGAAGTTTCAAATCTGTTAGCTGCCAAATTCCCAACCTCAAGTAAAATTAACAAAGAAGCTGCTAATATTACCAAAATAATACGAGCTGCCGCCCATTTAACTATACCGCAGTCCGCTAATACACCACGCAAAAAAGTGGTATCGTACTGGTCAAACGAATTGTCAAATCTAAGAAATACTAAGCAACAGAAATGGAGAGAATATAAAAGGACGGCAACAGAGGCTAATTTAATTTCATAGAAAAAATCGAATGCAATTTTTCGAAAAAAAAATGCAAGGAAGCTAAACGCGCTAGTTTTGAAGCGTTGACGGAAGCGATAACCTCTAACACGGATCCCAAAAAGGTGTGGTCCGACATAAAGATGCTTTCTGGCTACGTAAATTCCATTAACTTTGTTAATGGTCGGGACGGTCCAATATTCGAGTCGAAACAAAAGCCGAACATTTTGCGTTGACGTGTACAAACTATTCTCATAACTCCAATTTTAGTAATGGATTCAACAGAGAAAACTATTTTGCTCTCAATAGAATTTACAATCAGCAAAACTCGTCGATGATCATAATTGAAGAAGATATAACTGCCCTAGAATACGAATCTACGATCTCTCAAATGTCCGGAAAAACGCCAGAGCCAGACAGAGTCTCCTATGCAATACTTAAACAGCTACCGTTTATCGTGAAACATAGATTGATTAATCTGTTTAATGAGATACTACTCACGTCCGTTTACCCACAAAGCTGGAAGATCGCTGTAATTGTGCCTATTCCGAAAACAAACAACTCTTCAACAGATATACTTGGATATAGGCCTATATCCCTAATTTGTTGCATGAGCAAAGTTTTAGAAAAAATCATCTCAAGGCGAATAATGTGGCATATCTCCAAAACCCGCCTTATTAGCTCGCACCAGTCTGCCTTCAAACAAGGCCATGGAACTGATGACGCCCTTTTGTACTTTGAAAATTTCGGTTCTGGTGGCTTATCCAATCGTTGTCATATCTCCACTTTAAGCCTGGATTTTGAAAAAGCATTCGACCGCATCGGTATTCATGTTGTTTTACGGCAATTAGAGAAATGGCTATTTGGGAATAAACTCTATAACTTTATTAGATCGTTTCTCACAAATCGTAAATTCCAATTCAAAGTAAATAACGCTTTTCCCAGCCTTCTCAACCTAGAGAACGGTATACCACAAGGGTCTCCACTTTCAGTGACCCTATTTACGATTGCTTTCGACGAAATTAGCCACTTAGTATCTAAATACAAAAACATCTATCACATAATGTACGCCGATGATGTGTTGTTATTTTCAAAATTAACCAGTTTGAATGTAGTACAGAAGAAATTCGTAGACATTCTGCAAACCTATCACCCAGCAAACGCAAATCATTCCATATTTGTAGAAAATTAAAATGTAATAGCTTCAATATTATCTTTCGAAATATCAATACTGTAAAAGTTTATACTCTTCGATTCCTGGGAATTATTTTTGATAAGCGCCTTACTTTTAAAGATCATTGCCTATTCATAAGAAAAAGCATAGCTGCCAGGCTTAAAATTGTTAAATATCTATCTTCTAAACATAGTCTTATTCATCCATGCAGCTTATTAAACATTACAATAGCTCTGATTCTTTCTAAAATCGACTACGGCTTACCTATATATGGCCATTGCGCAAGGAGCAACATAAAATTGGTATCTCCACCCTATCATGCAGCTGTTCGAAGGAGCCTCCGAGCCTTTCCAACATTCCCTACACATTGCATCTTAGCAGAAGCTGTGCTCCCTAGTATTCCGGAAAGAGTAGAATACAAAACCATGCGGCTGATTCCAAAAATACTCATGTGCAACAATAGTATGCTGCTTGACCCCATCTTAGCAGCGTCGAATGCAAGCAAAGTTACGAATCGCAAGTCAGCCATTATTAAGTGCTTAGAATACGCCGAAAAAATAGGATTAACACCACTACCTCAGTTCCGGCCTCCCTGCAGCTCGCCTCCGTGACAAATACAAAAATCGTCGTTTCTCCTTGGCCTCACAAAATACGGAAAAATGAACACTAGCTCTACGGAATATCAACGCTATTTTTCAGAGTATGCCGCCCCCTGGTGTCCCGAATGGGAAATGTTTTTCACTGATGGCTCTAAGTCTACGGATCATACAACTTTGCAATCGTACATTCTGATGGAAGAACTGTTATGGCAGGCCATCTACCTAACTATTTTTCTGTATACACTGCTGAAGCAGCCGCGATATACAACGCAATAGTATCGGCAGTGAGAACTAAGAAAAAAACGATAATATGTACGGATAGAAAATCTACAATATCTAGTATATTGAACGTTTCCAACAAATCTTTTCTAGTTTCCTGTATTCGCAGCTTAATTATAGAAAATAAAAACCTGATCAAAATTATGTGGGTTCCGAGTCACACAGGTGTAAAAGGTAATGAAATTGCGGACCAAAAAGCTAAAGAAGCCTCAATGGACCACTTTACACGTTTGACTACATGGTCAACAAGGACATTGTTCGATTGATTAACGAACACATGAGTACACAGAGAACGGCAAAATGGAATACCGTCCAGCACTATTATGTGCATGTTAATACAACAGGTACCAAACCGAGCTACCCAATAACATGTCGGACCAACGATATCGCTGCCTTTATACGCCTTCGAATTGGTCACACCAACATGACTCACTCCCACATTTTAAAAGGGTTGTCTCCAGCTTCTTGCTCATACTGTTCTTCGGCATCATTATCAGCTAGACATCTCCTAGATTATTGCGCGCATTTTCCTTCCACCAGAAACAGCTTCGGACGAAACTCCTTCGGACTTATTGAGGTGGTCGCCTGTGAGGACGTGAGATCGGTGGCGCTGTAGAAGGCCGCCGCTGCAAAGGTGGGCCCAGTCTACCTAGGGGCTAAGTTGGAGGTGAGGGACTGGAAGGACATTCCAGTGACACCATCGGCACGGAAAGCATCCTAAAGATGTTTCAGGTGATGAACCCGGCCCTCCCAACGAGTGTTTGGAGGGTCGTCCGGGTCGAGGAGGCGGAAGGCCCTTCTAGACAAGTGGTCTTGTCCCTAAACAAGGAGTCCATCGGGCTTCTAGAGAAGAGGCAAGGGCGCGTCTCATATGGCCTCGATGAGGTCATCATTAAGGTGTACCGCGGGGACGCTCAGCGTCAGCCGGAACCGGAACTCTCCGGTACTGAAGGCAGCGTCTCCTCCCAGACAAACTTTGCACCAACAATGCATAGGATGTTTGCGGAGGAGGAGCTGCTGCTCAGCGACGGAGAGTGCGAGGCTGACGTCACCATCGTGACTGGAGGGGAGGAAGCGGCTTTCTCGCATGAGAGTGCTGCATATAAACCTCCATCGCTCTAAACCAGCCTCAGCTGCTCTCCTAGGACGCCTGAGCAAAGGCGGCGTTACGGTGGTACTCATTCAGAAACCATGGGTTCGTAACTCAAAGGTATATGGGTTGAGTGCCACCGGTTTTAAGCTTTTCGTGGAGCGCGGTAAAGGTAAAATTAGAGCCTGTTTACTGGCCAAAGCAGATTTAAATATCTTTCTTTTACCTAATTACAGTGATGGCGACGTCACGGAAATTCTCGCGGAGATAGGGGGTATGTCAATCGTGCTGGTATCGGCTTTCATGCCGTACGAAGCCGAGTACCTTCCTCCCTCTATGGTGCGGAACTTGGTGTCCAGTTATGAGAGCGGACATATTTTGGTCGCAGCGACGCGAATGCTCACCATGTCAACTGGGGGAGCACGGATATCAATGATCGAGGTGAGTTACTTTTCAACTACCTTCTTACAACTAGAGTTGGCGGGCTCTAGATGAACACTCCTTCTCTGATCATCATTATGCCCTGAACCAAAGCAATGGGGTAAACGTAAACCCCATTGGTGGTCACGTTAGTTGGATTCACTACGTAAATCTTGTAGGAAAAATCTCAACAAAGCCAAAAGACTTAGTCTCGAGCTGGCATGGCTAGAGTACAAAAAGTCTCTTCAGACCTATAAAAAAGCTTTAAGGGCGGCAAAGAGATCTTCGTGGAGAAACTTCTGCGGCGGCATCGAGGGTGCTCCTGAGACAGCCAGGCTAAAGAAGGTTCTCTCAGGATCCTCTAACCCGATAGGTTTCTTGCAAAAGCAAGACGGTACCTGGACCTGAACGGGAAAGGAAACCCTTAAACTGCGACTAGATACCCACTTCCCTGGGAATACAACTGCGAAGGAAGGAATTCCTCCGTTCTTTTCTTCCAACCCCGTCAACATACCGGTTTCAGAAGAAAAGGTTAAATGGGCTATCCAAAGTTTAAACCATACAAATCTGCAGGGCCGGATGGGATAATACCTGCGCAGGTAATTAAGAGATTGGAGGTGTCTGCACAATGGCTCTCTACTATTTTCAGGGCCTGTTTCAAACTGAATCACATACCGTTGGCATGGAGAAATGTCACGGCTGTTTTTATTCCTTAAGCCGGTGAGGCCTCACACACTAATTTAAAGGATCTTAGGCCTATCAGTCTATCATCCTTTGCTCTTAAGGCACTTGAAAGGATTGTTAGTAGCTACCTGTCCGATACCATCGACAGTCGATTACTGTTTAATCACCAACATGCCTACCGCAAAGGCAAATCTACTGAGACTGCACTCCATAGCTCGGTCGGCTATATTGAGAAGTACCTCAGCGTCAAGGAGTTCTATCTTGTTGCCTTCCGAGATATTGAAGGCTCCTTTAATAACGTGTTTCCAGAAGCTATAACTGGCGCCGTTAGGGATATAGGGGTTTAGCGCTCACTGGTTGAGTTTATCGGCCAGCTACACTGTTGCAGAGTAGTAAGGGCTATGCTGGGTGCGAGCGAATTGTTGCGGCAAGTGTCGAGGGGGACGCCGCAAAGAGGTGTCCTATCCCCACTTCTGTGGAACCTCAACGTAAATACGCTACTGCGAGATTCGACATGGGGTGGCGCAAAAGTTGTCGCGTACGCTGATAACGTCGCGATTGCACTCAGGGGAAAGTTTCCGCAGACATTATGCGGGCTGATGCAACGAGTGCTTCGGGAGGTATCCAAGTGGTCCACCCACTGCGGACTTAGGGTCAGCTCAAGTAAGGTGGAACTTTTACTCTTCACGAGAACGTATAAAGTGCCTTCGGTGACTCCACCGGTACTAAACGGTATCCGGTTAAGTCTTTCTACAAGTACCAAATTTCTAGGCGTTATTTTAGATAGGAACTGGAAAGAGAATCTAGTTCAACGTCATGAGAAGGCTTCCGTAGCCCTCTACACATGTAAGAGAGCCATAGGCAGGAAATGAGGTCTTAATCCCCGGATCTGTCGATGGATTTTCACAGCGGTCTTCAGACCAATACTCCTATATGGGGTGATCGTATGATGGTCTGCATTAGAAAAAGAGGTTAACCTCAGACTACTCACCAATGTGCAAAGATCTAGTATGACCTGCATAAGTGGGGCGCTCAGAACCACTCCAAATGAAGCCTTGAACGCCATTTTAGATCTTATTCCTTTAGATTTGGTTGAACAACAGATGGCAGCGATGACTGCTTTGCGACTTAGAGAGACATCCCAGTGGCACCCTGAAACCCAAGGGCATTCTTGTATTTTGAACAAGTTCTGCGCTATTCCAAGTAGCACGGATCGCTGTGCCTTAACATCCGTTTCTGAAAGTAATTTTATTACACTAATTCCAAGCAGGGAGGAGTGGAAAATTTAGTTTCATGCTCCACCTGATAGTATTGTCATCTATACAGATGGCTCGAAACTCGATAATAAGGTAGGAAGAAGCGTTTTCTCACGAAACCCTCTCCTACTAATTTCCTTTAATTACCAGGTCACTGCAGCGTCTTCCAGGGTGAGGTCTCAGCTATCTTGGAGGCGGTAGAGAAGATTGGGACCGGGACAGCCAGGCTGCAATCAGAGCTCTGAGCTCTTTCACGTTTAACTCGAACATCACACTGGTCTGCCGCCTATTTCGGCAGGAGATGGTCATGCAGAACAGACTGTACATCATTTGGGTGCCTGGTCACCGGGACATAGAGGGAAAATGCATGGCAGACGAACTTGCCAGACAAGGTACGACCAAGCAGATTCTTCAAGATAAAGAACGCGTTGGTATGCCGTTTGCCACTTGCAAACTTGTACTCAGAGATTGTACATATAAACAAACTGACAACAGATGGAGGCAAAATACTACCTGTCGAACCTCAAGGCAGACGTGGCCTAAATGGGATCGGAAACGGTCGCGCAGCGTACTCTCTTTAAGAAGGGAAAACATTTCCAACGTGATTGGGGCACTGTCTGATAGGGAACATGCTGAAAGGTTGGGAGTACCCTTCCGAAGATGCTGTAGGAGCTGCAAGAATGACGAGGAGGAGGAAACGATCTTGCATTTACTGTGCAAGTGTCCTGCACTGTGTAAAAGCAGAATGAGATATCTGGGATCACCGTTTTTGGATGACCTTAGTTAGGTTTGAAGCATCGAGGTAAATTGCCTATTAAGGTTTATCAATGGGGCAAAATGGTTTGGTGAGGGGTAATTTCTTCTTCTTGGATGGTACACAATTTTTCCTTGTGGTAACACAATGGTCCTCCTAATACTGGCCTGAGTGAGCCGCTGCAAGCGGCTGCCACTCCAACATAATTTAACCTATTGAGAATATCCTCTCATCAGGAAAATTATAGATTCCCTATTAAAAACTGGACTGCGTAAATTAATTTAAACTTCTCATTCTGCTTATTTTATTTTTTATCTTGTTTTCCTACTCCTAATTCTTAATGTAGTATTAATTAATGTATCGGTAGTAGCTAACTTTATCGAATTTTACTAGCACGTCTTTAGCAAAATAAGTCCATTAAAACAACGAGCCGTAAGCCCTGGCAGCTAGTGCTCTTTTTGTTTTTACTGTAAAATAATAATTGCATTGTTATTTTTCATTTAATAAATAAATAAATAAAATTACCAGGAATTTCGTAAATATTTATGTTTTCATTGCTATATCACGTTTCTGAGATTCCTATGACATCTGGGAATTTATGTAATTTACTGAGTAAGCTTCTTAGCTGGTTAAATTTACGTAAGGACGAAGCGCTTCTTAGATTTAATGAAACAACATTTAAAAATAATTAATCTTACTTAAATAATCATTACATGTTTTTAAACATTTAAAATAATTATTACAATTCATAAATATAAAAAAACTTAACGAGGTGGTAGCAATGTACTCTTCTCCGTAAGCGGCACCGTCATCAATTTTTCGTTGCGAACGTTCGCTGTCAAAAACAGAACACACTGAGATATGTATATGTATGAGAATGCACACAAATCGAAATTTAAAAACTCTTTATTAGTTTGTGTTGAAAGTTAGTAGTTTTGTTATTTGTAAAAAATTTACGTTCGTTTCAAATCATCTATTTCACATTATATTCCTTTTGTGTTTTAAAAGTTTTCTCTTTTACATTTGACAACTCTCTCAGCTGACATATGTATGCATAGATAGATAGATGTATATTTGAGGTTTGCACTTCTACCTTGAAAGATGCATTGTGCCCTCTGCTATTTACAGTACCTCGTCTAATCCCAACTCCCAACATGAGTGCGTACTGTTTTCATTGAAGAAAGTAAACATTGTGGCGGTAGATGTGTTTTACTGGGCGAAATTTTTGGGCGAACGTTGCTGACGGCGTCGTTCTACTGAGCGAAAATTTGCCGTTCGTCGATATTGTGTTTCAAGTATTACAATAATATTATTGCCTCTAACAAAGCCAATGTTGAAGCCAACTGCTTTGAGTGATTTCGTGTGATTGAATAATGTGAGTGTATCTTTACTAAAACTGTTGTGATTAAACACACCTTTCATTGCTCTAAATGCGCATTGCTGCTTCTTTGGCTGATTGATTAGCTCACAACGATGTCAGCTCAGCGATTTCTTCGTGTAAACACGATTCTCTTTTTCAACTACATACTTCGATTTTCTTTTTGTTTTCCTTCATTCCACGTAAATTGGTATCATATTGTTATGGCATTAACTCCACTGTTTTGTTTATTTCATCTATGTAGTTGGTTCTGCTTCTGTTTGATTTGATTCCACAGAAACCAACCGATATAGAAGAGTTTTAGACGTTTTCACAAAAATGGCACACATAGTTTTGATTGGAGTCATGTTTAAGGTAATTTACTTAGTTGACGCTTATCGAGATGGCACTGCACCGCTTCATCACTAATGTATATGCACAACTTGCATTGACTGCAGTCTTCTTTATTGGGTCTAGTAATTCGCAATTTTCCAGACGGCATTTTATAATTTATATCAAACATTTCTTGCGAATGCATAAAGAGAAATACTAACATTTGCCAAGCAAATGCTTTCTTTAATCTTATATTGCAATCCTTTTAATTTTTGGCCGTTTAAGATATTTTGTGGCATTTCACATACATTCTGAGCGTGTTGCAGTCGGATTCAGGTTTGTTAAAAAGGTTTCAACAGAGTTGTTTTTCAATTGTTTAAGTCTTACCTCTAAATGTTTAGAAGCTCAGTTTTTGATTTCTAAAGCCATATAGCTATTGTTTGGTATACAAATATCTTGTGGTGTTAAGATAAATCCTACTTCAAAAATTATATTAGTAAATTTTTTAACAAATTCGTTTAATTGATCAGTGGTGGTACTTCAGTAAATATTACATATTTATTTCAAGTCTTGGAATACAGAAATATTCTTACAGACTATCCATCTAAAGGTAATTAATTGTAGAATAAACTTAAATTCCAGATATATGAAATTGAGTACATTAAATTTAATAAAAATCTAACTTATATAAAATCAATATGTAAAGAATTGAAAACTTAGTTAAGTTCAGCACAGGATTGGAGCGTTGACACAATAAGTACTTCTAGATAAGCAAATTTTAAAAAGTTCTGAACAGACTCTGGCAGGAATATTAAAAGCAATATTTTCTAAAACGGTGGGGCAATCAGTTGAACCTGTTATGATATTAATGACAAGCAAGCATGCTAAAAGAGATCTTCTGTTTTCAAGTGTAGGAATATTGATTGGTTGGCAGCGAGAATAGTAAGAAGGTAGAGGCATAGAAAAGTTTAAAGAACGGAGAGCAAATTTTATAAAAAGTTTTCTGAACTCGCTCTAAACGGTTAGATAGAATTTTATTACAAGGCCTACAAATAAATGCTGTAGTCCAGACCTAACCAGTGCACAAAATAGAGTTTTAAGAGTGTAAGAGTTTGTGAACGCCAGACAGTTGCGGTGGATAAAAGCGGAAGATCAATACTATTATCTAAACAGTAAGACAATGATGAAATATCAGTACAAGGGATCAAAACTTCTGGCATACTTTGTTAAGTAATAGGTGATGATGGGAGTACCGCAATTAAGGGTGAATGATCAGACTTAATTCAAAATTTTCTTCGATTTCTAGCAAATTATTAGAGATCCCTGAGTACACAGCAAGTTCTAAAATAACCGGGACTTTAGCGAGGTCTGATGGCCAGTAGGTAGGACTACCAGTCGAGAGGACTGAGAAGTTCGCATTCATAATACATTTAAATAATTCATTGCATTTAGGTTATTTAAAAATGCCAGCTAGTACATAACTTGATTTTGTATGCCTGGGCAAACCAACTCGGCTGAAATGGACGAAGCTTTACATTTGCTTATTGTGTATCATCAGTAAACTGCGGATGTTTATGCATTTTTTAACAGAATACTGTTAATACATTATTTATTTTAGCTGTCTGGGCATTAATTATTTGCTCAATCCTTTCTAAAAATTCTTCGCGGGTAGTTGTTTTTACCGCATCAGCATACGAAGCAGCATTATTTTCTTTATTTAGGAATTAATTTTAATTTTGTATTTTGCCGGCTCGAGGTCAAGGAAATTGGAAAGGTCGCGAAAAAATCATTATTATGGAATGAATTTTATTTAGTAAAGTTGGGAATTCGGTGGTGGTATTAACTGGCGAACTGTTTGTCGTACTAGCTTTGCTTTGCTTGTATAATGCTTAAGCTTTAATGACTGGTGTACGTGACAGCCGCGATAATTAGTTGGATGTCCGCGTTGGCAGTTTAGACATTTAGTTGGGGTATTTCTTGTTTAATCTGGTGTATGTATTTTTGTCGTTCAGGTATTTAAGAAGGTAACGGTAAGTTTTTGTTGACATTCTCGTTTGTCTATCTGTATGTTAAACCGGTTTTCGCTTTGATATCAGTATCGTTGTTCACTTTGGCAAGTTTTAGAGAACAAGGTGTTTTTCATCCAGTGCGCTTTTCGACATTGATTAGCCAATTTCACCAACTACGCACTCATTACGTTTTTGTTTTTCTTCTTACTTTAGTTTTGATGTTATTGCTTTTACTACACTGCTTAAAATTTTGCTTTAAGAGTTTGTTTGTAAATTCAAATATTCACTGTTGCAGCCATAAACACTTGTGCACACAATGACTGATCAAGCTGGATTGACTATGTTGTGCTAGTGGACAAGTTATGTTGCCCTTACTACCAACATACTAACCAACATGATTTTTAAAACCTTTGATTATCGGATCCTACCCTATACTAAGCGTTTTTCTGAACCATATCCGAAAATATAACCCCTTATTTCAACTGACCCGTGACATTTAAAATTCAGGATCAAGTCTACCACCGCATCGAGTCACTACTTCTTACTATCGGCAACAGTCCCAAATTTTTGCAGATTTACTTTGTTTCGGAGGCCGATCAACTATTGACGCGATTGCGAATGATACCCAACTTTAAAACAGAGCTTATCGAAACAATCAGCGTATATTACAATAATACCTATGATTTCAACAGACCTGCCATTTAAATGCAAATATCTTCAGATTCCAGTGGTGTCAATTATATGGGAGTATGTCTATGCTGCTATAAAGATGGTGTAGTCACTTACTTAACCTCACTTTTATAGTAGCCCAATTTCGGCAACGCATTTAAATGTAGTAAAACAACAGTAATTATTAGTGCATATACATATGTATGTATGTTCAGACACACAAGATACATGCACGGTGATAAAAAAAATAGCAAAATGTAGTGACAAGTTTTGCAAATTTGTTCTTTCTTTATTCATTTTGCATTATTTGTTACAAAAATATAGTTAATTTTTTAACAAAAACCATGTGGATCGAAGTTTCAAACTCTCTAGATAATTTATAAAATTAAATCAACTAAAAATTTGTAACTTTTCAATCAAAATTTTTAGAAAATTTTCAGGTATGCAGTTGTATAGCTTATTTAATCTTATAAGTTAACACAATAACCACTCATCCGGCCAAAACACCGCTCCCTCGCGAATTTGCTGACAGCGCGTCTATAACTTTGCACGCAACACCAAATAGGAATCCGGTATCGCAATAATTTAACCGGTCAAAATACCGTTCTCATGGATTTTGCTGACCGATCACTTACAGTCTTGCGCGTGACAACA
The DNA here is from genome assembly GCA_951828415.1 of Anomoia purmunda. Lineage (NCBI taxonomy): Eukaryota > Metazoa > Arthropoda > Insecta > Diptera > Tephritidae > Anomoia > Anomoia purmunda. Next base: position 4,060,432 of record OX639998.1, on the reverse strand, counting down.
ACAAAGCGAATACAGGGCAATAAGCGGAATTGGTTCAACAACTGCTAGTGCAAGCAACTAAGAAGTCACGCGGCTAATAACGTGCAGTAGCTGAAGTAAGGGAAGTAGTGTAGGTATTTAGACGCTAACGTCGCTCGTATGTAATCAGTCATAATAACTCCTCCGCTGAGACCGGCTGCCCTTGTACTAACAAGGGAAATAAAATTTTTAATAAACAACTCCGCTTGTTTAACTTATACGTCAAAACTTCATGTCACGGCATTTATATATATAGATATTTGGCAGGTATGAGATTAGGTCTTAAAGTATACCTTATCCTCGGGAGAGAGTTGCCAACTGTTTGAAAAGTAAAATTGTCTTTAAAAAAAAAAAAAGTTTTAGGAAATACTAAACTATGGGTGTCAAGCGGTTCGCTCGGAAAGAAGGTTCATGTTATATTATATTACATTCGGCAATGGCAAACCTCCGAATGTTTTTCTGCCATGAAAAATTGGAGAGAGGTGCCACCTGTTTGAAAAGTAAAATTTTATTAAAATATTAACAAGTTATACGAAATAATAAACTATGGGTGTCAAGCGGTTCGCTCGGAAAGAAGCTTTAGGTTATATTATATTAACACAGAGTGGCGAAAGCCACACTTAATAGCGGTATGGTTGGAGATAGGGATATTGAGAAAAACAAACAATTTTCACACGGTTAGCGTGGCTGAGTGTTTGCGAGCTCGCCTAGCAACTCTGTGTACCATGGTTCAAAGCCAGGTAAAGTCTAGAAAGAAAAGAAGTCTGATGGGGAGATGTGGTGATCTCCGAAATAGCAGCTTTCACTTCTACCACTTTGAAAAATTGATGTTTCCTCATATTATTCCTAATACAAACTCGGCCTCAAGATCTATAAATTATACAGACGATTCATAAAATATAAGGCAAAAAATAAAAATATTATATTACATTCGGTGGGTCCTGGGTTCAAATCATGGTCGGGCCAAGTAATAGCTGCAAGCAATGGCAAACCTCCGAGTATATTTCTGCCATGGAAAAACTTCTTACAAAAATCATTTCCCGTTCGGAGTCGGCGTAAAACTGTAGGTCCCTCCGTTTGTGTTATAACAGCAAGACGAACACCACTAATTATAGAAGAAACTCGGACAAACATCAAGCTATGACGTAAGGGCCAAATCTATACTCAATACTAAATATATATTTTGAAGTGCCTTCTCCTTTGTAACACGTACTATCGAGAACAGCTAAGGCAATTTTCATGAAATTTTGTATAGAAATAGCGTTCGACGGCCTTCTTGTTCTAAGCAAAAAAAAAGGTGAAAAGGCTACTCGTTCCTGTAATATTTGGGTGTAAAGTGTAAAAAAATATAAAGACGCCAAATACAGCGCATAGAGAAAATTCTGTACATCAGTGTACGAACTCCAAACGCGAACGAGATGTGTGGGAACGAGGTGAATGCGCTGTACTACATAAATATATACACCGATTTGAGCTAGACAGCGATCACTGACTGAACTTACGAAAAACATACATAGTATGTTTGTAAGTATGAACACATTCTACCACCGCATCGGGTCATTACTTTTTACTAATGGCAATAGTCCAAAATTTTAGCGGACTTACTTCTTTTTCGGAGGCCGGTCAACTATCGACACGATTGTGAATGATACCCTGCCATCTCAATGCAAATATATTCAGTTTCCGGGAAAAAATCAATCCACTAAACTAAAAATTGTATGCACTTAGAAGTTCTTCGAAATATGCAATTAAAACTTATTTTCTTGTGTCATAATAAATAATAAAAAATTTTAATAAATATAATAAACTGAAGTGTAGATATATATCGGGTGTTTTTTTTAGGGGTATAGAACTTCGAATTGAAATTTGAATGATGGACGATTATGTCGACCATAAAATTGAAGGAGCTCGCGGTAAACTTCGCGAACTGAACCATTATTTTCGAAATAAATTTGCACGATTTGCAAGCGTTGTTCTTTTGTCAGCCTGTTCATGATGAAATGGCAAACCAAACTGAACATAAATGACATTAGAGTTGCCTGATTTGACCACAAAATGCCAGTTTTATCTCTATTCGAAAAACAAACCTGTAAAAAAAACACCCGATATATCTATATATATAAAAATAAGTTCTATTGTGTTAGTGTCTGATGTTCTCTGGAATGCCTGAACCGATTTTGTTTCTGCTAAGTTCATACGAAAGGTGACATCAATACCAAGGTTTTTATGTATAAACGGTCTCTGTCATGAGTTATGCAATAGTTGAGGATAAGAGAAGGGTTGAAAGGGATAGGGGAGATCGTCAAAAGAATATTCTTTCGAGTTTTCGGCAATTTTTGTGTCAATCGCCATCAGCGCGTGCACATGTGCGCAAATGAATGATGCGCGCATGAATTGCTTAATAAATGCATCCATGTATGTATGTAAGTTAACTTAGGGTAAGTTAATACCACCCAAGCTGCTTGACAGATGACTCGCCGTCACATATCAAACACTCCAAGCCAATACGTTAGAACCACCCATGAAGACAACATAAATTAAAACCCGAAACCAACCACTTCCACAAGATGTCGTAAATTAGTTACTTATAATAGACCCGCATTCCAGAGAATCAAATAACGCATTCATATTCCGTTATTTGATCACTAATCATAAACTGGCTACATTAAGTAGACCCACATCAATAATCAACTTAAGAAAGTCAATATTGCACATGTTGCCCGAATTATGACCACCCATCACAAATTCGGCCGCATCAACAAACGCATAGCAAGACGACAATGCTAAGTGGCGCACAGCTATGTAGAACGGAAATCAACAAACAATCGACTCAGCCGAACTGCACTTGTAAAACCAAGTACATGATTTACTCAACAAACAAACATGTGGGGCACAGACGGAGTCAGCACAAATGTGACCGAAATTAATGTTGTAAACATTAATTGTACAACAACACATGAGAGCCACCCGCTAAATTCAACGTCAGCATGCAGTCACAGCGAAGCAGCATGAATTTACCACGCAGCAGATTACAGATGGTACGCAGCAAAATGCAGTTGCAGCGCAGGCATAGCTAGGTATAAATATTAAGATTATTGTAACTTAGTTTTAGATTCAATTCTCACATTAATAAATGCGGTTGTGCTGCCCCTCTCAGCCCCGCAATTAAATATAAAACGTTTGTTTTATTAAACTTAACCACTCGTTTTATTAACTTGTATGTATGTACGTATGTAGTTTCAGATATTTTAGAATATTTTGCGCTGGTGCAGACACAATTGCAGCTGCGGTTGCGATGCGCTGTGATGTGATTAAGATTTAGCGTAGGTCAAGGTTGAAGTTATACACATGCACATTGTATGCACATATTTACATACATACATACATATTTATATGCACCTATCAACTAATCTTTATTTACCAATTTTCTAAGTCAAAAATAAGTTTATTAAAAACATAACAAAATTATATATTTTAATGAAAAATCTACTATGGTTCATTATACATATGTATGTACTTACATAAGTAGAATAAAGAAAAGATTCATTCACACATACGCAATTTTTCAGCGCAAGTGCAGAATATTCTCGAATATTCTAGAAAAATTCCAGCAATTTGTCAGACTACGTTGCCAAAAGACATTATTGTCTGATATTGCGATGTTGAATCTTTTCAATGACCGTCGATGGTTTGTAAAATTGAAGATTTTAGCATTTTTGTGTTCGTCGTGAAAAGGATTGTTGCGGGGAACATTTGCGTGCGCGGGGAGATGAAATGCTTGCGCTTATGAATGAACATACATATGTACATATTTTGTTTCCGGAAATACACGCGAGCGCTTATAAATGAATTTTTGTTGTTGGTATGTACATATGTAAATATGTAGGTATGCATGTATGTATGTATGTATATACAATGTTTCGCTGTGCACTTGCGCTGAAAAATTGCGCATGTGTGAATGAATCTTTTCTTTATTCTACTTATGTAAGTACATACATACATACAGCCGTTGAAAAATACTTAAGAACGATATCCAATCGTTACTGTTTCCCAGTTTTTTCAATAAAGTCGCCAAATTATCTTGAATATTATGCTTTATTTTATAAATGGATAATGTTGTTAGGCTGTATCAGTCTTTTACTCGAACAAATAATACAAAATTTTACTTCAGCTATAAAAATTTAACATAAAGAGAAAACTAAATGAGAAAAATACTTAGGAACGATTCAAAATCTTGCTAAAATCATAAAAATTCAGAGAACTAAAGTGAAATTGATTATTAATATTTTGTTGCAAAGCCTTTTTGCTTTATTACAGCTGCGCAACGCCGTTGCATTGAACTTATTAGGTTCCTACATCTTTCAATTGGAATGGATTCCCATGCTCTCTTGACGATTTCAAACAGTTGGCACAAATTGGTGATATTTTGTGTACTTATTGCATTTTTCACGTCGTTCCATAGATGTTCAATTGGATTTAGGTCAGCGCTTGATGATGCCCAATCTAGAACCGTTATCGAATTGTCGTGAAAAAATTTGTTTGCAACTCGAGAGGTATGCTTTGGGTCATTGTTGGAATTTCCATATAACCGGTAAATTCTCTTCAGCATATGGGAGCATTACGTTTTGGAGTATGTCCACATATTTGATCGCGTCCATTCTACCATCAATGCGATGAATTGGTCCCACACCGTTCCAGGAAAAGCAACCCCAAACCATAATTGACCCACCTCCGTGCTTTACGATTGGTGAGACGAAGTTGGGGTCGAATGCTGCTCCTTTGGGCCGACGCACGTACTTCCTTCCATCTGGGCCAACTCTATTTATCTTTGTTTCATCGCTGAATAAAATATAAACAAAACGCCTCCTGGGCAACATGTCAGACGTTTTAATGCGCCCACAATGGATGATGTCGCTATTGTAATCGTAGGCGATGAATTCAATTCCCGTGACATTGTGCTGCGCCGTATAAATATGCAACTGCAAAGAGTGTCTGAAACTCATCGCTGCGATGATGGATTACAGTACCCATTGTTGTTTTGTCGAGGAGAAGACGGTTATCATGTTAACATTAAAATGATCAACCCTTCTAACGGTTAGTTCATTTAAATTTTATTTAATTTTTATCGTTTTTCTAATAATTTTTAATTCTAGGATTCATATCGCCTTATGGTCCGTCAAAATGATATGAATCATATTTTGCATTGTCGCAGACTTTTCCATCAATTTGTTGTTGATATGTACGCCAAAATTGAAAGTGAACGACTAAATTTCATACGATTTAATCAGAAGAAATTACGTTCGGAGGAGTGCATCCATTTGTGTGATGGTATAAATAATGATGGTAATGTACACAGGCAGCCCACGTTATATGCATGAGTACGCGCAGGATGCAATGACTTATGTGCGTCATTACGGTCGACCAGATTTATTTATAACATTTACGTGTAATCCGCAATGGAGTGACATTAAAGATAATTTATTCCGCCATGATATCACTGCCCGTGTTTTTAAGCAGAAATTGAAAGCGCTTATAGATTTTATCCTGAAATCTAAAGTGTTTGGTGAAGTCAAGTGCTGGATGTACTCTGTGGAGTGGCAAAAGCGTGGTTTGCCACACGCTCACATTTTAATATGGTTGGTGAATAAAATCACACTGGATGAAGTTGACAATGTGGTATGTGCTGAAATTCCTGATCAAATAAGTGATCATGAATTATATGATGTTGTTGTGCAAAATATGATACACGGTCCATGTGGAGTATTCAACATTAACTCCCCATGTATAGTTGATGGCAAATGTAGTAAACGTTATCCAAGGGCTTTGGTTTCGGATACAATCACTGGAAATGAGGTTACCCATTATATCGTCGTCGATCAACTCAAAATAATGGTAGATCAGTTACCATAAGAGTACGAAATCAAAACGTTGAGGTCCATAATCGTTGGATTGTGCCGTATTCACCTTTATTGTCGAAAGTATTCAAAGCTCATATTAATGTAGACTACTGCAATTCTGTCAAGCCCATTAAATACATTTGCAAGTATGTAAATAAAGGAAGTGATATAGCCGTATATGGAGCTACTGATCCAAATAGAAACGAGGAAAAACATCAGTATCAAATGGGGCGTTACATTAGCAGTAATGAAGCGATTTGGCGTATTTTTTCATTTCAAATTCACAACAGATATCCAGCTGTTGTTCATTTAGGTGTTCATCTTGAAAATGGCCAACCATCTTGAAATGGCCAACGAAAATGCTGCACAGAGAGCTCTATCACCACCTCATACAACTCTAACGGCATTTTTTAAATTGTGTGAAGTTGATGCTTTTGCCAGAACGTTCTTGTATGCAGAAGTGCCAAGGTATTTTACGTGGAGTGCATCACAAAAGGAGTTCCAACGACGCAAGCAAGGAAATCGTGTTGATGGACATCAAAATTTATATTCAAGTGATGCTTTGGGACGTATTTATACTGTTCACCCAAATAATGCTGAGTGCTTTTATTTACGTTTGCTGTTAATAAACGTTCGTGGGCCAACATCATTTCGACAGTTAAGAACAATCAATGGAGTTTTGCATACGACATATCGACAAGCGTGTCAACAGCTCAATTTGTTGGAAAATGATATTCATTGGGAACATACACTTGCAGATGCAGCAGTTGTCGCTCATCCTTATCAAATTCGAGAATTGTTTGCAATTATTTTGTATACCTGTTTTCCATCGAATCCATCTGAATTGTGGACAAAATTCCAAGACTGTCTATCGGAAGATATTCTGTTTCGAGTGCGTCAAGAAAATCGTTATCCTGTAATGGATTTCACGCCAGAAATTTACAATGAAGCATTGATTTGCATTGAAGATTTCTGTTTGCAGATTGCTAATAAGGCATTACCACAATTAGGAATGCCATCACCTAATCGTGCAATGCATGACATTTTTGAGTTAGAACTGCAACGTGAACAACAATACGATCGCAACGAATTAAATGCGTACGATAATATTATGCAAGCTGTCAATAGTGAAGCCGGTGGATTTTATTTCCTGGATGCACCAGGAGGCACCGGAACAACGTTTCTAATTTCATTGTTATTGGCAACGATACGTTCCCAGAATAAAATTGCATTGGCATTGGCGTCTTCTGGCATTGCAGCCACTTTGTTGGATGGTGGTCGGACAGCACATTCTGCTTTGAAATTGCCATTGAATTACCAAGTAAATGAAACTCCCACATGTAACGTTTCAAAAACATCTGGAACGGCAAAATTATTGAAACGTTGCTGTCTCATTATTTGGGATGAATGCACTATGGCGAATAAGAAATCTGTTGAAGCTTTGGAAAGAACAATGAAAGATCTCCGAGATAATTCAGAGCTGTTTGGTGGTGCATTGATTTTATTGTCAGGCGATTTTAGGCAAACATTGCCCGTCATTCCTAGATCGACCGCGGCCGATGCAATTAACGCTTGCTTAAAGTCTTCATATTTATGGAGATTTGTTAAAATATTGAAACTCACTACCAACGTTCGTGTTCAGTTGCAGAATGATCCATCTGCTGATAAGTTCTCTAAGCAATTGCTGAAAATTGGAAATGGTGCAATGCCTGTTGATGACACTGGATTAATAACATTGCCAAATGATTTTTGCCGTTTCGTACAGTCAAAAGAGGAATTGATTGAATGTGTTTTCACTAACATAGCACAACAATATACATGCCATGCATGGTTGAGTGACGGAGCAATTTTAGCGGCAAAGAACAAAGATGTTACTGAATTAAACATGGCTATACAATCAAAGATTCCTGACGAATTGGTGTCGTACAAGTCTGTGGATACTGTTACGAATGAAGAAGATGTTGTGAATTATCCAACAGAATTTTTGAATTCGTTGGACTTACCAGGATTGCCTCCGCATAATCTCCAATTGAAAGTTGGAGCCACTATTATTATGCTTCGCAATATCAATCAACCCCGTTTGTGTAATGGTACAAGACTTGCTATAAAAAGGTTGATGGCTTATGTAATTGAAGCTACTATACTACAGGAAAATTCAAAGGCGAAGATGTATTCATTCCACGCATTCCAATGATTCCGTCTGATATGCCATTTGAATTTAAACGACTTCAGTTTCCTGTTCGCCTTGCGTCTGCGGTTACCATTAATAAGGCGCAAGGCCAATCCTTAGGAATTTTTTGGAGTGAATTTAGAGTATCCAGTTTTCTCACATGGACAGTTGTATGTAGCCTGTTCGCGCGTTGGCAAACCATCGGTTTTGTATATTTACACCGAAAATGGAAAAACAACTAATGTTGTTTACCACAGAGCATTACAATGAAAACAATTTATCACTGATTTAAATGAATTCGAACTGATTTTTTTATTTTCTTTTTCGCACTACAAAGTGTGCAGGAGGCTCGCTAGTATATACATATAAATCACAAACAAGCAAACACGGTAGAGTTTAAATGTCCGTTTTACTTCCACTTCCGATAGCAAACCCGACAAAATACGGAAACTCCAACACCGAAACCCAATCAAAAAGTTCGAACATAAAAACTGTAAAGGTCGGGTTGCGCGACGCCTAAGGAGAAAAGTTTACGGATTCAAATCCGATACCGAGAAGATCGGATTCCACGACCTAACCGATTATTTATGCAAATCCAATCTTTTCCATTTAAGTATTTATTTAAGGAATTTGTTTGTATAAGGCCGGGACAAATTCCCGTCGGAACAAGAAGGGCGACCTGATGACTGATGTCCAAAGTACACTTAAATTGTGGGGGGGGGAAATTCTCCTTTGCTAAATGTTGACTGCGAAAGCGTCGCCGGAGAAGATGAAGATCGCGAACCCCGGCATTAGCATCCTGTCACCCGACCTCGGCGAAGTTCGGATAGCAATAATGCGGCTAAGGAACAAAAAAACCAATTGTGAATTACCAGCTGATCTTTTCAAGAGTGGTGGTGAGGAGCTGGTAAGGTGCATGCACCACCCTATTTCCAGTATATGTCGGACGAATGCATGCTCGCCGATTTGAAATCAAGAGTGCGCTGCCCAATCCACAGGAACGATGATCCTGAAATATGGGACAATTACCGCAGGATCAACGCCACCAGTTCAGTCAGAATTGGGAAGAACCTCTCCGAGCCTTTTGATACCAAGCGAGGTTTCAAACAGGGTGACTCCCTGTCGTGTGACTTCTTTAACATTATATTGGAAAAGATAATTAGAGCTGCATAATTATGCTGATCAGACACCATTTTTTATATGAGTGTACAACTGCTGGCGTATGCCGATGACATCGACATCATTGGCCTAAACAACCGCAGCTTTATTTCTTTATGAACGAGGGCAAAACGAAGTACCTCCTGCTATCAAATAAAAAGTCACCAAACAGTCCTGTCATCAATTATTATCTATGTTGCAATTAAGTGCTACTTGGGTTGAGGAAGCAAATGAGTAGTAAATCCCTCTCTCGACGAACGAAAACCACCCTCAACAAGTACCTTATCATGCCCGTGCTATTGTATGTCACAAAATGATTTAACGAAAAATCATTCAACTCGTTAAACTCACGTGCGCGTCTGTTTCAAAGTTCAAGTTACATACATGTAAAATTGAATACATTGATGGTCCTTCGGGAATGTAAAAGACAACCATAATTTGTATTTACTGTAGGTAATAACCTTCTTCAGTTCTGTTGAACCGCAACTAATCAATTTGGTGCTTTACGAGGTATGTATGTACATACTTAAATAAATTGCCGAAATCAACGCTTTCCATACGTTTTTTTGGTTGCAGCCATCCAGGAAGCTCTTTCATCGGTCTAATTTTTCAGGCAGGTAAAGTGAACCCAGGTTTGGGTTATAGCAAAAGATGTTTTAGAACACTCAGACATCACAGGTATTAAAACCACTTTGTTAAATCAACCTATTGTTGAAGAGCTGTTGGGAGGTCCAAAGGAACTAAAAACTGATATATTATCTATAAAATCCATTTGGGCAAATTATTTTGGACAAATTGCCGCAGAAGCTTCTGCCGCAAACACCGAAGGTAAGAATTTTACCGTTTGAAATAATTGCTAAGACTACGGCTGCATACTGAGCTAATTACTTAAGTGTATCATTTCAGGTTGCATACGGTCGTACTATTGTTGGCTCTATACCGCTGAGATTTGCTGTTAAATATTCTTTACGAAAATTTTTTTTGTAAGTATTATATTGCTTTTAATGGTAAATAAATGTTTATAATAAATGAAGATAGCTATTTCAATAGTTGCTATTCGCAGAATGATTTATTACTATTAACTTTTATTATACTAATTAATTTGAGCATTATACCACAAAATTTAAAAAATTGTTCGTTTAAAAAGTTTCGAAATTGAATGAAAAATAAAAAATACACAAATAAATTTATAAAACAATGGTTTCAGATCAGTTTAAGTAGGCATATAGTACGAACTCTGTACGAATTATCAAGTAAAATAAAGAAGCCGGCAAAAACCCAAAAGTTTCACCGTAATATATGCGCATCTTTCACGCAATTCCCGAAGCGCAATTCCAGCGCCCACTTTCAACAAAACCAAAGCTCTTGTTTCATTGAATTAATTCCCCGCTACAGGTGCGCAATATTTCCAGCAAAGTGATTCGCTAATTTCCTAGGACATGGTAATGATAAATGAGGTGCTTTTAGCAGCAGGAGTGGAGTGCTTCTATGCTTCTTCGAATCGCGTCAAAAACGCTTCCAATGCGCAATTGGATATGCTGGGCAATATAAGAAGTGTGATTGTATTATTAAAAAATGCGCTATTGTCTCCTAAAAAACTTACTGGCGCAAGCTTTCAGTTTTTACGTTCCGAACGCCCCAATCCCGAAGGTTTTCAAATTTGCCCCGCTGGTCTCGTGGGCACCGATATCTATCACTGAATAAAACTCACAAGAATTTCAAAATGATAAAAAACTACTTTACACATTAATACCATCCTTATAAGAAACCTCAATAATAATATGTTTTTACAGTTGTATTATTTGTCAACCCACAGGAAACAGAAACAAAAGTCAATTGTCTCAAATATGTATGTACAATTCTTTTGCTTCTAAAACGGAATCTTAAATAAGATACGAAAATATTTACAATGAAGGACATTCTATTGTGTACCCATGGGAACACACTTATTTATCACTTTGTCGAATAATCTAATTTCGTCATACTGAATAACATGGCAGCCTCTTTTTATTCTGTTTCGTCTCAAAATAACAAAAAAGTACTAATTTCATACAAAAGTTTTAGGAAGACTTACTGGTTTTTCGGTAGAAGCCGATTTTATCGGGAGTGTCGGGAAATGATTTTTTGTCCCGTCCTGCCCACAAATTTTAAAATATTTTCCAGAACCCGCACATTTTGAAACTAATCCCGTAGGAACCCCTGGGTGTCCCGCGCCCATCTGGAGTCTGGTGTAAAGGCCAAGTTATGCACACTTGCCGTCACAAGTTGCCGCTTATGCTCAAGAAACTGGGTCATAAATTTTACACTCGTAGCGTTTGGTCGACATGTCTACGTCGGTCAACGATATATTTATATTGACATCTGCTGCAGTTTTGTTAAAAAAGCAAATAAGAAAAAGAAAGAGGGGATCACTTATGCTTCCTGTTTTTTTTCCTAAGCTGCTAAACATAGATAGTGTTCAACAAAACGCAGTAATACTGTCTTCCCGTTAGCATGCAACTGAACTGGGATTTGTCAAGCGCATGCGAGAAGTAAAAAGAGAAAATCTGATTTTGATTTTCGTCAAGTATAGCCGAGTTGTAGATTTTCCATAGAACACTGTGCAATACGTGTGGTGAGTACACTCTGTTGAAAGCATCCTCCCTGATTTCGATGCATTAAACAGTAAACTTATTTATCCGGCAATCCTACAACACAAAAAAAACTGAATAACTTTCGTCTCACTGCATTGTGCTATTTTTCGCAAATGACGATTTAAAAAATTGTTATTAACTTTTACAAAAAAGAAATTGATGAGAAAAATGTGACGATGGAAAGAAAACATCATAATTTTTAACTGTTTCAAAAAGGATCAGAATCGGTATTCCAATCACGAAAAAAAACTGCGGAATAAAATGTCGACCATCTAAATAATATTGGCACAAATATTAGTTTAAGAAAATAACTCAGTTATTAGGGATTTAATGTATAACTTCCGCTATGAAGAAGATACAAACATGAAAAATTTCTAGTAAATTGATTAAGGTAAGCGATATGATTGGCCACAGATATATTGATAAGAGGTTAATTAAAAATGTCAGATATACCTAACTTACTTACTTAATTGGTGCTATAACCGTTTAAGCAATTTTGGCCGAACTTCTCATACAATTTGTGATGTGTGTCTTGATGTTGTAACATAAATTGAGGGACCTACAGAGAAGTTTTTTCATAGCAGATATTCACTCAGAGGTTGGCCATTGCCTGCCGAGGGGCGACCGTTATTGGAAAACAACATTTCTAAAATTTTTGATGTTACTTGCCCCCGCAAGGAATTGAACACACGCTACACACTCGGCTACGGCAGCCGCTACATAAATATGTACTTAAAATTAAGTCATTTAAGCCGCTTTCGTCTCCATACTGAGACTTATCCCAATTTAGCAGTTTTAGCCATACAAATCGCATTTTCCGTAGATTTTTTTTGTGAGTCTTAACTTTTCTGAGTCTCTACTGTATTTACATATATACAAATGAAATTCTGACGGTGACGTAATAATCCAGGGTTGTTGAACTATTTGTCACTGTTTTATATACAAAATTTAAAAACCAAAAGTTTAAATTCGGAAGTTTAAAAAAATGTATCCTTATTACTACACCATTTCCAATTGTAACTGAGAAAGGGTCAAATTAAATTACGAAAACGTCAATCTAAACTGAAAGTAGTCAATTGTAATTCAGAAAGTGACAATTGAAAAAAATAATAGTCAATTGTAAATGAGAATTGTCCGTTGTAAATGGGAAAGCGTCTAATGAAAATGACAATGCGACATATGAAAATGAGAAAGCGTCAAATGAAAATACGAAATCAGTTATATATGAACTTACATATTTAAGTACTACTTTTATGAAATTAAAAAAGACCAAAGAACATAGTATGCATTTAATGTGTACATATGTCGTATGAGGGGAAATATTCGAAATGGAGTTAAAGATAATTGCGCTATTTGTGTAACAAAAGTGCAAGAAAATCTGTTGTACGATTGTAACCTTTTGGGCACTTATTACATCAACAGTGCATTCAACTCATTTGGGATGAAGGTCATGTAGCGGACCTAACTTTTCGCGGGACTTACGATGGTATTTTCACAGAAGTAGAAGATGTATCCGAAAAACGCACATAAAGAACTCGTCGGAGGATCGAAGCCTTATTATAGCCGCTGCAACACGTGAAGAGGATTGGATGGGTCTTGCTACCTCCTTAGGTGTCGCGTATAAAACTGCACGGAATTGGATAAAATCAGGTCACAGTGAACATCGATTAAAAGGAGGTTCTAAGCTGAAAATATTGTTTGAACACCAAATTGACATTGTTATAACATGAATAGAGGAAAACTGCACTATTACCTTGACAAATATTCAAGCCTGTATAAAAAATGAGTTCAATATTCTAATTCCTCGCTCGACTGTAACCAATTATCTCGAAGGCTGGATGTACACAAGTAAAACTGCACATACCATGCCAAGAACTATGAACAGCGTGCTAAACAAAGACAAACGCGTTGTTTTTGTTGCTGCATTCAACGCCCGTATAAAGTAGGTAAACAATTAGGGTACATAGACGAAACAAATTTTAATTTGTTCTTCCGTCATAGCAGAGGACTCTCCAAAGTGGGTCATCGTGCAATAAAATTACTTCCAGCTGCGAGAGGACCTAATATGCAAGATATCACGGGCAACGCAGTCAGCAAGTTGGACGTAACAGCTAAAGCAGACAAAGCAAAGCGAACAAACAATTCTAAAGTTACATCGAAGGGTTGCTCGTGGCCTGAGTCAGCAAGTACCTGTGTTCTCACGGTCAGCTACTGCAAAGCACCGGAACTGCTAGCGCTGCGTCGGCAGCGTTCTCAACAGCGGATAGCTTGAGGGTAGTATAAGCAGGGCTTATTTTGTATTTCACTAATCAGTTACGTACAGGAACAGCCAAATGCTGTTAAAGTAAATAAAAATCCTAAAATGGAAAAAGGTCTTTAAATTGGCGCCCAACGTGGGGCTGTGTTTTTAAATAATTATTTGTCGTCTGCGTTAAAATTAAATTAGTTAATAAAATCTTAGTAAATAAAATCTTAAAGCAAGATATTTTTGACGTGTTTCGCTCCTGATAATCTTCATCAGGCTCGCGCATCATCATCAATCCCGTCGTCATCGCTGGAGAATCGCATCGTTGGATACCACCGTTGGAAATTTTACCAACACCATTTATTCGCAACAGATTGCCGAAGGTCGGAAACAAGGAAAGGTCAACTGATCAAGTGCAAGTGTCGGTGCAACTATTGTTAAATCTTAATTTACAACAAAAGAGATTAGACATTCGGTATGGAATTACTGTAAGTGAGCGACTCGGTTTTCGGTTTTTTGAATAAAAGATATTTTCAACATTTTAAAATATAAAATTTAAAGTTAGAATTCTATTAAATGGTTTTAAAGAAAATGTAAATATTGTCGATACATTTCCTAATTGGTTGCCCGGTATATGAATCACACTAACGAACGCACAACAGATCTTTCTGACTTAATTTCTATTTTTGATAACATCAACCTGTCAGAGCGGACAGACATGAGACGGGAGTTCGAGGATAGCCTTAGGGTCATGCAAGACCAAATTGTAAATTTATCGCAAAAACCTGTAGTTGGAAAGTATGAAAGAATTAGGATTGTAACGGGCATAACCTGCGACGAATCACTGGACGTTGTGATGTCTTTGCCTGAATTTTCAGGACAACCTGAGTGTTTTGTATCCTTGCGTGAGGCGGCACACAACGCATATGAAATTTTTAAGGACTACGGGCGTAGCTCACGGTACTATCAAGCCGTTACCGTTATAAGAAATAAAATTCGAGGAGCTGTCGATGCGCTTTTATCATCCTTTAGTAAGGTCCTAAATTTTGAGGCTATTGTAGCCCGCCTTGATTTCACATATGCCGACAAGCAGCCAACCTACTTAGTGGAGCAGGAACTTTCTACGCTTAGACAGGGCTCTTCTAGTGTACTAGAATTTTATGATGATGTAGAGAAAAAATTATCCTTGCTCGCTAACAAAACAAAAACGTCTTACGAAACGAATATTGCAGCTGCTATTAATGAAAAATTTTGCCAAAATGCTGTCTGAGTGTTTATTTCTGGGTTCAGAAAACCGCTATGTAATATCCTTTTCGCATCGAAACCCAGTGACCTGCCAACCGCGTTGGCACTAGCTCAAGAGGTCGATGCGAATCATGAGCGTTATATTTTTGCAACAAACTTCGCGAATAGATCAACCGACGTGGCAAAAATAACTGAAATCAGCCAAAGAAGTAATCAAAACGCGTACAATAGGGCAAACACTGATAGCCTAAGCAATCCTCATTTCATCAGGCAGTGTAGAAGTGACTACCAACCTAGCAGCCAATTCCACCAATGAAACGGTAATAGAAATTATCACCAACCAAATTTTAATCAGAATCGGCAGGGCGGAAATCGGGACCCGCAACCTCGGCAAGAACCTATGGAGGTAGACCCCTCGTCATCTCGCCTACGGCAAAATGCAATTTTCACAGGAAATAGGATCGGCGCACAACACCAAAATCCCAAAGAGTAAATAATTTGTTCCAAAAATATGGAAACGAACCAAGCTCAGAATCATATGAAAAATTATCGGAGCCAGTTATTGAGGATATGGAAGTAGAAGATGTGAATTTTTTAGAGGAAGGTATCTCCAGCCTTCGATCTCTGAAACTCTAGGTGGGCAGGAGGTAAGACTACTTGTTGACACAGGTGCCTCAAAAAATTATATCAAGCCGCTAGCGGGCCTAAAGGGGGTCAAGCCTGTTGACAAACCATTTACAGTAAAATATATACACGGACGCACTGATGTTTCTAAAAAATGTAAAGTACACTTTTTTGGGGTAGTGTCAGATTTTTTTATATTACCAGACTTAAAAATGTTTGATGGAATCGTTGGCCTTGATTTATTGAATAGGATCCATGCCAATATCAACCTTAAAAAAGGTGTTATTGAGCATAAATTTTGGAAAGAAACAATAAATTTCCTCAAAAGCGAAGGTGTTAGGCATCTTCAACTTCAGACCGAGTCAGTCCCGGCAAGCGTATCTGGGGTATTTGCAGATACGAATGAGAAGCTGCCCTACAACACAAATGTAGTGGCTACTATCCGCACTAGAGAGAGTGAACCAACGTATGCAAAATTCTATCCATACCCCTTGGGTGTTGCGAATTTTGCATAATCTGAAATTGCAGACTTACTAAAAAATGATATAATACGGCCTTCAAGGTCGCCATACAACAACCCCATATGGGTTGTCGACAAAAAAGGCTTCGACGAAAACGGAGTGAAAAAGAAAAGAATGGTAATAGATTTCAGAAAACTTAATGAAAAAACTATTGATGATTCATATCCTATCCCCAATGTAGGGGTTATTTTATCAAATCTTGGGAAAGCCCAGCTATTTACAACCCTGGACCTTAAGTCCGTGTTCCACGAAATTGAACTCGCCGAGCGAGATCGGGAGAAAACCGCAGTCTCGGTATGTAATGGTATATACGAATTATGTCGTCTTCCCTTTGGCCTAAATAATGCACCTGACATTTTTCAAAGGGCAATCGATGACGTCCTTAGGAAGCATATTGGCAAATATTGCTTTGTTTATATAGATGACGTCATATTTTTTTCTCAAGATAAAGCAGACCATTTGGCACATGTAGAGGCTATCTTAAAAAGCCTGCTTGATGTTAATATGAGGGTTTCTGTGGAAAAATCGCAACTTTTTAAGACAGAGCTCGAGTACCTTGGATTTCATATATCGAAAGGGGAATAAAGACCTGCCCGCAAAAAATTTCGGCAATACAAAACTTCCCACAACCAACAACATTAAGAGACGTTCGGTCTTTTTTGGGAACAGATGTTTTGTTCGCGATTATGCAAAAATTGCAAAACCTATAACCAATATCCTTAGAGGCGAGTTTGGTAAGGTGTCGGCCTTCCAATCAAAGAAAATCAAAATGTCTTTCGAAGAAGACCAAACTAATGCATTAAACAAATTGAAGACTATACTGACGTCGGAAAGCGTCATGTTGGCCTATCCAGACTTCAGGAAGGCTTTTGACTTAACTACTGATGCTTCCTCACACGCCCTTGGCGCGGTACTCTCCCAGGAGGGAAGACCGATTACAATGATCTCGAGGGCACTCGACAAAAAAGAAGACCATTTCGCCACAAATGAGCGAGAGCTATTGGCCATTGTTTGGGCTCTTAAATGTCTTACAAATTATTTATACGGCTTTAGGGAGTTAAACATTTACACAGATCATCAATCCCTAACCTTTTCGGTGTCCGACAGCAACCCAAACCCAAAAATAAAAAGATGGAAAGGTTTTGTTAAAGGATATAATGCCAAGCTCCATTGCAAGCCAGGGAAAGATAATTTAGTAGCCGATGCTTTATCACGGCAATTTATAAACTCTTTACATCCACTATTCATAGCGAGCAATCGCTTACCTATAGGTGGAAACAGTTTCAAAACCGGTAAATGTCTATAGAATCGGGCCAACACCCGTCCAAGAGAACATTTGTCATTTTCGGAAAAAAATTGTGGCACCTCCTTACTTTTCCTGACAAAGAGACTTTGTTCAAAATGCTATTGGAAGCAGTAAAATCTGACGTAGTGAATGGCATTCATTGCGAGCTACCTTTGTTAGCGCAGATTCAAAACTGGCTGGTGAATACGTTTCCAAACACCACATTCCGGCACACAACTAAATTTGTTACAGACATTTTCGATCCTAACGAACAAATGGAAATCATCGCACAAGAGCACAATAGAGCTCACCGTGCATCACAAGAAAATGTAAAGCAAATACTGGATGATTATTTTTTTCCAAGAATGGAGAAAAAAGCTAAGGAGGTGGCATCAAACTGTAAAATTTGTGTAAAAGCTAAGTATGTTAGGCACCCAGTAAAGCACTCGATAGGAAAAACGCCCGTTCCTACCTTTCCCGGTGAGATCCTTTACGTCGACATCTATTCTACCAACGCGACATACTTTCTTACCTGCGTGTACAAGCTATCAAAATTTGCCGTAGTACAACCCATTCCCTCGCGAACCATAATCGATATTAAGCCGCGTCTATAGCAATTGATCAACCCATTCACAGGAACCAGAACTGTATTCTGCGATAATGAAAAATCGCTTAATTCAAATACAATAAGAGCTTGTCTCAGAGACGTTTTCAACATCGAAATCGTAAACGCCCCGCCCCTGCACAGTCCTTCTAATGGGCAGGTGGAAAGATTTCATAGCACCATAGGAAAAATTGCTAGATACTTAAAACTGCAAAAGGGAGTTGAGGACACTATGGATCTAATATTACTTGCAACAATCGAGTATAACAAGACCATTCACTCCGTAACAGGCGAAAAACCGTTGGATATTTTTCACTCACGCAAAGAACATTTGCGGTAGGAGTAACAGTGCACATTAAGTCGAGGTAACAAACTCACTCCCTTGTATGTAGAGGGCGTGGTTCAGGAAGACCTAGGCTCATCGATCAGGATAAATGGTAGGATAGTTCATAAGGATAATATTCGTCAGCTAAATTTAAGGTCAGTAACCTATACCCTTTCCTTTATCTTCCTCTTTCTCATCTTCTAGACCTCTGATCCTTACCCTGCTTATGGCTTCAACTCCGACAACTAGTAAAGTTGTGGATTACCCACACGCAGACTACATACCCATTACAGACGGCGACGTAGTCCTATGGGACGCTTACGGCTACATCAGACATACAACTAATTTGACAACCTATGCGGAACTAATGCGCAGCACCCGTCCCACATTAAAATTATACCCACGCAGTCACATGACGAAGCTGATGGCGGCTGATCTGGAACGAATCGATAAGCTTCTTCGAACAGTAACTGGACCAACGAGACACACGCGTAGCCTAAACATCTTGGGAAATGCTCTCAAGGTTGTAGCGGGAACGCCGGACTTCGACGACTTCCAAAGGGTTACGATGGAACTGGATAAACTTACGGACAATAACAATCGGCAAATCACAGTAAATTCGCAATTACAAAAACAGGTTTTCGACTTAACTGATACAGTAAATAAAATTCTGAATGTGGAGAAATTAGAACAGATAGATACCGGGCACCTTTATGAAATTCTTTTGGCCAGAAATAGAGCTATTATCGCTGACTAGGACAATATTATACTATCAATTGCCCTAGCGCAGCTGGGTTTATTAAATCCTGTCATTTTGGATAACGTCGAAATCGATCAAATTCTGAAAAACGAGTCCTTCAGCAATCTAACTGTAACCGATTTGTTATTAGTTTCTAAGTTCAAAGTTTTTCATGTTACCAATCTCTTTCACTTCCTAGTCTTAAGCTTATTTGTAAAAACAAACTACACTACCCATAGCACACAACAACAAAATGCTATCCCTTCGCGATAACGCTGTAGCGGTATGTGGAAACGACATCTACTCCCTAGACGGCTGCACAGGTGCAACTATGAAATTTTGCAGAAAATCAAATATCTCGACTTGCGCTCAGCAGCTGGTAGCTAGTACTACAGCGAGATGCAGAACAGCATTTGGTCAACTAGATCCAGTACAAGAAATTGATGATTTACTGGTTGTCATAAACGATCACACCGCAGTTGTAACATCTGACAATGAGACTATTTCGCTGAAAAGAGGTACTTACCTCCTGACATTTTCCGGTGAGGCTAGCGTGAATGGAATGGAATTTTTATAAGACAGGATTGACTACAACATCACTGATTCTAATAGCACTAGCCATCGTCGTCGTGTTACAGCTCTGCGTAACTTTTTTTAGAAATCAGAGCAGACAGGCTGCAATAGTAAGAGTAGTCGAAAACATCACACAAGGGTCAATAAGAAGGTCCGAGGACGTCCCTAACTTAGGAGGGGAAGAGTTATCACGGGCAACGCAGTCAGAAATTATTGTACGTGGCCTGAGTCAGCAAGTTGGACGTAACAGCTAAAGCAGACATTGCAAAGCGAACAAACAACTCTAAAGTTACGTTGAAGGGTTGCGCGTGGCCTGAGTCAGCAAGTACCTGCGTTCTCACGATCAGCTACTGCAAAGCACCGGAACTGCTAGCGCTGCGTCGGCAGCGTTCTCAACAGCGGATAGCTTGAGGGTAGTATAAGTAGGGCTTATTTTGTATTTAGCTAATCAGTTACGTACAGGTACTCAAGACGACAGCCAAATGCTGTTAAAAAACAGGCTGAGTAATTTAGTAAATATATGCGATAGTGCTGTCATGAAAATGTAGTAGCTGAATATTCTATGGACACACACAAGTCCTACACTTGGCGCCATATTCCCCAATGCTAAACCCCATAATATATGGGAAGAGCCATATTGCAAATGGGCCAAATATTGGGAAATAGCAACTTCAGTATTTATGTAGAAAAGCTTCACGTTCCGTGCTGATGCAATAAGCCAACAAGATATGCCCGTGAGCTTATAAAAAACTATGTTTATTGTAATTATTTGAAAAATATGTAATAAAAACTAGTTTCCCATTTTCATTTGACACAGTCTCACTTTCAATTGACGCTTTCGCATTTAAAACTGATTATTCTTCAATTGATACTTTTATTTTTACTCTTATTTTCAATTGTTGCTTTCTGAATCACAATAGACTATTCTCATTTTCAATTTACGTTTTCTCATTTAACACACACTATTCTCATTTTCAATTGACGCTTTCGCATTTAAAATTGGAAGTGGGTAGACTGCGGATGTTAATGCAGCTGCATATTTTAAAAGAAAACACAGAGATATGGCACGAATTCAAAATGTCCTGGCGAAGTTTAGACAATGAAACATAGAAAAGTTCTCTTCAAAAATAAATGAATCTTACCATACCAAACGAGTCTACGCTTCGAAAAAAATGACGGGGTGTCGCTCGACCATGGGACTTTCGACCATATGGCCGAAAGTCCCAACTGTGTGCCAATGACTTTGGACCATATGGTCGAATGTCCACTTTATTAAATTGAGAATGTGTTCGTTAGTCACTGACGCACACTTTTTTTGGGGCTTTCGGTCATATGTTAAGTATGCATTTTGTAAAAGGGCAAACTATTGTACAAAAAAAGAAATTACTAAAAGTTCAGTTTGCCCTTTTACAAAATAATTGTTAAGTATGCATTTAATAAAATTCAACAATAAGAACAGGGTTCAGTTCATAATAAACGAAAAACTTTATTCGAAATAAACTTTTTTCCAAATATTTTGACTTAAGAAAAACCAAAAAAATAAGACGGGGTAACATAATGAAATGAAATAATATTAAATTAAAAATATGGCCATATGGCCGAATGCCCACTTTAGAAAATTTAAAATCAAATGGTCGAAAGTCCACTTTTCTTTGGACTTTCGGCCATATGGTCGAAAGTCCCATGGTCGAGCGACACCCCGCCGAAAAAAATATTTAGGCGGATTTAAGAAAAGAGGCCCGGTCAGCAATTTCTCTGGGGGCCCGGGTTTGTGGTCCTTTGGGGAATTGCAAGTTTCAAATCTTATTCATCTGAACTTTTGCTCATACCAGTCTCTATTTATGAAAGTATATATTTTTGTCGTTCTAAGTTTAGCACGAATTTTAATGAACAAGAATATGCAAGCATGCACAGTCAAAGCATGAGAATAAAAATTCAAGCAGATGATGACGCGTGATTTCCCAAAAGCCTTTGATGAATATAGTGCAACGTTTTTTGACAGATTTTAATGAGCTCTTATTATACCGTGAGCCATAACCATCGCACTCGCGCGTGTATGAAAAGTGCATTCAAAAAATTACAGTTTTGTTATAACAGAACTTACTTTGATTAGGCAAAGCAAAGTAAGTTGAGTTCTTCTCCTACTAAAGCTCATCACAGGTTTTCACGGCCCTTTCTGATAAGGTTATTGTTGTTACAAATAAAATTTACTTCAAAACCAGGGATCGCAGGACGCATCTGTCTGCATCTGTCAATAGGATCTAAGGATTGGTTAGACCAACACGCAACGATTGTATGCAGTCCGCGTGTAGCACAATTATTGCTCTTCCGCAACCATCGAGTGCTACTTTACCGACACGTGTTATAAGTAATTAATTCTAGTATTGCATTTTTCCTCAACTTCATTATTATCATTATTAATCTTCATTAATAATCAACGCGCATCAACTAATACAATTATTATCAAATAATTGTTAATTATTATAAATTACTATCAATTCATTGATATCAATTATTTTTATAGTTGATATACAATGTAAAAAGCACTGTGATTGTTGTTATCAGGGACCGAAAATAATGATTATTTTGATATTTTCAATGAAAAAAATCAAATGCTTCCGAACTTCAGATAATAGTTTTGAGAATACCCCTGTGTATATTTTTTCAAGCCCTATTCGAATCTGTTACGATTTCAAATTTGCTGAGCGATATCCATAAAATTTGTAATCAATAATTAAATACATTTTTTTATTATACGTCAAAAACGATGAAGTCACTATATTTTAAGAATTAGTTACGATTTTTGAACATTTGCATATAATGAAGGCCACTTCTGAAACGATAACTTTCAGTTTTATGCATTCTACAATGCCAATGGTCTGAAATATTATTTTGTGTACATAATCAAAATGATTGAAAAAAACAACAAAAAAAAACAAAATAACTGTTGAAAAGTATACTTTCGAAAATAAATAATGAGGTTATTCACTATATATTTCATTCTCAGTCTCACACTTAATGTAATTCTAGTGCAACAAGGACGAATCCTGTTTATCAGCAATGGATGAAAAACTCGGCTAACCATTATAAGAACGTGAATAAAATCGTATATGTAACTGAAACAACCCTGGGGCCCTTCTGCATGGGGGCCCAGTCAGCAAATGCTTATTTTGCTGACCGTTAAGTCCGCCATGACAACTACTAACGAATAACCTTACAAAATATTAGATATCGGTGATAACTACGTTAATGAAACAAAGGATACAGCTGGACGGTATATTGCAAAATTTAGTTATTTATTTATTTACAACAATTAATCATAATACATACTCATAATATTATAACTAATTAACACTTGGAGTGCTGCCTGCCTGGGCCTTCGACTCTCTCTTAAATAAAGATAGCGATACATCACGCTATCTGTTCGTTCTTATGTTTTCTATACTCGTATTACAATGATATAAGAATTGAAACTGCTATTGGTATTTGGTGGACTTATGCAAACGATGCTTGGCTTATATTAGGTTATATAAATTCACAGATTTTAAATATGATATGATACAAAAGTGCTTATATTTAACGTGTTGATATCAGCCAGTAATGAAGTCGGTGTTGTTTGGTTGAAATGTTGCTTTCGGAGTTTATTAAAGGCGGTACAGTCATCCAACACATGTTTAACGGTTAGAATCGAAGCGCATCCCGGGCATAGTGCTTTGTTCTCTCCAGTTAACAGATGCTGGTGTGATATTTTCGTATGGCCGATTCTCAAACGAACTATGATGGAATAGTCTCTAGGATTGGAAATACCGGGGAAAAAAATTCTGGTTTTGGATGGATTAACGGCCTTGTATGCGTGATTAAATGAAAGCCACTCTTAGACTCCTCTGTGTCGATAATCAACTTTATTTTGTTTTGGATATCCCTTTCATTATTGGAGATGACTATATGGCATGGGCGTGTGCCAGCGTTTTTTGCAGAGGTGTCAGCGAACTCATTTCCTTCTATATCTTGATGGCTCGGGACCCACAGTAGTTATAATTTGTTGGGGGATTTTATAATTATTTCCCGTATGTCAGCAATTAAGTTGTTTGTGCTGTATATATTACGTATTCCCATGATAGTTGACAAGCTGTCAGTGGTGATTACAAACTTTCCCTTGTTAGCCCGTGCGTACTTTACTGCTTCGAGTACGGCGACTGCTTCAGCTGCAAACACCGAGTAGTAATGAGGAAGGATACCTGTTGCTATGTCTTTGCCATTTGAACATACTACAGAAAATGATGTGGAGCCTCGGTTTTTGATCCGTCGGTATATAACCATATCCAGTTACTCGGGTTAAGAACATTCACCTCGTTCGCAAACAATTTTTTGTAAATTGTACTGTTGGTGGTTGATTTGTTGTATTGATGGAGAACAGTATTGATTGACGAGGGTTTTAACAACCAAAGAGCAGTCGGGCTGATTTTTCTACTAGGGCCAGGTAAATCGATACCGTGTTGCTTGCGGAGTTCGACACATCTGCGTAAAGTTGATATCACTTTAACCGGACGTATGCTTAGTTATATTTTTACAGTCTTTTTGAAGGATTTCATTGGTTGTACACAGCATTTTTGGTATCAGTTTGAGCGTTGTTCGTAAGACTCTTTCGAAATCGAAGGCAATCCTGATTCAGCTAAGATGCATTTGGTTGGGCTGGTCGGAAAAGCGTTGATGCTCCGTCGGGCAGCAGCATGGTAAGGAGCTTGAAGGAGTCGGATGTTTGACTTGGCACACCAACCGTATATGGGTAACCCATAGTCTATTTTTGAAAGCATCAATGCTCTAGTTACTTGAATTAGTATTGTTGGATGTACCATAGAGCGCCTAGAGCTTAAGTATCTGACGTCATTCAGACGTTTATAAAGACTTTCTCTCATATACTCACAGTGTTCCTTAAATGTAAATCTCTTACCAAAGAATATGCCTAATATTTAAGATGGTCTGTACATTCAATGTTACAATTTTCGAATGTAAGAGCGGGGTATGTACAATGTTGCTTTTTACATATATGTAATATTTTACATTTACTTATAGCTAAAGAGGCTCCTGAGGAAAGCATCGTCTGCATAAACCGTAAGTTCAACAATTCAATGTTTTAGAATTAGGTTATTTAATTGTTCAAACGCTATCATAAATAAAACCACCGACAAAGGCGACCCTTGCGGGATACCATTGTGTAATTTGTAAAACTCTGACAACTTATTATTAACTCTGACACGAAAGGAGCGCCCCGTCATGAATACCTTCACCAAATTGAAGGTCCTCGAACCAACGCCCCAACTGGCGAGTTGTTGAAGTACAGCTTGCACCCCCACGCGATCATAGGCCTTTTCAAAATCTGTTGCTAAAATGGTAACATGATTCTTTGATGAAAGAGCGTTAGACACGTAATGTTGAAGATGCAATAAAGAGTCAATAGTGCTATGTTTTGACTTAAAGGCAGTTTGGTTGGAGCTAACAAGTTTGTTTTTAGTAGCGTACCATAGTATTCGTTTTGCAAGCATTTTCTCAACTAACTTGCTGAGGCAAGAGAGTGGGGATATGGGACGAAAGCTACCTACATACTTCGTTGGGGGGCTGCTTAGGTTTTGGTATAGGTATGACGATTGCTGACCTCCAGATGTGAGGGTAGCTGCCTTTCTGCAACATTGTATTATACATCTCAAGGAGTTTTATTTTCGCAACTTGTGGCAAGTTTTTCAACATGGGGTACGAAATACGGTCATGACTTGGCGTTGGTGCCCCATTGTTGAGTACGCCTAAATCCGCAGTTAAAATAACGTCCTCTAATATTTGACCCCTGGAGTTTACCTTATGTGAGCCCCAAAGTGGGCTCCATGAGTTGAAATCGCCAGTAAGTATGACTGGGGTATTAATTGGACTCAAAAAGTTAAGCAAATCTTGTGAGGAAAAAACTTGTTGGGGTGGTATATAACTATTAAGCACAGTCAGTTTAGTGTTAAGACATAACTCAACACCAAGTGTACATATGGTGGAGTTGATGTTAAGTACCTTGTGTGGTATGTTCTTTTTAAGGAGAATACCAATACCTTGTTTAGCATTAAGATTCGTGTATAGATTGCAGAAGTAGCCTGTAAAGTTATTAGGATAGTAAACAGTAGGTTTGTTTGAAGGACAGTGTGTTTCTTGAATGCATATTATGTCAGGATTTTGTTCTTTAATAATTAATAATAGTTCGTGGTAATTGTTGTTGTAACCGTTTATGTTCCATTGCAACAGAGAAATATGCATAAGAGAATGAGGTGTAACTATTGGTTGTCATTTAAGTAGCTATTTGTATGTGAAGAGAGATCGGTATTGCATATTGTTGGAGGTAAATAAGAGAGGTCGTTATAGAAAAGCTGAGTTGGCGAGAACGATCGTGTCAATATAGGTATGTGAGAGGGATCTTGGTTATTTTGAGCATTAGTTTGTGAAGTTAGAGAAGTTGAAAGTGCTGAATTGGATATGAGGTTGTTCGGTGGTGGGTGGGTTATTTTGGGTGACATTATGAGTGAGTTCGTTTAAGTTATTTTGCTGAGTGGTGAGTAGGTATTTTTGGCAGAGATTTTGAGAGAATGAGTTGTTATCGTTTGCTGGTGTTGAGTGTGAAATTTGAATATTTTTTTCTTTGTTTTGTCTATCAAAAGACATGGAGTTATTCTCTTGTGCTGGTGATTTATCAGAAATTTGATTAGCGGCTCTGAAGGAGTTTGTTGGTGTTTTGTTTTGCAAAGTTTCTCTGTTTTGTGTACTGGTTACAACAGAAGCGTAACTGGAAGCGTTGGTGGGATTTGGTACTGAAGACCTATAAATTGCTTTTGCTTCACGCAATGTACATTTTTTTGTTGTTTTAATAAGCAAAATTTCTCTTTGCTGAATATATTTCGGGCCTTATCTTGAAGCAGCTGAGTGCTCTTGAGAGCAATTAACGCACTTAATTTGAGTGCATTCTTCAGGGGTGTGTGGGGGAAGACCACAATTAACACAAGTGGGATTGTTCCGACAATGCTTGGCAGTATGCCCTAAATATTGGCATGATTTACACCTCATAGGGTTGGGTATGTATATGCGAATTTTTGCAGAGTGCCATGAGATATCAATTTTACTGGGTAGATTAAAGAGTTCGAAGGTCAAAAGGATTACTCCATTTGGCTTCCGTACTCCATCTTGGAGTCTTGTGAATTTATAAACACTTACTACCTTTTGAGCTCCTTAACAATTTCCTCTTCAGGAATGTTTATTAAATAAGGCGCGTATACAGTACCGTTTACATAATTTAGTGATTCATGCAGCTTGCAGCTAATGTCACAAATTCCAGTCAGAGCAGTAGTTCTTAAAGACTTTTCAGCATCTTTTTGTGAATCTACTAGCACGAGTAAGCTACCATCTCTGGTTGGTGTAATTTTAACTATGTTTTTTGAGATAAGTAAAAGACCACGGTTAAAGAAGTCGGTGATTTTTCTTTCACAATTTTTTGATTCTACCACGATATACTTCGGTGTATTTGTTGTTGGAATTGGCAAATCAGGGTAATGTAAGTCCAATTTTTGTGGCTTTTTTCGTTTTTTTGGTTGGGGACTTTCGGCAAGCAATGCGAACCGATTATCCCCAAAAGGGGAGGCCCCGTGGGCCATGACGTTTTCTTCTAGCAGTCAATTAAATTAATATAAAGTGGAAATGAGAAATTTATAAATTAAACTGAAAGGCCTGATTGATAGCCACGTGCGTAGCGAAAAAATAAACACCAAGCGCTGAAACGATAAACGCAAAGAGAAAATGATACCGACGTCTGCTCGCGAAGAGTATTAGTCGACGACTGATATTGCAAAATTAATTGTTGGTAAGTTATGTGAAGATGAAGAATAACCAACTCCACATTTGTTGGCACCAATGCTGATAAAATCGCTAGATTCGTCAACAATTCCCTAAGGATTTTTTGGTCCAACAGCGGCAATGGCGAACAAGTTTTGTTGCTGGTAGCAGATGTTGCAGCATACAAGTTAATTCTTGTTTAGTGAATTCGGCAATGCTTTACTAAAGTGAACAAATTGATTTCTTCGGTGGAAAAGGCCCCGGTTTCTTGTTTTAAAGGTCCCGGTTAATATTGAAAAATGTAGAAAAATACTGACTAATACTCCACTACCACCAGAATATACATTTACGCGATGGGGCACTTGGTTCGAAGCTGCTGATTTGTATGCCAACAACTTGAAAAAAGTTAAGGAGGTTTGTTATAAAGAGTACAATTTATAAATTATAATTATTATAATTTGGTTGCTATGCTTTCCAACGCAGATGAAATCACTTATATTACTTCAGCGCAGATATTGCAAGATATTGCAAAGTGCATCGCTGATGGGCGATTTAGTTTATATCAACACACATTTTGGAAGTTGACCAAGTGGCATAAAAAAGTTAGAGTCTCTAGAAGACTCCATAGCCATGGTAATATGTAGAAACATTCGAAGGAGATAAAATTTTAATTCGCTACATAATTGGCGCTATAACTAATTAGGCGATTTTAGCCGAACTTCTCCTACAATTTGTGGTGTGCTTCTTGATGTTTTAACACAAATTGAGGGATCTACAGTTTTATGCCGACACCGAACGGCAAATGATTTTTGTGTGAAGTTTTTCATGGCAGAAATACATTTGAGGTTTGCCATTTTTTTAGTTAGACGGAAAATAGTTCTAACCTACATCATCTTTTCACCCTGTCGATCAAAAATAAATAGAATAATTTTCCAATTTGACATAAATTATGGTCAGTCTTCCATTTCTCCACTTGTTGGTATGTACTTATGTTCCAATCCTATGTAAAAGTAGATTTAGTCGTTTGGTGTGCAATACCGCGTATACGCAAAATGCAATTTATGATAAAACATATACATATGCATTTGTACCAAAAACCCCCAGAATAACAGTGAAATGCCGTGAATCTAAACCAAAGTTTGGCTGCAATCACGCTTGTATTTTGGTTACTTATGTCTTTATTTACACTAAGTTGTGCAAAGCTAAAGCTTCAATCCTAAGTCGGTACGAGCACAGTTTCTCGTAGTTAGAAGTGCTAAAATCCCAATAATATCTTATTAAAATTATTTGGATGGTTTTTTTTTTCAAAGCTTTAATCCTAAGTCGGTACAGTTTCTCGTAGTTAAAAGCGCTAAAACCCCAATTATATCTTATTGAAATTGTTTGTTTTTTTTTTGTTGCTGCATATGATACCCTCCAAAAAACGAATTTGATATTGGCTTTTTATAAGAAAAGATAAAAAGTTAATAGAAAAATAATTCCGTTACTATATCGGTGAAGCGTTTGAACCGACAAGAATTTTGAGTTAATTAATTTGTAATAATTTAAGCATTTTAGAAAAATATGGTGTGACTAAACCGCATTTCCCTGAACTCCGCTTTCGTCCATATAGGGAGTCAACTGTTCAGTAACAGGGGCTATTTGACTTCAATAAAAATATTTGGAATCTTCTTAAATACGTATTGTGACGACAATTGTGATTTTTAGAAAAGTATAAACGCGACCCTATAATAGACAAATATATTGGGTGTGCAATAACGAAAACATATTTTGCCGCCTACTCAATAAGCTCTAACAGTAGTGGCAACATGTCTACCGTAAGACTTAACAGTTTATGATAAGTGTGAATATATTAAATCAGGAACCGTAACTGATATAAGCGATATCAAAAAAAATATTATTTGATCCGCATGTCTTAATTTTTTATCTTGTGATCAAATTTAGGAATTATTTCGTAAGTCCTATATTTGCTCGTAAAATAATATTTATTTGTTAAGTCTCATTTTTCTTTATGCAATGAGGCTTATTTTGCGCTCAAGAAATAAACCATGCCCTGTTAGTTTTATTTTTCTATTTTAAAATATAAACAAAAATTGTGTTATTTTGTAAGTTCAACTGAACACTCACTGACCTAAATATACACATACATATGTACATATATAACCACTTAGCAAACGTATCTCGATACGCGGTAATGATACATTCTTCGAGTGTATTTCTATCATGAAAAGACTTCTGATAAAAACATTCGCAACATTTTTTTCTGAGATATGCTCTCTCTCAAACCCTCGTCTCGTTCAAAAACTGTCCAGCGTTACCAATTCCTCCGAAAAGAATCTTAAATAAATCTGTATTTTCAGGCTGAATGAATGGGGACTTATAGCTATCACTCCATTTTTTAAAACTGGTAGAAAAAATTACCGCTCTCCAAACTATGCAGCATCTCAAAACTTTTTGAATGCATTATAAAGGACAAGATTTATTTATGGCGATTGATGGAGTTTGAAATTGTTAATTTTTCAAGATATGAAAGTTTTTGCTTCTTTAAGGACGCAGAGGATGCTCCAGCATGATTTCGACAGTCGACAGTCTCAATCGCTGCTGCGTAAAGCCACGCCTTTCCGTGAATATTAAAAAATGCTTTCATATAACATTTTCGAGGCGTCAAAATGTTTTTAATACATCTTACACCATTTCTAACTATGTTTTTCAAAAGATAACAGATTTTAAGGATCCTGGATTTAAATTCTGTTCTTACTAAATCGAATTCAGTATTGAGCATTATTCGTCGTAATGCAACAGAATTTTCTGATCCTTATACCTACAAACTCCTATATCGGGCATTCATTTACAAATCGAACACCTTTTTGACTTGACCATTTTGATTGGTGCCAACATTTTTTTTTAGATTCTATACTGAAAGTAAACAGACACGTATACGAGGTTTTTGTTGAACAATTTTTTTTCGAAAACGTGACCATTGTGAATTTCAATGCTTTATCTAATTCAGTTACATGTTAAGCTCATTATCTCTGGCTTTACTGGTTTATTTTAAAGGTAATAATATCAGCTTTCAGTCACGTTAATGTTGAACCTTCAACTTGAGTACCTCTGAAATAATAACAATTTTAATAACAATTTAATTGTTTAAATAATATCATAATGTTAACCACAACGAAATCGATTTAAGAAATTTTCATCGTATTCGTAATGTTTTTAACTACAAAACCGAAAGATGGAGCCGTTACTAGTTTCAGAGTGAGAAAATAGTTAACACTGTTCTTCATTGCGCGGACAGCGCGGTCAAGTAGTGAAGTTTTAACTAATAAACGAACTTTATCAAGTATATATAAATATATGTTGGATATAAATATGTGTTCAACGATTGTTTAATTTTTACTAAACCTTCCCGCGCGATTCAGCCTGAAACGTGAAAAGGGTAACTTTCAAAATATGAAAGGATGTAATATTTATGTATTCATGCATACGTTTATTCCAACTGGTACACATTTTCTATGTGTCCCATATATGTCCGTTCTCAGTTGGAGAATGCAGTTATCATCTGGAGACCCTATGGCCAACTGTCGATAAGCAGTTAAAAAAAAAAGAAGCAGGCTGTGTCAGAGACACGGCCATTAAGTTTAACGTAGAATACGCCATCCGATAAGACAGAAAACATATGTAACAATAAATGATAAATAATACAAGCAAATGAATTTCTTTATTTGATAGTTACTTTGGATGATATACATAAGCTTATGATAGGAAAAATAGGATAGAAATGTTTTTAAATTATCACTTAAATTTCTCGCAAAAACGAAGTCAATGGCTGTTATCAATAGTAAAGATAAATGATAAATAACATACGCGAATCCATTTTATTATTTTTTTTGCAGTGCTTGGCAGCATTTTCTCTTCTTTTACTCTACTTTAACTTGGCCGCCTAAAATTATGCAATACAAATAAAGGGCTGCACGAGTACATTTAAATCGCCCAACAGCAAACACTCAACCAAACACCACACACATATTTGTGTGCATGTGTTTATACAATTTTCATTTGAGAAATTTAAATATTAGGAAGATATCAACCAACATGAAATGTATGTCAAACGAAAGCTAACATCTTCATTTGACTACAAAAAAAAAAATAAAAAATTAATCGAGCCGTTTCCTTATAATTAAAGAAATAGATATTACAACAATAAAAACCTGACACTGGTGCCCATACCGTAAGGTAAGACGTATTCTACGCCAAAACGTATTTGACTTATTCTTTAAAAACATTGAAGTAGTAAGTAGAAAGATAGTTGACGAAATTGATGAAGTATTCGAAACTTTTATGTAGAAAGGGGGCCCTGTGTACTTATGTATACAAGCAATCAACTGATGATTTGTACCCGAATATTTGAAGCAACAAATGATCAGACAACATAATACATGTGTTCCCAGTCGATAGCATATAAATTTTTAAGAGGAAAGTTGCGGGCTAAAAAAGTTGCGGCGTACTTGATGTAAAAATTGCATAGTTTTGGAAAAAGAAATTAAAAATTAAGTTTTTCCAATCCTAAATCTCGATATAAATAAGAATAATACGCTTAAAATAAGAAAAGGCAGAGAAAAAACTCTTAACTTAAGATTGAAATTCTTCATTTAAGAATGAAATCCTTATGTAAGAATGGCATTCTTTATTTAAGAATGAAATTTTTGATTTTAGAATATATCAAGAGTTCAAATCTTAATTTAAGATTATTCGTTCTTCAAACAAGTTTTGCAGACTTAAAGTTATCTAAACCATTTCAAAATAAAAATAACTTTTTCAGTGCGGATAGCGAATTGAAAATTAAAATTATTTATAACGATTTCGCCCCTTTGCATAATATTGATGAAAGTTCCACAAGCAATTGGATGGTGTAGCTATCGAATCAGTCGCCCGATGAAAATACATAGTTTACGTGTTATGGAGAAAACAGCTATTCAAAGTGGATCGAGTTTTGATGTGCAATCTTTTCAAAAGCTGGCCATTTTAAAATGCGGATACCATCACACCTTTGAATTTGGAAAAAGAAAAATTTCAGCATTTTGACAAGCATCAGGACGAGGAAAGTTTGAAGGAACTATATAAAAGAATTCAATTTGGAATCAATTTTTGAATATTTAAGAGCTAAGTCTTTTTGATATTTGCAGGCCGCAGTTTTCGAATGCCACATTAACTGAAAAAAAAGTAATATGAGTAACAGATAGTATTTTAGTATGTGATAAAACACATTTGTGTAGCAGATAATCAACATTCGAGTACTTTTTAAATTTTCCCATTTTTTATAATTTTAGATCGTGAGAATTACATAGTATAGCAGATATAGTAGATATACTCCTTAGCGCCGTGTTTCATCCTCCAGCTCAATTCAAAAAATCACTCAGGAAAACTCAACAAAAGGGCAACTTTAGTGGGTGCAGAGGAAAGCTTTGCTTTGAGACTAACGTCTATTAATAATTACTAATGGCAAATTGACGAAACACTCAACACATATTTCTACTGTATTTACTTTACCGCCTTTTCTTTTGATAAAATGCTTATCTGATGAAGTTATCAAAGGTTATATGTTATTTTTGAGTGCTTCAAAATTTACCTATTTTTTAATTTAAAATATCCTGATACGATCAGTTACCATGGATTTGTATACAACAGTTTTTTTTATGTAATTAATACTTCTATTGGCGTTAAATCATCAAATGTATTCTTAATTTTATCAACAACAATTAAATACTTTTATGTCAAATCTGAAATTAAATTTTCATGTATTTTGTTAAACCATGCGAACGCTTTTGAACCGGTTTTTAGATTTAAGTCCTCTAAAATTGATGATTTAAGGCAACATGCATATTTCTATATATTTAATAAGGATAAAATCTATGTGAATTTTCATTCACTTAACATTTTTGTAATAAAAATATAATGTTATGAAAACATTATAGTAGTTTTCAATTTTGTCTGTGCTTCCGAATTTCTAAAAGAATGGAATCAAGAAGAAAATTCTTCAAACAAGGATAAATATTCTTAAAATAAGATTAAAGATGACATTAACTTGAAATAAGTTTTTATAAACTTCAAATCTGAAAAACTCCTATATTAAGATTTTTATCCTCACAAGTAGAATGAAAAAATCTAAAAATTATCGTTCTGGAATTAAGAACGTATTCTTGATTTTAGTATTTTCGAGCTTAACAGACTTTCATGACGTTTTCGGCTTATTTTTAGCTCATTTGACTTAAATTTAGCTTGTGTTAATGTCCCTATGTTAATGCCCCTATTACAGGATATAACTCAACTCAACTATTTTTTTGTGTTACGATTTACAACCAATTTTAGTTGTCTTCGTTAAGTAATGCCAAATGAAAATTCATTAGAGCATAGTTTAAGGCGCGGTATTTAAGCCAAAGAACGCAGATTACGTGCTAATCAACGTTCTTTGTTTAAGCCACCTAAAGGGAGAAGAGTTGGCATTCCTTTAATGACAGAACGTATATTTACAGAGAAATAGCACCCCGCTTCGTTCCTGCAGTCGTTCCGCGTTGTTGGGGAAAGGTATATTTCTCGTCCAACTAACTACTCAATAACTTTTTGAGCGAAAACTACAATCTTAGAGAAAATTAATGTACGTTCTCTGTTATCAGCTACATTGTGTGGTTGCAGATGTTATTTGGCGAAAATTTTCCTTTTGTTTTAATAAGGAATTTTCGCAATTCTATTTCAAACTAACATTTAAAAAGAAGCAGGCTGTGTCAGAGACACGGCCATTAAGTTTAACGTAGAATACGCCATCCGATAAGACAGAAAACATATGTATGTAACAATAAATGATAAATAATACAAGCAAATGAATTTCTTTATTTGATAGTTACTTTGGATGATATACATAAGCTTATGATAGGAAAAATAGGATAAAAATGTTTTTAAATTATCAATTAAATTTCTCGCAAAAACGAAGTCAATGGCTGTTATCAATAGTAAAGATAAATGATAAATAACATACGCGAATCAATTTTATTATTTTTTTTGCAGTGCTTGGCAGCATTTTCTCTTCTTTTACTCTACTTTAACTTGCCCGCCTAAAATTATGCAATACATTTAAATCGCCCAACAGCAAACACTCAACCAAACACCACACACATATTTGTGTGCATGTGTTTATACAATTTTCATTTGAGAAATTTAAATATTAGGAAGATATCAACCAACATGAAATGCATGTCAAACGAAAGCTAACATCTTCATTTGACTACAAAAAAAAAAAAAAAAAAAATTAATCGAGCCGTTTCCTTATAATTAAAGAAATAGAGATTACAACAATAAAAACCTGACATTGGTGCCCATACCGTAAGGTAAGACGTATTCTACGCCAAAAATGTTTTAAAAAAATATTTCTAAAAATGCATTGCCCTTTCGCTTTCGTTTACTTTCAATGTTATTAATGGCATCATTGATAAGCTTTAATGTGCCGCAAAGAAATCTTCGCAATTTGTACCCGTTTTTTTTTTTGAGGAAAACTTTAAGACTATATTTGCAAGTAGCATTACCTATTGCTCGTGCACTTCGGAAGTTTAATGCATTATCTAGTTCGAAACTAACTGCTTGATTTCGCTTTATCTATATTAAATTTTATAAATATTCTAAATTTAATTGCTTAATATTTATTAACGCAACAGTTACTATTTTACGGCATCAGACCCTAAGTGCGGAACTTTTACATGTTTAAGTAGCTCGAATAAATAAATTTGAGTATTTACAATAGCTTAAGAATGTTTTACTACTTGATTGCCCAAGCTTTTAATATAATTTACCCTATGAGGAATATGTATACATACACACAAAAAGCTGTTTTAATAACTTTAAACACTAACTTAATTTACGTTTTAGTACAATTTTAACTTAATTTACGTAATGTTGTGTATACTTTACTTTAATTTCTGCAAACAAATTCACTTGTGTTGATAGATATAAAAAAATACTGCAATAGCGCGTTTATTTTAAAAAGCTTTGTTTATGCAACTTTTTTGGTGAATTATGACTTTTTTTTTGTGAATTACTGTTTATACAAGAATGTTGTTAAAAAAAACTTTTTGATTTTTATTTGTTGAGTTTTATTTTTTACTCGCAAAATTATTGTTATTTCTTGAGTTATATTTTTTGCTAAGAAAATAAAACTTTATTTGCGTGAAAAATCCTACAAGTAAATTTTGTTTTCTGAGCGATAAATTAAAATTTTGTGCGAAATTCACAAAAATTAACAAATTTCAAGAACTGTATGTACATCAAAGTTTCAAACTTTTTGTATTTGTTTCAGTTTAATGAATTCAGGTGGCTATGTTTTTGACAATGCTTTTTTTTGGCGCTGTTGGGCATTTACCTCCATTGTGGAATCCACACAATATTTTGGTGAATTATGACTTTTTTTGGTGAATTACTGTTTATACAAGAATGTTGTTAAAAAACCTTTTAAATTTTTATTTGTTGAGTTTTATTTTTTGCTCAGAAAATAATCGTTATTTCTTGAGTTTTATTTTTTACTCGCAAAATTATTGTTATTTCTTGAGTTATATTTTTTGCTCAGAAAATAAAACTTTATTTGCGTGAAAAATCCTACAAGTTAAGTTTTATTTTCTGAGCGATAAATAAAAGTCAATAAACAAGGATTATTTTCTGAGCAAGAGATAAAACTCAAATAATAACGATTATTTCTTAAGTAATAAAAAACAGGCAAGAGCGAACCTCCGGGTGTATTTCTGTCATGAAACAACTTCTCACAAAAATCATTTACCGATCGGAATAAAACAACACATACGCACACCACAAATTATAAGAGAAGTTCGGCCAAACATCAAAGTGTGATGTAAGCGCCAAGTTATTACTATTGTTATGTAAAGCACGCAACAAATTTCAATACAATGCATTTTGCCACACATGTTTACTAATTTCTATTTTTAATATTTTTTTGAATATAGCTCATTCTATAGCAGAAACTATTTAAATAAATGTTTAAAATTTTGTGCGAAATTCACAAAAATTAACAAATTTCAAGAGTACATCAAATTTTGAAACTTTTTGTATTTGTTTGAGTTTAATGAATTCAGGTGGCTATGTTTTTGACAATGTTTTTTTTTGGCGCTGTTGGGCATTTACCTCCATTGAGGAATCCACACAATATTTTGTGTATGCAAAACTGGTAAAGTATAATAAGAGTCGGAATAACAGCCGCCAACAGACCCCACTACACTTTTAAGCGCGTTTCCTTAGCGTTAAGGCACTTTCACATGTACACTATACGAAAGTTCCTCCCCCTCATCGAATGTCACCAGATGCTTCCCTAGTCGTTTAGAAAACTCTGAGCGAAATGCATGCGCGCCAGTCGGAAAAATACATTTAACTTTAACAGTGACATTGACGTTTCCAACTTGAGAATTTACGACTTTGTTCGAAGTTTTTCATGTTCCAAGAATGTTGTTATGTTATGCGGTGAGTTGATTCACAAACAAGTTGGCATCGCTTTCGGAAAATATTCGTGACTCACAGCGGCCCGTAAAAAGGGGCCCGTATAAGCAGCTGGAAATACGAGCCCTTTGCTAGTTTGCTGATAAATAAATATTGTAGAAAAATGTGTTTCATACAGATGTGATGAACTGATGAGAGCAAAAAAAAGAAGCAGGCTGTGTCAGAGACACGGCCATTAAGTTTAACGTAGAATACGCCATCCGATAAGACAGAAAACATATGTAACAATAAATGATAAATAATAAAAGCAAATGAATTTCTTTATTTGATAGTTACTTTGGATGATATACATAAGCTTATGATAGGAAAAATAGGATAAAAATGTTTTTAAATTAGCATTTTCTCTTCTTTTACTCTACTTTAACTTGCCCGCCTAAAATTATGCAATACATTTAAATCGCCCAACAGCAAACACTCAACCAAACACCACACACATATTTGTGTGCATGTGTTTATACAATTTTCATTTGAGAAATTTAAATATTAGGAAGATATCAACCAACATGAAATGCATGTCAAACGAAAGCTAACATCTTCATTTGACTACAAAAAAAAAAAAAAAAAATTAATCGAGCCGTTTCCTTATAATTAAAGAAATAGAGATTACAACAATAAAAACCTGACATTGGTGCCCATACCGTAAGGTAAGACGTATTCTACGCCAAAAA
The DNA here is from genome assembly GCA_951828415.1 of Anomoia purmunda. Classification (NCBI taxonomy): domain Eukaryota; kingdom Metazoa; phylum Arthropoda; class Insecta; order Diptera; family Tephritidae; genus Anomoia; species Anomoia purmunda. The sequence continues at coordinate 4,022,324 of OX639998.1, read as the reverse complement.
ATTAATAAAATATTTATTCTTCTATACTTTCCATTTAAGTGTTTTATTTTATTTTATTTTAGTAATATTTTCCATATACATACATACATATGAATGTACATGCGGCTAATTAAACATTTGTATGTATGTACATTAAAAGCCTGCGTGAGTGCACTTGAAAGAGTTTTATTGCCACTCATTAAATTCTCCCTACACTGCAAGCAACACTCAAAAATAACAAATCAAATAAGTGAGGACGACGAAAGAGAAGAAAAGCAATAAAGGCAATGATTTGGAAATCAAGCTTTTCAAGCTCTAACTCATCATTGCTTGCGATTACTCTAAAAGCAATGCACAATCAAGGCAACGAAAACCAAATCAAAGACACTAAGTGCAATGAATCAATTACGTACATATTATGTATGTAGATTTATACTATTTATGTATAAATATGCGCGTATGTGTATACATATGTATTTGCATAATGTGCTGTTTCATCTTCCATTTGATCTGCTTAAAATAAAACTCACAATCACAGATAATAGGACTTAATTAATTATTAAAATAAAATATTATTATTATTATTATTATTATTATTATTATTTATTAGTACAATATTAAATATTACACTAGCTTAATTAGCGCATCTACTGCTAAGGCCTACGTCGCGTTTTTTCAAATCTTATATGCTTAGTCTATATATATTTATATGTACATATGTATATATATATACATAAAAGTTATTATTTGTATCAATTTATTTGTAAAAAAACAAAAAGTATTGATTGTTATACTTAAAAAGTTGAAGTTTTTAATTTTTTGCTTAGACAGTGCTCATATACATACATATGTACAGTCTGTCAAGAGTGTGTTTTCATAAGGGAAAAAACTCATATTTAATTTTATTTTTTATTTATTTACAGAAATGGTAGTTATTTATTGTAAACTAACTTATTTCATTTTAGAAAAATTGCATTTGAGGGATATATTCCGATTCAAAAAAATATGAAGATTCTTTAAAAAATTTATAAAAAATTCAACTTTTTTCTCAGATTTTTAATAAAAATTCTGAGTATGCAGTCTTGTAGCTTATTTAATTCTATGTTAACAAAGTATAAATTTTAACAACGTACCAATTCAAGTTCTCATATTATTGCGAATTTTCCGGGACTATCTTGCACATTTTCTCCATACAAATTAAGTTCGTAATTTCATTTTAGTGAGAAATAAAATAAAATTAAATTAAATTCGTAACTACTAAAAAATTAACTTAAACTTTTAGAACATATGTAATTCTTTTTTTTTAATTACCATACTAAAAAAGTTTTAATAATTAAATTAAAATTTATAGTATTTACGTATTTTAAGTTATAAGCTGCAATGTAATTAAAGTTTTATTCCCTACTATTGCAAGTCAGAAACATCATTTTATTTATCTTGTCAGGATCGCTGGATAATTTTGTTTGCTTTTCTGAGAGCAAATATCAAGCTTGCGAAAAAATGCGTTCAGAAGCGGCGCTACTAGCAGGGATAGATAAAATTTGGCAGCTTACTTTGTACAATATGGGTAATTCTTGCTTGTGCAACCACCACCAATTAAGTATGTCGAAGTCATCTCGATACGCGACAGTCATATTTTGGTACATTTGCAACTCAATATTATCTACTGAAGTTACGATTTCACTATGTACCACAAAATCTGCAAACATTGCGGCTTTTTGTGATATGTTTGAAACTTCAGTAGTATTGCTTTCTGTTCCAACTGCATTGCTATAAAGTGCCATAAGCCTTTTGCATTCGGCTTTTATATTTTCTTTTTGTTCATGGTTAAAAAACGTTAGCTTATTAGCAGGTGGAAAAAGAAAGAGAGCAATGTCATGACAAATTGTTAAATTTTTGACAACAACAGTGTCTATCAATTCACTTAACCTTTGCTTCAAATTCCCTACAATATTTACATCTTGTTTCGGCAACACAATTCTTTTTCAAATTACTTATATGCACTCGAGTTAAATGAATTGTTGGATAATTGGAATCTTCAAGTTCTTTTGAAGCTTCTTCAAACGGTTTTATAACGTTCAAAATGCCTTTCAAATGGTTCAAATTAATATTATTTGCTCTATATACTTCATTCCTTTTTTGCAAAATATTTATAATATCAAGCCAATTTTTTTCGATAGAGTGTAACACGTAGTACACTCTGTTCCAACGGGTTGGGGAAAAACTTTTTAAGGTTGAACATAAATTTGAATTTTCACCAGAATTTTTAAAATATTTCACCAACTTTGTAGCGACATCGCAAAGTAAGTTTTTGTCCGAAATCTCGCACATTGCTTTTCCAAAATATTGTGTAGCAAATGATTAATGCAATGTATGTACATATATTATTGTAGCCTCGGTAAGCAGCCACCATATTCGACCCTCTATTGGTAAAAATTGCAGATTTTTCGTCCATTTGACAATCAAATTTGCGTAATAACTTTAATGTTTTTCGCAAAATATTTACCCCTGCAGATTTAAAAATTGTTTGTTGTAACGCCAATTGTTTGTAATAAAGGCACGAATTCATAATTATGATTCTACGTACCTGTACATTTCTCACCTTCCATCGACTTTAATCCAAGAAGTCTGTTTATCATTTTTCCATCTTCTATGTAATGCAGTGTTGTTGAGAGATAAGAAGTTCGCAAACAATTATCTGTCCATATGTCAGCCGTTAAACCGAAGCCATTATTTTTAACTTTTTGTATCTCACTTACAATTTGCTCCTTTTTTGTATCGTAACATTTTGTAGCGTTACGAGAAATTGTTGTCGAATGCGGCAGTAATTTCTTTACATCTACATTAGCACCGTATTTTGCCCCTAGTGACATAAAAACCTCAGCAAGTTTGTGAAAACCTGAGTCATCTACAATTTCAAATGGACGATAGTGTTGTTCAATCCATTTTGTTAAAGCTTCTGTAACATTTTGCTTATCTTCATTGCTAACATCGGTTTTTGGCACATCCATTGTCATTTTCAAGCTTCTATAACACTTGTGCCGAACCAAATTAGATGTGCCTTTTTCATTATATTTTTGCACATTGAAACACTTCCTGCATGCCACTACATTTTGCAGTTCTTCACCATTTTCGTTCAGAATTATTCCGAAAATATTCCAAACGTTGCTTCTGCCACGTTTATTGCTAATAGAGATTCTTCACGTACAATTTTTGCCTTGATAAAGGCATTGCTCATTTCTGCATCAACAAATTCGTTCGAAGTACAATTATTTGGCTACAAATTATAAATACATAGTCTACAGTGGCGAGCATAAGCGATTGCATAACTATTTTTTCATTTTTCATTTTGTAGTACTAAAGTGCAAATTTGAACTTAATGTACGTATGTATATATGTACATACATTATAAAATTACAAATCAACTAAATCTTGGCTCGTGTGTAAGTTATTAAAGCAGAAAAATTAAAAAATAGGTATTCACCCTTATCGGGAAGTTCCCCCGGAAAAAAATTCGCCTCATCTTTTTTTGTTCGGGTGAACTTATTTCGCCTATCGAATCAAATTGCGCACGATTTTTATACGAAATTCGCAATACCACGAGTTATAGGATGTGTTGATGGAACACACGTCAACATAATATCTCCTTCAAGAAACATTCATCAATTTTACAACAGAAAAGGCAAATGCAGTTTAAACGTTATGCTCGTAAGTACTATATTTATAAATTAAGGTAAAATAAAGAAATTTGTATACATAAATGGATTTTCAGGTATGTGACAGCCATCTGAGAATTCGATTTATTGATACTACACATCCTGGTGCTTGTCACGATGCTTTTATATGGAACATAAGCAACTTAAGATCTGAAATGGAACGAAACTATTTGGAAACCAATAACAAAGTTTGTCTTCTAGGTAACAGCTTAAATCCAACGAAACAAATGAATTAAAATTCCAACCTTTTTAGGAGATGCTGGGTACCCCCTAGAGCCTTGGCTGCTTACTCCATACAGAACACCAGAAAGTGGTTCAGCTCAGGCCAAATTTAATGAAGTGCACACGCGTTGCCGAAATATAATCGAAAGAACAAATGGTGTTCTTAAAAACCGATGGAGGTGCCTGTTAAGTGCAAGAGAGTTGTACTATGCTCCTGCTAAGGCAATACAAATAATTAACGTTTGCGCAGCTTTACATAACATTTGCATTCATTATAAAAGTGATGCAAATTTTCCTAACCCATCTGTTAATAAAGATGTCAATGAGATCTCCACAGTAGGTAATCAACAAATCGCCGAAGTGAACACTACCTATCTGGTCTCAGGTCAGGGCATTCGTACAGAAATCGCTAACACACTTTAATCAAAATAAAAATTTCATTTCATTCTTTGTTTATTTAAAAATATTCAGGTAACTTATATTAAAATATATGTGCAGTGAGTGTCAGTGAAAATCGTACAGCGAATTTCGGCCAATATTTTGAAAATTTGTCTTGTAATATTTTATATGTTTTTTGCTTTAATACATAGTTCATTTCCTTTAACATACATAGTTCATAGTTTTAAACCTTTAGATTTGCCTTTCCGTAGAAAGCAAAAATTAAAAAAATCAGTCTTACAAAAATATATTATTTAGTCTTGGGATCTACCTTTCCTTAGAAGTTCTAGTTTCATTTCCTTTAACTCTAACGTCCGCCGATTATTTTCTAGTAGCTCCTCAAGTTCTATTTTACGCAACTTTTCCCTTTCAAAATTGTGCCTCATCATTTCGGTGGATTTCTTCTCCTTCTGATCGCATATTCGTTCTTGTATGCGATATATTTTTTTAGTCCAATATTCCATTTCTTTATTGTTTGACTTAATTTCTTTTAATATTTCGCCTAACTTACAACAAAGCTCTGGTTGCGTTTCCAGTTCTTTCAAAATCAACTCGCTACTTGTTCAATATCCCGGATGTTTGGACGAAAATCGGTACTACAGCCAGGAACTTCTTCATCCTGTATTACGATTTCCGACAAAACTTTAACATTGGAATCTACCTTCGCTCTTTTTGCTGGCAATCCATAGCATTACGAGTTTTCAACCCTATCAATTGATGCCTTCATATCCAGAAGTTGGTATATTGCTTCTTCTGCAGTCGACAATTTTTGCGTTTTGTTAGGTCCGCCTCCTGTCCCCGTTTCATATATTTTATTTTGGGAAGCCTTCTTCCGTACATATCGTTTTTGGTCACTCCACACCTAGTAATATGTACTTTGGTATAATGATCAGATTTTTCAAAAATAACTACACAAAACTTACCTTTTTCCACTCAAACTCACTCTTAACCGGTGGACCAATGCTATTCAAGGCCAACGTAAACTCCTTCCAGAACTCGGCCACTTTTTCCCGATTTTCTTTTACAAACCCTTTTGCAATGTCGGGTTTTTGTAGCATTTTTTCTAGCAGCATCTCAGACTGGGCTCTATTTATTGATTTACTCCTAAAAATAAATGTAAATTGAATTAAAAGTACATCTATTATTCAAAACAAACCGTTACTTACATTTTATTGCGGTCTTGTTCGCCTGTAAAACAAAAGTGAATGATTTTGCATTTTCCACTTGTTCATTTCGCCCGAATAAAAAGTTGACAATAGGGCGAAATGTTTTTCGAGCATGAAAAACAGTTTACGATAAGGCGAAAATTTTCGGGCGAAAATGAAACTCCCGATAAGGGTGATTGTGCCACTTTTTCTCACCAGTGTATGTATGTAGTTATTGTATTTACATTAAGCACTTTCTTTATTTTATTGTTAATTTTTGAAAATAGTTACCAGAAATACTCGTACTTACATCGTTTACTGCCATTGTAATATCTTTCAAATACTGCAAATTTCAAATTTTAAATTTCAAATTCTTTGACAAATAATTTTGCACTTCCCCGTTTTAGCTTGTAAAATTAAATGATTGCGATTGCAATTATACATATATATGTATGTATATATAAAAAGGTACCGTTAAATGAGTGACATATGTATGTACGTCATGTAGTTTTATTCAATTTTGTTTGTTCTCGTTCAGACAGGGAAACTTTTGTCGCGGCAACTCGTTACTTGTAGGAGAGAGAGGGACGGGGAAAGGGGAAGGGCACCGAGTTGATCGTGCTCGGGCGACACGCTTTGTGTTCTTATTCGTCTCAGTCGGCGGCTAAGAAATTTGACATTCCTTTTCATTTATAAATTCTTTCAGTGGTTGCAGTTTTGTTGAGTTTTAAGTGAATACATACGGTAATTTGAGAAATGAAATTTTGTTCTTATTTTTTGCGATTAAATATACACATGTGTGTGCATATACTATACATATTAAGGTAAATTATGTTAAAACTTCATTTTTCAATCACCTTTTACTTATAATCACAAAATTTATCAGAATGGTAAATGCCGCTTAAGCGAAGCGTACAGAAATTTGCGAAAATGATATAAAACGAAATGTCAGAAAATTGCCTGAACAGAGTTGCCTGTGTGAACGCGACGAGCAACACCAAAAGGGAAATCGCCGATAATAAGCAACAAAAGTTTCCCCGTTTGAACACTGTCTTTCAGTTTTGTTTTGCATTTCCATTGCGCGCTCACCATATCAACCCAAAAGGTAATAAATCATTCAGTGTGTTTATTGCCTTTTGCAAAGGCAACAAAACAATGATTTGTTTTTATTGTCTTTGCGAAGAGTAGTAAGACAGTGTTCAAACGGGGAAACTTTTGTTGCTTATTATCGGCGATTTCCCTTTTGGTGTTGCTCGTCGCGTTCACACAGAGCAACTCTGTACAGGCGCTTTTCTGGCATTTCATTTTATATCATTTTCGCAAATTTCTGTACGCTTCGCTTAAGCGGCATGTACCATTCTGATAAATTTTGTGATAATAAGTAAAAGGTGTTGAAAAATGAAGTTTTAACATAATTTACGTTAATATGTATAGTATATGCATACACATGTGTATATTTAATCGCAAAAAAATAAAAACAAAGTTTCATTTCCCAACTTACCGTATGTATTCACTTAAAACTCAACAAAACTGCAACCATTGAAAGAATTTATAAATGAAAAGGAATGTCAAATTTCTTAGCTGCCGACTGAGACGAATAAGAACACAAAGCATGTCGCCCGAGCACGATCAACTCGGTGCCCTTCCCCTTTCCCCGTCCCTCTCTCTCCTACAAGTAACGAGTTGCCGCGACAAAAGTTTCCCTGTCTGAACGAGAACTAAGTGAATCATTGCCAAAACAGAAAAATGAGTATTGAGTGTCGTTGTTCTTTCTGTTTGGTGCCTTTCAGGTTTCAAGCCTTCATTGCAATAAATCTACTCAAATCAAGCACAATGCAACAAGTCACACTGTGTGGTTGACAATATGAGTGCAGGCCTTTAATGTACATATGTGTAACTTTCAATAAATATTTTAAGTAGTTTAACAAAATATTCCAGAAGCACCGAAGAAATTGCATTTATTGTTTATCATATGTACATATGTGTGTACATGCATGCATTTATTTAACAATGCATATTTAATCGAATTACTTCCATGCAAAAGGGCGCGTACAAGCATACATATGTGTAGATATGTAAATAAAATCGGATTAATTATGTACATACATACATATGTACATATGTATGTATGCTCATACGTATGTACATACATATGTTAGTTTACAAGCGCGCACATGCAACCGAACTCTAAGTCTGTGCGGAAAGTTTGACAAAACATCTTATTTCCAGTAGTGCGATTCACTAACTTATTTTAACGATATTCGCATGGTTAACTCATATTAACGAAAATTTTAACTTAAATAAAAGATAAATTCGAAATTCGGTGATTTGTTTACTTGTAATTAAAAAATGAACATTGAATAATATCGTTTGAATATTTGGCATAGGGTTTATCACGAGGGGCCGAAGAAGTAAGCGCTCCAACAGTGAATCGACGTTTACTCCGAGATGTGGGCAATCCCTTTCATTTGAATGCAAGAGTATTTTGGAGCCGTGTCGGTTAACTCTAAACATGTCTGAAAACCTAATTTCTCAGCTTGGCAGGTTTTCTATGACCCAAGTGGAGCGTCAAGCTGCTAAAGAAATATTTGCTTCAATGTCGTCACCTATTGTGGGAGGCACTACTGGGACCGTCGATTGTACTCGTGTATCAATTTTGGCGCCAAAGAATCATGAGGCGGTTATGTCTACCACCATTTCTGCCATTTAATTAATCTGCAAATGGTAAAACCAAACTTTTATGAAGGATTCCTGTATAAAATAGAAATATGGTTTATTTTTAATTTATAGATAAATGATCCTAATTAAAAATTCTGAAATATAAATCCCAAATACCCTGGAGCACAACACGATTCATAACAGAGCGAATTTTGAAAACGAAAACCATGACATACATATATGCAGGTTATTACGCATATTCCTAGGTGTCGAGTTGATGACTATCCCACCAAATCACTCAGAAATATTTTTACGAATTGTTAAACAGACTATCGTGGTAAAAGTTTAGTTTAAATATTAAACTTGTATGTCAAAGAGCGAAATTTATTGATATGAAAATAAAAACTCGAAAGCCAAATAAGCTCTTTTATCAAAATTCCACAGAAATAGTTTCTTCACACAAAATTAAAGTTTCTTCTTTCCGCAATTCACACGAAAAAGCGGTGTCGCAAAGCCGCCCTCATTAATCTGGGTTGAGTTGAACTAGTTTGTATTTGAGGTAGATAGGAGAAAAAAGTGGACCATAATACAAATATTGATATACTAGATCGAATAAAAGAAGATCTGAAAGAACACACTTACATATACATACATACATATATAAGATTACGTTAAGTTGTACTCCTCATAATTAAATTTACAACTTAAATTCTGGTACTTTATACCCTCTCAGAATAAAAATAGTACGGTTTATTTGCTAAGTCTTTTGTATAGGTTGGTTCATTTCATTGATTTCATTTATTGATTAACACATTAGTACAGTAAGATCAAAGATGTCTTTTGTAGTACAACAATATAAAATACAATAGTGAACACTTAAAATAAACACTTAGAACAAACAAATAAGTACATACGGAGATTACGTTACAAATTATATTAAAAACAATACTGATATATAAATAATGATTTTAAAAAGTAGAACTTGGAAGCAATGAAACATTGGTATGACTAGATATATGTACAAGTTAACGGCAGACCACACATAGCAGCATAATGGCAATTGTAAACAATAATGGATAAAAGAATTTCACAACGTTGCAGACTAAGAAATGTAACTTATATATTTTTTCCTCTTCTGATGGAATAATTTGGTAATAGATATTCTTTGATATTCCTTTGTTCTTCCATCAGAATTTCATCACAGGCTGACGCAATGATAAGGCGTCGTTGTGAAATAGTTTTTAAGTAAACATTATAAAGTAGATAAATAAGAGCAACTTGCAGAAATAAAGTTAGTTTTTATTGATCTTGACTGAACTGTTCACCGTTTGTCTTATTATCCGCTGACTGCGGGATTAATAACTCATTTTTTAAAAAGTCTTTTCCTTTACGGAAAAGCATAATTGGCGCCCAACGTGGGGCTCGCGTATTTTTTTAACAAGGGAAAAACCAAGTATCCCAAAAAAAAGATAAGTCGCGAGTGGCTCGTGTCCACCCTTGTAAATAAGTAAAGATAAAAATTACTGAAAACAAGTAGTCACGTGGAACTCGCTAAATTAATCGGGAAAAAGGAGAAAATGAAAAAGTATCCTAAATCGAAATAATCGCGAGTGGCCTTAGTCCACATTTTAATAAATAACAAAGTAACAAGTAACACAAAAGTAGCCGACGGCGAATTAATTAAATTTAAAAAAAAATTTAACAAAAGCACCAGGCTCAGGAAATGTTTGCCGTGAACCAAATAAATGAAAAGTTCAGCATAACCAATAGTATTTCAAGAGGAACGTACAACGTACAACACTGAGGCAGATTACATACAGTGACAAGCCTAACGAAAGAGGACCTGGAGCACCTACCATTCCTGAATCAAATCTAAATGGTCACCAACAGAAATAAGTTAAGGTAATCTATATATGGGAAACACCCCATCTAAATCAAAAGTATATTTCATACTATATAATATTTTTATAATTACGTTGGCATAGACCAAAATAATAAAAAGTGCTAGAAATTAAGAGTGAAAAGGAAAATAAAATAAAAGTAAAAATGGCAAACAGTGACGCGAATTTGACAGTGGACTTAATAACCAGATTAATAGCCAATAGCAATTTAAGCCTTAGGCAAGAAATAGAAATATTAAAGTCTCAAGTTGAAGTGGGAACGCGTAGGGCTACAGATTATGCGTCGGAAACTAGAAATGATAGTATAACGTGTCAGGAGTCTTTAGATGTCATAAAATCATTGCCCGAGTTTCCCGGGAAAATTAACGCATATGTGAGTTGGAGAGAGGCGGCTCACAATGCCATGAGTTTGTATGTTAGGAGTAGTAGGAGATACTTCGCAGCCTTAACTATCCTTAGGAATAAAGTAACACAGGACGCTAACGATGTTTTAACCAATCATGGTACTGTACTAAATTTTGATGCGATAGTCGCTCGGCTTGACTTCGCATACTCGGGCAAACGTCCGATCCACATTATCGAACAAGAACTGAGTGTCTTGAGGCAGGGTTCAATGTCGGTCATTGAATACTATAACGTCGTTAACAGGAAATTGACCTTGTTAATTAATAAAACCATATTGACGCATAGTAGTACGGCGGACATAACCAAGGAGTTAAACAAGAAAAATAGGGATCATGCCCTAAGAATTTTTATAACAGGACTTAACGCGCCTTTGAGAGATATATTGTTCTCTCTTAATCCGCAGGACTTGCCTGATGCTTTGGCTAAAGCACAGGAACTCGAATCAAATAATCAAAGAGCATTATTTGCTCAAAATTTCGCTAATGAAAAAACTAAGGCCAAACTGACGAATTATTCAAATAATAATTTGAGGTTTCCCCACAGAAATAACGTACCGAAACCTGAGCCGATGGATATAGATCCATCTATTTCGAGATTTAGGAGAAACGTCAATAATAAACCTCAACTAAATAATGGGTTTTATAATCAAACCGCGCACATGGCTAGCACAAGTGCTCAAGTCAATAAGGTGCAACAAAATTATGGGGCTCAAGCCCAAGAAGCACACGGCGTGAAGAGGCAACGTGAGAGCAACAATAGCTTCAGGCCTCAAGAAAAAGCGCAAAGGATAAATAATATAAATGAAAGTCATTTTTTAGAGGACGACCTCCCCTACATTAACCTCTATGACGAAAAACTAAAGAAAAATCTTAAAGCTCTTGTCGATACAGGAGCTACTTCTTGCTATATAAGGCAGGGGGTATACAGAAATGGAAATGAATTGACAATACACAAACGTGTAAAAACAATAAATGGTTATTCAATCATAAAGTTTTATCATTTGATAACCCTATTTGGAGTAGAACAGATTTTCTACGAAGTAGAAAATTTGGAATCCGATCTCCTTTTAGGATATAATTTATTAAAAAAAGTGGAAGCACGTATTGACGTGTACAATGGGAAAATTTATTATAAAATTATATGTGGCAATGAAAACATTGAAAAAAGCATGAATATCAAAGTTCATGAGAAAAATAAGGAATTATTTTTAAACCCCTTGGAACAAAAAGTTTCTAAGCGAAGGTTTTACCGGCAATTTAAAAGAAAATAAAAAAAGTAAAAAAATTACTCTTAAAACAAACACTGTGGAACACAAGGTTTCTACAGCGCCAGCCGAGGAATTTACCGGCAATGTAATGATAAACAAATATTTTGCTTTGGGACATGAAGATCCTAAAGTGCCAGCCGACGACTTTACCGGCAATATCGATAACTGTTCAATACTGAGCGAAAGAGGTTCGGAAATAACAGGTGATAAAAACATAAAAACATATAGTTTGGGTACATATCCTGAACATGAAAATTATGAGTTAATAAAGTCAAAAGAATACATAAAAAGCAAAATCAGAAAAATACATCCTGAGGTCGATACGAGTTTTCCATTCAGAACAGACGTAAAAGCAGTAATAAGAACGGAAGGCAAAGAGCCTATTTGGAGTAGACAATATCCATATCCTCTTTCTGTAAATTCGTTTGTAAATAAGGAGATCGACAGGATGTTGAGTGAAGAAATTATAAGACCAAGTAGAAGTCCTTACAACTCACCCATTTGGGTAGTACCGAAAAAAGGTGCAAACGATGATGATTCTCCAAAGTTCAGACTGGTTATAGACTACAAAAAGCTTAACGAGCAAACCATTTCCGATCGGTATCCTATACCGGATACAAACATAATTTTGTCAAATTTAGGGAAAGCAAAATACTTCTCAAGCATTGACTTGGAGTCCGGCTTTCACCAAATTTTAATGTTTGAAGGCGACATAGAAAAGACAGCATTTTCCATTAATAATGGAAAGTATGAGTTCTTGCGCATGCCCTTCGGCCTTAAAAACGCTCCTAGAATTTTTCAAAGAGCAATGGATGATATATTGCGCGATTATATTGGAAAAATATGTCACGTTTACATGGACGATATAATTATTTTTCAGAAAGTATGGAACAACATATGAAAGACTTAGTATTGATAATTGAAATACTTAGCAAGGCGAATATGAAAATTTCTCTAGAAAAATCGAAATTTTTTGAAATCCAAATAGAATTTCTTGGTTACATTATAGCTCAAAATACTATCAAAGCCGATCCACATAAAATCGAGTTAATGCTTAATTATCCTTTACCCAAAAGTTTACGGGAATTGAGAGGTTATTATTATTATTATTATACATGACTAACTTATAATTAAAATTATAGGCTAGTAGTAAGATAGGAGCAATGGTAGCAAAGACCTTCAGCTCGCGTAATACATTAAATTTTATGTGAGGAGAGAAATAAATTAAATTTTATAGTACAGCCTGGTGGATTTGAGATATGCTACGATTTTCTTTACATTACCTGTGTTTGGAGTGGACAAGAAAGTTAAAGGATTGTTGCCTTCAAAGAATTTGGTTCTATTGGATTGGAAAAGTGGACAATCTGCTAGGATATGGGATATATTAATGTTTGTGGTTTGGTTACAAAAGTGGCAGTATAATTGTGGAGTATTTGTGATGTGGTAACTGTGCGTAATATTTGTGTATCCTAAGCGTAGACGTTCGAATTTTATTAAGTCTAGCCGGTTAATGGTATCGTCGATATGTTGGGTAAATGTTTGTATATTTGTATGATTGCTGTTGATAGATTGGTACCATGTAGATGTTTCAAGAAATGTGTTGTTGTGGATCTGTCTGTAGTGTAGTGTAATATGCCTCTTTATGTCTCTTAAGTTCCAGGTTTGTGTAGAAGTTAGGGGACGGGAGGGAGCTGATTTGCCAACGTGGTCGGCCAGTTCATTTCCTTGGATGGCTGAATGTCCTGGAATCCATATTAGGAGAAATTTAGGATAGTATTCCGTTAGGATATTTTTGATTTTGTGGGAGTAATATTCGCTATTTATAGGATTGGAGATGGAGTCTATTGAGGAGAGCGAGTCCGTGCATACAGCATATTTTCCTTCTTTGTGTATATGGTAGTCTAGAGCTTTAAAAATGGCAATAATCTCCGCTGTAAAGACTGAAGAGTAATCGGGTAGGAGGGAGTTGAATATAGTCGATGTACTTGTTGTAACACTGTAACTGGTTGAGTGACTGGTTTTAGACCCATCCGTAAAAATTAGTGTATAGTCCTGTATTTTGCTCAAAAGTTCTGAGAACCGTTTTTGGTACGTTCTGATGGAGGTAGAGGACTTGGGCAATGTTCGTAGAGAAGCTTTGATGGAGGACGTGGGAAAATCCCATTGTGGAAATTTGTGTGTTGTTGAGGAGTCGCAAAGGTAAGGAAGCTGTAAGAGAGAGCATTTGGCTATTGTTTTGGAGATGACGGATTCGACCTTTTGTTTTGTATTGAGATTGGTGACAGTGGATATAAGCTCATATATTGGTGTGTCGCAAGTGAGAAAGGATTTGGAAAGTTTCGCGGTGATGTAATCCCTAGTTGTCTCGATTGATTTTATGTTGGCTTCGTACATTAGATTACTGATGCGAGTGGTTCGAAAGGCGCCAAACGCTATGCGGACCGTTGCATTAAGAACAGAGCGTAGTTTATTGGGGGTACTTTTGGCAGTGTATCCGTAGAGGAATATGCCGTACTCAATTTTTGAGATTATTAATGCTTTTATAACGGATATGAGAGAGCTAATGTTGCAATTAAACTTGTTGCTGGAGAGACATTTGACTATGTTGAGATTATGGCCAAGGGCGAGTAAAAGTGATTCAACGTGAGGTTGCCATCGGTATTTGGAGTTAAAGGTTACTCCTAGAATTTTGAGATTGTCTACATCGTTCAGACGAATATTTCCAAATTGTACGGTACACTTGCAGTTACGTTTTCTACAAATGTGTAGATGTTGGCATTTATGCGGAGATAACTCAGCTCCAGAGTACTCGCACCATTCCAATATTTCATCGACTAGTGAATTTATGTTTATCGCTTGGTTTTTTATGTTGCTAAGTTTCATGATGATATGGAAGTCATCTGCGTATGCGCAAAAATTTAGTTCCCTGCGTATTGATAATATGTTAGCAAGTTTATTGTAGGCGATTAAAAATAGTAATACGGAGAGAGGGGATCCTTGTGGGATTCCGTTGTGAAGATTTAATGTGCTGGAGTGTTTGAAATTGACTTTAACTTTGATTTGCCTATTTCTCATAAAATTTATAATCTAGCTTATTATTTTCTTACCGATCTTCCATTCCATGCAATGTATGTATACCCGTGTGAGATTTGAGGCCACAGAAACGCCTTATATTTGACCACACTGTTCTGGAAGGGGTGGTGGGCTTGATAGCGGACATAGAAGTTCTTTTGGTGATTTTTATTTCCCTTTTTAGTTTGGCTGCAGCTTTTTTGTAGTTCAAGATGTTTTCGTTCGTAATGGACCGCTTCAGCTTAATCCAAAGCTTGTTCTTTTGAGTCTTTAAGTTCTCTAAATTTTTATTCCACCAAGGGACAGATTTCTCTAAGTGGCGAACTGATGATTGGGGAATGGATAGGTGTGCGCTTCTTAATATTATTCTTTGCATATTTGCGGCTTCTTTGTTGATGTTTTCACTTACTTCTATCCCTCTAGTAAGTTGGTCTGAAATCTCATAATAACTGTCCCAGTTGGCAAGCTTAGTTAAAAATTTCGGTTTAATGGGGTTGAACGTGGAATTGTTTGTGGGGAATAGAGTTGTTATAATGGGAAAATGATCACTCCCCATGAAGTAGTCATTTACTTTCCATTTTGCGTCGAGATGGAGTCTATTGAGGAGAGCGAGTCCGTGCATACAGCATATTTTCCTTCTTTGTGTATATGGTAGTCTAGAGCTTTAAAAATGGCAATAATCTCCGCTGTAAAGACTGAAGAGTAATCGGGTAGGAGGGAGTTGAATATAGTCGATGTACTTGTTGTAACACTGTAACTGGTTGAGTGACTGGTTTTAGACCCATCCGTAAAAATTAGTGTATAGTCCTGTATTTTGCTCAAAAGTTCTGAGAACCGTTTTTGGTACGTTCTGATGGAGGTAGAGGACTTGGGCAATGTTCGTAGAGAAGCTTTGATGGAGGACGTGGGAAAATCCCATTGTGGAAATTTGTGTGTTGTTGAGGAGTCGCAAAGGTAAGGAAGCTGTAAGAGAGAGCATTTGGCTATTGTTTTGGAGATGACGGATTCGACCTTTTGTTTTGTATTGAGATTGGTGACAGTGGATATAAGCTCATATATTGGTGTGTCGCAAGTGAGAAAGGATTTGGAAAGTTTCGCGGTGATGTAATCCCTAGTTGTCTCGATTGATTTTATGTTGGCTTCGTACATTAGATTACTGATGCGAGTGGTTCGAAAGGCGCCAAACGCTATGCGGACCGTTGCATTAAGAACAGAGCGTAGTTTATTGGGGGTACTTTTGGCAGTGTATCCGTAGAGGAATATGCCGTACTCAATTTTTGAGATTATTAATGCTTTTATAACGGATATGAGAGAGCTAATGTTGCAATTAAACTTGTTGCTGGAGAGACATTTGACTATGTTGAGATTATGGCCAAGGGCGAGTAAAAGTGATTCAACGTGAGGTTGCCATCGGTATTTGGAGTTAAAGGTTACTCCTAGAATTTTGAGATTGTCTACATCGTTCAGACGAATATTTCCAAATTGTACGGTACACTTGCAGTTACGTTTTCTACAAATGTGTAGATGTTGGCATTTATGCGGAGATAACTCAGCTCCAGAGTACTCGCACCATTCCAATATTTCATCGACTAGTGAATTTATGTTTATCGCTTGGTTTTTTATGTTGCTAAGTTTCATGATGATATGGAAGTCATCTGCGTATGCGCAAAAATTTAGTTCCCTGCGTATTGATAATATGTTAGCAAGTTTATTGTAGGCGATTAAAAATAGTAATACGGAGAGAGGGGATCCTTGTGGGATTCCGTTGTGAAGATTTAATGTGCTGGAGTGTTTGAAATTGACTTTAACTTTGATTTGCCTATTTCTCATAAAATTTATAATCTAGCTTATTATTTTCTTACCGATCTTCCATTCCATGCAATGTATGTATACCCGTGTGAGATTTGAGGCCACAGAAACGCCTTATATTTGACCACACTGTTCTGGAAGGGGTGGTGGGCTTGATAGCGGACATAGAAGTTCTTTTGGTGATTTTTATTTCCCTTTTTAGTTTGGCTGCAGCTTTTTTGTAGTTCAAGATGTTTTCGTTCGTAATGGACCGCTTCAGCTTAATCCAAAGCTTGTTCTTTTGAGTCTTTAAGTTCTCTAAATTTTTATTCCACCAAGGGACAGATTTCTCTAAGTGGCGAACTGATGATTGGGGAATGGATAGGTGTGCGCTTCTTAATATTATTCTTTGCATATTTGCGGCTTCTTTGTTGATGTTTTCACTTACTTCTATCCCTCTAGTAAGTTGGTCTGAAATCTCATAATAACTGTCCCAGTTGGCAAGCTTAGTTAAAAATTTCGGTTTAATGGGGTTGAACGTGGAATTGTTTGTGGGGAATAGAGTTGTTATAATGGGAAAATGATCACTCCCCATGAAGTAGTCATTTACTTTCCATTTTGCGTCGATAGCTGGTGGGGGTGAACAAAAGGTGAGATCGATATGGGATAAGGTGTTGTGTGTGTTGAAGTGAGTGGCAGTGCCGTCATTGAGTAGGGTGTAATGAGAGTTATCTAAAAACTTTGAAATCAAGTTCCCTCTGGCATTGTTACGGGAAGATCCCCATTTTCTGTGCCAACTGTTGAAGTCTCCAGTAACTAAACGAGGTAAACGGGTGGGTTCAAAAGCTTCCAGCAACAGTGATGACGTCAGTCTGGTGGCATGGGATATGTAGGTAGAGTTAATGATAAATTTTATTTTAGAGTGAATTATGGCAGATATTGTTTCGAATTGTGTATTGGTGTTCAGGGGTTCATATTGTATTTGTTTATGTATTAGAAGTGCAACTCCACCGTAAGATGTTGTTGCTTCATTTTTGTTGAGCATAATATAGTTGACGGGAGTTGGAATGTTATGTGTCGTATGGAGGTGAGTTTCTTGTAAAGTGATTAAGAGTGGTCGGTATCGCTTAATTAATATGAGAAGTTCGTTGTAGTGATTAACGTAGCCGTTGATGTTCCATTGCATTATTTTAAGAGTCATTGGAAGAGTAGCTTAAGAGCTTGCGTTGGGAGGTGAGAGGATGATAGGTGCTGTTGGAGATGTGTGGGTATGTGCTGGCTACTGGTAAATTGAGATAGGTTTGATTGTTACTGTATGCTAATAGAAGAGAAAGGTTGAAGAGTGTTTTCCATTTAAAAGAGTTTGATGTTATGTGTAATATGACTACTTTTTGGATATTTGTGTTCAATTTAGGTAAGAGGGTTAATGTAAATGATGATATTGAGTAATAAATTGTTTTCTTATTTATAGGACTTCCTCATGTTGTAGTTCCATTGTTGTAGATTCAGATGAATCGTCGAGCTCGTGTTTGGTTGGTTTTGGTGATTTGGAATTGCGAGTTGCAGAGTGCTGTAATTTCAGTTTAGCTTTCATTTTGTTTGAAATACCTCTGGGAAAAATTTTAATTTTTGTTTCGGTTAAACGCTGTGTGGTGGGTTTAGGCAAAGGCTTCGATGTTGAAGGAGTGACGTCGTCGTCTGAAGGTAAGCTTTCATAACTTACTAGTTCTCTTCGTTGTCGTTGCTGATTTATTGGTTTGGTGACGGTGCTACTTTGAGCGGGCGATTCTTGTGTTTGTGCGTATAGAGCAGAGTTGTTACGGGTGACAGCTGAGTAGGATGGTCCGCTATGTTGGTTTCGCTCTTTGTATGTGGATATTGCTTTCCTTCTGTCAACCTTTTCCAATGTTATGATCGCTTGAATCTCTTTTTCACGTTCGAATATAGGGCATTTTTTGTCGTATGAGTTGTGGTTGTAGGTTTGGATGTCGTTTTCTTTGCAGTTGACGCAGCTCTTTATGTTTACACATTCTTCGTTGTCTTCGCTGGCATGAAATTCGTTAGCACAGTTAGGGCATATTTTGGCATTTTTGCATATTTTTTCTATGTGTCCATATCGTTGACATTTTTTACACCTTAGTGGAAGTGGAATGTAAGGTCGGATTTTGATTTTTTCGTACCCTATTGGCATTTCAGTTGGCAGAGATATTGAAGAGAAAGTGAGTATAATTAGACCAGTCTCCTTCAGTGAGTCGTTGTTTTCCTTTTTAAATATTTTCTTCACTTCTGTTACGTTTTGGTTTCTCAATTCATCGAGGATTTCTTCTTCTTTTATACCGCGCAAATCTTTGGAGTAGATGACACCTTTAGTTGAGTTGAGTGAAGTGTGCTCGGAGATTTCAATGTGTATAGTGGGCGAGAGTGACACTAATTTCACTAATTTTTCGGCTTGATTGTAGTTTTTAGTTTTAATTAATATGTTACCATTTCTGAGTTTTTTGCAAGTTTCCACCTCACTCCCGGCGGTATAATCGATTACCTTTTTAATTAAGAAAGGCGACACATTTGCGAGTGTATCGTTACTTAATTTTCTGCACATAACCAAATACTTAGGGCCACATGTTTTTTGTTGAATTGTTTTTGTGTGGTCAAAAATAATCAATGGTTGGGCATTATTGGACAAAATTGGTTGGTCGAGCATTGTTATTGTTGGGGGGTAAACCCCGGCTAAATATCTGGAGGCACTCGTAGGCCTGTCTTTTTTATGTCACGAACCGTATATGTGGCACTATAAGTTTATTGTCTGAGAAAATAGTATTTTATTGTGTGCACAGTGCACAGTAGTAATTCAGGCACTTCGGTTTTGCAAAACAAAAGCAAAAGAAGAACACTTGTAAGCGAAAAAGATATCTGTCCAGCGCGAGAGATGGTCAGAGACGAACTGGAATTGAGAGGTTTTATGGGCATTACGGGCTATTATCGTAAATTCGTTAAAGATTACGCGGCGATCGCAAAACCTTTGACAAAATACTTATCAGCAGAAAATGGTAGGGTCTCAAAAAATATCTCGAAAAAAGTTATGATTGAAATTGATGAAGCAGGAATATCTGCATTTAATAGGCTAAAGAAACATTTAGCGTCAGAAATGGAATTGACGCAACCCGATTATTCAATGAAATTGGTATTGACTACCGACGCTTCTAATGTTGCAATAGGCGCGGTACTTTCACAAGAAAATAAACCAATTACGTTTATTTCAAGAACTCTTAATAAAACAGAGAGGAATTATGCTACTAATGAAAAGGAATTATATGCCATAGTCTGGGCATTAAAAAATCTTCGGAATTATCTGTATGGGGTGACGAATCTTGAAATTCATACAGATCATCAACCATTAACCTTTGCATTGTCCACTCGTAACCCCAATTCTAAAATGAAAAGGTGGCATGCATTTATCGAGAAATTTTCTCCGAAGTTTGTGTATCAGCCAAGGAAAAACTAACATTGTAGCTGATGCACTATCACGCCTCGAATTAAATAATTTATCAAATGAATCAGGAGATTCAGCAGATGATGAATCACAACATTTTGCGCAAAGTAGCGATAATGTTTGCATACAGGAAACAAAAAAACCTCTGAATTTGTTTAAACAACAAATTACTTTGTGTAAAAACAGGTTCACGATTCATGAACTAATCACAAGTTTTGGCAATACCAGACATTTAATTGAATACGATACCGTTGAAAATTTGCTCACCATTTTGAAAGAGTATATTGAACCAAAATTGGTGACTGCCATTCATTGTACAGTCGAGGATCTGTACGAAATACAAAGACCTCTGCGGGAAACATTCCTGAATAAATTTGTCTACACTAGACTATTTCCAATGGACATTCCTAACAGAGAAGACCAAGCAGATATAATTGAACAGACTCATAATAGAGCTCATAGAAATTATGTCGAAAATACAAAACAGATAGAAAAACTCTATTATTGGCCAGAGATGCGAAAACAATTAAAACAATACGGGATAAACTGTATAACTTGCAACAAAAATAAATATGATCGTCATCCTAAGAAAATTCCAATAGGGAAAGCACCTATTCCGGATAAAGAAGGAGAACAATTACATCTCGATATTTTTTACGCTCAAAAATTCTAATTTATAACGTGTGTAGACGCTTACTCTAAGTTTCTTATATTAAAACACATTGAAGACAAAACAAACATAGAGGAAAAAGTTTTGGAATTGCTCCAGACTTTCCCGGAAGTAAAACAAATAATATTGGACAATGAGCCCAGCTTCACAACACCCCAGTTTAGATCATTAATGCAAAGATTGAATGTGGAAATCTATTTTTGTGATCCACGTCATAGTACAAGCAATGGACAAATAGAAAGAGTCCACTCGACAATAATAGAAATCGCTAGATGCATAAAGGAGGAATATAATATAGTTAGCGATTTAGAAACAATTTTTATAGCCGGTCAACACTACAATTTGACAATCCATTCTGTGACAAATCTGAAACCGACAGACGTTTTTCATAATAAAATAAATCATGAAATGTTAGCCGAAACTCTCAAGCAAGCGCAAGAAAAAATGCTTGCTACTCATAATAAAAACAGAATAGACAAGCAATTCCACCCAGGTGAAATTGTATATGAAAAAATTGTAGGGGAAAGAAACAAGCTGAAACCTAGATATAAGAGACAACAAGTAAAGGAGAATTTAGGGAATAAAATAATAATAAATAATAGAAATAGAACTATACATAAAGATAATATAAAAACATAAATTTTTTATATATGAATCTTCAATATGATACTTCTAATGCTTGCAACAGTGATTGGCTCAGCAGCAGCTAATATTATTGACTACACTCGACAAGATTACGTACTTATTGAAAACGGAGATGTCTCAATTTATGAAGAATATGGAGACATTTTTCACATTACAAATTTAACATATTTCCAAAATATTATAGTACAGGAGAAACAAAATTTCTATGACAGTGTTCTTTATGACAAAACTCATAATGAGGAGTTAGAAATCAGAAATTCAGAAACCGAATCAGAAACTATAGTAATTGAAACGTTATTAGGATAATTAAAACAAAACCACATTAGACCAAGGAGAGGTATTAATGAACTAGGAACACTTTGGAAATGGATAGCAGGAACTCCTGATCATGACGATTTTGTCAAAATCAATGATAAATTATATGACTTAATTGAAAATAACAATAAACAATTTACAACGAATTCAGAAATTTTTAAAGTTATATCAGAATTAACTGATACAGTACAAAATATTAAGGGTAACACAATAGCTAAGGCAATAAGGAAAAAAAGGAACCAATTTATAATGCATGAACTTCAAAACTTGATAAACACAATCACGTTTGGAAAAATAGGAATTTTAAACCCGACTATTTTACACTTTGACGAACTAAAAAATATCACATACTACCAACACGGTACAATGACGATAACAGACTTAATGGCCATTTCAGAATTTAAAATTGTTCAAAAAAGTGATATAATTGTACTTTATATAAAATACCCAAAAATAAAATGTACTTGTAGTTATTATGAAGTAAGAGCTAAAAATAAAGGAAAGAAATTCCCCAATTGAAATTATAAAACAAGGAGCAATATTGATTTCAGGAGAAAATATTGTCGAAAATCAAACATTGTCTGGAACATATTTAATTACATTTGAAAATCAAACTATTATAAATAATATTAAATATGAAAATACGGAAGCCAAAATTTGGAATTATTTAAAATATGACTATGTAAATAACTTTGAAATTTTAGAATACATGGAAACAACCAATAAACAATTGAGATTGGAAAATATTAATATTTTAAGCCAAAAAAATAAAATTGTCACTACTTATTTATCCTTTTGGTATATTGTCATAATTGTATGCATAATTTTAGCAATTTACATTTACATGAAATTCAAAAGATCACATACAATTGCCAAACAAAATGAAAATGTATAAACGCAAGAAAATACTTACGAAATTATTTTACATCAAATAAAGAAATTAACAGAAGATAATGTAGAATCGGGGACGATTCATCTTAGAGAGGAGGGAGTTAACGGCAGACCACACATAGCAGCATAATGGCAATTGTAAACAATAATGGATAAAAGAATTTCACAACGTTGCAGACTAAGAAATGTAACTTATATATTTTTTCCTCTTCTGATGGAATAATTTGGTAATAGATATTCTTTGATATTCCTTTGTTCTTCCATCAGAATTTCATCACAGGCTGACGCAATGATAAGGCGTCGTTGTGAAATAGTTTTTAAGTAAACATTATAAAGTAGATAAATAAGAGCAACTTGCAGAAATAAAGTTAGTTTTTATTGATCTTGACTGAACAGTTCACCGTTTGTCTTATTATCCGCTGACTGCGGGATTAATAACTCATTTTTTAAAAAGTCTTTTCCTTTACGGAAAAGCATAATTTACATACATACATGTACGCAGATAGGCCCAAATAGAGAGCACATCTTAGGTCTACGAGTATACATAAGAAATTATTTAAAAACTAACGAAAAATATGACTACAATACAGTCTGAAAGTTGATTTTATTTAAACTCTTGCGAGTAGTGGCAGGGATAGAGTTCCATGAACGTATAGCGCTGACGAAAAATAACCTTGGAGAGAAAAGGAAGTTATAATTGGGAACTATTAGGTCATTTACACGTGTTGATTTTGGAACTAACAATTTCTCGTAGAGATAGCCAGCTGTCTTATCCATCATAAGCCGAAATAAGAAAATGCAGTTTCTGGCTTTCTCAACCCAACAGACTCTTCCTCCAGGCAGTGATATGTTTATATATCATTAGCCCAAACACGTAACGTGTGAATTGGTTAAAGGCTAATTCAATTTTATGCGCAGATTGAGAATCTAACTTGCTGTAGATTAATTCAGGGTAGCAAATTATCGGCATTATTAGTTGGATTGCAAGTTTTCGTCTCACATTGATCGGCGTAAATGAGGCAGAAATTCTTAAATTTCTTAAGGTGTTATACACTTTGCTTACGATGGTGTTCACATGGTCAATACACGTTAAATCGGAGTTAATAACAAAGCCAAGGTTTGTTAATTTGGAAACGAATTTGATTGTGTTATTCCAAAGATGGAATAGTTGTGAGGTTCAAACGCTTCTTACAAATAGGTAATACATAACCCTTATCACAATTAAGACAGTATACTAAAGGGACGGAAGTCACTGGGGCTACAAGCAGTTCTGTTTTTGGCTACAGGAAGCACAGTAGCAATTTTTCACGCATTAGGGAAACAAGACGTTATAAAACTATGGTTATTATGTGAGTTTGAGTGGGCAAAACTAAAGGCAAACTTATTTTTATAAACTTAATTGGGATGCCGTCGTTCCCAATGGAATTGGCCCGTATTTTATAAATACTTTTTTCTACCTCAAATTCAGACACTGCATGCAACTCAAATGTGTGACCGAAAAAAACAACATTACCAGGTAATGTTGGGCAAGAGGTAAGAGTACAATATGGAGAGGCAAAATTTGCGAAAGAGTCATTCAAGGTATCGGGGTTGAGTGAGCACGCTGAACTACCACTCACATGAATACGTAACTTTTTTAAGTTCCTCCACAGGACACTGTTAAAAATTGAGGGACTGAGATGTTTTGCAAAAAACTTGCGTTTTTCTCTTCTTATTGTTAGCGTCGTTTCTAATCGCCCTAAAAGCAAACCAATTTGAGTCCGTGCGATGCTTTTTCCACACGAAGTAGGACTTGTTTCTTTTCTTGATTGCAGATCGAACTGCACTGTTAAACCATGGGCAATACGAAGCTCGATTCTCCGAGGTTCTGACATGGACATACATAGCTACTAAACGCCTGCAAAATATTATTATTTAGAAATGAAAGTTTTTCATTCACTGAGCTGCAACCTCAGCAGGTAGACCAATCTATTTGCGACATATGATCAAACAGACTATTGACGTTTAATAAACAATGGTCAACGAAATTATAAGTGCTAGCAGGTTCATTGTTGTGGTCAAGCTTAATGTCAAATGAGCAGCATATTAAGTCATGATCCGATATAAACGATATCTGATCAAATTTTAAAATGATAGCAGGGTCAGACACAATGAAATAGTCAAGTAGACTTGGACAACAATTATTTCCATACCTCGTTGGTATAGATACATTAACGAATGACAACCCAATACTAAACACATCATCAACTAAAGGTGAACTATACGAATCAGAGCGAGGCAAACTAACATTAAAGTCACCACAAACAATAATATCATAATCAACAGATAAAGGGGGCAAATAATCAAAAAAGTCACAAAGGTTGCAATTCTTATGAGGACAACAGTGTCTTAGCCGAGCAGTCAGATAATTCAATAGTCAAGTATTCTACATTATTTCTGCATGACTGAGAGAATAACTCTGTCCTTAGGTGGCTCTTGCAGTATATAGTCACTCCTCCTCCTTTTTTGCCTATCCTATCATTCCGAAGCAATTTATAATTTTTAATGTCAAAATGAATCTCATTTATGGCATTTCTGAACCAGGTTTCAGATACACATATAATATCAACATACGAAAACTCAAACGTTCTTCTCACAACGTCCATTTTTCAGCATTGAGGCTCCGTGCATTAAAATGAACTATTTTTAAGCCATTTGGCGATTACATAAAACATTCACAATGGCAAGGCTACAATTATCAACGCTAAACGCCTTATTGGTGTTTGCAGTCATTACTAAAACAAACCAAAGCAACTTTAAGACAACAAATAAGTATAAACAGACGCATAAGCCAGAAATAAACAAAAACTAAGATGTGGTAACTTTATAATGATAACAACATTAATAAAAAACTTATACTTAGTAATAACTAATTGGTATACAGCTACCGAAAATGTATCAAGTCCTCTTCACATGTTATCTTAACCGACGTGTTATTTGTTCCATTCTCTGTTTTGATATGCACATTCCCTCACATTATATACATACACAGATAAGAGCTTTCCTTCTCTGCGCAGTGTGATGGCCTCATACCTATTCTTTTTCGTGAGACTTTCAAACATATGAAAGTGGCCTTTAATACTAATTGGCCAAAGGGCACACTTGATCAGAGAACTTACAACAATGAGAAGGTGCAAAATTTGGTTCGATCGAAATGAATTCTGAAAGGTTTTGTCTAAGGAATGGACATGTTAAATTTTTATTTCGCCGCCGACTTAACAGCGTTGAAAAATGTGAATTAACATTTCCACTGTTCAAATTGTTGCTGAAATGTTGATAAATGGCAGATGTTTATGGGAATATTGTTACAAATGTGTTTATTAATCCATTTGAAACCGTTTCCAATTTTTTAGAAAAATTATTAAAATATTATTTCTAAAATTTTCCATAAACTTCATTAAAGTTACAAATTTAAAAAAAATATAAACAAATAATTAAAATTAAATTGCATATGAATGTATTTATGTACTGTACATACATATGCACATTATGTAGTATTTTTACTTGCAAGTCATTATGAATATTTTTCAAAATCAAAAGAAGCTGAAATTCGAAGTATTGATAATGTTGTAAGTGTATATGGACATTTTTTTTACAAACTATGAAATTAATAAATAATTAACTCTTTTTTACATTTTTCAAAAAATTTTCAGGATAAATTATTTAAAATAAAAGAAAAAAATTTGGCTTGCATTAAAATTATTTGTTTAATTTTTACGAAAAAAGGCATAGTATGGTATTTTTATCATGCCTTCATGAATATTTAAAAAAATGAAAAAAATTGAAATATAACATATCCAAGCATATTTATATTTTTACTTACAAACATGGATTATTAAATTTTTATGTTCGTTTAATTAAAAAAATTGTTTAAAATGATTTTTTATAATACATATAATAAATATTACTATGAGTTTGCTTCCAATTTAATATTTGGTTTGGTTTCCTATGTTGATTTCCTTTTTCTGTAGATGCGAAATAATATTCGATCTATATATGCACATATATTATAAATTTGTTCATTTGTATCAAAAATTTGTCTTGGCAAAAAATATTCACGGGAAACCGTATCAAGTAGCGATTTAGATCATAGAATTTAATTGTGTTCTGTGGTGCAGTTGCTTTAAGAGACGCCGCAACATTCTTTATGCTTTCGTTTTGCGCGAGTTCGGAACCGGCCACGCGCTTTTGGCTTAAAATTTATTTAGATTTTTATTTTTTGCAAATTCTTGTACTAGCATGCATACATACGTATGTATGTACATATGTATGTACATATGTTGATATAAATAAGTAAACTTCCAGACAATACTACATTTTTCATAAATAACTAATATGTATATCATCAAGTATACAATCATACATATGTATATGCACACATCCATATGTATGCATATCTATGTACATATTTATATACATATGTACATATATCTAAATACATAAATTCATATGCATACACATATGTATATGTATGTACATATGTATGTACTTACGTGCATGTGCATATATTCAACCTTGACCTACTTACATACGCTTAATCTAAGTAAATCAAATCACAGCGCAGTCACAACCGCAGCTGCACTTGTGCCTGCGCTGGCGCCAAATATTCTAAAATATCTGAAACTACATACAACAACAAAATATTCATTCATAAACGCGTGCGCGTATTCCTAAACACAAATGCCGTTCATTCATAAGCGCAAGCATTTCATCTCCCCGCGCACGCAAATGTTCCCCTCGACGATCTTCTTCGCGACGAACACAAAAATGCTAAAATCTTCAATTTTACAAACCATCGACGGTCATTGAAAATTCCAACACCGCAATATCAGACAATAATGCAAATTGCCAACGTAGTCTGACAATTGCTTCTGACCAAATGCGCATCAATTCATTTGCGTACACATGCACGCGCAATTGGCGAATCGACACAAAAATTGCCGAAAAACAGAAAAGAATATTCTTTTGCTTACCGTTCCCTTTCCCTTTCAACCCTTCTCTTATCCACAATTGTTGCATAACTCCTCTTCCGTCTCAACTTGCCCCGCTAGCAAGCAAAAAACAGTTTTTTTCTCGGGTTACTACTTTTTCTTCTTTGTTTCATTTTTAGTTGGATTCGTAAATTGTTCTTCTTTGCGCACACATACATACATTGCTAAGATTTGCATAAATAGCCGTATTAGCGAACGCCATCAAGTGTCTGCTGTGGCTTAGTGCGTTTAGTCGCCGGCTGCATTATCTATTGCATGTTTTAGCTTTTGACTCATAGTTCGAATCTCAGCTTTTTTTTCGTGCCATGTCTAATTTTTCTGGATTTTTTTTTTTAATTAAATACAATATATTTATTAACTTTCATAAATTTTTGGAAATCTTTTTTTATTCACATCCCTTTTCTGCTTTCATTTCGTTACAAATGAATTTACGAAATTATTGAAAAGTTTTCATTTTTTTAAATAGTTTAAGATGTGTAATATAAAGAAATTGGAATAAAATCTTTTATTAAACTATTATGTTTAATATTATTTAATATTAAAAAAAAAAGATTTAAAAAAATATATTAATTAAAATTAAATTTGAATTATTTCACTTCATTAGTAACTAGAAAAAGAAAATACTGAAATAAATTTTAATAAAAAGATCCATTATATTAAATTCGTTTATATTACATTATATATAAAAATTAAATTTTCAATCAATTATTTCCTTTTTTAAATTTATTTAATTCGAAAAATACCTATCAACCCGAAAATGTTCCTGCAACATTGATTTTCTGCATTTGGCTGCTTTTTAACATGCATTTTACCATTTCGCAGCGTTTTAACATTGGCAAAAAAATTAACATTTCAATTCCGCAGCGAAAACGTTTCAACTCTGTTAAGAAATAAATAAAAATGTTCGACCTGAGTCGTTTGCACCTTCTCATTGTTTGATGTTCTCTGACTTGATTTCGTTCGCCAATGATACCAGAGAACATCAAACAATGAGAAGGTGCAAACGACTCAGGCCGAACATTTTTATTTATTTCTTAACAGAGTTGAAACGTTTTCGCTGCGGAATTGAAATGTTAATTTTTTGCCGATGTTAAAACGCTGCGAAATGGTAAAATGCATGTTAAAAAAGCAGACAAATGCGGAAATTCAATGTTGCAGGAACATTTTCTGGTTGATAGGTATTTGTTGCAAGTGGCATCAAGAAAACTTGAATAGTTTTATTTTAATTTGCGAAATTATCTAAATCGGTTAAAATATACATTTGGATAAGGTTTTATTTTGATTATTATACAAGTATTTATAAATAAAAATCTATATCTAATATCTTAATATATTCTTAATAACATCTTAAATATATATTTTGATAATTTCGTAAATTCATTTGTAAGGCAATAAAATTAGAAGATAAATGTTATTGAAACAAGATTTCCAAAAATATATGAAAGTTAATAAATATATCGTATTTAATTAAAAAATAAAATGCATCAAAATTAGACATGGCACGAAAAAAGCTGGGATTCGAACTATGGGTCAAGAGCTAAAACAGCAATATGAAAATGTGGCAGGCGACTATAAACGCTAAGCCACAGCAGACACTTCATGGCGTTTGCTTAAACGGCTAATTATGCAAATCATGGCAATGTGTGCGCAAAGAAGAAGAACAATTACGAATCCAACTAAAAATGAAACAAAAAAGAAAAAGTAGTTGTCCACGAAAAAAAAACTGTTTTTTGCTTGCCAGCGAGGCAAGTTGAGACGGAAGAGGAGTTATGCAACAGTTGTGGAATAGAGAAGGGAGGAAAGGGAAATGCAATTTTTGTGTCGATTCGCCAATTGCGCGTGCACGTGTACGCAAATGAATTGATGCGCATTTGGACAAAAGTTCCAGAACATTCTAGAATATTCTAGAAAAATGCCAGCAATTTGTTAGACTACGTTGCCAAAATACATTATTGTCTGATATTGCGGAGTTGAAATTTTCAATGACCGTCGATGGCTTGTAAAATTTAAGATTTTAGCATTTTTGTGTTCGTCGCGAAAAAGATCGTTGAGGGGAACATTTGCGTGCGCGGGGAGATGAAATGCTTGCGTTTATGAATGAACGGGATTTGTTTTTAGGAATACGCGCACGCGTTTATGAATGAATTTTGTTGTGATTGCGCTGTGATTTGATTTAGATTTAGCGAAGGTCAAGGTTGAATTTATGCACATGCACGTAAGTACATACATATGTGTTTGTATATGAATTTATGTATTTAGATATATGCATGTACATATGTGTATAAATATGTACATAGATATGCATACATATGGATGTGTGCATATATGATTGTATACTTGATGGCATTTTAGTTATTTATGACTGTACAGTCAAATGTAGTTATGAATGTAGTATTCTCTGGAAGTATACATATTTATATCAATATATGTACATATGTACATACGTATGTGTGTACGCTAGTGCAAGAATTTGCAAAAAAGTATAAATCTAAATAAGTTTTAAGCCAAAAGCGCGTGGCCAATTTCCGAACTCGCGCAAAGCGAAAGCATAAAGAACATTGCGGCGCCTCTTGAAGCAACTGCACCACAGAACACAATTAAGTTCTTTGATCTAAATCGCTACTTGATTCAGTTTCCCGTGAATATTTTTTGCCAAGACAAATTTTTGATACAAATGAACAAATTTGTAATATATGTAGATCGCATATTATTTCGCATCTACAGAAAAAGGAAATCAACATAGGAAACCAAATCAAACTCATAGTAATATTTTTTATATTATAAAAAATCATTTTAAACAATTTTTTTAATTAAACGAAAACAAAAATTGTATTAATCCAAGTTAACGAGAGCACGGATGTGCACTCGAAAAAATTAGAGTTGGGGGCCGGCAACAGGCCCCTCTCCATCCTGTAAAATAAATGAAAACACACAAGTTTGATTAGGAGGTTATTTTGTATATTACCAAAAATACGTCTGCTGTCTTATACTGCCAAATTGGAATGAATACAATGCAATTCTTAAAACTAAGACTTACTGGCTAGACGGCTTGGTTTGGGCGTTAGTTATTTGCTGACGCTGCGCTTCCCACGATTCGCAGTTCGATCACCTGCAATGGCTTTGCGCGTGTACGGGGTAGTGCAGCGTCAGCATGTTCACATGGAAATATACTTATGCTACTGTGTTAACTGCCCCCCCTTTAAGCATCTGCGTCCCGAAGATGAAAAGGTTCTTGTTTTAGATCCTTAGAGTGGTGGACTGACTGGTCTTGGTCTATGGGGTGGTTGAGTCTGGGAAAACTGATAGTTGTAGTAAGCTTTTTCCAAATTGCGTAGCATGCGCCCGCCAGGATCGTCAAAGCGACAGCGTCGACTACCAAGGAGAAGTGGAAGTTTTTGCCGAGTTGCTGCAGGTGGTGGATATTTGTTATGCTGAGCTCGTGGATGTAGTCCAAATTTAACTTTAGTCCTTCGCTAGTAACGTTTGTTAGTGCGGGTGGCAGTGCTTGTACCATGCTTGTTGATGTGCTGGTAAACGTTTGGTTTCCCACCTGGATGGTCTCGTTGTTAAGTAAGATGACGTATGTACCATTTAGAACATTTGAATATGTTGTTCCCCGAATTTTCCCATGGAAGTTTGTTAAAAATAGCGACGTTTCATCAATCATTTCGACGATACTGCTGCTAGCTGGTTCGAAATGGCATTTAGCATCTCCGCCTTTTATTAGTCTTGCTATACATCCGTCCTCGCGAAGTTTAATCAGGGATTTTGGGTGAACAAATTGAATAGTTGCCGATGGAAGGGCAATCCTTACTAAGGCCGAACGTTTCTTCTTGGTTTACTAGCATTTTTTCATGGTCCAGTACCACGTGTTGTCCCTTTATAATAGCAGCTCGTGTTATTAGCAGTCGGTAACTGTCTGGTTTCACTTTAGGCATTGAGAGGACATACAAAAGGAGTGTTCCGTTCGAGTATACAGATGCCGTTCCGTATTCGATAGCTTCTATTATGTTTTGGTATGGCAAGGAGTCTTCTTCAAGTATAAGCCTTTGGACTTCTTCTCGATCAAGTAAATTTGTATTTATGATGCCGCTTTTTGCCATTTGGCATGCCTGTACAACCTCCGAGACTTGTTCCTTAAGGATGAGGACTTTGCTCAGGTCTAGGAGTTCAAAATTTTCCTCGCTAATATTTTTGTTTATTGCATTTATGTGAATCATCATTTTGTTTGCCTTTTCAATCGCTTCACGAGTTCCATTGAACAGCTTTTCGTTGACGCGATATTGGTGATTATTGTTGACCACCACCTCGTTGAAGCTTCGTAGAATGTAGTCCCAGTCGGCAGCATCTGGGGAACCAGCAATCCACTTCCATGCTGAACTGATCCAGTCAACAGAGCGTGTCTTTCTTGGCTTTGTCGTCTGCAGTTCTTCAAGGCGTAATTTAGTTTGGTCTAGGTGGAATTGCAACACTGTCCGCACAGCTTCGTTTTCTATCTCGTGCATCGTTGACTCGCTTAGTTTTTCTAACGCCACGTTAAAATAGTTAAGGTCGATCACATGGACAAGACTAAAGTGTCCATTCAAGATCCAGCCATGCCCGTGTTCGATAGTCACCAGAGGGGAGTTATAACTGTATATATTGAAGCCACAAACGCCGTATATGAACAGAAAACTGTTTACAATAGTTATTAACAAAGATCGCATATTTAGTAGAACTAGTGTTGGCTAATTTCGATATTTATTCCGCAAGTCTTATATTTGTCTTTGTTTATCTTCAGGGACGGACAATATGACGGTCTGCAATACATTAATCTTGTTACATTATTTTCATTATATAGATACTTATTGAAATATTTTAATTAGTTTATTATTTTGCTACTAGTAAATATTTTGTTTACATAAGATATACACAATAAAACGGAAGTGCGACAATTTTAAAATGATTTTTCCTTGTTCTTTACTTGGCCTAATTTAATTAGTAAACAGTTTGCTTATTGGATAGTGATTAGTCAAGTGGGTACAATAATTTTGTCGTCATATTTTTCGTCAATTGCCGTCTCTATGTTTTTTCTTATGCGGAATCCACAGGATATAAGAGCTAAAAAGGGATTTTATTCTTAATTGCTTTTACTGTTCTGAGGAAAATAGTTTTCTCAGCGACTTTGTTTTTTTTTTGTTTTCCTTTCCTCTTTTTTTTTTGAAAGATTCCAATTTTCAATTGGGGGTTGGCTCATGCCCTGGGGATTGATATCTATTATTAGAATGTTTTTACTTATCTTGTAAATTAAAGATTTGTTTTTTTTTTGTTTTCTTAAGCATGAGGTTCTTTAATTTTAAAATTTTTGGGCTTTTTGCCTCTTTTAAGCATTTCTGCTTTTATCCTTCAGAATTTTTGTTATGTTTTTTAATTGTAGTTTTTTTTGTTGGGCAACATTTGCCCATTTGGAAAGCGTTACGCTATTATTTCTTGCTTTGATTTTGAAGCGATTTGTGGGGGCAGATTTTGCCTCTTTCGTTTAGCATTTACTGCTTTTTTGTTCGTCTGTGCTAGGACAGTTTTTCTTTTGTCCTCTTATATTTAGAGGATTCTTTTCGTTGCCATTCCCGTGGTGTGCTTGATTGATTTCTTTCTGTTTTCTTGTTTCTTTTTTGGTTTTTTTTTGTGTTTTTTTTTTTTTTCTTCTTGTTTTATTTTTTATTTTATTATATGTTTTCGTTACTTGGAAGTAGTTTTAATTTGAGCCTTATGAATTTTCCTACCAGTGTCCGTTACCAAAGTCACTCTATTATCCTTCCCAACAATTTCTTTTTTATACAGTGCCTTCTGTTTCCCTTTTATCTGCTTATCCCTAACATAAATCTCATCGCCTGGCTTAAATTTCTTGGGTTGTTTCCGTTTCCTATTCAAACGTAGATTTCTCAGTTCCTGATTTTTTATTATCTGTTCTCTAATTTCTTTGTGAACTCTGCTTCTGAAGTCAGTTAATCCTTGGTAGTTAATTCGTTCGGTCCTGTTGAAAAAAATGTCGCTAGGTTTTCTTTTTGTTACGGAATGGATTGTTGTGTTGTAACGATCGACTGCGATATACACTAATTCCTTTGGCATATTGTTACTAATTTCTTTTTGGAGGCATCGATAAATCTCGATAATGGTCGAGTGGAATTTTTCAACCTGACCATTTACCTCACTCCTTTGGATTGGGGTCTGATAAAGTGCAATGCCCAGACCTCTTATGTAGTTGCATACCAAGGGAGTCATGAATCCCCTCTCATTGTCCGTTACTATCATTTAAGGGGTAGTGAAATAATGGATAAGTTTCGCCAGCTTAGAGCGAAGGGTGACGGATGCTCGGTTTTTTATATGGAAAAGTTTTGCAAATTTGGAAAATTTATCTAAGCAGAATAAAAATTTTTCTCCTTGGATTTCGAAAATGTCTACATGCACTATTTCGCATGGATATTTTGGGATCGGAGTGTCCTTCATTGGGGGCACTGGAGGGTGTCTATCGTACTTATTCGCGAGGCAGGTTTCACAAATAGCAGCGAATTTCCTTATCCTACTCGCCATTTTGGGAAAATAGTATTTTTCCAGAATTTGTTCCTTGTTTTCCCTAGAATTCCTATGGGCCCTCTTATGCTCGTCCTCTATTATTTTGTAAATTCTATCTTCATTCGCAACATCTTCGACCACTCTCTGCGTTATCCTGATTTTGTAAAAAATAAAGTGTTCCAGATATACCTCCTGTAAAAGCTGTATATGGTTTTCTGGAATTTTCACTCCATTTATAAGTGACGGGTTCAAACGTTCTTTTAATACCATAGTTAGATTGGCCTTTTCGATGTTATCTAGCCTGATATAATGGCGAGTGAAACCTGGATGTGGATTTTCCACACACGCCATGATGTTGCCCTCCGTGAATATTATTTGGTTTCGGAAAACGTTTAACGGACTTTCTACATGTGGAATAAGGTCTGATGTGTCCTGATCTGCACTGTGAACGATTCCTACCTCACTTGCAGTTTCTGCAGGTGTTTCGTTGAGTTCTAGCGGCGCTGTTAAATGGTTTACCTGACATGGGATTCTTGAAAGAGCATCTGCCACAACATTTGATTTACCAGGAGTATAAACCAATTCGTGGTTGTACTCTTCTATTCTAGCCTTCCACCTCTTCAACTTTGCGTTGTAATTCCTACATCCCAACGCGAACGTGAGAGGCTGGTGGTCTGTAAAAATCCTAATTTTTTTTGCTCCATAAAGGTAAGATCGCAAATTATCCAGCGCCCAAACTATTGTCAACATTTCTTTCTCATTTGTGGCATAGTTTTCCTCTGTTCTACTAAGAGACCGTGATATGTAGGCGATTGGTCGATCTTTTCCTGGTTCTCCCTGAGATAACACACCACCAATGGCATAGTTTGAAGCGTCGGTAGTTAGGTTAAATGGTTTTCCGAAATCAGGGAAAGAAAGAATGTCTGAGGATACGAGTAGTTTTTTCAAATTATCGAAAGCTTGAAGAGCGTCGGAATTCAGATCAACGCGGACCCTTCTCGATTGGTTGGCCTTAATTTGTGCGTTTTCGCCCCTGGTGAGATTAGGTAGAGGCTTTGCAACCTTCGCGTAATCTCGAATGAACTTTCGGTAGTATGACGTCATTCCCAAAAAGCTTTTGAGCTCTTTAAGTGTTTGCGGTGGCGAAAGGTTCTCTATAGCTTGGACCTTCGAGAGATCCGGCTTTATCCCATCAGATGTAATTACATAACCTAGAAATTCTACGTCCGTCCTCATGAGTTTGGTTTTTTCCAGATTCACTCTCAAATTAGCATCTGCGAGTCTTTCAAATACTATTTCCACGTTTTTTAAGTTATCTTCAGCATTCTTCCCAAAGACGATAATGTCATCGATATACACATAGCATATCCTCCCAATGTATTCCTTCAGGACATCATCAATCATTCGTTGAAATATAGCCGGTGCGTTTTTCAACCCAAATGGTAGTCTTACAAATTCGTACTTGCCATTCATGGTTGAAAACGCTGTTTTAGGTATGTCCGACTCCTTCATCGCAATCTGATGAAAGCCTGAGGTGAGATCAATGGTTGTGAAGTACATTGCGCTACCTAGACTGGCTAGTGTTGCACTTATATCCGGAATAGGATAAGCATCGGAAACGGTAACTGCATTCAAGCGTTTAAAGTCCACAACCATTCTATACTGTTTTTCACCGGAAGGTTTAGGTTTTTTTGGAACTATCCAAATGGGTGAATTATACGGGCTTTTAGATGGTCTTATGATTCCTTCATCACGCAATTCGGTAATTTGTTTCTCCACCTCTTCCCTCATGTTTGCGGGGTACGGGTAACTTTTTGTGTATATGGGCTCTTCTGTCGTGGTTTTTATCTCGGCCCGAACAGAGGTTTTGATGCTTGTTTTTATATTTAGTGGTTCAAATAAATGAGAGTATCTTTCTACGAGAGACTTTAAGCTAGGCAGTGCCGTCTCAGGGATGGCTGGTGCTTCAAAAAAATTTATGCTGCCTACTGCTTTGTTTTTTAGTGGAATTCGAATGTTTGGCTCGATTGTGAGAACGTGATTCTTTCGATCTATTACCGCACCGAGTTCTTTTAGCGTATCATCTCCTATAATGCCGTCAAAAGAATGAAGTCCTGGTAATGCGTAAAAGGTTGTTTTGGTGTCGTTCCCTACATTGCGAAATAGCTTCCCGCAAATTTTCCTATTTATAACAATTGGTCCTACCGCTGTTTGTACCGCGAAAGGTGGAAGAACTGGTATTGAGTGAGTAGCTAGAGTGGGTTTTACGAAGTTTTTGTTTGCTCCTGTATCTATTAAAAATCTTAAAGCAATATTATTGTTAGTTAGACACGTCAGATAAGGTATGCTAGAAGATGGCGAGCTACTTTTCATATGAAATAGGCTGGTTGGCCGTCCGTCAAAAAATTTACTTGATCCGTTTCGTTTACTGTAGGTTCACAATGATTCGATGGGTCATGCCTGTCTTCAGGACTATTGGTTTCTATATTATACAATTTTTGATGCTTTGGAAAGGCCCCTCTTGACGATGTAGGCCCCCTTTTTTAAAGGCGTTTGTGCTAGAGGGTCGGTTCATATAATTCACCTGCCTAGTTTGGACACTACCGTCGACTTCCATTTTTTCCACGGGTTTGGGGGCAGTAGGTCTGCCTGGCGGCGAGGAGTTCGCACCCTGGCTGAACTGGGGCCTATCGTAAGAGGTTCTTTGGTATCCTGAAGTTGAATTCCTGTTCACCCAGTTATAATTCATGCGTGCACGTGGCGGTGGTATTGGCCTCTGCGGTCCTTGCGTTAAATTATTCGTCGGAACCATTACCCTATTTGCAGAGTTCGTATGCACAATTGTGTTCCGCAACGTCAAGTTTTGGATATCTAAGCATGCTGAGTAAGCTTCCGGTAATGTTTTAGGTTTTTGCACAATCAGCATGCGAGACAACTCTGGACTTAAACCGCGAATAAACACATCTAGTGCCCTGTTTCGGTACGTCTCTACGAGAACTGAAACCGTTTCTTGTGAGTAATCATCACATTTTATTTTGTTCACAATTAACGACAATTGATGGTTGACTGTCGCATAAAATTCGTCAAGCTTGGAAGTCCTTTGCGTCAGTTGGTTCAGCTGATGTTCGAGCGTTCGAATGTCCCTCTTATCGGCATAATGAAGAGATAGGACTCTTTTGATTTCCATCCAATCGCTTTCAAAGACGTTGTACGCAACCAGAGCCGCATCAGCACCGTCCCGAATTTTTTGCCTGACATGCTGCAGGATAGCTCGATACAAGGGCTTTTCCTTGACCACCTCGTAATCGGACAAAATCCCTTCGACATTGTGAACCCACGAGATGTATTGAGAAGAGCTACCCTCGAAAACTTGTAACCCCTTTACGCAGTCGGGGAGTCTACCTATTTCCCTAAGGTCCTGTTCCGATAATGGAGTTCTCACTACTGCCGGTGGGCTCCGCGGTTGTGTACCCATGTTTACCTGTTCAACACTATTTAACCGTCTATCAATTCTACCCAGATTTTGGTCTAGAATCGTGCTACTAGATTCTATCCTACTTAACCTGGACTCTAGAGTTACTCCGTTACTCTCAATACCACTTAGGCGAACCTCTAGCCTCCTGATCTGCTCGAGGAGAGCGTTTATACCCCCATTAAGCTCATTTACTTTCGTCGTCAAGGCCTCCATTTCAATAAAAGGGATACGCACTAGTATTTGTACAGTTGATTATAGGCACCGCTCCTTCCTTGCGCTTGGACATGAAACTGTAAAAGAACAAGGAAGGAACCATAAATAGGTTAGTGAAACTTTTACCGTGTTCTGATGTTAACGGCGACATGTACCCGGTTGGCGTTTCACGGCACATTAGTCTTTAAATAAAAGATTTTGGTCAGGAAGGCTGTGTTATCCGTTTTAGTAGTCAACAATCAGATTGAAGGCAACTTACTAAGGCACAACTCACTTCACAACGTGATTTTGAACCAATTTGCAATTTCCAGTGTGTTCTGATGTGTACGCTGGAAGTACCCCCGAAGACAAGGAATAGTTGCCGCATTCTGATGTGAATCGCAACAAGCACCCGATAAGGGCATACAAAAATTGGCGGCGATTGCATGGTCTCAAAATACGTTAACCAATTGGCTTTTTTTGGGGAATGAATTCCAGCCTAGGAGTTTAGGGACACGGATTCACCCAGCCAATGTGATTGTGTAAGGACGTCCAGCGTTACGATAGTGGAGTGTTTTAGGCTTTAATTTTTTCTTTATTCGTATTGTTTTAACTCGTGTACCTGAGGGTCTACGGGGTCACAGGACAACTTTTAATTTTGTTATTCCCTTCAGAATCACTAAGGACTCAGAGGGCATTGACGTAGTAATTTATAGCGTAAGCCAGAGGGTCTACGGGGTCACAGGCATTAGCAGAATTAGATTAAATTAATAGTGGGCACCTCCGCCCCAAGATTTTAGTTCACTTTTTTATTTTATTTGGATAATTTGACCTCTTCTAGGAAGAGGAGCTTTTACACCCTGGAGTGCTCCTGGAGTTGGAGATCGCAGAGTTAAGCTAATGTTATAAACCGAAGGACACCCAAAGGTAGTCAACGGTTTCAAGGTATTTTGTTATGTGGATGTACAAGCCGTAAATTTATATTTATATTTATTTCACTTTCGCTTTCGCATGTTGCCTTTAACACTTCACTTAGTCACAATCACTATTTGTCACTTATTACACAATCACTTGAAAAAGACTCCCACAATTAAGTGGCTCCCTTTCATAAGGCCCCACATTTAAGGAGGTCCTTTCACGGCGACCCACATTAAAAGTGGGTCCCTGCTCGGGCGCCAGTTAACGAGAGCACGGATGTGCACTCGAAAAAATTAGAGTTGGGGGCCGGCAACAGGCCCCTCTCCATCCTGTAAAATAAATGAAAACACACAAGTTTGTATATTACCAAAAATACGTCTGCTGTCTTATACTGCCAAATTGGAATGAATACAATGCAATTCTTAAAACTAAGACTTACTGGC
Source organism: Anomoia purmunda (assembly GCA_951828415.1). Lineage (NCBI taxonomy): Eukaryota > Metazoa > Arthropoda > Insecta > Diptera > Tephritidae > Anomoia > Anomoia purmunda. The sequence goes on along the minus strand of OX639998.1, from coordinate 3,983,112 downwards.
TAGACGGCTTGGTTTGGGCGTTAGTTATTTGCTGACGCTGCGCTTCCCACGATTCGCAGTTCGATCACCTGCAATGGCTTTGCGCGTGTACGGGGTAGTGCAGCGTCAGCATGTTCACATGGAAATATACTTATGCTACTGTGTTAACTTCCATAATTGTAAGTAAAAATATAAATATTCTTGTATATTTTAATATTTCACATTTTTTTAATTTTTTAAAATATTCATGATGGCAAGGTAAAAATACCATATTATTCTTCTTTCGTAAAAATTCAACATATAATTTTAATTTAAGCCAACTTTTCTTCTTTTATTTTAAGTAATTCCTCCTGAAAATTTTTTGAAAAGTTTAAAAAAGAGTTAATTATGTGTTAATTTCATATTTTGTAAAAAAAATGTCCTATACACTAGCAACATTATCAATACTTTGAATTTCAGTTTTTTTTTTTCAAAAATATTCATAATGACTTGCAAGTTAAAATACTACATATGCACAATGTACAGTACATAAATACATTCATATGCAATTTAATCTTAATTATTTGTTTATATTTTTTTTTTTAATTTGTAACTTTAATTTTAAAAATTTGCACCTTCTCATTGTTTGATGTTCTCTGATTGGTTCGATCCAAATGAAATCTGAAAGGTTTTGTCTAAGGAATCCAGATGTTAAATATTTATTTCGCCGCCGACTTAACAAGCATGAAAAATGTGAATTAACATTTCCACGGTTCAAATTGTTGCTGAAATGTTGATATGTGGCAGATGTTTATGGGAATATTGTTACAAATGTTTTTATTAATCCATTTGAAATCTTGTTTCCAAAAAAAAATTTGCAGGAAAAATTACTAAAAAATTATTTCTTAAATTTTCGATAAACTTCATTGAAGTTACAAATTTAAAAAAAATATAAACAAATAATTAAAATTAAATTGCATATGAAGGTATTATGTACTGTGTACTGACTCCCCACACCGAATGTAGCGTACAACCAACACAAGCGACCTACATACATATGCATGCGGAACTGCAACGCCAGTTTCAACATTAGAAGTAAGTCGATATGAGGAACCAAAGCCAATTGCATTGCTAAACTGAATGTATGTAAATACGATGACTGAGCTAGCAGAATATTTGTCAATACGCTCTGCTCAGCCAAACGCCAAAGCATTCCTATTGGCCGTTGCTACAATTCTAAGTCAAAGAAGTAAAAAGGGAGGAGTTATGGAAATCACCTTCTGTGATACAATTTTGTATAAATAGTCGTAAGTTTTCATGAATAAAATTAAAAATAATCTAGCAAGTAACACTACTGCATTTTATTTCTCAAAGAGCTTGGCAACCTTAAATCAACATGGGAAACCAAATCAAACTCATCTGCCTATTGATAAGCAGAAGCCACTCTGCTGTAAAAATATGAAGTGGCTCCATTTTTAAACAAATACCAAATGAATGACAATACATTACATGGCGATCCTGCCCAAACGGACCAACATAATCTTCTAGAAACAGACAATATTACTGAAAGAGATATTGATAATATTTTTAACAAATATATAGCCTACCTAGAACAGCCATATATTCCACAAGGTAATATCCTAGAAAATATTATCCCATATTTACCAACATCAAAAACAGCCGGCCCAAATGCAATTACATTTGAGGAATACAAAAGAAGACATAAATTAACACAGACCAACCCGCAAAAGAAACAAAAATCCACAAAAAGAAAGAGGGGAGGGAAGGCGTTCAACAAACGCAAAGAGAAAGCCATCCTATATAAGGAATTACACCTCACTACAACAAAGGAAAAAAACAGCCTATCTCTCTTGCGATTAAGAACATCACAAACAAAAACTAATATAATACTAAGTTATGGGTTCACAAAAATCTAAAATTGGTGACCCAAAGGCCAATGTTATAAACGAGGTAATACAAGATAACAATCAGACAAATTCTAGTACCCTTATAGAAATCCTTCTCATTATTATAACTAGTATTTTAATTATAGATTTCATCATTAAGATTCATGCAATTTATAGAAATATACTAAAGAAAACTTTTGTCAATAACATAAAGCAAGACCAAATTTAACCTTACTATTCATCTACTATGGACACAAAGATTTTGTTACTAATAACTACCATAGTATGTATTATTTTGTTACTAATAACAATACCAATTTTTTCTACAAAGCTTACTCTTAAAATACACTCAATGTATAGGAACAAACTAAATAAAAATGTATTTTATAATCGATAAACAAAGAAATAATGGGCCAATGGGTAAAAATAGAAGATAGACTAAAAATTTTAAAAGACGAATTCAATAAAGCATACAAATGTCTAAATAAAAATATAAAAATAAAAGAGGAGACAATTAAAAAACATCTCAATGTCCTATTTGCGACTTTAGAAAATGTTAGAAGTACTTTAAATGTTCATTTATCAAAATTTACAAAAGAACATAGAGAACTTGGTTTAGACATATTTTGGCAACTAAGAGACAAATTGCTAAAAATTTTAACAAAATATGATTTTGACATTTTGATTCCGGATTCCATAGACAAGGAAATACAAATACCACAAGAAATTTCAGGTTACGAGTCAAGTCAAAACTTATTACTAGCCTCAAGAGCTATTTCGAGCTTTTCCGGAAATTCCAAAGAACTTGAATCCTTCCTCAAAATCACAGATATTGTATACAATAATTTAACAGAAGAAGGAAAAATTACACTTATCGACTTCGTGATTTACACAAAGCTAAGTCAGACGGTGAGAACAAATGTGACTGCATTACAAATACCACGAACATTAGAAGCCTTAAAAAATGTATTACTAAATAAATATAAAAGCACGGCAACAATCCCATACATTCAGAACCAATTAGCTAACCTTACACAAAGAAACACAAGTGTTACAATTTTCAAAAACAAAATCCTGCACTTAATATCCGAATTGAACACTTTACAACTAAGCCAGTTAGGCTTAGCTGCAAATTCCGATCAAAAATCTCTAATTTCAAACCTTAACGAACAATACAGCTTAACTGTCTTCAAAATTGGCTTAAATGACAATTTGAAGCAAATTGGTCACGATTTACCAATATCATACTCGAGGAAATCAGTACAAAAACATGATTTTAACAAACCAATTATAGAGAAAGAACTATTAGCAATACACTGGGGAATCAATTACTTTAGAAAATACCTCTATGGCAGAAAATTCATCGTAGTAACAGACCACAGACCATTGACCATTAGTATCGCTATTTTCACATAGAAACCCATCCTCGAAAATGACAGGGATTAGAATAGACTTATCGGAATACGACTTTGAAATTGTATACAAACAAGGTAAAATAAACACCAATGCAGACGCATTATCACGCATCAAGATAGATAGTGACGTACTTAAATCAATGATCCCTATTAGTAAAAATGAGAAAGGAGATAAGAAATGTATCAATGTTGTAACAAGGAGCAAGGCCGCAAATTTTAAAGAAAATTCAGAAAAAGCGCAAGAACATCTCCTAAGAAGTCTGATCAACTTCACATTTGGGAATGCACATCTTTTAATGACGTTAAGAAAATGAAGAAATTGAAATTTAATATTGAAAAAGAAAGTAGGCCTACTATTGAAATAATTAATAATGAAGTGCACATTACTTGTAGCGATGACCCTTTGAATCTATATTCAATGTTGGAGAAACTACATAGTTCACTAAGAAATTCACATATAAAGGAGCTAGCCCTTTGTGAAAAAGATTTTATATTCAAAGAAATTAATATGAATGCATTCAAGAAGAAGTATAATGAATTAGTAATGAATAAACGCGCGCCAATAAAGATACTAATATATACAGCTCCAAGGGAAATAGATAGCATGATACTTAAATACAAACTGATAGACGAATTTCACTGCTCAAACATTGCAGGCCATTTCGGAATTAGAAAACCTATATTAAGACTCAAAAAAAGATACATTTGGAAAAATATGAGACAGATGGTCAAAGAATTTGTAAACAACTGCAGAAAATGCACACAAGGCAAAATAGTAAGACATACAAATGAACCACTTGTAACGACAGACACGCCGATGTCGACATTCGAAACCATAACAATTGACACAGTTGGCCCGCTTCGTATGTATGTATATCAAACGGCTACAGATACATATTAACAATGCAATGTGAATTATCAAAATTTGTGATAGCGCACCCTATTGAAAGCAAAGACGCAAAAAAAATAGCAACCACTTTAGTTGAACAACTAATTCTCAAGTACGGTTTCATAAAAACATTAGAATCGGACAGAGGGACTGAATTTGTAAATGAACAACAATGACAACCGTGTATAACCTACTCAACACTAAACAAGTATTTTCCACACCATACCATCACGAAACAATAGGTGCACTTGAAAAAACCCACAAAACACTTAACGAATACTTACTTTCATTTGCAGACGATTACACAGTGTTACAAAATGGAAAAAAATTGAATGAACTTTTAAAGTGACATAGTGGAAATTGTTCACCTGGTCGAATATACAAAACGGTTTTTGAAAAATTTGTAACACCCTCAAAATCTTGATTTACCGTTAAAAACCCGTTCTTCGGAAGTGTACGCGCTAATCTTTTCATTACTTGGCCATTTCTTTACCGATTTTCAATATGAAATATGTTTTGGAAAGGTAAGGATTATACCTTTAAATTGAGATAGAAAGATCTATTTTTTGAGCTAGCGTGTTGTAAGTTTTCATCGGGTAAACTTGGAAAATTTGTTTTTTCTTCAAATTTTTCTACTTTGACCGCATTTAATTGCAGTATTTTACTAAAAACATATCAAGTATGAGGAATTATTTTGAAAGTACATTCATGTAAACAAATTTTGAGTGCTCATGCAATGAAATCGGACAAAAATTGACGAAGCTATTAAATTTTTTCTGCTATTAAATAAATTTACCTTGCGAAAAGTTTTTTTTTTTAATTTTTCTACTTTGACCGCATTTCATTGCGTTATTTTACTAGAAACATAGCAAGTATGAGGAATTATTTTAAACACATTCATTTCCAAAAATTTTGAGTGCTCATCTAATAAATTTACGCCGTCAATTCAACCTTGCGACCGCTTCGCAATTATATTGTGTGATAAGTGTGGTAAAATGTGTGATAGGCGCAACAAATTTTGTTACGCCTGCGGTCTATTTGTTGATAAGAAATATCGGTTCGATTTAAGAACAAATAAAGCTGTGGTTGAAGCGTTCAACCTCTTTTTCAGTTGCTCATACGTGGAAAGTGCTTGGTATGAACCCGAATATATTTGTTCGATGTGCTGTACAACATTAAAATAATGGAAAACCGGTAAATGTGATGACCAGCGTCTGCCGTTTGTGACTCCTATGGCTTGGCATTATCAAATATATCACAAGCCGGAGGATTGCTACTTTTGCCAAACAAAAATCACTGGTCACCACTATAAAACTCGCCACCTCATAGAATATGTCAATGTGTTGACTGTATCGAAACCGATTCCAAGAGGAAAACAAGATCAGCGAACTGAAGTCAAAAATCCAGCTACATTTCCTGATTCAAGCCACAAATCTTCTAATAAGGTAAATGACGAACCGTACCTTCCAACCAAAGCAATAGAAACGGAACGTCATTTCGTGTCAAATCACGATTATTGTGATCTTGTGCGGGATATGGATCTGTCTATAAGACAGACAGAGATTCTGGCCTCCAGATTAAAGCAGTGGAATATAGTAGACAGCAACTTTAAAGTAACGTCTGCACGAGACAGAGACCTATCTTCGTTCGAACACATTTTCAAAGCTGATGACACCAATAACAAACTAGTTTATTGCGTTGATGTGGATGAATTGTTTGCTGCACTCGATCACGTGCACTGTCCACAAGATTGGCGATTATTTCTAGACGGTTCTTGCAAAAGTAAGTATTTAATGTGTTATGAGTGTGAGAGAACTAAATTTGAATACAATTTATCAATTAATTTTCAATTGACTAACATCGTAGGTCTGAAAGCAGTATTGCTGCACAACAGAAATGAATTGCCATCAGTTCCAGTGGCATACGCTACTGATATGAAAGAGATTTATCAAACGATGGAAAAAATTCTACGATTGATTAAATACAATAAATTTCGCTGGCAGATTGTCTCGGACCTTAAAGTCCTGACAATTCTACTTGGAAAGCAAGGTGGCTACACTAAATATCCTTGTTACTTTCGTGAATGGGACAGTCGTGCCAAAAATCATTACAAGTGTAACATATGGCCACCGAGAAAGTTTCAAATTGGCAAAAATAATGTTCTTAATATTGCATTAGTTAAGCCAGATGATATAATTTTGCCGCCATTGCATTTAAAATTGGGGTACATGAAACAGTTTGTTAAACGACTCGAAAAAAACAGCGAGGCTTTTCTACACCTGAAACTTGTATTCCCCAAGTTGAGTGACGCCAAGATTAAAGAAGGTACTTATAAAAATTTCCCAACAAGAATTCTTCAAAAAGAATTCATCCTAATTTATTTTTACATTTTGATCAGGCGTTTTCGTTGGACCGCAGATTCGTAAGATTATGACTGATGATGACTTCATAAAAAAATTGAACCCAGTAGAGAAAAGAGCATGGCTGAGTTTCATTTCTTTGTGCCGAAACTTTCTTGGAAACACGAGAAGTTCAAATTACGTTGAGGTGGCCCATGAATTTTTGGAAGCTTATGGAGAAATGGGAAGCAACATGTCTATAAAAATTCACTTTTTGCATTCTCATTTGGAATTTTTCCCGGATAATCTTGGTCAATTCAGCGACGAACAAGGTGAAAGATTTCACCAAGAAATCTCCAACATTGAAAAACGGTTTACAGGAAAGAACCAAGTTAGGATGATAGCTAATTACTGCTGGTCACTCAAACGTGAAACAGATGACTCGTCTTATAAACGCAGAAGATCAAGCAAACATTTTTAACTATAAAGTTATTTAGCATTTTAATGATTAATTTTTTTTATTTTCAGTCACAATAAAAATTTGAAGTTGAAAGATAATCAAAATGTATTAATTTTTTAAATATGGTCATCATCTAAAATAATTTAAATAGTACTAACTCTGTCAATTTGCAACCGATTTTCGATTGAAATAGCTTAGTTGACGCAGTACTAAATTCACTTTAATAATATTGTCTTTGATAGGTACCTTTCTGAATTAAGACTATCGTAAAATCGTAGTCAAAGTTTCAAAATTAATTTTTTTTTATTAAGTTACGATTTTTTTTCTCTGTAGCTTCGTCAGTTCTCGTTTGATTTTGATGAGTTATACGCCATTAAAAATAGTGATTTGTCACCTTTCAAAATATATAAACAACTTTTGAATCGGATGAAAATTCGCAAAGATATTGATGATTGACTAGCGAATGACCTCAAAAACAGTTTTTTGGCCCTAAAATGAGATTTTGGGGGTGTTTCGCAAATTTCAAGTATACAGTTTTTCTTAGTTTTATAAGGCCTAACGCCTAGGCTAGGTCTCTTTCAAAGTTCATTTTCAGTGTTACACAGTGTTATTAATGGGACAAATGGATCTCTTATTACACATTCGCATACAACACTACCCCACACGTAGATACATTGTACTCACCACATCAGTGGCGTAGCGTGCCTTGGCGTGGCCCCGTATCAAATTTTATTTGGAGGCCCTTAGGAAGGGTAAATATTTCTCACAAAATAAAAATGCATAAAATTAAGAGAAACATTTATTCATCTGCCACTTTTTACAACATTTTTACAAACAATTCAAACTAAAAATTCACTCTCCTTGCCTTTGTTTCGGCAAGTTGATTTATTAAATCATTTAAAGCTGATGATGACTTTAGGTTTTCTAAAGTTTCTGCCTCTATGGACAATAGTGACAGGTCTGACAGGCGTTCCTGTCCCATCGAAGTTCTTAAGTAGTTTTTAATCAGTTTTAATTTTGAAAAACTTTTTTCAGCAGTTGCCGTTGTAACTGGAAGGGTCAAGAATAAGAAGCAAACTGTTATGACCTCGGGAAAACTGGATGCAAGACTATTGAATTTTATCAGCAATAATTCAAGGAGCTCCTTAATGGAATCAATTTTTTCAATTTCAGTTTTTAAGCATGTTTTTAGAGCCTTTAACTGGTCATAAAGATTAGCTGAGATGTCATTACTGTATTTAGCCGATAGCTTTCCGGAAGTGTTTAATATCTCTTCGTTTGAAGAGGACAACAAATTCTCTGGTCGTAATATTTCGAAAATACTACTCAGTTCGCATAGGCTCTGAAATCTTTGGTTTGTTTGAGAAATGAGTATATCCAAACAGCAATAGTATACATTGACTTCCCATCTGGAAGGTTGGGAGGGTGGTCCCACTACTGAAACCAGGGAAACCGGCCGACAAGGGTGATTCCTATCGGCCGATTTCCCTGCTTTCACCTGTGGTAAAGACACTTGAGGCCCTACTCCTCCCGTATTATACATTCCACCTTGGGTCAGCTAAGCATCAACATGGCTTCCGGAAAGTGCACAGCACAACAACAGCACTTAATGCCATAAACACACAGGTGAACCGTGGTCTCAACCAAAACCGCCACTGCGAGAGAACCGTCCTAGTAGCGTTGGACCTGTCGAAAGCTTTCGACACAGTCAGCCACTCCACGATACTAGCTGACGTGGAACCGTCAACTCTCCTGCAGGGACTGAAACGGTGGACCGCGAATTACCTGTGTGGTCGTCAATCATCAGTATGGTTTAGAGATAAAACATGGAAACCAAGGAGGATTAAACAAGGGGTACCGCAGGGTGGCGTCCTGTCCCCATTATTGTTTAATCACTATATCTCCAAGCTCCCTCAACCGCCAGAGGGAGTCGCGATTGTCTCCTATGCTGATGATTGCTCGATAATGGCAACCGGCATTGTAATTGATGACCTGAGTTTGAAAGTGAACGGGTATCTCTCTGATCTTGCCCATTTCTTCACTACCAGAAACCTGGCGCTGTCCCCTGCTAAGTCCTCGGCGACCCTTTTTACCACCTGGACGAAGGAGGTCAGGCTGGATCTTAACATCCATATCGATGGCACCCCCATTCCGACGGTTAACCACCCGAAGATTCTGGGGGTGACTTTCGACAGCCTGCTCTCCTTCTCCGCGCACACTACCGCAATCGCCAATAGAGTGCAGAGCCGCAACAATGTCCTCAAGTCGCTCGCCGGCAGCTCTTGGGGCAAAGACAAAGAAACGTTGTTGGCAACATACAAGGCGATTGGCCGGCCGGTAATAAATTATGCTGAGCCAGTTTAGTCGCCGGGAACCAGCAGGACACAGTGGATGAAGCTGCAGACCTGCCAGAACGCCGCACTCCGCACGGTGACGGGATGTCTTCTGATGTCGCCTGAGGAGCATCTCCACCAAGAGGTCAATGTGCTCCGAGTTAAGGAGCACAACCTCATCAGCAGTTCCTTGCTGGATCTCACCGCTCAGGGCATCCAAATAGGCACCTGCTTGCAGTGGAGCTGCCCCCCAGGCACATTAGAAGACATCTTCTAGAACTAAAGGACGAGATCCAGCCACTCATCACACAACCTGTGGATCCGGAGGCGTACCGGCGGGTCCTAAGCAACATCCACTGAGACACAGTCACTAACATCATTGACTCCCGCCAGGCAAATGCAGTCATCGGAGCCCAACCACCACCTGTAGCAGATGAGGAGTCCCTGCTGCCCCGCGAGTCCCGCGTCACTCTGGCACAACTACGATCTGGATACTGTAGCAGGCTCAACTCCTACTTATCCAGAATCAACCCCGACATACCCAACACATGTCCGGCATGTGGAGATTCTCCGCACGACACCAACCATCTATTCACATGCCCTCTCTAACCCACCCATCTAACCCCCCTCTCCCTCTGGTCCAACCCTGTCGAAACTGCACGTTTCCTGGGCCTTCCGCTCTTTACGGGGCGCGACTAGCCGCTACAACAACAACAACATTGACTTTGAAGTAGGATTCCGGGTCTGAAATTCCCTCATCTTCTGATATCTCATCAAAAAACCGCTTCGCTATCTTTCACCTTTTGTTTTTAAAAACAGTTGTTACACTCCAATCTTTTGCTAAATCTTTGGACTCATTTAGCAAACTATTGAATGCATTTTGCTTTCTGAATTCACACAGTCCTTGCAAAAGATTACTTAATAGTAAGTCAGTAAGTCAATATTTTCATGCTGTAGAGCTTTAGAAACAGGATTAATGATTTCAAATAGTGAAGAAAAAAATGTGACAAGCACTAAGAAGTCATAAGTCTCTAAAATGTTATTTATATTTTTACATTCTTCACGTTCATCTTTTTTTTCGAAATTAAATTTAGTTGGTACAAGGTTTTCATTAATAATAAATAATTTTCCTTTACCGCTAATAAAGCGTCGTTTCTTGAAGACCATCTAGTAGGGCATACCTTTTTAAGGGTGATTAAATATTTTTCAGATGAGTCGTCACTTAACATCGCCCAGCGTTGTATACTATTACCAAAAAAAGTATATATTAATTCTAAATTATTGAAAAAAGTCAACACTTCACGAACATGTTTCGCAGCATCGTTTAAAACTAAATTTAAAGCATGCGAAGCACAATGAACATAATCGGCATTCGGAGCATACCCTTTTATTAGGGTTTGTAATCCTCCATACATCCCAGATATAACATTCGTTCCATCGTAACCCTGTCCTCTACATTTAGCCAAATCGATTCGGTATTGTTCAAATTTATTTAAAATTTCAGTTTTAAACCCTTCAGCTGTGCAATCGGATACTGCTGTAAATCCCAAAAAGGACTCACAGATTTTTATTTCTTTAGGCATATTATCATCATTTTCTGTAATCGAGATGTATCGAAAAACTACAGAAAGTTGATCAATTTTTGACAAATCTTGCGTTGTATATAGAATTATTGTCAGATATGGAGCTTTTTTAATTTCTGAGATAATATTGTTCCTAACTGCGGTACCAAGCAAATTAATAATTTCATTTTGAATCGTTGGGCTTAGATAATTTATATTGCCTTTTGGTAATAGAAGAAGTTCTTTTAAAATTGGATCATAGTTGGATAGCAAACGTAAAATTGCCATGAAATTTCCGGAATCAGTATCATGGCCTCTTAAAGGTAGATTGCAAGATGCTAAATTAATTATAACATTCTCTCCAGAATGTTATTTTACTCCTGATTTCACTTTGCAACATAGTGTCGATAGTATTTCCTTGTAACCATTTATAATAAGATAGAGATGCATTAATATGCTGCTTTGACTTTTCATGGTCAAATATACTTTGCGAAAAATTTCTTCTAATGGAAACACCGTTAACCCATGCAAAGGAGTACGATTTGCTTTGGCGATCTCCTAATAACCAACAGAAGTGGCAATATGGTGTTTTTAAAACATTCGAAAAACATAACCATAGTCTTGTAATTTGTATGCCTGCCTTATTGATACATGAATAGTGATAGATCGAAAAAAATCGGTTACTTTCTGAATCTTTTGCAAACGGTCATTGTGGTTTCTATGGACCCAATTTAAAAATTATTTTTCGTTCGCATTCAGTTGGACTGTCACCGAAATTTCCTCTATCTGATGAAACTATATTTTCAGATATCTCAGAAACATCGATTTGGCTTTCTTCTATTTCCGAATGGACACCTGGTGAAGGATGTGCTTTTGGAGAATCTGAAAATACAATTGTTGGAAAATAAAAGCTTATGTTTTGTTATATTTTAAATATGTATTTATGGGGCTTTCCTTCATTGTAAAATTCATTGTAATTGCAGGCTTGAAGTCAAGAAATAATAATTTTAGTTTTTCAAAAAATTCTTTATTGCTTTTGGTATTTTTAATTTTAAGCAAGAGCAAAACAGTGAACTTTTGTTAAGGGTAATTTTTAGAGCTTGTGAAAATCGATTAATCGAATATTCGAATTATTCGATTAGCCAAATTCGAATAATCGTCCATCGTCAATTATTCGAATAATGGCTCGCTGTTGACTATTCGAATAGCCGCTGTTCGAAAATCGTTTTTACATAATTGCATCAAAAACTGATAGCATCCTCTAAAACATTTTTTTTTTATTAAGAATTATTAAGCAAGAACATCAATAAACAGAGGTTTACAGCACATTGAATAGAGGTAACCTGCTTACCTTCTTGCATTTCATATAAAAATAAAAATCTCACTCTCAACTTATTCTTCCAGCAGAAATCGAATAATCGTTGAGTGGCGATTATTCGAATAATCTAAAAAAGCCAACTAATCGAATAGTGAAAATTGATTTCCAATCGGACCAAAATCGAAAATCGAATGTTCGATTAATCGAATAGTTTTAGAGCCCTATTAATTTTATACATCTCTATCGGAGGGCACATGTATCGTTCGCTATGTTCCAAATCCGTTGAGTGGCTTAGAAGATAAAATTTGAAATATGTTAATTATTTGTCTTAACTTTAGCAAATCGTCCTAACCATGCAATGCAATCTATATCTGATGATAACCTTAAATGCTTTTTGGCGTCGAAATTTGAACACGAAAAACCTCTGCTAAGATTCATTATTTTAACCATGAAATATATTTTGCTTTCGAACGCTATCAAAACAAGTAGCTGTTTTTGGCTATGCCGAAGTCTAATACCTTATAGCGGCTCATATATAGATTAGATAAATGGCTTGGGTCTGAAAAAAGGAAGTAATTTTTGGCACTTTCTCTTTTATCTCCTCCCTTTTCTGCTGAATTTTTCTTTTCGCAGCTCCGCTGAGATGTTCTCTTTTTTGCTCACTCATCTTTTTTAAGAAATCACCAATATCACTTTAAAATCAGAAGAACACCTGTTTATTTTGCAAATTACTTACTTACAAATAAGTAAAACGCGTAAATAAACACTGCTGATTATTGTGGGACTCCCCCGTTGAAGTAAATTTCTTAAAAAGGGAAACCCCACTTTAACCAATGTACGGTGTTGCCAACATTTGAATGCACGCTTAAGGCGACACTACAAAATTGTTGTCTATTTGATCAACTGCTGTCGCTAGGTGTAAATTGCTCCATAAGAATACATGCATAGAAAACTTGGTCGTGTCGTGTAGTGTAGTGCTGCTAGATGGAACCTTTCCTTTACATGATAAAAAAAAATATTTTTTTTTCTTTTGACATTTGTGAAATAAAACAAATATTGGTAAGTTTTTATTAATTTTTCCTTACGCACGTTGGAGGCCCCGTATCATTGATACGGCTGATACGGCGGTAGCTACGCGCCTGCACCACATGAATTAGTGTACTGTAAATTACCTACGCTGCCAAGCAATAATATAAATAAACAAACTCGAATTTATGACATTGAAAATTATGCCAATGAATTGAAACTGAGACTCCATACCTCAATAAAGAATGCGAGAAATATAATAAACATTGTAAAAAGCAAACGAAAATCAAAATATGACAATAATATAAACAAAGCCAAATTTGAAATAGGAGATTTAGTTTATGTAAGAGAAGAAAATAGAAAGAAAAGCGAAAGCCCGTATCATGTCCCATATATGTAAAATTGTAAATAAAAGTGGTGTAAACTCCACAATAGAAATTAATGGTAAACATAATGAATTACATAATAACTTATTAAAAAGACATTTAGAGATAAGCTAAAGAAAATAAAAATAATGACACTTAATGCAATAAGAAATTACCGATGGGCAAATCATAACTATATATATTCACAAGAAAAGTATTTGCATAACTATACACAAAAAATTATTTCATTTTTTTACTCAAACGAAGATTGCGGTAAGGTTGTAGTGACCCCACACACCGAATGTAGCGTACAACCAACACAAGCGACCTACATATGCATGCGGAACTGCAACGCCCGTTTCAACATTAGGAGTAAGTCGATATGAGGAACCAAAGCCAATTGCATTGCTAAACTGAATGTATGTAAATACGATGACTGAGCTAGCAGAATATTTGTCAATACGCTCTGCTCCGCCAAACGCCAAAGCATTCCTATTGGCCGTTGCTACAATTCTAAGTCAAAGAAGTAAAAAGTGAGGAGTTATGGAAATCACTTTCTGTGATACAATTTTGTATAAATAGTCGTAAGTTTTCATGAATAAAATTAGAAATAATCTAGCAAGTAACACCACTGCATTTTATTTCTCAAAGATCTCGGCAACCTTCCGGCTGCCTATTGATAAGCAGAAGCCACTCTGCTGTGGCTGAAGTGGCTCCATTTTTAAACAAGTACCAAATTGTGAATGTTTTTACTTGCAGGTCATTATGAATATTTAAAAAAAAAAAAAAACTGAAATTCAAAGTATTGATAATGTTGCTAGTGTACAGTCTGTCTAGTAGAAGAGTGATCGGCAAAACTTGCACATAGAGTGCCGTTATCAAAATAATTTGAATGCACCTTGGTAGCGACATCATTTTCGTAGTACGCATTGCAAAAACTGTCAGTTTCGTGAAACTATTACAAAGTGCACGTTGTTTTAAAAAGTGAGTTCCGCGTACGAGAAGCGATTTGAAGCTGTATTTCTTTGTCTGCACCCTAGAGGGCCGAAAATGTCACGTTTAGATGCAGCAAAATATATGAAGAAGTCGAAGTCATTCGTAACAAAGTGGACGAATTGGTATTTAGAAGTAAAAAATGTTGACGATTTGCCTGGGCGGGACCCTGAAAAAAAGACCTCACCAAAGCAGGAAAAGAAGATCCTTGATTTGTTTGCGACGAAGCCGGGCTTATCGTTGCGTAAAGCTAAATAAGTTGTAGAGAAAAGTGTTGTTCAAATATCGATAGAGACGATTCGAAAACGTTTAGGCGCTAACGACGTCAAATACCGCAGCTCTCTTAAAAAACCGTTGCTCTCATCATCACACGTTGAAAAAAGACTCGCCTGGGCCTGCGCCAATTCAGAACGGAATTGGAATAATGTAATATTCACGGATGAATCTTCATTTTGGGTAAATAGTAACATAAATCGATCTTGGTGTACCGCTAACAATCGATTGCTCCAACGAACTGTTAAACACCCAGTGAAGGTCCATGTTTGGGGATGTGGACGCCTTTTCGTGTTTACCAGCAACTTGAATGCGGTTTTGATGAACAAAATTTATCAAGAAGCTTTATTACCATCAGCTGCGAAGATGTTCTTGGATTTTGCAAGAAGACAATGACCCCAAACATCGCAGTCGAATGTGCGCAGAGTGGAAACAGCAAAATGGTGTTGAGGTGTTAGATTGGCCTTCACAGTCGCCTGATGCCAATCCGATAGAAAATGTGTGGGCAATAGTAAAGCAGAAACTCAGAGGAAAAACGATATGGACAGCAAAACAGTTGTCAAGACAAATTCGGCTGATTTGGAAACGATTGCCTCGGCAACTTGCTCAGAACTTAGTGCAAAGTATGAGTCGGAGGTGTGAGGCCATAATAGCGAATGGCGGTGACTATACATGTTATTAAAAGTATTGCGTACAATAAATATTATAAACGTGTAAAATGTTGTTTATTTGAAACGAATCGGACAAATAGTTTCCAAGTTATGGCGATCACGCTTCTACTAGACAGACTGTATATGTCATTTTTTTTACAAAATATGAAATTAACACATAATTAACCCTTTTTCAAACTTTTCAAAAAAATTTCAGGAGAAATTACTTAAAATAAAAGAAGAAAAGTTGGCTTGAATTAAAATTATATGTTGAATAGCATAATACGGTATTTTTACCTTGCCATCATGAATATTTTAAAAAATTAAAAAAATGTGAAATATTAAAATATACAAGAATATTTATATTTTTACTTACAATTATGGATTAATACAATTTTTATTTTCGTTTAATTAAAAAATTGTTTAAAATGATTTTTTATAATATAAAAAATATTACTATGAGTTTGATTTGGTTTCCTATGTTGATTTCCTTTTTCTGTAGATGCGAAATAATATGCGATCTACATATATTACAAATTTGTTCATTTGTATCAAAAATTTGTCTTGGCAAAAAATATTCACGAGAAACTGAATCAAGTAGCGATTTAGATCAAAGAACTTAATTGTGTTCTGTGGTGCAGTTGCTTCAAGAGGCGCCGCAATGTTCTTTATGCTTTCGTTTTGCGCGAGTTCGGAAATTGGCCACGCGCTTTTGGCTTAAAACTTATTTAGATTTATACTTTTTTGCAAATTCTTGCACTAGCGTACACACATACGTATGTACATATGTACATATATTGATATAAATATGTATACTTCCAGAGAATACTACATTCATAACTACATTTGACTGTACAGTCATAAACAACTAAAATGCCATCAAGTATACAATCATATATGCACACATCCATATGTATGCATATCTATGTACATATTTATACACATATGTACATACATATATCTAAATACAAAAATTCATATACATACACATATGTATGTACTTACGTGCATGTGCATAAATTCAACCTTGACCTTCGCTAAATCTAAATCAAATCACAGCGCAATCACAACAAAATTCATTCATAAACGCGTGCGCGTATTCCTAAAAACAAATCCCGTTCATTCATAAACGCAAGCATTTCATCTCCCCGCGCACGCAAATGTTCCCCTCAACGATCTTTTTCGCGACGAACACAAAAATGCTAAAATCTTAAATTTTACAAGCCATCGACGGTCATTGAAAATTTCAACTCCGCAATATCAGACAATAATGTATTTTGGCAACGTAGTCTAACAAATTGCTGGCATTTTTCTAGAATATTCTAGAATGTTCTAGAACTTTTGTCCAAATGCGCATCAATTCATTTGCGTACACGTGCACGCGCAATTGGCGAATCGACACAAAAATTGCATTTCCCTTTCCTCCCTTCTCTATTCCACAACTGTTGCATAACTCCTCTTCCGTCTCAACTTGCCTCGCTGGCAAGCAAAAAACAGTTTTTTTTTCGTGGACTACTACTTTTTCTTTTTTGTTTCATTTTTAGTTGGATTCGTAAATTGTTCTTCTTCTTTGCGCACACATTGCCATGATTTGCATAATTAGCCGTTTAAGCAAACGCCATGAAGTGTCTGCTGTGGCTTAGCGTTTATAGTCGCCTGCCACATTATCATATTGCTGTTTTAGCTCTTGACCCATAGTTCGAATCCCAGCTTTTTTCGTGCCATGTCTAATTTTTATGCATTTTCTTTTTTAATTAAATACGATATATTTATTAACTTTTATATATTTTTGGAAATCGTGTTTCAATAACATTTATCTTCTAATTTTATTGCGTTACAAATGAATTTACGAAATTATCAAAATATATATTTAAGATGTTATTAAGAATATATTAAGATATTAGATATAGATTTTTATTTATAAATACTTGTATAATAATCAAAATAAAACCTTATCCAAATGTATATTTTAACCGATTTAGATAATTTTTGCAAATTAAAATAAAACTATTCAAGTTTTCTTGATGCCACTTGCAACAAATACCTATCAACCAGAAAATGTTCCTGCAACGTTGAATTTCCGCAATTGTCTGCTTTTTTAACATGCATTTTACCATTTCGCAGCGTTTTAACATCGGCAAAAAATTAACATTTCAATTCCGCATCGAAAACGTTTCAACTCTGTTAAGAAATAAATAAAAATGTTCGTCCTGAGTCGTTTGCACCTTCTCCTTGGTTGGTGTTCTATGATATGGGCAGCCTACTTAACGAAGACAACTGAGTGAAAAGCAGATTGAACGTTGAGTTGAGTTGTAAACCATAATACGAATTTGGCAATTACAACTCAATAATGAGTTGAGTTGTGATCCGTAATATGGGAATAATTTAATTTTAACATGAGAATTATTAAATATAAATCTAGATGAAAGTCACGCTTGTTAATTCATTTGTAGCATTCCGAACGCCAAAAATACTTTTAATTAGATACACTATTTTATGGAGATAGCTCACCTTATAGTTCATTGTAAAAAAAACCATTAAGAACGCCCAATTGAATGGGAATTTTAACCATGCATAAAAAGTAACTTAAAATACAAGCATTTTCAACTGTGTGATAATTTATAGTCTTATTCCTAGGAACTCATAATGATCCAACACTATTTTTGTTTTAAAGAAACCTATTATAGTAACTTTAGACATTTGTCAGAGCTGATTTGTTATTCTTAACTTTGGCTCTAGTCCTTGAAGCGCTTTAGCCAAATAAGTTTGTTTGGCCTTTATAAAATGTCCTTCGGATCTTTTAGCTCAAAAGTGCATGACATGAGCTTAAAAGTGAGTCACAATATCGTTTACAATCATTTATTGATTCAAATACATAATTCTTTTGATAGTGAAATGTTGTGTTCACTCTTTCTGTTATCTTCTTAAAATTTTGATGGTATCACAAACATACCCCGGATACAGTAAAATTAAACGCAATTTCCACACGCAAAATCTGCAAATTTTACTAGTATAATCACCTGTTCTCGATTAAAAGCGAATTACACAAAAAATAAATGCTTCCGTATAAACTCACGCTGTCTTCAATGCGCTCAAAATAATTTTAATAATAAATGTTTAAAGCATTAGTGTGCAGATACTTGCAGCAGCTTTCAGACAACGATTGTATGTGAAAAGAGAATGTTTGAGCAGAACTTTATGCTCAACGCTAAGAACACTATGGACTGTAGCAGCGTACGAACCTCGTACCCATTCGTTATCCTTTACTAAATCTGCACTGGTTCGTTTATATTCGTTGGGAGTAAGGTTTCTTATCCTTGTGGCAGTTCTTGGTTCGCTGGGGTCCTTTCGTCATCTATGTTTGGTGTTATTCGGCTTTGCCTTGATACCAGTTTAATATTTTGCTTCCTACGCATGCCAACTTTCATTCAGAGAACCAAACTCTTAAGCGGATGCCACAAAAACAGTTTTTGCTTCGTGTGACATTTGCAACTTAGTCATAAAAGCGAAAAACGGGAAAGGATGGCACAATAAACGCTTTGACAGAACCATTGTGTGAAAAGTGTAAAAACTATACAACAAAGAATTTATTTTGTTAAATTCAAAATTTACCTTGATGTTTTGTAGACAATTGAAGTGTAGCGTATGTTTGTAAGAAATAAAACAAATATGAAAATCAGCTCACACTCAACTCGCACGAAAAGATGAAAGTTGACGAACTTTAAGCGACGCTTTGGCATCCGGCATCCGCGTTGCTTTTGTGGGAAACTTCGTATAGTTGTGTACATTCAACTGAGTTGTCAAAGCAAATCTGTCACGCAAAACGAAGCAAGCTTTTTATGTAGCATATACATTATTGACGTACATACAAAATTGCTTATACACACTGTTATATTGTCTAATATACTTTTGCTTTCATTCAACTTTTATTAGTGAATTTATGTAAAGAAGAGGTAGGCACGCCACAGCAAGGGTAGCCACACCATATAACCTTAAGATACGAAACTCTTTGCTTCGTGGGAGCGCTGTCAAAATATGCCTTTTTGTAACATTTTTCAATGGTGCCACTATGGAAACAATAAAATTTGCGAATTTTAAAAGCATTTTTAGGAGATTTTGCAGTTTCCGCACTCCCGTTAAAATACAAAAAAAAGACCGAATAAGAAGAATGAAAAAAATTTACCTGTTTTCAAGAACTTATAGTACTAATATTTAAGTATTATTATCTACATATATGTACATTAGGGGCGTCCTTATTTTCAAACATCGGTTTTCTATATATTCCCGGCCAGAAATCGGTTCCTTTATGTATTTAGATAAAACGGTAAAAGTTTGGGGTCAATGCGATAACATTTAGTGGACCCGGAAGCCAGCTGAAAAATTCAATAGGTCAGTATGGGCAAATATCAATGTTCATACATTCGCCTTATATTAGACGCAGTTTTTATAGTATATTTAACAAAACATATATGTATACAAAAATAATTATTCCATTTTTGTATTCTTATTCGGTAATAACATTTAAAATAATTGTGATAATTTTGCGTATTTAAAAAAAAAAGGCATGCAACACAAGCTTGATATTTTGCAAATTTACCGAAATTTGTTTCTACATTTTGAGCGCGCTGTTTGTAGGCAAACAAATTTCCTGAGAAAAAGTGAACTGTGTGGCGACAATAAGTCGTTCAGAAAATAAAATAGTAACCGCTCATAACGGGACATTTCTGCTGTGAAATATTTCCAACAGCATGCAAGAGGTTCTTGTGCATATTGTGATTTTAATAAGTAAATATAATTGTAAGCGTTCACAAGCAAGAAATAACAATTATTTTGAAGAATAATTATTTGGTTTAAGAAATACTTTAAAATTGTTTGAATTTCGGTGGGCGGTTGTGTTTAAAGTGTAAAAAGTGAAGTATATAAAATAAACTAATATGTCTAGTTTAGCAACACGAATGTCAGTTGCCAATTTAAGAAAAGTTAGTTTGATTGGATACGCAATGCATCAAATTACAGGTGCAAAACTTCCATCTAATCGGCAGGTTTTAGAAGTTTTGTTTTACAATATGAGATTTGTAGATCTTTCAGCAAAGGAAAGCGCAAAACTTGCTATCAAAGCAGCACAAATATTTTGGCAACAAGCACGAATACCGATAAGAAAAGAAGATAAATGTGTTGAGAAGTTATTGAAACTGTACGAAAGTTGGAAAAAAATCCTGAAAACAGTTCCAGAAAAGAGATCCAATTCACAGGAAGAAGTCGTTGACATGTTTGTTGGAAGTTTGGATGATTTATTTGACACCGCTAATGCGCTTGAAAAAATGAAGTTAGTAGAAGATAAGAAATTTCTTGAAATGCAACGTCAAAAAGGACGGCCAGGTTGCATGATGGGTGTTGATAAGGTTTTGTACGATCGTGAAGTGCGTGAACAAGAAAGACAGGAGAAAGCAGCATAACGAAAAAGGCGGTATGAAGAACAAAATTCTGAATGTTCTAATATAATCGAGGAAAGCAATGAAAATGATATAGTACTTGTGGAAGCTGGAAATGAAAATGTAGTAATTCCGTTGGAAAAAAATTGTTTGCAAACTGAGTGTAAAAAGCGACGAGGCACTAAAAGTATCATAACACCACGATTGTTAGCAGCATTAGACAATGCCAAAGTGTCAGATGGTATGGCCGTACATATTTTAGTAGCCGCTGCTGAAGCATTGGGTCATTGTGTGGAAGAACTTGTTATTAATCGATCAACAATTCATCGTATGCCTCAACAAAATCGGTCTGCAAAGATATTTCTACTGAATTTAAAGAAAAGGTGAGTTCCCTATAGTTGACAATGCACTTTTATTAATGTTAATTTATTCAAACACTTAACAAGGCCAATGCAAATGGAGCACTAGTTGTTCATTTTGATGGGAAGTTCATGACAGATATAAAAGGTCGTAGTAAAGTGGAAAGAATTGCTGTTTTAATTAGCTACGATGGAACATCGAAATTTCTTGGAGCACCAAAGATACAGTCGTCGACTGTGC
The DNA here is from genome assembly GCA_951828415.1 of Anomoia purmunda. Lineage (NCBI taxonomy): Eukaryota > Metazoa > Arthropoda > Insecta > Diptera > Tephritidae > Anomoia > Anomoia purmunda. The sequence goes on along the minus strand of OX639998.1, from coordinate 3,961,592 downwards.
AAATATTGCTGAAACTGTTTATCAGAGATTAGTCGATTGGAACATTGTTGAACTTGTTAAAGGCATATCTTATGATACAACTGCTGGCAATACTGGTATTAAAAATGGAGCCGCAGTCCTTTTGGAAAAAAAACTGCAACGCAATCTCATGCACCTACCATGCCGTCATCATATGTACGAAATTATTTTGCGCAACGTTTTTGAATCAAAGATGATGTCAAACTCAGCTCCAGAAATACTCTTGTTTGAACGATTTGTGAAGGCCTGGCCAAACCTTAAGAAAACCTTGTTTAAAACTAGTGTTGATGATAAATTTGTGGCATCAAAAATAAGCCAAGTGGAACGGGACGCTCTTGTAAGCTTCTTGCAGGACCAATTAAAAAAATCGCATAGCCGCGATGACTACAAAGAAATGCTACAACTTGCTTTAACTTTCCTTGGCGCAGATTGCTTTAATTTATGTGCTCCAGGTGCAACCAGCAACGCACGGTGGATGGCAAAAGCAATCTATTGTCTCAAAATATATTTATTACGTATTTATTACGTGATCAGTTTAAACTTACAACCAGGGAATTGAGTAGCATCCGCGATATTTGTATTTTCATTGTTAAAATGTACATACATCAAAAGTTGGTTCGGAAGTACAAATGCGAATTCAGCACCTAATCAAGATCTTTTATTTATTAAAGACGCTCTAAATTATACAGATACAGATTCAACAATTTCAGAAGCTATTATTAAAAAAATGTCTAACCACTTATGATACATCGCCGAAGAAACAGTAGCGTTATCATTTTTTGACTTATCAGTTACCCACGCAGAAAAACGTAAAATGATAAAACAATTAAAAAGCAAGGAACCAGTTGTTCATTTAAAAAATAGCCGAAGCCACTCAAAATTGGCAGATTTTCGAACTTACGAACTTAGCGATTTTGTTTCAGAAAGACAAATTTTTTTTTCAATAATTTTGGGTTATCTTCAGCCTTTTTGGGCGTGGATCCATCCCAATGGGAAAATAATTCAGATTTCGAAATTAATTGGACTTTTTGCCGCAACTTACAAGTTGTTAATGATCCCGCTGAAAGAGGAATAAAATTTTTGCAAGACTACAACAAAATTTTAACGAATGATGAAGAGGAAAAGCAGTTGGTACTCCAAATTGTTGAATCGTATCGCAAAAAATACAAATCATACAAAAAAATTGATTTAATGTAAAATATAAATTTAAATATGTAATATGTATGAAAAAAAATAAAAATGTACAATATTTGCCCATACTGACCTATTAAATTTTTCAGGTGGCTTCCGGGCCCACTAAATGTTATCGTATTGACCCCAAATTTTAACTGTTTACTTTAAATACATAAAGGAACCAAATTCTGGCCGGGAAACTGTAATATAAACATTTTGAAATTTCCCCTTACAAATAAGGACAGCCCTATTAGGGGTGTCCTTATTTTCAAACATCGGTTTTCTATATATTCCCGGCCAGAAATCGGTTCCTTTATGTATTTAGATAAAACGGTAAAAGTTTGGGGTCAATGCGATAACATTTAGGGGACCCGGAAGCCAGCTGAAAAATTCAATAGGTCAGTATGGGCAAATATCAATGTTCATACATTCGCCTTATATTAGACGCAGTTTTTATAGTATATTTAACAAAACATATATGTATACAAAAATAATTATTCCATTTTTGTATTCTTATTCGGTAATAACATTTAAAATAATTGTGATAATTTTGCGTATTTAAAAAAAAAGGCATGCAACACAAGCTTGATATTTTGCAAATTTACCGAAATTTGTTTCTACATTTTGAGCGCGCTGTTTGTAGGCAAACAAATTTCCTGAGAAAAAGTGAACTGTGTGGCGACAATAAGTCGTTCAGAAAATAAAATAGTAACCGCTCATAACGGGACATTTCTGCTGTGAAATATTTCCAACAGCATGCAAGAGGTTCTTGTGCATATTGTGATTTTAATAAGTAAATATAATTGTAAGCGTTCACAAGCAAGAAATAACAATTATTTTGAAGAATAATTATTTGGTTTAATAAATACTTTAAAATTGTTTGAATTTCGGTGGGCGGTTGTGTTTAAAGTGTAAAAAGTGAAGTATATAAAATAAACTAATATGTCTAGTTTAGCAACACGAATGTCAGTTGCCAATTTAAGAAAAGTTAGTTTGATTGGATACGCAATGCATCAAATTACAGGTGCAAAACTTCCATCTAATCGGCAGGTTTTAGAAGTTTTGTTTTACAATATGAGATTTGTAGATCTTTCAGCAAAGGAAAGCGCAAAACTTGCTATCAAAGCAGCACAAATATTTTGGCAACAAGCACGAATACCGATAAGAAAAAAAGATAAATGTGTTGAGAAGTTATTGAAACTGTACGAAAGTTGGAAAAAAATCCTGAAAACAGTTCCAGAAAAGAGATCCAATTCACAGGAAGAAGTCGTTGACATGTTTGTTGGAAGTTTGGATGATTTATTTGACACCGCTAATGCGCTTGAAAAAATGAAGTTAGTAGAAGATAAGAAATTTCTTGAAATGCAACGTCAAAAAGGACGGCCAGGTTGCATGATGGGTGTTGATAAGGTTTTGTACGATCGTGAAGTGCGTGAACAAGAAAGACAGGAGAAAGCAGCATAACGAAAAAGGCGGTATGAAGAACAAAATTCTGAATGTTCTAATATAATCGAGGAAAGCAATGAAAATGATATAGTACTTGTGGAAGCTGGAAATGAAAATGTAGTAATTCCGTTGGAAAAAAATTGTTTGCAAACTGAGTGTAAAAAGCGACGAGGCACTAAAAGTATCATAACACCACGATTGTTAGCAGCATTAGACAATGCCAAAGTGTCAGATGGTATGGCCGTACATATTTTAGTAGCCGCTGCTGAAGCATTGGGTCATTGTGTGGAAGAACTTGTTATTAATCGATCAACAATTCATCGTATGCCTCAACAAAATCGGTCTGCAAAGATATTTCTACTGAATTTAAAGAAAAGGTGAGTTCCCTATAGTTGACAATGCACTTTTATTAATGTTAATTTATTCAAACACTTAACAAGGCCAATGCAAATGGAGCACTAGTTGTTCATTTTGATGGGAAGTTCATGACAGATATAAAAGGTCGTAGTAAAGTGGAAAGAATTGCTGTTTTAATTAGCTACGATGGAACATCGAAATTTCTTGGAGCACCAAAGATACAGTCGTCGACTGTGCAAATATTGCTGAAACTGTTTATCAGAGATTAGTCGATTGGAACATTGTTGAACTTGTTAAAGGCATATCTTATGATACAACTGCTGTCAATACTGGTATTAAAAATGGAGCTGCAGTCCTTTTGGAAAAAAAACTGCAACGCAATCTCATGCACCTACCATGCCGTCATCATATGTACGAAATTATTTTGCGCAACGTTTTTGAATCAAAGATGATGTCAAACTCAGCTCCAGAAATACTCTTGTTTGAACGATTTGTGAAGGCCTGGCCAAACCTTAAGAAAACCTTGTTTAAAACTAGTGTTGATGATAAATTTGTGGCATCAAAAATAAGCCAAGTGGAACGGGACGCTCTTGTAAGCTTCCTGCAGGACCAATTAAAAAAATCGCATAGCCGCGATGACTACAAAGAAATGCTACAACTTGCTTTAACTTTCCTTGGTGCAGATTGCTTTAATTTATGTGCTCCAGGTGCAACCAGCAACGCACGGTGGATGGCAAAAGCAATCTATTGTCTCAAAATATATTTATTACGTATTTATTACGTGATCAGTTTAAACTTACAACCAGGGAATTGAGTAGCATCCGCGATATTTGTATTTTCATTGTTAAAATGTACATACATCAAAAGTTGGTGCGGAAGTACAAATGCGAATTCAGCACCTAATCAAGGTCTTTTATTTATTAAAGACGCTCTAAATTATACAGATACAGATTCAACAATTTCAGAAGCTATTATTAAAAAAATGTCTAACCACTTATGATACATCGCCGAAGAAACAGTAGCGTTATCATTTTTGACTTATCAGTTACCCACGCAGAAAAACGTAAAATGATAAAACAATTAAAAAGCAAGGAACCAGTTGTTCATTTAAAAAATAGCCGAAGCCACTCAAAATTGGCAGATTTTCGAACTTACGAACTTAGCGATTTTGTTTCAGAAAGACAAATTTTTTTTTCAATAATTTTGGGTTATCTTCAGCCTTTTTGGGCGTGGATCCATCCCAATGGGAAAATAATTCAGATTTCGAAATTAATTGGACTTTTTGCCGCAACTTACAAGTTGTTAATGATCCCGCTGAAAGAGGAATACAATTTTTGCAAGACTACAACAAAATTTTAACGAATGATGAAGAGGAAAAGCAGTTGGTACTCCAAATTGTTGAATCGTATCGCAAAAAATACAAATCATACAAAAAAATTGATTTAATGTAAAATATAAATTTAAATATGTAATATGTATGAAAAAAAATAAAAATGTACAATATTTGCCCATACTGACCTATTAAATTTTTCAGGTGGCTTCCGGGCCCACTAAATGTTATCGTATTGACCCCAAATTTTAACTGTTTACTTTAAATACATAAAGGAACCAAATTCTGGCCGGGAAACTGTAATATAAACATTTTGAAATTTCCCCTTACAAATAAGGACAGCCCTATTAGGGGTGTCCTTATTTTCAAACATCGGTTTTCTATATATTCCCGGCCAGAAATCGGTTCCTTTATGTATTTAGATAAAACGGTAAAAGTTTGGGGTCAATGCGATAACATTTAGTGGACCCGGAAGCCAGCTGAAAAATTCAATAGGTCAGTATGGGCAAATATCAATGTTCATACATTCGCCTTATATTAGACGCAGTTTTTATAGTATATTTAACAAAACATATATGTATACAAAAATAATTATTCCATTTTTGTATTCTTATTCGGTAATAACATTTAAAATAATTGTGATAATTTTGCGTATTTAAAAAAAAAGGCATGCAACACAAGCTTGATATTTTGCAAATTTACCGAAATTTGTTTCTACATTTTGAGCGCGCTGTTTGTAGGCAAACAAATTTCCTGAGAAAAAGTGAACTGTGTGGCGACAATAAGTCGTTCAGAAAATAAAATAATAACCGCTCATAACGGGACAATTCTGCTGTGAAATATTTCCAACAGCATGCAAGAGGTTCTTGTGCATATTGTGATTTTAATAAGTAAATATAATTGTAAGCGTTCACAAGCAAGAAATAACAATTATTTTGAAGAATAATTATTTGGTTTAATAAATACTTTAAAATTGTTTGAATTTCGGTGGGCGGTTGTGTTTAAAGTGTAAAAAGTGAAGTATATAAAATAAACTAATATGTCTAGTTTAGCAACACGAATGTCAGTTGCCAATTTAAGAAAAGTTAGTTTGATTGGATACGCAATGCATCAAATTACAGGTGCAAAACTTCCATCTAATCGGCAGGTTTTAGAAGTTTTGTTTTACAATATGAGATTTGTAGATCTTTCAGTAAAGGAAAGCGCAAAACTTGCTATCAAAGCAGCACAAATATTTTGGCAACAAGCACGAATACCGATAAGAAAAGAAGATAAATGTGTTGAGAAGTTATTGAAACTGTACGAAAGTTGGAAAAAAATCCTGAAAACAGTTCCAGAAAAGAGATCCAATTCACAGGAAGAAGTCGTTGACATGTTTGTTGGAAGTTTGGATGATTTATTTGACACCGCTAATGCGCTTGAAAAAATGAAGTTAGTAGAAGATAAGAAATTTCTTGAAATGCAACGTCAAAAAGGACGGCCAGGTTGCATGATGGGTGTTGATAAGGTTTTGTACGATCGTGAAGTGCGTGAACAAGAAAGACAGGAGAAAGCAGCATTACGAAAAAGGCGGTATGAAGAACAAAATTCTGAATGTTCTAATATAATCAAGGAAAGCAATGAAAATGATATAGTACTTGTGGAAGCTGGAAATGAAAATGTAGTAATTCCGTTGGAAAAAAATTGTTTGCAAACTGAGTGTAAAAAGCGACGAGGCACTAAAAGTATCATAACACCACGATTGTTAGCAGCATTAGACAATGCCAAAGTGTCAGATGGTATGGCCGTACATATTTTAGTAGCCGCTGCTGAAGCATTGGGTCATTGTGTGGAAGAACTTGTTATTAATCGATCAACAATTCATCGTATGCGTCAACAAAATCGGTCTGCAAAGATATTTCTACTGAATTTAAAGAAAAGGTGAGTTCCCTATAGTTGACAATGCACTTTTATTAATGTTAATTTATTCAAACACTTAACAAGGCCAATGCAAATGGAGCACTAGTTGTTCATTTTGATGGGAAGTTCATGACAGATATAAAAGGTCGTAGTAAAGTGGAAAGAATTGCTGTTTTAATTAGCTACGATGGAACATCGAAATTTCTTGGAGCACCAAAGATAAAGTCGTCGACTGTGCAAATATTGCTGAAACTGTTTATCAGAGATTAGTCGATTGGAACATTGTTGAACTTGTTAAAGGCATATCTTATGATACAACTGCTGTCAATACTGGTATTAAAAATGGAGCCGCAGTCCTTTTGGAAAAAAAACTGCAACGCAATCTCATGCACCTACCATGCCGTCATCATATGTACGAAATTATTTTGCGCAACGTTTTTGAATCAAAGATGATGTCAAACTCAGCTCCAGAAATACTCTTGTTTGAACGATTTGTGAAGGCCTGGCCAAACCTTAAGAAAACCTTGTTTAAAACTAGTGTTGATGATAAATTTGTGGCATCAAAAATAAGCCAAGTGGAACGGGACGCTCTTGTAAGCTTCTTGCAGGACCAATTAAAAAAATCGCATAGCTGCGATTACTACAAAGAAATGCTACAACTTGCTTTAACTTTCCTTGGTGCAGATTGCTTTAATTTATGTGCTCCAGGTGCAACCAGCAACGCACGGTGGATGGCAAAAGCAATCTATTGTCTCAAAATATATTTATTACGTATTTATTACGTGATCAGTTTAAACTTACAACCAGGGAATTGAGTGGCATCCGCGATATTTGTATTTTCATTGTTAAAATGTACATACATCAAAAGTTGGTTCGGAAGTACAAATGCGAATTCAGCACCTAATCAAGATCTTTTCTTTATTAAAGACGCTCTAAATTATACAGATACAGATTCAACAATTTCAGAAGCTATTATTAAAAAAATGTCTAACCACTTATGGTACATCGCCGAAGAAACAGTAGCGTTATCATTTTTTGACTTATCAGTTACCCACGCAGAAAAACGTAAAATGATAAAACAATTAAAAAGCAAGGAACCAGTTGTTCATTTAAAAAATAGCCGAAGCCACTCAAAATTGGCAGATTTTCGAACTTACGAACTTAGCGATTTTGTTTCAGAAAGACAAATTTTTTTTTCAATAATTTTGGGTTATCTTCAGCCTTTTTGGGCGTGGATCCATCCCAATGGGAAAATAATTCAGATTTCGAAATTAATTGGACTTTTTGCCGCAACTTACAAGTTGTTAATGATCCCGCTGAAAGAGGAATAAAATTTTTGCAAGACTACAACAAAATTTTAACGAATGATGAAGAGGAAAAGCAGTTGGTACTCCAAATTGTTGAATCGTATCGCAAAAAATACAAATCATACAAAAAAATTGATTTAATGTAAAATATAAATTTAAATATGTAATATGTATGAAAAAAAATAAAAATGTACAATATTTGCCCATACTGACCTATTAAATTTTTCAGGTGGCTTCCGGGCCCACTAAATGTTATCGTATTGACCCCAAATTTTAACTGTTTACTTTAAATACATAAAGGAACCAAATTCTGGCCGGGAAACTGTAATATAAACATTTTGAAATTTCCCCTTACAAATAAGGACACCCCTAATGTACATATATAATACTGCATATATTAATATACAAGTGTATATACTTATCTATATAATTTTACAAGCAAGTTCTGCCAATGAAATTTGTTTAAATGCAAATAATCATTTTATTTCGGAGTATGCACTATATTCTTTCCATAATTTGATTACACACGCCCAAGCCATCCAACCTTGGGTTATCGGAATGGCAGTCGCGGGCAACACAACTCGGCTGAAATAGACGGAGATCAGTGGCTTATTGAGTATTATCAAAACACTTTTTAAGGTAATAAGCCTAAAATGATGCACCATATGTAATATGATAACTGATAACGAAATGGATGCAAATCAAAACGACCAATGCACTGCATCTACAACTCATACCAAAGAACGTAGATTGCAAAGAAGTTGCTTGGCGTTTCGTTTCCTGTGGCAAGATTTCTCGTCCAATTAACCACACAGAGAAACCAATTGGATCTAATCAGATTCTAATATCAATCAGCAAAAGTCAAATTAGTTCTAGTATGGTAAATTAGACGAGATTTTCTGTTAGAGGAACGGTGGGATGGGATGCAATTTCTTTGTAATCTACATATGTTCTTCGCTAATATTGTAGTGGCTGAAATGAGCTTCGGTTCAAACGGTCTAAATAGCAATCGGGTGGATTTGGACACGTAAATAGCCAACCTTTACTCTATTTCAAAAGGCCTACATGAGCCGCAACAACCAGAAGGATTAGCACCACTGCTAAAAACTCTCTGGGGTAGGCAAGAATATACTCAAGTTCTACCGCTGGAGAAATGCCAGTAAAAGTGAAACCAAAGGGCTAATCCTGTTACGAATTACCAAAGTTAAAATGGAACAGGCATCTATTAGTGAGGACTGGGACAAATGGAGCCGTTCTGGTGATATTACCTGCCCTCCTGTACAGAACTCCGCAACGTAGAAGTCAGATCCATCGGACAAAAGAACATATACGGGCCCAGCTGTGCTAAAGGCCAAAGCAACTTTTGCTGAGGTCACAAGGCACGAGCAAGTCAGGTGGATCCCGTAAAGAAGTAAACAGTAGGTTTTATTCCTTTTTACTTCTCTAACACACTGTGGTCCCTATAGCAGCTAAGGGGCGTCCATGTGGGATAAGGTGAGGCGAAAGGTCTCCGTGAAGCCAATTTCTGCGGCTGGCACCGAGCCTTGAAGTCGAAGACCAACCATGTTGTTCAGATGGTGGTGATCCTTCCTGTTGCAGGTCGCATACCTACTGAGCTTTTGTTCTATCAAGACAAACGATCAAGCAAGTAAGTCCCTCCCATTTCCCCAGACTCCAAGGGCTCCAGCGGCCCACCATTCTTTCCGACCTCCAATTAATTGAAAACAGAGAGGATGGAAGTGTTGTGAACTGGCTAGCAATCGGGGTAGGAAACGTGACACAAACTAGGTAATAAAAGTGGCCAACCCTTAAATAGCTCCCCAGCCACGTCAAGCGCCTACAGGTTAACCTACACCATGCCAAAGTGGTATCGGACGTTATGTGCGGGAGGTTCAACAAAGAGCTCTTGTACGTAGCATTCCTTGGATATTTGCAGGTGCCAATAAATTTATTTATCTGTAAGTGGCATGTTTCAAATTAGGTATCTAATTTGGACCACCTACATATATATGATTTGAAATTGAGGCCCAAATGAAAACTAATCAAGCTCACAGAAATCCCAGAAACACCAACTGGGGATTTTTTCGTTACTTCTGAAACAGACATAACTTCGTATTATGAACTGGAAGCCGAGGCTAAGCTACTCACAAACGTTCTCAAAGCTCCCAATAAACCTCTAAGAGACGTTCCCTGGTGGAATGAGAGTCTCGGAAAACTCAGACAGAACGCTAGAAAGCTTTGCGACATCTCCTCACTACCTAAAGCCTAGCGCTTTTATCGGACCACTCAAACCGTTTTTTTTTGCGCTTATGAAAAAACTTGACCTGGTGACGCTAAATTGACCTCATATTTGGATTAATATCGATTGTGATAAATATCGTCTGCTTAAAAGAAGCAATTTTTTTTGTGTCCAAAGAATTGTAAACCAGTACTTATATAAATCCCCCGAATAAATTATATAACTACTTTAATAAATTGTATTACCTTATGTTATTTATGCACTAATAACTAATTATATATATATATATGTAGAAATTAATATAACACATTTGGATTTTTATTATAATTCAGTATATTTCATAGTTTATTTATAAGGTAAAATTAAGTATATTTACATAGCTACGATGCTTATCGTTAGAGGTTTAAACTTAAACTGACTCTTTCGTGGAAAGTCAACTAAAACGCTTCGTCCGGTTCGTTAAGTTTTGTGTCCGTGCGTCAAGTATGTAGAGTCGCATTTATCGGTCAGTAGGTGTGTCCACTTCGCGTTGTCCTGTCGGTTGTAATTCCTACATTCGGCCGTCCTGATATGTCGTTCGTCCCGAACGATGGTCTCCAAGGTTTCATAAATTCGGCTACCGATGTTGTTTTATGCGGCCCTTCATGGTCGCCTACCTTCTCGACCACGTATCGTCCATGTGGTAAACACTGTTGCACTGAATATGGTCCGAGAAACTTAGCTTTGACCTTCAACCCCGGCCCGTACGGAGTTATTTTAATCGCTACTAAGTCGCCATTATTGTACTCGACTTCCGGTTTGCGTTTGGCGTTAAAAGTTTTTCTGTTTTCCTGTTGTATCCTAGAGATGTTTTCTAACGCTTGCTTCCTAACCCTGCCACGCTCATTCTCTAATTCCTCAACTATTGATTTATCCAATAAATTCTGAAGCTCTATATCGGCTGGTGTTCGCATGTCTAATCCCGTCAATATCTTAAAGGGAGAAAAGCCAGTGCTTCTTGGAGGTGAATTATTAATAAGGCGTTGGACTTTGTCTACATGTTTGTAACAGTTTGATGGGTTGTTATTGCATAATTTAGTTAAAAGTGGTAATATAATGCGGTGAATACGTTCCACCTGTCCGTTTCCACGGGGAACACCTGTTGCAATTAGAAGATGCTGAATTTGTTCTCTTTTGCAGTATTCCGCGAAACTATTTGCAGTGAAAGCCGTACCTCTATCTGTGATTATCCTTCGAGGATTTCCAAAAATAGAAGCTTGTTTTTCCAGTCGTTCTACAACTGACGCGGAACCTGTACTCTTGGTGGGGTATAACCATACAAATTTACTAAAAGCGTCCACTACGACAAGTAAGTGGTTATATTTTTTATTCGTTAACTCCATTGGGCCTACATGATCTAAATGATATGTACCAAGGGGCTTGTCATCTTTGCTTATAGGCGTCAACAAACCTTCTTTCTTTCCTAACTTTGGTTCCGCTATGATGCAATCGATGCAATTTTTTATAATCTTTGTTATTTTTGGTCCTATCTGTGGGATATAAAAAGTTTTTTCTATATAATCTTGTGTCTTTTTTGCACCCCAGTGCCCCTGGCTATGAGCTAAACGAATAATTTCCTCTTCCATTCCATGTGGAACTACCACTAATTCTTTCGCCGGATCTTTGTATACTACTCCGTTCTTCAGATAAAAATCTTCATAAATATCGTTCTCTAAAACTTTAGATATTGCCCTAGCCCAATCGTCGCTTTGCTGTGCTGCTTTTAGACGAAAGCTTAAGGAATCTTCTAAAAGCATAGTTGACATTCTGCTTAGCGCATCAACATGTTTCATCTTTGTCGCGGGTCTGTGCTCTATTACGTAGTCAAAATCTTGCAGATACATAGCCCACCGTGTAACACGAAGCGGAATCTCTTTCTTTTTCATAGTTAGTGCAAAAGCATTACAATCACTAACGATTTTAATCTTCTTGCCTATAACATAAATTCTCCACTTCTTCAGCGCTTCTATGATCGCAAGTACTTCCAATTCATAGGAGTGGTACTTTTGTTCCTCAGGTCTGGTTTTGCGACTAAGATATTGAATAGGATGAAGCTGTTGGTCATCTACATTTTTCTGCAAGAGCACACCACCATAACCATACATACATGCATCCGTATGTATCTCGGTTGCAGCATTAGGGTTGTAAAGTCTTAAAACCGGTGATTCGACAAGTGCTAATTTGAGCTGCTGAAATGCTAGTAGCTGCTCTTCCTTGAAACGATACTCGCTGTCTTTTCTGAGTAAGTCACTATGTGGCTTAGCTATTAACGCATATCCTTCTACCAACCTTCTGAAATAAGATGTTAGGCCTAAAAATCTTTGTAGCGATTTTTTGTCATGAGGTATTGGAAACGATTTTACAGCCTTCACTTTTTCTTCTGACTGTTGGATACCTTCCTCCTCAATAACGTATCCTAGGAACTGAATTCTTTTCATTAAAAATTGACACTTTTGCCATTTTATTTTTAACCCATAACTCTCCGCTCTATTCAAAACTATTGCTAACTTCTTGAATCCTTCGTCCTCGTTCTGCGCCGGAATAATTATGTCGTCGATGTAGACAACGATCACTCCATCTCGGACTAAATCACGGAAAATAGTCGAAATGTATCGACAAAATACAGCGGGCGAATTGGAAATTCCGAAAGGCACGAAATTGAATTCGAATTGGCCGCTGTGCGTTACAAAGGATGTGTATCGCCTGGAACTGGGTTCCACCGGAACGTGAAAAAATCCGTTAGCTAAGTCAAGCGTTGTTAAAACTGTAGCTCCTTGAAGACGTTCTAGAACGTCATCAATAAGTGGCATTGGAAAATGGTCTCGAATTACCTTTTCGTTCAACTTTCTGAAATCACAACACAATCGCTTTGTGCCATCTTTCTTCGATACCAAAACCACTGGCGAAGCATACTCAGAATTACTTTGCTGAATTATACCATTCTTTAACCAATTGCTAACTTGATCATCTATTACACGCTGATCAAAGTACGAAACTCTGCGCGGAGTTTGATAGACGGGTATTTCATCTGATAAAATAATCTTCATTTGAACCGGGGATTCAGAGTTTGGTTTTGGAGCGTACTGTCTAACGATAGACACTACAGCAGATTGTTTTTCAGTAGATAGATGAGTTAAATTCATAGAAGGAAATTTCTCTTCATCACCTAAATTATTTTGGAGGCATAGCGCTGTGAACTCACTTAAAAAACAATTTTCATTTTCATCCTCTGTGTTATCGACCTGATCAGGACTTATGATTTCCACCTCGGTATTATTTACCTCAATGCGTTTCTGTAATTTGCTTGTAAACACAGCAATGCCTTCCGTAAAAGATATATTTGCTACCCTTAGGATATCATTACCGATAACTGCTTCGTAACGCAAGTCATTACTTTTAGTTACATGAAAAGTAACCTCGACTGAAATATTGTCTACTCTAATTTCCTTAGTTACACTGCCTATTGTGAAAAGTTCGCTTTCTTTTATACCAACCAAACGTCGTTTGTCGCTACTTAATTGTGCATACTTAAACTTTTCAAACATGTCATATCTGAGTAGACTTAAATCAGATCCTGTGTCAACCATTGCGTCAACCACGATTTCATCAATTTTTACACGCTTAAAAATCAACCCACTAGTCCGAATCAAAGGTGAGTTAAACATGGAATTAACTGCGACATTCTCTTTTTTGATTTGCTTGCCTACATTTGTTTTGCACTCGAAACTCCGGTGCCCTGCTTCCCCACATTTGAAACATTTATATTGCTTATCTTTATTGTTGCAATCTTTCGCTAGATGTGTCGTTGATGAGCACTTAAAACATTTTTTTTTTGTTGTCACTACCTGGTGAAAACGAAGCCTTCGAAGTACTTTGTGTATTTTGCGACTTGTTTAATGACTGTCGCGAACAATGTATCTTTTCATACACTTTCAAATTCTCCTTAAGATCTTTTATTGTTTGTGCCTGGTATAAAACGGTTTTATTCGACCTAGAATCCGGAATTCCTTCAACAAAATACCCTATGATACTAATCTCGTCCATTTTAACCGGCTTTGCAATTTCCATGAGCGTATATAAATATTCTTTAAAAGATTCGTTATTCTTTTTATGCCTGTTTTGCAACAAGTGGTGAATATCTAATAACGATAGTTTTTCACCAAACTCGTCGATTATTGCAGATTTTAAAGTATCCCAATCCCTAACGCTGGCTTGACTGCGCAAAAATAACTTTGCGGCTCCTTTCAGAAGTTGTTTAGCATAAACATATTTTTGAAGTGCGTTCCACCCTAATGTGATGGCATTGTCCTCAAATTCTCGTATCCAGTCATGTACGTCTAAAGTATCGGTTCCCGTAAACGACGGTAAACTATCTTGTATGTCCTTTAAAGTAAAAGTAGGTTTCATCACCACGGTCTGCGGTGAAGGATCTGCGGCTACCTCATACGTTGATTCATTTTGGCTTTCTTCGCCTTCACTCTGTAAGAGATCGTGGTGGCGAAGAAGTCTGTCCCTCAGCTCACTTTTCCGTCCTTGTACACTTAGTCCCGCATGCCTCAAATTTTCTTTCAATGTCTCTACGGTCATACGTAAAATATTTTGTGCGTCCATTGCCTTTCCGAGTATTATAAAGTATTATGAATTAAATTTCCAAAGTATATATGTAAAGTTAATTATTGTTGCTTATAACTAATCGTTTTACAAGCATATATGAGTATTAGATTTAGAAACTAATAAATGTTTTAAGTAATATTATTAAAAATGTCTGTTGGTTTCACTTATTGCTTTAAACATTCAATTCGTATTTTGAAATCTGAATATAACTAAATTTAAATCAATTGTTAATTTCTGGCTTCAGTTCTTATTTCCATACATGTACTTCAGAATAATCAACTCTTTGTTTTGCTTTTAATATTCGTAAAAATTTACACACTTAAGTCTTTCTTCTTTACTCTGTCATGTTTATCTATCCAAAACCAATTATAAATACTATATTTATTCTTTCACTTTTTCAAAAGATACACAGACTCGTTTTGCCTTTTTTACTCTTTCAAGATAATCTACCACAAAGAAGTTACTAGTAATATATTTATAAAGATAAGTTATCTGATTACATCTAAGAATATTAGTTCTATATTTCTACTGTTTCAACTCTTACTACTTATGATGCTGCTTTCGTTGTGCGATTGACTGCTTTTCGCTGCTATCTCTGTTGCAATATATTTGTGTTCCAATTACTACTGCAATCTCTTTTTCTCTTTCTTTTTGCTGCTGTTTTCATGCCAGTCAAATGACTATGCATTTTCACTACGCCACTTATCTTGCTCGTAACTTTTCTTTTCGCTACGCTGCACTAGTTCTGTCGCAGTACAATGCAGAGCGGCATATCTGTACTGTTTCAGCTTATTGCTCTTTCATTTACATACCACAGTATAAAGCTGTGCGGCTAATACTGCGTATATTTTTTCGTATACACATCTTACTCTTTTCGTCACTATAACCGATCTTCGGCTTGTCGAAATTCAAATTTCAACCGTCACTTAAAAAATTTCAAGTTCGAGAAAATTCTCCGAATCAACTCAAACTACCATGCTATAATGTACTTTCGCACACGTTCCATTCATGTGAATCTGATTTTAAACCTGTTTCTTCACTTAAATGCACATATTAAGGCGTACAGCCTCTTTCACAATTGGTTTTTGCATTTATTAAGTCTTAAGTTATTCACTCAACATTGTCTACTTCACTAATGTTAGATTTAATATTATATTTCGGTTGAGTCCCCAAATATTGTAGTAATTAATATAACACATTTGGATTTTTATTATAATTCAGTATATTTCATAGTTTATTTATAAGGTAAAATTAAGTATATTTACATAGCTACGATGCTTATCGTTAGAGGTTTAAACTTAAACTGACTCTTTCGTGGAAAGTCAACTAAAACGCTTCGTCCGGTTCGTTAAGATTTGTGTCCGTGCGTCAAGTATGTAGAGTCGCATTTATCGGTCAGTAGGTGTGTCCACTTCGCGTTGTCCTGTCGGTTGTAATTCCTACATATATATGTATATATAATAATTTTTTAGGAGATTCTTTTGTAATCTGAATATAGCTCAGGGTTTCTTTACTAACAGCTGATTTTTCTAAAATAATCGCCAAATTTTTATTATAAATTTAATCGCAATATATTGGAATTAAATTTCTCATGTGAAAAAACACAAGAAAAGGTGAAAAAATGGTGGAATAATTCATTCATTATCATTGTGAAGTAATAAATAGCTGAAGTGGGAACCTTCACAAGCATTAAAGGAATGGACTCAGATTATAAAGAAAACATATCTCCCCATTCAACCCAAATCAAATCTGAACGTATTAGAATATAACGCGAATTCAATGCCGCTTGATCAAAGTTAACAAAAAATCTACCTGAAAGTTAGTTGCAGCTTAATTTGATAGATAGTCTATTCAAAATTACGGAGCGCATTCATAAACAAAATTAAGTTGATATGTACCTTAACTTAGTTGCAGCTTTTGATATTTGGGCGTATTCATAGTCAAAATTAAATTGATACTTAAAGTTAGTTAAAGCGCTTTCATCAGATAACTCATTGAAAATAAGGCCAAAAAGCTAAAACTAACTTTTAGTATCAGCTATACTTTTAGTATCTACTATATCACAAAGCTGCTAACAGCTGCAATACGCGCCAATAAGTTTTTGTAGGCAACTTCTCTTTTACCAAATAATCGATTTTGAAAGCATTACGAGTTTTTTATATTCGATGATCCGAGTAAGATTTTAAACACTCCATCGAGCAATTGCTTTAAATACAACCCTGGGCTATGACAATGCTGAGCCAGAAGAGTACAAAACTATATGCCTATACTAAGAAGTTTTTTTGAAAATAAAGAAATGTACTTGATATATATGAAATGATAAATAAAAATAACTAAATGCTCTCATTTTGCCACTTGTTATACGGGAATTAGCAAGTGAAGCTTAAGCAACGAAAACTTACAGTGGTACATTTGTATGTAATCATTTTTCTTAGAGACGGCGCTCCGAGCAAATACGTTAAGAAACGATATTTTATGATAAATATTTGTACAGAATACTTTATATAACTTATTCTTCGAGTTTTTACGTAAAAAAATGTGAATTATGTTATAATTTTTTGATGAATTTGTTATGCTAATATTTCTTGTTTCCAAAAGCAACCATGTATGGTGAAAACGGTGTATCCGTTTAACACGTTGGCTGTCAGTGTATCACCGGTGATCACGGCAAAAAACGACCCCTAGGTGCCAGTGTATCACCGGTGATGACAGCAAAAAACTACTCCCAGGTCCCAAGCAAAAAAATACATGTTGCGCTTTGAATTATAACGGGATTTTTTTTATCATGAATAAAAGTCATGCTCCCGACGCGTTTGAGCACGCTTTTATGCTGTGATCAATGGTGAACACTTGCTGTTTATTTTAAACTGTTATATTATTTTTGCAATTTGTATCACTGGTGATCACATTGCGAAAATGTAAATCAGTCTAAAGCTCCAGTCCATAGCGAGCAGTTGGTTGCAAATGTTCAGTGAAACAGAAGTGAAGTGAAGTTGTGAAGTTATAAATTCCGAGAAAATACACCACTTGCTGGAATCAACAGACAATTAATGTGTTATTGGGGAGGATTTTAGTCCAGATGAAGATTCGTACATCCCATTGTGTATTTAAATACGTAAATATTTATAAATTTGTATTCATTTCTCATTTTAGGAATAGATTTGACTGATCAAATGGCAAGTTACTTCAGTCCTCTCCGTAAAACTATTCGCTGGTTTCATAAAGTTTTTTTTGATGTTCTTTTAAATACGGCGGTTAGAAACGCGTATATTTTGTACAACCAAAATAATTCCAATATGAAAATATCTGACTTTCTGCAAAATATTATTCAGAATTTAAGTGGAAGAGATACCGCTTCAATTGCGCGAACACCTCCTAAAGGCAAGCACATTTTGACGACATCAGTGGAGGGAACAAAAGACGGAAGGCGAAAAAGACACTGTTGCGGAGGGTGTTATTCCGAACTGAGAACTACAAACTCCACGTCGGCCGCAAGGAAGAAGGCCAAACTTGTAGCAACATAATGCGCACAATGTCCGGGGTCTCCATTCTTATGTCTCAATCATTTTCAGCAAATACATTGAATGAATACAGTTTTGTTTTTGTTTACAGAAATGAATAACATTTTGCTATTATTAATTAAGTATTATTTTTAAACTTTGTGTTTTACTATGGAATAAAATGTTTTTTCTTTTAAAATAAATTTACATATTTCTTAAAACTCCTTCCGTTAGGGCATCAACCCCTAAATTTTAGGGGCCTAGGCGTGTATCACCGATGATACATTGGCGCCTGGGGGCGGTTTTTCGTTGTGATCCCCAGTGATACACTGGCACCTAGGGGGAGATTTTTGTCGTGATCACCGGTGGTACACTGGCAGCCAACGTGTTAAACTCAGCCCTCAAATGTTCAACCCCTGGCAAGGTTTCACCCCAGGATGCCTACTGGTTATACTGTGATGCCTGCTTGCAAGTAGGTTGGGTTAGGTTAGTTGGGAGTGGCAGCCGCCTGCAGCGGCTCACTTAAGCCAGTATTAGGAGACCCATTGTGTTACCACAAAGAACAATTTTGTACGATCCAAGAAGAAGAAATTACCCCTCATCAGACCAGTTTGCCTCATTGATGAACCTCAACAGACAATTTACCTCGGTGCTTGAAACCTTACTCAGGTCATCCAAAAACGGTGATCCCAGATATCGCATTCTGCTTTTACACAGTGCAGGACACTTGCACAGTAAATGCAAGATCGTTTCCTCCTCCTCGTCATTCTTGCAGCTCCTACAGCATCTTCGGAAGGGTACTCCCAACCTTTCAGCATGTTCCCTATCAGACAGTACCCCAATCACGTTGGAAATGTTTTCCCTTCTTAAAGAGAGTACGCTGCGCGACCGTTTCCGATCCCATTTAGGCCACGTCTGCCTTGAGGTTCGATAGGTAGTATTTTGCCTCCATCTGTTGTCAGCTTGTTTATATGTACAATCTCTGAGTAGCAGTTTGCAAGTGGTAAATATCATGCCAATGTGTTGTTTATCCTGAAGAATCTGATTGATCGTACCTTGTCTTGCAAGTTTGTCTGCCATGCAGTTTCCCTCTATGTCCCGGTGACCAGGGACCCAAATGAGGTATAGTTTGTTCTGCATGGCCATCTCGTGTAGAGATAGTCGGCAATCCAGTGCGATGGTCGAGTTAAACGTGAAAGAGCTCAGAGCTCTGATTGCAGCCTGGCTGTCACTAAAAATAAAGATATCTCTTTCTATAATCCCGATCCCAATCTTCTCTACCGCTTACATGGGTGCCCTTGGCTTTCAGGGTGCCACTGGGATGTCTCTCTTAGTCGCAAAGCAGGCATCGCTGCCATCTGTTGTCCAACCAAATCTAAAGGAAGCAGGTCCAAAATGGCGTCCAAGGTCTCATTTGGAGTGGTTCTGAGCGCCCCACTTATGCAGATTATACTAGATCTTTGCACCTTGGTGAGTAGCCTGAGGTTAACCTCTTTATCTAATGCAGGCCACCATACGATCACCCCATATAGGAGAATTGGTCTGACGACCAGTGCCTATGGCTCTTTTACATGTGTAGAGGGCTATGAATGCCTTTTCATAACGTTGAACTATGTTCTCTTTCCAGTTCAACTTCCTATCTAAAATAACGCCTAGAAATTTGGCACTTGTAGAAAGACTTATCCGGATACCATTTAGTACCGGTGGACTCACCGAAGGCACCTTATAACTTCTAGTGAAGAGTACATGTTCCACCTTACTTGAGCTGACTCTGAGTCCGTATTGGGTGGGCCACTTGGATGTCTCCCGAAGCGCACGTTGCATCAGCTCGCATAATGTCTGCGGAAACTTTCCCCAGAGTGCAATCGCGACTTTATCAGCGTACGCGACAACTTTTGCGCCACCCCATGCCGAATCTCGGAGTAGCGTATTTAAGTTGAGGTTCCACAGAAGTGGGGATAGGACACCTCTTTGCGGCGTCCCCTCGACACTTGCCGCAACAATTCGCTCGTACCCAGCTTAGCCCTTACTACTCTGCAACTGTGTAGCTGGCCGATAAACTCAACCAGTGAGCGTTCACCCCCTAGATCCCTAACGGCGCCGGTTATAGCTTCTGGAAACACGGTATTAAAGGTGCCTTCAATGTCCAGGAAGGCTACAAGAGAGAACTTCTTGACGCTGAGAGACTTCTCAATAAAGCCGACCGAGCTATGGAGTGCAGTCTCTGTAGATTTGCCTTTGCGGTAGGCATGTGGGTCATTAGACAGTAGTTGACTGTCGATGCTATCGGACAGGCAGCTACTAACAATGCTTTCAAGTGCCTTAAGAGCAAAGGATGATAGACTGATAGGCCTAAGATCCTTTGGATTAGTGTGTGAGGCCTAACCGGCTTTAGGAATAAAAAGAGCCGTGACATTTCTCCATGCCAACGGCATGTGATTCAGTTGGAAACAGGCCCTGAAAATAGTAGAGAGCCATTGTGCAGACACCTCCAGTGTCTTAATTAGCTGAGCAGGTATTATCCCATCCGGCCCTGCAGATTTGTATGGCTTAAAGCTTTGGATAGCCCATTTAACCTTTTCTTCCGAAACCGGTATGTTTACGGGATTGGAAAAAATAAACGGAAAAATTCTTTCCTCCTTGTGCCCTGGGAAGCAGGTGTCTAGTAGCCGTTCAAGGGTTTCCTTTCCCGTTGAGGTCCAGGAACCTATCGGATTAGAGGATCCTGAGAGAACCTTCCTTAGTCTGACTGTCTATCTCGGAAACACCCTTTATGCCACCGCAGAAGTTTCTCCACGAAGATCTCTTTGCCGACCTTAAAGCTTTTTTATAGATCTGGAGAGACTTTTTGTATTCTTGCCATACCAGCTCGAGACAAAGTCTCTTGGCTTTGTTGAAATTTTTCCTACAAGATTTACGTAGTGAGTCCAACTCATGTGACCCCATTGTTTAGGTTCAGGGCAAGCCTGATCTAGGGCTTTTGAGCAGGTCAGCGTAAAAACGCTCACCATGTTCTCAAGATCCCCGATACAATTAGATTAAATAAGAGGTTTGCTGGTTAGCCTATCCTCAACTAACCTTTTATAAGAGCGCCAATCCGTGTTTTTTAGGTTTTTACGCACTTTTGGGCTGGCAATAGAAAAGTTCAATTCGATTTAAATATAACTATGGTCAGAGATGGAGAATTCATCTAGAATCCGCCAATTCTCGATCAATTCAGATAGACTAACACTACATAGAGTCATATCTAAAACTTCTTTACGATTGCTAGTAATGAAGATGGGATCCCTACCTTTGTTTTACATAAGTAGGTTAGTTGTTAGAAGGTAGTGGCTCGTAGTTTCCATCCCTGCCACGCCCTCCAAATTGTCGTGTGCAGCTGCTTTTCGCCTTAATCCACTCGGGCCAGGCCGTGAGACCCCTGCCTTCCCGAGATTAGGCTTCGCAGCCGCGCCGGCGTTTGGCGGACCTCTAGTGCCTACCGCCACGGAACGATCTCCCGTTTGCAGCACAATCCCCGCAGCGAAGCGGAGCATTAGGCGCTTGCGCCCGCGCATTCTTGCCCCGAGATGGGGAAGAAGAACTTTTTGTGCTAGGCGTTCGCGCCTGCAAAGTCTTACCCCGAGATAAAGGAGATTGTGTTTTATGTGTTTCTTTTATTAAATTTTTGTTCATCTTGCTCGATGAGGCAAGCGCAGCGGTCTGAAAAAGTAGAAGGGGAAAATGAATGGTACACCACGACAGCGCCCCTTGCCACGGTAAGGCCAAACTTACTCCCTGAGGTGGCCCGGTGTCAGGGAGGCACCGTTAAATACAGCCGGAATTCAGACCCCCTGGCTGCAAACCGACCAATGGGCCCGGTGACGCTTAACCCCCTGGGTTAGGGGGAGGATTAACTAGAGTGGAAGGAGAGCTGGGAGATACTGGGAGGGATACAAGATATGCGGAAGTGAGAGATGTTGGTACGGTAATCTCCACATATGAAGCCGTGCAAGTTTGAGTCCCACATTGATTCATATATGGAGCCTCCCTATTTGTTCGTGGTGGCATAGAAATCCTCGAAAGGAGCAACCATGGCAGCACTTAAGCCTCATCCCCACGTCAAGGAGACCAACGATGATGAGGTGCTTGCAAGTAAGTAAATGCAAAGAATTAAGGGTTTTGTTTTGCGTTTTAAATATAAATATGATTATGTTGAATTGAATTTGGTTGATTTACTATAAATAAGGAAACCACAATTATTATTAATATACATACATATATAAATATTTCTATTTTAGTGTTGTTGAAGCACAGGAGCCCTCAGAGAGTTAAATCATCGCAGTAGCAGCGCAAGTTGAGTCGCTGCCCACATTGTCAGGGCAGCGGCAGCGCCAGTTGGGTCGCTGCCCGCATTGCATTTAGTAATAGGTAGTAGCGGTCTATTATTTTGCATGGCACCGCTAATCGGGAGCATATGTAAAAGTGCGTGCATAAAAAATGGATTTTCGGCACGACAAATATCGCACCACCACTCATTATTGATGCAGCCCAAATTACACACGTTTGTATACCTACATACATAGGTACATAATGGAATGACACCAGGCTGCAGTTAAATCACGCCACCCAACTCCCGCTATTCATCGTCAGCGTCACTAGTATATTAATTGCCCATACAGTCCACAGCATTCAGTCGCTTTTCGTTGCTCAACCACGCATCACCAATTACTTCTTCGCTTCTTCGATTCTTCGCTATTAGACATACATACATACTTTAACTTAACAAATAACTTAATGCATTAATCATAAATAAATATTTTCTAAGTACATAGTACTTTCGGTTCGTTTAATTTCGAGGAAAAGGGCTAAGGAAAAAGCTCCTAGCTCCATCAAGTGTTGTCTACTTGTCTTCCAGCAGTTCACTTTCAATGGCAAAAAGTAGTTTCGAAACTAGCCTGCCGTAGGCACTCCATGGAGTAATTCTTAGAGTAGTTTTGTGTCCCTCTCTCGATGAAACAAAACCACACTCCATAAGTCTCTCATCATGGTGCTATTGAATGGCGCTGAAGCATGGACACTGCGAAAGACTTAATGACATCTACGTCTTTGCGACGGCGAATACCGCAGGCGATGGAACGATGAGCTGAATGAGCTTTACAGCGGCATAGACATAGTACAGCGAATTAAAATACAGCGGCTACGTTGGCTGGGACATGTCGTGCGAATGGGCGAAAATGCTCCAGCCCTGAAAGTATTCAACGCGGTACCAGCTGGTGGTAGTAGAGGAAGAGAACGGCCGCCTCTGCGTTGGAAAGGACAAGTGGAAGCGGAATTGATGTCACTTGGTATTTCCAATAGGCGCCAGTTAGCAGAAAGAAGGAGTGACTGGCGCAGTCTGTTGAGCCCGGCCAAAATCTATTAAGAGGTTATAGCGCCAATTAAGTAAGTAAGTTATGTGTTTCTATAATGTTATGCAGATCTAATATATATGGTCTTAAGGAGCACTCGCGATTTTTGTAGCTGTGTTAGTGAGCACAAGAGAAGTGCTCCACAGGCGCAACCCATATAAAATTACGTGAATTGAAATAAAAATTGTCATTTGTCAAGCTTCAATAGAACATATAAAAATGTTTTTAATTTTTAACTTGAACGGTTAATACGTACAAACCGACTTTTGTTCCGAGAAATTTTTTTTGCATGCATTTGAAATTTTCGTCAAACTTCCACTAATTATCTTTTATTATTAACAATAATTTTTTCTCTTGGATGAAATTAAGCAAACTCCATATTTTTTTTAAGATAATGAGAACACGTGACCTATTTAAAACCAAGAAAACGAAGCTTTTATTTTATTCAAGACGATATCTAGATTGTTGATAGACGCTCTATAATGGGACCTGTCAGATTTATCCAAATCAAAATATATTTGTAGGTAGCTAAATGCATTATTAATTAACTCTTCAGTTTCTGTCACGATCTATGTTATTTGGCTTACACAATTGCCTAACCAAGCTATAGCCTCTTTGTGCTATTTTGCCAATTATATATCGCTGGGAGAATGAAGGGTGCAGAGAAGATAATTCCTAAAAGTAAGTAAGGTAAGGCTTAACATACTCAAGATTATTTCACATGGACTTTGAAATGTTCAAAGATTCCAAAACAAATTAAATTGGGAAACGTAGCTAATTTATAATTCAAAAACGTTAAAAAATATGTTTCAAAAGTTATTGTAAACATGATTGATTTTAATCTAATTCGAGTAAAACAGGTGGTCCTTAAGACCATATAACTACATATATTTCTTTTTTTATCTTAAAGGTTCAAGCTGCGTGTGTTAAACAACTTAAAAAAAATTATATGGGAAAAGTAAAATTTTGAAAGTTTTTGGAAAAGTGATTTTTTTAGACGACTTTAAAAAGTTCTTAATTGCTACTATATATGTATCACAAGAAAAGTAATTCGATTATCTTTCTTTTGATTATGAAATCTTTAAGTTCGATAAACTTTTTCTTATAAATTTTGCAACTTTTCAAAATACGGTAATATTTACTTTATTTTGTAGCTTCTATAAATTTCACTATTTTGATTGCAGATATATCGTGCACAAGAGACATTTGGCGTTATTAGTGAGAAACAACAGCAGTTATATATGTGTGTTTTCATATACATATGTGATAAAAATTCTCATAAGCAAATTTTCTTTAACAATATTATATTGATATGAACCAATAAAATCGTTATCTATTGTTGTAGAAAGAGAATAAATTCAGCGGAAATATTTTTGAACATGCGCCTAACCAATGCAAAAGAAATAGTACCAGAATAGCTACTCACAGAGCTCGTAGCTCATATATCTCCTCTATTCAAGAAAAGTAAACAAAAAATTTCAAAATAGTCAACAGTAGTCAATAGTATGGTGAATGAAATCCGAACAAACGTATGATAGTGAAAATAAAATATAAAATGAAGTTTGTTTTATCTAAAGTCAATTTATTTTTATATTTAGATATAAGAGTTTAATTTATAAAAATATATTTGCTCCATTACGGTTTGCTTTTCTAATTTTTTCGGGTAATTTCCTCATTGACTCTTGAATTCCTTTTGTATCGATGTCCTTTATCTCCTTTTTGATTTTATTAACTAAACAAGTGGTATTTTTTGCAGTGTATCCTTTGCCGTAAACACGCCTTTTCAAATTTGCCCAAAAAGTTTCAATTGCCCTCAGTTGGGGAACGTTTGGAGGGTTATACTCTTTGGGTAGAAATTCAATTCCACGGTTATCTAAGTCCCTGAGGGTGCTTTTGGCATAATGCGAAGATGCCAAATCCGGCCAGAAGACTATTTTGTCCCTTCTATGGTATTTTTTAACAAATTTCTGAAGTTCAGGAATACATTTCTCTGTATAGGTCTGAGCAGAAACTGCTAAACCGCCTTTAAAAAATACCGGTTCACTTATCCCACGCTCACTGATTGTTAGCCACAACAAAACTTTTCCGGGGAACTTAGTTTTTTGAATATATTTCACTTCGTCGGATGCTTTACGTTTTTCAGACTCGAAGTAATGCTTTGGCTGCCATTCGTTGCCTTCCACTGTGAAGTAGCTCTCATCATCCATAATACATATATAAGTCGAAGATGTGGCAAAATATTTTTCGGAAAGTAACCGCAACCTAGATTTAATTATTTTTGCTTGTTTTTCTGTAGTGGCTGGTTTCGATTTTCCTTTTTTAATTTGTATGTTCATAGATTCCAAGTATTTTTTTATAGTATTTTTATCAGCTTCGTATTTTCGTCCCAACTGACGGTACGATTTTGCTTTTCGCCCCACTGTATCTGCTTTCAACTTTTCACAAACTTTGCTATCTTGTAAAGCACATTTTTTGCCAGAACCTTTTTTTCGTACTACGGTTTTCTTATCTCTGAAAAGTTGAATAGTATTATATATAGACGTTTTTTTAAATCCCATGCTTTTAAAGTGGTGAAAAATTGCACTTTTGCTTTCATCAGGATTATTTTCACAAAATTTCCATATTAAATCGCGGCGCTGCAATTCGTTCAAAGACATTTTGACGACTAAATCTATGCACATAGAAATAATTTTTATGCGACAGCATCAAGAAGATATCCCGTTAGTTTTTTACATTGAAAGCTATTTTTGCATATTTGCCGCTACTTTGTGTTTGTTTTCATAAGAGGTGTTCGGATTTCATTCACCATACGTTACTACTACATAGTAACGTATGATATTACATCCATAAATTACCTGTTCAATTGCGGAAATAACTTGATTTCTTCAATCCGTTCATTTTCTGTTGAACCTTCATAAGGTAGATATCTGACATTATAATCGAAACATTTGGCGCTTGGTAAAAGAATTGGTTTTTTATAATAGTATAATAGGATAGTAGAATTTTGTGGCATAATGCGACTTTCTCATCCCCAAGGAAACTTCATATGTGAATAATGAAGATATGTCTTTCATACACCATTATCTACCATAATTGCAAAACACTGCAATGCAAGCCGGATATAAAACGTATAGGTATTTCTGTCTACGATGCTTATAATGATTGACGGAAAAGTAGCTGACGTCACATTATTTTAACATGGTTCGTTTCTTTGAATCTATTTTGCAATTATTTTATACGTTGCCATAGAAAAGTGGCAACGAAGACTCGAAAGTGAAAGAGAAATGGTCAGGCAGAGGAACCTCGCTATACAAATACTTAAAGATAAGGATGGGGCTCATTGTAGATGTAACTTCATCTGCCGCCTTGTCTAGTGGACTCTAGTTCGCCAAAAAAAAATTCTGTTTACGCCTGAGAAACCGCAGATCTTTCTATAGAACTCTACTCATGGTATCCGATGACCCCAATACTTCACAAATTTGGAATTTACTGACAAAGCTCTTCTGCCGGTCAACTATCAGGACATTTTAAGTAGGCAAAATTTCATCCTAAAGGGCTATGAATTTATAACATTTAGTTCAAAGAGGGGGAAAAAACCGAAGGATAGATAAACATACATACATACATACATATGTACAGACTTATAAACGATTACATAAAATATTTAAAACATTCAATAATTAGTCAGTTGTTTCACGCATTCCAATAGACATATTACTTGTTAATTCAAAAGATTTCACTTATCCCCGAATAAATCGCAGACAAAAAAAACCGGATTACATTTATTACACGTTATTTGCTCTTAAATAACTCAATAAATGAAAACTTAATGCCAATTGAAATTATGAACGATGTTCCACATTAATATGACTCGAAGCAACTTTTGATCAAACATCACAACATCTAAAATTCTTAACTGAATTTTAAAAATGATTCCTTTTTTCACTCAGAATAAAACGTTATTGACAGAAAATGGCTTAAATGTAAAAGCTTTCTTGTACAATTGTAGAAAAAAGAGCTATAAAGTTGAAAATTAAAAAAAAAATTGTGTAAATTTCAGATGGATTGCAAATTTTTTCACAGATTCGAACTATTTTCGCGAAAGTCATTACTGGTCTAAAAAAAGCCAACATTTTTCTTTTAAAAGATACATCGAAACCTAAAATATCTGAAAAATGAAAAAGAAAGTTTGTTTTGTAGGCGAGGAAATGCCAAATTGGTTTTTTATGAATAAACTGAGAAGTTTAAAGTGTTTGGAAATTTTTCAAAACGTACTTGCGAACAACTCGACCAGATCTACCCTCTACAAGGCCACTTGTACAGTGTATTTTCACTGTAGCGCAGTGTAATGACATGTACCTATTTTGTTTACAGTTAATTGGAAAATTAGGTGTATACAATTTTGGGGAATGCTGCTGAAGTGAATGCTGTGAAGTAAATCCGGGTCGTTCCGGTATTGTAGAACCGACCGTCGAGGGAACGAACAATTATCTTATCTTATTCGCTGTTTACTTTTGAATTCTGATCCAGTAAAACTACAAATGACCTGTATGACGTCCTATCTGATAATGAGTTCTATACTCTTAGAACTAAGCATAAGACTGGTATTGAACGCGTATATGTACGACCCCGCCAAACATGTTGCAGCCACACGAAGCAAGTTAGAACCTCCCCGCACAGGCTTATGGCCGTTATCAGAAAAGCGCACCAGACCAGATGAGTCATTACCTGACCTGTCACATTTGTTGCATCTTATCCTTACTGGGATGTAATGCATGGTCGCCTCCTCGTGGTGCATCCTGGGTAACGCTAAATGATCCTGCGGCCCTGACGGCCTTAACCTTAACGGTAGCGACCCCTGTTTTGTCCATGGACTACTCTTTGTTTTACCTTTTCGTGATTCTGTTTACTTTGGGCTGGCGGTGGTGGTATTCTACCACCTTAGTATGCTGGGGTGAAACTCAGCAGAAATGGCTGGTAGGCTAATGCCACCGCCGTCTCCGTCCCGTTTAAATCTGGCAAGTTTCAGAGTACGTTCCAATTCCCGTCGTCATTAAGTTGGTGGTGTAGGTGCCGTTGAGAGGACTCCCGTCTTTACGGCTGGTCTGGCTCTGAACGTTCACCTCATAAGGGTGTGCGTTAACCCTCGCATGGCCTCTCTACTTCGGCATAGACAACCATGGGACCATTTTTCAGGACGACTACACTTTCGGGTTTTGGATAGCGGCTCTGAGTTGGGGCCCAGTGAAACTATCAATTCTAACAGTTTAAAAAATTTGAGTAGATTTTCGAACGGTAGAGCGGCGTCGAAGCCGATCCCTAATACTGGCTCATCGCTGCGGGTGGCAGCTTCTACTAACGTGGAGAGGGCGAAACCGCCTCCCTCCGATTGCTCTGTAAGGGGGACAGCCGCTGTGGCCAAAACTTAGGGTGGTGAAGAATCGTCGGAGCCGACATCCAAGCGCTGGGAAATTACCACGACATGCATACTTGCAAGGTCCCTCTGGGCGAGAGTGGATCGTGGTCGCTCAAAGGAGCTGAGGTCGCTTACTAAGAGGCAACTCTCGACCCTCGTTGGTGTTTTGACTGGGCATTGTCCATTGGGTATTCATGCGGTTAGGCTGAAGATAGTCTCTGACCCTTTCTGCAACAGCTTTATGGAGGAGAATGAGGTGGATTCAACCCTTTCTGCTCAGCTGCCCTGCATTTGCGAGACTGAGGTTCAAGTACCTATTCTCGTACTTCTTTAAGACTCCTGATGAGCTTTCTGGGGTGGAGATTGGTAATTTGCGTGACTTCATTCGGAGCACGCAACGTTTCTCAGGTTAATCTTTCCTGACTTTCCGATTCACGTTACCGTTCATAAATCAGGTGGTATCACAATGGACTCCTACTATGTCTAAGTGAGTTCCCTTTGCGGGAACTACCACAGTAACCTAACCCAACCTATCCTTACTACCAAGGTACGCATATTTTAGAGGGTATTATGCCTGTCATCCTCCTACTCCTTGAGATAAGCTAAATGCCACTCGGAGTGTTCAGCCTGGTAGTACTTGGGCATTGTTCAAAAAAGCGCGAACTAAGGGATTGTAGTATTATTGGTCAGTACTAGTATTGTTGCAATAACTCTTTCACCCTTTGATAAGATCTCATTAGTAATTCGACTAAGCCCTCGGGTCACTACAAGGTTATCATCACAAGGGGATTATAGGATAGGTATTTCTTAAAGATAAATTGAAAAATTTACATCAAAAATTAAAAATTATATTAGAAAAATTGAAAATTTATAACCAACTGGTTAATATGCTTATATGAGTCTACAAAGGAATATCACATAAATGTTTGTTTTTTAAATTTTAATTTCAGGCTTTTGGTTAAGAAACGCCGTTTTGATACTTACTAGCTAAAAAAGGTGAATCAGCAACCCATTATTCTAAAATGACTACTGCCGCTCGTGCTTTTTTCTTTGTAGGATAAAAGTATAAGTAGTAGTCAATAGCGCTTACATCAAATATGTACTTCGAAATTTCGGCGAGCTTCCCCTAAAATTCATGGCGTTCGTCTTGACATTTTAAAGGGTGATTTTTTAAGATATATGAAATTTTATATAAAAAACACATAAAATCCAGAAAAATGCATGAAACCTTTATTTGAACTGATAGTACGGTCGATATAATTTAATGTTTTAATATTATTTCATGCAAATATTCTCACGAATAAATGCTTTAATGTTGGCTTCAAGTGCGTTAATCGAAGCAGGCTTTTCGGTATAGACATGAGCATCGTGAATGAATACAAGTGATATGTCTTCTAAATTAAAGATGTTGGCGTCTGATACTAAATGCCACAAATAGCCAATATTAATTGTCAAACATATAAATTCGCTCAAATAATGAGACAAGAATGCTGATGGTTGCTACATGGTGAAATAGTCTCGAGACGTTAAATTACACGATCTAGGTGGCCAAAGGACACATCCCAAACGTGAAATAAACTGTTCATG
This sequence comes from Anomoia purmunda, assembly GCA_951828415.1. NCBI lineage: Eukaryota > Metazoa > Arthropoda > Insecta > Diptera > Tephritidae > Anomoia > Anomoia purmunda. The sequence continues at coordinate 3,931,277 of OX639998.1, read as the reverse complement.
GATCTCGCCTCTCGATAGGTCATTGTTGAAACATGTCATGTAAGTTGAGCTCTTCCATTTTGGACAAAGAAAAATGTGTTATCATCGCACGGTAGCGCTCACCATTCATACATACGTTGCAAATCGCATAATTGTTGGAGAAATACGGCCCAATGATGCTCCCAACCCAACAAGAAAGAGTATTAGTGGATAAGTAAACGAAGATCATGCACCGATACACATTTACACACGGCACACATAGCATGATTACGAACAATGAGTAAGTTTCTCTTAATTTGCTTATTGTGCGAATAGATGCATATCGTTACACCAAAATGATTATGTACCAAGAAACACCAATAGTGGAGTGGAATGACTTAAGGCACTTTAATCTTTTGAGCTTAGCTTTCTTGTGTAAAATCAAATTGTTAGTCTACACTCGATAGACTCATAAACTGCCAGTGCATATAAAGCGCATCGCTGATAACAAGCTTTGGATTTGCGGGACATTTGTAACTTGCTCGAAAACCGAAACACCCAAAAGGGATGCCGCAATAAACACTTTAGCTACACCCATTTATTTATGGTGAAAGGTTGAAAACTATCTCCATTATTATTTGGGAGAAAACTGAAGTGAAATGAAGCTTGGCCAACTTTCAGCTTCGCTTTGGCGTCGGAGTTATTATTAGTTCTCATTGCAAATCTCTGATTCCGAGTTGCACTTGCGCCTACAACAAACAATGCATTCATAAACAAACTCGCATATTATACTATTAAGCGTCGTGGGCCTGTGGCGCGGCCTCCAAGATCGTGCGATTTAACACCGATCAACTATATTTAGTGGGGTTATGTGAAGCCGCTTGTCAATGCAGATAATTCCGAGACGATTGACGTCTTGGAAGAAAATATTCGACGCATTATGGCTGGTATACGGCCGCAATTGCTGCAAAAAGTGATCAAACATTTGGCCTCTCGGCTGGAACATCTTTAAGACATAATGGCAAACCCTTATCTTTATAATAAAGCTAAACTCTTCGCCATAACATTAAATTATATGCGTTTCATTTCTGCTTGAAAACCACATGTCTAAAAAAACACCCTTTATTCCTCGTCGCCCTTCATTACACGGAATTCATTTCAACAAGATCAGATAAAAAGATTTTTTGAATGTCTCGACATTTTAGATGTAATGACTTATCCTCCCATCTTTCTTTCATGCACTTATTAAATGCAATTGAGAATACTACAACGATTAGGAATTGGCGACGCTTGACAAATAATAAACTTTAATTAACGAAAACAGATTATTAATCGGTGGCGGCCGCCTTAGCCGAGTGTGTAACGTGTGTGCGCTTCATTCGGTGGGTCCTCGGGCTTAAATCCTAGCCGGGACGAGTAACATCAAAGGCAGGCAAACGCAAATTTACGAGTTTTTTTTTGCCATAAAAAAACTTCTCACAAAAAAAAATTCGCCGCTCGGAGTCGGCGTAAAACTGTAGATCCCTCAGCGGTTATAGCGCCAATTAAGTAAGTAAGTAAGATTCTTAATTCAAATTGAGATAGTCTAATTTCAGGCAGCCATGGTGTACAAAACGAATAAACGGGAAAAATTGTTTATTATCTTAGGCATCCACCGCTCTAAGTCTGCCCAAAGAACAGAGATTACAATGAAGTTGCCTGCCGTTTCGTTTATTGTGGCAAGAAATATGCGCTTATATTACCACACCAAAACTTAATTGTTTCCACTTTATTTATTTATTTATAATTGAAAAATAATAATGTATAATAAACAATAATGAATAATGAACTATAGCTACCGGGATGCTTTAGAAACATTTTGGTCGGTACTACTGTGCGAACAGCAATAATGAGTGACGGTCAAGCAGATGGGCGAAAGATTAGTATGTATTTTAATATGTGGAGTTTTATTGTTTTATATTTCTTTATTTTCATGTTGTTCCTATTTTTAATGGGATTGTAATTGTAAATGGAATAATTGTTGTAAACGAACATATTTTTATAATTTTTGCTAACACTTGTTTTATGTTTATGTACAATAAAGTGCAGATTCCCAGATGAAAGCGCGAAAGATGTTCATACGCGTAGGAGAATAAAACAAACTTTTTGTTGCTTTTAACCTAGTACAGACCGGAAAGCTCTTAAAGCCTCCCAATTGAAAATTAAATATTGGTCATAAGAAAAATATAAATTAAATTATTCGGGGGGCAATAGGCTTAAGTACTTAAAAAATAAATTACGCAACATGAAGCACTTTTTCCAGCCCATTAGGTTTAAATATACCAAGAAACCTATTACATCATTAAACAATAAAACAAAACCGGCAATAAACTTGCGAATCAACAACTGAAATTTAAATTTGTATTGTAATGCAAAGATTTAGAATAGCGCCGCCACATTAAATAAAGACTAAAAATATATTTAAAGGATTTAAACTTGGCTTGGAGCACAATGGGATATGGCCGATCTCCTGGGAATGCAGTTACAGTTGAGTGACTATACTCAATGCCGACTTTACGTCCATGCTCGTGCACTCTGGGCAACGTGTTATTTTTATTTTTGGCGTAGAATACGTCTTACCTTACGGTATGGGCACCAATGTCAGGTTTTTATTGTTGTAATCTCTATTTCTTTAATTATAAGGAAATGGCTCGATTAATTTTTTTTTTTTTTTTTTTTGTAGTCAAATGAAGATGTTAGCTTTCGTTTGACATACATTTCATGTTGGTTGATATCTTCCTAATATTTAAATTTCTCAAATGAAAATTGTATAAACACATGCACACAAATATGTGTGTGGTGTTTGGTTGAGTGTTTGCTGTAGGGCGATTTAAATGTACTCGTGCAGCCCTTTTTTTGTATTGCATAATTTTAGGCGGGAAGTTAAAGTAGAGTAAAAGAAGAGAAAATGCTGCCAAGCACTGCAAAAAAAAATAATAAAATTGATTCGCGTATGTTATTTATCATTTATCTTTACTATTGATAACAGCCATTGACTTCGTTTTTGCGAGAAATTTAATTGATAATTTAAAAACATGTTCACCCTTTTTTCCTATCATAAGCTTATGTATATCATCCAAAGTAACTATCAAATAAAGAAATTCATTTGCTTGTATTATTTATCATTTATTGTTACATATGTTTTCTGTCTTATCGGATGGCGTATTCTACGTTAAACTTAATGGCCGTGTCTCTGACACAGCCTGCTTCTTTTTTATTTTTTATTTGGTTGCGACGTGGTAGGGTGGGAATCTTAGTTACGAGTAGCCCGTATGACTCGCATGCCCGATTTGCCTCTACGGAGCAAGCACACCCTCATTAGTACGCTGGGCCTGTGACCCTCCCGCGGGACTATCATTTGCGATATTAGTTCGCAAGGCAGGTATTGGGCATTATTCTCTATCGTCACTCTACATGCGTTTTCTCGCCGCGCTCTTTAATTTTCTCTGGGACGCTTCATTACAACACTATGCACTCAAACTGGTTGGCTGGACGAGCTCACGCTGAAACTCATGCCTTGAAATAGCCATACTAACTTAACTCGCTTTCATGCTAGCATAATTCAGGTGTACCTTGAAGTTCAGCAGGGGTCACGTACGATACCGATATAATTTATTGCGGGGCTGACTCTACTGTACTCTTATTTTGATGTCTCGAGCTTTTAGTCAATGGCAGTGCCTCCGTTTTATGATCGGAAAATTTGTAGAGGCTATGGTTTCACTACACATTCGCGACACGTCAATTAAGTGTTTTTCCGCCACTACGGCGGCTATGTCATCAGCATATCCCACTATGGATACACCCTCCTATTTACTTGTCTTAAGAATGCTATAGGAGGCACACTCCCTGAAACATTGTACTTATATGGTGTCGTAGATAGCACTTTATCAATATGCGGGTTAAATAGTCAGGGGCGTTCAAATTTATCATTTTCTTTCTTTATTAGGCCACAGTTGGCGTCTGCGAGATGCGGTAACAAACCAACCGTGTGAAGCATTGGGTCACGGCAGAAAGAGAGGGAGCTTTAGTGGGGCTATTCCAACAACATCGCGACGTCTAATAGAGCTGCCATGTAAAACAGCGCACGCTCCGCATCAAAGCGAGATTCTTTACCATCTCGCTGGTTTGTGCTCCCGCCCCGACGAGAGAGAGTCTTAAACGCACTTACGAACGCTGCCCCAGTTACGATATCAAAATCGTTCTTGGCGACTAGAATACCAGGGTGGGTAAGGAAGGGATCTTTGGTAACACTGTCGAAAAACTCAGTCTCCACAACGAAACCTCCGCTAGCGAACTGAAACTGATCGACTTTGCCGGGGCTCGAAACATGGTAGTCTGTAGCACCAGGTTTTAGAACAAGAAAATACACCAACCCTTGTGGCTGTCTTCAAATCGAAAAACGCGAAACCAAATCGATCATATTGCGATACACGGAAGGCACGTTTCCATTGTACCGACCGAATATCGACTCGGATCATTATCTTGTTGCAGCCAGTATGTGCATACATATGTGCAGTAAAAGACGTGCGCCTAAATACACAAGGGAAGCTGCAACCGCAAAGGACAGCTCTTAACTTCGTTTCTCGACTCTCACACCTGCTCACTAAAAGCACTTCGTAACAAGCCGGAATTAGCGAGCATTGGGAGTATATTTCTACTTTACTACTTACCGCCGATGAGGATGTTATTTGTTTTCTGGAACCCCGAAAAAACAACTGGTACGATGGCGCTGCGCTACGGACAGTGAAGATGCTGCCTACAGGGTCTCGCTGCGATCGTGCGCAACGCCAGTTGTACGGGATGGCCACCGGGAGTTGAAAAACGAAGCAATACGTATCGTTCGCAGAAAGAAGAGACAGGCCGAAGAGGTTGAAAGGCTAACCGACAAGAAAAGCGCCCGAAAATTTAACCAAAAGGTGCGGCGACTTACGGAAGGTTTGAAGACCGGGGCAAATTCCCGTAAGAACAAGAACGGCGACTTGGTGACTGATGTCCAAAGCACACTCAAATTTTGATGGGAATATTCCTCCACTTTGCAAATGGTGAGAGCGAAAGAGTCGCCGGAGAAGATGAAGATCCCGAAAAGCGCTGGTGACGGCACTAACATCCCGTCACCCGGCCTCGATGTAGTTCGAAAGCACTAACGTTGCTACGGAACAACAAAGTCGTTGGAGCTGATGGGCTAGCAGTTGAACTATTTAAGTATGGCGGCGAAGAGCTGGTAAGGTGCATGCGCCAGCTCTTTTCCAGGATGTGGTCGAGCGATTGTATGTCCGCCGATTGGAATTTGAGTGTGGTTTGCCCAATCCATAAGAAGAGTGATTCTGCAATATGCGCCAACTCCCGCGGGATCAGCCTCCTTCACATTTGATACAAGGTTCTATCGCGCATATTGTGTGAAAGACTGAAGTCCACCATCAACGAACTGATTGGATCTTATCAGTGTGTCTTTAGACCTGGTAATTCTACCATCGACCAGATATTCACGACATGCCAAATATTGGAAAAGACACGCGAGAAGAGGAGCTTTCAGCTTTCGAAAGAACGAAAAGAAGTTGCCTATATCCCACGATGTAAAAGTATAAAATGATGCTGTGCAATACCACCAGCCTCGTCAGAATTGGGAAGGACCTCTCTGAGCCGTTTGTTATCAAACAAGGTTTAAGACAGGGTGACTCCCTGGCCTTTAAGTCCTTATTTTACTTTCAATTGAGAAAGAAGGCCTTTATTTCAAAAAAGGCGTTATTGCACTTTGAAAGTGAAACAAGGCTCAAGGCCTTATTGCACTTTCAGTTTTAATTTTTAATGAAACAATAATATTCTAATTATTTTTATATTTTATTGAATATTTACAAAAAAAATTTAACATTAATAATTCAACAAAAAATTTTCATATTAACAAAAATTAATGGAATATTAATAATTTGGAAACAAATCAAAATAAACGAAAGAAAATCAGGCAAAAATGTGTTTGGCTTCTTGAACAATGGTTTTACACACTGGACATAAAGTTGAGATAGAATTCCTTTTTTCCCGCGTCAAATTTTTCATAGCAATCACTGCAAATCTTAAAATGACTACATGGCAATAACAATATATTTCTTTGTTTTTCGTAACAAATAATGCATGTCAAATTATTTTCAATGGTGCAAGGCAAAACAGATGGTAAAGTATCAATTGTTAGATCAACCTCGTCATTCTCATCCCCTGTCGTCGCCGTAATATTATCTTGTTCTTGAATCGCGTTCAAAGACAAATCATTATAACTTAACTGGCTAATACAGTCGCTCACACTGATTGTCCCATTTTCCAAATTTCCTAAGATAGTTTTAATAAAATTTTCTCGCCTTTTTAAACTTGCTACACAAATTGAAATACTGCCGACCAATGATTTTTCAAATCAATTGATTTTGTCACATCTACATCTATTAAATGGTTTATGAATTTATAAAAACTTCCGTTTTTCGCAAGGTATTTACCCAATTGCCCATGGAACGATTCTATTAAGCTTGTAGTTTTAATGGATTCGTTATAAACGGAAAATTTTGATGCACCTTTTAAAAAAAACGGAGACATATGTCATTTCTTAAAAGGGAATATTAAATATTTTATCTAATGTACCTTTTTAATCCACTGTCTCTCGAAATATGCTATGAATGGTTCAAAAATGCTATTTAAATTATTACTCATAGCCTGATTTTTCAGATTTTGAATTCCAATAGATATATCGTCTGATTTTAACAGCGGTAATGTTAGAATTTTGCGAAACAATTTTTTCGCATCATTATCTTTATTTAGTTTCGACATAAAGTTAGGAAGTTTTAAAGCATTCCTTCTAACAGCTTGTGTAAAGTGAAACCAACATGTCTTTAATTTTGTTTGTGGGTAAATCTGTGCCAACGCTTTTCTTAAGCCATACTCAAAATCCGTGGTGAATGTTGTTGGCTTCATGTCTAAAATATTACTTTCCACGTATTGTAGTACATGGATATATGCTTTCAAAGATTTGCTTGACATTAAAATGTAGATAAATGCAAATGTCTGAAAAAAGATATACAAATATTAATATAACCGCAAATTAAGAATTTAAAGATTATATGTGTTTTTATTAATCGTCTTTATTAGTATTAGATAACAATAGTTTAAGTTTAACAAATAAGAAAACGATTATTTTAATATGCCTCCCGACGTGTACTTCCTTTTAGCTTTCAGGACTGACTAACTTCTTTTCTAAGCTGAACTAATTTAAGTAGCTCCAACAGTTTTTTCCAGTAAGAAAATCACGTCACTTAATAACATTACTTTGGTAAATTGACCGTTTTCAAAATATAATAAATTAAATACATATTATATACTTAGCATCGAGAGCATAAGAACTGTTATATATAACATAAGAGGCATAATGTAGATCGTAAACATGATTGAACATAAGAGAACATATCGTAACTATAACATAAGAATATAAACCTACATACATAATACATATATAACTCGCCCTCCGTTAGGATTCGAGCCCTGGCGAATCTAATTAAATATATCTATATATTTTTTTTTGTTTTTTTTAACAGAAGTTGTTTTTATATACAAGTAATCAGTTTACAAGGCCTCTTGATCTGCGCAAAATCAATCTTATTTTGAAGGCTTCTATGATATTTTAAAAATCGCTTTGCTGTTTTATGTCTATGCGCTTGAGGATTCTTTACGTACATATTTTCATTATCGTAGTAAGGTGATTCTTCCCTTTTTGTATTTAATTTGTTTATTGCTTCTTCTTTAACTTTTCTAATTGTTTTTGCAACTTTTTCGTAATTTATGTCTGACTTATTAATAAAGTCTATAGGCTTCATTTTTATTGTACTGTGTATCGTATTATTATAGAGCCCTACTGCACGTATCACAATTTCTTCAATGCATCGGTAATTTTCTGTATTTTTTAGAATTCGAATGTGCTCTAATAGCGTCGAGTTTAGTCTTTCAATGTCCGAGTTTCCGATATGAGAGTTAGGAGTAGTAAAATACATTTCAATATTTTTTTCTCGACAGTACATTTTTATCAGGGTGTTATTAAACTCGTTATCCATAATCAAAAGCTGCGGTGTTCCTAACCACGAAATTCTTTCTTCTAATTTGCCTTTATGGTGCACATATTTTCATCAGTTACTTTGTGCACAGAAGCTAATATTGTGAACCTATCTATCGTGGAAAGAAAGCAAGTTTTTTGAACTTGAAATAAATCTATATGCACAATATCGTTTGGGGCCTTTGGCGTAATCGTATGCTGAAACGTTTTTCTAAATGGTTTTCGGTCGTACTTATTTTCGTGACAAGTCCGACAGCTATTTATGAATTTGTTAATAAATTTTTTCAAATTTGGGTAAAAATAATTGAGCTTAATTTTCTCGAAATTTTCAGAAATTCCTTTATGTTTCCCGTCTTATGCGTACGATCTATTACTTCAAAAAGTTCTTCTTCATTACTCACATCGAATGCGAGCTCACTACACTTTGTAAATTTTATGCCTTTGTCCCTAGAGAAAATACTTTTAAGCCTTTCTTCAATAATATTGTATTGATGACTTTCTAATTTCGAATATATTCCGACCGTGCCCTTTCGAAAGTATCGCCGAAATAAATCATTAAGATAGTCGGTTTTATCCAAATCAGTTTTCGCAACATGAATTATTTTATATTTTCTAAACAATATCTCATATTCTTTTCGTTTAGTTTTTATTATTCTTATTTGTGTTAGATACTTATTAACGATGCAGTTGCTCGCCGGAAATTGGTCGCATGAACCTTCGGCAGATGGATTCGCTGCTTCTATAGAATTTTCATATAAAAGCTTATTTCCAAAAATTTTTTTTTCTCCACATCTTTTGACTCGATTTCTTGAATTCGGCTTAAGAAGTCTGCAACTTTATTCTCCTTTCCTTTTAAATATTCAATTTCAAATTCGTATTCACTCAGTGCAAATTTCCACCTAATTATACGGGAGTTAGGCTCCTTTAAAAAAATAACCACTTTAAAGGTTGGTGGTCAGTTTGTACGAGAAACTTTCTACCATACAAATAAGGTCTAAAATATTTTATGGACCAAACGATAGCGAAAAGCACCTTTTCTATGGTACTGTAATTACGTTCGTGGCCATTGAGTGTCCTGCTAGCGAAACAGATTGGCTTATCATTCTGGCTGAGGCCTGCTCCAATGGCGAAATTGCTAGCGTCTGTGGTAAGCACGAATCTCTTGGAAAAATCAGGAGAAGATAAAATAGGCGGGGAAGTCAGGATTTGCTTTAGCTTATTGAAAGCTTCAATATAACTAGTGTCTTTTACGTTGATCTTTGATCCTTTTCTTAGAAAATTGGTGATAGGAGCCGCGATCTGTGAATAGTTCTTGATGAAATTTCGGTAAAATCCTGTTAACCCGAGAAAAGACTTAATGCCTCTTATTGTGGCAGGAACCTGCAGTTTATTAATAGCAACTACTTTTTCCGGATTAGGCTTAATGCCTTCAGAGGAAATTTTATGACCAAGAAAGTCAGTATGTCTACAAAGAAATTTGCATATGTCGAATTGAATTTTTAAATTATTTTTTCTAGGACAGTTAAAAATCTTTGCATGGCTTTTGATATGCTCCTCGATTGAGGTTGAGAAAATATAGATAATGCAAATTTTATTTATAAATTCACAAAGCACGGTGTTCATCATCCTATGGAAGGTAGCTGGTGCATTCTTCAATACGAAGGGTATGCGTACAAATTCAAAGTGACCCATAGGACTTGAAAAAGCGGTTTTTTCAATGTCAGCTTCTTCCATTGGAATTTGATGAAACCCCTTAGCGATGTCGAGAGTAGAAAAGTATTGGGCGCGGCCAAGTTTATCGAACAGAGATTCTATATTTGGCATTGGAAATTTATCATCCACGGTGATCTCGTTTAGTTTTCTAAAATCAACAACCAATATCCACTTCTGTTGTTTGGAATGGTCCAATTTTTGGTTACAATCCAAAGTATTAAGTTGTATGGTGACTCACTATGTCTAACAATGCAGTGTGCCAACATGTATTCGACTTGCTTATTTATTTCATCGTCTAGTGCATACGGATATTTATAGTTACGTGAATAAACCGGCTTATGAGGCATAGTGATTATTTGATGCTTTACACAATTAGTTGTAGAAATCATCTGACCTTCTTGATGAAATAAAGATTTATTTTTTTCCAAAAACAATTTCAATTTGTTCCTTTCCATTCCATTTAGTTGTTCATCTAATAATAAATCGACATCGAATGTATTTCTCTCTATATAGTGCACTTGCTGACCCGGCAGACTTTGTTCTGCCACAGAACTATATACCAACTTGAATTAGAAATAAATATTGCAGACGATTATTTCCATACCATCTGTACCAGACCGTGAACATTTCATGCAAATCGGTCCATTATTACGACCGTCAGAACACTTTAAGAAAAGAGGTATGGCACCTCCCAGTTTTATATACGTTTTAGTTCTCCATATATAAATAAAATAGCGGACCCGGCGAACTTCGACTCGTCCCAATTTAACGCCTTCAGATAAACTTCAATGATAATAAAACACAGCTAGTTCAAATTTCAATGTTATTTATTTGAATGGAATCGAAATCAGTAGAGAGCGATATAATGAACAATGTTTTTTGTTTTGTTTTCCGGCGCAAAAACAAACAACGAAGACGGTTTCCCAACACGCGAACAGGCAACGTACAGCTGACCGTGCGAAAAACAGGGAAATTCGAGATCAATCCCACAGACTTCCAACGATTGGCCTTGCGATTTATTGATTGTCATCGCAAAAGCCAATCGAACGGGAAGCTGAATCCGCTTGAATCGGAATGGAAGATCAGATGGAATAATCGGAATTCGTGGGATAAGGACTTCCTCTCCATTGAATTTGCTCTTGATGATCGTCGCTTGAATCACATTGTTCATCAGTTTCTTGACGGACAACCGCGTACCGTTGCACAATTTCGGATGATTCAGATTCCGCAACATGATTATGATCGATCCCACCTTCAACTATAAATTATGCAGCGGAGTTCCTGGCCCATCAAGCAAGTTCAAAAATTCCGTCGGATAGTTTGTCGCTTCATTCTCGTCGGGAACATTGTCAACGGATTTGTACGAATGCAGTTCTCCAGCTATCGTTGTCCTTATTCTTCGCTGCTAGTATTGCCCGTTCACCAATCCAATCGAGATTTTTATAATTTTGTGCAATGCCGGGGAACACTTTGGTGATGAGTTTCTCATTCGACGATGTGGACTCGCTAAAATTTGTGGGGAACGATATCAATCCAGTGGAAACATGCACAGGTATTTGGCCATTGCCAAGCACCAGCAGTTCTCTCGAGAATTCAAGAGCCGATAGTCGTTCTGCAACGCAACTCTCATGTTCGTGGTTAATTTCAATTTCTTGGCATGCCGCCACAAAGACGACGATTTCAGGCATGCATTAAGTTCATCGGCAGCAGTAGATTTCGGGATGACAGGTAGCGTTTGGCGAAAATCTCCGGAGAGCAATATCATAGCCCCACCAAATTGTCTCTAATCACCTCGTAAATCCTTCATCGTTCGGTCAACTGCCTCAAAAGCTTGCTTATGAGACATCGTGCATTCATCCCAAATGATGATTTTGCATTCT